>OX371225.1:215109628-216456975 GCA_947310385.1 Nephrotoma appendiculata | reverse complement strand
CATTCAAAATTTTTAACTAATGCTTTAGTTAATGAAACTGTGCAAAAAACAATCGCAAATTTCAAAATGAATTAAAAAATGCATATGAAAGAAAAAAAGAGAAAAAAGCAAAAAAATCCTTAAATTAAAATTTGGGTTAACTGAGTGTTCCGGATAATTGGATGCCGGATAATCGGGCTTTTACTGTAATATGAAAATTAAAGCCATTCAAAATTGTCAACTAATGCTTTCATTCTAGAAAATGTGCAAAAAACAATTGCTAATTTCAAAATGAATAAAAAAATGCATATTTTAATTCATAATTAATACACAAATAATAATTCAAAAATGAAATTTATGAAATGCATGTTTTTTACCATTCTGTACAATACAACAAAAAAACTTTAAGAAAACATTTTTCAGGCATTTCTATGTGTATTAAAAACAAATATAAATTTTATGTTTATAATGTGAATAAAATTTGCCTATTTTAAGTCATTTTGAAAATAAAATAAAAAATATATTTGTAAAATGACATAAAATATGCCTTTCTTATGTCATTTTGAAATAAAATTTATTTTTGTAAAACGCCTTTGTTAAGTCAGAAAATTTGTTAAAAATATGACTTAAAAAAGGTCTCATTTTTTCATATAAACACCTTTTTTAATTCAACCTTTTTAATTTCAATTTAAATTCAGCGAGCCATATATCATCATATATTGTTTAGAGCAGTGTTTCCCAACGGAGGGCCATACGGCCCCCTAGGAATGCATACCATCTATCTGGAGAGCCATATGCTAAATTCATAAATTAGGTGGCCTTGGACTTAAACAGGCCATGAAAATTTTATTTATTTCTAATATAAATGAGATTAAGATGTACAAAATAAGGCTGAGAAACACTGGTTTAGAGAACCGATAAATTATGAAATTGTTTTAACGAACCAATTATTGTTATTATATTATTGTTTATTTGATTCCAAGGTTACATGCAAAACACATTTAAAACAAATAATTTGAGCTTCCGATTAATATAAAAAAACCCTGTTCCAAGAAACCAATATGCACTTCTTATGTACAACAAAATAAATCAAACACAAAAAAAATTTTGAAATTATCGACAACAAAACAAAACCACTTTACTACTTTTTATCTTTTTACATAATAAAATGATTCTGATTATTTCGCACGTTTAAAATTCTTTGAACGAAGAACAAACATAACATCTTACTATCATCGCCTACCACGCCATGTTACCAAATTTTGATACCGTCGGCACATAATTACCTTAATCGCGGTAACTGTGAATGTATTTATTGATGTTCCAGTGTCAACCATAGTAATTATTTTTTTGTTATGCTAAGGTATCACCGATTTCGTTATAACGATTATTATTTGACAGTTCGGTTTCATTTCTTATTTACATAAGACGATAATATTTTTGAGTGGTGTACTTACTCATATATATTATAACGATGACGTTTTGCAACGCATTTGATTGTCTTGTTTTCCTAAGTTTTCTTAATCAATCAGCTGCTTATCTATAAGCAATTTTTTTAAAGTTTTTTTTTTTCTATTTAACATTTTTATCGAATTCAAACAGAACAAAAATACAATTATTTATTTAGTTTGAAAATAATTTTTTTACAAATTTAATGTGTGTCTAGTTTTATATATCATATTTATACAAAGTTTTTAATTAAATTAAATTTAGTTTAGGAAAATTATAAATTAAATTATGAATAGTAGTCGCAATAATAGAAATAGTTGTGGTGGTGATAGTTTAATGAAATTTTGGTATTATTGTTGTTGCTGTTGTGTTATCAAAAGGTGTGTGTGATTAATTTTTCGTTTTCTTTTAATTGTGTGTTTTCTTGCGGAGATAAGAAATTTTATTTAGTGTCAATGTGATAACAAAATATTATAACGCTAAAATTTAAATAAGTTTTACCTCGATTTTCTCATGTCGAATATTTTCGTTTGTTATTATTGTGAATATTTGCAGAAGGAAATGGTTACCACTGTATTATCGATCGAAGACAAGTGATAAAGGAGGCATCAGTAAGAAACCATCTGATAAACGATTAAAGGTACGTGATAAACTTTTAATTTATATTATTGTTTTGTTCTATAATCCATTAAATATTTTCAAGTTTTTTATAGGAACGTTATTTTTAATGATATAGAAATAGATTTATATATGATTGTTTTCGATACTGTGTGGTGCGAGTATGTGTGGCTTCTTCGCTGACTATTTTTATACACACGTATCGTGCACGATAGCTTCAGGTCGTTGCGAATTTAATTTGGATATCGTTAACATTTTAAAATTTGTGACAGTGATGATGGCTAGACGGATTCCAAAGTAAAGTCATGAATATTAAATAGTTTTCGCAAACTTGTAAATTATGATAGACAGTTTTGGTCTACACTTTACACATTCCCGTCGCGACTGCATTTTCTAATTATAATTATAATAATTTTGTTTGTATAAACAATCTTTCTATTTTTGTTGATAATTTTTGATTCTTTAAAACCCAACTACTTATACCTGTATAGTAGTCAGTTTTATTAGTTAGAATACTTTGTTATCTTCATTCAGTTTGCCCTCCGAAGCAGTAAGTACAAGTGATTATAGAGGAAGTACCTACTTAAATTAGCTTTAGTTAGTCATTACTAGTTCTATTGCAACTTTCCAATTGCAGAGTTGAATGATTATTTCAACAGAACTAGTACGAGTTCGTTTAGTAAATATTAAGTAAAATTCAAAAACATTAATTAATTTGATATTGTGTTCGCTATCAAGTCATGTGAGGACTATTTCAGAGCCGTAGATATTTAAAAATTGTACACCGAATTAGAAAATTTTTCCGTTTCCTCTTAAAACGCTCCTACTACTGCAGTGTATTCCGAGTTCAACTTTCTTAACTGTATCGACTCATGTGACATGCATTGGTTATTAGCTTGCTCAAAATGTTTATTATGAGGGACCAGCACCAAATACCCTATAGCGAAATACTAAATATCGTCAATATGCGCTGTTTTGATGCCAAAAAATTTACAACCAATTCTAACTATATTTAAATATCTTGTTGATCTACGCATACGAGCAAAGCGAGGGGAATTTATCAAGGGAGTAAAATAGGAGGTTGTTGCTCGAGTGACGAAATTACCACGAATTGTCTCGGGTGGTAACTGAAACAAGAGCAATAGTCGACGTTTATTCCCTTGTACTTTCGCCTCAAGAGAGCTAACCTCGCCCTTCAGTTTTTTGATGCTTTTCTGGTGCTGGTGATGAAATTTGGCTTCTATAGCTCCGTCAATTGGACGCTTTGTTGTTCGAATTTAGCGCCTTGTGGGTTAAATTTCACCTCTAATTTGGCGTATTGTTTTGCTTACACTTCGTATTTCACCACCCTTCAAAAACTAGAACTAGAGATGGCGAACACACTAAACCTATTATAAATTTTAACTCACACAAAAGGTGAAGCTCATCCATATACCATGTTGAACATCCAAAAGGCCATTATAAATACGAACACTATTTGCCCATGTCATGAAAGACTCGAAAAAAAAATACATAATGAAAATCAAACAACAGATTCTCAATACGAATATACGCATATGGATGGGAATGCTAAAAACAACACCAATACTAGCTCTACTAGCTGAGGCCGAATTTCTTTCAGCTGAACTACAAAATAAAAAAATCACGCTTAAATATATAACAAAACAATTAAGCAAAGACAACAAACTAGCATACCAAATTAGAAACAATTCAACTATCTCAAAGTTCAGGAAGCTATACAACGAACACCCCTTTCCAATTCATCTCACAGAAGCAACAAAAAAACATAGACATCAAAAAAAAACGATAAAGGAGGAATAGGAATATACTTCGACAAAAATAAAATATAAATATCCATTACACTAAAAAGAGAAGCTACAATCAAAACGATAGAAATTCTAGCAATCAAGATAGCAATAGAGGAAGCCCTGAAGGTGAAAGTAACAAAACGCTTGATTTTAACCGTTTAACCGAAAAAACACGACAAACATTTTGAAAGTGAAATTTTGAATTTTTCAAACTAACACCCTACAAAAAAATCGGATACCGGGACACTGAGATCTATCAGGGAACGAAAAAACTGACCTATTAGCAAAAAATGCAAACGAAGTAATACAAAATCAATACGAAAACAGCATCCTCTGAAGTAGCGGTACACATCATAAAAAATATAACAAGTGACGACTGAAAAATAAAATGGACGTCCATGGAAACATGGACGAATACAGTCGGAAAATATAACAAACTGATAAAGAAACACCCCTAAATCCCCTGGTTCCAAAATATCAAAATGGAAACATACAAACTAAGACAACTCATCAGATTCAGAACAGGCCACACCAAAAGCAAAACATATAAATACACCATAGCGAAAGAAGACAACAAAAATTGCGACACATGCAATATAATTGAGACCAACGATCACATTGTGGAAACTTTCAAAAAATATGATGATATAAGAACGAAATACAATTTAATAAAAAACCTTACCAAAAAAAAAACGGAACCGCTTATCTCGACTTAAGTGGTTATGTTAAATTACCACAGATATAATCTATTACTTTTTAAGTTTTCATTTACTAAATTTCACATGAGTCTACTCACTACTTATAGAAATTACGCAAAATTCTCTAATAGTTAAAAAAATTGTTTTAGGTTGGCCCAATAACTTTTACATTTTCAGCGTTCATCACTTCATAAAATAACATAAAACACAAGATTATTGAAATAGAATTAAATTCAAGAAACATTTGATATGATGATATGATATTAAGGCCGTATTTCGAGCAGGTTCATCGCGTCACGTCATTTTATCGGTGTCTTCTAGTAATGATTTATCTAGTTCATCGTCATCCCTTCATAATCACAAGAGAAATGAAAAAAGATAACGAGTTTTAGAGGCATATACAACTCGTTTGTGTTCTTCTTTAATATCCAGGTACAGGAATATTTCAGAAAGTTATCTCTCAAACTGTCCATAATTTATTGTTGATGGCAATATTTGTTTTAAAAAGAAACAATTCCATAATTTTTATTCGACGGTCAGTTATTTAGAATTATGAATGTCCTCTATAACGTTAAAGTTCGTCTAGACCAGCGTTTCTCAAAGTGTGCTCCGCGGAGCCATAGAGCTTGGCTAGAACTCAAAGGGGTTCGCGAATCTCACAATAAATTTGAAAAAAAAAAATATATAAATTTAAATCTGCTAGTATGAAATAATTTTTTATTGCTTTGAAACATCACAGATCACGACTGCTTCTGGAAGCAATTTCTCATACTATAACATATGACGGCCAAAGCCTAATTGTTTCAACTTTCAAAACTAGAAATGAGAAGGCCGTAGCTCGTCGAATTAAAGATTTACCAGCTAACGTGAAGTCTCAATTGATATTTCGCCTGAAAAATTGTAATTTTTCTCTGCAATCGACCGAAAGCACAGATGTAGCTGGACTGGCAATCTTGCTTGTTCTTGTCCGATATCAGCATATAAATTTGCTTGAAGAGGATCTTCTTTTGTGTGAACCATTGCCAAATAATACAACTGGTGCCGAAATATTTAATGTCGTGAATGATATTTTAAGACTAATGGTTTAGATTGGAAAAACTGTTGATATCTGCACGGATGGTGCAAAGGCAATGGTAGGAAAAACCGCTGGTGCTGTTGCTAAAACCAAGAATTTAGAACCAAACTACACCAGTAGCCATTGCATTCGTCACCGCCAAGCACTTGCAATTAAAAAAAATGACAATGTCTTTGAAAAATGTAGAGATCATAAATTACATCAAATCGAAACCTTTGTAAACCACCCGGTTTTTTAAGATTATTTGCGAAGATATGGGCAGCATCCATAAAGCTTTATTTCTCCATACTGAAGTACGATGGTTGTCACGAGGGAAAGGTCTTGTTCGACTATTCGAGCTCCGTTCCGAATTTAGCACTATTTTCATGGCAAACCGTATGGATTTACAAGAAAGACTAACAGATAAACTGTGGTTGTTTCGACTTCGATACCTCGCCAATATTTTCTCAAAGCTAAACAAAGTGAATATGTCACTTCAAGTTCAAGCAAAACAAGTTCACAGCCAATGATAAGAGAAATTGAAGTTTTGGATCATTTGCATTCGCGCTCTGGAGCTAGATATTTTCCCAATACCTAAAGATTATTTCGATGAAATTAAAGGGGACATTGAAGAAAGTGACTATTTTATGTTGTGTGATGAAATTAGTCAACATTTGGAAGATATTCTAAACTCATTTTAACAGTATTTTCTAGATGAAGAGAATGAAAAGTTTCCTTCATAGTTCAGAAAAGACCAGAAGAATTCACAGTTAAAGAGTACGAAGTCTTCATTGACATGATTTCAGATTCCTAACTACTGCTTATATTTTAAACAGTATCTTTGCCAGAATGTTGGTGTACTTTAAAAGAAGAATATGCAGATTTATCAATAATTTTCTTCGTATGTTGCTGACAAACACGTCGGGTAATTAAATGCACTTCAATATACCTTGAATTTTCTTACTCTGCCGATGGCTATTCGCTTACCTGCTACACGCCTCCCCTTTTTCTATTATTAGTTTTTCCGTTTAAACTACAGTTGGCTGGGACGATCAATAGATTATTGCCTATTTTTATGTTTCCTGTTTTTTTTTTTTTTTTTTTTTTTTTTTTTTTTTTTTTTTTTTACTTTTTCTACTACATATAACAAAAAAATTTTTACTTCTACAAATCAGTAGATACTCCTGATGATGCCCTAACAAAAGTCGAAATCGATCGAGTGACTTCTAAACTTTTTGAACAAATTTTTTTTAATTAAAATGTTCAAAAATTAAATTTTTCCGAAATAAAAAAATAAGTGTTTAAGAAAATCTGTTTATTTAGGTGTGGTGTTCGTTTCCTTGTAAATTATTATGCCTTTGGAGGGCCCCGCAGCTCAAAAAGTTTGAGAATCGCTACTCTAGACAAAAGGAGCCGATTCCACTTGTGGATATTGTTTTTTAACGATCAGTCTTAATTCGCTACCCACGAAATTCATTATATCAAAATCCATTTTTCTAAAATCCACTTTAGCCATAAACCACTTTTGACAACATCCGCCTTTTTCCTGTTTCCATTATCATAAATTCTTTTATTGAAAAAATTTATTTATATCCAAAATCCATTTTAGTCAAAATCCATTTTTCCAAAATTCATAAAAAATCCAACGAATCCATCGTTTTTATAATTTTTGCAAGCCCCTCGCCGGACTGTCTGATGGCTGAAGTCTAATGTTTGATATCTGATGTCTCAAGCTGATGTTTGATGTCTGAAGCTTATGTCTGATGTCTGTGTCCGTGTCGGGAATGGCGGATTTCGTTAATAATTGATTTTGCCAATAGTGGATTTTGACAAAATGGGGTACGGATTTTAGGAAAGATGGATTTTGGCAAGTGGATTTTGAAATGAAGGATAAAGTGGGACTCCCTTTCCTAACTTTTCAAATTACTGATCTCTGGGGATATGTAAGGAACATTTTGAATTGAATTTATTTTTCGCACATTTTCATAAAAATGTTTCTTTATGCATTCCTTCGTAAACATAAATATTTGATCACCATACCTAATGACAAAACTGTCAATATGATTAATGTCGTTCTAAGAAATTTGAAATGCAATGGTGGGCGCTCGCCACTATCGTTGAAAGTGCAACAACTTATAATCAAATATTTACATTATAAATTATTTTTATTTGAAATTGATATAATTGAAAAATCAAATGTTACAGTGCGGTACATATCATCATATAAAACTTAATTTTCAATTAATTTTTTCGGAAATCGTCAGTATGTGTACTAAATGAATTTCTAAATGAATATGGTATTTTAATTGATCGCCCACGGTGTTTTAATGTTATGCATGCATCCTCTCAAATTTTCATTTATCATGAGAGTGACGAGACAGTTGATACCAAACCAAACCAGACAAATAATATTATTTTAAAGTAAATAAATACACAGAAATGTTTTGATTTATTAAAATTAGGTTTTTAAAATGTTGCGGGGTGAATTTTTGCTGTTCGTTCAACTATATTTCTATATATAAATAAATTCATTCGATAAAGACGGCAATTTGGGTCAGACTTGTAGACATACACACTTTTTATACACAATATTACATCGAGAGTCGACACCGACAGTGATTAATTATTAACAAGTCACGTGCTACTTTTATACTTTTTTCCATATGGGATGGTCACTAACTACAATACAATAACAATTACACTGCTTCTCCCACTGTTTAAGCGTATATTATTCATATTTCCTACTTAATAATAATAGTTATGTTTATTATTATCAGTAAATTAGCCTTTTATATATTTATTTATGTTTTCTTTTCCTAATTGTTTTCGTAGAACTTAAAATAACAATATTTGCAAAATATAATTATTGATATGAAAATGATTACAAGTGAGTAATGAAAGAATATTTGATTTGGTATTCGCGCACTTCAAATGATAAATTATAGTATTGTTGGTTTGTTTCCACTGTGTTGCGTGTTTTAAAACTAAACATTTGCGCCAACATGTTGCAAAAAGTAATTAGATTGTCTAATAAATTAAGCGGTTGGTTTATTCAATTTATGATTTTATATTGAAAGATTCAATTTGCACAATATGCGTAGCTAAAATTATTTGTTCTATTTTATCTTTTCGCTAAACATACTACTTTACTCGGCCGGAAATTTTTCTGAGAGATAAACGGTTGGATCGAAGTTCATTTACATATTTTTCAAATTATGATAAAACCTGAAATTCTCGTTGTCATAGATGCTAATAAATTAGTCAAACCCATATTATGTAATAGTGGCGCTAAATATTTTCCCAGCAGTATTATCGGAATTTATTATTATTCAATGTGTTAAAATTGCGATTTTTTAACTTTTTTAAATGGTACGCAAAATTTTTAAATGTTATTTTTATTATATGTGACGACTACAAAAAAAACTACGAGAATATCAGTCAAAAGATTCAATTCAAGAAATGAAGAGTTTCTTTATATAAAGGAATACTTCTTTATATAAAGGAACTATGCAGTACAAAAAAGTAAGGGTTGTTGTGTTAGAAGACAGTCTATATTTTCTGTAGTTGTTCGGCGGACCTTCGCGGAAGATTTGAAGTCGCAAATGTTTTGACTGGCAAACCTTTTATTTGTTTTGCTTTTAGACTGAAATGCCTTGGAACACGGATGTTATAACATTTCCATGGAAAGAGCACTCTCGCTGGGCTATTTTTTATTAGACTATACCACAATAATACATCTTATGAATTGCGGCACCTATCAACAAATTTAATTTTAGAACATAATAAACATTTATGTTAAAGAAGAACGGTCTCGTTTGTTCTCATCGTCTTTTTAGCTAATGGTAATGTGCTTAGCATCAAAGTAAACAGTAGAAGGTCTGATGCTGAGGGTACAAAAAGCCGAACGAGTATAATCGTATGCTGTTCACGAAATAGGTGGAAACTGATCTAGGCAAACAAGTACGTAGAGCCATAGGCGGAGCACAAATGCGCTCAAAAGTTGATGTTTCGGTTTTATCAAAATGAGAAAGATTTAATTACATGCATTTTCGTGCATTCGTTTATTGCTATATTCTAAGGTGATTTCAGGAAAATATTTTTCTACCGAGTCAGTCCTTTGGTAAAAATTTTGTACATTTTTGGAAGCTCAACAAATATTGCATATTATAAGAAATACATTTGTGGTCCAAAACTATTCCCAAAATGGTATTCAGCTTAAAACATTCACGGCTATCCCTTAGTTTTTGACTGATATTTCCTAAGCTCCATACACGTCGGGTTGTTCTATGAGCTGGTATCTCAACATTTAAATTTAATCTTTATTTTGTTTTTTAACGTTCGGAACTTTCACCGTTGAAAATTAGAAAATTATTTCTTACAATATCAAATCAAAAATTTATTAAATTATTTATTTTTGCATGTACGAGGGCTTTATGATAAGAACCGATGTTTGAAAAGGATCTATCTCTGCCAAATAGACCTCCGTTTTGGCGATGATCTCCCCGTTTGACGTAAACCGATTTTCGCTGTGCCATTTTTTCATGTTTTGATACAAAAGAAAATCGCACGGCGTCAAAGCTGGAGACGACCTGGGCGCTCCTCATCAAAAGCAGATGTTCGGTCACGCTTGAATGTATTGAAGCAATACGTGATGGTAGTCATCGATGGTTTATAGTCCTTATAAATGGCATGCAACGTCGCTTTCAATTCCCCACAAGTCTTCCCTCCAAAAAAAGGGATCGTTATAAGTCGTTAAACACAAGGATAGTTGATTACGAATATGAAATCTGAATTACTGAGTTTGAATTTGACGAAATAGTACTAATTAGTTGAAATGGGATAAAATCGAAAATAATTCAAAGTTCTTGTTGCAACGGAAACTTTTCGTTTTACTTATACTTGTAAGGTACTCTTGCTAAAGTGCATGTTGAAAATGAAAAATACATAAAGTCTATAACTCAAAGTAGAAATTAGAAAGTTTTATATTAGTTTTGAGATTTTAAACGAGTCTAGTACAAAAATAAACGGAATTAGGTATACTATCCTGAAATGAATCTCCGCTCAATAGATGGCTTCATGATTTACGGAATTACCCTCTGTCCAAGCCTGTTCCGTTGCAACTGTATAATCTCTTGCTTTACATCACTTCTTTTTTGTATTTTACATTCAGGTTGTTCCAAAACCAACAAACTCTCAATACAACTGACTCAAAATTATATCCTTGATTTGAATACATTTTCTTTAATACTATGCATCGGCAAACCAAGAAATTGGCCATCTCTTGCCTTTTTTGTGATATCATGTAAACTAGCACAATCTAGCTATTGTGTAGCTTGGCGTTACTGCTTTCCACCAATTGCTAAGGAGACAGCAACATTTTTTAATAAAATACGAAATTTACAAAATAAATTGTCAAAACTGTGACAAATTATATAGACCGGACAATACAGCGCTCTTACCCGAAACAATTACAATTACCGCTTGCAAAACACGTCCTAAAATCAGGCCATAATATCGCTGTCAGTGGACTGTCTCTCATCCGCTCATAGTTAGAAATAATGTGAAGACTCATAGAATCATTTCACGTTGATGACATAAATTAAATTCAAATTTTGTACACTGCAACAACAACAACTATTTTATCCTAATCAAGGAATTCATAGAAATTTCAACTACAATTGACGGTTACAAACAGCCTGCATTATAAGGAATATGGGAACACCACATTGACTTCAATGTCAAAATTATTTTATTTTCCAAAATATCTGTCACTTACTCGACATTAGTACAGGTCTTTATACCTGTTTTTAAACAACACTTACTTTATTGTTTGTAATCATATAGTTTGTCTCTTTTTGTTAACTCTTGGGTATCTTCACGCTACTAGAATTTGTATATGTAAATTTAATATGTGGTATAGACAGGTTTGGCGCTAGTTGTACTTTGCTCTACGATGGGTTTACCCAAAGATCATATTGACATGTTTGCTGATTAGGGAAATTTGTGTTATATTCGGATTTTTTTCGTATATTTATTGTATTACTAATCCGTCTAAATGTATACCGGTTTCATACATGCTAATTTTATTGTGTTGTTGTTGGTTTTGAAAATAACGATAAGTAAAGGTTTGAGGCCATTTATTCCATTTCATTCCTATTTCTAGCAAACAATGTGTATAACAATGTGTTAAGCCACCAAGTTTCCCAATCCAAAATATTTATGAAAACTTTTCATATAAGGTCATGAGGTCATTTATTTGAATAAGTCGAACAAAATAATTTTAAGTATAAAATTTGTGAATATTCATCGTCCGATCACTTACATAATTTAAATGACTTTGCAACAAACAATCTAAATTTCTTAGAAAACAATAAGTAACAACAAGGGGTTAGGATGACTTTCATGTTAGTTACAAGCTGCAGTGCACACATTTTAAGTGTGTATATTGTATCAATGTTTTAGGTATTTTCACTATTTCGGTACACTTCATGAATTTTTTTATCCCGAATCAATTAATTCAAATCAAAATCACATTAAAAAAAACTTAATTTAAAAATATGTAAGATCCGTACATGCAGACAGCTCAATTACTTTTATAGTCAGTGTCAACCATGGAATTTTATAAAAATAATTCATATTTTGAACTGTGTGTGGGCGAACCTTTGCTATTTTCATTCCATCTGACAATAGCGACAACAAATAAAAATTTCATCACAATAATTTGCACCGGAAATTTATTGTAGAATCGCACAGTGCAATGATACACATTTTTATATTATTTTTAAAATTTATTGCATCTCATTAGTTAAGTCGACTTAAATCGATTGTCCTAAAAGAACACGGACAGTGCAAAATTTTAACAACTACACAAAATTCGTATTAAAGTTGGTAGGGGGTTTTCCGGTGTATCTGCGGTGAAAAATACGGATATAGATACCATAAAATTGGAAATCCGACTACTCGTAATATTTATTTTCTTGAAGTTGCTTAATTAGTTATATCGTGCGTTGGTGCTAATTTAAAACTAATTTGTATATATAAATTTTTGTTGCATACAATATGTTATTATGTATATGTTATATGTTTACATAATTGAAAATAATATTCGTGCGAAATCAGCGTAATGGGAGGCTTTTATCACGGTTTAAAGATAAGGAACCATAAAAATTATATAATAGGATTTCCGTAAAGTATATAGGTTTACCGCGTCAAAAAGTATCAACCTTGCTAAATAATTAATCTCCAGTAAAAGATTATGTTGGCAGTCACGTTATGAAACTATGTTACCTTCTGTTGTATTTCATGCAATATGCACGCATATAAAATAAGCCTCTCAAGACAACAAAAAATTTCCACCATGAAAATTTAAACAAGAGAGTAATATAAAAAATATAGGTACTTGATGTTAAGTGTTTAAGTACTTAGAAAACATGATAGATGCTAATGAAGAAAATGTTTGTGTTTATACTTAGATTTATCTTTAAGTGAAAATTGGCATCCGCTCTCCATTTGTATGATATAATAGCATTAAGACAATACCAAAGGTGACTATATAAATTATGCAATGTCGGTAAATAGTTTGCGCGTTATCAGTATACATCACAACAAATAGTCTGGGCAGTTTTATTGACCGGGCAAACGTCTTATAGATGCGTCGGTGTATATTGATTTTATTTATGTACAGTTAAATAAATATTTATAATAGAAATAAAATAAAAATTGAACCGCCCGTTACCACCTACTCATTAGTATAAATTAATTTAATTTATTATATGAATATTTGAAAGCAGCAATTTTTGTATTCTTAATTTCCTAAATGTTTCTCGCCCGTGTAAGTTTAACGTTTAACCTAGATAGAAATGAAAATATTGATTTGTTTCTGGATATCATCATCGAATCATAAATCATTCAAAAATAATTATATTATATAAACCACCTACTTTTTGGGGTGGCCTTCTTTACTTGATGATGCATCTTCTTCTTAAAAAGTAGATAATATAAATACCTTCATCATACTCACTTTACTATCTATTTGCTGTTTAAGTAAATAGATACCAAATACTCGATGCAAATAAAGCAACTGATAGTATGTTTGTAACAAATTTCAGCCTTTCTTGTTTATTGTTATTATTTATATTTTAATATTTTTTTCAAAGCGCCTAGTATTTAAAGTATTTAAAAAAACATTGTACTAACATTGTACTAATTTTACATTTCCTGTTGGGAAGGGTGGGGGTGGTGCTTCAATTATGGTTAAGTACACATAATTTTGTTATGAACTGTATATGCGCAATCCACTTTAGCTCTTACAAAATGAGCAACTGTGCTGTCGGACTTCTTCTCTTAATAGGCACTTTGCGGCGCAAGTCAGAAAACATCAACATAATTATTTATAAACAAGTTAAAGTTAGATTAAATCAACGTTTTTGAAAAAAAAATTGGCATTTGAACATAATAAAATAAAAAATAGGTCGAGGAAAGAAACTTTCTCTGAAAGAAATAGCCCAAATTAATGTACTACACAGTGACAATTATTCTCTTCAAGCAATTGCAGACAGAATTGGAAGAAGTAAAACTGTAATCTCCAGCTCATCCTATAAAATAAATTATTAAAAAAGTTTTTCGAAATTGTTGAGTTTAATAATAAAAACTACATATATTTCCAATATATTTTGGTTTAAGCTTTATTTATTCAGGGCTATTCACAAATTAAACTGTCATACGAAAATCATTTATTTATATACGTGCATTACAACAACAATAGTATAGTACATCACTTGACAGTCGATCATATGAACTTTGCATCAATTATTAACAAATGGTTTATACCATGCATTAAGCTCGTTTATATGTAACCGTGTGGAGATGCCGAACTCCCATCGTGGCGCGTCCCCAGGTGGCGGATAGGGGAATGCCCTTTAACCGGCTTGCCGGAGTGTAGGTGGGAAATAAAATACCATCCGCGGACCAAATCTGGCTAGGGGAAGGAACCCTGAATAATAAACCAATCATGAAGGCAATGAGTGTACAACAAAACGGAATGTATACCCCAGGTGGTACATCAACTATACAGTTGGCCAATCCACCCTCACACGAGGCAGGCTCAACGGATTCTGGGGTGAGCCAACCACTGCGAAACCCACTTATACCAAGCACAAGTATCTCTAGATCACTAACTAGACAAATGCTTCCTGCTACTCAGCAGGAGAATGAAAATGCTGAAGTAGGGAGAACGGAAACCAAGAAAACCACCACGATGTCGCTAGAGAAAACGATGATTTAAAGAAATCGATAGAAAACTTAATGAAAATTAATGAACAGCTTTTCAAAGAAGTCCAAGATCTTAAAGAAGAAATTGCTGTAATCAAAAATGATATCAAGCCAAAGAAAATACTGTAGCTATCTATGAAACAGATGAAGATGAATTGGCATATGAAACGAGTTTTATACGAAGGCAAATTAAAACTAAACGTCAAAACAAAAAAATAAAAGAATCTTCGTCTGAAGTGGAAAAATCAACACAGAGAGTCAGAAAACCACAACCCCAACGACCTGAACGGTCATCTACGGACCTAGTGAAGGTACATAAGAACGTATCATTGATAGCGAAAAAGAGACAACTGCAACCGGTTAAAACATCCAATGTAAATAACCAAGGGGAAATGCAGAAAAATCAACCAATAGATAAAGAGATACCACCTCCACCCATTAACATACTTAATGTTAGTGAATACGAAACAATTAAAAAAATAGTGAAGTTAGTTGCGAACGATAAATATAATGTCAGTGCACTAAATAATAACGCTTGGAAAGTGAATGCACTTGACCCAGAAGCCTACAGAATGTTATCTAATGCAATCACCGCTCAAAACATCGAATGGTTCACCTATGAAAACAAAGCTGAGCAACTAATTAAAGTCATGGCCAGAAGGCTACATCATACATGCCCCAACGAAGAAATAATTGAGGAACTTACCCAGAAAGGATTCAAAATTCTAAACGCTGCAAACATATTAAAGAGAAAGATCATTCACTATAAACGCAAACGGTGAACGAGAAACAACCAAAGTTGGCCTCCCACTTTTCATGCTAACATTTGACAACGCTGAGAGCATTGATAGGGTATATGGAATCAAAGCAATCTTTAATATGAAAGTTAAGATTGAAGCATTAAACACACGCAAATACTGTAATAGGGAGCCCAGATGCGTAAAGTGCGCTGTGAAACATCTAACAAAAGAATGCAATAAAAGTAAGAACGAACCAGTGAAATGCATACACTGTGGTAATCATCACCCAGCAAATTACAGAGGCTGCGAGGTAGCGAAAGAGCTGCAAAGAATGAGAGACAACAAGATAAATCAAACAAGTCAGAGTTCTCAACCTAGGATGCAATCCTACTCAAAACAAATCCCCCTAAATAGCGGCAAAGTAAGAGAAGGCATATCATATGTACAAATGGCTAAGCAGAACCAAAATATCAGGAACGCTCCGAGTCAGGAAACCCATGTCCTGCAAGAAATACTCCAGAAGCCAAACGCTATCAATTTGCATCTGGCTGGGCAGGACCAAAGACTAGAATCTACTGAAACAACAAGAACATAGACTAGGAATACTAGAAAATGCATCGATGATCCAAGATAAAGGAATAACGGATGCGTCAAGTAAAACTACTAACCACTAAAAACATTAATTCTAGTCAAAACAAACTTATCAAGAAAAAATAATGGCACACTATTTAAGAATTGCTACCTGGAATGCAAATGGCCTAGCGCAACGCATTTCAGAATTAGAAGTATTTTTAAACACAAAAAAAAATTGATATATGCCTAATCTCAGAAAGTCATTTTACCAGAACCTCGTATGCCAAAATACGTGGATACCAGTGCTATGAAGCTCTACATCTAGCAGAAAGAGCTAGAAGCGGGACAGCAATCTTTATTAAGGATAATATAAAACACCACAAAGAATTAAAAATAGAGGAGGAAGCTATGCAAGTAGCTACTGTATCTATCGAAACCAATAATACCAAGAGCTATAGTATATCAGCAATCTGCTGTCCACCCAGATATAACCCAAAAAAAGAAGACTACATCAAACTTCTTAAATCGCTTGGCAATAGTTTTATTATTGGAGGCGACTTTAACGCGAAACACATATTCTGGGGATCAAACAGAACTAGTCCCAAAGGAAGGGGGGCAGGACATTAAAATATGAGTTTCACTCCAGTAGAAAGCTAACTTACTGGCCTACGGACTCAAATAAAATGCCCGACCTGGATTTCTATATATCAAGAGGTATCTCCGAAAACTACTTAGCAGTTGAAAATGAAGAAGGGCTATCGTCAGACCATTCTCCAGTTTTAATGACAATAAGTGACACGGTAATAAGGAAGGCAAGCCCCCCCCAAGACTAACAAATAACAAAACCAACTGGGAATACTTTCGACAGCTAGTCGAAGAAAGCATCAACCTACAGGTGCAGATCTCGAACGCTTATACGATAGAAGAAGAACTAGAAAACCTCATAGAAAGTGTGCAAAAAGCGGCCTGGGAAAGTACTCCTGATCAGCAAGAAATATTACAAAAAAGCATATACTATCCAGTTGAAGTGAGAGAGTTGGTTAACGAAAAAAGAAGAGTTCATAAGACTTGGCAGAGAACCAGAGTCCCTGAAGACAAAACAATCCTAAACAACTTGTGCAAGAAACTTAAACTACTTATAAAGGAGATTAAGAATGAGAAAGTTGCAAGCTTCCTAAGTAATCTGACAGGTAAACCTGACACAGACTATTCCCTGTGGAAAGCCATCAAAGGTTTAAAAAGGCCTAAAATGCAAGTGCCACCCATTAGAATGGTTAATAGAACCTGGGCTCGCAGCGAAAAAGGAAAAACTGATCTGTTTGCCGAACACCTAGAAAATACCTTCAAACCACCAACTAGATAAGCGGATAATGAATATCTGACACCTATAAGCAAAGTAGACGAGGCATCTGTGCTACCAGTTACTCCAGTAGAAGAAAAAGCACTAAGGAAACTACAGCACATGATCAATGCTATCTTTAGACTATGTTATGTTCCAAGACAGTGGAAAGTAGCGGAAATCATAATGATTCCAAAGCCCAATAAATCACTAAAAGACAAAACATCGTATAGGCCTATTTCTTCGTTAACAACAACATCAAACATTTTCGAGAGACTGTTTCTCAAGAGATTAAAGCCAATTATAGAGAGCAGAAATCGTATACCAGAACATCAATTTGGGTTTCGAGAAAGGCACTCAACGATAGAACAGGTACATAGAATTACTGATATAATTGAGGAGGCGCTGGAAAAAAAGGAAGTATGTTCAGCAATATTCTCAGACGTAGCCCAAGCATTTGATAAGGTTTGGCACCGTGGTCTAGAATTTAAGCTCCAACGAGAATTGCCAAAACAACATTCTGAATTGCTAAAGTCTTACATCAACGACGTTACTTCCAGGTTAGACAGGAAGGGGAATACTCTAAATTGAAGAAAATATTGGCGGGGGTTCCACAAGGCAGTGTTCTAGGCCCCGTATTATACCTACTGTATTCAAATGATCTACCAAACATAGAAGAACCTAGAATAGGAACGTTTGCTGATGACACAGCTGTTATGACCACCGATGTAGTATAGTTGAGTCCACAAGAAAACTACAAAATGCTGTTGATATGGTAAATAACTGGACAAAACAATGGAGAATAACACTTAACGAATCGAAATCAACACACATCAACTTTACAAATAGGAAATTAGAATATACATATTCCGATTAGACTGAATTCACAACAAATACCATATTCTGACAATGCTAAGTACCTCGGCATGACGCTAGACTCTAAACTCAGGTGGAAAGCGAATGTTAAAAAGAAAAGGCAAGAACTGAATTTAAAATTGAGAAATGCACTGGCTTATTGGAAGAAACTCCGAACTGAACACACAACAAACTGCTGTTATATAAACAAATCCTAAAACCTATCTGGACGTATGGCATTCAGCTCTGAGGCTGCACAAGGAAAACTACAGTGAAGATCATTCAAACATTTCAAAATAAAGTACTACGTAGCATTGTGAATGCTCCTTGGTACATTAGAAACGATAATCTCCATCGAGACTTAAACATGGAAAACGTCAGCGATGAAATACAAAAATTTGCAAGGGGTCATGTACTGCGACTGCAGCAGCATGACAACGAGAAGCTGCGGAACCTACTGGATCGCACCAATGCACCAAAGCGCCTAAAAAGAACAAAGCCTTTAGAATGGTGGTTCCTTGAACCGCTTAAATCAAAGGACTGACAGAGCTGGGATGAACCGATAGATCCCACAAGAATGGACTACTTAACTTATAAAACAATTACTAGATAATCGATATGATTAGTTGTAATATTATACAGAAATAAAGATTTCTTAATAAAAAAAAAATAAAAAAATATGTAACGGTAAATTAATGAAGTTTTGCTCCTACACAAGAGAAATATTCCAAAAACGGTCGTTCCTATTCAAGTGAACCGAATGTGTTAAAATGTGCATGTATGTATGTGTAGCTCCGGCTTAGACAATACTTTTAAAGGAAAATGTATAAGGCACAATATATTTATTGTTAGTTAACAATCGTAAACAAGAGGTGGCTCGGCCCTTGTGCTCAATATATTTTTTTAATCAAACTTTTGTTTTTAATCTGTTGGTCAATCAGTCCGAGTTTGGCACATAGATGGCGCATATAAAAAATTCATATGTTGTTTAGAAAGCACCAAAGCGATATGTATCAATATTTTCTAACAATCCAACTACAAGACCCGTTACACACTTGAGCCGTGTTTTTTTAGCAAAGTGAGCTATGTTTTGAGAGCTTCTCGATTTACTTTGCAAAGCCTAAATAAGTGAAACCGACTTCGTGAAGCCTCGCTCAAGCCACTCGTACGCCCCGATTTATTTAATTTATTTATTTAAAACTGTGGGATAGAAACATAGCTCACATCGCTCACAAACACCGATAATGTTGAACAAAATCGTTTTGAAAGACCGTAATATATACACTATTTTGCTTGAACATTTGTTCATGAGAAAACGGTACCGCACTTTCTCACAGTTGATCAAAAACAGCAAGGCGTCGATGATTAAGAGCGGTGAAAGGTGTTCGAAGCGACCATAGGCGCAAATATTGGCCGTTAAGGTTTTGGCTTTCCTATTTTGGGTTGCGCTAGGTATTTTATTCGTCGATTATCTTGAGAAAGGAAAGACCATCAACAACGAATATTACATGGCGTTATTTACTTTGGCGTTTGAAGGAAAAAGGTGCGAAATGCAAAAAAATGCCCAAGACAATGCACCGTGTCACAAGTCCTTGGCTACAATAGCAAGACGTCAAAAGATGGTCCAGGAAAAGAGATTTTGCCGATACAACCGAATATTTCAAGGACAAATATAAATCGGCTTACAAAAAGGCATCGAAATCATTCTTGAAGAAAACTATATTGATGAAATAAAGTCGAATTTTGCAACAACAAAAAATGGTTTTTTAGTAGTTAGCCTTGACCGACGAATTATTCAAAGTAAATTTAGGTACCAGATACAAAAATATCTATAAATTTGAGATATAACAGTTATTATTAGCCGAATGACACGCACAGGTTATACAAAATTCGGCAACATTCCAAAAAATTGTCCTATTATATCTCCGGTCCTCCTAATCGTCACCTCTGCATTTCTTTCATCAAAAAATTGTTTTCAATATGTTCAAAGCGAATTTGATCGTAGCAATAAAACGCTAAGAATTATGAATGTAAAAAAAATTTAATACACGCTTAAAAAATTCTTAATATTACTCAAAATTAATATTTTTAATTTTTGTACTTTATTTGTACAACCACCAATTTATTAATATTTATGAATACATTAATTTGTTTTTTTAGTTCAATACCATTTATATTAACACTTTTTAGTACGCGATATAATATTTTAATCGCGATTCATAAAATAATATGTAGAGTCGAATACATTTTGTGTACTATTCGTGTATTTGTTATTTAGGTGTAATTGAGGTTTGGCGCGAGCTATACTTAGATGAGTGATGGGTTCAATGTATGTGTTCTTTAAAAAATAATTCGCACACCGTTTTGATGTATGCGATTATTAAGCCGGCAGATTAGTTTTACTAAACCCTGGGCTCCCCTATATACACAAATACAACAAACCACTAACATAAACATCATCAAACAACCAACACTTAATTATTATTTAATTTAATAAACAAAACAAAAATAAAAGAAACACATTTGAAATTGTTTATAGAGAAAAAAAAATCGCGAGATTTGTTCAATGTGTCTTCGGCTGTTCGGCAGTTGATAGCGGCGTGACGAATCAATTTGCATGGTTTAATGCGCGTGCGATCTACGCCGAACTTTTTAATCCATCATCGTGTTTTAATAGCTAAATTTGTAAAAACAAAATAAAAGATTGTTCGCAGAATTATTTAAATAGTTTTCTGTTTTACTTTAAATTGTACTGAGTCTTACTTCAGTTTCCAGAAATTATAAAAATATTATATCTAAGTATAATAAATTTTTGTGTATCGTGATTTCTCGTTCCGGAGTAATTATAAAACTTCTTAAGTTTCGTGTTTAGTCATTTTGATTCAATTAAACCACGTACTTTCGATTTTATTGGGAAATTGAAAAAACAGGAAAAATTTAACATAAACAAATTTAAATTGGTTTTTCATATATGATTTTCGTATATTCGGTTGTGTGCTTCGACCAAATTTTATAGTGATCAGATATTTAATTAGTGTTTATTTAACAAAAAACTGTTTAGTTTGGTTATTCGTTAATTTTGAAAGGAAGCTTATATATTACAACTATATATGGTGAATTTTTCGACTGCCAAATTATATCGACAAGAGTAGTGTTGTGTGAGAGTGATATTTATTTTTTGTGGATTTTAAGCACTAATTTGGAATTCAAAATTGTAAGTTATTTTTTTTAACCATCCGATTTGGTATTGTGCACTACCTAGCCTTGTTCCCAATGTGTAAAATAAATCTGTCAAAAATATATTAATATTATTTTAAAGCCATGAAATAGTAATATAATTTATTAGTTATACATTTATTTATTTCTATGTCGTATAATTTACATAAAATAATTTTTGTGTAATTGTGATTTTACCAAACGTGGATGCTTAATTGTAATTTTTATTTTACAACCTTGATTAAATGGAAGTTCTTGAATTTTATAAATATGTATATATAGAAAGTTATTTGCCTAAATGTGTTACACATAGTCAATGGAACTGTCACACCTGCTTTTCTGTAGCCAATATTTTATCCATTGATTAATCCCACATGTGTATAGAATAAGTTTAATGCTGCGGGGATTAACTTTGGAAATGACGAAATTAATTTAATTTTTTGATGATCTAATTTTTGTATAGTTTTGCGTGTTACCCGGTTATATTGGTATCAATTATTTCAATTAGCATTGAATAAAGTCGATTGGTTTTAGCTAAATTTTATAAAGCCTAAATATTGGTGTTTTTTCTTGACCAGCTTAATTTTAAAATCTCATATACATTTTGCTTGTGAACAAACAGCTCTGGGCGGTGGGATTGATTATCAACATTTTCTGTGGTTGGGGCAAAATGTAAAATAATCGTTAGATTGTGGTTTGTTTCAATTTTATTTATCAAATGTAGGCAACGAAAGGCCGAATTAGATTTATTTTACTTCAATTGCATTTTATTTAATGTAGTTTCATTTTTTAGATTTTTATGTTCGTAAATAGTATGTAGGTCACGTAGCGTTTTTATTAGTGCGTTAGATTCGTTATCTCAATTTGCTAGTTTTTAATAACTCAAAAAGTAATTGTCATGTTTATCTATGATTACAAAATTTAGAAAAAGTTGGTGCGATATTAGTTCGCTCTCTGTTTGACACCACTCGGTTTGGACCTTCGTATCGCAGTTTTGTTTTGAAAAATTTGCATCATGCTATAGTTTTTTCACCTATCTATAATGTCAGTATGTGAGGCCAGAACTGGCCTCACATACTGACATTATAGATAGGTGAAATTGCTTATACTAAACGATTTCTCAATTACCGAGAAGATAGATTTGACTGCATCATGCTAAAATATGACTAAAACATCTACTCATCAAGAAAACTTTTAATTTCTTGAGTGCTTTGGAAGTCGTGCGTATGTATTTTATTTAAATTGGATTGAAGTTTGTGACCAGAATAACGAAACATGTACTGTGCTCGTTAAGTATCCCCAAACCTGTTTTTGTGCGGTGGATAGGAACCGCATAAAAAAATCTTCGAAAACTATACGAGTAGCTATAAAAAATATTTTTCGCAATACATTTAAAAAGTTTTTTTATTCAGTGAATAGGGACAGCATAAAAACGTTTCACGTAGAAAATAAATCAAAACCTTACGTAATCTGACAAAATGACAACAATTGAAAAAACTAAATGGCCAACGTCAATTAACTAATGAGATTAATCACATTCAATTATGATCTAATTTGATTGAAATTTTGAAAGGACGTATGTAGGTTGCACAAAAATAAATCGCACAAAAAAAACATCATTGATTATATTTGAAAATTAATTTGTAAAAACACTCGAAAAAAGAAGAAAAAGGCATTTTTGGAACGATTGGCCATTGTTGAAAGTGAAATTTTGAATTCTGGCCATTCCTAATGAATCCTAATTATCATCAGATTCATGACGCTTTTTGTAGAATGGCGACAACTGTTATTTTCGTCTAACTTCGGTAGGGAAAATATTATGGATTTAATATTTAACCGATCATTCATATAGGGTGCGGTAACATTTAGTTTATTTTAAAAATGAATATTAAATAAAAATGCAACAAATATTTTCAAATAATTAGTACTTTATTTTCAAGAGTGACGCCGTCCTGTTCAAATATCGGTCAAATTTTCCCTTTTAATCATAGGGAATAAAACGCAATGGATGGCCATCTGCCTTCAATTCTTGATCGAATTGGACTTTGTAGGCCTTCATACCGATGTTTTTATGTGAAATTCTTCGCAAAGTCCTATCGCTGATGTTCAAATCTTGTGAACGATGGCGGGTTGAGGTGCTCGGATGTTGACGCACACTTACAGCTATAGCTGCAATATTTTCCATCGAACGAGCTGGACGGCAATGCCGAACGTGTGTATTGTATATTAACATGCCAGTCGAACGAACTTTATTCACAAATTTCCACACTTTAGAAATAAGTTTTCATTAAAAGTAATCATTCTCTATTTCAAATATCAAATCTGCAATTTAGAATTTTCCTTCAAGCATAAGTTCCTTGCGTCAATTATTCTCGGTAAATGTAAATACACTTGAATCTCGATTATCCGGGATCCGATTATTCGTGAACCTCGATTATCCAGGATTTTTTAGTCTCTTGGTTAATCTGAATTTCATCTGATTAACCGGGATTTTTTTTTAGTTCTAATAAAAATAATTCGATTAACCGGGATTTTTGATTATCCGGCAAGTCCCACTCATCCCGGATAATCGAGGTTCAAGTGAATTTTAAATAAGAGCGAATATATTTGCTTTATCGTCACCACTTTCTTCCCAGTTTCTATCAGGAAAGTGAATCGAAGGACATATTTGTGTGGGTTCCAACTTCCTTGCTTTTCACAGTCAAGTTCATTTAATCTTTTTATTGCCATTGCATGTTTAATACACTTATAATCTTGAAAAGATGTTGACTAGTAGCACTTGAACACCATTCTACAAACTATGGAGAAAGCAACCGCATTAATAGGTTGTCTAAATCATTCAACATCATTGACCTACTTGACTTTAATTTATCAAAATATAATTTCAAAAAAATCCTGAAGAATTATTTTTAAAATTTTTAAATGTTAAATTAAACTAAAATTTGATTTCCATTTTTTTGTTTAGTTTGTTTTAGTTTAACCTTTTTTAAATTTTTTTATTGATTTTATTTTTGTTTTAAACTGAATGTTCGGCTTTAATCTGAAATCATACATGTACTCAGAGAATAGATTTCTTTAGAAATAAATAAATATCCTATGATGGTTGGTGCAGCTACACTTTAGTATGGAGCTACTGCGCTTTTGATTGTCGGTTTGAGAATTTGTTTGGCTCTGAATTTAATTCGCGTGCTATTAAAACCGGCGGGTGGTCAGATGATAGTTCGTAGTATGTTTCGGCCGTCAGTTACTTGTTATTTATTTATTTATTTATTCAAAAAAATTAACGAATTTTGTGCCGAAAAAACGGCGGAAGCAAATTCGCGTAATACATAAAAATTCAACATAATCCTTATATTTACAAAATTAAATGTTTAAAATGAGAATAAAATGTGATAAAAGCTTACAATAATATGACTAAGATATTAATAATATTACTACCATTACCATTACTACGACTTTTTCTACTAAATTTCAACTTCATAATATGTGACTAAATACAACAAGTTTTATGTAATAACCCTGAATAAAAAGGAGATATCAACAGTTTCAAATAGCCATTGTTTAACTTTAGGCAAAAAGGACTTCAAATAAATGTCCTGCCTAATGTAAAATGGTAACGCATTAAAAAAGATTGGTGCAGCGACCAGAATAGAGCGACGGAAGTGGTCATTGAAGAATCTTGGGATGTTACAAAGAAATTGATGGTTACCCCGAAAATTGTAACGAAAATCGCTTCTCATTATTTGTTGACCACTTCGATTAAAAAACACTCTCAATACCTTATAAACATACAAATGTTTCAACGGCAAGATATTCGTCGTAAAGAATAAATTCCAAGATGGTTCAGTTCTTGGATTCTTTAGATATATTCTCAAAATCATTTTCTGTAGAACATATAAAGGATACAAAGTAGCAGCATAACAACCACCCCAGCACGACAATCCATATTCCAATTTAGCCATGACTAGTGCATGGTAAGCTATTTTTAGAACCGACGGAGGACAATAGTCACGAAGAAGGTAGAAAATTCTAGCAGTTGATGACAGACACTGGTTGATTGAATTAACATGCGTTTTCCAATTAAGGCAAGTGTCCAAGTGAACACCAAGATATTTAAACGAGTCAACTGGTTCGATATCAAAACACTCAGAGTGGCAACCAATAGTTGCACATTCATACCTGCTATGATTAGTCACCCGCGGCAAAATAGACATATTAAAGCTACCAGACAATTTAAACAACATGAATTTAGTTTTCCGGCTTAATATCAGGCGATGCTTGTCGAACCATGAGAGTAATACTTTTAGATCAGAATTGATCATCGAAATAACGTTACTGGGAGAATTCCCATAGTAAGCCAGAGCTATGTCATCAGCAAACCCGGTAGAATAACCATGAAGATTCAATTTAAATACGGAGTTTGTATAAATGAGAAACAGCAGAGGGCCTAATACTGAACCCTGGGGAACACCAACGTCTATAAATTTCGGATTGCTTAACTTATCATTTATCTTAACTCTCATCGATCTACCATCTAAATATCGATGCTAACCACTTATTTGCCAGTCCCCTAAACCCTATATCATACATAATAGATAGCAGAAGCTTGTGATCAACCATATCAAAGGCTTTAGCTGTATCAATAAATAAAGCATCGCAACTATTACCTTTATTTAAACCAATGTTGATTGTATTTAGGAACTCTAAGTAAGAAGGCCGATTCGCTACTCATACCATGATGAAAACCATGTTGATGGATACTCAGCACACCCGTTTGATCTAAAAAACTGGTAATCCTATTTTTAACTACCTTTTCAAGAACTGTTAGGATTACTGGCTGCAAGGCAATAGGTCTATAGTTACCTTTATCAAGGCGATTACCATTCATGAAAAGGGGAATTATAGTTGCTGTTTTCAGTCAATCGGGTACAACTACCAACTCAAAGGAAAGGTTAAAAATGTGTGCAAGAACGGGACTAATATGCCCAGCAATGGCTTTTAATATATAATTACTCAGACCAACGTTATCAATTGACTATTTAGGTTCTAAAGCACAGATAATTGAAAAAACTTCATAACTAGATACTGGGGTCATAAAAAACGTTGTCGGACCGAAATCAAAAGGCAAATCGAAACTAGATGACGTGTTGCTAGAGTCAAATTGATCACCTAAATCTTTAGCAACACTAGAAAAATAAAAATTAAACTCATTGGCAATTTCAAGATCACTCGTAACGAGTTCTCCATTCTGTGCTAAAATAGATTTGACTAGTGACGTTTTTGGTTTACGAGTCAGAATCTCGTTCACTAAAATCCAGTTTTTTTTATATCACCGCGGTTAACGGAAAAACGCTTAGAATAATAGGTTTCCTTCTCTTTTTTGATATCTACATTAATTATGGTGCACATTCTGTTATAGCTATCACGAAGTACTGCATTATCAGGACGCTTATTTAACTTGGACCGCAGTTTATTCCTTTTATTAATGCGTCGCGCAAGGTCAAAGGAGTTCCAAGGCTGCAGGCGTTTGATTTTAGACGAGCAATATGTGTAGCAGCGTTCCAAGATAGTTAAAATATTATCCAAAAATACCTCAAGAGCTAGCAATGGATTGTCGATGTTAAAAATGAACCCCCAGTCCATATGATCCAACCTTTCATATAACAACAACAGATTGAGTTTCTTTCTACTTCTCGTGGAATTTTAGTTCAAATTAGACCCTGGTAACAGTATCTGAGAAGCCTTAAACCGTATCTCAATCAAGTAGTGGTCAGAAATTTTTAAGTCCACAGCGGATGTTGTTACTCAGAAGTCGATTGATTTTGTAATTTTGCATCTATATCTTTTGGCTAATGGGTTGCCTTAATAAACATTAATAAACTAGAAATTAACTAACTAGAAATTTTTATCCGGATTTAGCTTTTGCTGAAATTCGAGCATTAAGTTGTTACGGGTTTAATATAATCATTATTATCTACAGTCAATTTGGATACTTCATTTCGGTAAAAGGATAGCATACGCATAGGTAATTTGTACAGTTTTGCACTAAATTGCATAATAAATAAAGATATAAAACCGGAAACTCCAACCCAAAATATCAACTACAAAAAATTATTTTTATTTATAAGGTGTAAAATTGAATCACTAAAATTATCTGTAAAAGACTACGAACAGAAAGCGGTTCGATAATGGTATAATGACCTGGGTGGAAGTGAAAAATAAATATTACGCTGATAAAATAATAACCTTAAAATCATAGAGGTTAACACTTTTTTAATTATGTATTTACTTTATAAGTTAAATTATCTTTCAACGAAATATTAACAGAGGTTATAGTGTTTATTGAAATAAACGGAAGTTATTGGTTTAGAAATGGTATTAAATATTGCCGGCAATTACCTGGTATTTGTGAATATAGCAGATATGAAATTGAATGCTGAGTATAAATAGAAAGGCAATAAAAATTGCAATAATCGAAATGTAAAATTAAACAAACACAGTTTATTTCCCACTTAACAATAATTAATATGTTTTGTAAAAATAACAAAATTAGGAAGTTCTAGTAGAAAAAAGAAAGTTAAACATAATTTACTTCTGTACGAACGGAATTGTATATCATTTTGAAACATATGTTTTTTTTAAATAAATCAATATTTCAATTTCACTTAATTACTAATTAATGTTACCATTAGAATTTATTAAAGAACATACTGAAGCTATTCTTAGTTAGGTTGCACGTATGTGGTTTTGTTAGCAGCTGTTGTTCACCGCCCGCATAACGTTTTTATACAATTTTAAATTTCGATTGCGTATTCTTAGTTATAGTACGAGGAAGATCTTGAGAGATTGTTTGTGCTGATGCAGATTATCAGGAACATTGATGCCGCAATGTTACTGGCTATATTATTACAATCAGTTGAGAGCCAAAGCACTCTTTGGAGAGTTATAGATATGTTCAGAGCGTTGAGATATTTCCTCCATCCTGTGTTGCTCTCTTAACTAACCATTTCCAGGTGCTGAAATTTAAATAGCTCCAGTTTACTGGACAAATTAAACGAACCACCTTTCGGCTTACTACGAGTGGCTTTAAATTTTGTTGGTCCTTTTCATAATGGACTATCCACTTCACATAGTCGATAGTCGAAGTTTTATGATTTCCTTCTCGATTGGGAAGACAAGATTACCCTTAATTACTGCAGTATTTTGCAAAATTTCGGAGTCGGATCTCGGAATCTGAGTAAATATAAAATTTATTCGACATCAGAATAACTATTGATTTGAATTTTGAGTAATTTCAAGCTGATAAATTTGTCGCGGTCTCAATCAATTTTTTTTCTTCCCAATTCAAATGAAGTTCAACCATTCAAAAATTTTAAAATAAGGGCAGTGCAAGTCAATGATTGTTGCCAATCACTATCTAACTCTTCTAATGGTGTTTTTTCGGCTCTCTGAATCCCCAGGGACGCAATTAACCATTCGCTTTATTTGAACATTTCGTAATAATGGTGTTGTACATACGTGAGCCGGACGTCCTCCGGCCCTAGTCCTAAATACGATTCGAAAACAAAAGTGCAAGATTCATAGTTGAATTGAATCAGATTCGTACGATTCTTATTTAAAATTAAATAGTAATCTTGTACTTTCGTTTTCGTATCGTATTCAGGAATAGGGCAGCTCGTATGTTGAATGTTGTTGCATAAGGAGCAACATTCAACATACGAGCTGCCTTATTCCTGAATACGATACGAAAACGCTATGCTAATGCACTTCCTAGAACCTATACCTCCGACTTCTTTATAGTACTCCTCTCTCTGTCTTTGTTTCTCTTTCCTCTCTGTTTCTCTCTCCGTTTCTCTATCTTTCTCTGTGTGTCTCTCTCTGTTTCTTTCTCTGTGTCTCTCTCTCTCTTTCACTTTCTTTCTCTGTATCTCTCTCAATCTTTCTCCCTCTCTTTCTCTTTTAAAATTGCTGTTGTTTCCGTTATGACACTGACAAAATGAGTAGATAATTGAGAAAACTTAAAAAAAAATTACATACAATTTGGTGTTAATAGTTGTTAGTATAAAAATACAACCTTTTCATTGGTTTGTCTTGACAAAATTTTTTGAATGAAGACCGAGCTTTAAGTTGCAAGGATATTTACCGAATACACCAATCGCACCCTGTTATGTTTATCAACAGGTCATTTATAACCAAGTTCCAAACAAGATGGAATAATACCCGTGTGCTTCTAAGCCCTTCTAAATCCATAAAAGTTATCATGGAGTATTCCTTATGTTAGAAAGCAGTTTCCACAGATTTCCCCTTGTCATATGCATGTTGGGATATCGATAGCCTATCCGGCTCAATCGAACTCCTAATGTGAACTTCTATCTGTCTTTCCAAAAATTTTAGTAGGAAAGATACTAAACTTATAGGTCTCAGCTCGGGAGGAGGGAGAAAACTCGGAGTGTTGGAACAAGCTTAGAGTAGTCCCAGTCCTTTGCAGCTTTAGTTTTTGTTGATTATTCTAAAAGGTCTTGTGCATTTATTACAGGTGTTTGGAAGTCCGTTCGACCACCACTGTGGTCAAGGTTTACCCAGAGGTCTACTAGGAGGACACGCACCAGGTTTTTTGATGGGTTTTGTCTCCAATTCAAATTAGAGATAACAATGATCAGAAATGTAATTATCCTCCGCCACCTTCCAATTCACTAAACTATCCAAAACTGTAGCTAAGCAAGTGTATTGTTTAGTACTTAATGTCTATTTTACAGCCAATGTTGCATATGCATCATCTCGTTCATTCGTATCTATGCTTCCCCAAATTGTGCGATGTCTCGATAACCATCAAATGAGGCACAGAGAAAGAAAATAATTCTTTGCCGAGAAAGTTGCATAAAAGACTCGAAACAATTTAAATCAAATCAACATTCCGACTGTTTAAGATTTTTAGAAGATGAACTTTTCGTACTTAGTGATAAACAAACAACTTTAAATTCTGTTGGGCTCTAAGAATTCAATCAAATTTGAATGTAAATGTTGGATAATGGATGGGACATTTTACGCCATCCCTAATGAGGTGATTATTTAGTATCCACGGCACCATTGATGGTCAAAGTATACCACTTATGTTTTACTGGATGAGCATCAAATCTAAAGTGACGTATGAGGAATTATTTTACGAACTTTGTCGGTTGGCATGTGAAAGTGGTATTTCGTTAAACCCAGATCGAATCACTTCAGGTTTCGAAATAGCAATTTCCTCGGCAGCGAAATCATTCTTTCCATCAACTTTATCCAAGGGATGTATATTTCAATTAGTCAGATATTATGGCGCCAAGTTCAAAAACGAGGTTTAGCTAAAACATATGGAAAAAAGATTTTAATTTACAAGTTTACATGCTCAAAAATTTGGCATTTGTACCATCGACAGAAATAACTACCTGCTACAATAATTTAAAAAACCATATTCAAGACCTCGATATAACTGGTGTAAAAAATGCAGGACTGATATATTCGCCAGAATTTTGGTGTGTAAGGGACAAAGTATCACAAAACTTTCCTCGAAGCCAAAATTCAGTAGAGAGTGGCATAATCGACTAAAAACTTTAATTGGGAGAAAAAATTGTGGGTTATATGAAATTATAAAACTCCTGCGGAATGAAATGCTAGTGGTTTTCAATAATGTCGAAAAAATAAAATCCGGTGAAATTCCAGGTCCAAGAAAAAGGATTATCATGCAAAAAATGAAATGCATTAGAGGGAATGACGGAATATTTAAAATTAATTTCCTATAGCATTTTATTATGTTAACATTATATTTTTTTCATTGCTTCTTTTTAATTATATTGTATGGCACTGGAATTGCATTCATCAACACCAATTTACCACTTTTTCGAAGTCCACCATTTCCCTGCAACTGCCCCATCTCGGCACAAATTCAGCCGATGAAATTTTAAGCGCGATTTAGATGATGAAAAAATGTTGGCCCAGCAAAAAAAGAAGAGTTTGTTATATTAAAATTTTCGTGTGTATGACAAGAAAAGGATAACATCGTGCAAAAATTTTGCTGTGCGTTTGGGTCTTTTTTTTGAGTAAATGTTGCCATAAAATAAGAATACTGCCATAAAATAAGAATACTGCCATAAAATATAATCGACCTGAGTATATTTTATGGCAACAAGTATTATTTATGGCGGTTTATATTTCTTTCTCAGTTCAACTAATGCGAAAAATTTATATTGTGTGCAGCTCTAAACAAACAGCAAACATTTTGCTGGGCCAACATTTTTTCATCATCTAAATCGCGCTTTAATCGTCCTTTTTGTGATGAGAAGAGTATGACATATGTCAATTTCGACGCCTACTGTGCCAAACCTGAACTTATGCAGGAAAAATGGTATACTCAACATTATTCAAACTCGAGTTTTCACCAGGCTGGGATGTTATACCATCACTATTATCGACTTTCGACTTTTTTTATATCTCGTTTTTTACGAGTAAAATGGCAGGCTATTTCACTTCTAAAACTACGCATTTTCTAATGTGTTCTCAGCTGGCTCGAGTAAAACATCACTCTATTTCTTTTCTACGATATCTAAGACTACTAGATTAATCGACTCTATTTATTACCAAATAATTTTTTCGTGATACGTTCATCGAAATGTAGAAAAGAGAGAAAGCTCAAAATTATATCAAGAGGTTGAAATCGCGATATAAAACACATAATTGGTTACGCGAAATAGAATGATAATTGATTCCTGAAAATTGAGACATAAAAAAGTCGAAAGTCGAAAATAGTGATGGTACAACATCCCAGCCCAGGGCCATACCGGACCTTATATCTCAAACCAAACTCTTGCAAAAAATCCTAAGCACTCAACTTATACATTGTACCATCCGATTTTCATCGCCTTCCCGCTTTGGCACATTTTTTGTGCGGACGTCCTGTTTCACTCAATATAAAGACGTTTAGCAATCTTTGACAGGCTTCTAAGTAGTTCTTAATATCCAAGTTTAGAAATCTTCCATTATACTCAAATTATTGCATGTCACTATGATTATTGAATATGATAAATTAACGTTACTGCTAATATCCTTAAGATGAATTGCTTAAACGCAGAAATCATCGATTCATCTAAGTAATTATTCTTATGAGGACGCATCTTAGCAAGTTTCTGGCACTGCACTATGCAGTTTGAATAATTGAACAGACCCACAATCTAAAATGATTTCTAAGGCCGCCAATATCTCTGCAACTGTCTACATCAAGTTATTTCACTCAACAACTATCACAACTTTTGATAATTCAAAATACTACCTTCCTTACTTACTACCATCTCAGTAATTTTTATATTTGGCAATGCAATCGAAAATTGCAAAATTTGTGTGACAAAATTTATCTTTTTTGTTATCTTGAAGCCTAGCTAGCCTTAAGCTATAATTTGGCATAAACCTTTTTCGTTGTATTCGATGACGTAAATAAACAGTTTAATTTCACCAAAACAAAATGATTTATCTGGGGTTGCGACAGGATACACGATACTTTCGAAATTCTATATCGGCTAACTCTATTATTTAAAATTAATTTATTTATTTAAAGTGACGAGCATAAGCTGTTCATTTGAATTACATTTGATATTGTCATTTTTATTTATTGTAGATCATTTTTATTATTTTCTAGAAAAAACCGTTGGGAAATCGCATGTTAAACAATATTAAGTCAATTAGAATTTCAAACCATTTTCCAAAACTTAATAAATTAATTTGCATGATAAAGTTTAATCAAATAACAAAAAATAATATAAAAACCAATTAATATTTAATTGTTATTATAAAATGTCAAATGATATGGTTAACATAAGCTACAAATGGATTATTTATATCAACAAATATTTAAGTGGAGATGGTCAGTTAAAACGAGATTTTTTACTTTGCCAAAATGTATCACATCCTGTGTTATTTATAAGTATTGGTGTCGTGCAAACCACAAATCAATTATAAAAGATGATTTTAACAAATTCAGTTCGCATCTCTGAATAAACATTTTAAATCATTCGCGTTGTTATATTTATTTGTTGTTTTTTTTTTTTTTAATTTTGGTAATGAAATCATAAAATTCATTCATTTTCGTTTTCGTTAAGAATTTAAGCATGATTAGGTATAGCTGTGTGCGAAATTATGAAATCATTGCGCGCGCTTAAATGTATTTAGAACGTAATTTAGATAAGAAATCATAATTGGACTACGTAGTGTGTGTGTGTGTGTGTGTAATATCAAATGTGTTTGTGTCATTTGGCGAGGTAATCGCAACCCATTATTAGCCGGGTGGAAATTGAATTGCGATGTAGCTACATCAATACAAATGGATTTGATGTAACTATTATCTATAATGCATATGACTTCACGGAAATCCGCGAATTAAATATATGACCATGACAGAAATATCACACATTTGTGTGAATTCCCACGATGTTGGTCGCACATTTTTTTTTGTGTGTGTATAACAAATGTGTCTTTAAATTATAGAAAAAGATTAGGGAGATTAACTAAAATACGATTATATAAGCATCAAAAACAATATAATTTGAAAATTTGAACAGTTTCTTTCTTGCTAGTCCCAGTTAGTTTTGTCGACCCTTACAAAAATTTTCTCTATAATACAGACGCGAATCTGAATAGTTCAAGAAAGAGTTTGCTTATATGACGAATTCTTATATACATATATTTTTGTAAGAAGATGCAATTAATTTTTTTGTAGTTTAAGTAATCTAGAGAACAAAAAAATTAATCGATAATTTTTGAAATTAGTTTTTAGCCTCCTACGTTTAAATTTGTCGGCATAGATTCAACCCTTAGCATCGTAACCCCACAAAAAAAAAATTAATGGCGGATACAGCAGAAAATCAAGAAATAAAAGCCCGAATCACTGCCGGACAACGAGTTTTCTACGCCCAATCAAAATTATTGCGATCTAAACACCTATCGCAGTCGTGCAAGCTCGCACTTTATAAAGCACTCATAAGACCTGTGTTGACTTTCGGAAGCGAGAGCTGGATCATAATCTCTAACGACTGTAGATTATTATCTACTTTCGAAAGAAAGGTCATTCGTTCAATTTTTGATCCTATTAAAGTTGCGAGCAATGAATACCGGATTCGCATGAACCACGAAATAAAGCAACTTTTCGGAGGTAGCGATATTATCGGCTTCATCAGATCTAATCGAGTGAGATGACTCGGCCACGTTGCAAAGTCTCCATAACAACGAATGATTTAGAAAGTGTTCCATCAACACCCAGCCGGAGTGCTTCGATGACGTCGAACAAGACCTACTCGTATTAGGATGTCGAAATTGGAGGACGAGAACGTATTGTTAAATATATGTATATATATTTTTACTATAAATATTATTTAACTACTAGTTCACAAAGATGGTTGGTGTGTGAACAATTGTTCAGCACTTTCACTTTTTATTAGTTTTGAGACCGTGTCTCTTTAACTTCTAAAACCCCGGATCCACTCGAAACGCGATATTTTAAAACGCGATATTTCGAAACGAGATATGACAAAACGAGATATGGTACAAAACGCGATATGGTACACAACGCGATATTTCAAAACGCGTTATGGTACAGAATGTGCATTGCGAAGCGGCGGGAGTGTAGCGACCCGAATTATACCGATCCTATATACTCTCGCTCCTATCGATTTTTAAATTCCTATAAACTGAAATTAAATTTCCCCTTCACCCGACTGATATAACCCGATCCTAAATTCCCGTTTTGTACCATATCGCGTTTTGTACCGTATCACGTTTTGAAATATCGCATTTTAAAATATCGCGTTTTGATAATTCGCGTTTTAAAATATCGCGTTTCAAATGGGACCCCTAAACCCGACTGTGTTATTTTTCGTTTCTTCGCTTCTTTTTTTTTGTCATTCTCGATATTTATCGATTGTGGATAAATATCGAGATTTGCGGATATAATTTGTAGGTGGCGAACCAGCTCTATTCAGCAAAACGAGCTATCCCTCGTCCCTCGGTGTATACATATTTTTGCTATGAGTACCACGAAGTGAAAATAATTTTTGAGCCGCTACATCACTCCCCTCCTGGATCGAAAACCATAGTGTTTTAAATTAAATCTGACCGTTTTTCGAACACTGCGATTTTCGACCTCGTTTACCACAAGTATTCCGTACGCTGGCTTAAGCCTGTCGATGTCAATTGTTGTTGGTTTTCCATCTACATCCACAACAAAGAATTTGCCACTGGATACGGTCCAGAATAGGGTGTACTCAATGGACCCTATCCAGACGTACGAATACGTATGAACAGGTTTCCAGATTTTTGGGAATGTGCGTTGCCTGTTCGGTTGGGTGTCTTGTGTCCGTAGGAACTAATGCTCTCATGGTAGTACGAAGCTGCTTCACAAAATCCGAAGTATCTGTGTTTGGGTTCGAATTTTGGTCGTTGATGAAGAATTCACCGGGAAGCTTGATCAGTTTTGACCACATACTAGCTCTGCTGATCTGCAGTTGCTCCTTGACGGAGGTTCGAATACCTAATAAAATCGTTGATGAAAGTTCTGAACTCCAATGGGATGTATTACATCGAGCTGTTAATGCGGCTTTTACTTGCCTGTGGAACCGTTCGACAAGACCATTCGCTTTCGGGTTGTATGCAGTTGTCCGAATGCGATGGGAACCTAGGAGCTTCGTGAGCTCGGTGAACAACGTTGATTCCTTGATCTGTTGTGATGAAGAGTGGAACACCATATCTACAGATATACTCATTGTAGAAGATCTTACTAACTGTTTTAGTGGTCATTTCTCGAATTGGATAAGCTTCTGGCCAACGGGTAAATCGGTCGACTATCGTTAAAATATAATGATAGCCATTCGATTGAGGCAGTGGACCAACCTGGTCCATGTGGATGTGTTCAAACCTGCCACTTGGTAGCTCGAATTTGCCAAGTTCTGATTTCGTGTGGCGGTGAACTTTGAACTTTTGGTATGGGATACAAGATTTCGCACAATTACTTAATCAGGATTCATTCTTGGCCAGAAGTATTTTAAATCAATAAGTTTTCGCGTAGCACGGATGCCGGGATGTGATAAGCCATGTAGACTATCGAAGATTGTCCTTCGCTTGTTGAGGGGAACGTAGGGTCGATTTTTATCTGTAAAAGTCTCCCACCAAATTTGCTGCTTGTCTGGTAAGTCGATCCGTTGCAGGTTGACGCTTGATTTCGGGGTACGTGCTGAAATCAATTTCTGCAATTCGTCGTCGCGTTATTGCTGTACAAGTAATCCCTTCGTGTCGAAGGAGAAGACGCTGAGTTCTGTGACAAGTGTTTAAACAGAACGAGTTGCTCACCATATTGTGTTTACCTTTGATGTGACGAATGTCAGTAGTAAACATGGGCAATGTAATCGAAATGTCGTAATTGCCGGGGACTACTTTCTGATTTTGAGGCAATAGCTGTTGCAAATTTCGGCCTATGATGAAATGGCGAAATTGTTTGATTACTAAATACATGGCAAGAAGTTCTCTATCGAAAGTAGAGTATTTAATTTCCGCAGGGGAGAGCTTCTTTGAAAAGAACGCTAATGGTTGCCAACATCCTTTTTTACGTTGTTGTAAGACAGCTCCAACTGCTACATTGGAACCGTCGGTAGTTATGTTGAACTGCGCGTCGTTTAACGGGTGTGCCAAAAGGGTGGCAGCGGCAGGAGAACGCTTGACCTTATCGAAAGATTCTGCACAATCTTCATCCCAAGAAAAGTTTCTTCTGTTTTTGCCTTTCTTGAGTAAGTTGGCCAAATGCTGGTGAATAGGCGATAACAGTTCGGCTATCCGTAATATAAAGCGGTTGGTAATAGTTCACCATACCGACGAACTGCTGTATTTGGCGAATTGATGTTGGCTCTGGAAAATTTGAAATGACATCAACTCTGACTTTCGACGGGAGGATGTCATCTTTCGAAATTTTGTGGCTCAAGAAGTCGAGTGACTTCACGCCGAAAATACATTTCGTAGCTTTAATATTAATTCCATATGCGGAGAGACGTTTAAATACTGACTCGAGATGTTCACTGTGTGACGGTATTTACCTGTCGATAGTCTTCACAAGGGCGCCAGTCCTTCTCTTTCTTTTGCATCATACGTATAATAGTGATGATGAAGGGCGGCAGATCCCGATGTCTGTCATAAACTGAAATTCGGTTTTTGCAGCTTTTAGTTTCGTTGCGTCGAGTTGTCGCGGTTTAGCACAAGGTAACGCTGAAATGTTTTGAAGATGGCGTATCAACTTGGGTGATGATTGCGTTCACAGCGAGGATAGTAGTTGAAACAGAGAGTCTTCTGTTCTTCAAATCGACCGCGAGACCATATTTGGACAGAATTACTGCACCTATAATAGGTCTGTCTACTGCCACGACGATGAAGGGATGTGTGAACGAACATCTGAGATTAAGGCGGCGTCCGACAAGTGCACGGCACTACTTTATCCATCAATCGGCACCACTTTATCCATCAAACGTTTGAGATGAGTTGAGTTGCACGACCCGTAAATGCAGTTTTATCTGTTCTTTGCTTGAAAGTATTTGCCAAAACAAGTCCTGACGGCCAATGCTGGAGATGGTGGAAGTATTGTTCAAATGTCCGAGAACACCCATTAATTTAGGGAAGCGGATTGACGTCCTTTTTGTCACAGCATTGACCTTTCTCTAATCTAGGCAAAGCCTAACTTTATTTGGCTTGGGTATTAGTATCTCCGGCGAGGACCACAAACCAGGGCTCTCCTCGGTAACCACATCTCAAGTATTGCGATCCAACTTATTTTATATGATATCTTGAATTGTGGGAGATACAGCATAATGTCGCTGCTTGATTAGAGTCTATGTGATGTGTTTCCGTTTTGCTCGAAGAGCGGATAATATACCATAATTCGTTTAAACTCTTTTTATCCTTAAATCTACAGAATCAACTAGATGCGGGCCAATATTGAAAACGACCCAGAACTCTATACGTAGATACAACTGTCCCTACAGGGCACACGAGACAATCTAATATTACAGCTTTGTTGTTTATCGAGATATCAATGTAACCGATCTTTTGTTTATTGTTCCATCCGGTGTTTTAACTTATGTCGACAATTTGGTTTTTGTAAAAAAGACCCCAATTGTTTTCATTTTCAACGAGTCATAAAAGACCACGAATATTGCAACCACCTGCATTGACAACGGTTCCTGCACAAACTCCATTAAGTTGAAATTTCAAGTAGCGAATAGTACCTGTTTGTACCGAAAGAATTGGTCCCGATCTGTACATGCCCACATATCGGTTTTTCCGTGCCTATTTTTGAGCATTTGAAACATTGAGGCTTAATGGTTTCGCTTTTCGCCCGCACCCGTAACAGAATACGCCTTGTGGAGACAAGAAACAATCTTGGTACCGATGACCGAATTCTCGACAATTCCGATATGCCTATTTTTATTCTAAATTTTCTACCGTTTTTCTAAATTGATGGTTATTTCGTACCATTCTTTCATAGATGACGCAAAACAAACCACGTTGAGCCATTAATCTTCATAGTACTGCTCTGAACAAAGTTTGCAGTTTAGACCTAAATATCAGACACTATATTTTTAGATTGTAGACGTTAGAAACATCTATCAATAATTGGTTGTGAGCTAACCTATCAAATTCGTTAGTCGGGGAAATTTAGACAAAAAATCGGCATTAGGTTAGGGCTGCTGACTGTCTAATCTGTTTAGGTTTTCATATTAAATTGATGCTGAATTCATGCCAGTCATTCATAGATGGTGCAAAATAAACCAAGTCCGATGTTTAATTAAATTTTGTTAAATAAAGTAACAGCCATAGTGAAAACCATTTAGGCAAACTTTTGAATTGCTCATGAAAAACTATATTCTATATCGACACAAAACAAAGGAAGATTTGTTTAGTCGGGAAAATTCAATGGATAAAAATACCTTCAACATATATTTATCATAAGCTAAATGTAAAAAAATTTTGAGACATCCAGGCAACTGGTTTCTGTCCTTTATGAGATTGGATCTAATAAATAAGTTGGATCAGCAGGAGAAAAGTGATTCATAAAACTGCTCACCACTCATCACAATCAAATCATTCAATTTCCAAATAACGAATAGCATCATGAGCAAATGGAATATTTTTTTTAGTTTTCAATTTAAAAATAGTTTTAAATTATCTTTACTATTAATGTGTGCGACGCCGATTATCGCATTTTATAATGTTGTACAATAGAAATAATTTTTGTATGGTTTTGATTGGTAGCGGCTATATCATATTTCAGTCGCATAATAATTCAACAATCGGCAAATCGTGTCTGTAAACATAGTCAATTACCAGTTTTATCCTTTTGTGTATTTGAATTGGGTTCGAAATCTTTCAACGTTCAATGTGTTTGTGTGTAATTAATCATTAAGATAAAACATTGTGCTTGTCATTAAGCTAAATTGGATATGTTTCGTCTATATTGGAGACGACCTCCAAACAAAAATAAAAATTTGGTTAGAAGAATAATGTTATTCGATAGTTTACTATAAAATATTTATTTAGATTCCATTAAATGGAGTGGATTGGATTTCATGATGTTTTTTTGTTTGCTTCTTACAGATTCCACCAGAGTTGATTGAGTCAAATGATCAAAACCGGCCTATAAGCACGGTAACAACAACGTCCGCTGTAACAGAAAAATCGGAACCAGAACCAGAGGATGATATGACTCTAGAATTACCGCCACCTATGAAACCACTACTTAATTCATCAACAATCGGGCAACCAACAACATCGGCCGAAAATAATTTATGTAATCGTGTGAACGATATGAATATTAAGTCGGATGCTGATTTAGCCGAAATTGAACAAATCGTAAAAGAGAAAATGGTGAGTAATATGCAAAACTAATTGGATCGAATTGTGACCAATATAAATTTTATTTATGATTAGGAACAACATGGTGGTACAACAACAAAAAATCTAGATAGATGTGACTCAGTAAAGCAACAGTATTCAAATGATTTGGCATTGCAGACACAGAATTCGATTGATGAGAGTGAGGTAAGGTTACCCGACATAATGTATAAGTCTCGATAAATACATAACCATAACATCTTAATTCCGCAGAGATTAATGAATGAAATTGAAAAACGGGAATACTACCTGCGTAAGCGTCAGCACGTCATCGATGAACTAATAAATTCGGAACAAACATACATTGACGATCTAGCGTACACGATAAATACGTATATAAATGAAATGCGACGAATAAAAGAAATTACGATACCAGAGAGTTTGGCCGGTAAAGATAACATGATATTTATGAATATTGATAACATTTATGAATGGCATCGTGATTCATTTTCAAAACAATTAAAAAGTTGTATTAATAGCCCGAGTGAGTTGGTTGCACTCTTCAAAAAATGTAAAAATAAATTTGAATCTGAGTACACGTTCTATTGTCAGCACAAGCATAAATCGGATCATATTGTTAATGAGAATATGACTTATTTTGAAGAGGTTCGGATTAAGAATGACCCGAATAACAAACTTGTGGTAAGTGCGAAATCTTAATTTGGATTTTGGAATTTTGTTAATTTTTTGTGTCATAATAGATTACCGATATGCTGATCAAGCCAACACAGCGGCTGGGGAAATATCATATGTTGTTAAAAGAATTGTTAAAGTGTGCCGAACACGCTGGCTTGGCGGATGAAATTCCTAATTTAAAAGAGGCATTAAATATTATGCTGGAGATACCTAAAAATGCCAATGACATGGTGGATGTAGGCCGAATACAAAATTTTAATGTAAGTGGTTTAGTGTATATATTTAGCGCTTCTCAATTAATAATATATATATAAATGTTTTTGCAGGGAAATTTAAAAGCACAAGGAAAATTAGTTTACCGAGGATCATTACCATGTCTAGAAGGTACTGGAGTCTTTGATCGAAATAACATTAAACGTAGCAAAATGAAAGAGTTGGAAGTATTTTTCTTTGATCAGTCGATTATGTTCTGTGAGAGTACTGGACGAAAAACTCAATACTCCCAACCTTTCTATACCTTTAAAAATATTATTCAGGTTAGTAAATCATCTCGATATTGTCGTAATATGGTTAGATTATTATTTTAATTACTTCCGCAACAGGTAAATAAAATGTCAGTGCAATATATAGATGATGGTAATCGAATACTTATCAAATCAACCGATCCGACTCGTGGCTTTTTTTATTACCTATGCACTGTACCAACTCCGGAACTCTATACCGAATGGAGAAATAAAATTGATAAGCAATTATTCCTGCAGAAGACAATGGCCGATGCGCTAACAAATCCTAAAGTCTTTGTAAATATGTACAATAAGGAAAAAAATCAAAATAAATAAATTAATAAAAAATATATATATTATATTTATATAAATAATAAAAAAATTTCCTCTATTTTCCAATTTTCTCAACAACAACAAAAAAATAAAAATAAATATTTTGTGACCAACCATAAACTAAATAACAGTTTAACCACGGAGGAGGAGGAGTGAAGTTTTTTTGAATATAGTCGCAGTATTTGTTGTGGATATTCCTTTAAAAAAGGCACGCGCAGTATTTTTTTTAATTATTATTTTTCTAGCTTTTTCAATTGTATTCAAAAAATTTCACATGATCCATACAGCCAAACACCTCCCCCGTACCTAAAAAAACATACTAAAAAGAGGGCCACAAGTAAAACAAATAAAATTTGCTAATTTTTAATAAAAACAAATAAAAAATCTTTATTATTTTAAAATAACATTTAAAAAATATAAAAAATATTTTCGAATTGTGATGTAAATTAGAAACAAAAAATATAAAAAAACAAAAAAAAAATATTATATTATTATTATAACTATTATTATTAATTAATTAATAAATAGACAAAAAAAAATCTTCAACTTTAACTTTTGTAAATAGCATTTAACAAACAAAACCAACAAACAAGAAAAAAACATGAAATATGGAAATAAAATAACACCTTAAAAAATAATTAATTAAATAAAAATTATAATTATGATTATTAATAAATAAAATTAAAACTGAAAAGAAAATGAATAAAAATACAAGTTACAATAAAATTTATTTTTAATTAAATACATAATTAAAAATAATTATAATAAAATTAAAAACAAAAAAGTAAACACTGAAAAAAAAAACAAACAAAATAATAAAAATAAATTAAAAAAGTAATAAAATAAAATTCTAGTATTTTGTTTGCGGGGTTTGCTGGATATGGAAGTGTATCACAATGGCGGAATAAGCAGTTGGATAGAAGGTGAGTGACATTTTCAAATCATAACAACTATAATCATTAAAATTGTGTGTAGTGTGCCAAGCTTTTTCTTTTGTAACTTTTAAATTTCGAATTGATTTACGCAGGAGAGGTCGGCAGGTGATAAATAATTTTTGATAAGCATTTACGTAAAAGCAGTTCATAAACCTTGTCCATACACATCCGTATACCTGTTACACATTAAAAACTTGTTTTCAGAATTTTCATTATTTCACAATTAACACATTCTTTCATATATAACATTTTTAAAATAGTTCGGCAACCGTAATGGGAAGTGTTGTTGTATGTTGATAAAAGCATTACTGATCAACTGCTAAAGCATATATGTTATTTATAGTTTATGTACCTTGAGAAACAGCTGTTTGAACAACACAAAACAACGAAATATGTGATTTTCACAGCTGTCGATACTTAATTTAAAATGTAAAATAACCGTTAGCCTAGTACGCCTAGTTATCGCACATGATGCGCTATTAATCCAACTGCCGTTTGTTAGTCTCATAACTTTCTCTTGGCATCCACATCAAGTGGATGTTGAACTGATGTGTCATCTCGTTAATAAATTCTGGATTCCTTCAATTCGAAATATTTATTTCAGATGCTGCAGTGGTCCATGTCCTCTCTGGTAGGAATGTTAGTTTTAAATCTATCGTCAACGGATAGTAATGCTATAGACACATTACTGCTTTCATAACTAAAGGGTTATCCAATTCGAGGTTGATAAAGTAAACTTAAAAAAAACACACAAAATATTCGGAATGTATTGTAATTTTTATTTCATTTTACAGATTGATCCTTGCCATTTTTAGTTAAACAAGATATCATTCAAATGTCCTCCACTGGACTTCTTACAGGCCTTGATTCTTTTGAGGTAATTTTCAATGACTTTTCGGCACATTTCGGGTGGTATCTCGGCCATTACCTTACGAATATTAGTTTTCAATTCGTCAAGAGTTTGAGGATTGTTTGCGTAAACACGATCTTTCGCGTAGTCCCACAAAAAGAAATCCAAAGGCGTTAAATCACAGGATCTTGGAGGCCAATTGACATCAGCCAATCGCGAAATCAAACGTCCAGGAAATTTCTCTTGCAAAAGATCTCGATTTGCTCGTGTTACGTGACTGGTTGCTCCATCCTGCTGGAACCACATATCGTCAAGATCATAATCTTCGATTTTCGTAAAAAAATAATCGGTTAACATGCGGCCATAGCGCTCAGAATTGACGGTAACGGTTCGTCCATGGTTGTTCTCAAAAAAATACGGCCCAATCACACCACCAGACCACAATGCGCTCCAAACAGTGACTTTTTCCGGGTGTAATGGCTTCTCTACAATCAATTGTGGATTTTCTGAGCCCCAAATTCTACAGTTTTGCTTATTAACGTATCCACCAAGCGAAAAATGAGCTTCATCACTGAAGAAAATTTTGTTCGAAAAATCAGCATCGACGGCCTGTTTTTCCGCGTTTAATTATAACGCGTTGGTCGATTGTTAAATGCTCCATATTCTTAAATGGCAGAATGTCAACTAAATAAATGACAGCGTACTTGACGTTTATCTTTGACAGATGTCGGTATACAGATTTCTACTTTATCAACCTCGAATTGGATAACCCTGTATGATATCGAGTTAACCATGGTTTCGTTGTAATGTGTCACCCCTAACCATGGTTTGCTAAACCGAGTTGCAAACATAGTTTCGGATTGAGATATTTTTCTTATTCCGAGGCATTTTTGTGTTCCCAACGCCGAATATATCAAAAGTGGAGATTCCGGACAATAATAGTTTACCAAGAAAATCTAGTTTCGTTTGCCATTGTGCATATTCATACTACAGTAACTTGAATCCGGTAACTACTTCGTTTCTTTCCCCTTTAACTATAAATGTTTTTTATTTTATAGGTAAAGGGAAAGAAACGCAGTAGTTAACGGATTCAAGTTACCGTAGTATGGACATTTCTGACAAATTAATAGTCAATTATATGTCAACCTTGACATTTTTATCAATACCTACTCGCATTACTATTTAAAACCAAACGAAAAGACAAAATAAATTGTTGTCTACAGGGCTCGGATGTTCTAACATCACCATTTTTCGATAATCTATCGAAGTTTATTTCTCGTTTCTGTAGAATAAAATTTGTCTCTGTTTCAATTTTTATATCATTTACCAGTCTGCAAATTGCAACATTGTGATGTTTTTCTACTGCGACTCTATCACCAAATAATTTATTTTCGATTCTAGAACAAAAATAAGTGAAATAGATATATCTCAAATATATTCTAGTAGGTTGAGTTGTGTTGTGATAGCATAATAGAAAGAAATAATTGATAAACGTAACAGAAGTCAAATTAATTCTAGCAGAAAGAGACATAGACTTCGATAAAATATCGAAAAATGGTGATGTTAGAACATCCCAGCCCAGTACTGAGGGCCTAATATTGCTTTCGATCGTTTTCGTTGGTTACGCGCTACGAAATTTTTTGTACTACGACTTTCGCATATTGTGAACGTTAACGAAAATATGACGTTTAAATCCATTCCGAACATAAATATCCTTGCAGTATGGTCAGAGTTTCTGCAATTACATTGCTCGTACGTTATTGTGAGAACATCTTGTGAAAATATTACTCTGACAACACTTGAATAAGTTTGGTAGTAAAATTATTTTGATAATCGAAAGCAGTAGTACCGAAACTAACGAAATACGATAGGAAATATTTGAACGATAGACGAAAATGATCGAAAACGTTCGAAAGCAGTAGTAGGCCCTCTGATTTAGGAAATCATAATCTCGAAATTTAGTTATGAAACCAGTAGTCTGTCTAACGTTGTTAAAAGCCCCTTGTCCCATTATATCCGTTTTCATTCCTTGTTCTTGAGAGATTTCTCAATAGGGCAAATGAGGGAATGGCGTGGAGTTTCCGCAGATTTCACTTTACAACACGCATGTGGAGATTTATATCGCAGCGCTTAGTCAAAGGTCTGTTGGATCTCCTAGGGGATAAAAGTGAGTGCATTAACAGCTCCAATTTCTCAGCAGCTGTGGTTCATAGTCCATCAGTGGCGCTAAGCTGGTTTTCCCTGGGAATTGGGAAAAATATTGCCATAGCATTTTTGTATAAAATATATTTTTCTGGGCTACTGAATTAGTTTGGTGTAAATATTTTTGAAACAAATATATATTGGGAATTATTTTTTCCAATAAAAATTTTGTGGAACAAAAGTTTCCTAATCAACTTTGTTTCGAAAATATTTACACCAAACTAATTCCAACAGTAGGCCACAAAAATGCTATGAAAATATTTTTCGCAATTCCCTATTACCAGGGAAAACCAGAATATTGCCACAGGTCGTTGAAGATAACTCAAAATGATAGAACTAGTAGCTACTTTACCTAGCCTTGAACCGTCCGAATTTTGTCACAGTACGGCCTCCATTCGTTTGTTCTGGCACTTCTTAGTTCGTATTGTAGAACTCGCAGACTTTCTTATGGGAGTCCCATTCATCCAGGCTCTTCTTACCTTGACTTTTCTGAAGGTCTTTCTGCATTTTTTGTCGGATGCTGTAGAGTTATTTGAAGCACTTAGGTTATCGAGGCTTCCTAAAAGATCTACTTAGGAGACTCGCATCTATAATAGCTTTATTATAAGCATCAGGTGCGGTTTGTCCATTAAGTCATCAAGCTACTTTATTGAAGCAGGGTGTTTTGGAACTGGCACCAGTAGTGAATTTCCTAGAATAATTCTGGGGGGGCTATTATGAAAAATCCGATATCGAAAAATCTGCTATTATGAAACTAAAAAGACGAAACGAAATTAAATGTCAAAATCCGACTGCTATTTACTTGCCGAAATTGATTCTTTGTTATCGAATGTGTGTGTGTTCCTTAAACTATTTCAATCAATATCATTTTTACGAAATATAAAAACTAAAAAAATTAAATTAAACAATATTTAAATAAATGTAAGTATAATATATTTAAATAAAAAATATTCATATTTAAATGATAATTATAATTAAATTATTTATTTTGAATTTATTATAACGACAACAACAACTAAAGGACAATTTGAGTTCGGTTGTCGGTTTTAGGGAACGAAATGAGGAAATCGCAAAAAATCATTTGTTTACAACCTTTATATTTATATACATATATATTTCACACAAAGAATATTATAGAAAATGAAATAGATTTCATCAAACAGATCATTAGTCAATTAAAAAACAACAATAAAAAAAAATTTAGCAACTTCAAGTCAATTACAAAACGCATTATTGCTAACTTCATGCTTATATTTGACAAATTCGACCAAACAATTTCATAATAGGAAAATTCGCGGCGGATCGAATTTTTCGATATCGGAAAAAATCCGCTCTCTTATCCCAGTCGGTCTTCTTATATCTAAAAACAGATTTTCAGAAAAAGAATGATGTTAGGAAACTTTCCACTTCTTTACACTGTTTCTTATAAAATCGGCCAGATATGTAATATCTAACATATATTTAATAATATTATACTTAATATTATTAGGGCATGATAGAGTAATGCTTCTTTAAATTCCAGGAGGAGTATCGTCCCGCAGTAGCTCGCTTTACAGTCAGCCATAATTAGCGCGGCGTAAAATACTATAGGAAGAAAACCACTAAGATCGCGCAATGATTGGTTCGATGGTCAGACAACCGTCTGATCGTAGAAAATAAATAAAAGCTCCATGAAATATGGTTGGCTCATGACACTAGGGGCACCTAGCACTAGAATATCTTCGTGCTAGGAATGCACTCTTTCAAGCAGAACAAGGAAATTTAAGAGACTGTTTTGCTAACGCCAGGAATCTCACTAAGGATTTTAACTCAAGACGGAAATTGGTGTTCTCTCAGTATAGCAAACCTACTAAGTGATCCCTATTAGAGTGATTGCTCCGCCAGGTAAAGAAACTTTTGTCGAATATCGCACAATAGAGAAAGTAGATGCATTTATTAGTAGACAAACAGTAGGGGCAGCTAGCACTAGAATATCTTTGTGCTAGGAATGCACTCTTTCAAGCAGAACAAGGAAATTTAAGAGACTGTTTTGCTAACGCCAGGAATCTCTCTAAGGATTTTCACTCAAGACGGAAATTGGTGTTCTCTCAGTATAGCAAACCTACTAAGTGATCCCTATTAGAGTGATTGCTCCGCCAGGTGAAGAATATCGCACAATAGAGAAAGTAGATGCATTTGTTAGTAGACAAACAAATGGGAAGGCACTCGGTCTCGACTCTCGACCGAATTCCTTCAGAATTTATTAAGCTCAGGCACTACTGTTACTAAATCTATACAATCTTATCGTCTCTATTTGGGAACAACAAATAATGTTGTGCTTCACCATGAGAATGATTCTAATGTTCGGAGCACAATATACCCATACATAGACTTTTGGCAGGTGATATAACAGTATCAATCGTGAGAACCGCTTCGATGCGTTCATTTGTTTAGAAATTCCACATAAACTCGTTTCTCTGTGTAAATTAACGATGTCTATATGTAGAATTGAAGTCGAATGAACTGTCAGAAATGCAGTCAGAATCTGATTCAGACCCAATGAATTAACATCTTGTGTTCAATAGAGTGATGCACTCACACCTAAAACCCTCAAAGTTATATCTGAAAACGTCATTGGTCATCGCCAATGCAACCAGCAACACTGTATTTAGTAAAGCTGACAAGAGAGGTTCGGGATTGGGGCTCCTATAAGAAGGATCTAAGAAAGTACAAAAAAGAGTTGAGAAAAACACAAAGGGTCTTGGAGACTCTTCTGCTGTAGAATGGAGGAGGTCTCTGAGACTTCTCGCCTTAGGAAAATTCTATCTACTAACCCAACCAGTCCTAGTTATTTAATTAGGCCAGACTGATCATGGACAGCTTCAAGTGCGGAATCATTGGAGCTCCTCATCAAGACCCATTTTCCGGGAAGCTTTGAAGACTCGACAGAGCCTGGAGCTAATCGAGTAACACCTTCAATAGAGATGGAGGGCATCGCGGATAAGGAGCGAATCCGTTGGGCGCTGAACGGTTTTAAGCCTTATAAATCGGCGGGCCCGGATCGGATTATACCAGCAGAGATCCAAATGAACTCGGCAGTCATCCTGCCCTTTCTGAAGAGTATCTTCAGGGGATGTCTGAAACTGGTCTATATTCCTAGGAAATGGACCTAGGTCAGAGTGGTCTTTATCCCGATGTCGAGCTCAGAGCCTTATCCAAAAGACCTGAGGCCTTTAGCTCTATCATCCTTTCTGTTGAAAACCTTGGAAAGGTTGGTAGATGTAGGTATTCGATCAAAAATTGAGCCCAGGAATTGGGAAATGTCGCAGCATGCGTACTGCAAGGGATAGTCGGTGGACACAGCTCTGCACGATTTGGCACGCATGATTGAGAAGTCAATTTACTCGAAAAAGTTTTGTATGGTAGCATTTCTCGACATTGAGGGTGCCTTTAATAATGTAATTGTGACGATCATGGAAGGATTGTTATTTTTGAAGATAGACTACCCCATAAGTAGGTTGATAAACCAAATGCTGGTAAGCAAGACTATTAAATCGGAACTGGAGTAGGCCACAATTAGAAGGTGGGTGGTTAGAGGAACCCGCAAGGAGGGGTAATGTCCCCCTTTCTTTGGTGTGAAGTGATGAATGGATTGCTGGATTGGATTGAAACTGGAGAGAGGGGACAGGGGTTGTAGCGTATGAAGATGATGTAGTGATAGCTATCTCAGGCAAATATCTGGATACGATTAGAGATGTTATACAGAATGCGCTTCTGATCGTTACGAAATGGGCCAGCAAATGTGGATTTGGAATCAGCCCTCCCAAGACAGCTGGTACTTTTTACTAAGAAATATAAAATTCCGGTAGTTAGCCCCTCCAACCGTGATCGGCATTGGACTGGTTTTTGTTGACAGACCCAGATTTCTGGGCATAATCTTGGACAGTAAGCTCAACTGGGAGCCTAACATTGTGGAAAGGGTGAGTAAGGCAAATGTAGCCATGTACTCGTGTAGGAACGCCAGAGGTAAGTGATGGGGTTTGAAACCAGAGCTGGTACACTGACTCTATACGGCAGTGGTAAAACCTGTGCCGATGTACGGGGTAGGCGTTTGATGGCGAGCTCTAGAGAAGGTAACGTATTTATTGATGATAGTGAAGGTGCAAAGAACGGCCTGTATGCTTATAAGCGGGGCGCTTAGGACAACACCTACACGCGCTTTAGACGTTATGTTCCATCTTATTCCAAACGAATTTTTTGGTAAGCAGATGGCAACCAATGTGGCTACGGGACTCTTGGGTGTCTCTCAGTGGAAGTGTCTTCAGGCAGGACACTCGACCATACTTAGATCACTAAGGGAAGAACTGGCGAATCTAGATTATATTAAACCAACGTCGAGAGATTTCGGGAGGAACGGATCAATACTGGAAAACGAGACAGTGTAATTTTTCACGGACGGTTCTAAGCTAGACGGCAAGGTAAGAGCCGGAGTCTTCTGTGAGAAGCTTAATGTTAATATTTCTGTTCGTCTCCCTGACTACTGCAGCGTGTACCAGGCTAAAATGGTGGCGATAGGTGAAGTCGTGACATGGTTGAAACATAACGTGGAATCCGGAGGGATCAGGCGGCGGTTAGGTCACTATATAGGTGGTTTGTCTGAAGTCACGGTGGCACTAGATTGCCGATCATGTCTTAATGAGATAGTCGAGTATTTCAGGACTCAGAATCTATGGGTCGCTGGTCACTCGGACTTCACGCAAAACTGCAGGGCAGACGTACTACCTAGATACGGTACAACTCTCCAGATGCAGCCGGAAAGGGCTTGTCGCTCATTAAGAAAGCAATCGCCTTGACAAACGGGAGGTGGACGAACACATTCACGTGCAGGGTAGCAAAACAGGTTTGACCAAAACTGGACTTGCGGCGCTCCAGAGCACTAGTATCCCTGGGAAAACGAGAGGTAGGATTGATCGTAGGGGATATTGACAGGACCAGGAATGATTTCTATAGAAGTTGTATGGACGAAGAGGAGAAAGAGACTTTAGATAACTTTTCCTCTGTTCGTGTCCAGCACTATCATACAGAAGTCATACGCACTTAGTTGTGTACGGTATGGACAGCCTCTCGGATCTCGGGATTGTGGAGTGCGAGATATTTTACGCAACATAAGTAGCTCTGGATGGTTTCAGCGTTAGCAAAGAGGAGATAGGATCCTGTGGTATCACAATGGGCCACTATTGGCCTAAGTGTGCGATAGCAGCCACCCTAACCTAACCTAACCTAAAGCTGACCAGTAAACTGAAATATTGGTTTTTCTGTTTGGATGACTCATCTATTCCATTGCTAATATCTTCATTGGATCGCTAGGTTCCTCTGGGATACTAGTGCGTATCTTGGGACAACACGGAACCTCTTCTTTAGCGACAACCTTCAGTCTAAAAGACCGCTTAAAGAGGGACAGGGAGCCTCCACTTTGGCAGAATGGAGTTGCTTCGGGGTCATTTCTCATAGTTCTTAGTAAGGTGGCGACTACAGCCTTTTCCATCTCACTCCAAGTTTCGTGCACTTTTCTTCCATGTTCTTAGCCTCTGTCGAGTATAGCCACAACTAGGTGCTCGTTGAACGCCTCATTGAAGGGCTTAGTGGTAAGTACCTGCACCTATGGAGTTTTTTAGTTTTCTCTAAGGTTTTCTAGATCTCTGCCTTTTGGACGTTGATTCTATTTCCCGTTATAATTTCGTCGTCAGGATGACAAATACCACTAAGGACTCCTGACTGTCTAGTATCAGGTAACGGGCCATCATTTACGCCAAGTCGCCAAGCAAATTATCAACGGAAAATATTCATCAACGGAATAATAAATATCTCACGACAGATCTCACACTTCTTCACATTGAGGTTCCAGACGATTTATACGTTCATTTAAGACAGCTATGAAGAAAAATATTATGAATGGAAAGTTAAAAACGGCCTTGTAAAAATATTCTCTTACTGTTTTTCACCAGGCAGAAGTTGCGACTCGCCCGCGGAACGGTTTCATAGAAGACAGACAAAGTTTATCTAGTCTTTGGTACATCCAAAAGTTAAAGAATAAATGTGATGCAGGGTAATATGGATTATACATCAATCATAGCGAGAAAAACCTAGTAATCCTCAGAAGCCGGTCGCATCACCAGCAAGTAATGAAACTTTGCAAACGTCATCAACAGAATCATTGGATCGTTCTGTTTGTGAAATCCCGAAATAAAGTAGCGAAGTAACACTCAGAGAAGGGGTTCGAAGATCCACAAGAGTTCATAAGCCGAGAGTTGGATTTAATATCAAGGGATACTAAATTAAGGAGGGCGTGAATACGTACAATATTTCGGGAAGGAAATGGCATCCGCGATACATCGAGATTTCTAACGAACGTTAGGAGAAAGATTGAACTCACTTAGCATGTAGTGTATTAACGTTCGTCGGGTTCAGGAAAGAAATCAAATCAAACTTCTTCCACAAATCATTTAAGAATCCTATTTTCATCCAACTTACCCATTCCCATCATAATCGGTTAAGAAAATACAGGGTCTGCCCCAGGTGGCCATATTCCAGAACTTTTTCCATAAATCATTTAAGAATCCCATTTCCATCCTACTACCGAATCCCATCGTAGTCGGCAAAGAAATTACCGAGTTCCGCCCCAGGTGAAGAATCCCATTTCCATCCAACATACCCAATCCCATCATAACCGGTTAAGAAATTACCGAGTTCCGCCCCAGGTGGAAAAATTCCAGAACTTCTTCCAAAAATCCTTTAAGAATCCCATTTCTATCCAACATATACCCAGTCCCATCAGTATCGGTTAAGAAATGGCCTAATTCCGTCCCAGGTGACCATATTCCAGAAATTCTTCCAAAAATCATTTACGAATCTTTCCAACTAACATATCCAATCTCATCATAATCGGTTAAGAATTGATTGAGTTCCGCCACAGGTGGCCATATTAGAGAACTTCTTCCAAAATCATTTAAAGGTCGAAAACGAAACGGACCGAAACGAAACGAACGAATTGAATACATGAAAACATGCTAAACCAATTATATAGAAGAAACGAACTGAGAAATTGATTCAATTCAATTTGCTTTCGTTTCGTCTTTGCGGTTATACACTATCGGTTGTTTTTTTTTTGTTATCCTTAGTAGCACTTATGTCAAATTGTCAAAATATTTTATATTTTTTTGTATAAATTTACATATTTTGTATATTTCTATTTAGTTTGCCAAATATAAAATGGATTTTCGACGTTAGATTTCATACACACGAGAAGTAAACTTCAAATAATATAAAATTAAAAACAAATATGGAAATGTTTAAAACCGTTTCAACAATTCGTCTATATAACCATATCTCTTTCGTCTTTCGTTTCATTTCAGTCCGTTTCGTTTTCGTCTATATAACTAGGCCATAAGAATCCCATTTCCACCCAATACCCCAATCCCATCATAATTGGTTAAGAAATTACCGAATTCCGCCCCAGATTGCCAATTCAAGAACTTCTTCCAAAAATCATTTATGAATCTCATTTCCGAATTCTCAAACGGCGAAAATTAAAATGGCGGTGCTTCCCCCTCAACCGCATGCGATGCGTCACAGTCCCCACTCAACGTAACCAATTCTTTGATCCTTTAGTTATATTGAGCTAAAATCGATAAATGTAAATTACCGACCTATACAGCAAAATCCGAGCTTTTAGTATACATTTTGGAATTATACTGTTTATGTTGGAGGTTGAACCTAGGTTCAACCTGGGTTGAACCTTCAACATAAACACCAAAGGTTAACTTGGAGTTAACTCGACTCAATCCAAAAAATTTCTTAGGTCGAGTTAACTCTGGTTAATATAAACGCCCAGAGTCGAGTCGAAAAACAACAACAAAAAATAATCAGTAAAGTAAAAAAATAAAAATGGCGATTTTTCATATTTTTCTTGTACGAGCACGTCTGTATCTAAATTCGGCAGCATATTCTTGTGATTTTTGCGATTTTTTATTTTTTGAAAGTTCGAAAGAAAATGTTAGAATGATTTTTTGCAAGAAAAAAATTTGAATGATTTTGTCAGTTATAACCTGGTTTCGACTCAACCTCAAGATAACTCTCCAATATAAACACTAGAAGTTAACTTCAATGTTAACCTAAAGATAACTACAAGTTGACTCGACCTGGGTTCAACCTCCAACATAAACAGTATAAATATCAATACTTATGTGACATAACACTTGTCTTAAAACTGACGTATTAAATTTCTTAACCCCTACACGCTCTAGAAAGAAAGGCTAAGGGCCTATTTTTTAATTCAACCTGAGCAAGCAGTGCGCTGTCAATATTACTCTGTGTTTTTTATTCAACCAGAGTAATTTTACTCTGCACACTGCGTTTTTATTTGTGAACTGTGCTTACACCGAGCTTACTCGATTCTTCAAATTTACTCTGAAATTATTGTCAGTGTACGATGAGTGTGCAAAGTAAAAAACAATTTTTTACTCTATGCGCACCGGATAATTTTACCCAGTACAACCTTTGCTCAGTGTACACTACCCGGGGTAAGCCTGCTTGCTCGGGTTGAATTAAAAATAGACCCTAAGTAAACAAATTTCTCTTTGTAAGAATAGAAAATTTTAAAATGTGTGTCAACGAAATAACAACCATAAATTTGTCATCGCAACGTAATGAAAACTGAATTGAACGCACCCCACACAAAACAAATTTATGTGTACGTTCTACCAACATAATAATACCAAACCACAATGACATTTCATGCAATGTTGAATTTTCAAACAGACCGTACATGGTCCAGTCAGTTCATAAAGTGAAACAGAAATAAAAAGTTGGGAAAACGAAAAATTAAAGTTTCTCTCGAGAAATTAAACATTTAAATTTATAAAAGTATTTATTTTAAACCGGAATTAAATCAATATAGTTGTGTGCGCATTAAATTTAAGAAATTTTGTTACCGCAATATGGATTAATTAAAAATTGCTGAGTGATATACAAAAAATAAAATAAAACCAAGTGCTTGCTCAATTTGTTGTTGTAATTTTTTGACGTCTTCAAAACTAATTTTTTTGCTGTTTATTTTTCTATTAAGTTTTTATTTATCCTAATAACATAAAATTCGAATGCGAGGCGTAGTTTTTATGATTAATTAATTTATTTAAATATTATATAAGTTGTTTATAAAGTGCAAAAGTAAATTTAGAAAAAAGTGAATGGGGTTTATTCGTGCGCGTACGATAGACTACAATTATTAAAGTAAAATATTACAACAAAAGAAACATTCTAGGTGTAGTGTAATCCTCTGTGGTGTGCCCCATTTTCATTTTGTTGTTGTTCATGTTCAGTGTGCATTTATGTTATATTCCAAATAAAAATTTAAGTTTTTTGTTTGTTATTTACGATTAGAAAATTCGATTATACAAGTGAAAAATATCTATTTATATATATATAAAGTGAAACATAAATAAGGCGAGAAAAGAAAAAGTTCTGCATAGTGAAAAATTTGTTGTTCTGTGTCTGTGTACATACAAAATAATTTTTTTTTTCATAGAATTTCCCCAAGTTTTTGTGAAGCGAAATATCACAAAATTATTGTGATATTACAGCAATCGAATGGTAAATATATGTTTATTTTATAATGTAGCTTTTATTTATTATCAAATGGCTTTATATTTTATAAAGATTTTTATGTAATATGTTATATTTTGTTTAGAATTGCCATTTTACGAACGATTTACGTATTTTTTCTCAACGCGATGCTGTCATGATTTATTTAGTGGTGCCATATTTAACTTGTTTGTCGTGCGATTTTTTTATGTCATAAATGTCAGATGCAATTTATGTGATGGGTGGACGAAATGGGGGAAATGGTATTGTGGATCGGGAAAGGGGTAGCATTTCTATTTTCTATTATGACCATGAATTTGTTATTTTTTTAATAATACATTTTGTCTTTTGTTCGCTTTACGTGACATTAATTGTTTAACCTTGTATGGGGTAGACTAGATTTGATTGAATTCAATTAGGCTTATAGATTTTTCAGGGCAAAGCCCCTCTCATGTTATTCACCATGATTATATGTTTCGGCCCTTTAATAGGTTATAACCATGATCTATTTAAAAGTTATTGGCTCTAAAATACAAATATTTTCCTCAAACACTTTAACATTTCACGATTTGCAAGGGTTTTAAAGAGGGTTCTTTTTCAGAAAAGTTGCTTTCGGAATTCGCTTTGAATAGGATCTCCCAGCATTGTTTCATTGTGTTCGAACAACTAATAGAAAAAAATGTTTGTCTGCAATTGACGAAGATTCAAGTGTAGGATTACCTAATCTACGATTATAGAAAAGACGTCCAGAAATTAGACCCGATTAGAACCTACTTGATTTTTCTTTGAGCCCTCGTAATTTTCTATTATTTTTATTCCTTTAGTTTAAGATTCTTTAACATAGGGGAAAAAAAATTGGGCAAATCTATTTTATTGCAAATTGGAGTCTTTTTGCTACAATTGGAGTATTTTTGCTAATTACAAAACTTTTGAACGCAATTGGCTTATTGTTTCATTTTAAATACATGTATAACGTAATTTTTTGAAAAAAAAAATTGCCTGCAATTTATGGGAAAAACCCCGAAAAATGCCAAAATATTCAAAATACGTTGATTAGATTTAAAGTAATGCAATAAATTAAACACCTATTTTTATTTTTTTTTTTTTGTTTTTTGTTGATTTATAGAAGTTCTATCTTTAATATTAATATTTTGTTGGACCGCCTTTTGTTTTTATTACACCGGTACAACACCGCAACTGATGTGCAAAAAAATTGGTCAAACAATTATTTTATTTTACGCCTACCGTTCTTGGCCGACATTAGGGTGCAGATGTTTTATAGCCTGTAATTTTTTTTTGAGTAAAAATAGTGCATATTTTGTAAGATTAAGTTATTCTGTAAGTGATCCTAGCCAAATAAAAAATAAAGTGCAATTTTAGTTAAAAAAATGGGAAAAGTTAGTGAGCAGTGTAAAAGCAATATGTTGATTTGGGCGCGAGAAAATTTAACCACGCGTGAAATAGCAGAAAGATTACACATTCCTAAAAGTACTAAAGTGTGAAATATTAAAAAAATGCGAGAGATGGGCAGTACACAAAAAAAGAAAGGTTCTTGAAGGCCCAGAAAGACAACGCCAGCGGAAGATCGTTTCATTATATTACAATGTCGTCGGAACCGTTTTAAACATTCATTGGACATAAAACGGGATGCTGAGCGAGCAACGGGAAAACAAATTTCAGCCAGCTTAGTGAGAAAAAAACTTGTTAATGCTGGTTTCAGAGCACTTAAACCAGTCCAGAAGCCTGAGTTCACATTACTAGTGAAAAAAACAACTTTTGCTATTGGCCCAGGAGCATGTTTCTTGTACTCCAAAGATGTGGAATGATGTGATTTTCCCCGATGAATCCAAATTCAAGCTGCATGTTGGAGATTGAAGAATTCTCGTAAGAAGAAAACCGGGCAAGAGCATTACAACGAATGTCTTTTAAGACTTCCACCGAAAAATGGAGTTATGGTCTGGGGATGCTTTTCTGGAAATGAAACCGGTCGATTGGGCTTTCTTTGTTCCAGCATTACAGCAGCTGTTCATCTGCAGGTCCTACACAACGAATTTCAGCATTCTGTTTTAAAGCTTTTTGGCGAGACTTGCAAATTTATTTTTCAACCGGACAAAGCTCGCAATTTGAACTGTAGATAGAAAAATTGGCTTTCAGATAAACATAAATAATTCATTAAAACTAGTTTTTTTTTCTTATCTCTTCATTTAAAGGTAAAAAGTACTTCGAAGAAAGAAGTATCGATGTGTTGAGGTGCCCCCCCCCCCCCCCATATGCCAGACTTAGATCCCATTAATAATATTTGGTCTATAATGAAGCTAGAAGTAGCAAGAAAGCGCCCAGAATCGATTCAAGCTTTTATAAGTTTGTTGTTAACGATTTGGGAATCCGTACCTCCTACGGCTTTGCAAAATTTATCAATTTCAATGAATCGGAGGTGTATCGCTGTAATGAAAGCAAATGGCGGTCCACCAAAATATTAATATTAAAGATAGAACTTCTATAAATTAATAAAAAATAAATAAAAAATAAGTGTTTAATTTATTCCATTACTTTAACTCCAATCACCGTATTTTGAATATTTTGGCATTTTTCGGGGTTTTTCCCCTAAATTGCAGGTATTTTTTTTTTTTCAAAAAATTACGTCATACATGTATTTAAAATGAAACAGTAAGCCAATTGCGTTCAAAAGTTTTGTAATTTTAGCAAAAAGATTCCAATTTGCAATAAAATATGTTTTCCCAATTTTTTTTCCAGCACTGTAATTTTTTTTACATGGTATAAAGCCACGAATTAAAGGACTACCTCATTAAAAAAAATTTACAGCCAAGGCCCAAACAGTACATTGGCGTAATCACTATAAATGATGCCTATCCATGACAATATTGTTGTGCCCTCAACAGAAATCATATTTCTTTGGAAATAAAGAATGGTTCACATACGAAGATAGAAATAATCGTGCATTTAAGGTTATGGCCAGAGGCCTTCACCCAACATGTAAGAAGGAGGTTATAATGAAGGACCTAAAGGCAAAAGATCTGCAAATAGAAGATGTACTAAATATCCTAAAACAAGAGAGGTGAACAATGAAAAAATAGGGCCCCAACTCTTTATGCGGAGACCGAGAAAGTTTAAAAAAATTTCAACATCAAAGCAATACTCTACTCAACATCAAAGCAATACTACTAAATATGAGGGTTAAAATAGAACCCCTAAAGAAAAATACGAGGCTAATACCACACGCAAAAATATTGCGGTCGAGAGCCTAGATGCGTAAAATGTGCTGGAAAACACAACGTGAAAGAGTGTAAGGAAAGTAGAAACAACCCAGCAAAATGCATAAACTGTAAAGGGTCGCATCATTCTGTGAATTACAGAGAATGTGAAGTAGCCAAAGAACTTCAAAGGCTAAGAAACAAAATGTATCAGTTTTCTCAAAACTCTAAAGTTACCAAAGAGAAATTAAGTAAAAACTAAGCGGAGCCAGAGCAACCAGAAGGTGGGTAGGGCGGAAAATCTACTCGTAAATTGTACATTATTAATGCTATTACTGATGGGGCGCGAATTAATCTAGAAAAAATAGATATATGCCTCATATCGGAAACCAATTTGTCAGAAACATCATTTATTAAAATACGTGGTTATGAATGTTATCATGCTGTTCACCCGGGATGATAATCATTAATAGTGAAAAAGAATATCAAACACTATGAAGAACCTGGTCTCGAAGAAGAAAGTATGCAAGTTAAAACTGTAAGAGTTGAAACTAATAATAATAATAATACAGTATTTACTCTATCTACTGCCCTCCACGCTATAATCTAAACAAAGAAGATTATAGGCAGACTCTAGATCACTAGGATCCAATTTTATTGTTGGTGGTGACTTTAATACAAAAAACACCTATTGGGGGTCAAGACTTACAACCCGTAAACGAAAAGAGCTTTACGAAGCACGTCGGGTAAACAACTGTGAGTTCGTTGATTGCAGTTTTGGGAATAACACGATACTTGAATAAGTTGGGCCAAAAGGAGAGTTCAGCGATAGCCGAGAACAAAGAAGATGATAGTGAAATACCAAAGAAATAAGTAGTGATATTCTAAAACATGTTGTTGTTGTTAATTTATTTATTTATCAAAAATATTTTAGATATATTTTAATCCTTTGTTATTGCGGCTAAATAAAATTTTGATTTGCTTTGGTGAAAAAATGGAAAAACTCCAGGAGTTAAACCAACATATTGGCCCTTCTCTCTCTGGCACTATATCCCATCAAGGGATCTGGCCGTCTCAAATGAGGTTTCATAATCATATTTTCATTTCGAATAATGAGTGATTAATTCATTTATCCTAAACCATCCGTGAAATTCTTTCCTTGTCACCACCGGGAATCAAACCCGGGACCACCGGTCGCTGAAGCAAGCAGGCTAACCACTTTGCCACCGAGGCGGCACATATTGGCCTGCTGATATGAATAAATTACCAGATCTCATTGATTTTTATGTAACAAAAGGAATTAACGAGGACTACATAATGTCTCGAAAATAGCGAGGAGATACATTCTGACCATTCACCTGTTATCATGACACTCAGCACAATGATAATAACTAAGGATAACTTGCCTAAGCTAACAAATAATAAAACTGGAATACAAAAAAATCCTCAATTTTCTGTGCAATAAATTGTAACAACTTTAACAACAATTAAGAACGAAACTCAACAAATACTTAAGTGGTCTCACCGAACATAAAGACAATGATTACTCTCTTTGGAAAGCAACAAAGGGATTAGAAAGGACCAAAATGCATGTGCCGCCTATTAAAAATGAGGAAAAGTGACAAGCAAAAATCTACTTTATTTGCGGCTCATTTGGAAGAAACCTTTCAACCGTTACCCAAACCGCAGATGAAAACATAACAATTAGCAAAATTGATGACCATAATATACGATCTGTAACATTACAGGAATTGAAAGATGAGATCAAGTACAATTTAAATGCGAAAAAGCTCCAGGTGATGATCTTATTACTGGCCAAGTCGTAAAGGCCATTCCTGAGAAGAGATTACGAAAATTGGTTCAAATTATCAATGCTGCCTTCAGACTAAAATATATCCCACGACAGTGGAAGGATGCCGAAGAAATTATGTTTCCTAAATCATGCATACCGGCCGCAAAGGCCGATTTCACTACTTCCTGTCATTTCAAAATTATTTGAAAAATTACTGCTCAAGAACAACGAAAATTAATTCCACCCCACTAATTTGGATTTAGCGAAAATTACTCTACGATAGAACAAGTTCACAGAATAATGGACATAATATAATACGCACTTGAGGAAAAGAAAATATGTTCCAGTATCTTCTTAGATGTGTAGCTCAAACTTTCGACAAAGTTTGGCATCAAGGACTTGAATTTGAATTGCATCGTAAATCGTGATCTACCTAAACAGTTCTATCAAATTCTTAAATCTTACATCGCATGATCGCAGATCGGCATTTCCGTGTAAAATATAACGGAGAGTATTCTAAACTAAAGAAAATAGCAGCAGGCATACCACAAGGTAGCATACTGGGCCCTGTATTGTATATCCTATACACCAGAGATAAGCGAAATACAGAAGGTGCTACCTTAGCAATATTTGCAGACGATACAGCTATTCTGGCATCTGGAAAGTGTATATCAGAAGCAATGACAAAACTTCAACAAGCAACCAACTCAGTGAGTAGCTGGACTAAAAAATGGTGCATTAGCCTAAACGAAGCCAAATAGGTTCACGTAAACTTTAGAAACCAGAAAGTTAACGGTTTTCTAGTGGAACTTAATTCAAGGCAGATTCCAAATGCAAATACAGCCAAAAACTTCGGTATGACTCGATTGCAAGCTGAGATGGAAAGATCACGTTAAAAAGAAAAAAGAAGAATTGCACATCAAATATAGGAAAATGTATTGGCTAATAGGCCAATACAATAGGAAAATGTATTGGCTGTGCATACAATACACAATAAATTGCTATAGTATCGGCAAATACTTAAACCGCTTTAAGCGAATTTAAACGCTTATTGCAAAAATATGGTTGATGAATTTTCCGTTTTCGTTATAATGTAGTTTAGTTTTTAATTTTGCTCCGAAAACATTCCAGCTCACTATGTTATAAATCATATTATACCCAGTCTCTTAAGAAATAGTCGTATCTCTATGCTAGTGAAGTTTATTCAGAATTACCGAAGTTTTGTGTAACAACGATAAACCACAGTTAAAATACCTCTGGCAATGGATTAGAGCTCTGTGTTTCTATATCATTTGAATGAATTTCTTATATGTTAGTAAAGCAGGCTGTTTCATCAAATTACGTAATCAATTTATTAAACCGGCCATAGATACATTCCAATGTCAAACTGAGCAAAATTGGGATAGCAAACGTAGCATAAGGCGGTCGGAGCGAGCCCTATACCATTAAAAATATTCTTTAAAGCGACCATGGCCCGTTAGAATCATAACGAGGATTCTGTTATGGTTTTTCTTTAACGTTAAGGAAAATGGGTATTTAGCAAAAATCTAGGTTAGGTTCAATGATAAAGTGCTTAGCTGTGTGATAGGTAGGAGGGAAAGTCACTCTTGCAAACCCGAACAGTAAAGTTTTTTTGCTACCTTACCTATATTACATGGTAAAAAAGCAGCGCTAGCGACATGTTCAGAGCCAGTAGTTTTAATAGTGAACCAGTGAAGAGTTAACACGGACAACGCTAAATACAAAAATCTGGATCACAATTAATTTTAATTTAAACCTCTCATTAGCCCGTCCTTAATGAATTAATCGATTTACAATTTATAAATTTATTAATAATTTATTAGTTTTAATCGAATAATGAAAAAAATAAAATCTTAATATGGTGCACTTCTTTTCAACATTAAGTTGCAAAACATCGTTGTATTCCAGTGGTGCCGTTTTTAATGTTTTACTTTTCTAATTTTACGACTTTCTAAGAATTTATTTATTGAATCGTAAATTTTTCATTATTTAATTTATTGCAAACGAACTAACCAGAACAATCAAAAATAATTTTCACCAACATTTTGAAATATCTGTACCTAGTGGTTTGACATCAAGCGCGATACAACAGATTCCAAAACGCTCAACAAGATCCAATCGCTAACCATCAGAATAGAAAAGTAGCGATTTGGCAATGTCATTCCTGAAATAGATCCACACACCTCTAGACAGATCATTAAAGAAAACGAGTTAGAAAAGTTAAATTCTGAATAAGAATTGCAGCTGTCGGAACTAAAGAATTGACTTTCGCAATAAGTGGAGGAGCAAATTAACCATATATCTTTAAAGATAACTACTGGCAACTAGACGTCAGACGCTTAAAGTATTACCAGAAGAACAAGCGATTTATATATAAATCGTAATATTTTGGGTACCCCACGATCCTCCACAGGCTCTGCGACGTTGTCACAATTAGCAGTCGCATGAAGCTTATGTTTGAGATTTCCTTTCCATGAAAACTTAGCGTCCAAAATAATCACAGGTGCTTGACACAATCCCACTGATCATGGTACCAAAGAGAGTAGGAATAATGAGGCAACCTAAGTATATTAAGTTTAGAAAATCTCCTAAATCAGTTTTAAATTGATTTACATGAAGGCGTTTTTCGATACATCAATCCTCCACGATACGGAGAGCTTGCTGCGTGAATTCGAATGTGACGGTTAATTGTATTCCTGAAGCAATAAGAACAAGAACATTGGAATAATCATAAAGCTGAGCGATAGCTTAAATTTAACTAAAGTTCATTAATAACCAAGAGCTATAACAACGGTGAGAGTAAACCCCTGTGAACAACCATTGGCAACGTTAACAGAGACCGAAACCACATCGTACCCAAACTCGGCCCAAACATGACCTGGGCGCAGCTTATTACTAGGGTAGTTAAATACCAAAATGGCCCCTGTCAAAGTTTCCTAGGCATTTAGTACTAAATTGAGCGGCAGTGTCGGTCTTCTTATGCCTCAATAAATGACTGTTGGAATTGAATGTAATATATAAATATGCGTTATATCTCTAAATTCCAAAGCCATTCTAAATAATTGTCAGGCATTTAACATCAAATTCAGCATAACTGGTACACTACTTAGAATTTATGTTCTTAGGGAGTAACGTGATTTTGGCATGTGATGATCAGAGTGTATTAAATAACTTTTCGAAAACATTTTCTGGGATGCTGCTGTCATCTTATTTGCGACATTTTGAACACATTTTTGCTTGCTTAGTGGGAACGTAAAATCTGACAACTATTTTAATTTTGACGTTTTTTTTTTTAAATGAGAAAAATAAAGAGAAAGGAAAATTCTGCGAAAATTATAATTTTCCCCGAACGTTTCAGAAAATTTAACTGCACATGATTTATTTTTCTTATATACAATGCTCCTTCTTTCGGCCCAATGAAGGCTATTGCTAAAGACAAATAGAATAGGAGTGGGGAATTCCTTATAGAATCGTGATAAACTTAAGAAGATTAATTCTGCCCAATAAAGTAGTGTCCTATGAAGATTAAATATTCAATCAATAATCCAAACCGCGTCTACTTCAACGAACTTTTTTTATTTTCCGTAAAGTCCTCTTATCTGTTTCATTCGTTATTTTAACTTTTAATGTTTGGTGCTTGGTGTTTTTTACATCGGTTAACAATATTTCTGTGGCTTATCCATATACATAGTCCCAATCCAGTATTTAGGAAACATACGTACATTGCTCGTTAAGGGAATAATTCCAACATTTCATATTTTTTGATACAATCCAGATCACTAAAGTGTTCGGTTCAATCATAGAGAGCTAAATAATAGTTACTAGGTAGGTTGATGTCGCTGTCCCTAAATACTACATAGCATAGACACATTGCTACTAATTCAAAGAATTTTAGTATTGAATAATGTTGGACAGAATTCTTGAACCTGTCTATGCTGGACGGAACTCCCTCTTTAAACAATTAGATATGGTTAAATTGGGTTTGTGAGGTTTGGAACAATAATGAAATTTTTATGAATTCTAATATAAATTTTAGGAAAAGTTCTGGTATCTATTATGCTGCACGATTATTTAAAATTTTAAAGTGAATTCCAATGCAACTAAAGGATGTTATGAAAATTAGCTATGCGGATAGAACTCGAGTATTTCTTTACCCAAAATGGTTAAATTTCGTTCATTCAGTTTTTATTGTAATTCGAAAATGTATTTTGAACGAAGTTCTGCAATAAGTCTTAATGCTAAGCGCTCCTCGTCCACTTCTTTACTATTAAATATGATATTTGGTATGAAAGGTAAGAAATAGTACGGTCTAGAATCCGCCCAATTAATTTTTTATATTTTTGCGGCCAAATCTACATGGGACATTTGGGAAAGTTTTATCAATTAGACGTCAATTTATAGGAAATATTGCTCACCTTTGGCACTATTCTGGAATTTAGTTTTTGTAATATTGGCTCATAGAGCAAATTTTAAACGACACATTTTTCCCACATATTAAGTCAAGATTTAATACGACCTTAGCTATTAGAAAAATCTCGAACTTGGGGACTTTTTGAGATATTGGGGTCGAAAAATCGTTTATGTGGATTCTAAACGATAGATGGGCTCCAAATACCACTCTATGTTGAAGCGGATTGCAAAATGATAATATGCGAACTAATCGAACCGAATTTAAACGAACGAAAGCGATTTTAATGTATATTTTATTTATGATGTGTTCGTGCGTGCTGCTTGAATCTATTTGCAGAGTGCCCGCCGGTAGATGGTGGCACTAGTAGAGTATTTTAAAGTATTTTAATACTTTAGTGTGGTTGTCCGAAATAGGCAGCAGGCAGAGCATTGTCACTGGTCGTTTATATACGACGTTCCGACATCTTAATGGCTCCGACTCGAACTCGCCCGTCGGATCCCGGATGCGTCTCGATGATTCTCCCAAGTAACCATTTTGAATGTGGAATGCTTTTTCCCTTGATGAGGTGAGACCTAATTGACCAATGGTCAGATTGTTATTGGTTCTTGCTCATTTCGTCCGTTGCTGTTGGCGAGATAGGTATTCCGTAAAATTTTCCAATAGTGATAGTACAGCATTTGAATTTACTGGTAGCGATTGAGACGGTTCGTTCACACACCGAGTAGTTAGTGTTGGTTTTAAGTAAAATCGTATAGTCGTCAGGATCATTCGACATCGGACACAATGGCCGCGAGTTTAGACACACGTCGATTTGGCACAGCAGCGTCGCCAACTCCTCGAACCTGAGTAATGCATCGCCCATGATACGCCGTAAATGATGGTTTACCGATTTAACGCCTGCTTCCCACAAACCACAAAAATGCGGCGAAGCAGGGGGAATGAAGTTCCAGGTAGTGCCATCCTAAGCCAATAATGCAGCGATTTTCGGAGTGATATCTCTCGTGCTTTGCTGATGCAGGAATGCTAGTTGGCGACTAACTCCGGTGAAGTTGGTTGCGCAATCGCTGTATAAACTGCGGATTTTACCTCTCCGCGCGGTGAACCTTTTGAACGACGCGATGAATGCATTTGTGCTGAGTTCGGACACCAGCTCCAAATGCAGTGCCTTTGTAGATAGGAACACGAAAATACCCTTTGTTGATGCACCACCACGACCTTTGCGTTGTTTAATAAGTATTGGATTTGTGTAGTCCACGCTGCTGTGTAGAAACGGCCTCGAAGGTGTGACGTGATGCTATGGCAGGTTGGCCATCAGCGAAAACACACAACACATTTGTGTATGTGCGAGCGAATCAAAGTTTTTATGTCTAGAATCCAGTAGTGCTTTCGCAAGTGTGCCAGCATCAGCTGTGGACCACCATGTAGCGTTGTGAGATGATCTTTGGAGATGAGCAGGTTGGTAAACTGACTCTTCTTAGGAAGAATGATCGGATGCTTCCTTCGATTCACTAAGCCGCTCTCCGACCCGTAGCATGCCATCGCTGCCGATGAAAGGGTTCAGAGATCGGAGTGGGCTCTTGTCCAATAAACGTAAACCGGTTCGGCATCTGGATATATTCCTTGCGAAGTGTGATTCCTGAATCAGCCTGAACAAAAACTGGAGTGCCCAATGATGGGTGATGTTGTGTTGAGATGACGGCGTTGGATTAAACGTCTGCGGTATGCCGTGACACGAAGTAATTTCCCAAGTGATGAGTATCGATCGAGTAGGTGAGGTAATTCATTGCGAGACGTCACGGTTTCTGCATATGGTGCGATGATTGATTTTATGCGTCGTTCGTCGATGTTGGGGTAGGCCTCGCTCATTCTCTGGCGTGGCCATTGACCTTGACCTTGATGTAGGATCAATATCACAACGTTTGTTGACGTTGTGTGAGCATAGATCATTGCTTCGTATGCCTTTTCAGAGGCGTTGATGAACCCGTGAAGTTGAAGACCATTGCGTGTTGTTGAGTGATGTATCCATATCCAGCGTTCGATTCTTAGAGCCTCCAACGATTTCAGGCTATCTCGATTATTGAGCCATCTTCGAGTAATTGATTTTGGGACCGCTTCATCTCACGATATGCCGAGTACCCACAATTCTTGTAGCATGATTTTTGCGATGATTTTGGTAGAAGATACTCAGCCAAGCGGATCGAATATCTTTGATGCCTTGCCTGCGACAGTATTGTTCGTTTGGTTGATGCACAAACATCCGATGCTGATTGAATCCAAAATAATCTGCTAGATTTTGAATCCAAAACAATCGGCCGCAGGAAACCAATGTAGTCCGATTGTTTTTACTGAATAGTCCCAGTTTAGATCAAGTTAGCTCAGTATCTCGTTGAGAAGTTGCTAACTGTTTGAAGACCTCCACCATTTGCCTCTGGACCTCGATTAAATCTGTGATGTTGTCTGAGCCGGTCATCAGGTCGTCGACATAGAAGTCCTTGGATGCGACTTTCACTGCGATTGGGAATTTCTCGTGTTCATCTCGTGGTAATTGTAGAATGGTGCGAATTGCGAGTACCGTACGTGACTGTGCATAAACGATAATCTCAAACTGGTGCATCTGGAGAAGATCGCCATACGATCCGCTAATAATTCCTGTGTTCGGGCGCCATCAGGATCTGCCGATACATCAGCTTAATGTCTGAAATGAAAACGAATTTATGTTTGCGAAAGCGGGTTAGTATCTCGATGATGTTCTGCTGAACAATACAAAACAGCATCGAATGCAACAGCCCCCCGATGTTTCCTGGTATGAGACCACATGGGTGACGTACTGAATCGTAAATGTCTTTCTCACTCTAAGTAAATACAATTAGAAAATAAAAGTTAAACCGTAAGCGAATGGTAAAATTACTAAAAATTTCTAAATTACTAGAGAGAATGTAATATTGCAAAAACATTATAGTTTGCGATTCGATGAGTGTATAGTTGTGAAGATAGGTGAATACGTATAAACCACAGGTTAACTGAGACAGACCAATGCCTTCTATACTACTGGCCTTTTACTACTCTCATTTTTCGCACATGACGTCAATCTAAGTCTATACCGAGACTGCGCAATAATCATTTTATGATATTTACACTAACAAAGCAACTAGAGAAAGCAACAACAACGTCGACTTAGCGTGTCGTCATCATTTGGTGTAAGCGGCCAGTAGTTTAGAAGGCATTGGACAGACCCAGGCACATTAAAATGGCAATTCTAAAACAAAAAATATTTTAATTCTGTTACAAATTAACAATTATGGGATTTTATGGTGTCTTTACTTTACTACTTATTGCTATTTATATTATAAGAAATAATCACAAGTTCAATATTTAGTGCTACGATATATATAATATGTATGTGTGATTACCGTTAAAATTACAATAATTCACAATTTCATCTTAAATTCGGCACATCAAGATTTATTTCTACCTACTTAATTAATTATCAACTATATATTTTAAATAATATGGCAACTACCACAAAACATACTAAGTACTTTAGTAGTATGTAACTTTATTATACACAACTCTGCACTAATTACTTAGCTTCTTAATCGAAATTTTTGTTGTTTTATAAGTAACGCGAAATAATGCACACACACACACGCAGAATAATATGTTTATGTCTTAATATTTTTCTTCAATCCCCCTATAGGATGACTGTTAAAAAACATTTTTGCTGGTTTTTTGTCCGGCATTCGCAAAAGGTTGCAAGGGATCATACGACGACATTGGGAGAGGTAATGTTTTTTTTTGTTTGTTTAGTGGTTAAGATTACTTTTGATTTGGGATTTGGTATTAGTTCTATATTTGTTCATACTAACTAACACTTTCAAAATAAATGCCTACTAACCATTATATTTGCATTAAATTTTAAATGTTAAGATTAAAATCAATGAGCCATATCCTTATATCGGGTACCATTCACGTAAGAAGGAATACTGAGGTAAACCGCCCTGTTATTCTCGCTTTGTTTGCGATGATACTTCAAGACCGTCTTAGAAAATCTATTCTAGGATGCTTAAAAAAGTTGCTTAAAAACATTATTGTTCCGTGATTACTATCACCGTTTACATTATTGAAGCCAATTTTCATTCCAATCATTAGTTAGATTTGTATGTGTTGCCCCTGCGAGCGATACTAGTAAGTGCGTGTTGATGCTAAAAATTCCCCCGTTAAATGGGAATTTTCGGCATTCTCATTTATGTTGTTCCCGAAATAAATTGTGCAATCTCTAAAAATAACCAAAGTTACAAAATAATGAAAAACCGGAAAGAACTCAGCAAAAACAATAAGTATCTATAAACCTTTATCTCACCGGAGAACGCTTCAAACAATTTTTTTACGAGATTAGAATCATTATTTTCACTTTACAAATATTTATCAAAACCGTTCAAACAAAACTATGCTACAACATATGTCATTGTAAAATGTTAATTGTTATTTTAGGTGAATTGTTATAGTCGGTTTCGATAAATTGTTGTTTTCGATGAATTGTAACTTTCGGGGAGTTATCGTTTTCCGTGATTTGTTGTTTCGGTAAACTCGTTTTCAGATAACGATTCTTGGATGAATTAGTATTATTTTCGGTGAGCTTCGCAACTCGTAACTTTCCCTTCAATTTCACCCCAAAAATTCTAGAATTGAGAAACTTCCCTTTTTTGTCAAAATCTTATTTGCGTGGCCAATACGCAACAATCTATATGGCCAATTACTTACAATATATTGCTGAGTGTCTCCATGGAAAAACTATAAAAGAGGTATTTCGAAAGTATCGAAGCCTGCACCCGAAACATCGTTTTTCGAAACCGTGATCCTGGGCCTTTTCCTGAACATCATAGAATACAATTAGAATCCCATTTTTATTAATTAGCTTTATTTAAATAGTCGTTTTTCAGTATCCGATCCGAGTGGTATTCGAAATATGTTTCGTAAAATCCTAAAAAATTCAATATCAAAAATATTTAAAAATCTTTGCCTCACCCGAAGGCACTTCAAACTTATTTTGAATAAATTTGGAATCAGTATCTCATTACCACGCTTTCTTATAAATGTTTATTAAAATTGTTCAAACATAAGTTTCGGTTAGCGATCATTTTCTGTGAATTGTCCTTTTCGATTGATTTGTTGTTCTATTAATGGCTTTTCGATAAATTGTTGTTGCTTTCAATTCAATTTTTTTATGTAAAATCCTTTATGGTACACCGATTAATTGGACGGTTTCTCTTGAGGAGAGATACACCTACACAAAGCCCACACAAAGGGAATCTGAGATCCCCAGAATTGGTAGTTTAGCCAAAAAGGTACTTGAACATCGATATAGATATAAAGCAGGTAGTCCTGGGATCGCCCCATTTATCCGGAAAAAATAATTTCCATTTACTTATGTACAAAAAATGTTTTTTTTTGTCAAAAATTTAAAATCCGAAAATAAAGTAATCAAACATTTTTTGATCATTAACTTTTATTTTTTAATTATTTTTATTTATTTAATCGAATTAAAGTAATTCTTGAATTTTTAAATCATTTTTTGTCATTTTTACTCAAAGTAGTCCAATGCTAAGCGGATTTAAAGAGTTCTCATTCCTAGTAAGTATATAGGAATTACTAGTAACAGCAAAAATTAATGAATTTGTAACATCTCGCAATCTCAACGCAATTAGCGGCACCGGATTTTTGGTCTCTATCTGTCTTTCTCTCTCTCTCTCTCTCTGGCTTTCACATCCCATGAAGGTATTTTGCCGTCTGCACTAAGGCTCTCCATCCATCTCGATCCACCGCTCTCATCCTCCAGTTTCGACATCCTAATGTTCGTAGATCTTGTTCGATGTCGCCACGCCAGCGTAGTCGAGGTCTTCCTCTACGACGCACTCCGGCTGGTTGTTAGTGGAACACTTTATATATCCGTTGTTGTGGAGACCTTGTAACGTGGCCAAGGCATCTCACTCGATTGGATTTGATGAATCCGATGATATCGCTGCCTCCGAGGAGTTGCTTTATTTCATGATTCATACGAATCCGATATTCGTTGTTCGCAACTTTAATTGGACCAAAGATTGGACGAAGGTAGATAATGATCTACAATCGTTAGAAATCATGGTTCAGCTCTCGCTTCCGAAAATCAGCACACAGGTCTTATTAGTGCTTTATAAAGTGCGAGCTTGCACGACTGCGATAGATGTTTCGATCGTAATAATCTTGATTGGGCGTCGTTCTCCGGCAGCGATTTGGGCTTTTATTTCTGCCTGCATATCAATCGACGATCTTATAACTGACCCGAGGTATTTAAAGTTATCGACGCTATCAAAGTTATGGTCGCCAATTCCGAGATTTGCCATGGAGATGTTCCTGGGTGTTGTTAAAAATTTGGTTTTACTACTGTTCGACTCCAAACCAATCGCGCAGCGATTGAGCGGTATGAAACCAGCTTTGATATCGCTAGGTCTTCGGCCAAGAAGCACGATATCATCCAAGAATTTGGCCTGACTTATTAAATATACAGCGCGAAATTTCGATATTGCTTTTCCTCACTATACGTACTCAAGCGCCAGATTGAACAGCAAAGGCGCGAGTGCATCACTCTGTCGAACACCAGATGTTATTTCAAAGGAGTCTGACACAGTTCCTTCAATTACGATTCTACATACAGACCCGGACGTTGTTAATTTACACAGAAAAACGAGTTTCTCTGGGATTACGAGGCATATGAGCGCGGCCCATAGGTTATCGTGGTTTATTCCGTCATACGCCTGTCTGAAGTCTATATATATAGTTGATGTATAGTTATGTTGTACTCCCAACATTTTTCCAAGATCATCCTCATTTTAAACCACACTGATAGTCGCCATTGATGTTTTCGGCAAAAGGGATGAGTCCGGCAAGTACAACATTAGCTTGTTAATCTGTCTTGTATCATAAAAAAACATTATTCCCGTTTATTTTTGGGCATAATCTTGGACGGTAAGCTCAGCTGGAAGCCTAACATTGTGGAAAGGGTGAATAAGGCTAATGTAGCCATTTACTCATGTATGAACGCCATAGGTAAGAGATGGGGTTTGAAACCAGAGCTGGTACACTGGCTCTATACCGCAGTGGTAAGACCTGTGCTGATGGACGGGCTGGGCGTGTGGTGGCCACCTCTGGAGAAGGTAACTTACATAAGGATGTTGGAGAAGGTGCAAAGAACGGCCTGTATGCTTATAAGCGGGGCGCTTAGGACAACACCTACACGCGCTTTAGAGGTTATGTTCCACCTTATTCCAATCGAATTTTTTGGTAAACAGATGGCAGCCAATGTGGCTACGAAACTCGTCTGATAGTTAGATCGCTAAGGGAAGAATTGGTAGAAGAAGAATCTAGATTACATATATTAAACCAACGTTGTGTTTCGATAAAGGTTTCCGGGCCATCTGTCCTTCGAGAGAATCCTGGAAGAACGGATCAATACTGGAAAACGAGGCACAGGAATTTTTCATGGACGGCTCTAAGCTAGATGGCAAAGTTGGAGCCGGAGTCTTCTGTGAGAAGCTCAATGTTAATATTTCTGTTCGTCTCCCTGACTACTGCAGCGTGTACCAGGCTGAAGTGGTCGCGATAGAGGAAGTAGTGACATGGTAGAAACATAACGAGGTATCCGTGAGAGATATCGCAATCTATGTGGACAGTCAGACGGCGGTCAGGTCACTAGAGGCGGTTTGCCTGAAGTCATGGGTGGCGCAAGATTGCTGATAATCTCTTAATGAGATGAGCGAGTATTTCAGTATCTAGATAATCTGGGTTCCTGGTAGACGAACTAGCTAGGTACCAGAAAAAAGCAATCGCCTTAACAAATGAGAGGTGGACCAACACCCTCACGTGCAGGGTAGCGAAACAGGTTTGGCCAAAACGGGACATGCGGCGCTCCAAAGCACTAGTAACCCTGGAAAAACGAGAGGTAGGATTGTTCGTAGGGATACTGCCAGGACACTGCCTTTTTGGGGAACATGCGAGAAGGCTAGGTCTACAGACGAATGACTTTTGTACAAGTATGGACGAAGAGAAGGAAGAGACTTTAAATCACTTAATATGCTCGTGTCCGGCACTATCATACAGAAGGCATACGTACTTAGATGTGAACGGTATGGATAACCTTCCGGAACTCACGTTCTGTGGAGTTCGAGATTTTTTACTTTACATAAGTAGCTCTGGATGGTTTCAGCGGGAGTAAAAGTGAGATAGGATCCTGTGGTATCACAATGGGCCACTATTGGCCTAAGCGTGCAATAGCAGCCACTCTAACCTAACCTAACCTTACCTAGACAGTAAATAAATTTTTTTTGAAATATTTTTTTATGAGCACATCTTTTTATCGTTTCCGGTAAAGTTAAAAAATAAATTATATTTACTTAAGTACTTATTTATTTATTTATTTACTTATTTTTTATTTACATTATAATTTAGAATTGAACCGAACACGTAACGTTGAGCTTTCAAGTTCATTTGTTGTTAAATATGCAGTTCATTAAAATCCCAATTATAGTCATTCTTCATTTAACGGTTATCCTATTTCCTTCGGATAATAAGTAAGCAGTTAGCTCACTTATTTAGCTTTCATATGTGACACAGCGTTGGACTACATATTTTCTTATTGATAAATGTAGATGACCGGTATAAACTAGTTAAATCCGACTTGGGCTTTGATTCTCCTCAACCATCTTAGCTCAACCCCACATCATTACCGTCTAAGTACAATAAGCACCAATTGATCCCAAGGGTCATCCAACAGGAACACAATTAAAATAGATATAGAAATAAAAAATAAAAAAATAAAAACACACCCAGCTTGCGTGAAAGTCAAGGCTATTTTTATTTTAACTAATTGTGTATGAAATTTAAATTACAATCATTTCAATTTGATTTTAACTTTTTTTTGTAAATATTATATACTTTTCAAAATAATTGCAAAAACGAAAAAATACTAAGGAAGCTGTCACTTCCAGTGGACCGATCGATTTTTTCAAACATCACTGGGATCTCCCAATTTATGGGAAAGCTTAAGTATGACGTTTCACCCCGATCAGTCAATTCGTCTGGGCTGAGCAGAGGCAGAATTTTTGTTGAAAATCAGTTTTTTGTCAAAAATTTTCATTGCAAATTTATTTTATTATCTTTCAGATCTCAGTTGTTTTTTTACAAATGATATATTTTTCAAAATATTTGCAAAAAAAGAAAATGCTCTTATAGAAGCTTCACGGTGAACCGATTTCATTCAAACATCACAGAGATCTCCCATTTTATGGAAAAAACTTAAGTATAAAGTTTCACACCTCGATTAGTCATTTTGCCTGGGCTGTAGACAGGACACAGACATTTAACCTGCACGGCCCCACACACAGACATACAGATACCACAGAACTTTTTGTAAACTATTTTAAAATCTGCAAAAATCTCGAGCTCACAATTTTTCGTAAAAGTAAGTAAATTGGATTTGTGATCAGAATTTCGACTAAATGTAAGTTAGTTTTTTTTTTAGAATTCGAGCCGTGTCCGAAACAAATTTAGAAATCCCTGAATAAGTTTGCTAAAAAATATAAATCTTCACTCATTTAACATGTTTTCGGTTTTGTTGTTTTCGGCGAATTGTTGTTATAGGCAAATTGTAAGTTTGGTGAATTGTAGTTTTTGCTGAACTGATATTTTCGCTAAACTGTCGCTTTTATAGTTTTTTTTTGAAACTTGATTTTTTGGTGAATTCTCGTTTCCAGTGGATAACCGTTATTACCGAATTATAGTTTTTGTGGAATTGTCGTTCCTTCTAAGCCAACTCTCAGTTCTAGTTAAGTCAATGGGTAATAAAAGAATCTGAATCTGCCGAATCTTCACATTCACCACTCAGTTGTTTGTACTGTATGCCCTTAATCGTTGAAGAAGAGTGTCTTATTGTTCGTTTACGTTTTATGACATAAAATAGCATTCTTCATTCACTAGAAACTAACAAAAATTATGAAACGTTATTTTTTCTTTAAACTAAAATTAACATTGTAGGGCTGTAGTTTTCTTTTGTTGATAATCAATCGTGAACAGTGAAGAGTTTTTAGAATGAAAATTTAAGTTTTCATTGAAAGCAAAGTTTAAGAATTTTATTCTTTTACATTGCCTAATATCAACCACGCTATTAAGTACTGGATGGGTGCCATTCAATGCTTTTAATTACTGATAACATTTGTAGTAATCCTAGCCGATCCTACCTTTGACACTTTCGGACCTATTAGTCTTTTAATAGGCCCTGACATCTACGGAGAAATACTGTTCGAAGGAATAACAAAAGATCCGCTTCATAATACTATCAGATCGCCTAACCCAGATAATATCAGGTCGCCTAATCTAGAATAGCAGTGTATCGATATCTCGAATAAAAAGCCATGTCACATTAGCAGATATAAGCAACTAAAACGCTTTTGGGAAGCCGAAGAACTACATCCGGAAAGACACCTAACTGCTGGCAAGGAAGATTGTGAAAACACTATGAGCAAACCCACAAGAGGACAAAAAATGAACGATACGAGGTTAGAATACCGTTCAACAACGACAAATTGAGAAAAGTGGCAATGGGAGATTCTAAAGCCAAAGCAGCAGCTAGATTGCTTCAAATGGAAAAACGATTCAAGATTACTTGAAGAGTCAATAGTATATCCAGCATGAAAATGACTCAAGATGATTCAATAGTAAATAGTTCTTGTGTTTACTACATGCCGCATCATTCCGTAATAAAAGAAGACAGCACAACAACCAAGTTGAGAGTAGTTTTTGATGCTTCCTGCAAAACAACAACAGGCACGTCTTTAAACGAACTGACCAACGTACGTCCAACTTTCCAAAACAACCTAACCACAATATTGATGCGATGGAAGAAGCATCGTTATGTATTCGCATCGGAACAATTTTATCAGAAATCGCTAGGATGGTTAGCACCACTAGGCAAAAATCCTACTTCAAGACTTATGGGCTTCTGGTGTAGGATGGGACGAAAACCTCCACTTGAATTTTGAAAATAGATGACTAAACTGCAAGCTAGAATTGCAACAGTTAAAGAAGATTAGAATTCATCGTTGGATGAACTACAACAACTGCTCGAAAATTGAACTACAAGGTTTCTGTGACGCCTCTAATCAAGCTATGTCTCTAATCAAGCTCATTTGTCTGAAAATTTTGTTTGCGGGGGTAACTTCGTTGGAGCAGGTAAACAACTACAAAGGCAGGCAAAACTACAGGAAGGTGAAATCAAAAAGAAAATAGCACAGATGGGAACTGAGTGGTGCTTCTTGCCCTGGGAAGTCCTCACTTTGGAGGTTTGTGGGAGACCGGAGTTAAATCAATAATAATATCTCCGAAAAATATAATAATAATAATATAGGAGCTTGCAACACTTCTACCTCAAATAGAAGAACTACAATTTATTCGTCAGCACATATCGGCTTCAATAACCATACCGGGACACAACATTCATGACCTCATTCAAATCTATACATCAAAGCATGAATATACGTAGCAGAGTAACACAACGAAATGTAATAATTGAAATTAGCATATCGTTGTCCTTTGCACTGGATTATAACCTTCTAGCCGTCATTCCACTTCCTGATATTAATCATAACAACACTCAATCAAACAGTATTACATCAACAAAGTATCGAGCAGTAGACAATCATCGAGAACATTTTGCATCTCTAACAATAAAGGAAGTGAACCGTTGCCAAGTATTTCAACCTACACATTTTTTATGCAAGGCATCACTAATTTTCAGTGCAATGACAAACATAAGCCTGTGTGAAGTAGCAACGAAAACTATCGCTCGACGAACACAGGATAAACTTCATGCTCCAAACGAATGGATATTCGTAATTCTTAACGAGACAACAGTTGATATTGTACTTGGATTCAACATTAATTCATACAATTTTTAGAATCTGGTTTAGTGACTATAAACGCTGGTTGTACACTAAGAGATGAAAATCTCCGCATCATCGCTATCGGCACAGCTTCTAACGATATTAGTAAATCGTTTCACAAATTATCTAATACCATAAACGGAGTCACGATTTTAAAGGATTTTGGTCGACAAATAAAAACCAAAACAACACTAAACCTAAACTTCACATTGATGCAAGCGCCTGACACTACAGATTTGGAAAGGGAGCTAGAAACAATAAGTATCTAAAATATGTACCTACAATAAATAGAACATTATTTATGGAAGCCATCACTTACAAAAATCACTGGGACGATTAACCATATCGAAACAGAATTTTTGAAATTTGGAGATATAACGCTGATCATATAACTATTACACAATGCCAGAATAAGCGGCCTCTGCTCAACATAACCATTTACATCGCAAAAATAATCGATTCGGTTTATTTACGTTTAGTGTTATATAAAAATTAAAATTTGTTCTCGGCTTTTAATAGACAAACACATTTAAGTCATCAAGAAACAAAGAGGTCATCTATTTATAATATATCTATTAAAAAATGTAGAAAATTAACTCCGCCCCCCCCCCCACTTTTATAACCCCCTGGGTCACTGTTTAAAAATACACACTAATCCTTACAAAAATGAGAACTTTCACAAGCTATCTTGACAGTTTGGATCCGTACTGATAAAAAGTTGGTCTACTCATCAGGTTGCAACGACCAAACTGCAAAAATTCAACATTGCCTTATAACTTATCATATCTTTATAAATTGTAATATTGACCAAGCTGTTGATAAATTTTATGAAATTTTGAATAGTCTTGCAATTTCTTCTAACCGAACTAAGGTGCGTTCAGGATTTCCTAGATGGTACTCTGCTCGACTTGTTAAACTCATTACTTTAAAAAATAAACATCATAAGCGACACCGTAAATTTAAGGATCCTAATGAGTATATGATATTCTCCAATTTGCGTAAACAAGTAAAATATGAGATCCATAATTGCTTCTCTAAATATGTAAAGTATGTTGAAACTCACTTAAAGAAAAATCCTAAGCTATTCTGGAATTATTCTAAGACGCTCACAGCTAAATCCGGATTCCCTTCGTGTATGAAACTAAATAATGTTATTGGAACTCAATCTGATGTTATAAGCAACTTATTTGCTGATCACTTCGAGTCAGTATATGTATCTAATGATGATAATTGTAGTGTTAATGGCAACCTGACTAATTACATCGAACGTGATTATAATTATTTTGATGAATTAATAACTGAGGATAAAGTTTTGAAAATCATTTCTACTCTTAATATTAATAAGGGTGCGGGTCCTGACAACATATCCAGTTATTTTATTTCTCAACTCAAAGTTCAGTTAGCCAAACCTCTAACAATTTTGTTTAACTTATCATTAAACTCTGGTGTTTTTCCTGCTGTATGGCAAAGAGCGTATTTAGTACCGGTCCATAAAAAACTTGATGCAAGTGATATAATGAATTATAGTTTTCAATTTTAAATATTTTTAGTAAAATTTTTGAAAAACTTGTGCACGAGTTTGTTTTCAATGATGTTAGGCATCTAATTAATAATTCGCAAGATGGATTTTTTCCTAAAAGATCGACCACAACAAACCTACTTAATTTCACCAATTATGTTTTTAATAAAGTCGATCTTGGTGGACAAGTGGATTGTGTTTACACTGATTTTGAAAAGGCATTCGATACAGTCTCAGCAAAAATTTTACTCAGGAAATGTGCTATCATTGGTCTATCTGACAGATTTTTGAATTTTTTAAGATCTTACCTTTCAGAGCGTATACAACAAGTTAAATTTAACGGTTTCCTATCAAAGAGCATTATGGCTAAATCTGGGGTGCCGCAGAGGTCCACGCTTGGTCCTCTTTTGTTTTTGATTTTTATCAATGATATTCCACCCATTTTATTATGTCAATACTTATTGCATGCAGATGATCTAAAAATCTTTACATCGATTGCTAATTATAATGATTGCTTAGACCTTCAATTGAATTTAAACAAACTTCAAGTATGGTCAAGTTTAAATAAATTAAAACTTAATATTAGAAAATGTGTGGTGATCTCATATACGCGGAAAGTTAATTCAATACAATTTCCCTACAATATTGATGGTATCTTGTTGGAAAAAGTTTCTCAGATAACTGACCTAGGTGTCATATTTGATTCTAAACTTAGATTTGATTTTCAAATAACTGCAGTGTGTGCTAAAGCTCATAAACTTCTTGAATTTATTTTTCGTCGCGGTAAAGAATTTCGTGATGCATCTGTTTTCATTGTTCTTTATCAAAGTATAGTTCGCAGCTGTTTAAAATATTGTAGCCAAATATGGAATCCAAACTATGAAGTTTATAAAACTCAAATTGAACAGGTCCAACGCAAATTTACAAATTTTCTTACGTATAAATGAATTCCTTTCAGTAGCCGTATTAGCTATTGTACTAGAATTAAAATATTCAAATTTCAATCGCTTGAAAACAGAAGACTCATTCTTGATGAGTTGTTTCTTTATAAGATAGTTAACAGCCTATGTGAGACATCGTCATTGAGTAATATTAATTTTTATGCTCCTGTGGTCGGTATTAGAAACTCTATGTTGTTCCTGCCATCTTTTTCTAGGACTAATCTTAGGTTTTCAAATCCATTAACAAGGTTACAACGTTCGCATAATGAATTTTTTAATATACATGATCTCTTTGTGTTTTCTCCGGAGCAGTTCAGATCAACAATCGTAAAAGCATTGAATTAGTTAAGTTTCCAAATTTATTGATGGTCTGATATTGTATTAATTGCTAGTCCATCTTTAATTTTGTACTTCAATACTATAATAGATCACTATGATTGTAATTTACTTATATTAGCGATTTATTTGACTATTTTTGTTTATCATTATTGTTATTTTATTATTATTATTAAATATTGTTATTGTTATTATTTTTTGTTACTTTCGTTTTTTTTTTGTATGTACTTATAATTGTAATTTATCGACAGCGTGTTATTGGATGTATGTCTGTTCGCTGTCTAATTTTGGAATGAATAAAAATAAAAAAATAAAATAAAAATTACAGTATAACACAAGAACATATCGATCTGGCGAATTATATCACCAAATCAAAAATTCTAGAAATTCTCATTATTATGTTGTGTGTTAAGCCCACACTGATTTTATTTATGAAGTTTGAAATACGTCTATATTTAATTTTTATTATTTGTAAGGGTTCGTGTGTATTTGTACACAGTGACCCGGGGGTTAAAACCCCCTGGAGGGGGGGGGGGGTAATTTTCTACTTTTTGTAGTAGATATATTATAAGTATATGACCTCTTTGTTTCTTGATGACTTGAAAAGCCGAGAAAAAAAACACTTTAAAAAAAAATATAAAAATTAAATATAGACGTATTTCAAACCATAAATAAAATTATAGACGTTTTGATTCTTAAACCATAAAATAATCTTGATTTTAATCTTGAGAAGAAGAATGGCTGAAATTAACAATACATTTTAACAGAAAATACTCTTATATTTATATTGATTTACAGGAAGTAATTTGTCAACTCGATCGGCATTTGGGGCGTAACATTTTATATATTCGAATTTGATTGCTATATTTAAATTGTATTTGAAACGAATTAAAAGTAAAATTGACTAAAATATAAAAAATTATAATTAAATAGAATTAGCAAAACTTGTATGCTCAATAAATATAATTTGGGTTGATTGATTTATTTTGACCATTCAAATTTTGTCCATTAAAAATTTATGTTTTTTTGTAACTTTATTTATTGATTTGGAGGGTTCAATATTTCCACAAGATCAATAACAATCAAACCATTGTACTTACCAGTTGGAATATATATCGCAACTTAATGCGAACAGTAAAAAACCTAAATAGCAACATTTTAGGATTCGGGTTGCTTTTACTAACATAAAACATGTATGGTAAATGTAAACCGTCATAATAAGACCAATGACATTTAATCTTTGTATATATCCATCCATGTACATAAGTACTGTTTATTTATGAGTACATGTCCGCGACGTATATAAATTTTATATGAGTAAGACAATCACTTAGTCATGCATATGCGTGCCGAGAGATGATTTTGGGTTTTATTGTTCTTCGACGTTCGTATTATTATACAAGGCAAGAGTGAAGAAGGAGGGCGAGTACTTGCTTTTTTCATAACTGACATTAAATATACAAAGGTGACATATAAATAAAAATAAATAACGATAATGAAAAGTTTTAGTATACTTAACTAAATTTTGTTGCTCATCATACTTGGTTCCAATAATTTCTCTATTTCCGGAAATAATCTAATAAATCGACCTATCGATAAATCAATGCAATCATAATAACCCCTCCTAGGTTAGTTGATTTGATAATCTAAAGTATTGAACATTTTTTATTTTCGTTTTGATTTCTTCTGTTATCAACAGTTTTATGATAGTAAAATATAAATCTATTACAGCTTTATGACATGGTAAGGAACGAGAAGAATGGGTTTGAATTGTAACGCACATGTTACGTCATTGCGGAACGTTAAATAAATATTCCGAAACGAAATTTTATTAAAAAATAAATTTTTATTATATAACGAAAACTTTGTTATGATTGTTACTTATATGTATGTATATACGTTGTTGGCGAAGAAAATCGAAAAGAAGAAATCTTAAAAATTTTCTTTCTGCTCGACAATCCATAAATCAAACGTAGAAGTTTTTTTTTAATATGTTTGTGCGTGACTTTGATATAAACATATATGATGTTTATTACGGTATCACATCTATATAACCGGTAACTACAGGTTTTCTGTGACGTATCTGATAGCTGAAAGCTTTGCCTACCTCTATATTCTAGAAATTATACAAATTCTATTTAAGTTTTGGGGTGGGGACACGCCCAATGAGCCATAATATAGTGGAAGACATTTTGCTTTTGTATACTTGTTTTGAGACCAGTATTGAACTTAAGTTGAAATGAAACTTTAACTTCTGTAGCTTAGACATTATTTTTAATTCTCTTTCTTTTCCCTCTCAAAATTTGGAAAACGGCCAAAATTAAAATTAACCTATGAAGATCAATATATACAAACATCATTATACAAGCATACGTAATATTCAATGAAATAGATGGAGATCCAGACGTTTCAATAAAAAGGTTTTCGTGATTGTGAACTACGTTGGCTCGACGTTCCGATATGGAACGGGATATATCAACATATTTATTATCCTTTGTCGGAGTGCACAATTCATCGGCGATAGGACGTCATAAAATCAACCCAGAACGATTTAACAAGATTAGATTATCTAATACAAAAGAACTGTTTCTGTTTCCCTCTACGAGGTTGAGGAGAGGTAACGAAAACAAACGCATGTACTTCTAAACACAGGGCAGGGACATATAGTTAAGGACTGTTTTTAAAAAGTAATGCACATGAAACAAATTTTACGCTGAAAGCGATTATGCGGCAATGATTATTGGGCACTAGAAATAAATACTTGTAACATTTGTTAACAAAATACATAATTGTTTAGAAGGATAGAAGCCAGGCAACAGCGATTAAAAACAGGGTTAAAACATCCATAGGCTTATTGGTGACAGAAAATCACGTCCGCCAATAGTGCAAGTTTCATGAAAAACGCTGCAGGCTCACAATGTAAAGAGTTCTTTTTGAATAACAAAAGCTTGTCTGGGGATGGTTTGATGGTAACGTGATTGATTGTTGAAGAAACAGTGAAATTATTAAAGTTCAGGATTTAAAACATTATTTCAAAATTTTTCCAAAGACACTAGACTAATAGTCGGTTGGATCATAGAAGTGACGCATCAGTTTCACGAATTCCTTAATTAAGAACCTAACAGTAGGTCTTATTATAGTCACAAGGTACTTTAAAATATAGTGTCCGATCGAAGATTAAGTGACCTATAGCTAAATCAAAACTATATCAGTGAATGTTTCAACAGTCTCTTGAACTATTTTGCATGTGTAGAAGTTAGGCCGCTGATATCTGACTTCTATTTATAGTTAGTATTATGTTCTAATATTGAGATGGTCTAATGCTTTGTGCCAGAGCAGTACACGTTTGAAATCTACTCGAGCTGTACGGTTTAATTTAATTTTATTTAATCCTTTACTGCACGCTATCTCATTTTATTGAACAAAAATTATTTTGATTTGTATTTTTAATCACTGATAACGAGAATCATCTTTAAAAATGGAGGGGGGGGGAATTTATTTTTCATGGAAATCACGTTTTTTTATATATATCACATATATTTCACGCAGTAAAGACAGAAAAAATATTTATGTCGCAGGTAATAAATGAAAATAGCTAACACTGTAAATAATTCAATTTATTTCAAAAGAATTCAATAAAACTTAAAATATAAATAAAATAATATAATGTTACATAATATAAAATAAATATTATAATTTTGGATATTCTCCATTTTTAATTTTGCTGCACTTATACCACAGAATTTAATTTTAAAAAAAATATTTATTTACAATTTTTTATTAAACATTAACTTTTACATTAAATTAATTTGTTAAAATTCTTTCTTAATGTGATATAAAATCTTATTTTTTATAAGAAGATGATTCAAATCAGAAAATACAAATTACAATTTATCCTAGTTTTGACAAGTTTGCAACAGGTAATCGTACAATATGTTAGTGTGAGTGTTTACTTTGTCATTTAACATTAGTGGGCAATTTTTATTTTTGTAGATCTCCAACTCTTCAAATCTGTCCATGAGTGAGTTTTTTATTATGTTCGTTATGCTGTCAATGAAAACAATAAAAAGCCATGGTCCAATGTGAGATCCTTGGGGAACACCAGAAGTCACGTTGATTTATTATTTCCTATTATTACATATTGATGACGACTTGTTACATACTACTTGAACCAGTTGATATATTCCATTGAAAATCCAAATGTATACAAGCTTTGGAGTGCTTTATGATGACAGATAGAGTCAAATGCCTTACTGAAATCTGTAAATGCCACATCAACTTGGTTATGTTTCTCAATTTCGTTTATAACTATGTTATATCGTTTTCTGTGGCAGCAAAATATTGATCCCGGATCAATAATAAGACGTCATTTTTGGTCCAACCTGGCTTCTTTGTTTACATTTTTGTCTTTTTATTTTTTGATCCCGGATCAATTAAAAAATCCAAAAAATTTGTTGGATTTTTTGACGTTTACTCACACAATATCACAATATGTATGAGTAAACGTCAAAAAAATCCATCAAATTTTTTGGATTTTTTAATTGATCCGGGATCAAAAAATAAAAAGACAAAAAATGTAAACAAAGAAGCCTGCTGGATCAAAAATGACGTCATATTATTGATCCGGGATCAATATTTTGCTGCCACAGAAAACGATATTAGTGAATTCAACCAAGTAGGAAGAAGTAGAGCGACATGGCATAAATTCATGGTGGTTAACAGATATAAGTATGACGTATTAATATTGATTTAAAACTATTGCATACGACCATGTGACGTCATCTAGTTTACCTGATTTGAAAATTTGTTCTTATCTTAGAGATTTTCCATTTTTCGGGAAAACAGCCGATGTTAACGAATGATTCAAAATCTTACAGAATGTTGTCAACGGATATAATGGGAGGAGTGATAGAGATGTTTGTATGGCTGGTTTCATCAGTGGATCCCGTATTATTCATTGGTCGGTATACAGATTGAAAAAATTCGGCGAACATGTCAGCTATCTCTTTGGCGTTCGAAGTGCGTAAATTATTATATGTCATAGTGGCCGGGGTACCCTTCGGTTTCACGTTTAGTTCTGAAGTATTTCCAGAATTGTTTGGGATTTGATTTAATTTTGTCTTGAATGTTTTGAGCCAAATAAGACTTATACTTTAGCTTGAAATACGTATCGAACTACTCGCTCTGCTTTAAGAATGCCATTTTGTCTGTTTCTAGATATGATTTTCTCATTTTAGTGTAGGCTTTGCATTTGCGATATTTATGGTATAAGCTGGTCGTCGAACTACGGAGGGTGAGTATTTGAAGTTTTGATGAAAATAGGCACATGTAAATCCTCGATGTATGATGTCGTACAATTTGTGAACATTACCTTAGCGTTTAAAATTTGATCCCAATTCACTGATGCAAAAAATCTTTCGAGACCACAGTAGTTTGCCTTCTTAAAGTTGTATTTGATATAATTCTGGAGTTTTGATCTTTTCGCCGCATAGTGCGTGATGTTAAACACAATGTCCAGAGATTTGTGGTTGTTGTCATTCACGACAAATAGATTAAGTCATTCAATAACATTAAACGCATCTACTTCATTGGTGAAGACAAGATCTAGATATCTGTCCAGATTATTTGCAATGCTGTTAATTTGTTTTAAATTATAACTCAACATGGTATCGACGAACAGTGATTCTGCATGTGACTTTATGTTGCTTGGGAGTATGAAATTTAATTCCTGATCAAAATCCCATAAAACGTTTGGAAGATTTAGATCACCAAGTACAAGTACTAATTCGGATGAATTTGATGTATTAATGACCTCATTGATCGAATTAAGGCATGCTGCATAAACGTAATCTTGCCCAGGTTCTATCCTCCTTTTTAAGAGGCACTGCATTTTGAGTCTTTTAAGTCCCTTCTGTTGATTGCTGCATTTTTTGTTTTGTTCTTCGGTGTTCTAGTTATTTGCCAGGTTTTACGTGGTCATCGTTTTTTTCTTACCAACTCTCTAACTTCCATTGGGTAGAATATGTTAAGCTTCTTCTTATTTAGTTTAATGGCGGTACTTGCCAAAACTGCATAGTGAATTGTTTCATTGTGTTGTTCTAATTCATCATCCAGCTGGTAAGAATTTTTCATCGGTACCTCAAGATTAATTTTTTCCTCCATTACTTCACGAAAGAGATCCCAGTTTGTTTTTGGATTTGTTAACCTGGATGCACTCTCCCTTTGAATTACCATTTCACTGACTGCATGACAAAACCGAGGAATGATCCGATACTAGAGAATTGGTGTCTTCAATGTGAATGTAGTTGTGGTATATACCTCTAGCTACATAATAGTCTATTAGGTCAGGTATTTTCGTACCGTCACTGGGCCAGTATGCTGGGGAACCACCAGAGTAAAATTCACATTTTAATGTTTGCCCTGCTTGAAGCAATTCTTTACCTTTTGACGTCGTAAGTCTAGATCCACAATAGGTGTTTTTCTCATTAAAGTCACCTCTAATAATAAAATCACGTTCAAGCGATTTAAATAGTTTTAGGTAGTCCTCCCTATTCAAGTTTAACACTAAATGGTGTTTTATTTTTTCTTTTATTAGCAATGCCGAACCACCTCTTGCTCTTTCCGCTGGATGAATGGAGTGACATTAATTATTACCCCGTAGGTTCCCAATTCCAGCGCGTTTTTAGTAGGTTCATTACTTATTTCAGATGCAGGTCACATAGTGTTTTTACAACCATACTATTGGAGAATCAAACATTTTAAATCTTTTTTTTCCCCAGAGTGACTTCGATGTGTAGCTAGTCGACTTCGTGATTCCCGAATTCTTTAATTTACAAAACTTCAAGAAATAAACCAATTGGTTTTCTTACGAACCGGGAGCTCTCTTGAAAGGATTCATTCTTGGTTAACATTTTGTGAAGCTTTCAGTGATGTAAGTGCGAAGTTGATATCTGAGGGTTTAGCGTTGTTAGAAACTTCGTCAATGGTAACATGACGTGCATTTCCAGATTGGTGGCTAGTAATGTGTGCCTGCTTGAGATGGTTACTCTCGCCCTTCCTGATCGTCTTAAAACGATGCAAGTGAATTAGTTTACAAGCACCGGAAAGAATTACAGTTGATATATTTATAGACAAGAAACCCAAAGTTATATTTTTTAATTTTAATATTTGTAAGGTTAAACCGGAAAAGGATCGGTAAATTGAAACTAATCATGAAACCGATATACAAAACAAAATCAATAAACCGTCTCAATTTAGAAATATAATATTTTTAGACGCGGTTACGGCATACTATTTCGTGATCAATGACCATGGCTTCACCTTGAACGTATCTATTATCGAAATTAATAATAAAGTATTAAGTATGTCACCGCACATACCCACAAAGAAGTAGTAAGAAAACATACGTAAGTTAGTGAATTCAGTTTCGTACATGCGTGTGTACGAGCTTGCAATGATATATTATTCGATTTACCTTGATTAGAAATAGTTTACCACCTTCAAAGTCAATAACACGTGAGACACAAGAGAATAGAAAAATAAGTTGGTTATAACTTTTTGCAACAACAATCGCTTATCCTTTATAGCATTGATGAAATACTTTCAATTATTTGCAAAAGACATTCACCTTTAATAATAATTTATGGTTTATGTCTGATCAAAAAAATTTTAACCAAAAATAAGTCAAGAAAGCAACAAAAATATACGATGCTACCATATAAGACGTATTCGTACGTCGTTTAGTCCATGTAAGAAAAGAAAGCTTTCACTTTTCTTTGGGTATCCATAAAAGTTTTATGATAATTGGATTTTAACGAGTTGGGGTTTCGATAGCACATACTTATGTAATAGAAAACATTACCGAAACGACAGTAAAATCGATTAAAGGTAAAAAGTTCTATGGTTAAATAATGCGGGTGGTACGCTGCAGGTTTTCAATAAAACTAACACTAAAATTGTTGCGAGACATGTGAAGCAGCGCGCTTACCTGTGCTTACACAAATAATTTAAACATTTATTTTCTTTGTAAATTTCTTAGATCATTACGTTTTATTTTTATTTTTTTTTTATTACAAGACGGAACTGAAAGACACAAACGAAGAAACTCAATACTTGTTTATACAAAAATCTAGTGTATGTAATGTGTTTATAAGACGTTTATTAACGTTGATGTGTTTAGGTAACAAAACAACATAACTCAAACCAAGAAAAAGTCTGTTAGACTTGTTTCTTGTTTTTTTTTTTTTTGAAATTGATTTGATTTATTTCGTTATTTTGTGAAGTTCAAGATTCGGTACGTTTTGTGTGGTTGAAGAATGTCATGTTAGATTAGACTTTACTATATATGAGGGCTTTGAGCACTTGAACTTCTAATATAAGTATATGTTTACCTTTTGAAATACGAATTACATAACCGAATTGGAATGAAGGAAATTATTATGTCGTAGGTGGTTTACTGAACTATATATGTACGATCTTGACCTATATTTATGAATAATAATTTCAGTCGATAATTTATGAATTCAAGTATTGTAACACTGTATGGCAGCGTTAAGTCTAGCTCATAAAATCAATTTACGTTTAATTTATTTTTCAAGTGTCATCATCGCCATCGTCATTGTGTGCTCGCCCACGGCGAAGTATTGTATCAAGCTTTAAGTAGATTTTATTTTCAACAATTCTACCGCATCATAATCATCAAGGTGAAGTGCGCGTGAGTTTTATATTGGATTTTTGCTAGTAATTGTCTGAGCTTAAATTGCTGGCGAGAATTATGGAATAAATTCTAGAAATAGGCCTTTATTTAGAACTAGTAAATTAACCTTGAATTTCATTTAAAAAGAACTTTTAATATCTGTAGGTTAGATCCTTTGCCGATCCACCATATTACGCTCACGCCCAATTATAGTATACCATCTGCGCGTAGCAAACTCCATATACCAGCTCGTACATTGACATGGAAGAAGATAAATCGGTGCTGAGATCTGCATTACACAAGAGATTCATAGTAATTTTTATTAAATCTACCGGTCCAAGTAACAGGCTTTAACTTTGTAACGTACGACAGTATTTTACTAACATTAAGAAAAATATTTAGTTTATCAATGTATCAAATCTTCTAAAATGTACAGTCTTGGCCAAAAGTATTGAGCACCCATGATATCTTACAATTTGAAATAAATTGAAACATTTTTTATTGGTTCACATTACTATTTATTTATATAAAATTAATATTTTGTGGGTCGACCCTTTGCCTTAATTACGGCAGAATTTTTCAAGCTTACAAGTTTTTTACATTCTGCAAGACGTATGGCGCTCCATTCTTGGTGCAGACAACGTTTTAGGTCTTCTTTGTTATTTATTGTGTAGCGCTTGACTCTGCGTTTTAATAAACTCCGTAACTGTTCTATGGGGTTCGGGTCCGGGGACTGGGCAGGCCACTCCAGAACCTCAATGCCATTTTTTCGAAACCATGAAAATGTGCGGGCAGATTTATGACATGGCGCGTTATCCTGCTGGAATTTAACGCTATCCATGTTTGTATCACCAAAAAATGTTAAAAATGCGGGCAGCAACGCAGATTCTAAGACGTTTATGTATTTTGAAGAGTTCATGTGGCCCTCACACACGAACATTTCGCCAACTCCAGAATTAGTCATGCAGCCCCACACCATTATGTTGCCCCCGCCGTGTTTTACGGTTGGTACCACACACCCTGGACTGAATGCTTCGCCTACTCGGCAACGCACAAAAGGCACACCAGTTGTACCAATAATCTGAAATAAAGAAAATGTAGAGACTTGGGAAAACTAAAATACTTGTATCGATGAATTTTATTTTAAAATCATATTATTAAGTTTTTTTTCCTATTTTTTTAAAGCTTCTCTCACTAACTTTAGGTCGTCACGGCGGAGAATTGCTCAATAGTATATTGCACAGATCGGCGTGAACATTTCACAGTTTTAAAAATCTCTACTTGTAATTTTCTTTGCTCATGCAGAAGCTATGCACACGTTGTTCTAAACTTAACTCAGTTTGTTTTGGCATATTGCAATAATATTACTAAATTTAACAAATCAAAACACCAAAAGCGGACTAGATCACTGGATGTGTACACAATGAGCGAAAGTAGCGAACTGACGAATAAATACAAAATGGAAAAATAAAATTTTTTATTGCACCAGATGATTTATTGCCACACCTGCGGTGTGAGTCACTCTTTTTAGTCCATTTTAAACTCGAAAAAATAATAAACAAACAAAAGGGGTTGTTTCTGTAATACTTCTCGTATACGCCCCAAATTTATAGGTTGCTCAATACTTTTGGCCAAGGCTGTATTTCATTTTCTGTGAAACTTACTAGATTTAAAGTCGATTAAACTTTTCCTTATGCAATTAATTAACTTGATAAAATTGCTAAGAGACTATTCCATTGGGTTTTGGAATCAATGATTAAGGACAGTTCTATGTTTAATTCTTCCTTTATGTGTTTATCTAGTTTATCGTTTTTTGTAGGAGATCTACGAAACATTACAACAATTTTTCTAATTTTTTCGATTAGAGGACTAATCGTTTCATATTGAAGGCGGCCGCATGAAATTTGTTCGACTCTCGAGCCGAGCCAACAAAGTTAAAAATGTATGATCTCAAACGGTGGTACAACAACAATTGCATTACAACAACAATAATTTGCAACAACAATTTGCATTATATATAAGTGCGTGAAGTTATCCCAGTATTTCATCCCAGAAAAATAAAAAATGGTCATCAGGCAATACTAGATATATCCCATCCCAGGATTTTTAAATTCATATCACAAAATTTTAAAATGTCACAAAATAGGAAAATAGATGATTTAGTGTCCATTCTTCATATATCTTTCATAAAATTTTGAAAGCCAGCCGTATGTTGAGATTTTATTTAAATAATTCTTCTGTACGTTTGTTTGAAATTGAACTTCTCCTAATCGGTTGGACCAAGCCATACCTTTGACAGTCGATTTCTTACGATCATTTGTCAGGGATTTTCGTAGGCTATCTATTAAATGGGACAAATAACCTCGTTTCTATGTAAAGTGAAAAAAATTACAATATACATCCAAAAGCATATTAATACAAATGCGAGAATTTTACTTAAATCGTAGCCACCTGACGTGCCTGTCAAATTTCAAACAGTTTAACGCCAGAAATTAAAAATACTTGGGCTGCCAGCTCGCCGATTTACAATTTCGCCATCATACGAATTATCGCCGCATACTTCCGTCCAAACGGGATACATAACTAGAAATAAAACAATATTTAATTATGTACTTTGTAATAAAGATGTATCACCACTTATTATAATCCATTCGACGATATTCTTCAGTATATACATACTGTAATTTGAGCAGTGAATGCCAATGAACGTTTATTGTTATTAGATGTTGATTGCGTATCACGCATAGTCTCAAATCTGAAAGCAATGTTTTAATTTTACCAATAACAGCAACGCGGTTGATGCAACCATGGCAAAGTCAAATTGACATTTGAAAATAAGAGAGCCAATTGATCTAAACTATTTTTACCACTCCTATTTCGATGAAGAAAGCCAAATATTCGAGTCGAAAGGAATTCATATAAAAATGGAGTTATGTCGTTCCTGTATATTCTGTGGTATGGCTTAATCGAGGAATATATGATTTATTATTTTTTGTTTGACTGCCATAAGTGGGAGGGATGTAAACAAATACGGTGGGGTATGGCTTCGTGGATAGTAATGGGAGGTATATTACTATTGGTATATTACAGTAAATATGGCGGTATAGGAGGCACCAGGTGTGGGCGTGGCTTTGCACTTCTACGCAATAGATTAGTCTTCTTATTCCATATATAAGCTAACATCATTGAGTAGAAAACTGAAATTTTTATGATATAGCGATTAGCTAAACGCGTTTAGTCATTTTTTCGAGTTTATCTCTTAATGTGTCAACTTCGAGATTAGCTAAACGGGTTTTGTTTTAGGTTTATAACTAAACGGGTTTGGTGCACTAATATCTCAATATTTTGAAGTTTATCGCATAAAAATAGATTTAGCGAGAGCGCCATCTAGCAATGAAATTTAAAATTTATAAATAGGACAATGCCATTTAGTGCTGTGATACAATGATAGATGCCGCTTATTTTTTGAGTTATCCCTTTCTAGTTCAAATTTTTTTTTTTGCTTCAATTTAAATTCAACATACACAAATGTGTATGTAAATAATGACAGGTTGTAATATCTTCAGTACGTTAACGAATCTTAGTTAAATCGGAATTCTTAAAAAAGAGCATAATAATTTGATATATTAATTATTTGTTTTTGATAACATATGTATTAATTATTTTATTATTATTATAGTTAGTGTTATTTTTCTGACCAAAACAAAATTACGTGGTATGCACAAATGTTTATTCTGGTCTTCAATTTACACATAATTCTATATTTGACACATTCGTTTCTCGTAATCAAATTTTGCATACACAATTGTGTATACTGGCCGGGCAAGGTTATATCCCTTTTCCTGCCTGCCATCACAATTGTGTGAGTAACGAAAAGGAATCATGTCAAAAATTGTATGTGTTTTGGACCAACATACACATTTGTGCATTCTTCCGTAGAGTGCGTATTATAAGGCCATGACAAATAACAGCTGCGTTTTTTTTTTAAAATCGAGTAGAGTTCGCGATAGCTATTTTCAATTTGGTCCAATTTAAAGTTAAAAATTTAATTTTTTTTAAATAAAATAATTTTGATTTAATAGAAATCCATGGTATAACCAAAAAAATCCATCATAAAAGTTGTATGGTTTTCTTGTAATATCGTTGTTCTGTATAGTTCTGTATAATAACGGAGTAGTTCAGAACTGAGCAATGACAATGACATTTATTAATACCGATTCCGGACAAACAGCGCTACCGTATTGCATTATTGAAACAGGGTTTGCTAAGCCTCATAGTGTCAACCTAATTGGTTTTGTAGTAGATTAACTAAACTAGTTTAGCTAAACGCGTTTAGCTAAACCCTTGTCTGTCAAGGGTATAACTCTATGTATTGGGGTCACATTGACCCCGACTGTTTTTGAAACCTATACAAAAATCATATTTTTTGTAATATAAATAGTGCGAATAATTTAGATAGCCTCAACTATTTTTATAGAGAATCCAATTCAAAGCTTGTTAAATTCGACGTTATTTAAGGTAATAGGATTGATTTAAAAAAAGCAAGGACATTTCTGTGCACTGGGGTCAAAATGACCCCATATATTTCTTGTACCATTTTTAAATTATAACGACAACAAATCTATTTGTTATGCATGCATATGAAATGCAAATGTATTGTTCTTCGTATATACTTTCTCGCTCTGGGAACTCTTTGATAGTGTTTCAACCCCAGAACCATCTATCGAAGTCGAAATAGCCGACGAGAATTGATATGGATTTTTCCGATTGCGATGGCGATGTTAACGGTATAAATCCAAATGAATCCGATGAAGATTTGTTAGCAGACGATGAAAAGAATGTAGAAGGACCAACTGTTGAACGGGCAGTTTACTCGGAAATGAACTCCAAATCCGTCTGATGTGAGGAAGACGCGTGATTTTCTGATACTAAGAGAAAGAGAAGATCTACACATACCGCTCAAATTTTAGCTAAACCACTTTTGGCATTTCAACAATGTATACCAGGCACATTGGTTAACGTAATAGTGACTGAAACCAACAAAAATCACGAAAGTTCTATACGATGAACAATATAAAAGAACGAAAGGACATCGGGTGTGGTAAGATAGTAATTCTGTAGAGATTTATGCTCTATTCGAAATTTTAATATATGCCGGGGGTCATAAAAATTGGAACGAGAGATTAGATGAGCTTTACCGCATAGACAACCGCCCATGAGTCCAGTAATTATTGAGATATTTACGGTTTGATAACTATGAAACCAGACAAGAGCGATTACAAACTAGCGGCGTTCCGTAATGTGTGGAATGATCACCTTATAAGCCATCAGACAACTTAACAATCGACGAGCAGCTAGTGTTAACCCGCGGTAGATGTTCGTTCATATATCGTTCCATCCAAACTATAGGGAAATAAGGCATACAAATTTTCTGGATATGCGATGCCACAAATTCCTAAATTTTGAATGTCGGAACTATACGTGGGGAAACAACCAAATGAGCCTCGTTCTGTTATTTATTCACTAAATTTAGTTCATCGAATATCGGCACCATTCTTGCACAAAGGCCGAACTATTACCACGGACATTTCTTTACTAGCTGCATTCTGGCCGAACAACTTTTACAGAAAAAAACTACGATCATTGGGACAATTCGACACAATAAACCAGATTTGCCGAGAGAATTTACGAGTAAGGCCGAAGAAAAGTGCATTCCTCGCAATTTTGATTCGACAACAATTTAACTTGTAAGCTCATTCAAAAAATAAATAAATAAACGTTCTAGTGTTATCAACTTTACACAGCGATCCAGGAGTTCACAGTTCTTCAAATAAACCTATCTTAGATTACAATGCCACGAAGAGTGGGGTGGATAATCTTGATCCTGTAAGTACCTATACTTGTAAACGAAAAACAAACCAATGGCGAATAGTGTTATTTTTAACATGGTTGATCTTGCTGGTATAGCAGTCTACAACTTGTACACAAGTGCTAATCCTCAGCTTTATGTGAATCGAAAGTCATCGGAGAGAATTTTTTTTTTTGAAAGAACTAGCTATACTAGTTGGTCGAGGAAAATGTACTGCAGCGACTATCCAATCCACGAGTTTAAAAAAATGTGAAAACCGCGATCAATCTAATTCTCGACGTTTACGATGCTACCTGTGCCCTCGATCAGCCCAAGTTAAAACTAGATCTCAATGCCATTTTTCTAATCAGCCATCATGGCCCAGTCAAGCTAAAATCGTGTGTACAGAATGCTTCAAAGAAGATGAACATGATTCGACCGAAGAAAGTAATTCATCAGAATAGAATATATACCTCATGAATTTATATGTTTGATGAATTTGACTGTGATTTTATTTGTTATTTGGAATTTTAAACTATATATTTATGTGTTAGATATATTGATTGAATTTATGAATTGTTTGTTTGAATTAATTTTATTTTTGCAATATTATAAATAACAATATCTAATTATTTCTATAAAACATGCACCATAAGTCCATAACGTATGTGGGGTCAGATTGACCCCTGTGCACAGACAACGTCTTGGTAAGCTATGCACAGAATCAGGGTTAAATGAATAGTATCCAATCAGGTTGGATTTGGCTTTTAGACTCCGCGTTACTTCAAATCTAGATTTGCTTTACTTTTATTCTACATTTTTGTTGTAAATTCAATTTAAAATATTGTGTACTATATGTTTAGTTAATTTGTGTAGCTACACTTTTCATTAAGACGTTTACTTCGGTGAAAATTGTTTGGTATTTCAGTCAAATCGGGAACCATAGAAAAATTGAAAAGCGTTTGTAAAATTATGCAATCTCCATTTCTTGGAAATGAAATATGAAAGTTGAAATGGGTGATACACATATAGTTTATGTTACAATAAAATAATTATTGACACATTTTTATGTACTTACATATCAATTTAACATACATACCGATTTTATTGGTTTTACGACTACGTCATTAACAAACATATCTGTTATTTTCAACTCGCGCATGTTGTACTATCGTTTAAATAATCTAGTTTTATGTCAAACTAGTTTACTCGTACAACACAATATGTCAACGCGATGTTGTATTTGTTTTGGTTTGCATAATCCGAAGTGAAAATGATTAAAATTCGTAAGCAGCCCGTGATGATGACATCACGAATAGAATGGTAATTAATTTGAAACTAATTTAGGTATAAATTGAAAATTAATTGCAATAATAGCAGTCAATCTATAAGCAATTAGTACATAAGTTGAAAGTCTTGTGTAGCTATAAGATAGAGAGATACAAGTATTCGTAGAAAGCGGGAAGGTAAGAAAACCTTAATTTGTTTTTGTTACTCACGAACCTTGAAACTATTTTATAACTAAATTAACCAGCCAAGAAAATTGTATTACATTTTATTGATGTTGTTGTATGTTGGTGTGTAATTTTATTCTTATTTTTATTAATTAGCTAAGGTGAATTAGGAACACCCAAAATAACATAAATGACAACAAGAATTATGAAATTCGTGAAATTTATTTTGAAGTACGGTTGGTCATTTTTTTTTTTTTCAAAATACGCGATTTACATGAATACCATGACCTAGGTGTATTATTTAATTTGCCTAATTTTATTATGTGTGTGTGTATCCTAGTTTGTATATTTTGCGCGACTCGCCTCGACATGGGTGTGGTGGTAAAATAATCTGGATAATTCCAATGAATAAAATATTCCTAACCTTTCTTTTTGTGTTTTTTTTGGTGTTGTGTGAAAGTAGATCGATATCCCAAATCCGTGTATTCATACACAAAATATCATGACTCATTATTTATGCAAGCACACAAACTGTGTTTATGCTCATTTATTTAGGAAGTGAAATTCGCGCACACCAAATAATTACATGTTACAAATTAGTCACAGTGAAATTTATTTATTTTTGTATTACATATTAAGTTTTGCATGTGGCCATCAAATTTACGCCGTTTCGTCGTTTCGAAAATATCACATAAATCTTTTTTTATTTTTGGAATATTATTGCATTCGAGTTTTGCGTTAGTCAAGTGTACGGGTGCGTAAGTGTTCGTTGAAATAATTGTTTTATTTCCGAACCGGAAGTATTTCGTTTTGTTTTAGTAAATAAAAGTTGTGTATGCAACTTTGAGTGTTTTTGACTGTAAACTTTAAATTGATAAAATTGTTATGAGAAGTGGAGATAAGACATTTTTCGCGATTATACGTAATTGTTCTAAAAATTTTAAGAAATCTCATGAATTCTACTCAATGGTAAGCAAGTTAGTGTCTCGTGGCTTCGTAACTAATTAACGATAGATATATACCTTGATTCCACACGATAACAACCAAATTTTGTCCTTACTTTCATAGATCTTTATAAAATTTAGGTAAATTGTTCGCTATATTAGATCAGGTTAGGTTAGAGCGGTTGGGAGAGGAGGATTTAAAAAGGGAGCTCCCAATAATTTCAGTCTGCTAAGTGTAAGACGGGGAAAGGTTCAAAGCAAATGAGGAACAGTTTCTTCCTCTTCTTCATCTTCCCAACTACGAAGACAATCATGTGAGGAGACTCGCATTTGACTCGCACGCTTACCTTTAAGATGTCTAGTTTTGGCTATCTCTGGCTAGTTATTGCGCTTGAGGTACTATTGGGCCATCTGTCATTCGTTGCTATTTTAGCTTGCTTTTGAAGCGGTAATTTTCACGTATCGAGCGGTATATCGTCATCCGCCCTGCTTGGTGAAATGAGGCTGGTTTGCCTTATCAACCTAGTTCATCCGCTTTTTCATTTCCCGTAATATTGAAATGCTCTGGCGCCCACATCAGGTGTATCTTGAATAATTGGCCATCTCGTTAAGAGATGAGAGACAATTTTGAGCTATTCTTAATTGAAACCGACTCCCCAGGTAAAAATACGAATATTCCTTGTAGATGTTACCTTATACCTCAATCAGTCGACGGCTTTCCTTCAGCTTGAAAAACGCTGCAGTAATCCGAGAGTCGGAAAGGAAGGTTTACTTTTTAATTCTTCACAGAAAACCCCACTTTCATCCATCTTTGAACCATCACTGATGAAATTAACACCTTCGTATTCAGATGTGCTTCTCTCAACCAGTTCTCTCTGGTGGGACTGAACCTCTGATCAAAACATGGTGTAGGGATGGTATAGTCGGTAGTATTTGCGATGTTCCTGTTTCTTAGAATAGATAATTGTCCTGTATTGTTACAGTTCCACATGGAGATGCAGTTGAGCCTTAAAGCTACGCTCAGTGCCATTTGTTTACCTTGGATGCCTGAAGGTATGAGATAAAAGAGTATTTCCAGTGCTTAACCAAGGAATTTAAATGGATCGGAATATTTAAAGCTGACCACCAAACAGTAACCCCATCTAATAAATTGGGCTCCAAACCCTATCTTTTTCCAATAGCATTTTTACAGGAGTAAAGCACTGTTGTAGCTTTCCTTATTTTTTCTAATACTTTCGGTTTCCAGCTTAGTTTGCTGTCCAGAATAAGGCCCAGATAATCCGCTTTATCAATGAAGGTCAATTCAATACCATTTATACTACGGAGTCGATCTGAGGAAGTTTGTATTTATTGGAGAAAAGGCCCAACCCAGTTTTATGTGGATTCAAATTCAAACCGTAACTGTTAGCCCAATTAGAGAGAATGCCAAGCGCGCTTTGCATATACGTTCTCTTAAGTTACAAGGATATTTACCGAACACACCAATCACAACATCAGCCGCATAAGCAACCACTTTAAAGCCTCACTCTTCCAGTTTTATTATCAGATCATTTACAATCAAGTTTTAACCTTTTGCACTGGTATGTCACGCTGGAAGTGACAATATAAAGTTACTCTACAACTCGTATGTCACTCTGGAAGTGACAATACTAATTTACTCTAAAATCGCAAATAAGATTATATACGGTAACACTAAAAACTGTAACAAATTGTAGGCAGTTTGTTTTTGTTTTTTTTTATCCTTCTCCTGCTCGTATACACAATTGTGTATGTAAATTTCGATTTTATAAAATGAAAAAAAAAATTATTTCTTTAACTCGAAAGAGATAATTATTTTTTGTGTTTGATTTATGTGAGATGATGCAATAACAAAAATGTTATGAAATGCGCCAGACTAAAAACAAAAAACAAATATTTATTCCACATCCGGAAAATAAACACTTAGATTTTATGGTCTGTTCAAATAGAAAAGCTAAGGGCGGAAGAAAGACATCTGTGTACTTTTGCGAAACATGCCAAAAACATCCTTTTCTGCACGTTGAATATTGTTTTAAAACTGTAAAAGATTACACAAATTAAAACATTTTATACAAGTAATAAATGAAATAAATATAATACGTTCAATTCTACCATTGTAAATTATTTTAATGCATTTAAAAAATAATACAAGTTGACACTCAACCACCTTGAAAATAAATCGAGTGCAAAGGGTTATTAAAGAGAGATCAATATCCCAACTTGCGGTATGCCTCTACTCACAAATCTGGTATTTGAGGGAGGGCCCAGGCTGGCCGTCACGACGCTGCTTTTAAGAATTTGATCTATTCAGCCTCCGAGTGACTCGTTCACACACAGAGAGAAGAGTGTCTGCGTGATCGCCTCTGCTCTGAGGTTGTTAAACAGCCCTCTCCATATCTAGAAAAGTTATCATGAAGTTTTCCTTAGGTTCAAAAGAGAGAGGTTCGATAGGAACAATAAAGGAGTGGAGCGCAGTTTGTGACAGAGTTCTATGCTGTCCTTTAAGATTACTTCCAGCCAGGGTAAGGTTAAGTCAGTCGTTTGTTGTACATCCGCTGGTATAATGCCGTCGGGTCCTGCCGGCTTATAAGGCTTAAAGCTATTTTTGGCCCACAGGATTTTTCTCTTGCTTATAAACTGACTATCAATGCCTACGACTCTGTTGTCTCTAGGCCTTTGTAGTGCATATTCGAAGCTACCTATGCAGTGAGTTTCCAGTAGTAGTTCCAGTGATTCTGCACTAGTTACGGTCCAAGAACAATCCGGTCGTTGGCGAATACTCGTAGTGATGAGACTTAGATATAGTACTTTACGCACTCTAGATGTCTCAGAGGGCCCTGTATTTTACTATAGTATAGTCTGCAGTCATTCGTTTTAGCATTTAATTCGTATTTGTATGTTTTAAGGACTTCCTTGTACCAGTCCCATGCATTAGTAGCTTTAGTTTCCTTGGCTTTCTAAAGAGCCTCCTGCATTTTTTACATTTGTTTTGAAGTTCTTTCGACCACCGAATTGAACACGATGAACAATGTTTATTTCTGCTATTTTTCAGCACGAGCGTGCCGCAGCTGCTTTGGATTGATGGAGGTTAATCTGCAGAATTAAGTCTACACTTTTACCTCAACCTCCACCACAGTTGCATTAAAGCTCTTCTCCGACTGTGATTACTCCATGAATCCACAAAGTAATACTATTGAAGTGGACATCTCCGTGTCTGTAAGGAGTATTTCTACCCATTTCCATGATGTTGAGATTGTCAACCGGGGCCTCTACCAATATCGGCGCCCCCAAGATGCCACTCTCATCTTATTTATAAATCTGGAGTGTAAATGTGCTGAAACCATAGCTAATTAAACCATTATTTCACGCCAGCGACTGCATTTAACATGATAATAGCTGACCTTTAATCAGCCTTTGGTTCTTCCAATTTGGCGACTCCCCAGATGGTGGTCGGTGTTTTAGGATTACAAATTTGTATTTCGAGAATTTCTTTTGGGTCACTGGGTTCCGGTGGCATGGAAGCTCGCGCTCTATATCTGCCTGGGATGTCCTCTCTAGCGACAACTACTATCATGCTAGTAGGCTTCCCCTAGGCTCCAGCTTTTTGTACAGGGTCAATTATCGTTGGGCTCTGTCAATGACAGCTATCACTAAGTGCTCTTTAGCCCCCCATTGACCTCATTGAAAGACCTAGTTACAGTTTCCTGCATTTTAGTCCTCTTTGAATTCTTCTGTAATTCCTCCTCTGATTTCTGCATTTTGGCTAAAGAGTCCTCAGACAAACGCTCTAATGAAGCAGGAAGGCATCTTTCTGGCTCATGAGAGCGTTTCCATATCCCTGTTCGTTCTCTCCGCCAACGCAATCTTATTGAGCTTTGCTACAGCTTTCCAAGCTTTGGTTTTATCAGTTGATACGAAGGGACCTGCCTTAGTTACTCATGCTCCTGCAGATTATATTTGAGGAACCGGCCTTATTCGTGTTTGTGTCCCGTTTTTTCGGTACGTCTTAAAGGTCAGGCCTAATGGTCTAAGTCTTATGTGTTCCTGTATTCTTTGTACGTTGTTACAGGCTGGCTACTGCCAACCTGCAGATATTCACTAAGCTCCTGCAGAGGCCTCCACGGTGATGTTTTGCCGGCTACGTTCTCAGCGAGAAGTGCGAGGGTCGTGGGGTTTGAGGCATGCAGGGCTCCTGGCCTACACCGTGATTAACAGAAAGTTGGGGAAACGCAAATAATAAATAAAAACCGTAGTTCCGCCGAAATCCGTCGGCCGAAACATGAGGAACGAACAACTCAAAAAAAATTATAAATGAGAGAGAGGTGCCTTGGTGCGCGCATCCATTCGAATTCAAACAGGGCGAAGCCCTGGTTACGAAATTGGATGCGGGCACCAAGGGACCGCAAACACTAAACCGACGCAGAGGGAGTCTCCGCTCCCATCATACACAACCGAAAAAAAATTTAGTAATTCATTTTGTATATTTAAAAATAAACGACACAAAAGGAAACAACTTCCCGAAAAGAAAAGAAAGGGAGGGAACGAGAGAGAGAGAGATCAGCAATGCGCATCGAGCGCGCACCCGCTGTGCGGCGCCCGATCACAAAACTTTTGAAAATTATATATGTATATATAAATGAATATAATAAAAAATATATAAAAAAATTAAAATCTAAAAATATTAAAATAAAAAAATAAAAAATTGTACCTTATTTTTTTTTTTTAAACAAATTACTGGTGCGGCCTTGCGCGGCCGTCATGCCACAGGGTCGCCGCCCCGGACCGTTGCGGCTTTGGTGCCGTTACCACCCTGGTGTTGGTTCGACCTTGAGCGGTCGTCCGTTGCGGGGCCTCTCCCCGATACCAATTATAAAAGTCGGGCAACCGGTTGGTCGGCTACCCGTTCGTTGCGGCAGACCACCGATAACCAAAATCACGGGCAACCGGTTGGCTACCCGAATGTGGCGGGGCCTCTCCCCGATACCACAAAATTATATAAAAAAAACACGAGAGGCCGGTTGGCCACCCGTACGTTGCGGTGCCTTTCACCGAAACCAAATCAATCGCGGCTAGCCTCACCTGGCCGCCGAATCCGCCCCCCGCCGTGTGACCTCAACTGGTCACCCAAAATGTGTGGGGCGTTGGCTCATCAACAAAAAAAATACCGTAGAATGAATGACCTTGATAAGCCACCGTCCATATAACTGCACCTCAATAGACCGTCTAAGTAAGTTCGACGTTATATCACATTCTTTGCCCAAATTTCGTCGTTTAAATATACAAACGCCCGTATACAAATTTCGTCGCCAATCTCGAATATACCGAAACAATTCCTTTCGACCTTGATAGTACACCACAAGCGTTAGTTCGTATTACATATATTTGCCACCAAATCAAATGAAACTGAGGTAGACCAAAATGGCAGACCCTTTACACTCAAACCCAAAAATAATTTTTTTTTCTTCTCACAGAATTAAATTTTCCCGATGAACCAAAACACACTTATACTTTTAATTTTTTTCTTTTCTTTATTTTTCATATATGTAGTCTTTCCACAATCACAGTCTTTTTCTTAACTTGACTTTATAACCCTAGAAATCAAGACTCTCTTAATGATATTTTAAACAAACTGGATTGTATTTTTATAAAATTTACAATCAGACTATCTCGATACAAATCAAAAAACTCGACTCTACTCACAAAAATCAAAACTCGAATGACAAACAAAAAAAATATTCGAGCGTCGCACAGCTCGTAAAACGTTTTAGAAGAAAATGCATCTCTCTTCTCTGTCTCTCCTTTGTACCAAATTTTCGTTGGTACAAAAGAGAGACATACAAGAAAAAAACATTTTTTTAAAACGTTTTACTTTGCACACACTCGATGCGCATTGTTCTCTCTTTCTCTACCATTTTCGTTCCGTTGCCAACATAACAGAAAAAAACACACAAGAATCCATCCACCAAGAAATCACGTTCAGACAACAAAAACCCGGACGCAAGAAACCACGTGGAGAATAGAAACAAATTTACAAAAATGTCTTGTTAAGACCACACAGTCGTAACAACGTCTTGCGGACCACAGCCTAATGACCAAAGTCTCACGTTAGTTACGTTTGCTTTAGGGACCAGGCCTGAAGGCCAAATCCCACCAGCAGCGAGTTTCCAAGTTTTTAGGACTGGACGCTGGACTCTTCTTGTTTTGCATTATTATTTTCATCCATTTTTTGTCCCACGAGTAGCGGGGAAAGAAATGGCCCTCTGTGCAGCGATGCGACAGTTTGATCCAAAGAATGCCAGGTATCCGGATACACCGTTAGAAACTAAGCTTTTTTATGCTTGGCCCCAGCCTGGTCGGTTATCAGCACAGTACGATTAACACCTTAACTCGGCCCAGTTCGTGCCGTGTTTCAGGCTAACACAAATACCATAGTTAGCTAGTTGTCCCGTGGTCATCGGGAGGAGGTAACACGAACACTTGCTGAAGCTGCAAGATTTGGAGCTGACACAAGTGTAAACTTGATTCTCCCAGACAGCTTCACGCCATCCTTTAAAAAGGGAAACTTCTGTAATAAATTCCACGGGTATTAATATTCATACAGATTAATATTCTATTGTTGGACTAGATTATTAATTAGGCTGCAGTAATAATTTGGAGCCCATTAATTCTGTGAAAAATAGTTGTTTCGCTATTTATAATTAGTAAGAGATAATATGTAGGAGTATTGGTTGTTCGTTAACTTATGTCGATGAAATAAAATTTTGACCCCAGATCAACAAAAATAAGTGCCAATCAAATAAATTTACATAAAGTTTCAACCAAAATGATCACATTCAACCAAAATGATGGTGTGTGGATCAATGGAGGGAGCATTCAGGTCCCACAACTGTTGGCATCATGCGACTAGTAAAATCATTGCCAATTTGATTTGTTATTTCATAAAGCTCGAAATGTTCATAATGTTAGTTCTGATTTTACTCGACTGTTGTAGTGTGTGAACTGAAATCGCTCAATGTCTCTATTGTTAGGCACAGCAGTTGTGTATTGATTCTTCGTGGACTTATGTCATCCACCATTAGAACAATGAATGATGATCAATTTTATTTAGATTTGGAAATTTACAAAATTAATTTTATTGTTCTTACTTTCTTGTTATATACTTACTTGCATTTCACGTTAATTTTTTCAAATCAAATTTCGTAAACATTTCGTTGAACTACATTTTTAATTTTCTGTTGCCACACTGCAATTTTTAATTTATGTTTATATTAACAATAACAATAAATTAAGACCAAGGTAAAAAATTTGTGATTCCGTATTTCTATTTATATAGATGTATGTGTGAATGCAATTAACCCTGGACTAAACGGCAGCAAACGCTCACTTACATCAATTATTCGATTACGAAAAGAAATAATAAAAATAACTTTTTACCGATTCCAATTGCCACACACAGCCATTTTTAGTTTCTTTAAGTATATGAGACTTGCTGTTTAAATAGTTAACGTTTATTTTGTTTTTTCTTTTCTAGTTTCGTGCAATTAATTTCCATATGTTCCATCTGTGTACATACACATTTTAATTTACACTAATCAGTAGAAACAGCTACATAGTCGAATGAAATTAAAATATTTTGTTATGAAATATAAACAGGTTGTTGCAGTCTATATCTCGTGTGTAGTTCCTGGCCAGACCAATTTGTTGAGCTCATGTCATATTTCTAAAAAGAGAAGATTTAACGTCTAAAACACGATTTAAATACATCAATCCAGTTAAAACTATCCAATGATCTTAAAATCTCGGACTGCTCAAACCGATCCATACTTTCAAGAGCCAATATTTTTTTGCCGCTACTTGTACGAGGTCTATACTCGTGTACTTTCGCTTGTATATGTTAGAATGTTAGAATTATAGAGATTGGAGAGTATCGAATATTAGAGACGAAGAATATTTATATTTTTTATGCCACCTTTGTAGTTTTAGATTCATTTTATCTCAATTCTAATACTCAATTGTGCCTATGTTACGGTTAAAGTGTATAATTGGTTATTATATATAATTACCGGTTATTATCCATAATTACCAACTGTGTCGGTTAATACTTATGTATAATTTTTTAGAATTATTCACTTTTACCGGTGATTATATATAATTACCAAACCCCTTTGGTTAAAGTGTTAAATATGAAAGTTTAAAACTATAATAATAATAATAGGCGTAATTTTACTTTACGTATGCATCGAGAAAATCAGGTAAACAGTAAAAATTTAGAAATTTTTAAATGTAGGATTGTTTATCAACGGTTTTAGGAGGGGAAGTTAAATTTTTCCGGAATTTTTTTTTATTTTTTTATTTTTTCAAGATAAGGTAAGATGTTAATTGTTTGGTAATTTTTGACGTTAGGATTGCGGGCATTCTATATCCAGGCAACCTTCCTGAAATTCCTGACGAGGATCACTCACAACCTTAATACAAATAAAAATGAAGATGAAGAACAAATTGACGATAAATTCGATTTTGAATAAATTAAAATTGAAATTTTGGCTACATTTTATATCATTTATTTTATTAATAATAATTGCTTCGTCAACCTTGCAGACACAGATCAAAGAGTTTTTGTCGCTCTTATCACTTCTTCTGCTAGTGCCACAAATGTAAAAAAAAAAATCAAGTTTTGTAAATAAAAATTTGTTTTTAATGTAATTTTAATTCGTTGTATACCTTGGAGCATGGAGATTGTTTTTTAGTTTTTGGGTTTTTCCTATTGACCCGCTTCTTTAAAATTTCCCAACAATTTTCTATCGGGTTCAAATCGGGACTGTTCCCAGACAAGGTCAGTTTTTCCATACCTATTTGTTGGACATATCGATCCACCTGTTTAATGTAGAAGTAGATACATCGTCCATTACAGGACAATTCGATTGCCAATATGACACACTAAATTAAAAAAAAAATAACTACCTTTTTGGCTCGATGGCACAGAGCAGCATCATCTTGGAAAATCGGGTTAATGCTTATTGAAAATAGCCTTTCAATTGAGGGATCCAAAAGTTTTTTTAAGATGTCAATATACCCGTTAGCGTTTAATGTTCTATTAATAAACGCCAAGTCTTCACATCCATAGTAGCTGATACATCCCCGCAGACCGTAAAACTTGTTGGAAATTTATTTCGCGTTATTATAGTGTCCTGGTGTAAATTTTCATTTACCTTTCGGCGCACGTATGTGATACCATCCAAACTCTCTTCCAGTCATTTACAGACCAATTCCGATATTTTTTTGCAAAATTGAGCCGCGCAATTTCCATTTTTTTGTCAAACCCGGTTTCTTCCTTGGCCTTCGCCCATTGGGACCCATTTGTTGCAATCTTCTACGAACTGTTGCGCTAATATTTATTCCAAAACGTTTTCTTACCTCATTACTTAATTCATTAGAAGTAGAAAATTTGTTTGTCAAACACATGTTTTTTATTTTTCTGTCTATCCGCTGAGTTGTCTTTTTTGTTTGATTTTCCTTTCCCGCGGCTTTTTCTGTTGTATTTGTAATAGCAAATTTTTTTATTATTTTCAAAACCGAAACGTGACTACATCCCACTAGAGCTAAAATTACGCTTTTTTGCTCAGAGTTTACTTTTCTCATTGTTTTCGTACTACAACTTTCGCCGTTTTGATCACAACTGATAAAATTTCAGAGCAAAACAAAAAAAAATTTTTTTTGATCCCATTACTCCTAAATTTATAAAAACAAAGTATACACAAAAAAAACTAAGGTAACCTTGAAACATTTCGACAACAATGCATTTGTATGAACAACTTTGAGTATTTTTCGTATGGTAACATTTATCTGACCCCTACTGTATGATAACCGGCTAAAATGTAAAATTAAAGGAAAATCATTGATATTTCAAAAATTTACTGGCGATTATATATAATGACCGGTAATTATATATATTCACCGGATTATACACTTTGACTATAACACCTACATTCGAAGATCTACAGTTAAACAACCGGGTCGATCTTCCTCACAAAGAATCTCAAACACACGTATTTTGTTAATCTCAGCACACATATAAAGTACTTTAATAGTACATAACTCTTAATAGCTTTCCTACGATTTTTCATGTTAATAAAGGGGCTGCTGGTACGGGCCCGATGAATTTCAGATGTGAGTCATAACTGGTCAAAATATCAGCTATAGCAATTCCAGGGGAATGCTATCTTTCAAACAACTCGTCATTTGTGAATGAAGAAACTTGTAAGATGCATTGCGATGAAATCTTCAAAATCGCGGATATAATCGTTACTGTTCCGTGAAACTCGCTACTTTATGTTTTGGACAGAACTTTCTTTAAGATAACCGCTGTCTCATTGTCTCATTTTAGCTTTCTTCATTGTCTGCTGAATTGCTTGTTGATGTTTATGGTCAATATAAACCAGATCAACAGCATAGTACCATGTATTGGTGGCGTGGTTTGCTGGATTTAATACTATTACTTTTAGAACCTTCTACAAGAATCATGTCTCGAAACACAGAGCGTGTATTATTTTGTAATTTCAGTGCTACTCTTCTCATTCATGGGCAGCGTGGCAGATTTCACTCCTGTACTATATGCTTTTGATATTTCCCTACGCCACCTAAGTCCACTCCATTTTCACTTTTTTATGATGTGAACGCATCATAACATTTGCTCCAATTAAAATACTAATAGCAATCGAGTAGCTCGGTTTACCTCTTTAATCTTGTTACAGGCTGGCTACTGCCAACCTGCAGATATTCACTAAGCGCATGCAGAGGCCTCCACGGTGATATTTTGCCGGCTACGTTCTCAGGGAGAAGTGCGAAGGGTCGTGGGGTTTGAGGCATGCATGGCTCCTGGCTTACACCGTGATTAATACAGATAATTTAAATAAAAATAAAACGCAAATAATAATAATAAACCCGGATGTTCCGCCGAAATTCGTCGGCCGGAACTTGAGGAACGAACAACTCAAAAATTATAAATGGGAGAGAGGTGCCTTGGTGCGCGCATCCATTCGAATTCAAACAGGGCAAAGCCCCGGTTACGAAATTGGATGCGGGCACCAAGGGACCGCAAACACTAAACCGACACAGAGGGAGTCTCCGCTCCCATCATACCAAACGAAAAATTTAATAATTCATTTTATTTAAAAGGTAAAACAAAAAGAAAACAACTTCCCGAAAAAAAGAAAGGGAGGGAACGAGAGAGAGAGAACAATACGCATCGAGCGTGCACCCGCTGTGCGGCGCTCGATTACAAAGATGTTTATATAATTTAAGAAAAATTTTAAAAATAAAAATATACCAAAAAAAATGAAAAATAAATAAAAATAAAAAAAAAATTGTACCTTAATAATACACCTGTTGCGGCCTTGCGCGGCCGTCATGCCTCAGGGTCGCCGCCCCGGACCGTTGCGACCTTGTGCGGTCGGTAAAAATTTTGGCCTCGATTGGCCGCCAAAATAAGTTGGGCGTTGTCTCGCCGATCCTCAAATATTTTGCCCGGTTGGGACTCAAAATGTTGCGGCCTTGCGCGACCGTCCTGCCTCAGGGTCGCCGCCCCGGACCGTTGCGGCTTGGTACCGTTACTATTGAAATATCACACCCATAAAATACCAATGGCCGGTTGGCCACCCGTATTGTTGCGGGGCCTTTCCCCGATACCAAGAAAATAACGAGGTGCCGGTTGGCAACCCGTTACGTTGGGCGTGGTACCGCCGAAAATTGTTGGCCTCAACTGGCCGCCAAAAAGGTTGGGTGTTGCCTCGCCTTACAGAAAATCAAAAATAATTTTGAGTGGCCTCAACTGACCACACGTATGTACCGGTTCGACGCTCTTCGTCGCCTTATTATCGCCGCCGCTGTACCGCCCGGCACAGGTGCTTCTCCTTTATGGTGTCTCGCCTTGTTATCGCCGCCGCTGTGCCGCCCAGCACAAGTGCTACGCCTTTACGGTGTTTCGCCTTGTTATCGCCGCTGCTGTGCCGCCCAGCACAGGTGCTACGCCTTTACGGTGTCTCTCCTCGTCGATAATTGTGACCCCCGGATAAAATTGTCCACCGATAAAGTGCCTATGGCATCCGTAATATCTACGGTACACCTATACAAATTTCACACTCGTAGACAAATAAAAATGCACCGCCCGTTAATTACTCGCAGCACACGTTGATTTTACTGTACCCGTTAATAAATTTTTACTGCTACCCTATTCCATATGGTTGCAAGCGTCCTAAAATGCACTTCTACAGCTACTGCCCGCCAATAATACAGTAGGGATCGAATTTTCCTACTACGTAGCACTACGCAGTGTCGTTTTATTCTTCCACTTCAAAACCAATATTTTTCCAAAAAAAACACTATTCACAAAATAAATTTTTGTAATGCAGCGTTATAATAAATCCGCCCTTTCTCATAGGCAACAGCGCGAGAAAAAAAAAACGGCGCTTTACACACACGGTTTACTAATTTTCCCTTTTCGGAATCCAAACAAAAACTAAATCACTATTTTAAATGTTTTTATATTTCTTTTCTATTTTTATAATGGATATATTTTTGGTTTTTTATCTTTTAACTATATACAAAACTGCGCGTGTACAATAATAATGTTGTCACATCGCGTTTAAAAACTCGAATTTTCTTTTATATAAAAAAAATATTTCTAACCAAATTAACACTTGACTTATCAAAAATCACCAACTCGACTTTATAAAATTCACAACCCGAATGGCGACCACCAAAAAAAATTCGAGCGTCGCACAGCTCGTAAAACGTTTTAGAAGAAAATGCATCTCTCTTCTCTGTCTCTCCTTTATACCAAATTTTCGTTGGTACAAAAGTGAGACATACAAGAAAAAACATTTTTTTCAAAACGTTTTACTTTGCACACACTCGATGCGCACTATTCTCTCTTCCTCTCCCATTCTCGTTCCGTTGCCAACATAACAGAAGAAAACACACAGGAATCCATCCACCAAGAAATCACGTTCAGACAGCGAAAACACGGACGCAAGAAATCACGTTTAGACAACAAAAACCCGGACGCAAGAAACCACGTGGAGAATAGAAACAAATTTACAAAAATGTCTTGTTAAGACCACACAGTCGTAACAATCTCCTCTGATCTTGGAATTCTTAATGCTATCTGTGAATCAAGCTTTACTAATTCCATTATGTAAAACCTTTAACTATGACTTATTTTAAATACGAGTATATCAATTTACATAGCCAATTATGTATACTTTATATCAATTAGCATATAGTTAACTGATATCAGTGCTTTGTACATTTAGTCGTCCACAATTAAAAAATTGGAGACATGTACAGACCGGATTTCCGATCTACTATAGAGTACAGCTGGAACTTGTGTTATTTCGGTAGTGTTATTCCGTTAATATTCGTATGACCCGCAGCCACTTTCGTTTTATAGTTACATAACGGTCATCTCGTTTAGTCGAGAAGAAGATGTTAACGTCTTCTACTTCACATCCGCATATGCATTGACATTGATTATATTGAATCTCTGTAGGTAGGCTTTGAACTTACTACTGATATCCAGAGACCGAGCTCGTTAGTGGTAATTTCATTTTGATTCTAGCTTTGATGTCTGGAATGAAGTCAAATGTATGTGTATCATGGGCCGATTCATTGCATCTTCTTTAATTAATCTATGAATCGCCATTGCCTCTAGTTCCGTTTTGTTTGTACGTCGGATAGGACCACAACAGCATCTCTAAAAATTATTCGGTTAGCCTTTGATTTGTTAGTCGTTGTAGAATAGTGCTCTGAGCACTTTATCTTGCCGCGGTATACGTAAATCGCGCCTCCGCCACACCTTTGTAAATTATTACTAGTGTTTTGTAATTTAGTGTCCAGCGATCCCTTGACATTCTCGCGAGAGAGTGGAATAGTTTCTTAGCGTTTTCACTCTCTCTTTCTCTCTCTCTCTTTCTCTTTCTCTCTCTCTCTCTTTCTCTCTATCTCTCTTTTTATGTCTCTTTCTCTCTCTTTCTTTCTCTTTCTGTCTTTCTCTTTCTATCTTTCTATTTCTGTCTTTCTCTTTCTCTCTTTCTCTTTCTCTCTTTCTTTTTCTCTCTCTATCTCTTTATTTCTCTCTCTCTCTCTCTCTCTCTCTCTCTTTCTCTCTGGCACTATATCCCATCAAGGAATTTGGCCGTCTCAAATGAGGTTTCATAATCATATTTTCATTTCGAATAATGAATGAGTGATTAATTCATTGATCCTAAATCAGCCGTGAAATTTTTTCCTTGTCACCACTGGGAATCGAACCCGGGACGTCCGGTCGCTGGAGCAAGCATGCTGACCACTTTGCCACCGGGGCACATTTGCTACGCATTATTCGTGCATGCTATTTTGTGATTTGACCCTTACGCTGAAGTTCTAGTCTCGAGTTGCCTTGCACCAGAAAAACTTTGTCAGTAAACATGTTTGTTAACACGAATTTCGAGGTCCGAGAACCTCATTGAGGACATCCTTTCGCGATTTGAAAATTGATCTGAAGTAGCTCGTAAAAACATTCATAATGTGTTTTGAAAGATTGTAGTCAGATACACTTGTGATGACGCCAGTCCACGTAATGTTATCAAATGCTCATAACATATTAAGTCTGAGTTTTCAAAGTAATAGATATTCGGACTGTCGCTTCTTCAGTAGACATTCAACATTGGAATTCAAATTGGTTGTCCGAGAACAGTCCACTCTGTTCAATTCGCGATGGAATACGAATGGCTACTAACCATTCGTGGCGTTTCCTCATAACCGGTAACAACGTTACAGGTCTGTAAGACTTCGAAGAAAGTAGATCTCTGTCACCTGGTTTCCTGATAACAATCATTTGTTCCATCCATTAAGGTTCATCCACACTTTAGAAAAGTAGCCAAATTTCAAGCATCTATTTAATAATTTTATTATGATAAGTCCTATGATAGGTCATGCAAGTTGCATTATTTCAGCGTTCAAGTTGTCAAGTCCTGGTGACTTGTTTCGTCTAAAGCATTTTAGAGCACTAGTGTCATGCCTCATATCTCTGACGACTCCATTTGTCTTCCTAATGATATTTATAACTTCTGGAGGTCCGAATTTGCCGGAAGAAAATTTGTATACAACTCCCCATGAGTCATTATTACCATGTTAAGCGACATACTGTTGGCAATTATTTTGATTTGCTTTAAATACTTAACCTTTTTGCTTCTTGGTTTCTTTCCGTCTAGTATGCCCTTTTAGCTTATGCATAGTAATACATGGGCTGAAAAGTCCCGGACCTAACAAAGAAAACACGTTTTTTTTTTGTTCAATTTTTTTTTTGTTTAGTTGGTAATAACCTTCAAAAGACAGCTGTCAAAATTTCATTATATTCTATTCATTAGTTTGTGAGTTATTGTGCTAAGAGTGACGCTACTTTTGTTAGTTTCAAAACAATGGACCAAAAACAATTTCGTGTTTTAATTTTACACTGCTTCTTGATGGGGAAAAATACCGTTCAAGCGAAGTAATGGTTTGAAAAGTGTTATAGGGACTCCGATCCATCGGAAACAACAATAAAACGTTGTTTTGCTGACTTCAAACGTGGTCATAGAGACATCGATGATGCAGAGCGCAGTGGACGTCCAAATGAGGTGATAACACCAGAAAACATAAAAAAAAATCCACAAAATCGTTTTGAATGATCAAAAAGTGAAAATGCGTGAGTTAGCTGACATCGTAAAGTTATCAAAAGAACGTGTTGGCTTTATATTGCATGAGCATTTGACTATGAGAAACCTCTGTTCAAAGTGGGTGCCGCGTTTACTCACTGTTGACCAAAAACAACATCGTGTTGATGAGTCTAAGCAGTGTTTGGCCATGTTTAAACGTAACAAACCGGAATTTTTGCGTCGATATGTGACAATGGATGAAACATGGATCCATTACTTCACTCCAGAATCAAAATGATCGTCATCTGAGTGGACAGCAACTGGTGAGCCTCGTCCAAAGCGGCCGAAAGCACAACAATTGGCTGGAAAGGTTATGGCCTCGATATTTTGAGATGCGCGTGGTGTAATATGCATCGACTATCTTGAGAAAGGAAAAACCATCAACAGTGAATATTATATAGCGTTATTGGAGCGTTTGAAGGCCGAAGTTGCTAAAAAACGACCGCATATGGCAAAGAAAAAAAATTTGTTTCATCAAGACAACGCATCGAGTCACAAGTCAATCAAAACAATGGCAAAACTACATGAATTGAACTTCGAATTGCTCCTACATCCACCATATTCGCCAGATTTGGCTCCCAGCGACTACTGGCTGTTCGCAGACCTCAAAAAAATGCTCTCCGGTAAGAAATTTTGCTCGAGTGAAGAGGTTATCGCTGAAACTGAAGCCTATTTTGAGGCAAAAGATAAATCGTTCTACAAAAGTGGTATTGAAATGTTAGAGCGATGCTGAAATGATTGTGTTGCTCTTGATGGAGATTACGTTGATGAATAAAGCCAATTTTGAACAAAAAAAAAACGTGTTTTCTTTGTTAGGCCCGGGACTTTTCAGCCCATGTGTTACATCTAAGTTTCATTAGATTAGAGTTCCATGAACTATTTCGTTTCTTAGCCTCTTTTTTCCTTAAAATTAAGTTATTGCAGGGGTTGGTTGAGGTCAGCTGTGTTGAGGTCAGCTTCACACAAGCATCAATTCTATTAATAGAATCAATTTCTGGAAGTGTTTCTACACCGTCCCAGGAGACAACCAAGAACCTAGCAAATAAACCTCTGTGGTCACTAAATGCCCCACTTTCTCCCATACACCACCCAACTATCGACCGCCACAAGGCCCCATTGACTATTGTTAGATCAATATTAGAGTTTCCGACGAGAACGTCGTTGGAATTCCCTCTTTGCTCATTATAGATACGAAGTCCTCCACTTTTCTTCCATTTTCTCGGTTGGATGGTAATCCCACATTTTAGGGACTAGGATCGTTTCGATTTTGCATAGATGGTACTCGCTCGATCGGATCGTTGTATATATTGAAAATAGGTAGAAAGAACCAGCATCTGATTGATTTTCAACACATGTGCAGTGGATATCACAAAACTGACTAACCTTCATCATGGCCAACATTGTGAATACTAATTGCAGTTTTCGGAGTCTGATTTGGCCATTGGCCGAGGGTGGCTTTTGCATACATAGAATATCGGTTTGAGATTCGCTCACATACTCCTGATCCGACTATTTTAGCGTCCTGCGTGTTGAGGTAGGGAGAGATACGTAGGTTGCTGTTTCCATGTCTTAAATTTTCACTAAACATCATATTTAATATTAAATTTAAGACATTGCATGGCACTTTGCACTTTTGTATGCGTTACAAGTAGCGTGACGTACTTGGATGATTATGTGGTCCGTTCTAACCGTGGTTTGCGCGGGGCACAAAGAGATAAATGTGACAACAACTACACCATCCATGTCAAGCAACCGTTGCTTGCATTAACAGCAAATTTGGGTGACCGTGTGGGAACAGCCTAAAAGTAATTGTAAAAACGGAAGTAAATGAACTCAACTCCCCTCCCTCTCCGCCACCCCCATCCCAACCGTTTTAAAAATCCCGCTAGTTATCAGCGACAAAATGTAGAACAAACTTTTTTGGTGTTCTGTGGTTTTACAAAACTGAAAAATATATTTAGAACAATGAATTTTCTGACCGATTTCCTAATTGTTGATCTTCAATGGCGTATATTGTGCGAAGTATATCAGCAGCCTAAGACAACAAAATGTTGTCTAAATTTATTTATTTGACCCTTTTAGGCCTCCGTTTACCCAACGGCAAATTAAGATTTACAAAAAATGTTTTTAAAACCTGGTGATATTTGATGTTAGTTCGTCTTTGCATTATTTAAAGTAGGTGATCCAGGTAAGATTCCCAGATCGAGAAATCGAGTTGTTTTTCTTCCTAAACCTCTTTTGCTACAATTATAAATTCTTGTATTAGATTTTGAATCAAGAACACCATTTTCTTTTGAATCAAATCGAGATGCTTAAATCTAGCATTTGCGAGATGAAGTTTAATCATATCAGTATGTATAAGTTTGTTTACAAATTGTTAAAGGTGGTCTGCAGGTGTACTTTCAACGTTGGTGTTGATCTAATTAGGAACCCCCTATATTGTGGAGTCAAATCTGTTGATATTGTCCAAACACGGAAATCAGGGTGCCCTTAATATAGCCATTCGTTTTTTTTTTTTTTTTTGGGGAGCTTGATTACCAAATTAGATTACGTTAAGCTTCAGCGTATCATTACTGATTCTACATTATTTTGAAATTCACAACCACATAGTACATAAAAGATGACTGCTATCTTGCAGAAGATTGCATATATTTTGTGGTGGATTGTCTTTAAAAAGTTCTGTTGCAAAACTGGTCTACAAAATATTGTGTCCAGATTTTGCTGATGCTTTGTCGCCTATTTTACTCATTGCCTTGGAAGCAGCAGACCTTTATTTTTTTTATATCTAACCTTGTTTTGCTGCTTATGTTGAAAGTATAAGTGCACTCACGGAGCAGAGACAAATTTTCATTCGGTAACGGTTATTAATACCAGACATTTTTTTTAATTGTCTTAGGAGTTTAGAGTTGAACAGCAGTGCAATGCGAGAACAATGTACACGCACAAGGTGCACATTGGTCGCGTTCTCAAGATTACTCGATGTTTACGCGACATGGTGTAAGCGGATAAAACGAGTACCAAATTATAAAGGCCAATCCACACTTCATAAAAAACTTTAAGATTAATGTCATAATACAGATGGCAATGCCATCAGTAAAATGCAATAATGAAACGACTATACAATGAGATTAAAAATTCGAAGACAAAATTGGAAATAAAACATATTTATGATCATGGAGTCGTTACAGCTCAGTGTGGCATTGAGTGCGGAACCCGCTTGGGTTCCAGCCAACTTTAATACTAAGAACCTGTTGTCGTAAAGAAAACAAACTGACTCGAACTCAAACTAAGTTTCAAAAATTGATAATCTGAAAATTCTTGTTGTAATTTTAACAAGGAGCATTCATCATGTATGTTGCTGTTATTTTTAGCAGGGTCAGATTCAGAACTATTTTCAACTTGATTGATATAAATCAATTGACGTCCCCACGTTCGTTTAAACTTCTTCATGGACCATAGACTTTGAGGAATATCACACACCAATTTAGGTAGATTCGAGTATTCATTAAAATTTTAACAGCTTCTCTATTTTTCTATCTTCACTCTTAGATTTACGACATTCGATTTGCAACAGTTCAATCTCGTTGAACCGTAGTATATGTACCTAATATCGATTTTTTTTATTTGCTCAACTAGAACTATCAAATATACCTTGGTGAATTCAGATTTAATTAGTCGTTCATTTCGTTCAACCCCCATTATCACCGCAATGTAGTATTTCGAGGTTGTTTTGGCGATAAGTACGCAAATTTTGGACCAGCATATTTTTTATAAAAAATTAGCATCAATTAGCAATGTGTTAACTTTGTGTTTTGTTAAATGTTAAATTAATATTTTTGTGGTAAGCTAATCAGTTCAAACAAACCAACCCAAAATACAAATTTTCCATTTCAATTTGTGCACGTGATTTCATGGTTTATGCTTATCAACAAAATGTTTATTATTAGACTGACTTAATTATAGTTTTTCGTTTCCGGGTACGTTCACTAAAAACTATCTATATTTGTGTTGAAATCGCACGATGTAAGCATTTTATAGTTTTTTTTTATAAATAATTTACCCGGTTTACTTGTCGTCAAGTACGTCCATCTATCTATCAGCATCTACATTGTATACAAGTACAGATTGAAATGTGAATACAATTAACTGGATGATGTGCGGTTTTAATAAGATTTTATCAATTCAGGTCAATTGTACCGGTCAATTTAATTAGTGCGTGTTGTCGTGTATTTCATTTAGCCATAATGGGTGATCCTTAATAAAATGTAATTTTTATATTTATCTTTTTTTTTACGTTTTTGCAGATGGCTGTAGCTGAAAATACAATGCGATTTAGTGATCACACACTGGATAAAGCAACAAAAGCAAAAGTAACGTTGGAAAATTATTATTCAAATTTAATATCACAGCATGGTGAACGTAAACAAAGATTAGCAAAATTAGAAGCCGCCCTCCAAGATAATTCCCTAACGGAATCACAGAAACAAGAGAAACGGTTGCAGCATGCACAAAAGGAAACAGAATTTTTACGGTTGAAACGTTCGCGTTTGGGCGTCGAAGATTTCGATGCCATAAAAGTGATTGGGCGAGGTGCATTCGGTGAAGTTAGATTAGTACAAAAGAAGGACACAGGACATGTGTATGCAATGAAAGTATTACGTAAAACGGATATGTTAGAAAAGGAGCAGGTGGCCCATGTACGGGCCGAACGTGATGTCTTGGTTGAGGCTGATCATCAGTGGGTTGTCAAAATGTATTACAGTTTTCAGGTGAGTCAGTTTATTTTTGCTTGATTGATTTAATGATTGAGAGTGTAAATAATATTATTACACGAAAAAAAAAACTGCCAGTTAGGGCTTTCTGTTAACTTAACTGAACAAATATACTCTCGTAAAAACCTAAACAGCATCAAGGTTGTCATAATAAGAATTTCAACCTCCTAATTTAGAGGTAGTATTTACTAACTAAATTAGAATTAAGAAAATATTGACAATAGTTATTATGTCATATTGAAATTCTGGTTAAACCTAACAATCTACTAAACCTACAATTGAATAATAATAAGCATCAACAATTGTTCACCCAAACAAGAAATATGTAAAAAAAACCTGAACAACGGAAGATACTCCCCATATTCGCCAGCTTTCTCGCAAACTGCAATCCAAATACTCGTGCCTGTTCGGAACAAAAGTAACGAATCACCATTCAAAACTTATCTTCTACATTCCTAAAATCATCTTTCAGGTTAGAAGGAACCAAACCAAATTCAAGAAAGACTGCAAATATCCTCGAATGTGATTTTTCCGTTGTCAAAAATTATTCTTCATGTCACTCCGAGAACTAGCAAACTTCAACTTTTTAGAGACATTATTTATAGTCTTTTAGAAATTAATTTAAATCTAACACTCGATCAAAAATAGGACCATAAGTTAATTTACCTGGCGGATGATAGGATGTTATCCTAAAATGCCTTGTGATTAATATAATTTGTTAATAATTGTAGGAATGAATAGGAATACGATTAATTAATCCAAGGCCTTTGAATAGGGTGCAAGTTTTTCTGTATGTGGTTCATGTATAAATGATAGATATTAAGGCCTGGTTTAGCAGCACCAATTATTCGCTTCTCCTATGGTGTCCTTGAATATGAACAGAATTTCCTGGTTGAACATTTTACTTCAACGATTCTGAAATCAGAATAATAGGTTAAGGTAAAATTTGATCCTTTTGACTTGATCTTGTAATTGTTTTAGCACTTGGTGAAAAATCAAAACGAACCTTATTGCGAACTTTCGATTCCTCAGTAGACAATTTAGGTCTGTCAGCCGAAATAATAAGTTCTGGTTCGTGAATCGGTAAAAGTAATCCAGTTTGTATAGTTGGTGCGTCCGTAATTTCTGATTGATTGTCAGAGTAACAAAAGTTTGAGTCGGTCGTTGGACATTTTGGTGTGTCGTCCGTTCAGATCCAAAGTGTAAAATTTGTATGTATGGTCGATACCCTAATACGGCCCAGTATATGGTGGTTGCAGTGATTTGCGTACTGCGTCAGTAAGAAAACGTGCAAGCAAGTCAGCAGATCTTTAATGATGATAATGTTGTTCATAGTATGGCGGGAAGCCGGTACAGGTCGATTTTCATCAAAGTGTCGTCTTAAGTTCGTAATAAAGTCTGATTGTGAAATTTGATTGTTCGTAGTACCTGAAAATGGTCCAGGACTTCGAGTTGTACATCCGTAAACCAGTTTAGCTGGAGTAGCTTTTAGTTCGTCACTGTAAGTCGTGCGTAGTCCAAGTAAGATTGCAGGAAGAAAACTAGGCCAATCAGATCGGTCGTAGCACATAATGGCTGATTTGACAACTCGATGCCATCTCCCGATCATGCCATTACATTTTGGATTGTAACTAGTTGCTCTGCGTTCAAAATCAACTAAGTTAGCCAGTTCGTGAAAAAGTTGTGATTCGAATTGCATATCTTGGTCCGTGACAATGAAATCTGGAATACCAAAGCAAGCTATCCAATTCGAGTAAACAGCGCAAGCAACGGTTGCAGCAGTTATATCCGGAACTGGAACTGGCTCGGTCTGAGCATAAGCAAGGATAGTATAATCAATACTCTCAGGAATAGAAATTTGATTAATACGTGAAAGACTATCTGCGACAACGTTATCCAGTCCAGAGATGTGCTGAATTGACGAGGAGATGCTTTTTCCGGTTTATGATTAAAAGCGTTAACGGTTAGCGTTATGATCCGTATAAAGCGAGAATAAACGACCTTCGAGAAGATGTCGACAATGTTTAATTCCCGAATAAGCCACAAGAATTCACGATCATAAGCACTGTATCTTTTTTGCTTATCACTGAGACGTACTGAAAAGAAACCGAGTTGTTGCCAAGTGTGATATAAACTGCTGAACCATCGCTCCGATCGCCGTTTCGGAAGCGGCAACCATGATGGTAGAGGTGCTGATGATGATGGATTAATAAGTAAACTAGCTTTCGTAAGTTTAATTTTACAGTTATCGAACGCTTCGATTGCCACCGTTGGCCATTGTATTGGAACTCGACTGTTCTTAGAGTAACCTTTTAGATAGTCGTTCAACAATTCCTGGTCAGCAGCGGCACCCGGAATGAAGCGTCGATAAAGTTCAGTTGTTTAACAGTCTGGTCGTTCGAAATTTTTAATGACTTGAACCGGTTCATGCGGCGGTAATATTCATTGTCCAGTTACCAAATGACCTTAAAATATAATTTCGGATTTCGCAAAAACGCATTTGGCCACATTTACGTTTACGCATTTGTCCACATGGACTTGTTCCATGTTCTTCTAATTTAGAAAAAATAATTTTAATATGTTCGAGATGTTCGTCATAATGAGCGAGCACGTCGTCCAAATATACAAAACAGAAGTCAAGTCCGCGTAGTGCATAATGCATAAGACGTTGGAACGACTGTGCTGCATTCCTAAAACCGAAAGTCATTCTACAAAATTCAAATAGTCCGAAAGGTGTTGAAATTGCTGTTTTTGGAATGTCCGTCGGTTCAAAAGGAATTTGGTGGTAAGCCTAGATAAGGTCTATCGTTGTGAAAATAGTGCAGCCCTCGATTCGTTGGGTAAAGTCTTGAATACGTGGAATCGGATACCTGTCTGGAATTGTGACTATTTAGTGCACGAAAATCTCCACACGGTGTCCAAGTTCCATTTTTTGGGCACTAAGTGTAGCGGGCTGGACCAAGGACTGCTACTAGGTCGGCTAATCCCGAGTTTCATCATGTTTTCGTTTTCTATCTTCGCGATGATGAATTTGTCCGGTGCTAGTCGTCCTGATTTGCATGCAACCGGTGGTCCGTTCGTTTCAGTTTTGTGAGTCACGTTGTGTCTAGTATTGTCAATATTAATGTTGCCGTGAATGACTGTTAATAACCTGTCGATCCTAGATATAGTAGCATTATCGTAAGAGGAATAGGTACCATTTGAATACAGAGAGGTTAACGGATCTATGAGCATCTTTCTCTGTATATCCACTACCAATTCAGTTTTCCTCAAAAAATCCGCGCCAATGCTAGGCATCGACACGTCAGCAACTATGAACTCCCAGGACAATTCACGGTGCATTCCGATGTCAAGTCTTAAAAATTTAGTCCGGTACGCAAGACTGAGGACTGAGACATCTGCACCTGTATCTATTAAAAAATAAGCCTGAAAAAAATTTCGTAGATTAGAAGGCGGCTAGTTTTAGTTATGTCATTGCACACGGCCAATTGCGAATGACAATTTAATTTTTTGAAACATTGTTATCGGAGTTATTTGATTCGAATTTACAATTTCGTTTACATTTTAATGCCTTTGTGCTGAAATGATGATGATAAAAGCAAATGAAATTATTCTCAGCCGAAGGTTCACCATAAAATGGATTGAAAGAATTCCAAGAATTTTGCGAGTTTTTCCGTGAATAATTATTTCTAGAATTTGATCGCGGACTGAAACGACTACGTGAGTTTGAGCTAGATCGTGATCTAAATGTTTTTTTGAATTCCGGAAGTTTATTGTCTAGTGAAAAAGTGGAATTTGGATTATCCCAATAGAATTTAATTGCGCTTGACTCATAGTCTCATGCACATTGTCAGCTCGTTCTGCAAGGACTGATGAGGAGACGTCGTTTTCGAATGGTGCAAGCACCATTTGAACTGACTGGAGCAACCTCTTCATCCAAAATTAGCGAAGTATAATCGTTTCGTTAATATTGTCACCCGCATTCAATTTCATTTAACTCAACAATTGTGACGGCTTCCTGTCCCCAATTGTCAAGCTATGCATGCATCAGCATCAGATTATTAAGCTTCGTCTTTTCTGATTCACCAAGTACCCAAATTATATCTGCCTTGAATGTAGAATAAGCTCCCACCGTATGAGTATATTTAATAGCCTCGATAGTAACCCCTGCCAATATGAACTGCTGCTCCAGTATCTCAAACCACACGTAATTTGATTGCGAAATCTCCGATTTTGGTACAAGGTGCAAAACGCCACAAGTTCGTGTGCTGCGTAATAGGTAAAGTCAGCTGATTATCATGATTCACTCAAATAACTACTGCGATACTCTTCAAATTTTTACTATTCCACGAAATTTTGTGTTTTTATTAGGACAAATGCCAAATATAGGTTCAATCTTGACCAAACGGTGCCCAACCCTAAACATTGCAAAATAGAATTGAGGTTAGATTTTATTTATATTATTTTCAACACTTTGCATAAACGGGATGCTGCAGACCTCTGGTGTAATGTTATACAAGACTATTGAACCAAATCATAATTAAAAATTTACTGTAATCAAAGATTATACGTTTTGCTTTTTTTTCTAAAAAACTGTTTTGAAATGTTTCTTGTATAACAAATCAAACATTCAAGTGAATCATTCATCATCGATTGTTGTAGTATTTTATTTATTTTCGCAATCTATCGAGTTGAATAATCTTCCCTACATCATTCGTGATCGTATTTTGTTGCAACCCATATAATTTCGCGTTTCATTTCCACCTCTCCATATTATAAAACAAATAAACCAGCATACCTAATAATATTTAGTAACGGTTTTCTTCCGCACCAGAGATGTGCACGTACATATATAACATTGTTCAGCTGGAAATTTTCATCAAAACACAAACAGAATGTAAATGACACTTGCTATCACATCATGAAATCTCTGAATAATAGAAAACAAGTGACGAGACTCCATAAAACGACGAACCATAAAAAAAAATTTATTCATCGCGCGGGTTGTTCACATCTGAATTTGTTTTTTTTTTTATTATTTTGAATTACGCGATCGCGATCATTATCTCTTTAATTCGTCATCATCATCAAATCACAGCGGTTAGTAAACCAAGAGGCCGAGCGCATCCAACAAACCAAGAGACATATGACGATGAATACTTAACCGAAAATGAATAAGAAATAAAACCGCGACCTTAATATAATTTCGATATGATACTTTGGTTTTATTTTCTTTCTTATATTGTTGCTGTTGTTGTTGTTTGTGTTATTTCTTTTTAGCACTCGCACTCATTCGATACCGTTAAAGAGTTTATTACTAAGTAATGTATGTGTATGTCTGTCTGTATATAGCTATAAGAAATACGAAAGAAACGCGATATTGTTTCTATTTATTCAATCAGGCCATTTCGTTACAATGGTGTGTGGATGTGGTGTGGTGTAGTATAAGAAAAGCTGTTTAGTTTTTTTTTTGTATAGTTCGTTGCTGTGTTCTATAATACACACGATACAATAGGCAAATTATTTTATGCCAGCTTATGGGAAATTAATCTGTCCGTGGTGGTGGTAAAATTATATTGCGTTCGAGCGGTCGAATAACAAAAGTTGCAACAAGATATGGTCACACTCTAAAAAATTTATACAATTTGTATGATGGAGTATGATTTTCGTTTGAATTTTGTTTTTCTTTAATGTCTGGTCTTGTAAAATTTTTTTGTCGTGAGTGTGTGTGTGTGTGTGTGTTATTTCCTCACGGCAATATGATATGATAGAGGCGTACAGGCCAATTATAACAGCGATCCTAGGTACGTTACCATAATCCTGAAATATCAATAATCAAATAAATGATATGTGAATGCGAATAATATTTCAGTATAATGCGGGCCCAGGCCCTGCCTGCATCCTTAACAAATAAGGTGATTTAGGAAAGGATGTTAGTCACAGAAACAACTAGGGCGAACCGCAGCAAAGTCATTTTCTAACTATTTAAATATATTAAAATGTTAGTCTCAATTATATTAGATTTTGTTAGTTTATTAATTTGGGTTAGTAGTGCTTGAAGTAAAGGATACTAATATGCATCATATGTATTCGGCATCAGTCATAATAGACTGGTTAGATTATTTAATTCACATCTACGGATCATCTAATCATATGCTGCTTGTAACCTTATTTTGCCCTATTTACTCATCCAACACCATCTAACCGAGGGACTTCAAATTCGTAATGACTCGACAGCATTGTCATACGTTTGATGACCTAAATATTCCGTTGATATTATAAAAAAATAAATTTAAATTCGTTATTGTCAATCAGCTACCTATATTTAAATTTATCCAGCTAAAAGCAGGGTTGATTTATATCTAAGATTCACACAACTTCACTAAACCAAATCTGAATTCAACCAGAAAGATTGTTGAAAAACAACATTCCATAGCAAAAAGTCATCGTTAACATATTTGATTGTATTGAGCTAATCCTCAAAGCGTAAGTAATTAAATAGACCCCAAGAATGTTGCAATCGTAATCTTCCCTGACCTTCCGGTATGTTCAAAAAATATACTTAAAAAATTTAATCAAAATAAATTGAATTATATTTGCCGACAACTTTCTTGTTTTAAGTCAGGACTTTCGACAAAAATTTCAATTTATAGAATTGTTTAAAGTAAGGAACGAATTTAATTTAGGAACACAAAACATTCTAGAAATATCTCGAGCCTAGAACGCTTAGAATTCATTTAATTAATTTTAAATCCTTGTCTCTTGTGTGTATAATAGCCCACCTAGCGGAAGAACGGAGCAAACATTCACAAATCAAAGTGACATCTACCACCAAATTAAGTAATTATAAAATTATAAAATCCTCCATTTGTAAATTTAGATTCAATAGCGTCCTTCTATTTTAATTCTGTCGTCAACCTGAACGTACGTTTTATTATACATCAGTTTTAAAGTGTATAAAGATAAACATACAGTGGTGTGAATAAAAATAGGTGTAATCGTTTATACATCGTACAAACCGGTCTAAACGTGAAATGCACCACAATTTTTAATATTTTTGTGCTTCTTTACCGTTATTCGAGATTTTTTTGCTACAGATTAGCTATGATCCCGTTACATTTATGAAAACAATTGTTTCATTTGCTTAATTATTTCTGGACTACCGAAGATTCAATGTGATGTAACTAGCATTGTTTGTATTTTAGTAGAAACTATTTTGTATTTTGAATCTATTATAGTAATAAATTAAACGTTATTCACAATTAATCAATTCGTTGCAAAAGGAAAGTGTTAAGAATTTAAGATGCCTCAAAATGGGCCGTGGTGGGCACTGCACACCAGAGGAATGTCAAATAATTAAAAGACCGTACAAGTGGAAAAACTTATTAGGAAACTGCTGATATAATGAGCTGTTCTCAAAATATGGTAACTAATGCTCTAAAATATCAACCGCGAGTAGAAAAAAGAGGGCGAAAAAGAAAAATTCCCGAAAAAATGGAGCTTATGATTGTAAAACGTACAAAAGAAAATTCATTTATCACTTCAACTGCCTTGAAAAAAGAATTAAATCTAGAAGTTGCAACATCAGCCATCAGGAAATTATTAATAAAAAACAAATTGTCAGCACATAGTCCCAGAAAAGTGCCACTACTTACCCAGCGACACGTGAAGAATGGTTTAAAATTTGCAAGAGAGCATCTAAATTGGCCTATCACAAAATGGAGAAATATTTTATGGACGGATGAAACCAAAATTAATTTATTTGGCTCCGACCGAGGAAAACAATATGTTAGAAAACATCAGAATAAGGAATTTATTCCAAGATTTACAATAAAAACTGTGAATCATGGGGGCGGTGGAATTTTAGTGTGGGCATGTTTCTCATATGAAGGAGTTGATCCCATTTTTTGTATTAAGGACCTCATGAACGCTCGAAGCTATGTCAATATTTTGTCAAACATCAACAGGACAAAGATCCTAAGCACAGATTCAAGTTGGCGAAAAAGTGGTTTGAAAAAAATTTGGTTCAGGTTATGGAATGGCCAGCACAATCACCAGATCTCAACCCTATTGAGAATTTGTGGCATGATGTCAAGCTCGCTATTGCAAATAAAAAATTTCAAAATCGTAATGAATTATGGGATGCAGTTGAACAGGCGTGGAAGGCAATTTCCGTTGAACGATGTCACCGCCTAATCGACTCAATGCCCTACCGATGTGCAGTTGTACTAAAAAATCGCGGACATAGTACCAAATACTAAGTTCCAGAACACCTTATTATTTAAGGGGGGGTAGGGTCTTGAAAAAATTTGTTTTTCATTTTTTTTATTCTCTTATTTGATTGTACAACTCTTTAAGAATATCCAGTTAAAATTTCAGATCGATCGGAGGAATATTGCCGGAGATAAAGTGCTTTGAATGTCTCCCCGTTTGAACTGACTTAGCGGATACTCGCGCGCCGCGTATAAACTATCTCCGTCTTTCTCTCTGATACCACTATCACTCTTACATACGGAAGGATCGAAGCTTATGTGTAGATGCTTGTATTTGTGCCTTATATCCATATATTATTTATTAATATATTTTCGATGATTCTGTGTGAGTATACACGAAAAATCGTTACTAAAACTTTAAACGCGTTTTTCTCGAAACTAATATTTTTAAAAGCGGTGGCCACTGCAACTCAAAATCTACTTGTCAGATCCTTTTCATGTTTTGCACCCTCTTTAAATGCACAAAATATGAGATCGTGACGTCGAGATACTTCCTTTTTTTACCTCACAAAAAGTTTTACAGACACGAAATTGATGACTTTTGACGTTTTTTTTTCTCGAAAAATCCGATTTTTTGACTTCAAAATGATGCCAAAAAAAAAACGCAAAAAAAAATATATCTCGACGTCACTACCTCGAAAAACTCATAACCTAACCAAAACTTTTTGATTTTTTGCGTTTAGATGATCCAGTGATGACTTCTGATGGCCACCGCAAATCACCTTTTTTTCGAAGAGCTTCCGAGAATTTGCTGTCACGAGTTCAATTTTAATTATTTTAAGCTAAAAATTTAAGGGAATATTCTTGAAACAACTTCTAATCATGTGTATAATCTATGAATAAATTGAATTAACTATACTATGAAAAAAAAATTATCAAAAAAAGGCTTAAAATAGAGCGTCAAGACCCTACCCCTCCCCCCCCCCCCCCCCCCTTAATATTACAATAAACAACAAAAATAAAGGCTCCTTCGCGCCAAAAATGTAATACACACCTATTTATTTTCACACCTACTTTACAAATTTATTTGAATAAATCTGAAAATGTTACACGCAAAATAGATACAAATGTTGTTTTACGTTTTTGTAATGACTTATCACTTCACCCAAATTTAAAATTTTTTTTATAATTTTATTTGCAGTTTTCTACATTTTTTATAAGAGAATTTGCGTACACCTATTTTTAATCACACCACTGTATTAATTAAAAAAAATATTTAGTTTGTATATTGACGACGGTTAAAGTTGGGAATGTGACATCTAGCGCATTAAAAATAAGCTCATTGACCTACAGTCTACACTATGCAAATTCACTGATATTTTTTATCAGGGTAGCAATATGTAAGTGTGAGTATTTTATATAAATTTTGACACTATCAGCAAATTATCAGGAGGCTATTTCACGATAAATTATCATGAAATTATTACAAAATGTCATCTTTTTGAGGTTATGTTTTATCATTATAAATTTAATTTTCAGAGTGAAGACATACATTTTTGTTATAGTATATTTATTTAACTTTGTATTCTGTGTTAATATATCGAAATTCGTGATTTTCGTAATTCGTGTTAATTTACTTTAATATATTTAATTTTTTCAATAGTTGTGTACGCCTGTCCATTATTTTCTTCACGAATCGACACACGAATTTAGCACAGACTGATGTCTTCACCCTTTAAATTAAAATTATAATGATGAAACATAACCTCAAAAGGATGACATTTCGTAATAATTTCATGATAATTTATCGTCGAATAGCCTTCTGATAATTTGTTGATAGTGTCAAAATTGATATAAAATACTCACACATACATTGCTATCCTGATAGAAAATATCAGTGAATTTGCATAGTGTAGACTCTAGATGATTCTTTTTCCATGACATTTTAGCACGGCATACTTTATGAAAATAAAAATTAACACAAAAATATACCCAATAAGTTTAATTTTTTTTGCAGTCAGATCCACTTGTAGTTCTCAATACAGTATGTGCAACAAGAGCGTGTACGGCATAAAACTAAGTAAAAATAAAACTACGATTTTTTTTTGTTTTTGTTATGAAAGTTTATTGTATTTTCTTACACTACATTTTCTGCATACTGTGGTGATACATTTTCTCATATCTTCCGGATAACTCGCGCTAGACCGCTCAAATTTTTTATGTGATACATTTTCGGCTTAATCTTCATGAGTGTCCATAACTTTCGATCGGATTGGCATCAGGTGACTGAGATGGCCAAACCCATTTTATGATGTCCTTTTTGAGTTTAAATTCCGAACAGAGTATGCTATGGTGTTTTGGATCGTTGTCCAATTAGAGTTGCCCGCTCCAAACCATTTACGGACATATGGTAACGAACCTTGTGAATAAATTGTATTCATGAAAACTGCGTTTAGATTCCGTGTAGAAACGCTTAATTTACAAAAACCTTGCTTGGGCGGGTGTTTCACAGTTCGGACAATCCTTTTTATTTGCTTCGTCGATCCAACAGGCCTTCAACATTAAAACCCTAAAAGGATGACGCATCGTTTAACACAATATTCGTAAAATCTTTGTTTTTATGTTCATTCGCCTATTGTAGTCGTTTTTCCATGTATTTTTGTGTTGCCAGTGGTTTGACCAAAGTATTTCCATATGCATAGCCATGTTCCATAATTCTATTTCGTATGGTTGGTCATCCTGCTTTTTTGTAGTGGGTCGGGTTTTACCTCTATCTGGAAAATCGTCAAAATTTTTATACATTGAATAATGTGTAATCCTATTCTGTACAAATGTTTTCGTTTTTTTTAAATATTTTGCTGCACTTGCAACCAACATTTTTGCTCTTTTAGGATGTATACTTAAAATAACTGCTCGTTTTTTAAAAATCGCACTCATTTCTTTCATGTAACTATGTTGTCCACTAAACAGTTGCAGTTAAACTAATTTTTGTTTTAGAGCATCATAGAGGAATCAATAAAAAACCAGTTTAATCCCCGCCCATATTTGTTCCTATTGTTTTAAGTACAGTTATCATGCCGTACACGCTCTTGTTGAACCTACTGTAATATTCAATTCATATTAACCCTTTCGCTCACCGTGTACAATATATTGTACATCTCATATAATGGCGTTAAATGTATTTGTTTTGGTAAATTTTTTGTGTAGAATCTTTCATTCATGTATAAACATTATATTTAGCTGTCTTTATACGCATTGATGTAAAAAAATCAGTTTTCTCTCAGTTACTGTTGAGTGATGAGGTTGTTCTTGAATCTAAATTAAGAATATTAAAATTATATATTTTTAATACATTTATCGCGATTTTATAACCAAAAAAAATATTTTACCGTGGCGAAAGAACACGTACAACATATTGTACATGGTAACTCAAGAGTTGTGTACAATATATTGTACAAACTTATTTCACTATGGAGTTTATATTTTTTGATACTTTCCATAGCTTGAAATGCCGCGAAAAGGGCTGCCCATCACGAAGAAATTATAGAGCTTTTATATGAATCGGATTTCAGCGTCGATTCAGATGAAGATATCACTGTAAATGAGACAAAATAATTTTGTGGCAGAAGAGACCAACCGAACCGATATTATTGAAATCGATGTGCCTTTGTTAAATATAAATAGAGACGAACGATTAGAACGAGGAGTGTCACGTGACACAGAGAAAAACCCAATTTTACCACACGAATCCAGTGTTATTACTACTGCCGATGGCGCTTCTGAATTAACAATTCCTGACCACATTTTGCTTGAAAAGATTCAATATACGCCAAAATCCGATATTCAATGGCGACGGCGGAAATTTGAACCAAATGTTTACCATTCATCGCGGAGTCTCGATATGATGCTGAAATTTTAACGCCGTTAACATATTTTTCACGTTATGTGCCAAATAATATATTTGAACAGTTTGCGTTTCATACTAATCAATACGCATGTATTGGTCACCAATTTTTAATTTAGAAGTTTTTAGTATAGTATGCCTCATAATCGCTTCCTTTTCAGTTTGGCAATAACGTTTTTCGCCATAAGCAATTATACGAAGACATCCTCTTTGATTGAACTGAATCAAAACACTTCCTAGGCCGACCGGGCTTGCATTAGCAATAACTTGGGTCCGATCGTTGGGGTTATAGTATCATAATATTTTATCACTAGATAAAACTATTTTTGAATTATTAAAAGCTTCATCTTGCTCTTTGCTTTGAAAATTCACAAGTCGAAGAAAACTTTGAATTTCATCTGTTGTTTTTGGTATTCGTGAAGTCTATGACATTAACATAACTCGCTAGAGGTTTTATTCCTTCCGCTGATACATGGTATCCAAGAAACTGTATTTCCGTTGTTTTGAACAAACATTTCGAATCATTTAACGCCACATTATTTTATCGAAGCACATTTAAAGTTTTCCGCAGGGTTTGGTTATGTTGAATTTCTGTTTCGCCGAATACGATTATATCATCGATGAAGTTTAAAGTCCCTTCACATAACACTAACATCCGCTCGATAATTTTTTGCCTATGAACGTGGTTATATATCTTGAATTGTTTGCTATTTCGATTTGGTGAAATGCATTTTTATGTCAAGGCGTGAGAAAAGCCTTGCTGTTTTTAATTGTGGAAGAATTGTTTCCATTATTCACGCAAATACGCGAATCTCCATTTCTCTTAATAATTGGAACCATCAGGGAAACCCAACTCGATGGTTCGTCTATTTTTTCGATAATGTCTGTTAAATTCAGTTATTTAATGAACTTAATTATTGAAGAGTATTTGAGGTTACCACGGGTGATGCCCCAAGTACTCTAAGAATAAAACTGAATGTTTAAGTAAATTGAACAGAATGAATTTATTTAGAAAAATTTCCTGGTTTTATACAATTTTTGCCGAAGATTATACTAACAACAATTTACATTGATTACACAAATAACAAAAATTTACTTAATTATATTCACATAAAGTGCAACGCTAGGAAAAAATATTTGTCTTATTACGTTATAGCGCGAAATAGATAAAATAAAATTATATTCATCTAAAATGCACGAATGCATTTTTAGCAAAATTATGTGTCGATTAGTTTTGAGTTATAAATTTAATTTTTAGCGTGATGTAAGGAAAACCGGAAATGAACCATAAGTTGAACAGTCCCAATCTGTCAACTTCCTTTAATTTCTTATTTACCTTTTGTTCTAAAGGAATTGGGATTCTACGATAAAATTAGATAACTGGTAACACGGATTTATCAATCGGAATCTCCATTAATATATTTTTTGGAAATGCCCCGTCTGTTGTATTTACATTTGATCCAATTTTTAGAACTCGTAGATCGATAGCTGTATTTTTTCCTAATAAGCAATTTTTCCCACCTTTTATGACATACAATTTAGTAAATTTTGCAGTATGTCCTACTTCAATATACGTCTCAAACGAACCTAAAACATCCAGAGGCAAGTAATAAGCCTAGCGTATGCCAGAAATGTTTTGTTCGGCGCTCTAATTTGATTCAGAACTTTATCTGTTTTTAAAGACTCCCAAGTTTTGTCGTCTACGATGTTACATTTGCTACCAGAAACAATCAACAAGTTTATGGGTATCCCACCCAAATTACACATAACTAATGCGTCGTCATCGATATAGAACATTCTTTTCCCCTTCTACATTACGACAAATCTTGCTTTTAGCCGGACATCGGTCATCATCCGATGAATGTCTTTGATCACCACATCGAGTGCAAGCTTTAGAAAATTTAAATCTTGATTGCAATTTATTGACTTCATATGGAATTTGTTTAGTCTCATCAAATCTATCCATTTGTCTGACTACAGATTCTAATGAATTAGCCTCAGCTACAATGCCGTGTAAAGATATATCATCCCCTGCTGAAAGTATTTTCCTTCGCAAATCTTTAGAATTACATTTTTCTGCGATTTGATCTATTAAATGTTCATTTGCATTCGCAAATTTGCAATTATCTGCTTGATAACGAAGCCTTATTCAAAAAATTTCGAATTTCTCGTCCTCGTTTTGCTTCATCAACCGAAGTATATGGCGTTCATACACCTTGCTTTGTTTGGGGGCAAAATACTCGTCTATGTGTGCTTCCTCTTCCATATGACACGGACCAAAGACCTCCTCATCTTGCGATGCAGTTGGTCTAATAGGGGGTCATTTCGTCAGTTCAATCTGGCAGAGCAATCCATTTCAATTTTTGATGTCTGTATTTTTGAGGTGGCAGTTTTTACTGAGATTCTGGGCGTTAATAAAACAGTCTCGTGAATTTCTATGTTCTCCCAGGAACCTGATGTTTTGTTTGCACGGATACTGCTAGAGTTGTTTTAGTGTAACGAAAAAAGCTCCCAGGTTTCTCTACAGTTTCTCTTTAGTTGGCCTCGAGTTTTGAACTACGTAAATCAATAATCGATAGGAAACACAAAGTTATATATTGCAACTCACAAAATAAATATACGGAAAAACAGCTTACCAATTTCCGTTTATTCGTGTTACTCGGTTTTTTTCTCAGGCAAATCAATAGAAACAGAAAAAGCCAATTGCAAGTATGTTGTTCAGTGCATTGGCTCCCAGGGTCTCTAATAAAAATCTAGTAAAGAATAACGTTTCTCAGCTTTTTATTTTATTTGAATGACACTGTTTCTTTTAGCCGTGTAATTTATATAAATGTATTCTAAATCCAACTCGACGACGTAACCAGGTAGGTGACTAAAGAAATAACAACAAACATTATTTTGCGACAAAAAATAGTTTTAAGGTCATCGTCAACCATTCTCCATTACTATTATTGTATTAAATGCTTATTTATTGTGTGGAATTGAGAACACAACACAATTACAATGTACTAAAATAACGCTAAGAGGCTTTACATGATTTCACACACAAACCAAAAAAAAATGAAACTAAGACAAGAAGTTTGATTTATAATTCTGAATCACATTTTCCACACAATACGTGATTTGGTGGTTACATAAATTAAATTATATTACACTTCTGGATTATGAATGAAATAGCTAATCGATTTGTTTTATTTGTTTAGGACCCGGTGAATTTGTATCTTATAATGGAGTTCCTGCCTGGCGGTGACATGATGACACTGCTGATGAAAAAAGACACACTGACAGAGGAGTGCACACAGTTTTATATATCGGAAACAGCACTGGCAATTGATTCAATACACAAATTAGGATTTATTCATCGTGATATTAAGCCCGATAATTTACTGCTTGATGCGCGGGGCCATTTGAAACTATCGGATTTTGGACTGTGCACCGGACTAAAAAAATCACATCGAACCGATTTCTATCGCGATTTATCGCAAGCAAAACCATCCGATTTTATTGGTATGTCTAGTCCGATGGATTCAAAGCGACGGGCTGAAAGTTGGAAACGTAATCGACGCGCACTCGCCTATAGTACAGTGGGAACGCCGGATTATATTGCACCTGAGGTATTTCTACAGACTGGTTATGGTCCGGCGTGCGATTGGTGGTCATTGGGCGTGATCATGTATGAAATGTTAATAGGGTATCCACCGTTCTGTTCCGATAATCCGCAAGACACATATCGTAAAGTAATGAATTGGCGTGAAACACTTATTTTCCCACCGGAGACACCAATCTCAGAAGAGGCAAAAGAAACCATAGTAAAATTTTGTTGTGAAGCCGAAAGGCGACTAGGATCGCAGCGAGGAATTGATGAATTAAAATTGGTACCATTCTTTCGGGGTGTCGATTGGGAACATATTCGAGAGCGGCCAGCAGCTATCCCCGTTGAAGTGCGATCGATCGATGATACGTCCAATTTCGATGATTTCCCAGATGTCTCACTAGAAATACGTAAGCAATTGATTTTACAATTTATATATGGCGGAAAATTGTCAATTATTTTTAATATTTATTTTCATGCAGCATCAGCACCACCTACACAAGACGGTGAAATCCTAAAAGATTGGGTATTTATAAACTACACATTTAAACGATTCGAGGGACTAACACAAAGGGGCACGCCAACTAAAAAATAACTTAAATTTAATTTAAAATATTCACTATAAATTGTTTTCCGGTTTTAATATTAGAGAAACTCATTGATTTGATTTTAATATTCTCAAACAAAACAAAAAAAAAAATATGTAGCGAAGAAAATTGTTTAATTTAATTAAAAATTTGTTGTTTCTTAATAATTTAATGTTGATGATCGTAGAAAACAAAACAAAAAATACAAATAAAAATTAGACTAACAGCTGGTGTATGATATAACAAATTTGGAATTAACAGGTTTTGGGGTTTCAAATACGCTCTAGCCAAGACGCAAAAACTAATTTTTGGGCATGCCGCTGTAAGTAAATGTGAAATGAAATTGACAGGTTTACAAATTAAAATAAAATTATTATTTTCGATCTTTGTGTGCCTTTTGATTTCGAAAATTGTGTGCAATAAAATTCGACAAAATAAATTATGATAAAAAATTTACGATCATCGCAATTATAATAAAAATTCACGTACACACACACACACCCGATAGTAATTTATCATGTTCTTGTTCTATGAAAATAAATATAAACAAATAATATTTAAAAACCTTGCTTTAGATTTAATTATAAAAACAAAATAAATTAAATTAAATGATTTTATTAAATTGTATAATAAAAAACAAAATCACGAGGGTCGATGGACATTCTATACACCAAACACTTCATCATTATCATCATCTTACATGTTTATCATCCCCCCAAGCTAAACAAAACCTAACAACAAACTTTTTATTATTTTAATTCTGCTTGTTTTTGGTTTAACCAAACAAAAAACACATAAAAAAATAAGAAACAGAAAATATAAAAAAAATATTAATTTTATTTATGGAATAATTAATAAAAAAATTATAAGAAATATCTGTGTTAATTTTAAAATATATTTAATGAATAAGTAAATTTTTAATTATTATTAATTATGTATTTTTGTTTTTGCATAACGATGGCTATCACTGCATTATAAATTAAAAATCGCAAAAAATATTGAAAAAAAAAATAAAAAATAATTTGTTTGTTTATTATGATTATTAAATATATATAATTATCGATTAATTATTATTATTTTTAAAATCAGAAAAATATTAAATAATTGAAAACAAAACAAATTAAATATTTATTAAATTATAATTTAAAACAGAATAAAAAGCAAATGAATTATAATGAAAAAATAAAAACAATTGTTGTTGTGGTTTTATTTTTGTATGGCAGAGGAAAAGCCATTTGCGAATGAACCACGGCACGTTACATTTAAATTAAGGATCGAGGCCAAACACAAATGTATTTTATGAATTGACGATCGGTAAAGCGAGTTGTGTACTGAAGCTTGATTTTGATTGTTGCATCGAAGAGAACGCGTACTTGACGAATTAATTGGAGTATACGCGGAAAATTTGAACCTAGTTTTGAAACAAAAATACTACTAGGCTAAAGTCACGGGAATAACATGATAAAGGCCCAAAGAAATGTAAACTATTTGGGACGGAAATAAAATATTTCGCTCATAAGGTAACAACCAATATATGGAATTCACACCGATGAAGACAAGATCGCAGCGGTGAAGGAATGGCCACGAGCGAAAAATTTACATGAATTACGGAGTTTCCTTGGATTGTGCACCTTTTATAGAAGATTCGTGTTAGGATTTGCCAGCATCGCAGAGTTTACACGAGTTAACCAGGAAGAGCAAGTCATTCAAATGGAAGGATGCCCAAGAAGAGGAACTAAGACGACGATTATGCAAAGCACTAATCCTCGCATACCCTATACCCAACGTTAAATTCATTTTGGACACCGATGCAACGAGTATTATCACAGGCAACAAATGGTGATGAGCGAGTTATTGCATATTACTCCAAGATGTTATCAAAACCAGAACGATATTATTGTATGGAGCTTTGCGCTGGTTGTTACAATTTAAAAACCCAGGACAACTAGCACGTTGGCTCAAACGTTTGCAAAGCTACGATTTTCAAATTGAACATCGGAAGGGAAGCGCACATGGAAATAGCCGACAAAACCCCCATTGTAAAAGATTAGTGGGCTCAATGGGATACCCTCCACATAAAAAATGCATGTTTAAAAAGAAATTGGGAAAGCGCGGATGGTAAAGTAAATAAATTGTTGGTAGTGGTACTAAAAGATCGGATGGCGGAAATCCTCAAGGAGTATCATGGAGGAGCAAGTGGAGGTCACCTAGGGATTAATAAAACACTAGCCAAAATTCACCAACATTTCTACTGGTCCGGATGTAGACAGTCAATAGTAGAATGGTGTCAAAGATGTGACCAATTTGCGATAGTAAATGGGCCAGCACGAAAAAGCCGTGGAACCATGAAATAACATAACGTCGGGGCATCATTCGAGAGAATTGCAATTGCAAATTTTTGTGTGTTCAAATTTAAATCAGTCGTTTTAGTCACAATCCAGAGATTCGAACCTTGAGTGACAAGGCGAAAACTATTAGAAAACTACTTCTAATGCTACTTAAACCTAGATGTCACTAAACTCACAAAAACAAAATTCTAAACCGCCCATGCTGAATTCTTACCCCATCAACCCAATAGACAAGATCATAACAATATATTCAGATCTCTTAGCATGCAATTTTTACTAATTTCTTTTCCTTTTTTCAATGAAATTAACTCGCCGTTAAATTCTTCATGTTGCACCATTTGAATAAATTTGTTCAAACTCATCGACATTTGGGTTAATTTACGTTTAGAACTCGGTATTCTACAGTTTAGGCTGTATTTGTCTTAAATAGTTTTCTTTGATTTCGATCATTTGATGGAAGTCTCACTAACAACTCGGTTGTATTAGCACACCACCGGCCAAAACCGAGCCGCAAAGTGTACAATTGGCAGAACTACAAGCAAAACAAGGTGAACGGTTTGCCGAGTTAGGCCAGAAACTCAACCAAATTCAGCACGCTCGGGATCTCCAAGTCAAAGAGCTAAGAGTAGATTTAAAGTCTCTAGAGGTGAAAGTCGACGGCCAACTCAAAGAATGTGGGAGACAAATCGGGCCGGAACTTGTAAATAAAATTAAGCAAGTGGAGGCTCGCTTTGAAACACTTACCTTCTTAAGCTATTGGAGATGGCCAGTTAAATAAAACGTTTTCGACAGAACCAGTTGCCGGAAGCTCAAGCGAAATTTTTAAAACCTCCAACATTCGATGTCGAGATCTCATATGAGAATTATAAAGTCCAGTTTCAAGCGGTAGTAAAGCACAATGGTTGGACTGCAGAGGAACAACTGAATGAACTCATTTTGACTCTTCGTGGGAAAGCTGTAGGTATCTTGCAAAATGTGTCAACAACAGAAAGGAGGTATGAGTGGGTCACCATATGGCAATACATCTGCAGATGTGTTGAACGGACTAACAGTGGACGCTTTTATCAGTGCTGTCAAGGATGACCATCTGAAACTTTATTATATGGAACCAATACTAGAGATAAAACCATAAATGAAGTATTGGTGTTGACGTTAGAATTTGAGGCAGCTGTAGAAGATAAGTTTAACTACTGCAATTAAGTTGAGTAAGCTTGATTTAAAGAGGAGTTTGAGACCAACACAAAGCTATTAGAGTCACAGAAAATTACAATAGTCAAGTGGTGAGCCAAGTGACATCAAAAGTCACAGAAGATGTTTCAGGTGCGAGAAGTTAGATTGTTAGAATGATCTTTTTTGCGACCGCCTGATTCCCGAGATAAGCAACATGAAAACTGGCGCGGAGGCAGAGGGTTCAAGAAACAACCAAGTCCAGCAGCAAGTTTTCAGTACGATTGTTGAGGGTGAGTCCGGCAATTATAAAGCCGATTCTAGCTGGAAAAATGGAAATATTTATTAAGACAAATGACAACCACACTCAATTTAAAAATAATTCAACTGGTAATAATAGTATATCATAACCAGTCCCTTATGTAAGCATTACGAATACAACTTACGACTTTCAACTCAATCTAATTTAAATCCAATTACGACAACCCAAAATGCTTTAAATCAAAAAGCGTTTTGACTTCGACGTCATTTGTCGTAAGTCGAAGTTGTAATGCTTACATCCCCTAACAGAGCTCTCACAATAGACCATTTTCCTCCAAAAATGTTGACAGCTGAACCTGTATGGCAAACAAGAACAAACTAAAATTTATTTGTAATTTTTAAAGTTTATGGCACAACTATTAAAATTTAATGTTTAAAACATAACTACAAACAATTGTACTGTTAAATTTTAATAGAATTATGAGAATTTATGAATAAAATATAAAAATAGAATTTCATTTTAATGGTTTGCCATACACGTTCAACTGTCATAATGTTATTTTGACGTTTGAGGAAAATGGTCTATAGAAAAACTTTTCCTTTTGCCTTGCAAGTTTGTTTGAAAATAAAACTTGAGGAAAAAAAAATTCATTTTTACCGTAAAGAAAAGTTAGCAAACTCGAAACTTTTGGCTTAAGAAAAGAGTAATGAAGTTAGCTACATTTCAACATCAGGTTTTGTTGTCATTTATTTTCAGACAAAACATGTTAAAAAGCAAATAAGAACTAATTTATCGGTTTAATATATTTTAAAATTATAATAAATAATATAAAATACAATTTTAAAAATATCATTAGTATGAAGATAAATAAAACGAAGTTGGTTTCAATTTAATTTTTTTCTTGCTCATTGTGAGAGATACCCTTAATTAAGGTAAAAGTTTAAAGCACCTTAAGGTAAAAGTTTAAAGCAATTTTGTTTTCTATTGTGACAGCTTTGTAACCCGTAAATTTCCATTTTTTATTTTTAAGGAATTGGCAACACTGCGTTACTTATTATTCAATTTAAGAAGTTACAGCGCATCACCAATAGAATTCCTTTAACTTTTTCCTTACAGAAAAGTATGAAAAAAATGTTTTCTCAAGTTTTTTTTCATACTTTTCTGTAAGGAAAACGTTAAAGGAATTCTATTGGGTATGCTCTGTTACTCAGCTTCACATTTGAGGCCTACAGACGATCAACTTAATGTTTGTCAAGAAAAATTTGTTATTATCTCCCAATTTATTGCAATAAAATCATAATAAATCTGTAAACCAAATAAATCTACACATAAATAAACAAAAGATTAGTTTTCCAATCAAAATATAAATTCAGCAATCATGTGGCGCTTGTGAAATCTGGGGTGGTCACCCGTCAACGATCAGCAGAATTTCTAATTGGCATAATTATTTTTTTTTAGTTAACTCTTGGGTGTACAAATAAATTTCCGACCTTTTTAGATAGGTGTCGTTAGTATCACTGCTTGTATATTATTCAATCGGGCAATACATGTTTTTTGGAGGTTAGATGTCAAGCTCGAATAATTACTAGTGACATTTGTTCAAAGCGTAAGCAACAATTATTTTCATGTAATTGAAGATGTCGAATTTTGTGCCAAAAAACAACATTTGCGGGAAGTTTTACATCATTATTTTTTGTTGAAGAAAAGTGCAGCGGAAACAAATCGTTTGCTTGTGGAAGTTTACGGTGAACATGCAGAGTGGTTTCAACGATTCAAAGTTGGTGATTTTGACGTAAGAGACAAAGAACGTGAAGGCAGACTAAGAAAATTTGAAGATACAGAATTGGAAGAATTGCTTGCTGTGCACCCTTACTTGTCAGACCGAAAAACAATTGGCAGAAGAGTTGAATATTACCCAACAATGTGTTTCGCAATGTATACATGCAATGGGATTGGTTCAGAAGCTGGGAAATTGGATGCCACACAAATTGAAACTTCGGAAAACCATGAAACTTCGGAAAACCATGTGCGAATTGTTGCTTCAACGACAACAAAGGAAGGGGTTTTTAAATCGTTCATCACTGCGTATGAAAAATGGATCCATTATGACAATCCAAAGCGCAAACCAGCGCGGGTCAAGCCAGGTGAACCAGGCCCCTCGACGCCTAAAGCAAATATCGATGGTTCGAAGGCGATGCTTTGTATTTGGTGGAATATGATGGGTGTCGTCTATTATGAGCTGCTGAAAGAGCGTGAAACCATTACGAGACAAGTTTATCGACGACAACTGATGGCTTTAAAGCAAGCTATAACTGAAAAACGATCGGAATGAGACAAAAGGCACAACAAGATTATTTTGCAACATGACAACGCTATGTTGCTCCTGTCAAAAATTACTTGGACAGGCAGAACTGGGAAATTCTACCCCAACCGCCGTATTCACCAGACGTTGTTCCCTCTGATTACCACTTGTTCCGGTCGATGCAATCAGCCCTGGCACAGCAGCACTTCACTTCATATGAAAACGTCAAAAAATGGGTCGATGGCTGGATCGCCTCGAAACCACCAGACTCTTCCTTCGGGAAATCTGTTTATTGCCTGAACGATGGGCGAAGGTTATAGCTTCCGAAGGAGCATACTTTGAATAAAACATTCTTTCATTCTCTACAAAAATTAATGTCTTTTATTCCAGTAAAAAAGGTAGGAAATTTATTTGTACACCCAATATTTGATATTTTCGGTAGTGATTTTAATTCTTTTTGGCGATGATTTGAAAAAATAAGACCTAATTTTTTACTCAATATGTTTACAGATGTTCAATTATAACCATTTACATACATACAAAGTTAAGGGAAATTGTAGCGTCTTGTAATGGTCACCCGGTTGGGATTAATTTTATTAAATGTAGTAGCGCTTGAAGAATAAGATTTGTTTTTGTTGTAGGGATAATAAATGTGTAATTTTGTTTTGGCAATAAACGTAAAACTGAGGAAAAGAAAAAAAATTTTACTGGTATATATCCGGTCGTCAGTTGAACTCAAATAATTAAATCAAAAATACCTACTGAATTGACTGGGGTTAAAAATTGTTTAAGTAGGTGATAGTAGTTAAATTAAAGTAAAATAAAATTATCTAAGTGATAGTTAACGCGCTTATGGTTAATGTTAAGTGCACGATTTTATGAATGTATACACAGTGTTACTGGTGCGATCGAGGCAGCGCTCGATTGAGCAGTTTGTCTGACTATAATATCTTCGCATTATTTGTATGAATTGGTACCACCTTAAAATTGACGGACTACCTGGATGCTGCTAAGATAATTCGATAAACGCCATCGAATCTGCAACGCAACGTTGAATTTTTTGTGCCGCCGCCGGCTTGTAAGTTGAGTTTAAGTTAATTTAGTATTTAAAATTATAAAAAAACAACAAAAATTCTTGAATTAAATTATTTAAATCATTATCAAGTTTAAAATTTTAGATATAGTTTTTTTTATATACAATGATATAATTTAGTTGGGTACCGGATAATAGAGCGATATTTTCGAGAAATTGTAAAATGGCCACAAGCGTGAGTAATCGAACTCCCCATGATTCCGGAAGATGCTATCCAAAGTTTTTTTTTATTTATCACGCATTGCTAAACAGAAACGTAACCCATTATTACAACATAATATAGTTCCTTGCTCGCTAATATTAAATTAAATAATCCACATAACGCGCTCGCACGTCCTGACTCTTACCTTGCGCTCCAACTTATGTGGTAGTGTTAAATCGTTGCCACGTCTCCGGGCCAGCACTTTTAGATTTTTGTCGCTGTACTGTTGCAGTTTTTTCGTGCAACGGTTTCTTTTAATAATTCCACCATCGCCACCAATGTAATAGTTTTCAATAATGGTGCAAGAGGGGTAGAGCGATTTGATATACATAAATTATAAATAACATTTATTTAATGTAATTAAGTCCACGTATGTCCTTTAACATTTCTACAATCACTAATTCTACATCGCTAAACTATGTATACGTGCATTGTCTCTTGATGAAATTAAATGAAACACGAGTGGGCGAATAATAAAACCACCTGTCCACCCCGATTTATAAAAAAATATAAGCAATATAATATTACAAAATGTAATTAACGAAATATTTTGAAATACATTTTGTTATGTGGCCATGTATAAGAGAATAATAAAGGAAAAAGAGTAGAACAAAGCCACATGTATACATAGTGAATGATTCTTTTGTATGTCTTACGTCGTTTAACTAGACATCTCAGTATATTAGTCCTCTAGAGAGCATTAAACTGTTTTCTTGTCAAAAACTGTGACTACACGTGTTTCTCAAATATTGGGTAGCCCAAATTCGGAAAAGATATTTCAAATTTCAGACGAAATATTTGTTGACCCCATAATTGTCGAACTAATTTTATTTCTCTCGATTGTCGAACTAATTTTATTTCTCGTGTTCCAGTAGGGTGATTCTAGTACTATGGTTGAGGGCAAATAATCAGGTAAAAGTCAATTTTTAAGTAAGTTTTTCGGCAAATTCATTTATTTTTCAAATACTGTTGTCATAGAAAAAAAACGATTATATAAGATTTTTTGTTAGGTACGTTTTATTTCGCGTATATTTCCTAAAATTCTCAAGATTCTGTTACCATTTTTCAATGACATAAGCATAATTTATTCAAGTACATTTTCAAACTATTTTTAATCCAAATTTAAAAACTTTTATTTCTATATTTCACTTTTCTCTAAAACTTTACTCTATTTTCCTGACATTTATAGGTTTTTTCATTGCATTGTGAATGCAATGCATTGAATTTTTGCTGCGGTTTGGTTTGCGCTAATCACGTGAACAGTTTAGTGTTTAGTCTATGTTTAGGATGTTGAAGATTTTATTTTGAATTTTGTACTGATTTTTTTTTTTTGACATGATCTGATCTCAGAGAAATCACTGTCAGAGACCTAATCCAAAGGAATATGCCTTGTTAAATCAAATTCTCGATTTTGCTACAAATGGAAAAATATTTCTGGTAGTTGTTTTTAGAAATGATTAACTAAAAACCCCATTTTGGTCTATTTGCTCTCTATATATATTTCTGTCTCAATATATTTTATACAAATAACATACAAATTATTCTTCAAAATTGCCTTTTTATTTTTATTATACTTATTTGTACGGTTAAAAATGTGCCCTGTCAAATCCGGTACGTATCTCTGGATTGTAAATACAATCGTTATAGCATTTGACGGTTACAGCACCAATTCTCGTAATTAATACCGCTTCCGCAATACTCTTGAAAATACCGAAAATAATCTCTGAATAATAAGTATGGAATTAAACAAAAACAAGGTAACTGAAAAACATAAATGTTGGAGTATCGCATTTAAAATTTGAAGTCGTAGTGTGTTTGTATGGAAGGCAATCACCTTTTTTGTTGGTTTTTCCAGAAAATAACGAACAGTTTGTAAAACTGTTCTGAGTATTAATTAGAATTACAAATTCTGCATCGACTGGTTAGAAAAACTGAAAAGTGTTTATCTGCAGATATCCTGTTTTTGTTTAATCCGCAGAATCCACAGGCTAGTGTAATCTGCTACATAGCTAAACTGTTATAAAACAAAATTTAGTGCTTCTACTTAGCCCCAGATGTCACTAATCTGACAAAAAAAAAATGTTTCTAAAGGTTTATTGGTGGGGCCCGTTCCACACTTGTATTCCTCATGTGCATATCTACACTAGGTAACTTGAGTCCAGTAACTCCTTCGTTTCTGTCCCCTTTATCCATAAAACCCAAAAAACATATTGGTAAAGCGGAGCCGAAGAAATTACCGCATTCAAGTTACCCTTGTGTGGATTTGCACCATTGGCAGATATCGACAACATTTCGCGGTTACACTAGTAATAATCAATTGTTTTACTTTTCTAATATTCGTTTTAACATAACATTTTGATATCGTTTTGTATTTGTTTGCTTTTAATTAGCATTGCGGTAGTGTTAACTACACGAGAATCAAAAAAAATTTGTTCAAAATTTAACAACATAAAATCCCCACCCCATATTTAGGTTGTCGGTAAAAAGAAAAAACCGAGGAAAAAATTTGATGCAAGAATACAAATGTGGAAGGGCCCATTGTGCGTGCTGCAGTTACAACAATTTTGAGTCGAGCAGACTCTCGCTATGCTTTTTGTAAATTCCGACTGCCGTTCCGAAATAACTTTATTAGGCTCAAAATATTCCTCAAACTGCTAAAATTCTATTTACTCATAAATTTGTACTGTTATCATATTAACAGGCTGAAATTCATTAGATCCAATAGTATTCTGTACCATTTCAATGAAACGGGTAAGGATGCTGCTTTGAGTCAATTCATTTTTGTAAGAGTTCCTTAATATTTTGGAACTTGGACATTAAAATTTAAAATATTTGGAAAACCACCGAACATAGGGTGTTTTCGTTTATTCATTCTGTATATTCTGAACGTTCAGAAACTGACATAAAACGTACTTTTAATCATTCTGTGTATTCTGTTTATTTTTTCGTTTGTTTTTTTATTTGTCTAGAATTTTCAGAACGCATTCTTTTTATACTGCATCGATAGGTAGAGTGAAAAGAATATTCCGTTTTTTAACGTCGTCAAGCTGTAAATAATTGTGTGTGCAAATATTTTTTTTAATTTTTTTAATAAAAAACACAATTTATATAATAATATTTTTTAATAATTATAGAGAATAATGGAAAATATTATTAACGAAGGTAAAATGTGTTTTATTACTATATTTGTCTAATTATTAATTTAAATTTGAAAATATTAAAATAAAACTGTGGTTGTTTCAAATTACAGACAGTTTTAAGTGGAGCCCAGGCGATATAAGATGCCTGATAGATTTATATGTTCAACATTCCACGATGTTTGATCGTCAACCAAAGAAAAAAGTTTGGAACGAGATTGCAAGTAAATTTGATGCGAATATAATTGTATTCCAATTAATACATGTTTGTATAATTTTATTTTTAGGCCAACTTTCCACTATAAGAAATAAAAAAGTTACAGGAGAGCAGTGTGATGGTAAGTGGAAAGGGCTGAAAAGTATGTATAAGAAAGTCAAGGATCATAACAATACCAGCGGAAATTCGAATAAAAAATGGGAGTTCTACGAATTAATGGATGAAGTTCTGTACAAGCGTCCGGAGATAACTCCTCCTGCCACATGCACCAGCGAAGATTCCACAATTTCGATTAATAATTCTTCAAATTCGTCTGGAGTAGGTGGCAGCAATGATTACGACTTCGCTGATTGTATTATCGACGAATCATTAACCACTCCTGGTCCATCTGCACTAAAAAAAAGGAAAAATGAAGCTCTTAAAAATAAACGCCATCAAGAGAAAATGCAGCGACAGGATAGATTCCTTGAACTTTTTGAAAAATTAGTGGATAAATTACAATAAGCGACTCTTAAATATTTTGTATGAATTTTTATTTTTTTACTTTATTACATATTATTATGAATAATGAATAAAAAATTAATTGAATTAACTATCTATGTCGTTATCATTTATTAATCTACGAATTTGTTCCCTTTTGGCGTAGCTATTACGTTCGTTGATAATGGGTGCCGGGTCGTTTCTTCCATCATCTGGATATATAAAAAAATCCGTGGCCAAATTATCGCCGTTCTGCAAACAAATATTATGCAATATGCAAGCCGACATTATGATTAATGGAATTAAATCAGATCGCTTGGTATTTAAACTATTAAGTCGCCGAAACCGACCTTTCAGTAACCCAAAAGCGCGTTCAATGGTGACGCGCGCTGCCGAATGAGCCTTATTATATCTTGATTGTTGATGAGTTATATTACCCGTATCTTTGTATGGTGTCAGAAGATAGGTCTTAAGGCTGTAACCAAGATCTCCCACCATGTGTTGATTTTCGGGTATTATTATAGAACCTGTAATAAAAAGAAGCACAATATTAAACATTTTTATAAAGATGTATAAATAAATATGTAACATTACTTACCACTGCTAATCCTAGAAAATAAATTTGACCGCCGGAATAGGCATGAATCGTGTATTGATCCAGCCTCACCCGCATAACAATTAATGAAATTCATTTCCTGGTCACATACTCCCTGAAGTAAAACAGAATGGAATTTTTTCCTATTTATATAGGAATTTGGGTGCAGTTTTGGGGCTGGAATACGAATGTGGGTCGCATCGATGCATCCGATGATTCCTTATATTTTTTAATTAACATTTTTATTATTGTAAAGATAGATATATTGATTATATAAGTACCTGGGAATTTTGTTTTATTTTTAAAATAATTATCTGTTTCTATAGATTTTTCTCTGGATGGCCAATCAATAATTTTTTTCTGGCAGTTTACTTTTAGTAATTGCTTACATACATCAAAAACTGCGGTCCAGCAAGCGTTGATAGAGACGCCAAACCTATCTGCTACTGATCTAAAACAAACCAATTGTTAAACATTATACTCATAAAATTATGATATTTACCGAAAACATTCTGTATTGGCCAAATACCAAACAGTCATCAGCAACTGTTTCTCAAGAGAAACTCTTGGATGTCCACGGGCGACTTCAGCAAACTTATTTTCAATGTTTGAAATACTTTCGTATAAAAACTCGAAAGTACTGGGCAGCATTCGAAAGTGAGCTTTAAATTGGAAATCATTTAAAGCGCAAATTGTATTTTCAAAATATCCCATGATTTTGGGGTTACAATTATTTTTTAATTCACTGTCGGATTCATCACTTGAATCAGATTCAAAAAATAGATCCCAACTGATTTTGCTGCTTAAAGCGATTCCAATTAATTTGCGTTGATCCATATTTTTACTTTATTTGGTATTTTTTCAATAATTAAACAACGTGATACAACATTCCTACAAAGACAACTCAAATATATGCTGCCAAAATAAAACCAACTCGTTGCTGTCAAAAAAATATTCTGTTTATTCTATGGATGTTCTTTTATTATACTTCGTTCGGAATGTTCTTACGTCACGTGATCGATATTCTATTCGTTCTATTCTTTCTAAAGAATGAATTAACGAAAATACCCATAGATTTCACAATGCAACCAATAGTAATTTTTAAATATTAAAAAAAAAATGTTTCGTTACTTGTCATTGTCACAGTCCAAGTAAGCTCTGTCAATAAAATTGTGGTCCATAAATAAAAACTAAAAATTGTAATTTCCAGGTTATTTTAATAGAGATAAAAACATTTGCTACAATTAAGAATGCTATTAACGTTATTTCTCAGTTTGGTTGGGATTAGGTGCCGTAGGAAACATGGGCGGAAAATAGACAGGTGATTGCACTGGATTTTCATTTGTGGGGTTTGGATTTTCCTTTAGTGTTGATCCTAATATTTCCTTCTCCTTTCGAGTCAAGGGAGTTGGAAGTGGTATACCATTTTTGATCATTTCCATTCGCTGTTGTCGTTTCTTTTCCCTTTTACGGTTGTCATATTTTTGATATGGTTTTTCACCTGCATGTACCTTCAGATGTATACGTAATCGAACTTTATGCAGAAATTTTCGATCGCATATGTGGCATTCATGTTTACGCTCTTCAAAGTGAACTTTTCGATGAAATGTTAGGTCATGTTGAATTTTAAAACTTTTGCCACATGTATCACAAACATATTTCTTGTCAACGGCGTGTCGTTGTCGATGTTGCTGAAACAAAATTGAGGAGATTGAAATTTTATAGTTTAGGTTTATAGGTTATATTTAGGTTTATAAATTACAGAAAAATTAGACTTACCGAGAGCGAGCTCGGGGTTGATAAAATTTTTCCACAAATTTTACACTCGTATTTTTTTTTACCGGCATGCCATTTTAAATGTTCCGTTAAATCTTTTAGAAATTTGCCACAAATATTACATAATTGCCACTCAGTGGATTTCGTTAATAACCGGATTTGTTCCTTTTCTTGGGAAGGCGGATGATGCTCGTCGTAATGACGTTTAACAGCAACTTCCGATTCGAAATCCTCTTTACATAAGGCACATTTATAAAAAATCGCTGGTTTTTTCTCGATAGTCTCCAAATTATGTAGTTCCATGTGCTTTCGGGAATGCCATTTCTGGGCAAAACTTTGAGAGCAAACGGCACATTTATATGGTTTCTCCCCAGTGTGCGAACGTAAATGAACCCGCAATATGTTTTTATGTTTACAAAACCGTTTACAAATTTTGCAGATATAATGAGTTTTATTATCCTTCCTCACAATCGTATAGAATTCTTCGCTTATCTCGTTAATGTGGTTGGCACGACGGTGAGACATCAATTCTTTACGGTTATCGAATATCTCGAAGCAAATATCACATTTGTGGAATACCTTGTGGAATTCTTGATCATTTCCCCCATTTGTAGTACACTTTTTAGTTTTTACTTTAGCGGTTGAGGACCTTTTGGATGGCATCAAAATATTTACTGTCCTTTCATGCTTGTTGAACATAGTTTGTGGTACTTTTTCATTGTTTCCGTCGTCCGTTTTACACTTTTTGTTTTTTGCTCTAGTATTTGGGGATTTCTTGAATATCGAACTATCTACATTACTTATTGTGCAATGCGCTTTTTCAGCATTTTTAGAGTTTACGCTGAAATTTTCAGCGCATATTGTATCGCCGGGACAATCTTCAAATATATTGATTTCACTTTTATAGTCATTATCGGTTTCCCCGAAGTCTTCTTGTTCATTGCCGTCTATTTCAGGAAATTCTAAAATTTTAACCTCTTCTACACTTTTGATTTGTACTTCTAATAGATTTTCCACCGCATCCTCGATTTTAACTTCATATTTTATTTTCCAAGTATCCAATTGGTTTCGCAGGAACGTATCATTCTTATGGCACTTATCTCGGAATACGTAAAAATTTCGAATCTTTATTGTGCAATTATTACATATAATCTGGGGCAAACGGTCGCAAGTGGTCATCTGTAATATATTTATACACCATTATTCAATATTAGGATATTAATTGGTGAAATAAAGAGATAACTCTAAGCAGAAAAAATTACAAAAGGACACAAGCCTGAAAATATACCTTGATTGTTTTGAAATACTCCCTTGATGATAAAAACAAACAATTCTATAAAATATAACTGCTCACCTCTAAATTTATACAATTTTCAATAATTTTTGATATTTGTAGGGACTCTCCATTTTCTAGGTCTATCACCGTGTACAGGGAGCTGCTCGTATCATTGCTATATTCTTGTGTTAAGCAAGTGCGACATATGCGATTAAACTGATTTTCTATAGACATGACTTGTAATTTATTTTTATTCAATCATAAACATTTTGCTAAACGCTTACAATTTAATTGTTTTTTATTAATAAATAAACTACATATCATGTAGTAAATAATTTTTTTTTTTTTTTGACTTATGTCAAATTGTGTAAATATGATTTATTAGTGTCGTTTTTAAACTGTAGAGTGCAGCAAGCTCAGCATGAAGAATATTTAATTCCAAGTATGAGCATACATGCCCGCCAAACAACGCGATTCGTTTACGATACGAGAATGATGTAAGATCCAAATGCACGATGAACAAACATAAAGAGGTGAAATATTTCGATGTTTCATTTTCGTCTTGTGCGCATTACGTCACTTGTAGGTTGTAGCCAACAAAACGGAAATTTACATTGAATTTCTCGATTTTTCGATTATTTGTTTAACCCTTTGAGTCCTGATTTAAAACTGGGCCAAATAGATTTTTCTTGTGAAATGTTTTATGTTGCTTATGGTACCCAATAAGAAAAAAAATTTAAAAAATAAGTCGAGGTAGGTTTTACCTAATGTACACGCACATATACAAATTGAGCCAAGAGTAACTATTTTTGTATTAAGGAAAAAGTTTATATACTTATTATTTCAAATTCAAACTTAAAAATGTGTATTTAAAATGCAAAAATAATTAAAAACACATACTCGTAAATTGCTTCTAGCAAAACTAACAAATAATATAAAAAATATAAAAAAATAATATCAATAAAGTAACATCCAATAAACTAAAATTTAAATATTTGAGTCTCACAGTTTTTAAAATCACGTTCATTTATTATGGAATTTTAAAAAAACAGATCTTTTTTTTTAGTAGAGAAAGATGTATAGAACATTTTCCACAGTAAACGTACGTGCGAAACGCACAGCTTTCGATTTTGCATCTAGTTGCCTCTTTATTTCCACTAAATTCACGAAAATGATTAATAATCATACCGAATAGGCGAGGTTGAACGAATTTCGTCCTGAATTCTGCTTGAATGAGATGGAAATCCGGTATTGGTAATATCCGGTGGACGATGCCCTCGTTTTCGGGGATCGATTAAAGAATTCATCAGCAAGAGTGCCACATGTAACCGGAATTCCAACAAATCTAGTATGTCTTTAGCTGCTATGTTTTGTTTTTGCATATACGTAGTTTATACACAATCCAACTTGCGCTGATTCGCAGAATCTAAAATTGCGCCATTACTTGCAATGGCCATTTTTTGGATCTGATAAACGTCCTATTATATTGGATTAGTTGCTCTAAAAAATCAACTCCTCCCATACCGCTGTTATATAAATGTACAATTTCCGGTTGTGAAACGTCAACATATCGCCTTAGGGATGCGCTCCATCTTTTTTATTGTGTTTATATCACCCTTTCCCCCTAGATAAATAGGTTTTTTATCAAGTCACTGACCACAATAATTTTATCATAATTGCTGACTCATTGGTCCAAATAACCGCATTTCTCTTTTTTAAATTGGCGGTCTTCCGAAAAATCTGCCTTGTAAAATCGGTTAATTCGAGCGGTCCCAATTGCATCAATTCCTCTATATTTTAATATTTCCAATAAATTGTAAGTCATAAATAATTATCGAAATACAGTTTGTGTCCCGGCACTTCAATTCTTCGAATTAAATGGAGGATGATTGTTGCACCAAACCCAATTTGTTCAGTTCTTGTTCTTAAATTTCAGTTACAGTTTCTTCGTTTAATACTCCCGCAATTACAGTTGCAGCCCATTGTTTTCGGATCGGTGTTTGCGTTTTCGTCATCTTCACCAACCGCCTTTTCTACTTCGATTCTTGTCGGACGTCTTTTATTGGTACTTCTATTGCTACAAAGTCTCAAAGTACATGATGTTATACAATGTACATGAGGATGTACATGACCGTTGGTTATATTTGTACATCTACATGTACATCATATTAAATTGACAAAAATCACATTTGAATATGACTTAAACGACAATTTGATTTTAGAATATACATTGTTGGATATTTAACCCTTCCATGCATATTGTATCATATATGATACAACCATTTCATATTACAAAAAAGTACATGTATACATATAAATTTCCTATTTGCTTCATATAAGAATATTCTTCTACACATTTTGAACAATTATACCAACACAAAATTTAGTTTTGCCGCGTAATTTTATGGAATAATGCCGGTTGAGTGTCGCTTGCTCTGGTAATTAGTTTGTCACAACCAACGTAGATTTTTGGTCGTTTTTTTCTAGGGTATTTATAAACTATTTCACATAATAAAAATATTTTATTAAATATTTGTAAATATATTATGAGTTTCAACCATTGTGACATATATATGTCTATATTATCATTGTAAATGTTGAAAAACATGGGTTGTATCATATATGATACGTCATGCAATTACAGCACAATTCTTGGTTGTATCAAATCTGATACAACCGTATAAATTGAAGATAAGGTGGAACTCTTCTTTAATAACAAATTTTATTTAACATTTTTGGTAGTTAAAAATGACTGATCAACGCTAGTTTTTAAATGCTATAGAAATCGAGGAGTTTATTAATATGTAATTCTATTGACAGTGATGAGAAAGAAGACAGTGGTAGCGATGATTTTTATAATTAAAATGCAACAAAGTGCCACTTCCGAATTAAACGACCATCTGAAATGGATGACGACGTACCATTAGACATTCAAAATATACCTGTGATACTACTAAATAGTGATAATATTGTGATTGAATTACAAGATCCTGATATTGGCAACGCAATTGAGGTGACAAGTGAAACGAGGGAGGTCAAGGAATTAAAAAAGTTGTATAATATTGGAAAGTAAAATTTGAATGTTTCATCATATAAATATAAATTTAACGGTGATGTATAACCACAAGAACTTCTCGAACTACAAACGCCTCTTGAAATTTTCAATTCTAATTAAAATGGTGATAGCGTTAGAGAATCAAATAACTATGCAATGGAAACTAACATCAAAAATACGTTTTCAATAAACGAGAAGGATTTGGAAAAATTTCTCGAGGTGTGTATTTTAACTTTCATGTACCAACTAACAAGCTTACGCTGATACTGGTCCCATAAAGTGGAATAATATAATACGGAAAAGCATTTCGAAAAAATTCGTCAGTTTCTTCATTGCAATCGCAATGTGAACAATATGCCGCACGCAAATCCAAATCACGATCGCCCGTTCAAAATACGACCGGTAATAGATGCTCTCATTAAAAACTTCCTGAAGATTCCAATCGAGCAAAATATATCTATTGATGAACAGATGTGCTCTACTAAAGGTAGAAGTTACTTGAAGTAGTACACGCCAATGAAGCCACATAAATCGGGCTACAAATTTTTTCTTCTCAGTGAAAATTCAGGATTTACGTACAATTTTGAAAAATTTTCGGGGCAAGAAAATGATAAACGTATTTAAGAAAAAGATTTGGGAAGCTCATCAAATTTGGTCATTCGACTACTATGAAATGTACCAAGAAATGCGAACCACCACGATTACTTCGATTATTATTACACGAGCTTACCATTGGTTTTCGAACTAAATAAAGTAGGTGTTCAATCAATTGGCACAGTACGTCGTGACAGACTATTTTCAAGCAAGTTACCAACCGAACGTGCTCTAAAGGATAAATAGGTCACCACAAAAACGCTCCAAGAAATGGTGCATACGAATATTTACCATCTTTAAGATATCACGGTGGTAAATTCATGGCTAATTTATAAAAGAATCGGTGGTGATTTAGGAAAGGAACATTTCGCTCTAATAAATTTTAGAATTCAACTTGCTGAAAGCCTGTGCAGAGTCAATGATAATTACAACTATTTAAAACGAGCCCGACCGACCATCAACCAATAGTATTAGTCTTGAGATAGACGTTAAACGAAAAAAGCCCTACGCAATTCACATAGCTGCAATAGACGTCTGTCAGTGTATCGCATTTTCTCAACTGGACATCGGAAAAACAGCGGTGTAAGTTACCTGGAAGTTCCAAACTCACTTTTAATGTGTGGAAAATGTAACATACATCTTTGTTGCAACAAAGACAGAAATTGTGTTATGTCCTTTATTATTTTAATTTTTATTATTAAATAGTTTTGTTAAATTAAAAAGCATAGGCTGTGAAAAACTATGAAACATTTTTAGTTATTTAAAAAATTTGAAAAAAAAAAAATTAAAAAAATTTTGTTTGCTTTTTACTCGTAAATGCATGCCGTATCATATATGATACAACCACGAAAATCAATTTTCCGAGGAAACTACAAATAATTAGAAATTCTTATTTTAATACTATAAATAAGGATTGCAGAAAATATAATGTGGAATTTTTTCAACAAAATAGAAAAAATCATGCAAAACAAAAAAGAAAACATTATTTGGCTTACCAGGATTTTTTTTATTTGCACTAAAATTGCGCTAAAAAATAAAGGATTTCCACTACTAAAAATAAGTGATTGTACCTTGATGTTTTATTGAATACTGATCTCATATTTATAGTGTGAGGGATTTTGTTGTAATAGAATGATGAAAGAGAGATGAAAAACTGAAACAAACATGCAATAGAGGAGAAAATATGATTTTCGTGAATCATACGTCTCTTTGAAAAGTTTGTACATACTCATGTACAACAGGTCTAAATGGGTTAAATAAATCTGCAGCAGTAAACGTATTTTTTAAACGTCTTCTTTTAATTTTGATAATTACAGTTTAACTAAACACTTTTTTATGGTTTACCCTTTATGTTTCATTTTATTATCGAAATATTTTGAGAAAATAATCCGTCGAGATATATTTTTCAAGCCGACGACAAAATAGGGACAGAATAATTATGAGTATATAACATAAAACTATAAAATTGTTAATACATATGTTTACTAACAAAATATTATGTATACCTATAATACCTGTCTGTAGCTATTATGAAATAATTGGTTACGTCTAAATAACTGTAAATATTAAAGAAATTCAGTTCACAAATTATTGTTAACGATATTATAGCTAACTTTTTCGATTTATAATTTTCAAAAATTTTCGTGGTCTTAAGAACTCATTTATTTAAATAGATTATGTATAAAGGCCTTTACAAGGTTCATAAACTAATGTTCGGAGTAAGAACGACACCCAATATCTGGCAACGTTTTGTGAATGAAAAAATTACTAATAATTTCATTGGAACACGGTGTTTCTTTGACGACATTGGGCCTATTTTTTAATTCAACCTGAGCAAGCAGTGCGCTGTCAAAAAATACTCTGTGTTTTTTATTCAACCTGAGTAATTTTACTCTGCACACTGCGTTTTTATTTGTGAACTGTGCTTACACCGAGCTTACTCAGTTCTTCAAATTTTACTCTGAAATTAATGTCAGTGTACGAAGAGTGTGCAAAGTAAAAAACAATTTTTTACTCTATGCGCACCGGATAATTTTACCCAGTACAACCTTTGCTCGGTGTACACGACCCGGGGTAAGCCTGCTTGCTCGGGTTGAATTAAAAAATAGACCCAGTGTCTGTACTCGTTCCATCGTCTCAGGCAATGTACAGCCGGCGTAATTAAAAAAATTACGTCGATATAATACGCATTTAAATAAGGAAAAATGTAAACTATTCATTGAAGAAGTTACATACTTGGGCTGATAAGTAAGGCCGGCATCCAGGAGAATACGGGTAAAACGAAAGTAATCGCTGAAATTTCACAGTCGAAGAACGTGTCGGAATTGCGTCAATTAGTTGGGATGGTAACATATTACAACAATTGTATCCATTATAATATGGCAACAGTGCTAAATCGTGCTAATATTGAGCCCAGATAAAAGTCTACTGACATGAACATCACAACGACTATCCGATTTTAAATACAAAATTGTACACAGGGAGGCCAAAAACCACATGAATCTAAGCTTTCTATCTCGGCATCCGGTGATGCAAACCGATCAACCGACAAAGAAGAACTTACAGTGTATCAATTGTTGGAAGAAGTTCTACCAATAACGAGTGGAATAATTTCAAAAGCAATGAAAAGTGACAACATTCTATGTATGCGATCTGTACAACCGTCTACTAATTGAAAAGAACTTAGAACGTATACCATAAGGGTCAAGAAGCTGAACTAACGTTACAAAATGGATGCATTTGTAAAGGTATCCGGATCTTAATTCCAATCACACTACATAAAAAAATCCTTAATGAGTTACATATGGCACATATTGGCATCGTCAAAATGAACGCACTAGCACGAAGATATTGCTATTGGACCGGCATAGACCCGATATTGAGACAATGGTGAACTGTTGTTGAGAATGTGCGAGAGTTGCAAAAGAGCCATCGAAGGCTCCAATCCATACGTGGAACTTCCGACTATGCCTTATTTTATGGTGGTAATGGATGCAAAAAGAAGATGGTTAGAGGTGGTGCCCTTGAAATTTATCACAAGTTTCCACACTATTAGATCATTACGTGAAATTTTTGCACGTTTTGGCTTGCCACCAATAATGGTAAAACACGATGGTACTAACTTTACGTCCATGGAATTCCAAAATTTCTTACGAAGCAACGGTATCATACATAACCGAATGACTCCAGCACACCCATCCATCAATGGACAGGCAGAAAATTGCATTACGGGCCGCAATGAATGATCCATGAGATCTTCATTTGAAACTACATCGATTCTTACTGCAATACTGGAAAATAATGAATTCAACAACAGAACAAATCCGTTGGTACCAAAATAAAACGATCAAATGGAAATTTGGTAAGGTTATACAGAAAGAGGGTATCTTACACTATTTTATTGAAGTCGAAGGAAAATTGCACCACCGACATATTGACCAAACGCGAGCCACGGGGTTGAAAGAAATACAGAAGGTTACTCGAATTTATTAAAAAAGTATCCAAATACAGATGTGTCGGAAGAAGAACGAAGAACAACGATAACGAAACTACTACAACCGGAATGGAAAGGAATGAATTAACTAATCGGCAATCAGCGGAGTCGTAACCAATGGAAGTTGCCTCATCAACGTCAACCTCAGGGCAAGCAACGGGTAGTATACAAAAAGCGGGTTGAAATTACATCTTTGCATATACGAATGGATGTACCAGATAATCGTATAGTCCGATGGCAAGCCGAGTGTGTCAACCACCAAATAGGATGGATTTATTGGGCCGGGAAGACTGTTATGTATTGCGTTACCATCGTTGGACTATAGTAATATCGGGTAGTACTTATGTCCTTTTTAAGCACATAAAAAGGTACATGCGAGGGCATTCCAAAAAATACCACATGCATTGTAGCAATACACATTGTAATGTAAATTATTATTAACAATAAATGTATGGAATAATAAACCAACTGTGTGACGTATGTCATTAAGTATATAATAAAGGACCTAATTCCAGAACGTCATGTTATATCCACGTTAAAATCCCAATCCAGTTATATGTAAATAATTTGATCATAATTGGTTAAGAACTGACCTACTTACATTCAGCATACTAATTCCGGAACTTCGTTTAAAATCCAGGTTAGAATCCAGATCCAATTTTGCATACCAAATCTGATAATTATTAGTCAAGGATTGGCCTAGTTCCATTGAGCATGGAAACTTTCCAAAAATTCATGTTAAAATTCAAATCAATTCACATAATTTGACCAAGATCAAACAAGGAATGCCGAGTTTTAAATAAAAATGTAGATAAAAAAATCTTTTAACGTTTTTCTGGTGGGATTTTTTATGATTTCAGCAAAATCGGGATTTTAAAAACCGGTATTTTGAAAAGCGGTGGATGAATGGAGTGATATAAGTTATAACCCCCGTATTTTAACAAACGAAGATTTAACTAAATAACTTTCAGATATTAAGAAAATGGGATTATACCTTATATGAATCCATTCATCACGCAGAAATAGCAAGAGGTGGTTCGGCATTGCTAATAAAAGAAAATATAAAACACCATTTAGAATCAAATATCGAAGAAAAAACAATACAAGTTACTACTGTAAGGATCCAAATTAAACACAGGCAGCTTATACCGTCTCCGCAATATATTGTCCTCCCCGGCATAACGTGAAAAGGGAGGACTACTTTAAACTATTTAAATCTCTTGGACGTGATTTTATTATTGGAGGTAACTTTAATGCAAAAAACACCTATTGGAGATCTAGACTTACGACTTCAAAAGCTAAAGAATTGCTTCAAGCGCAAGGCAGACATCAAAATGTGAATTTTACCCTGGTGGTTCCCCAACATACTGGCTCCGTGGTGGAACAAAAATACCTGACCTAATAGACTTTTATGTAGCAAGAGGTATATCCCAGAACTACATTCACATTGAAGACAGTAATTCGCTAGTATCGGATCATTCCCCTGTTATCATGACAGTTGGAAGATGAGTTAGGACATTTCAATGAAACAACTCAGTATGCTTCTTTGGCAAGTACTCCCATTATACCAAATAAGAAGAAGCTTAACATATTCTACCCAATGAAAGTTAGAGAGTTGGTAAGAGATAAACGACGAGCACGTAAAACCTGGCAAAGAACTAGAATACCGGAGAACAAAACAATCCTTAACAATTTAGGTAACAGTCTTAAATCTCTTCTTAAAGAAGTTGCATGCATCAATCAACAGATATCTAGTTAGGCTAACTGATGATAGAAAATCTGATTATTCACTCTAGAAGGTTTAAAAGATTTAAAAGCTTAAAATGTAAGTGCCTTCACTTTAAAAGGAGGGTGGAACCTGAGCAAGAGGTCCTAATCAGATAATGCTGATCTGTTTGCGGAGTATCTCGAGGATATCTTCCATCCACCACCAAGACAAACGGCCAATGAAAATACAATGTCAATCCACAAGCATTATTGAAGCAACATTATTGAAAGAACGTTCGAACGTAAAAAAGTATGCTCTAGCATACTTCAGGATGTCGCCCAAGCATTTGATAAAGTCTGGCATAGTCGACTGGAATTCAAGCTGCATATAGAGATCTGCCGAGACAATTTTATGCCATACTAAGATCTTATTTAACCAATAGACATTTTCGTGTGAATATTAGGATAAATACTCCGAACTAAAGAAAATATCTGCTGGTGTACTGCAGGAGAATGTCTTAAGACCACCAATTCTGTATTTTTTTTATATACAAGGAATATTCCAACAACAAATGAAGCAACTATAACCTCCAACTCCAGAAGATTACCAATGCGCTTTGTTACTGGACTAAGCGCCGGAGAATGAATCTTAATGAGACGAAATCCTCGCCTATTAACTTAACATATCAAAAGGCTTCCCATCTACCGATAGAAATTAACTCATAACCAGCGCCATATGCAAACAAAGCTAAATATATTAGCATGACCTGCGATGCCAAGCTCAAGTGGAAAGAGCATGTCAAAAAGAAAAAAGAAGAACTTAACATTAAGTTCAGAAAAAAGTATTGGCTCATATTTAGAGACTCTTAGCTTACAATTCACAACAAGCTGCTGCTATATCGGCAAATATTGAAGCCGATATGGACCTACTGTATTCAACTCTGGAGATGTACTAAGCAAACAAACTCCAAAATGATACAGACGTTTCAAAACAAGCATCGTAAATGCTCCGTGGTACACAAGAAATGAAGACCTTCACAGGGCCATACAGATGGAATACATCAAAGATGAAATAAAAAAGCAAGCCGCACACGGAAACCCCTATATTCGCCATATGATAAATAACCCTGTCGTTGAAAGAAGACTCCAAAAAATGAGGCCACTTGACCTAGTAAACTCATCAAACTAAAATTAGTATTTTAAATCGGTTAGGGACTAACCATTAGGTTTCACCCCAACTTGTAAAAATTTGAAAGATAAATTGTTAGATGAGCAGTCTCAGTTGTAATTAATAAAGAAAAATATTGAAAACGGGGGCCAACCGTGGAAATCGACCGCCGTCAATTTTTGTTCGTTGTTTATATTCAGCAATAGTAATTACTATTGCTGAATATAAACAACGAACAAAAATCGACGACGGTCGATAGTAGGCCCCCGGTATTTTGAAAAGGGTTTTGAAAAGATAATACATAATAATTTGATAATTCGGGATTTTGTAACTCGGGCGTTCGTACCTATCCCCATATTTAGACGTGCCGCCACTGCCAGTACGATTTGCGCATGTTACTATAAAATCCTTCTTTTTCTCTTTCGCCCCCCACTATAATTTAATAAAATTTCATTTGCAGGTTGTATACATACTATATAGTAAAATGAGGAGTTTGCGCCCAACATAAATTACATTAGGATGACAGCAGTATGTATATTAAATTTGACCCGGATTGAAGGCGCTAAAAATTTCATTCAGTAAAATTAATATTTGGAGGCTGTGTTGTCTTACGTGTGCCATAAAATAATATAAAAAATAGTAATGTGCAGTGTTGCAGTAACAAGTTATTTAAATTAAATAAACAAGTGATTTGTATGTTGTTTGTAAACATTAATAAAAAATTAGAAACATTTACAAATACGGCTATTGCAAAAATTATGTTAAGGCGACGACTACACAAAAATTCTAACATTAAATATTTATTTAGGAGTTGATACAAAATTACGTCATTTTGCTGCTGATTTTTCCCCAGAGAAAATCATAAAATATATTAATAGGTAATTAAACTAAACGGAATTTAACTACTCAAACAGGTAATTTATTAATTACATATATATATATATTTTTGTCACTTTGGTTTTTAAAAGTCCTTGGAGTATTATTTGTAACATATGTTAATTGCTTATTATTCGTTTTACACATACCTACATAACTACATTACGCGTACCGTAAGAAACCATAGCATATAGTAGGGGTACAATATTCAGAAAACCGTTAAAAAATTTTTTTTTATTTATACAGGGTGTAACGTGTTTATCTGCTCATATTTCAGGGAGATTTTTTGATTAGCTTTTTCAGTTGAAAATTTTAGTATGTATAAGTAATTGGGGAAGTCGATTTTCGGATTTGATGATGAAACTAAAACCGGTTTAAACCAGTTTCCTGTTTTGCATAATTTTTCCATAATTCCCCAAAACATAAATTACAAGTATATATGCTAAAAAAAATTACACTGTTAAATCTGTAATTTTTCAAATTGGATTTATTCTAAAAGAAAATGTAAATATTGTGTCGTCGACTCTAAAAACACCTACAAATCCTCTGAGCTCAATGGCTGGTGCTACACGAGATTTTAATTTCTGGTTTCGACATAAAAATTTTATGTCGCACAATTTTTGTCCGTGAATCCGAAATGACAAAAATAGAAATGAAAATAAAAAAATTTAAGGGTATTTTTGAGATGTAGATTTTTGTTTAAATTTTATTTTCGAGAGAACAGAATAAAATAATACAAAAAATTAGGTGTTTTAATTTAATATAAAGGTTTAAATTAACAATAAAAAATCTATTACGACTTAGTTTGAAACCAGAAATTAAAATCTCGTGTAGCACCAGCCAATAACATTTTCAATGTGATCGTTCATTCTCCAACTGCCGTAGCGAATGAGCCGTAATTCTGAAGAATTTTAAATTTTACATTTTACTTTCTCTAGCAGTTTCCTCTAGCAAACTGCTAGATGCGATTTTTATCGTTCATCAGCAGCAAGCTCATTTTGCTAGTCTAGTACTGGCATCCCTTATTTATCTGTCTCTCTCATTTGCAGTGCAATAAAATTGTTAGTGACTTAGGTGAACTGTATTTTCATAGCTATAAAAATTCACAATCACAAATTTTTAGAACAATCTGTATGAGGTAAGGGATCTGAGCATGACGAAGTGCGTCTCTAACTAGGCGAGAGATATGGTCATCCGCTGCTTGAGCATGTCGTTCCGCGACATTGAAAAGTCGAGAGGAAAATCCGTCAAAGGTCTCAAACGATCTCGCTTAAACCATTCGTTCCTTTGTGCGTTCGATATTGCGCTGCTTTTCGCGAACGCCATTTGGTTAATCTTGCAGATTGAAACTTTTTTTTTAAAGCTTCTCTTGTCATTTTTGCTTCTTCTCTAGGCGTCGCTTGCGTTGGGTGGCTGTCGTTATTAGAGATTATAATTTTTTTTTTTTTTTTTTTTTACGTTTATTGTTAACCCAATTCAGATCGGATTTTTAGGCTGTCATAGCTCCTTGTAACAGCCAAAGCTCGGGCACCTAACGCATGACAATCCTTCAAGTAAAGGTCGACATCTGCCTAAAATACTATATATGTACATGGTTCACTGAAGGTCTTATATATCTGTAGAACCTGATGCGATTTAAAAAAACCTTCTGCATCTGTGGCGATAACAGTGCAGTAATATGTTTATTCCATTTTAAATTGTTGCTAATTTGCACACCAAGCAGGCGAATTAAGCCACAACCCACTAGTACATGGTATTTTACCAAAAAAGGTATTCTTTGTGACATATTATATGCGAGAATGTGCAAATTTTTATGTTTTTCGTTAAACTTGACCTGATTTCTTATACCCCACTCAAATATTGTACTTAAATCGAAATTAAGCGAAGTGACAACTTCTAGCCGTTTACCGTTTAGTCACACTCCGTCATTTGGAGAGTGTGTCATTGATGATATCCCATTTAGCACAACGTTGATCTTTCAGTCTTTAAAAAAGATTTTATCCTCTTGATGGCCATAAAATCCATACCGTATGTTAGAAGTTTATAAATGAGATTCTTATGCCAACCTTGTCAAAAGTCTTTGGCATATCTAAAGCGATTGAAAAAGCTTCTTCATGTTGTTCTAGGGCGAGGTTCAATTTCACGAAAGCTATAAGGTTTTTAGATATTATTTTATTAATTTCGAGATACTTCACTAGATATTAGTTAATGCAATTCTCAAAAACTTTAGCGGGGGCTGACTCAATTGAGATTGGCTGGTAGTTTGAGGGGTCAGTTATATCACATATCACGTTTTAGAACTGCTACCCTATTCCTGAATACGAATCGAAAATATACGAATTCGTATGATTGGTATTCCTCAATATGAATACGTATAATTCTAATACGAATACGAAAATGTACGATACGTTCAAAAATTTCCCCTATTCCGCAATACAAATTCGAACAGTTTTTGTACGTGCATGAATGAATTTTTGTACGATGAATATTTAGTTAACGACTCCATACAACAGTTAAAAATATACATCGATTTAACGGACTAATTGGGGAGTCCGTTAAATCCGAATGTCCGTTAAATCCGATTGGAATGTTTTTAAATTTAATCGACTATAGATTTAGCACTTGTTCTTGAATATGTCCACCTAGGACAGAAGTCGTTTATCTCTTAACCGATTATGAACGGATTTTGTTTGTTGAATGGAAATGAGATCCATAAACGGTTTTTGGAAGAAGTTCTGGAATATGGCCACCTGGGACGAAACTCGATCATGGGATTCTTAAATGATTTTTGGAAGAAGTTCTGCAATATGGCCTCCTGGGATGGAACTCAATCAATTCTTAATCGATTATGATGGGTATTTGTTTGTTGGATGGAACAGAGATTCATAAATAATTTTTGGAAGAAGTTAGGAAATATGGTCATCTGGTACGAAACACTTTAATTTCTTAACCGATTATATTGGAATTGGGTATCTTGGATGAAAATGGGATTCTTAAACGATTTTTAAAATAAATTCTGCAATATGACCTCGTAGGACAGAAATTGGGCATTGTGGATGAAACGAGATTATCAAATAATTTTTGGAAAAAGTTCTAGAATATGGCCATATGGAGTATGCACTCTTGTATTGCAACTACCTCAAAATTGTAAATTTTCGCTTGGTTCTAAAGGTTCTGAAGATCTCATGATCTTAGAAGACATCATATTCCATGTTTCGTGAACAGTTTTCGATATCGTTCTTGATAAGAATAATATAAATTTATCCGAGCCCTTTGTGTAGGGTGTATAACGTGATTTTTTTGTGTTGACCTGCCACTCAACCCCCTAATCCCATGAGTGGTTACGTACTGGTGATAGATGTTAAGGCATCCAGCCTTACCCGAAACATGTTAGCATCACGAGCCAGTTGCTTAATAAAACGCCTGCTTATTATCGAGTTCCGCCCTAGTTTAAATTACCGAGTTTCGTGGCGATAATCCAGAATTTCTTAAACAAATCATTTAAGAGTTCCTTTTCCATTCGATATACAATCCCATCATAATTGGTTAAGAAATGACGAAGTCCTGTCTTACGTGGCCATATTCCAGAACTTCTTCCAAAAATCATTTAAGAATCCCATTTCCATCCAGTATACCCAATCCCACCATAATCGGTTAAGAATTGATCAAGTTCCGTCCCAGGTGGCCATATTCAGAATTTCTTCCAAAAATCGAAGAATCCCATTTCCATCCAGGACATTCAATCTACTCATAATCAGCTAAGAAATGCCTGAGTTCCGTCCCAGATTAAATTCGATCGAATCGATTAAATTTAAAAACATTCGGATTTATCGGACAAACAGATTGAACGGACTCCCAATATAATAATTCGTAATCTTACGTTTTATTAACATCCACCTTGCTGACTATTTTTATCACTTAAAAATAGTAGGTGATGAAATATATCATTTCAAGTGACGCTTATCACTTCATACGACTATGAGAATAGGGATAAACATAAATTTCCCTTATAGCAAGAACACACACCAAACAATTACGTACGATCGCATTCAGGAATAGCAAAGTATTTTCGTAACGAATTTCATTTTCGTATCGAATACATTTTCGTATCGTATTCAGGAATAGGGTCCCTGGTTGTACCATCGCACTCTTCCAGGCTTATAGGAAAGAAGAATAATTTTAGTTAATATTGGAGCCAAGTCGGTGGCAATATTCGATTCCTTCAATATACGAACTGGAATTCCGTCAGGTCCTAATTTACGTCCATTTTCTTCAGGTCTCTGAAGATAATTTCCTCCGAGATGTTAATGGGATCCATTTTGGAAACACAATACGGAATTAACGGCGGCGTAACTATCGAGGACAACTTGCAAATATAGATCAACCACCAAACCAAAATGTGCATGGCTGCACATTTCAAAGCTGAGATGGATGTTTTAGATATGTTGGCTACCGATGCGGCCTTCTGATAAATCTTCGATCTTAGGTTTTCAACTCGGAATCCTTGGCGTCTGTCTTGTTGTCGGTTATTTTCGCTTTACAGGTTTGGTTCGCTTTCGTGTTTTACAGGTTAGTTAGTTAGTCACGAGTCCTCGGACATTGGCAAAATGGATGGTAAGGCTATCAATTTTATCTTTACGAGGATTATGCTGACGATCCGAAGATGCATATTTTTCGATTATTATTATTATTCACTGTCAAATTTAAAAAATACAATATTGTGAAAAACCGTCCCTACCAAAGATAAAAAATCGAATAATAAAGAATGCGGGCGAAATCATGAACTGAATTTAAATATGTAACAGTTACAAAGAAGAGAAAACAACAGAAAAAAGTTTTATGGAAATGGATGAAGTCCAACTGTTAGTTGTCCTTTATAACTGTTTCGACGCACTAACTATTCCACTTACGAAGTAAAATATATATTCAAAGATTAATTATTTTTTATTATAAAGGGTTTTCCAATAAGAGGTTTCATTTAGATATTAAAAAAAAGAGTATTTTTAAGAGAAATCAATGAATGTTTTCATTGTAAAGAGGAAGGTATGCCATTAACAATTGAAAACAATATCAGCCAAATGGCCACCACGTCTACGCTTGCAGCACCATACCCTTTTCATGAAACTTTCCATTCCCAATTCGCACATTTGCGGCTGTATGTCCTCGATAACTTCACGAATATTAACTTAAAGGTCTTGAATCGATTGTGGAGCATTGGCATAGACCTATTCTTCACGTGGCCCCAAAGAAAAACGTCTAAAGGTGTTAAATCACAAGATCTCGGTGGCCAATTGTGATCACCTCTTCGAGAAATAACACGGTCAGGAAACTTTTCTTGTAAAATTGCGATTGTTTCATGCTTGTCTGGCACGCCGCCTTGCTGAAAATAAACGTCGTCCACATCAATATCTTCCAATTCCGGCTCAATGTCGTTTGTGGAATGTCTAATTTCAAAGATCGATGAGGAATCGACAAACCTGGGTTTTCGTCAGCACTACGTACTACAGCAGCAATATTCTCGGTTGTTCTTGAGCAACGCACACGGTTTTGATTCTTCACATCACTAACTTGTCCCAACAGCTCAAATTTTTCCATCAGTTTGACTATTGCCGGCCGAGAAGGTGCTTCACGACCAAACAAAAGTGCTTTAGGTTTGCAAACTGTGACTGCAAAATTTTCACCATTTTTGTAGTGAATTTTGACAATTTCAATGCACTGTTGAAGCGTGTATCGTACCATTTTTAGTAATGGCATAGTTTTTACTTGTCAAATGGCAAAAGATGGTAGCTCGAAAATTGACAGCTGCCCAAATAGCAGGCTATTCAAAATGAAACCTCTTATTGGAAAACCCTTCGTTTATAATATCTTATATTATCGAAGAACTTTATTATTCTGATTAGTTATAATCTTGTCCACCTTGATTGTTCAACGAATACAGTTTTGTCTTTTTTTTACAATGGGCGCTTTCAGGGCACCCAACAGTTGGGAACATGTTGAGTAAAATCGCGGCCAACGCTATGAAAATGTTTAGCACTATGAAATTTTTAAATCAAATTGGCGATGATTTTACTTATCATGATAGAGGACCTGAAGCGCCCAATGTAAAATTTATTTTAATTTATTTATTAGCATTTTTAATTTTTAAGGTACTTGAGCAAAACTCCAAAATGCAATGCCTTCCAAAACAAACTTTTCCTAAAGTCAATTCAAATGTCGAAAACGGTGGATGAATTCCCGTAGATTTTAATTCAGTGCGATAATAATATCGAAAAGTGTAATCGCCCAAGTATCGCTACTTCCAACATATTTCGATTTTTATGGAACAATTGTTGGAACTAAGTTCCACGGTCAAGTTCCATTTTATTACAAGTTTTACTATGAACTGTGGAACAAAAACCTAATAACTCAAGGAACTGGATATTTTTGAGTTCCATGTCTTCCATGAAATTTCTCAAAAATGTAACGAAAGTTGGGACTGTCAAAATGAGTTACATTTTGTTATACTTGGGCGACGCGCGACACCTGTGTTTAAGTTTTTGTAGGAAATGTCGAGAATCATCGAACATTTTTGATTTGGATTCACCAAGTATTCTTTTTTTATTGTTTTGGCTACAAATTTTTATACTAAATGCGTAAACCACAACAATCGAACAATTTCATTCGCTTCTTAAGACAAGCAGTGGGTATTGTGGTTGAATTCTACACATACCCCCAACCTCTATCAATAAGGAATATTTTGTGGAAAGACATTTTCCGAACTGTAGATTTGAAAGTTTGCAAATATGCTTAATTTTTCAATCTGGGCCAATAATGGTTTTCCATTAGATGTCAGTCATTGACACAAAAGTATGAGAAACAACTTTCTGAGTTTATGTTAAATAATAAATTGCGGATGTTAACTGGTATGAGCCTATTGGGCCTCGCCACACTTTAATTCTTTCAGCGTGATTCTCTGATTTCAAAAAATCAATCGACGTCCACATTTGATTTGTTTGCGTATTTGTAGGAGGTACCAAAAAATTCGTTCGGATTGTTTTGTTTGCTTATACATATTAAAAATAAAAATAATTAATTTAAAACTGTAATATTTAATTAATATATTTTATTTTAAATTATATATTAAATTAAATATAAATTATATTTTAAATTAATCATTTTTATTTCTATTTTTTATTATAAGCAAACAAAACAATCCGAACGATTTTTTTGGTACACCCTTTTTTTACTATAGCCTTTCTTTTTTATGTATGTGCGTAAAATTATGTTTTTTGAATTTATTCGTATAGTAAAAAATATTTATTACTTGCTGCGAAAATTGCTTCCTTGGTTGAAAAAATATATTTTTTGCACTCGAAGCAAACATTAAACTAAAATTAACCCAAAAACGACAAATAAACAAGATGTCCTTGAAATATTTACGTCGATTATAGAACTCGCCGGATTTACTGCGGCGGGAGTCCAAACTCTATATAAAAAAATTAAAATCATTAATTTCAATCAAGGTTGCGTTGAAAAATGGGTATATTTTCATATAATTCAGTTTTTACGATTCGCAAACCATTCGCAATGTTTTAGCTGCGGATTTCGAACGAATATTTTTGTTTGATTTGTGTGAACATAAAACCAGTTTAACATGCAACCTTGATCGAAATTCATGTTTTTATTTTTTTTTATATGTAGTTTGGACTCCCGCCGCAGTAAATCCGGCGAGTTCTATAATCGACGTGATTTATTACGTAATAGTGCGAAGAAATCAGTGAATCAAAAAAAAATATTGACGAAAAAAGAATCAACAATTTCCCCGCCAAACAATTAGTTTGAGGGTGAAGGGGAAAGAAACGAAGAAAGAATCACGCTGAAAGAATTAAAGTGTGGAACCGTGGATTTATTTGAAATTAATATATTACAGCGTCAAAGTTTCACACAGTTATTCTGTGCGTCTTCAGGACGAAAACTAAAATATTTTTACAACAAATATGAAAACGATAAAAATTAACAATAAATGAGAAAAATTAAATTTAAAAAAAAAAATATAAAAACTTACAATATAGCAAAAATTATTTTTATAAAAAATATATATACAATTTTTTTAAAAATTGAAAACCACAATCAAAGAATTGAAAAGTAAAACTGTTATGAAAAAAATTTTCTTTACAATAGAAAAGATTTGATTTTATTGAAAAACTAAACACATTTTATAGGAAAAACTTAATTATAAAAAAAGAAAACGTCATTGACATTATAAACGCATGGCATACAAAAGATGGACAATTTCAATAAAAGATCCTTATAAATATAATACAACACTATAAATATATTAAAAGAACTGATTAGGAATTTTTTTTTTACAATAAATGATTGTAGGTATTTTGTAAACTTATACAATCAGTTTGTTTGTTTAATCCATAACCATCCTTCTTAATATGGATCATTTCCAAAAACCTCCTCGTTAAACAATTTCCCTCATTTTCTAGAACTTCGACATTATCAGGAAATAAATCGTGCTTAGTGTCATGTAAATGTACAGGTAGAGCACTAGCATTATTCCGATCTAATTTATTTAGTGTAATATTTTTGCATCTTTTTTATGTTGATAAAATCTGGTATCCACAAGTTGTTTAGTTTGACCAATATAAGACTTATTGCATTGACAAGTACATTTATAAACTACATTTCTTTTATTCAATTATTCTATAGGATCTTTTAGAGGTGAAAATAACAACCTATCTAAATCTGTATGAGCTTTTCCAACAACTTTAAAATTAAATTTACCTAAACAATAGGTTAATTGTTCATGTAACGATTTAATATACGGAATAGTTACGTAATTAATTTGAACATTATTATTTAATGGTGGGCCAATAACAACAGGTTGAAATAATCTAGAATTTTGATAAATGATTGGATTAACTAATGAATTGATAAAAGAAATAGGATAATTGTTATTTAAAAGTATAGTTTTTAAAAGTCGAAAATTATCTAAATGGAAAATGGGATCAGATAACTGGATAATTTTATTTGCTAATAATTTAACAGTGTTTCTTTTATAAGATAAAGGTAAATGAGAATTAAAATTTAAATATCTCCCAGACCAGGTTGATGAAACCAATGGAGGTTAATGAAACCAATTTGTTATCAATGATCCATCATCATTACGGATTATTAATAAATCCAAAAATGCTATTTTATTATTACATACATTCTAATTCTATTGTAAATTTAATATTAAGGTTAAAATCATTAAAAGATTGATAAAATATATCAATTTTATCATTCGGAATTGCAGTAATTATGTCATCAACATAACGACAATAAAATATAGGTTTAAAATCTAAAGAATTTAAAACACTAGATTCTAAAAATCACATAACTAAATCCGCTATAGCAGGACTAATTGGAGAACCCATAGGAGAACCAAAAAGTTGTTTATAAATCTTTTTATTAAAAGAAAACTCACAATTGTTCAAAACTAATTTCATAACATTATTGAACTGAGTTTTGCTTAAGTTAACACAAGAACGCTCTTCGGGTGAAATTTCACCCATTAATGATAACTTTTTTTATTATGAACAGAATGGTTAAAATTTTTGAATTCGTTAAAATATTGAAATATGTGATATATGGATGGATATGTATATGGATTTTATATAATATATATTTGGGTGAAAATTTCACACGAGAAAATGCATGTGTAATTTTTTTTGAGAGTCGTATGAGGGTTAATATTAGAATTTTCTTTTATTTCTAACCATCTATCAGCTGGTTTTTGCTCGACGATTATTTTTTGTTTTTGACTGCTTTTGGTAATTTTGTTTGAATCCTATGTTTTGTTTTATTTATGATTTTACTCATAAGTAGCTATATGTATGTATTATACTTACATGGATATTAGCATTGGAGGTGTACAATGAAATTTACATTTCGATACCCACGAAAATGTGGTTATAGTTGCTCTGCTATGTGTGAGTATCGATAGGTATAAGAAGAAACAATGTACGAGATCAGGGCAGTTTTGTTTTCATTTTATTTTATTTACTTCATTTTGTATTACCCTATCGGAAAATGTTCATCGGGGCTCGAACACAGTGGCGCGGGAGCTCTCACAGACATGCGAATTGCATGGATTTTTGATTTGGTATTGAAAAGCCATCAAATTTTATTTGATTGTATGTGTCCAAATTTTTTGTAGGTCGGGCAATTGATGACGACAGCATGGGTGGGCTTTTTGATGAAATTCTGAACAGGAGGTGTGTTGCGATTATCTTTCTCTCCGTGAGAAGTTGAAGTTGTGTATTGGGCGTTCTACTGAATAGACAAATATTTATGGAGAAAAGCCGATAACTATGGCTTGAGATATATTAGACAATACACAATGTAACACATAACACATTAAAAACGCCCAGTCATAACTTTTTTGTCACCACCAGGAATCGAACCCGGGACCCCCGAATTACATAGCAAGCGCTCTACTTACTGTGCTATCGAAGGCGACAAGTTCAAAAAATAACTAACATGTTCATGAAGGTCGTTATTGGAGAGGCTATTATTACTTTTCTAATGGTGAAATCCAGTTGCAATCGAATTTAATTTTTTGAGCTTGTGCAGGCATTTCATTCTGGTAAGGGTTTTGGAAGTGATTAGGGACGCAGATTTTATTTCCTTATCTTTAGATTGATTGTGGGATGTTTTCTTGATAATAGGAACGTGCAATGGAGCTAGTTCAATGTATGTACCTGGACTGAAAGTGACTTGCAAAAATGAAGACGTCTTTTGTTTTGTGGTTGAAACATAAAATATTGAACATAAGGTATCATTCAAAATGCCCCTTAATGGATTATATTACACTGTTTAATGGATTATATTACACTGCATGAATTTTCGTAGGAACTGCCTTATTACTGTTTCAGTGACTTCTTTACAGGGGTCATTGATGAGTTCGTCAATGCGTTATGAGGATCATTCGTTGGATCACATAGGATTTCATTGGATATATAAATAACTTTGGTTCTGGGCACGTAATAAAGTTCATTGAGACTTCGTTGAGGGATTCATGATGGGCCCATCGGTGAGCTCATCGATTGCCTTCCAGTAGGGTATATAGCTAATTATAATATATTTATTATATTTTTGCTTTTTGTGCTTGTGTGTGTGTGTGAATGTTTTGCTGAATAAAAGGACACAAAAAACAACGATCGAATCTTAGATCTTAGATCAATCTACACAGTGGCGACGAGGATAAATAAATAAATTGTTTACTTGTTGTTTATTTTTTGTGTTTTTCTTTCATATTAGAGTACTTTAAATGGGTTCATTATGAGTAGTAGTAGGTCGGTGTCTGCGGTTTGTGATGCTAGTTCATTCAACATTATGTTTCTCAGCTTATACGGATGGTTGTATTCATATAATATTAGGCTCTATTGTTACCTATATTTCTAAGCTATTTTTGGTCATTTTAAATTGTTTTGTTTGGGAGTTGATGCATTTATCAATTATTAATATAAGAAGGCAAATTTGCAGTTTTACACAGAACCCTTGTCTGAGGTTTAGATATACATATCTAAATTAGTCTTTTTAATGAATATTATAGATGTTTTTGTTGAAGTTTAGTGTCAATTTAGCGCGAGTGGAATCATTTTTGAATTTTAGGATGATCAGTCGTACGCTGAAATTTTTGAGCTATACGATTTACCACGATACGTTTATAATCTGTCATGGTTTCATCACGGCTTTGTCATAAATGTTGTTGATTAGTGATGTTAGTGCGGAAGATCGCTTGGTAAATAGTAGAGGTTTCACTGGGAGAAGATTCGACTATTGGGATCGTTCCGAAAACAACTTTATGTGCCGCATAGTGAGTTTGATTTTTGATTCTAGAAAAGCGTGAATCGAGTACTCCTGGATAAACATTACATGTTTTTCTTGATACACTTTATTATCATTATTTATAAAAATGATTCTTTCCACAGTTTGATTTCAGAGATTAACTAATTTACTAATATTCCTTCATCCAATTATTCAGAATTTTAGTAATAAAATATTATATTTTTTATATTTTAATTTGTTGAGCAATTTAGAGTTATCGAGATTTATCAGAAGTTATTTGAAGCCAGCATACTTTCTAATTAAAAGCAAAATTTTAATTTACAAGTCAGAAGAGCAGACAAGGCAGGAATCATAATGGCTATCTGGTTGCTAATAAAATTGATATTTCCGAGGATATTTGACCTTTTGAAATTACAGTTAGCTTGGAAGCTACAGAGTAAATTTGAAATGCAGTTAAATATTGCTGTACTTAGATAGTTTTCCAAGGATCGTGGCATTTCTTTTTTCTAGGTTTTTTCGAGAGACTGTGAGGGTTTTTGAATTTAGTTAATACTAATCAGAACATTACATTTATTGTAATCAAGTATAATTTGAATCATAATAATGACATTTTATTTCTTGAAATTTACTGTAATTTAATTAATTATAAATTTTTTTAGGATCCTGATTGCTGAATATTTATATAAAATAATCAAAAATAATTGTGTTGTCTTGTGCTAACCTTCTTATATTATACTTAATAAACACATTTTTTATTAATCACTTGTTTTTTGTTTCGCAGTTATTTTGAATAATTTTCAAAAAGTTTAAAAAATCACTCGATCGATTTCGAGATACTCCTGATGATGACCTAACAAGTCGAAATCGATCGAGTGATTTTTTAAACTTTTTGAAAATTATTCAAAATAACTGCGAAACAAAAAACAAGTGATTAATAAAAAATGTGTTTATTAAGTATAAGTGTGTTTCGCCAAGTGCCTACGGCAAATAGCGTAAAAAGTACTTCTTATATTACATTTCAACTAACAATTTACTAACTATTGACTACTTAGGTGTCTGAAACCGGGTCAATTTCCATAATAATTAATAAACCTTTCCTATCCCTCCATCTTGTTATATGTCAAAGAGTGTGCGGATGGGCCCGGCGTCAACCAGGAATCTTACTTAGGTTTGGTCGCACATTCCAATCAATCAATCAAATTTCTAACCATCTATCAGCTAAAAGTTCCAGAGCTAATTTGCTATCAATATTGGTAAATAGAGAAAAAACATCAAGTGATACAATTGTGTAATTTGTAGGTACAACTATATTTTTAATTTTATTTTTAAAATCTACTGAATTTTTTATTGATGTAGATGATATCTCAACAGTTTCTTCAAAGTTTTAGATAAAAAAGAAAAAAACTGATATAAAGGTGTACCTATAGAACTAACTATAGGTCTATAAGGAGTATTTTCTTTATGTATTTTTGGTAAACTATGAAGTCTAGTTACTACCCCATGGTAACTTCTTAATTATGTTTACCTTCATATAATGTTATCTTCTTTTGTTTTTCCCAAAGACTAACCATCTTGTTTAATTTTCGTTGAATAGACAGTATTGAATCATTCTGAATAGGTTTATAAATTCTAGTATCATGTAACATTGTCGATAATTTCTCTAAATAATCCGATTTATTTACTAGCACTGTCACATTACCCTTATCAGCTTTAGAAACTAATATATTGGGATTAAATAGGAGAAACCTCTTTGTAAAGCTCACATTATATAAAAATCGAGTTTCTAAAAGAGACAAAAAATTCTTTTGATTTGATCTATTTTTAAAATTAGTTAAAATATTAACTAATTCATTACGTAGACATGGTTTATTAATGCGATTATCATCTACTTTACTCAGAGCACTTTCAACATTTGCAATAATTCTAATATACGGTGTAGATTTTACTTTTGTAGGTGGACAAAAATTATCACCAAGTTGAAGAACTTCTACAATATTATTAGGAATATCAGTATTAGTTAAATTTACTAACCATTTATTGTTGTTATAATAACAACATTAATTTATAATGAGGCAAATTGTTTAACGAGGAGATTTTTGGAAATGATCTATATTAAGAAGGATGGTTATATGGATTAAACAAACAAACTGATTGTATAAGTTTACAAAATACCTATAATCATTTATTGTAAAAAAAAAAAATTGCTAATCAGTTCTTTTAATATATTTATAGTGTTGTATTATATTTATAAGGATCTTTTATTGAAATTGTCCATCTTTTGTATGTCATGCGTTTATAATGTCAATGACGTTTTCTTTTTTTATAATTAAGTTTTTCCTATAAAATGTGTTTAGTTTTTCAATAAAATCAAACCATCTTTTCTATTGTAAAGAAATTTATTTTTCATAACAGTTTGACTTTTCAATTTTTTGGTTGTGTTGTGGTTTTCAATTTTTAAAAAATTTTTATATATATTTTTTATAAAAATAATTTTTGCTTTATATAATTGTAAGTTTTTATATTTTTTTTTTTAAATTTAATTTTTCTCATTTATTGTTAATTTTTATCGTTTTCATATTTATTGTAAAAATATTTTAGTTTTCGTCCTGAAGATGCACAGAATAACATTCACAATTTATTGTTAAAAAAAGCCTAATAACCTTTATAATTTATGTTAAATGTTTATATAACACACTTTTAGGGGTAGAACGCGTATTTGTAAACATTTTTAATAACTAGTCTTTTAGAGGTTAAAGTCGTTTTTATAAACATTTTTTTTTTAAATTTATATAACTTGCTTCAGTCATCCACCTTTTAGGAGAAAAGTTTTATACTTTCGTATTACATTTTTGTTTTTATATTTCCCTTTTTCGGGTAACCTCGCTATAAACATTTACAATCTGAAAGAAAAGTGTGATTGCAAACTATATTTTTACTTCGAAATGGGCCTTTCTAAGTTGTTGTGCTAAGTTAGGAGTAAAACTGATAGGAGGTCTGATAAGTTCTGAAGGTTTTTGAGTAGATGGTTCGGAACAAATCCGTTATTTCTAAATACGCGCTGCTATAAAGCTAAAATAATTAGTACAGAATCGCTATAGGTATGCGGGAGGATAAAAGCGACAGTGAATCGTATGGAATAATAATTTTTGTTTAAAGTAAAAATAATTGTGTTAGATTAATTAATAAATAATTGTGACAATTATTTTTGTTTTGTATTACGTGTTGAGTGTAAGTATTACGAAATAGTCCCTGAAATTTCTAAGAATATTCAGAAATAGTGTAAAATCAAAATTGTTGTTGTTAATCGTCAAATTGACCGTTGCATTTACAACCCAGTCATCCGAACCAAATTTGAAAGGTGAAATTCATTTCGGAATCATTAGATTTTAATTATTTTATGTAAACGTACCTATCTGAAAATAAGTTCGCTTTCTACTTTATCATAGTTGTTAGTTCATTCTGTTCATCATCTCTGCCCGTCGAAATAAAATTGATTGTAATCTTACTTCTATTTTTTAGGTCGTGTTCACATTTGTAAACATTTTTGATAAGACGAATTAGTCTAAAATTTGCACTGACTTTTTTAATCTTGTATTTCTGTGGTTTCTGAACTATTGTCAACATATTATGTATAGTGATAACGCGGATAATGAATAACTAGTTCTGCTGTGATTTTAATCTGTGCGTCTTTAAATAGAATTTTTTGAATTTTATTTTGTTCTTTACGAGAGCGTTATTGCGTTTAATTTAGTGTCGCGTGACTTAGTCAGTGCGGGTATGTGCAATTTTATCGCCGACCGTCTTATCATTAACCATTTATCCGTAGTTTTTCTTAATTTTCGTCGAAGTAGGAGATGTGATAAAAACATTTCCTCAAGAAATCGAACTTCAGCTGACATCGCTTTAATCTTTAACAGGATCTACTCGAATGTAGCAATAAGTGTGAACTTGTCATATGCTGCTTAACAATCAGGTCTCTAATCACATTTGACATTTTTTACATTCAAAAGAAGTTGTGAAACTTTTTCAGGGATTGGCATTGCTGGATGGTTAAGTTAGGTTTAACTACATATCCAGCGTCATGCATAATTTTATTTTTTAATTTGTTTAAACTAATAATTAATTTAAATAGAGAAATAAAAGTAAATTTTGTTTCAAAAATAGTGCAATAAAATTATATTAGTTTTTTACAACAAATTTTATTTCAGTAAGGAATATATCCTAATTTCCTAATTTTAAAGAAAGGTAGCGTAGCGTCCGCAACTGCCATTGTTAGGACGTTTCAAGTGATGATGTGTGCGCTCATCCTGAATAACCAAACGGCATAATTATGCTAAAGACGACCTCACTCAAAGAAGATGGGAGCTTTGTAGGTACCCTGCATAAGCAGTTCTAGAGAGACAATTTTTTTTGCATGCATTTTTGGCGTCCTTGATCCGAAATATCGATAAAAGAGGTTTAGGACCAGGGCTGCAATTTTTATCAAATTTACCGACCGACTTACCGACGTTAATTTGTTGTTCAACTTAAATATTATTGAAAGATAGGATAAGCACCTCGCATAATTTCCTCGTTTGCCTTTCGAAAATATTTTAGAGGGGGTTTAATGATTTGATTTGTTGTTTTTGCTAGTAATCGGGTTTTGTATTTAGCGTCTCTTAGACGAAATTTTTAATTTTCGTTTCCTATTTTCTCGGGTTCTGGACCACTAATTAGCACAAATTGAGTTTTCGACGAATTTAACACTAAACCTACCAAAACCGGCCAAATTGGCCGTTTTCAAACTTTTGTAAAATTTACACATATTTAAACGGTATAATACCGCCAGTAAGTTTGGTTTCTTATGTGGGAAAATGATGTTTTAGTTTTGTATGTACATTCTGCAATAAATTAAACATAATGTGCGCTGACGAAATATAATCAATGGCATTTTTATTTACCCGTTAATTTCACCAAGCGCGGTAGGTTTAGTGTTAAAGTAAGGTTAGATTAGAGTGGCTGACGTTGTGATACCACAGGATTCTATCTCCTCTTTACTCCCGCTGAAACCATCCAGAACTACTTATGTAGCGTAAAATATCTCGCACTTCACAGTCTGCAAGTTCCGAAAAGTCCATACCATATACACCTATGTACTTATGCCTTCTGTATGATAGTGCTGGACATGAGCATTGGAAGTGATCTAAAGTCCTTTCCTCCTCTTCGTCCATACAACTTCTACAAAAGTCATTCGTCCTTCTCGCATGTTCCCCAAAAAGCCAGTGTCCTGTTAGTCATCCCTAAGACCAATCCTACCTCTCGTTGTCCCAAAGATACAAGTGCTTTGGAGCACCGCAAGTCCAGTTTTGATCCTAGATTCCCCAGTTTTTTCCTTAGCGATCTAACTATCGTCGAGTGTCCCGTTTGAAGACACTTCCACTAAGAGACAGCCGAGAGCCTCGTAGCCACATTGGCTGCCATCTGCTTACCAAAAAATTCGATTGGAATAAGGTGGAACATAACCTATAAAGCTTGTGTAGGTGTTGTCCTAAGCGCCCTGCTTATAAGCATACAGGCCATTCTTTGCACCTTCTCCATCATCCTTATATATGTTACCTTCTCCAGAGCTGGCCACCACACGTCCACCATGTACATCAGCACAAGCTTACCACTGCCGTATAGAGCCTGTGTACCAGCACCGGTTTCAAACACCATCTCTTACCTACACGAGTAAATGCCTACATTAACCTTATTCACCCTTTCCACAATGTTAGGCTTACAGCTGAGCTTACTGTCCAAGATTATGTCAAAAAATCAGCAAACGCCAGTCTAATGCCGTTCAATTTTATATTTCTTAGTAAATATTATCAGCTCTGTCTTGGAATGGTTGATCCCTAATCCACATTTGCTGGGCCATTTCGTAACGATCAGGCTTATATTCTTTATAACATCTCTAATCATGTCCAAATATTTGCCTGAGACAGCTATCGCTACATCATCTGCATACGCTACAACCCCCCTCTCTCCAGTTCCAAAAGCAATCCATTCATTACTACATTCCAAAGAAAGAGGGGCATTACACATCCTTGCCGAGTTCCTCTAACCACCCGTCTTCTAATGGTGGCCCCTCCCAGTTGCGAGGTTATAATCCTTCTTACCAGCATCTGATTTATCAAATTACTTATGGGGTAGTCCACTTTCAAAAATAACAATCCTTCCATGATCGCCTAAGTTTTTACACGAAGCCGCTCACTATGGCACATTTCAAAACAGGATGTAATAAAACAGGACATCACAAAACAGTACATGGTACACAACAGGACCATTTAAAACAGTACAACACAAAACAGTACATGGTACACTAAAGTACGTGGTACGAAACAGGACCGATAAAAACAGTACAACACAAAACAGTACATGGTACACTAAGTACATGTTACTGAACGTTAAGCTAGAGGATTTTTTCATTTGTTAAATATTTTTTTTATTGAATACGTTTAGTAATTAGGATATTATCAAGTGGATATTTGCCTTAACCTAGAGTAATTAGACAGTATAATATATAGAATTATAATTGTTTTAAATTATAATAAAATATCCCTTCACCTAACAATATATAACATTATTTTAATTTAAATCGCTAATACTCGATCGTTGCAAAATAGATCAAAAATTTAAATAAATATATAAATAATATATTTATTTTATTTATATATTTAATTACATTTTTGATTTATTTTGCAACAATAAGTAAAACTTAAACAATTTTTTGGAATTAATACCTGCAAAATTGACTATTAACTATTTTGCGATGTACTCTTCCGTACCATGTACTTTAGTGTACCATGTACTGTTTTGTGTTGTACTGTTTTAATCGGTCCTGTTTCGTACCATGTACTGTAGCGTACCATGTACTGTTTTGTGATATCCTGTTTTGTGACATCCTGTTTTAGCACATCCTGTTGTGAAATGTGTCGTCTCGTATGAGACCCGTTTTTACACTATTAAAGGCACCCTCAATGTCGAGAAATGCTACCATACAAAACTCTTGCGAGTAAATTGACTTCTCAATCATACGTATTAGGTCGTGCAGAGCTGTGCCCACCGACTTGCGACCTTGCCCAATTCTTGGGCTCAATTTTTGTTCGAATACCTTCATCTACCAACTTTTCCAAGGTTTTCAGCAGAAAGGATGATAAAGTTAAAGGATTCAGGTCCTTTGGATAAGCATGTGATCTCTCCCATTTTCGGGATAAAACTACTCTGATCTCCGTCCATTTCCTACGAATACAGACAAGTTTCAGACATCCCCTGAAGATACCCTCCAGCCAGGGGAGGATGACTGCCTAGTTCTTTTGGATCTCTGCTGGTATAATCCGATCCGAGCCCGCCGATTTATAAGGCTTAAAACTGTTCAACGGCCACAGGATTTGTTCCCTGGCCACGATACCCTCCACCTCTATTGAAGGTGCTCCTCGATGAGCTTCAGGCTCCATCGAGGCATCAAAGCTTCCCAGATAATGGGTCTCGATGAAGAGCTCCAATGATTCCGCCTTTGAAACTGTCCATGACCCAAATTTGTAGACAAAATTTTCCTAAGGCGATAAGTCTCAGAGATTTCCTCCATTCTCCAACAGAAGAGTCTCCAAGACCCCTTTGTGCCTTTCTCAACACTATTTTGTACTTTCTTAGGTCCTCCTTATAGGAGTCCCATTCGCGAACCTCCCATGTGTTCTTAGCTTTATTAAAGGCTGTCCTACATGCCCTCCGATAGGATCCCAACACCTTTTTCCACCATGTTGGTTTCCGCCTGCCCCTAGGCTTTATAAGGGGGTAATTAATTTCATTAAATGAAAGATTGCATTCCTTTATTCTTCTACTATCGCCGGAAGTCCAGGGACCTCCAGCGGCAATAATTCCTGCAACACCTCCCCATATTTGTTCTAGTTTGTCCTTCTGGGATTCCTGAAGGCTTTCCGGGTAACAGGTTTAATGTCGAGATTATATGTTACATATCGGTGATCAGAGAATCAGTGCTCCTTCGCCACTCTCCACCCCCTGATCATATGAAAAATTGTTTCTGACTCAAAAGATCACATCTAAAACCTCCTGTCGATTTTTAACAATGAATGGCGGTTCTCGCCCAATATTGCAATACTCCCCTGGTCGTCCTCCGCCCGCTTGACCGTCTCCCGCTGGGTCCGTTTACCGTTGCCCCTAGGCTGATCTTCCGCGCACGTATCGGCCTCGTTTTTTTTATATATTTTAAGAGTGATCGATCCGAACCCGAAGTTGATCACTCTCTTTAATTTTGCAAGGGAAGCCCGGGATTCTTTATTGATCAGCATGATTGCCAATCTTAAGCCCTGTTAGCCTCCTCCTGCTGTACAATCCTCATCTACCGTTGGAAGATCGGGATTACTGGCTTGAGTGATCTCCAGGATCTCTTCTTACTTATCTGGTTCGTTTGGTAACCAGACGCGTGCCCTCGGCCTACTCAGGATTTCCTCTGCAGGCTGCCTCAAGCCTCGTGCCCTGCCACGCCTCGCCTACTTCGGCCACTTCCCTTTTATAAAGGTCGACTGACCTCTGGTCTGAGCACGCAGTTAACTTCACGCACCCCTGGAACAATCCCGCATCACTACAGGATGGGGGGATCTGTGTATATCTTGGCTCGCTTGCTGTCGCTCGTGTCAAGCTCATCCTGAGACCTCAGCTGACGTTTTTTAGCCCATGCCACAGATTCCTTTTGCTCTACTGTAAGCTGCTCCTCACGGGTCGCAGTCAGTTTCTCTAAAATTTTGAATGCCGGTCGTCTCTCGCTGTAACGTCACTTCGCCGGAGGGATCTCTCTCAACCACCCCGGCCCGTAGTTAAAGAATTTTGTGATTTTTAGAAGTGAAAATTTCTTTCTTTAGGCTGTTCAAATAATTCGATAATTATTGACTGTGTAGATAGTTCATTTTTAAATTTGTATTTTAATTAAAAAAATGGTTTGAGCGTTATTTTATATTTTACTTCGGTTTTTTCAATTGTAATGGTGTTTTGTGATTGTTCCGTATATTGGTCTATTTCAGCACTCTCGAATTAAATACACAATCGCAGGAAATTCTTCCATTTAGCGTCAATCTGTGTGACAACAATTATGATAATCGACACTTACTTATACACAATCAACTTCCCAACCACCCCATACATTTCTTTCCTTTAACGCTGGATCGCGGATAAATGAATATAGATGAAAATGTGAAAGAATCAAATTTCGTAGGCTACGCAGTAATCCGCTAGTAGTACAACTACTTGTATTGTTCTATATATCAGGAATTCCGCAAAAAGGTCAACCACACGCTTGAAAAATGGAATCGACAAATGATAAGAACAGTGATGTTTTTTAGAAAAGAAATATTTTAACATTAACATTTGACAGAATTTTTTATTCTTCTACATTTGCATAACGGTAATTATTTGAATAAAGAATTTAAAAATTTTCGCAATAGCAAAGTTTATATGGTGTCACACGTACGTTATCCATGTGACATGTACGGTATTTAGTGAAAAATTGAAAAGTCAGTTAGTATTAGTTTATTGTAACTGAAAACATCATTAAAACAATTTAGCATAGCTCCCTCAATTTAGATAAAAAATTGTATTTTGTGGGCAAAACCAATTCGCAGATAATTTGATATAATGTACACAAATCAAAATCAGAGGAAAAAAATTGTCACGTGTACGTTATACGTATTTTGACGGTTGTGAAGTTTTTCCTAAAAAAAAAAGTTATTCCTAAAACCAACAACAATAATTAAAAATATCTGTATGTATGTGTAAAATTCGTAATATCGAATAAAAAAATATATTCTTATAAACGGGTAAAATAAATATCAGCATAATCCTAAATAGCTAAATAATTTGACTAGGTAGGACTATTGAAGATCATGAAATTAACACAATTTCCAAAAATGAATTAAAATGAATGAATACGAGAACATACATAAACGAGGAAATATAAAATTGGGTTTTTAAAGTTTTCTGATATTACTAAACGGCGGGACCACTAGCGGAAAGTAGATTTGAATTGGTCTAGGCCTCTGTAATTGGAAAATCATACTCATTTTTAAAAAAAAGGGATTCTGGTAGTTAGGATTAAGGATATTTGAACACATAACCGGGGTTATTAAATAAATTCGGTTTTTCCGAGTTTTCCGATATTACTAAACGGCGGGACCACTAGCGGAAAGTAGATTTGAGTTGGTCTAGGCCTGTGTAATTGGAAAATCATACTCATTTTCCAAAAAAAGGGATTCTGGTAGTTAGGATTAAGGATATTTGAACACATAACCGGGGTTATTAAATAAATTCGGTTTTTCCAAGTTTTCCGATATTACTAAACGGCGGGACCACTAGCGGAAAGTAGATTTGAGTTGGTCTAGGCCTGTGTAATTGGAAAATCATACTCATTTTCCAAAAAGTAGGGATTCTGGTAGTTAGGATTAAGGATATTTGAACACATAACCGGGGTTATTAAATAAATTCGGTTTTTCCGAGTTTTCCGATATTACTAAACGGCGGGACCACTAGCGGAAAGTAGATTTGAGTTGGTCTAAGCCTGTGTAATTGGAAAATCATACTCATTTTCCAAAAAGTAGGGATTCTGGTAGTTAGGATTAAGGATATTTGAACACATAACCGGGGTTATTAAATAAATTTGGTTTTTCCGAGTTTTCCGATATTACTAAACGGCGGGACCACTAGCGGAAAGTAGATTTGAGTTGGTCTAGGCCTCTGTAATTGGAAAATCATACTCATTTTCCAAAAAAAAGGGATTCTGGTAGTTAGGATTAAGGATATTTGAACACATAACCGGGGTTATTAAATAAATTCGGTTTTTCCGAGTTTTCCGATATTACTAAACGGCGGGACCACTAGCGGAAAGTAGATTTGAGTTGGTCTAGGCCTGTGTAATTGGAAAATCATACTCATTTTCCAAAAAGTAGGGATTCTGGTAGTTAGGATTAAGGATATTTGAACACGTAACCGGGGTTATTAAATAAATTCGGTTTTTCCGAGTTTTCCGATATTACTAAACGGCGGGACCACTAGCGGAACTACCAGAATCTTTTTTTTTTTGGAAAATGAGTATGATTTTCCAATTACAGAGGCCTAGACCAACTCAAATCTACTTTCCGCTAGTGGTCCCGCCGTTTAGTAATATCGGAAAACTCGGAAAAATTCGAATTTATTTATTAACCCCGATTATGTGTTCAAATATCCTTAATGCTAACTACCAGAATCCCGTTTTTTTGGAAAATGAGTATGATTTTTTAATTACAGAGGCCTAGACCAACTCAAATCTACTTTCCGCTAGTGGTCCCGCCGTTTAGTAATATCGGAAAAATCGGTTACGTGTTCAAATATCCTTAATCGTAACTACCATGTTGCACTGTTCCGGTAGTTCTCCGATGATAAGGAACAGGGGAAAGAATTTTTATGTTATTTCTGTTCATTTATTTTTTTTCCGGCCTACTGAGGAAAAAATTTAATGTAAATATTTATAAATTGGGCAAAATTTTTCCTTATCTAAATTTTCCACAGCGAGTTCATACGAAGGATAAAAATAAACCAATTACATTACGTAAACCAATTACATTACTTGAATTATACAACAGACACGCCTCTTTTCATACAAAAAAGTTGAAAAAAATTAAACAAAAATCTGGGATAGAAAAATCCGAGATTTTTATCCGTCGTATGAACCGGCAGTGAATATTATTCCCAATTTAATTTTGTTTTAAAAAAATTTTACACTTTTTTTTTACCTCAGTAGTCCGGAAAAAAAATATTTGAACAGAAATTACATATAAATTCTTTCCCCTGTTCCTTATTCCCGGGGAATCACCAGAATAGTGCTACATAGGTGTTGTAGAACAATTCCGTAAATACTTTTATATATCAAACAAATTACTTTCCCAAACGATTTACATTGTCACGCAACGTAAAAACACGTACAAAAATAAATCGGAGAAGAAATTTCAATATCTAAAAGAAAAACAATATTAAGAAATATCAAATACGGAAACCAAAGTTATTTTGCGTAACTTAAAACAAAATGTTTAAGAATAAATAGTACCAACACTTAAGATGCGTGGTTATTATGTTCAATAGGTATTGAAATTTAGTTTTTTATTTATTTTATTTTTTTTATTAAAATTAGAAAACAAATGTATAAAAACAGTAACTAACATAAATTAACCATATTTAACTACGTAATAATGAATAAATAGAATATTACATAATTGAATTTCTATTTAATATGGATTTTATATATTATTTACACTAACACATTCATGTTTATTTAGTACTAGGAAATACTTCACATTTCTTTACACACATGTGAATTTTTTCCTAAAAATATTCCTAAATTTTTTTTTTTTGTTTTAGGAAATACTTCACGTACATGTATTTTGTTAAATATTTTGGCAATTAGTAATGCGATTTTTAAAAAATTAGGTTACTTTAAATTAAGACATAAATTGGTCATTATAAATGATAAAGAATTTTCTTAGAAAAAGGAATATGTTGGTAAATTTTGGTAAAAATATTCGCACACTGTCACAGTACGTTATATGGAATGCGTGATATATAGACGATATTTCAATATAATAATACAACATCCGCCGTCGCGACCTGATGAGAAGACTGATTTTTTCAAATCAATCGTCTTTTGTCAATCAATCGTTGACTTTTATTTGCAAAATGTTTGTTCGCCTATTTTTTGTTATGTTATAATTTTCAAGCCATAATTGCCTATTGCCTTTTTTCTTAAATAAACCAATAAAAAATCTTTATTAAAAAAAAAAATTTAAATACATTGTACACAACAAGCATATGGGCCAAATTGTTTTAATTTAAATTTTGTATCAATCGACAGGGTGGTCCTAATCATTCTCGTATGTGTATTTGTTCGCTGTTTTCGTTTAAATTTATTTTGTGCTCACAATGTTGTTGATCCAGTTAAATATGTACGTAAGATTAGTAACATGCAAATAAACAGCTGTAAAGTCAATATCTAGCAGATGTTGCGCTACAAAACTGATGATACTACGTCATTTAAGATCTCAAGAGTATTAAAAAAAAATTGTATGTTACTAATTAAAAATTTGGGACCGTTTCGTTGCCTCTGGGCACCTTACCAAGTTAAGTGCTCGATAGTGGCTCTTTTTGTAGCACTGGTCCTACCTAGTCGGATTAAGTATGATATTTGTATACATTAAAGGTTTAATGACCGATATAGAACCAGCCAAAATTGTTAGAGCTCGTGAACACACTCCCGCTGATTTTATGTTTATTGTTTTGACTTTTGATTCTCTTTAATTTTCGAATCATGTACGAGTATGTAGAATATTGGTTTAAATCAGCTATGCAAAATGAATGGGTTTAGTTTTAACGTAGCAAACGCGCTAACCAGACGTAGTTAGCACACAGTCATATTTTTCGTTTATTATTTGTTTACGATGCGGGTTTTAAATAAAAAATAATTAGTTTATCCCCATGTGGGGGGATATCTACAATATATAAAACACTTAACGAAAATAGAAAAATGAGAAAATAAAAATTGTGTTGATGCTGATGACAGCAGTTTGCATAACTATATAATGTGCAATTTAAGATAATAGAAATTTTAATTTTAGTAATTAGGTAATCAGAATAATTTCTAAGTGTAATAATTTTTGTAGTGAACCGCATTAATTATAGGAAAATGTATTTGTTTTAGTGATCGAAATATATTGTAAACTATTTATTTTAAAATCTATTTTAAGATTTTTTGGAATGGTGTGCGGTGATGATGATTCAATGAAATTTTTATTACATTCGCAACATGTACCAAGTGGCAGCCGAAAAACTGCGTTCAGGCATTTGGTGCCCCATCGCTACAAGGCGAGCTTACTTAGATTATACCGGAAGCTGTCCTGTAAAGGAATCGTACTCATTATATTTACCGTTATATTTTTTATAAATTACATCTATCAGCGGCTATTGCATAAAGAGTTGTATGGCGAACTCTTGGATGAAAAAGAATGGTTGGATTTCAAAGGTAAGTTTTTTATAATATCGCAGTCCTATTAAAGTTAGCCTATAAAGTTTTTAGCCGACAAAAAAGTTTATTTTGTGTTTTGATTGAACGCTCTAAAGAAGTTTAGCTCACATAGCTAATTAGAACCCCCAAAATACGATTTTCATTCAAATTGGATCAGTCCGTTGGGAATTAATCACTCGGAAGTGAAATAATTTGTAATTTCCGACATACTACTACAATACATTTCTACATGCCTACAAATATGCAAACATTCTTCATGAAACTTTTTGCAGTTAAATACTAACTCACAAACATTTGTGAATGATTACCCTTCTGAATCCTGGTACCAAAAGATAATTTCGACAATTTTTGATCAAAGCCGTTTAATCTGAAAAGAAAAACATTAAACTAGCTGATCCTAACAGGAGCCACTTCTAAACGAATTTTATGAAATCAGGACCCATCACAACACACTCCTGGTACTTATAAACCTCCTTTTAGCAAATTTAATCGAACTCAGTTTAGCTCACCGAAGAACCCCCTAAATTTAAGTATTCTCCATCGCAATGGGTTCCTGGTTCTAACTTCTCATCAATCAACTTGTAAACCGCTGTGGATGATGTGTGAAAACAGGTTTGTTTTCGTTCTATGTTATAATGGCTTAAACATTGTTAAAGGCGTATTTTCCGATGCTGATAATTGCGCAGCGGAACAAAATATACCGAGCACGAAATCGCATATGTCGTTCTGATTTGCTTATCAGGTTATCGTAGAGGCGCTTAAAATATTATTTCATTGTTGCTTGAATGCAATGAATAGTAATACCTCGAGCACACAGAACAGTTTCATCTGTTGATGGAAGCGTTTCATCTTAACAGAATTTCCAGTCGAATTGCGTTTATTGATCGATCGTAACATTTGTGGAACGTCAAAATGAGAATCTAAATTGTGATTCTATGAATTACGGGCGATTTGTATTCGTCAATGTTTCGCAGTATATTATTCGAAATCAAAAAATTTAAAAAGCCCTATTTTTCTTGTTGGACGTAATATAGAAGCAGACAATAAACTCGGAATTTCCAAGTCATTTTCCGTTGTCGTCTGTTGAGAGAATGGCTCTCGTCAGCGCCTTAATGTCGGTAAAAGTTGAAGTTTTAACTTTCGACAAATCACTTAAAATGTGTAATCGTTAATTAAATTGCGAATAATTCCCGATCAAACGCATAGTATTTGTGTTCGGCATTTCCGTTTCAACAATCGTGATGTGCTGTTGCAAAAAAACAACAACATTTAGAACTGTTTATGTGAACATCGAAGTTCATGTAAGTGTCGTAATGTTTAGGAAGAATAACATTGTGGCTCCATAACTCGACTCCCGACCATTTTTCGATTTTTATGGCTTTTACTTTTTTTATATCGATATCTCTTTGTAGTTCTTGAGCTTGATTTCAGTTGTATACATTTATGTTATATACATAAACTTCTTTTACATTGTAAATGTATAGAAGCTAAAATGGAACAAAACCCCAAAGGCTATATAGGGACCCATAGAATTGCGAACTCCCCACCGGGCGAGTCCGCTGCGTCACGAGGTTTGCGCCCTAGTAGTACGCTACTGCACGTCATAAATGAACTTGAATAATCTGTCTGATTGGTCACAAGCTGGCACAAGTGTTATATTTCCTTTTGTGAGTGAAACACGTTTTTATATTTTGTTTTGGTTGTCTCAGACTTTTACAAAACTCAAACGACTGCTGACTTTTCATTATTTTATTTTATCTCGATTCTTTTCTAACCTCTGTCAATTAAATACCAAACGAATTATATATACTAAAGGGTGGTCCAAAACGTACGCAAGATTTGAATTAAATAAAAAACAGTTTTTTCAATTCGTTTTTTTTATTGAAACATAAAGTACATAGGATAAGGTTATGTATGTATTTTTTTTTTTATTTATTTATTTATTTACCAACTTTATACTTATATACAATCTGGTTACAATTACAATAATACATTAAAAAATAACTAAAATTAAACAAACATGAAAAATTACCAATAATCTAAAAGAACATTAGACATTAAATTCTTAAATGCATCCCTAGATAGATTAAAGTCAAAAGCCGATCGAACTTTATTAAAAGAAACAGCAGATTGATAAACGGTTCATATTTACCGTAGTTATGCCTAATATAAGGCAGCTTAATTTGGAAATTTCTAACGCGAAGGATACGGAACGGAGTATATATCGTACAACACCAAAATCTCAGGACAGTCAATTTTAGACACCAACAAGTCCCTAACCAATAATGCTCCAATTTCGATTCTGCGGATAAAGAGCGGCTCAATATTTATTAATTTACATCTGCCTCGATACGGTGGGAGTATAAAAGCAGGCAGGTTCCCATCTCTGGGCAACATTCGCAAAGAAAACCTTAAAAAGCGCTTTTGAACCCTTTCTATTCGGTCTGAACAGTTACCATACAACGGATTCCAAATTGCTGCACCATATTCCAACAACGAACGCACAAACGAGATATATAATATTTTAATAGAATAAGGATCTTGAAAATCCCTTGAAAACCTTTTAATAAACCCAAGCATGGAATTCGCTTTAGATATGCAGATATCTATGTGCTTATTGAATGATAAGTTCGACGTAAATGTTATACCTAGATCCATAAACGTATCAAAATTTTCAATAATATAGTTATCCAGGAAAAAGTCAAAACTAGCGGGCGTAATTGCACGGGTAAAACGGATTGTTTTACATTTGAAAATGTTTAGGGTCAAATTCTGAGCTGTGCACCACATACTGAAATTATTTAAGTCAGATTGGAAGTCTCTTGCGTCATTGGTGCATGAAATGGCTTTAAAAATTTTAATGTCGTCCGCGTAGATGAGGATGTCGGAATAACTCAAACAATCCACTACGTCATTGATGAATAGTATGAAAAGCATAGGACCCAAATGACTACCTTGAGGCACTCCCGAAGTGACATCAATAACTCTGGACGTGAAACCACCAATCTTTACTATCTGAGTTCTGGAACAAGATAAGATCTGATCCAGTCCAGTGGGAGAAAACTACAATGCAAGGAATCAAGTTTCTTCAACAGCAAGTCATGATCAATCTTATTTTGTTTGTAATAAAGGCCTTACAGAAATCAGTGTACACAACCTGCACAATTTTACCCCTCTGTAAGGCATTAGAGACACAATTTGTAAGCAAGAGTAAGTTAGTAACAGTTGATCTGCCTGGAAAGAAACCATGTTGTTTTGGAGTGGTAAGAGTTTTCACGTGAAAGAATAATTGATCTTTAACAAGTTTCTCAAACAACTTGGATCATAAGACTGAAAATATAGAAATACCCCTATAGTTCTCAATATTACCACGAATCCCTGATTTGAAAATAGGTTTAATAAGCGATCGCTTCCAAAGAGTAGGGAAATATCCCTCTCTTAGACTTCTATTAAATAGAAAGCACAACGGGGCGGCAATTGCGTTACCGGTCAATTTTAAAAATAAAGGGGGTATCGAATCAAAGCCGGCACTATGGTTAATGTCAAGATTTGACAATTTCGATAAGATTGTATCAATTTCCAAACGAAACATTGAAAATTTCTTATTACTCCTGACATTATTCAAGCTGCAGAAATTTAAACCTGAATCTGGGTTATAAACGCTCTCAAAGAAATCAGCAAACAAATTAACTTTATCTAGAATGTTATCACAGAATCGGTCTTTCAAATACATTGTGGGGGGTAACCATTAGATTTTCTTTTAAAGTTAACAAAATGCCAAAAATGATTGGGTTTCGATTTAATTTGAGATTCCACCTCCAAAACATAATTACTGTAAAGAAATCGGTTAAGAAATATATACTTTTTACGTAAGACCTTAAATGAGTTGTAATTTACTGTATTCGGAAATAGTTTATAAAGTTTATGAGCCTTATCCTTTCTATTTTTTAAATTTATCAGCTCATTGTTATACCACGGTTGCTTCTTGGCGCCTGAAACAACCAATCTAGGAATGAATGTTTCAATGCCCATTTGAACAATTTTATAAAATTCGTTCAACATATCGTCTATATTATTACAATTATAAAATGAAGACCAGTTATACCCATCTAGAAATGCATTTAAAGAGCCCCTTTTAAAGTTATAGATGACAGAGTCGGTATTATTTTCGATTAATTCACTGAATTCAAACAAGACTGAAATATTCAGCGGCAAATGATAAATACTTGAAAATCCAGCTAAATCATCACAGGTTGTGACGGTCATCTCATGATTAATTGGCACAAACGCAAGGTCTAACACGTTGTTACTGCAATTCTTGACATTGATACATTGTTTCAGTCCCAACGAAAATATTTCAGATATGAACTTTTCCACATCATCGTTAATGTTTATGGGCGTTAAATTGTTATCCATATACTCCCATACAATACCTGGTAAGTTAAAATCACCAAAGATAAATAAGCGGTCCTCAGGTTGAAGGAATGCAGTAATATTAAGTTTCACGGTGTCCAAAAACATCTTAAACCGCAACGCTTGAATGACATGGTATATATGTGACACAAATGATCAGCGAATATGAATGAAACCGTAAGCGCACAGCAACAACTTCAGCACCACAGTTGGTTAACGTTATCGCCATAGAAGAGTATTGGTTAGAGACGGCTATTATAATACCACCCGCCACTGCATAAGTGTCCTGCTGTAGATGTCTGTCTCTCCGATAAACTGCATAAGTTGGTGGAAAATACTCCTCGGTTCTGTAGTGAGCAGTCAACCACGTTTCCGTGATGCAAATAACGTCGTAATTCTCCTCCAAGATTGACAGATATATAGAGACTTAGATTTAGTTCGAATGCCGCTCGAATTGTGGTAATATATATTTAAGAATGAATAATGCTGGGGATTTGTTTCGCAGTTGGCTTAAAAGATGGTGTGATGGCAGGCGCAGATGTTATTGTTTGGTTGGCAATGTTACTCCAGTCCGGTTTTTTGCCACACGTGCATAACTGGTAAATGGCCGAATTATTACCCCAAGTGGTCAAGCCTCAGAATTATTGAGCATATTGTAATGGTTTTCCTTCAATCCGATTTTAAATGAGATGAATGTTAGTGAGTTATCGATAACACGATCCTTGGATAGTAATAATTTACATTCAACGTAATCTCTGGTGAACAGTCCTGCAGTTTGTCACAACCCCACAATTCGATCAGGGGTGACAGATGGATCAAAACGACTAATATATAAAAATTTTTTGTTCGGTAAAGGTACAGTTCTAATCGAGTTGATCTGTGTGCCAGTATGGAATAACACATCGGACAAATGTCCTCCACGGCTTTGCTGGCACATATACGCACTATTTTATCCACGACCATTTTGCATAAATGTGGCTGAATTTCGTTGATGCGTTGAATCTTCTCCTTCAATGCACTGGTGGATGTGGGCTTGTTGACATAGACCTTTGACTTCAATAACCCTATAGAAATAAATCCAATGAGAAAAAAAGAAACGAGAGAGTGCACGACCAGGAAATGTCTCATGCAGTAATTGTAGAAACCACATGTCATCCACATCAATATCATCCAATTTAGGCAGTACGAACTCAGTTTTCATGTCGCGATATTAAGCACCAGTAACTGCTTGACCAGCCTCATTTTCAAACAAACAGTGACACGTTGTAGACGCATTTATTTTTCGACATTCACATGTGGGTTCTTTGAAACCCAAATGCGGCAATTTTGACGATTAACGAAGCCATCAAGGTGAAAATGAGCTTCATCGCATCCTAAGCTCGAAAAATCAGCATTCAAACTTTCATTATTTTTGAAATATTGTTCAACAATAAAAACACGTTATTCTTTCGTGTAGTGCTGCATATTTACTAACCCTAAACTGTCAGTTGTCAAACTGTTTTCTTTTTTTGGTTGCAAACACTAAAATTAATTAGGTAATTTTCTATTAAATTCAAATCTTGCGTAAATTTTGAGATACCCTTTATAATGGTGATATAACTATCTAACTATAACTAAGGCTATACAAACTATTACCACAAATTTCTCAAATAAACGTTTTCTTATCGCAATCTAATTAGTTAGTAGGGTTTGAGCATTTTTTGTATGTTAAGCTTAAACTAATTCATTAATTAACAGCTCGCTATCGTATTGTCGAACGTATACATATGTTCAGATTTACATTTTGTTTACGAAGTTGCTGATGGAAATGCTATACAAGCAAGGCACATTTATAGCGAGAGGCACCCCAATCGCCGAGTACCCAATATTCAAACCTTTATAAGCATACATTAGAGACTTAGGGAAACAGGTTCTTTGAAACGAGGAAGTGTTAGAGGGAGGCTGGTACAACGCCTGCACTAGAGGAAGCTGTTCTCAATAAAATAGAAGAATAACCCAAGACGAACACAAGAAAACAGCTTGAAAACTTAACTGAGTCAAAAGCTAACTGACTATTTTAACGCAATAATAATTATACCCCTATCATATATCATATTCAACGTGGAGAAGAAGTATTACCACGTAATTTCCCTAAACATTTGAGTTTTTTTGTCAATGGATTCAAATAAAATTTTTAAGATATTCTCAATTTATAGGTAAGTTGGTTTTAACTGATGAGTAAAATTTTCACAATAGTCATATTTTGGGTATGGAACATCCACATAAGCAAAGAGTATGTAATGTTATAAAGAGTAACGAAACAGAGGAAAAATTTTCATCAAAAAATTCGTGGGTTATACAATGCATTTACACGTCTTTATTTACCGTAATTTTTATCGTTTTGTATCAAATAATCTAAAATTATTGTGTAAGTGTATTGTTTAACCAATTTGAATTGCATATAAGCATGAATTTTTTGTCTATATGTTTCGTTCTTTGATTGTAGCTATCTGATTTCGATAAATTTATGGCACATTGATTGTCCATTTGAATATGAACTTGTTGAGCGATGTCTGGATCTAATTCACGGTCAAAATTTTGTAACCAAATCGCTTCTCTAACCGCTATGTATTCAGCTTCCATACTCGAAAGTGCAATAGTGCTTTGCCATTTGCTATTCCAGGTTATAGCACCATTACTTAGTTGGAAAACATAACCAGTATAAGAGCGTCTCCTGTCGACGTCTGATGCACAATCTGCATCGCAATAACCGGTTAAATGTTTTACATTAGATTTTGAATAGCGCAGTTTGTAATCTAATGTTCCTTTTAGCTATCTTAATATCTTTTTTATAGCGGTCCAGTGTGGTCGTCCCAAATTCGAGTTGAAACGACTCACATCATTTACCGCATATGCAATGTCTGGCCGACTTCCCTGTGCAATGAATATCGAACAACCAACTAATCGGTTGTTGGGCACATTGCAGCAGACAACTTTTGACATGGATCACTGAGTGTTGCAACTGGATTAGAACTTGCCATACCAAATCGACCAATCTCTTCTAATATATACGACTTTTGATCAATAGCAATTCCATTATTCTGCATGTAGATGCAATGCCCACGTCTTCCATCTTAAACGCATTGCTAACGCTTCTTTCAATTTGTTCAAGATAACTTGATTTTTCCAAAAAATCAGGAAGTCATCAACATAGATGTAATTATCAAAGACAGATTTATTTCACACGGATTATTTAGTGATTTCTTTAAGACGTATGACTTTAACATCTTTGTTAGTTTCTCGTTCCATACTCGTCCACTTTGTTTAAGATTTGCCTTATTTAACTTACAAACTTTATTTATTCCATCGTGAAAGCTTCCCGGTTGAACCATGTATATGTCATCATTTAAATCTCTCTGCAAAAATGCTGTAACTGCATCCATCACTGGTGAATGAACTTCTTCATAATCGATTCCAAATACCTGCGAGCAAACTTTCGCAACCAATCTTTGTGGGAACACTTTGTTCGTCGTCCCTCACTTCATTTCGGTGATGTTAATAAACACAACTAAGACCCCTCCCTCTCTGATGGAGTGCAGAATTCAGCGCCGACCCGCCGTCCATGTCAATGTACAGGTTGAAATGGAGCTTGAAATGTACAGGTGGTATACTGTAGTTGTGTGAGTAGGTGAATGGGTTAATCATGTGGCGTAAATGCGTGCTGAGGTCGAACTTGCAACGTGTACGAATAGACAAGCATAACCGCGGAAGAGCAGGGTGAGCCTTGAGCCCCAAAACAGATCGCATTGTTACCAATAAAAAAAAAAATAAAAAAAATTACAATTATTTGATGACTTACGCGTCGAACACGACACGTAGCTTTGTAGTTGAACTGGAGAGCCTTAGAATTGCGTGATGTGGTAGAAAGTATGTATTTGGGTTTATTGTTTTAGTGATTTCTTTAGTGATGAATTCCGTATATCCCTGTTTAAGAACGGCGTTCGAGTTTAATTTATTTTCTAAATACTGAAACCGTCTCCAAGCAGTCGATTTAGAATCACCAAGTGTTGCATTTTGTCGTATAGGGAGTGTAACCATATATATACCAGATTCCGTTCGGGTGTGAGTTTTTCTTTAAATATTTCCTCACATTGCCTTTCTTCATCGAAAAGGAATTTTTTTAAGGAATTGTTTAAATTTTCCAAAAATTTTTAATAGACTGCGTTAGTTTATCTGAGAGTTGAGAATCAGTCAGTGTATAAAAATTTTGTTGGTTACCATTAATTGAAGTTGTCGACCTCCCACCAATTATCCAACCAAGTAAGGATTCGTGGATTGTTGGAATGTTCTTATTAAGTTTAACATGATTCATTTCGAGTATTTCAAAAAATACCTCTACTCCTAATAAAGCTTCAACGGGTCTTGAAATATAAAAAGCGGGATCAGCTAGTACTAAATTTGCTGGTAAAGACCAAGATGAAATGCTCAAATTTGTTTATGGTAATGAATCGGAAATTTGAGGAATAACTAAAAATGTAAGGTTTTATTATATTTACTGCATCGAGATTTGATATGTGTTGAGACACCTTGGGAAACTGTCATTTTAGTTTTATTAATGCCACTTATGGTAAAATTAGGTATCGTATGTCGATCAATGCCAATTCTTTTTGCGAAAGATGTAATAATAAAATTTGACTGACTACCAGAATCCAGTAATACTCGACAATCATGGTATTTTCCTGGTTTGTCCTGAATTTGTACAATTGCCGCCCATGCCCGGTCATAACCAGCTGCGCTTAAAGTGATGTGACCAACTGTTTGTTTCTCGTGCGTCACCTTTAAGTTTGTCAAGAAGATAGATAAATTTGACAATGATTGAAATACTGTTATTAGTGTGGATAACCGCCATATACGTATCTTTAAAAGTAAGCCATTGAGCAGTACCACCATTGAAAGTTGGTACTTGTATTTGTGGAAGTTTGGCTGCTTGAGCTTTAATGACTTCTAAGGGAATTTCAGATGATGCGGAAGAATTTAATATTTGGAACTCGCGTGTTGAAAAACTTTGGTTATCTCCTTTGTGCTGAATTTGATCACAAATTTGTATTCGAATTTCAATGTCAGTAAGGAGCACAAAATATGTTCCCCCAAATTCAATAAAGGACTCAATGAAAACAGCAAAGTCTTCTTCGTCGTCTACAATTTCTGTCAGGTCAGCTACAACAGACTGAAACTCATCGTACGTTTTTTGCAATGAATTTAATCGTGCAGTATATTCGACTGGCTTAGTGTCATCCGAAGCTTGTTCCAAAAACTTTTTTATAATCGTTAATCGATAATCGTTCCATGACTGACTATTTTTTGTGGTTTCACTTGCTTTACAACAACAATTTGGTTATGTACGTTATAATATTTTAACTATTTCATATAGTCGTCAATAAAATTTAATAACACGAAATTAAAAGAATTAAAATTTAATTTATCTTGCTTAGTTACTACTAGATGGTACTATGACTGGGGTGATGAATTGTTGAATTGTGGTGATGTATAAATCCGTAAAAGTTCTCGGATTGCCGTTATTGATGAATATAGTTTCCGTTGTGTGTGAACTGTTGTGTGGATGCAATGTATGCTACGTTGCTGCAAATGTGTAGGTAGTACAGCACGGGTTCTTGTAGGCACTTTTAGATTATGCCACAATTTTTATTCCGTGATTTTCTGCACCCAATTTAGTAAAGTATAGTATAAAGTAGTAAAGTATAAATTCATCAAACGTAGATTTGTTTAGAACTTCGTTGAAGAATTATGCGGTTGTGTAGACAAGCTGGGTCTCACAGGTTATGTATAATTGGCACTTCCCACTTCTATGAATGTATGCAATAGAATGCACTGACTGTGGTGCACATCAACTTTTTTTTTGGTTGCAATTGCAATTTTTAAACATGGTAATTGTGATCCGGCTCGAAGGACCAAAAAATGTTAGCGAATGGACTGTATTTAATTTTTTGTTACTGTGAAACCTTTAGTTTTTATTCGTATAATTATTCGAAGTTGTTAGCTCTACGTTTTTAACATGACTATCGATTGCTCTTTTTTTCATTCTACACACTTTTATTGTGCGTTTTGTTTTTCTGCAGACCTTCTGCGATACCTTTTGTATGGCGTATTGACGCGACATCTTTTATCAATTTATTGTTTTACAAAGATCATTTTTATTAATAGGTATATAATATTTAATACATAATATTTTGGTAATTCTCATTACCACGTAGTTTTTCTATGCTGTTCCACGCACTATCGTTTGCCATTTTTGTTACTTTTAATAAACAAATTTTTAACCAAATTAGTTCGTCGTATTTATTTAATCGATGTATATTAAATTTGACCCGGATTGAAGGCGCTAAAAATTTCATTCAGTAAAATTAATATTTGGAGGCTGTGTTGTCTTACGTGTGCCATAAAATAATATAAAAAATAGTAATGTGCAGTGTTGCAATAACAAGTTATTTAAATTAAATAAACAAGTGATTTGTATGTTGTTTGTAAACATTAATAAAAAATTAGAAACATTTACAAATACGGCTATTGCAAAAATTATGTTAAGGCGACGACTACACAAAAATTCTAACATTAAATATTTATTTAGGAGTTGATACAAAATTACGTCATTTTGCTGCTGATTTTTCCCCAGAGAAAATCATAAAATATATATTAATAGGTAATTAAACTAAACGGAATTTAACTACTCAAACAGGTATTTTATTAATTACATATATATATTTTTGTCACTGTGGTTTTTAAAAGTCCTTGGAGTATTATTGTAACATATGTTAATTGCTTATTATTCGTTTTACACCTACCTACATAACTACATTACGCGTACCGTATGAAACCATAGCATATAGTAGGGGTACAATATTCAGAAAACCGTTAATTTTTTTTTTATTTATACAGGGTGTAACGTGTTTATCTGCTCATATTTCAGGGAGATTTTTTGATTAGCTTTCAGTTGAAAATTTTAGTATGTATAAGTAATTGGGGAAGTCGATTTTCGGATTTGATGATGAAACTAAAACCGGTTTAAACCAGTTTCCTGTTTTGCATAATTTTTCCATAATTCCTCAAAACATAAATTACAAGTATATATGCTAAAAAAAATTACACTGTTAAATCTGTAATTTTTCAAATTGGATTTATTCTAAAAGAAAATGTAAATATTTGGATTTAAATATTGTATATCCTTGTAAAGTATACTATCGTCTTTTGTTAGTTATATATTACATATTATTATTTTTATATATGTACATGTATTTATATTTTTTGATTATTTAAATACACGTATCCCCCGATTTACACGGTACTTTTTTTCGCACAACTTCCCTTTTGCACGGTTTTTTGTTATTTTTATATTGTTCTATGTATACATTTTACGTTAAAGTGAGTGAATTATTAGCCCTCATGTAAGTGAAGAAGGAATGTTATGGTTGAGTGACTGTGATATGTACTGTACATGCATTTTGTATGGAAATAAGTTTTTTGGAATTTTTGATGTTGAAATGTATAACGAAGAACATTCTTTAAATGGACCAAAGTGTCACATCGGTGAAGTGGATTATCGATGGTGGTGGGGAATGCTGGATGGTTTTTTTGCAATAAATGGAAATATAAACGTGGTTCGAGTGAAATAGATAAACGAAGATGCAAACGGTGAAATGCATTGACATATAACACAGAACTGTAAAGTATTTGCGTACCATTTCTTTCGGGTGTCGTGTAAAGTGTATGGGGTGCACGGGTACCTTTGTAACTTTAACTCGTACAGCGAGGTTGCTTTTTGCTCTCACGTTCATCCAAGTTGTAAGGTTTCTCATTTTTGAGTGTGATCGTGGTCTGTCAATTGAAGTTGAGGTTATCGTAAGGTTTGGAGTTTTTATTGTGACTGTGACATATAAAAATGGACGTCCGGGAGTGCAAAGGGTGCTCGGGTGACGCATCACTCATATTAAGGTTAGAAATAAAACGATGGTTTAGGAATTCTGGTGTTTTTTGTCGATTTACACGGGTTTTCTTATAAGAGTCCCGCTTTCGATTTGCATGGTGTTCTGCGGAACCATTCTGCCGTGTGAATCGGGGGATGGGTGTGATAATAACTATCACAGTTCCATATCCCTTTTCCGGTTTGCCATCACAGTTGTGTGGATGAGAGTGAATCATGTATGTTGTGGTATGTTGTGTAATTTGTGTGTTGTCGAATTGTGATACTTCCTTCAAAAGAAATTCCGATTTGACTGGGATCCGTTGGTGTCTGGAAGACGTTACAGCCTGTCATTCTTTGCATACGCATTTGAGTGTGGTGGACTTGTATTGAGAAAGGAAAAAAAAAATTTATTTCTGGCCGGAAAAAGGATATAATGGGCTGCCCAATATGTAAAATCATTTGCAAAAATGGTTTCTCCTAATAATTTCGAAAATATATCTTGAAATAATTTGTGGGGAAAGGTTTTTACTTCTGCTTAGAAGTCACGAGAATGTTGTTTGTGATATCCTCGAACTCCCAAAGATGGAATCACAAGGAGAATATAACTACATATTAAGGTTTCAATTTTCAGGCAAAATACCCTCCTCACCTTCATGGTGAGTCGAAGGACGATACTCAACGGAATCCAACTAACCTTCTAACTTTACATAATATAATAAATATTTACTATACTGCACTTGTGAGGAGAAACACCGATCTGTATTGTGGATAAACGACAGTTCGCTCAAGTAGATTTTTTCATAAGTTAGAACATTTAACACATCCTTATCCTGTAGTATTAGAGACCCTCGCAGGTTCAGGATTCCTAGTCAGTTCGGACACCGAATCGTGTTTTATGTCGCAGATTTCCTCTAATAATTAGGTGATATTCGAATGCAGTAGTAGTAGTATGCATGTGCTCAAGAAATTCAGTTGCTGCGTTGTTCGGGAAAATTTGTGATCATCTAGACATGGGCATACGTAGCATGAAGTATGTTATAGGTCACCAGCCTAACAGCTGCCCTGCGTTGTAAACATCTTATCTTATCTTATCTTATCTTATCTTAAATTAGTTCGTCGTATTTATTTAATCGACTCACGATTATTGAAAATCGACCCTAAATTATAACTGTTCTCTAACAACACACGTTGATATACACCCTTTTTACTGAATCACACGCATACACACACAGTAACTTTTTTTTTATTTAATCGAATTTATCGCGACAAACATGAGCTTGATTAACCGTTTGAGTCCCAAGGGGTATTTAAAAACACTGTCGAAAAATCCCAAACAGCGCGACCACGCTTTCTCTAAATGAGAGAGGAAGATGAAATGAATGAGATGAAAAGGCAATCTATTGAGACAAAACTATTGTAAAATGTACTATTTACATTAAAAGAAGCTGTGTGATGTACTTGCTTCATTAAATCTGAGCGCGCGACTTCGACAATCGATAACGCACCGTCAGTTGTCGACAATGGTCGAAATGTGCTGGGTTTTCTCGACATAAAATCTCAACAGTGCGATCGCGCTGCTTGGGACACAAACGGCTAATTACAACTTGTTAATAATTATTTCAATCACTTTGGCGTCTTCTGGGCCATAACCTGTTGAAAACTGTCCTTTAAAATAATACTTATAACACACTAGATGAATGGAAAGAACAAGTCCGTTCTATGTGACATTCTATTAACTAGTGACCAAATGTCACGCTTTATTTAACTTAGTGTTAGTGGTTAATTGTTACAATGAATTGAGGGCTGACAATACTAATTACTAAATTTATAACAAATTTTCATTTCTGAAGCATCTAATAAGAAATTATTTCTCGTATTAATGTATTAAGATATGAATTATCGACAATTTTAAATCAAGCTAAGGGACATCAGTACATCGGTTTGACCCCTTTAATATTTTTCGGGTAACATATCTATATAACAATATTAATCTACATACCGATATTTTCGGTTACCCCGTATTATCGACATTTGTCGGGTTGAGACTTTTGGCTAGCTTTAACAACATTAAAGAGTGTTTTGCTATATTTCTATTACATATTTAATTTATACTCACACAGAATTAAACATCAGCCGAAATGTAAATGGTGTCCCAAAGGGATATTTAGTATTCAGTAGCGGTTGTCAAATTCCAGATTATAATCCATTTTCGCGGCAAGTGCTAAAATATTTTAAAAAACAAAGTTACGCGGAATGTATACCAAATAAAAAACCAATAACACAATTGGTTCATAATCTACAAAATCAATCGGTCATGCTATTAATCGATATGAAAGCCCGACACGAAACGTTTGGCAATCAACCTATACATTGTTGTTACTACGAAATCACTCGGGGTGGAATAAATGAAACCGCAGACAATAAGTACAATACCTCTACTTGTGAAATACTTTCGCAATCAATGGAGCTTCCGGAACATGTTGAATATTTATTAGTAAAGTGTAATGGCACTGAACAGCATTCTCCAACGTATGTGAATATGCATTTTGCCGTAAGGAAACGGTTGGAAGTGGAAGAACGCATTAAGCGTTTAGCTAACAAACGAACGAAAAAACCGTTAAGCGTTTTACTTATAGGAATTGATAGTATTTCTAGACTTAATCTAATCCGATCCATGCCAGAAACTAGAAAATATTTATACAACAACAACTGGTTCGAGCTTATGGGATACAATAAAGTAAGTAACCGTTTACGGTGCCATATGAAATAAATAAATTTTAACGCTTTTTATTTTTTTTATATAGATTGGTGATAACACGTTTCCAAACCTCATGGCCATTTTAACCGGATACAATCGTTCCACCGCATTTGCAAAATGCAATCCCGATATATTTGCTAAACTAGATACATGTCCGCTAGTTTGGCAAGATTTTCGTGACAACGGATATACAACAGCGTATGCCGAAGACGAATCCTTTATGACCACGTTTAACTATTTTAAGTATGGATTTTTGAAGCAACCTACCGATTACTATATGCGGCCAATGCTACTGGCGGCCGAATCTAGTTTGCCCGTAACAAAAAGAAGTGGCCTCACCTATTGCTTGGGGTACAAACATTACGCTGACTATATATACGATTATGCTGCGGATTTTGCTCGCACCTATATTAAACTACCACATTTTGGACTATTTTGGGCTAACACTTTTAGCCACGAGAAACTTAGTGACCCGTCGTCGATGGACATCAATATGCGCGACTATTTACATGAGCTTGACGAGACCGGAATTCTGGACGAGAGCATGATAATATTTTTTAGTGATCATGGTATGCGATTTGGGCCGATACGAGAACTAGAAATTGGTTGGCTTGAAGAACGGCTACCGTTTATGTTTATATCGCTGCCGAAATGGTTTCGAACGGAATATCCAGAATTCGCTCAAAGTTTACGCATTAATCAAAATCGTTTAACAAATCCGTACGACATACATATGACACTGAAACACATAGTAAAATTGTCGAATCCGGAGTATGCAGCCAATAATATAAATTATTCGGCAGACGCTTGTGAACAATGCCAAAGTATTTTTTACGATGTACCCATAAATCGATCGTGTACTGATGCCAATATCGATGCCCATTGGTGTACCTGTATTAAATTCGAACCGATCGATTTGTTATCGAATTTTATTCAACGCGGCATTAAATACATAATCGATTACATGAATACGATAGTGCTGGTGGATTATTTGGTTGACTCGAGCGCCAACAAAACGGGTGTACTCGAACCGGGTAAAGCGTGTGCAAAATTAAAATTAAAAGAAATAAAATCGGCGCGCAAAGGCACTATGGAACATTTTCATGTGATTCAAAATTATTTGGTCACGTACGAAACGAGTCCAGGTGGCGGGGTTTTCGAAACAACGCTAAGCTACACAAACAGCGAGAATAAATTTCATATAACCGGATCGATTAGTCGACTGAATAAATACGGTAGCCAAAGTAGTTGCGTCATGGACGTGAAAGCCAAAAAGTATTGTTATTGCATTGATGCTCTATGATGGGAGTGTAACACGTAACGGTACGGTACACCAATTCTTTTAATCTCTCTCTTAAGTAAGATTGCTATCCGAAGTTGAATTTATTCGCATACAGCAGGTGATAGTGCCTTAAAAACCAAAGTTTATAACGTAAGAGAACCAAAGTTAATGTTTAGTTAAATCGCAATGATAGTGCAACACAAATGCCTTATATGTATGTAATTACTATTACAAATGTGACAATTATATTTATGTAAATGAATTTTGTTTAAAATTAAATGAAAATACGAATAATTTACGAGTTGTTTCAATTGTGGTAATTCATTTGGTGGTGGGTTATGACTTGTGATATCGTATACAAATCAAATTACAGTTTAACTTCAATCAGCGTTTTATTAGTCAGTGTTTTTTTAATATTAAATAAAGGAGTTAAAATTAGATAAATAAACGAAGACGTCGAGAATCTAATTTAAGACAACGAATATTATACTCAAATCCTAGTCAACAAAATCCCGAAACATCCAAAAGGTGCAATGTATAGTTTGTTAAATTCATTAAAATATATTGGTATCATGTTGGTGTGAATGAAAGAAGTGTTTTATGAACTGAACAACCGCATAAATCGGTAAAGTAAGTAATCTGGAACTGTAAATAACGGTAAACTCTTCTGTGGAGGCGGTAGCTTAAATATTTAAATTATATTTGTTAAGAGACGGTGCCATTGAACAAAGATAATGTAAGTCACTTCAATCGCTTATCGATTTTTAACGGAAAATGATTTCAAAATATCCTGTTTTGCTTTTGTTAGGATATAAATGTTTTATTTTAGTGCGTTAGCAATTTAGCATACATAATTACAAGAAACATGTAAAAATAAGGATTTTACTAAATATGCTCTCATCGAATAAACAAAGATAATGAAATTTCATCAGACGGTTATATAAAAACTTCAATCGTCAAATGCAGGAAAACTAGACGATGTGTTTTCATCCAATTTAAACGAATCTTTATTCAAAACTAACTAACCATTCTCAATTGGCTAAGTATTCGAAGATTTGAAGCAACAATATTTTTTTTTTTTTTTTTTTTGAATTTTTCCGGCGAAAAAATAGTAAGGGGCAACCTGACAAACAAATTATGTACAAATTGCATATGGGAGGTGTGATACTTCAAATGCATGGGGAGTTTGAAATTTTATCAGAGGATTTTATTAAAACTGTAGCAGCAATACCAAATTCGGAATAAGTATTTATCAAGGCAGCTCTGTATTTTATTTCTATTATGACACTGTAACTTTTATAATCGTGTCGTCTCTTTTTTGTACGTTTAAGAACTCTTATTATTCATTTTATATGTATGTCTTGTATTTGGTAATGTTGAATTGAGAAAAACCAAAAAAAGTCGAGTTACAGCGCATTCCCAATAGAGTTCCTTATGATTTTTTTATTTACAGAAAAGTATGAAAAAAAATTTGCGAAAAAAAATTTGATTTCTCAAATTTTTTTTTCATATTTTTCTGTAAGGAAAAAGTCATAAGGAATTCTATTGGGGATGCGCTGTTAGTCCTCTTTTAGTTTCGAGACGACAACACGAGTGTTTTCAATTGTTTTGATTAAATAAATGTAGAAAAATAAGCATCAGTTTGTTTCAATATCAAAGATACCTACAAAACGGGTAATTATCGTGGAAATCCATTCTGTTAAATTCATCTGAAAATAAATCCTTTAAACGACCAAGATAAACCAACACACACAACCTATTCGAGGGTAAAGGTGGTTACTATTCAAAAGCAAAACTAACTAACCATTTACAATTGGCTGAGTATTCCAACATTTGATGCAATGCAATAATATTTCTTTGATTTTTTTCGGCAAAAGCTACATCCCTTCCTTTCTGAAAATATCAGGAAATTTCTTATTATCGGAATTAGACGGCAGATGGTTTCCTGTATTCAGGCTGTCAACCTGACAAAAAAATTATGTACAAATTGGATATGGGAGGTGTGATATTCCATATCATGCATGGGGAGTGTGAAATTTTATCAGAGGATTGTAGTGTATTAAAACATCAATCATTGATTGCAGGAAAATTGGACGATATTTTTATTATATTTTATCAACAATAAATGAGATTCTTAATAGAGGTCTGTCTTTTAATGTTGTGAAACTATGTTATCAACAGGCTCAACAAAATTGATAATTCATTCCTGTGGTTCGCTTAATCTGTTCATTTTATTTATTTAGCTAATACATTTTAGTTATAAATTACACACATATTGAGTTTCAAAGCTCATCGTAATGCGACGTGCAATCTATGAAAAATCTAATAATTTTGTCCTTTGCCTCTCGTGGTCGTGACGTGATAATAATAATAATAATAGATAGTTTTACGGTTTAGCAATTATTGAAGACGCATGCCTCAGACATGTCACTGATATATAGTTGAAAACAGACTCTTCCACCACTCTCAGAAGAGTATTAACCAACAGATGCGTTTTGTGGATGTGTGGTGGAATGTTTCCTTTTCTTTTGAATGTTGCGTTGGTGTTGGATAATCATTAAAGTTGTGCTACATGGACTAGGCTGCAGGCCCACTTAACAAAGTCCAGTCGTGAACGGAGCTCTCTGGAAACCAGGCGGCCTCCCTCCAGTATATTTAGCCTTACCTGCGTATACGGATCTCTGCACAGGTGGACCTGTATTTTTCCGATATTCGTTTGAGAAACATGGAAAACCAAAAACAAAACAAAAATAAAGAAGCCGGCACCCTTCAAAAACCGGAAGATATAAAAGAATGGAGTAACTCTAACCGTAAAGGTGGGGCTTCCTCATTAGAGGCAAGGGTAAGCGATACCATGGCTTCAAAGCCAGGTGGAAGCGGAACTGCCAAACAAAATAGTGGAGGATTGAGAGAGATTAATCCGTCGATAAAGGGAGAGATGGTCGGCGTTCAAAATTTTAGAGAAACTAGCTGCGACTCCTAAGGGGCAGCTTACAGTAGAGCAAAGAGAATCTGTGGCATGGACTAAAAAACTGTCGGCTGCGATAGCTCGGAAAGAACCCTTGTGTCTAAAAGACAGAGGTCCCAGGATGAGCTGGAAGCGGGCGACAGCAAGCGAGCCAAGGTACAAGCAGACAGGATGTCGCGTGCTTCTATAGAGATGGTTTGAAAGTAGAAATTATATTATTAGAATTCATCAATTATCTAAAAACATAATAATTATTAATTAAGGATTTAAGCAGAATTTAACTTGAATAAATAAAAATTACTTACCTTGTTTACATATGGGAATGGCGAGACGATGACATTTCCATCATTTGGTTTTACATTTACTTACACTCATACCAAAATATACACCTATTTAACTCCGAATGTAGGTGAAGTAGTTTGTACTCTGCTCGTAGATAGTACATACGTCAAATCAAGTTAATTCCGAATTGTATTTAGGATGTATATTGGTAAGTACAAATTAATTCGGTCCGTTTTTTTAGTTTTAAAAATGCATTCATTTTAAAATAAAAATGGTTCAAACGAATTAATTGTAGTCTGCACCGGTCGCTCGTAATGGAATCACCCGATTGTAGCAGCTCGTAGTAAACAACGCCTCTTTGGTCCCACCAGATACACAGCATGATCTTCGAACCATGAATATTCGTCTGTGGTGTTGTATTGAGGACGATTGGCCGGGCAAAGCGAAGTATTTTTTTCCTCTTTGGATTATAGATCAGAAGGCCGCAGAAGATCCACTTCTCGTCACCAGTCACTATCCGATGTAAAACACCTTTCTTGTTTGTCTTTGAAGCAGCTGCTCACAAGAAAAAAATCGCCTTTCAACGTCTCTTTGTTTCAATTCATAAGAGACCCAATTACCTTGCTTTTGAATCATGCCCTAGATTTACATCGTACGGAAACTGGTTGTTGGGTCACCCCCAATATACCTGCAAGCTCTTCTTGCGTTTGAGTCGGATCTTCATCGAGCAATGTTTCTAATTCATCGTCTACGACTTTTTTTGGCTGTCCTAAGCGACGCTTATCTTTAACGCTGAAATCTTCATTTTTGAAGCGTCGAAACCATTATTTACATGATTTATCGGTTGGAGCATTGTCACCGTAAACTTCCACAAGCATTTAGCCGTACTTTTTTTCCAATTAAAAGAAAAAATTGACCGCAAATGCTGTTTAGTTATCACAAAACCCGACATATACAAACACCGTAAAAAACACGTTTTTTATGAAACTCAAAGCAATACAAACTGAATGTTAACGGCAGATGTCTAATCTGTCTGAAACAACGGAAATCAGCTGTCACTGTAAAAGATTTATTATAGTCAGAGCCACTTTTTGAAAACGGACCGAATTAATTTATAGTGCCAATAATAAGTAAACAGTATATATTTTAAGACAATTGTTTATAGGGTGAGGAGTTAGGTAATTCCGAAACTCCGAAATTTATGCCAACTTAAAAAACCAATTTTGTAAAATCACTCTCTTACTTTTTATCTTTGGAAGCATATATTTTTATACATATATACATTTTCTACACATATATGTATATATTATTAAATTTACAGCTATAATATTTTAAAGTGAATAAGCTTGGCCACGATTATACTCCGTACAATATACATGTTTATTTGCGTGCGTACATATATTTCCCAACTATTCATTTTGAACAAAAACATGGTCCTTTGAGCCGATAAGGGTTGAATACTATGCTCAACTACATATTATATCTTCTCGTCTACCTGCACGAGCGAATCAATTATTTGAATATCCAGTATATCCGGCTTGTAGTCGGGTATACAAACTGTAAGTAATCGATTTTTACGAACAATATATCAGTTTTGAATTTTTGACTTATAGATGGCTAATGTGTAAGAATCACAACAATCAGTTTCGAACAGACGAGACTAATGATTTGAAAAAATCAGTCTTCTCATCAGGTCGCGACGACTGATGTTGTTTTATTACATTGAAATATTGTCTTTATATATAGAGAGCAATACCATGTAGTTGTACTACTAGCGAATTACTGCGTAGCGTACGAAATTTTGATTCTTTCACATTTCCATCTATATTCTATTTTAACAATTAACTTTTCGAATTCACGAATTTTTATATTTTTACTTTTGGTTTTATCAATTGTAATGGTGTATTGTGATTGTTCCGTATATTGGTCTGTTTCAGCACTCTCGAATTAATTACACAACCTTAGGAAATTCTTCCATTTGCGTCAACCTGTATGACAACGACTACGATAATCGACACCTACACAATCAACTTCCCAACCGTCTGTTCGAAACTGATTGTTGTGATTCTTACACATTAGCCATCTATAAGTCAAAAATTCAAATGTATCCGCGATCCAGCGTTAAAGGAAAGAAAAATGTATGGGGTGGTTGGGAAGTTGATTGTGTATAAGTAGGTGTCAATTATCATAGTCGTTGTCATACAGATTGACGCAAATGGAAGAATTTCCTACGGTTGTGTAATTAATTCGAGAGTGCTGAAACAGACCAATATACGGAACAATCACAATACACCATTACAATTGATAAAAACCAAAAGTAAAAAAAAAAAATATATCAGTGTTTCAACAGTGAACTACACATTATCAACAGTGATCAGCTTAATACAAATAAGGGTGTGAATAAAGTGACATTGATTCGTGAAATTCCATCCTAATTCAACGCGTTATATTTTATCAAACCAAAATGGACGCTCCTTCGCTTATACAAAAACGTGGCGCATTGTTAACAAAGGCGGTTTCCTTTATCGAAAACGTCTACGACAAAATATTTAGTGAAGATATTGAAGCTAGGCTCATTAAGGTAGAATCATGGTGGGAATCATTTTATAATATAGAGGAATTATTATTGTTCTCACAACAAACTATCCAAATCCGATGAATTTGAGGAAAAATTCTTCAAAACTACACGTGCAATGGCACGAGAGATTAAAAGACAAAATCCTGCCGAGCCAAAGTGATGCCATCCTTTAAAGACTTGTTTGAAGCTAAACCTCACACCTTTTTACAAGATCCAGTCGAGCATCCTTCATACACTAAGGAGATTAACAACGTAGCAAGTATATGCGCAACTAAGAGAGAAGAGTCTCAGCTAGATAGTTCCACTTCAATCTCGTTCACAACGAAAAACCCATCGCATGACATTAAGCAGTCAATTCTACCCACATTTACAGTCAATTCTACCCCAATTACAACCACCGATTCGGGCAAAATTAATCATATACGTGCAACACTGGATTCAGGATTAGAATCCACCTTTATCACCGAACAATAACATTTTACCACGAAATCAGGACTGAAGCGTAAACATGCCTGTGTTACTGTAAACGGTTTGTCTGCAATCGCAGCTCGTCAAACAAGAGGTATGGTCAATTTAAATTTATCGTCAACATTCGATTACTCCAAGTTTGTCAACAAACTAACACCTAGCTTACCATTACAATCAGTTATTTTGTATGAGTATTTCTCAATGATATTATCTGAGTATCGCCTTGCTGATCCTAACTTTAACGAATCGAAATCTATAGAGAAAATCCTCGGAATCGACCTTTCTAATGATATTGTCAAGAAGAGAAGAATATCCAGAGGTCTTGGAGAGTCTTCTGTTGTAGGAACGAGGAGGTCTCTAGAACTCTCGCCTTAGGAAAATTCTAGCTACTAACCCAACCAGTCCTAGTTATTTAATTAGACCGGACGGGTCATGGACAGCTTCAAGGGCGGAATCATTGGAGCTCCTAATCGAAACACATTTTCCGGGAAGCTTTGATGACACGATGAAGCCTGAAGCTCATCGAATAACACCTTCAATAGAAATAGTGGGCATCATGGTGGGCGCTGAACAGTTTTAAGCCTTATAAATCGGCGAGCCTGGATCGGATTATACCAGCCGAGATCCAAAGGATCTTGACAGTCATCCTCCCCTGGCTGGAGTGTATCTTCAGGGGATGTCTGAAACTGATCTATATTTCTAGGAAATGGACGGAGGTCAGAGTGGTCTTTATCCTGAAATCGGGAAAGAGCTCACATGCTTAACCAAAGGACCTGAGACCTTTAACTCTATCGTCCTTCCTGTTGAAAACCTTGGAAAGGTTGGTAGATGGTTGGTAGAATTGGGCAATGTCGCAGCATGCGTACTGTACGGGGAAGTCGGTAGACACAACTCTGCACGATCTGCTACGTATGATAAGTCAATTTACTCTCAAGAGTTTTGTATGGTAGCACTTCTCGACATTAAAGGTGCCTTTAATAACGTAAAAACAAAGGCGATCACGGAAGGGTTGTTATTTTTAAACGTGGATTACACCCCATAAGTAGGTTGATAAATCAGATGCTGCCAAGCAGGATTATTACCTCGGAACTAGGGGTGGCCACCATTAGAAGACGAGTGGATAGAGGAACACCGCAAGGAGGTGTAATGTCCCCCTTTCTTTGGAGTGTTGTGTTGAATGAATTGCTGTTGGAACTTGAGAGAGAGGGGATAAGGGTTGTAGCATATGCAGATGATGTAGCGACAGCTGTCTCAGGCAAATATCTGAACACGATTAGAGATATTATACAGAATGCACTCCTGATCGTTACGAAATGGGTCAGCAAATGTCGATTAGGGAGCAACCCTTCCAAGATAGAGCTGGTAATATTTACTAAGAAATATAAAATTATGGTAGTTAGCCCTCCTGAACGGCATTAGACTGCTTTTGCTGACAAAGCGAGATTTCTAGTCATAATCTTGGACAGTAAGCTGAGCTTGAAGCCTAACATTGTGGAAAGGGTGAATAAGGCTAATGTAGCCATTTACTCGTCTAGGAACGTCATAGGTAAGAGATGGTGTTTGAAACCAGAGGATCTATACGGCAGTGGTACGACCTGTGCTGACGTACGAGGTGGGCGTGTGGTGGTCATCTCTGGAGAAGGTAATATATATATAAGGATGATGGAGAAGGTGCAAAGAATAGCCTGTATGCTTATAGGCGGGGCGCTTACGTCAACACCTACACGCGCTTTAGAGGTTATATTCCACCTTATTCGAATTGAATTTTTTGGTAAGCAGATGGCAGCAAATGTGGCTACGAGACTCTTGGCTGTCTCTCAGTGGAAGTGTCTTCAGGCGGGACACTCGACGATATTAGATCGCTAAGGGAAGAACTGGCGAATCTAGATTATATTAAACAAACATTGTGTTCCGATAAAGGTTTCCAGACCATCTGTCCTTCGAGGGAATCCTGGAGGAACGAATCAATACTAATAGACGGCAAGGTAGGAGCCGGAGTCTTCTATGAAAAGCTTAATGTTAATATATCTGTTCGTCTCCCTGACTGCTGCAGCGTGTGCCAGGCTGAAGTGGTGGCGATAGGCGAATTGGTAGCATGGTAGAAGCATAACACGTGGTATCCGTGAGGGATATCGCAATCTATGTGGACAGTCAGGCGGCGGTCAGGTCACTAGAGGCGGTTTACCTGAAGTCACGGGTGGCGCAAGATTGCCGATCATCTCTTAATGAGATGAGCGAGTATTTCAGCATCCGGATAATCTGGGTCCCTGGTCACTCGGGCGTCATGGGAAACTAGCTGGGTACGGTACGACTCTCCAGACGCAGCCGGCAAGGGCAGGTCTCGGGAGACATACATCAGCGCTCAAATTGCCGTAAGAAGGCAATCGTCTTGACAAACGAGACGTGGACCAACACCCTCACGTGCAGAGTAGCGAAACAGGTTTGGCCAAAACTGGACCTACGGCGCTCCAAAGCACTAGAATCCCTGGGAAAACGAGAAGTAGGTTTGGTCGTAGGGATACCGACAGGACATTGCCTTTTTGGGGAACATGCGAGAAGGTTGAGTCTACAGACGAATGACTTTTGTAGAAGTTGTTTGAACGAAGAGGAGTGCGAGATATTTTACGCTACATAAGTAGCTCTGGATGGTTTTAGCGGGAGTAAAGGGGAGATAGGATCCTGCGTGGTATCACAATGGGCCAGTATTGGCCTAAGTGTGTTATAGCAGCCACTCTAACCTAACCTAGTCTTTCTTTTCATCAAGCCCGTTTGTTGATTTTTATAATAGTAGACTTAGACAACGTTTAAAACAATTCTCTCGTTCGCTAAAATCAAATAAAACAATTTGTTAATAAAAACACGTTTCATTTATTTTTTGATTTTTTACTTTTTAAATTTACCAACAATTTTTAAACAAATTTACTCATCAAGTAGAAACTTTTTAATTTTTACATTTACAAAATAATAAAATTATTTATGACATTTTATATGTAATAAAACCATATGTTTAACTCAATTTTGCATTTTCGACATAATTATTTAACAATAAAAATTTTATCTAGATTTTTTTTTTAACAAAAATTAACTTTATATTATTATTTAGTCTCTCAAAAGATTTTCTTTCGTTTTTTTGTGTATATACAAACTAATAACAAACTTATAATATTTTTGTAGTTTTCCAGTTAAATAATAAAATATACGGTTAATTTTTGTAAATTTTTATTATTAACGATTTATAATAAATTGCTGTATATTTACAAATTGTAAAACTTGTTTTAACACTAATTGTATAGTTTTTAATATGACTATTAATCGTTTCTAATAAATAAAAAAAAAATATTGAAAATAAGCCAACAACATAATAGTACATGATATAATACGATGCGATTAGTTTTCGTATAACAAATAAAATGCAGATTAAGGACACAGAAGAATGGTATTTACATTAAAATAATATAATGAACCTAACTAATAAGCTCGCTATTGAAAACTTTTGCAAAACTCACGCGTATTGCAACTAAAAAACTGTTACTACGTATTGCAATTTGCCATAATATTATATCTATTAATATTAATAATTCCAAAATTGTTGTTTTAATATTTACACTATAATATTTTTTGTATTCAAAAACGTTTAGTATAAAGTACAATAGAAATGTTAGTAGTTAAAAAAATAATTAAGGGTTTCATTGCACTATTATTATTATAAAATTATGAACTGGATCGCTTGTAAAATAATTATAAAAAAAATAATAATAATAAAATAAAATTAACAATAAAAATTGTATTAATGACAAATAATTAAATATATGATTTAAAAAAGGCACATAATGATTTTTTTAATACTAAATATAACATAATATAATTAGGCATTGGTGGTGTGTAGGCAAATTGATTTCTTTTAATTAAAAAATTTATTTTTTTACATTCCGCTTGTTTGGAAGACACAAAATAATATTTTGTATAAAAATTAATTTGTATAAAATACGATTTATATATTTTTTTTTTGTTTCTTGTCGTTTTGTGTAAATATAGTTTACCAATTAAAAAAGACATTCGCAAAAATATTATGAAATACATTTTTAATTGTATAAATAAAGCCAATAATAAGAATAACATTATTACATTATTAAATATCAATAAATTAAAAGTTTATTTAAAAAAAAACTCAAAATAAATAATTTCAATCATACAGAAGAGCGCAAAATAATATTATAATTTATCGACGGAAAATCAAAATACAAATAATCGAAATACTTTTTTTGTCGGACCCAAACTTAATTTATTGTGCGTGTATTTAAATTATGATTTTAAAAATAAAAAATTAACTATGTATGATTTGATCGATTCATTAAAACAAAATAAAATTATTAAAAAAAAAATTAATAGTAATCTTCGGTGTGTATGAAAAACTATATATGAAAATATTTTAACAATGAAATTACGACAAAGATGTTTTTATAATAAAATATTTTAGTACTATATATTATTATTTCTACTTAATTTACACGTCATCCGATATCATATTCGTATGACCATCGCCGTCCGCGCTTATATCATCCGATGGCTTAGTTGTTGCGGCTTTAGACAATTCTAATTCTTTTTGTTGTTCCCGCTCTTCTTCATGTGCCTTATTGGCCGCTTCTAGAGCCCGAATTCGATTCTCATGTTTCACTATTATGGCTTTCAATTTGCGGAATTCATCTGTAATATCCTTTTCCTACAACAACAACAAAAAAAAAAATACAATTCTTAAATTATGGCTTATCGAAATGAATCAAATTACTTACACTTAGTCCTCCGAAATTTGATTGTGGTGCTTCCTCGCTCGAATTATTATTATTGTTTGACGCATTTGATGCTATTGACATGTTATTTGCTGATGATTTTGTTCCTCCCTTTGGTGGCATTTTGTCCAGCAAATTAGATTTTTTATTTAATGTTAACTGTTTTCCTTGGGATTGCGATACGTAACCACCCTGTGTCAAAAGAACACGATCCTTTTAAAGCAATTTTATGTTTGGTTCTTAAGAATTAGCTATTTTATACTATTACTAAATTTTTTCATTTGTTTTTTTTTCGAGTTCTTCCCGAGTATCAGACATTTTAATTTTAATATTTCTGTGCCATAAATTGATTACACTTTTGTTTGGAGTAAAACGTGACCCAGTCAGAGGTATCTAGGAAATTAATAGAATCCGACGATTGTAGCAAGTATACGATATGTGATAATCATTGACTTTTGAATGTTTCGGGTATGCCCTCAGTGGTTCAATGACAGACTAGTTAACTTACAAATAAGAAGTCAAAAGCGTATGCCAAAATGTAGAAAAACGGGTTAGAATCGTACAAAACTACGTTTCTATAACATAGTATTGAATTTGAAATTTATTTTAAATCAACATACAGGGGTGAGATGTCTCAGATGAGTTTATGTCTCTGCGCTTATTTCACTTCCAAAATTACGCATTTTCTAATGTGTTCTCAGTTTGCTCGAGTAAAACATCATTTTATTACTTGTTTACGATTTCTAAGACTACTAGATTAATCGACTCTGTCACCAAATAATTTTTTCGGGGTTTATCGAAATGTAGAAAAAAAGGAAAGTTGACACTTATGTCGCTTAAATCAAGAGGTTGAAATCGCGATATGAAACACATAATTATTTACATGCTGTATAACAGAGCTCTCACAATAGAAAAACTTTTACTTTTGCCTTACAAGTTTGTTTGAAAATAAAACTTGACAAAAAAAAAAAAATCGTTTTTACCTTAAGGAAAAAGTTAGCAAACTCTAAACTTTTGCCTTAAGAAAAGACTAATGAAGTTAGCTAAATTTCAAAATCAGGGTTTTTGTTGTCATTTTCCAACCAAAACATGTTAAAATGCAAATAAGTTCTAATTTATCGGTTTAATATATCTTAACATTATAATTAATAATATAAAATACAATTTTAAAAATATTATTAGTATGAAGATAAATAAAACGAAGTTGGTTTCAATAATTTTTTTTTTCTCATTGTGAGAGACACTCTTAAGGTAAAAGTTTAAGGCAAAAGGTAAAGGCAAATTTTTTTTCTATTGTGAGAGCTCTGTAAGATAGCGGAAATTTGATAGCGGAAAATAAGAGATTGCACTACTCGCCGCAAGTGGCAGCACTATCACTAAAAAGAATTTATTTTGTAATTTAATTAGCAGCGAATTTTTTTTATTCATTATGTAACATTTTTTCATTAAATAAAACATCTCAGCGGAATAAAATATTAAAAGTGATCCTTAAAATAGCAAATTGATTCATCTCCGAAGTAAAGGAACTCGGTATATGATATTGTTACGATTTTGCCTTGTCAATCAAGGTTCGAATCACTGGATTGTGAATAAATACACTGCTTCAATTTTAACTCACACAATTTTATTTACACAACACAATTTATTATACAACACAATTTTCACAATTAATTATTATAATTATAACACACTTTTTAATTAACACTTTAATAATCGCTTTAATAATCACTTTAATAATCACTTTAATAATCTTTCTATTTAACCTTCACTGTATCACGTTTAAAATAATACTCAGCAATACACGTCAACGCGCGCCTTTATATACCAAAATATTTGTTTCTAGAATAATCCTAAATGCGCAGCAAATATGTTAGTATAGAAATACGCCTAAATGTTGAGTATAAATTATACACGTAATTGAACAATTAATGAAAATAAACTTATTCTATTCTAATCTAGGTGTCACCGTAACACTACCCCCCACCTAAGCCTGTTCGTCCCGAACAGGATCCAGATCACCTCCTCTGTAGAGCGCCAAACGCTCTAAATGCACCACCTTTGGTTTACCTTTCCGTCCTTTCTGTATGCGATAAACCACGTCGTTCAACTTTTTAATGACAGTGTAAGGTCCTTCCCATGTGGGTTGCAACTTCGGTGATAATCCCTTGTGCCGTTGCGGGTTGTGAAGCCATACCAATTGCCCTTCCTCGAAGCCTTGATTATTTGCTCGTATGTCATATCGAGCTTTCATTCGATCACTTGATATTCGAATTTTCTGCCGTACAAATTGATGTATTTCATTAAGTTCCTCTTTCATTCGGTCGACGTAATCCTGTCCGCATAGAGCTGCTGATGGAACAGCCCCAAATTTTAAATCTCCTGGTAATCGCAGATTGTTCCCAAATATGGTTTTAGCTGGTGTCACTCCTGTTGTGTCATGTACCGCTGATCGGTAGGCCATCAGGAACATTGGTATATGTCGATCCCAGTTGCGTTGGTTCCTTTCCACAGCTTTTGCTAGATATTCCTCCAATGTACCATTGAATCTTTCCACCATACCGTCCGATTGTGGGTGTAAAGGCGTCGTTCTTGTTTTATTGATTCCAAGCATCTGACATATCTCCTGAAATACCACCGATTCGAAATTCCTTCCTTGATCCGTGTGAATTTCCATCGGTACACCAAATCTGCTAATCCAATTGTTGACCACGGCATCAGCTATTGTTGTTGTTTCCTGATTGGGTATGGGGTACACTTCCGGCCATTTGCTGAAATAATCCATTATTACTAGCACATATTTATTTCCGCTCTCGGTGGTCGGAAATGGCCCCGCCACATCCATTGCAATTCTCTCAAATGGTGCCCCGACATTATATTGTTTCATGGTTCCACGGCTTTTTCGTGCTGGTCCCTTTACTGCCGCACATTGGTCACATCTTCGACACCATTCTACTACTGACTGTCTACATCCGGACCAATAGAAACGTTGTCGGATTTTGGCCAATGTTTTATTAATCCCTAGGTGACCTCCACTTGCTCCTCCATGATATTCCTTGAGGATTTCCGCTATCCGATCTTTTGGCACCACTACCAACAATTGTTTTATTTTACCATCCGTGCTTTCCCACTTTCGTTTTAAACAACCATTTTCTATGTGGAGGCTATCCCATTGAGCCCAATATGCTTTTACAATGGGAGTTTTGTCAGCTATCTCACTCCATGTGGGCCGGTGTTCCTTTTCCTTATGTTTCATGATGAATGATAGGTCAGCATCCCGTAATTGCTCCTTCTTGATCATTTCATCAGTCCATTGCTCCTCAGGTAACGCTTGCATGAGTCGAATATCGACGATGTTTTCCTTGACCTCCACATGCCCACAATTCTTGCATTCCGCGGGACATGGTCTTCTTAATAACGTGTCGGCATTTCCATGTGCGCTTTCCTTTCGATGTTCAATATTGGCTTCATCTGTCAAGCTGTCACCGCCTCTTTCTACTCTCGAAACTTGGATGGACGTTATGGGGCAATCGGTTGTGGGAGTCAGCTTTTGCTCCTTCAAGCTGTCTCTTTTTAACGACTCCAATGTCATCCGACCCTCCTTCCTGGATTCTACCTGCTCCTCGTTTGATCTGCGCTTCATAGGAGATGGCGACCTTGCTCGTTTCTTCTTAATCTCCCAACAGTCCCGTGAGATGTGACCCATTCTATCACATACCCAGCATTTAATCCTGCCACTTCCATCTCTGAATCTTGGCGTAGCCCGTGCGGTGTCATTTCTGGAATCAATCTCCACTCGACGAATTTTCATTGCTGGTTTGATGATGGTTTGCGCAGTTTCGTTTGTTAACGCACAAGCGATGGTTTCCGTGAAAGTTGCCTTAGGTGACAACATCACCGCTCTGCGCGTCTCAGGATCTCGAATACCGTCAATGAATGCATCCATTTTAATTCGCTCCATGTATTCGGCCGACATATTTGAATGTACTAAATGCGCGAGCCGCTCAATTGCCGATGAAAATTCCTGTAGCGATTCTCCTGCTCTTTGGTATCGACTCTTCAATTCCATGCGATAGATTTCTCGTTTGTGGTCGCTTCCGTATTTTCGATCTAACGCCTTCATAATTCCCATGTAAACGTTCCGTTCCTGCTCGGGAATGATTTGTAATGTTTCTGCCGCTTCGCCTTTAAGAGCCACAATTAATGCTGCAACACATTGTTCTTCAGTCCACTGATTTTGCTTAATCGCAGTTTCGAATTGGAACTTAAAAATACTGAAGGAAGTTGTTCCATCAAATGTTGGTGGTTTTATCTTAACTGCGTTAACTGTCTGGATCACTTGACCTGTTGTTCCATTTGACTTGACATCTTGGAGCTCCTTCTCGAGACGTTTAACTTCCGTTTGAAAATCTTGTTTAACCGATTCAAATTTTTGTTGAACCGTCCCTTTAACATTTTGAATTTCTGCGTGTACTTCTGTTTGCAGTTTTTCCACTTTACCGTGTAGTGTAGAAGATAACTCCAGAAACTTCTCGTCCATTTTCTTTTGACCAACTTCTATTTGGTTTTTAATGTCCGCTCCTTGTTGCTCCATCTGTACAATCTTCTGTTTAATTTCTTGGTTCGATTGTTTAATGTCGGCCCCTTGTTGCTCCACTTGTAACATCTGCTGTTTCATTTGATGTTTAATGTCCGCCCCTTGTAGCTCCAACTGTTGTCCCATCATTTGATTCATAGCAGCCATCAACTGCGATAAATCGAAACTTCCGGATGGGTTTTGTGTTGTTCCGACCATCGTTTGTTCTTCCTTTTCTTTCTTGTCCACACTGATCTCATCCGTGTTGTCCTCCTCGAAATCATACACATCTGGATTTAAACCGTCCTTCTCCATGGCCTCACGTAGTCGCTCCACCAAACTAGCTTTTGTGCCTTCACTAGCCAAACCTCGCTGCTTCAGTTGCTCCTTTAATTGCGCAAGCTTTAATTCGTAGAGAATCATTTTCCTTATTATTCACAATCCCACCGCTGTCACCAATTGTTACGATTTTGCCTTGTCAATCAAGGTTCGAATCACTGGATTGTGAATAAATACACTGCTTCAATTTTAACTCACACAATTTTATTTACACAACACAATTTATTATACAACACAATTTTCACAATTAATTATTATAATTATAACACACTTTTTAATTAACACTTTAATAATCGCTTTAATAATCACTTTAATAATCACTTTAATAATCTTTCTATTTAACCTTCACTGTATCACGTTTAAAATAATACTCAGCAATACACGTCAACGCGCGCCTTTATATACCAAAATATTTGTTTCTAGAATAATCCTAAATGCGCAGCAAATATGTTAGTATAGAAATACGCCTAAATGTTGAGTATAAATTATACACGTAATTGAACAATTAATGAAAATAAACTTATTCTATTCTAATCTAGGTGTCACCGTAACAATATCTTGAAATTTAACAATATTCCTTTCTTTCCGCCATTTCTTAACCTTTATGTTTACAACCAGTTGTCCATAATTCCATACATTTAGTGTTGAATGATAATTTGTAATTTCATTTTAAATTGATAAATACATTTTGACAAAATGTAATCTTAAACAAATAATTGTTATTAACAAATAATAATTACTAAAGATTTCAAGCTGATAAGTCACCTAAATCCATAAAATTTTGGGTAATAAAACACGTAAACTTACCCGGTTGTACCCCGTAAGCGGTTGTAAACATAAGGGTTAACGAATTAAGGATGAACACACCAAGCAGCAGCAGCGAGCAGCAAATTTAAATATTGGCATATTCGCTTATGTAATGATACAAAATCATAGTTTGAGTGTAAATATACGTATTTCCAATAAAAGAAATCAAATATTTTGTAATTTTAATAGAAAAATATAAATTTAAAAAATTATATTGAATGAAGTTGCGTCTAAGGATCTATTAAAATTACAAAATATTTGATTTCTTGTATTGGAAATACGTATATTTATACTCAAACTATGATTTTGTATCATTACAAAAGCGAATAAGCCAATAATTAAATTTGCTGCTCGCTGCTGCTGTTTGGTGTGTTCCATCCTTTACGATGAAATTTGGATAGTAGTATTGATCAGGGATTTTAAAGTAAGTTTTGGACAAAATTATAGTATCTGTTCGTGCTGGACTAAACTGGCCATTTCATAACCAGTATTTATGAAAAATGGTGTCTACATTTTACACGATAAAAATAAATTTTAGATTGGAGGGAACTCGGCTATTTCTTAATTAAATTATGTAAAATTTGCATTGCATGTATAGAGACAATTCGGGAAAAATGTATGGATTAGAATTTTCACTATAAATTTTTGATTTTCTGCGGTGTTATGTATTTTCAGTTTTTGGTCAATATCTCAAAAATGTCTAGCCTAAGAATTTTCCCCAAATTTTCCACGTAGCATCAGTATGACCTATGCTATTAGAAAATCAGCCGCAAGTATTGGTTACTAATGATATACCGGGTACTCGGAAATTACCCGGTACCCGGCTTGATTTTTAATATCCGTTTTTAACCCGGATCCGGCTTACTATTTTACTATCCGGACCCGGCAAACTACCTGGTACAAAACATTATTTTATTTCAATAAATATAAGAAATAAAACACATTACATGTATGTGATTGTACATATATAGGTATATGAATGTATTTCAAATTTCGTTTATAAATAAAAATGAAAAATAAAATAAACCTAAAAGTTTTAGCTAGAGCTGAATCTTACCTTTATTCAACTTGTTGCTTTATTTGTTGGGCCAATATTTTTTCTCTTAGTACTTCTACTGATCAAATTGACTATTTTAATTCCTCTATTAATTATGCATTTAATAATTGGGTTCCTCTCACTACTGTTTAGTTTAGATCTAGATCCTCCCCCCCTTGGATGACGCAAGAGATTTTGAGTGGTATTTCTGAAAGTTTTTCCAAATATCGCCTTTGGAAAATTAACCCTAATTCTTGGTCATATCTAGCTTATAAGCAATCTCGAAAGAGAGTGGTAGGTTTAATTCGTATCGCTAAGCAAAATTTTTCCAAGGATAACTTAGATTCCTCACTTCCCTCTAAGATATTTTGGCGAAACGTACGCAACTTGGGCCTTGATAGTTGCAAAGGAGCTGTTTCGGTAGATTTCAAAGCTAATGATTTTTACCTTTACCTAAGTAACTCTAGTCCCACCCATGATATTTTCCATATTGATTTAGTGTCCGTCGAACCACTAAATTCTTTTTCGTTTACAAATATATCTACTGTTGATTTGCATTCTACAATTTGGGAAGTTAAATCGCAATCTACGGGTCTAGATATGGTTATAGTTTAAAATTAGTTAAGTGTATTTTTCCTATTTGATTTTAAAGACTTCTTCATATTCCGCTCAGTGGAAGTTGAGTAAAATTATTCCTATTCCTAAAATTAGCATTCCTTCTGAGCTTTCCCATTTCCGCCCTATTAGCATTTTAAATTCTCTGGCCAATGCGTTTGAATTGGTAGTAAACAATCAAATTCAATCTCATATCGATAACTTTAATTTGCTTAGTCTTTTTCAATCGGGTGTTAGAAGGTTCCACGGTAGTACCACTGCTTTACTGAATGTGTGTGATGATATTCGTCGTAGTATGAGTAAAAGAGAAATGAATTGCCTTACTCTGTTAGATTTTTCTAAAGCGTTTGATTCAATTAATCACCAAATCTTGTTTAATAAGCTTATTTCGAACTTTAATTTTTCTCTCTCTGCTGCAAATTGATTTTAGACTATATTTCGGGTCGCTTTCAAGCAGTCTTTTATGACAATTTTTTATCTGACTTCTTGCATATCTCTTCTGACGTTCTTCAGGGATCGGTTCTTGGTCCTTTACTATTCCCAATGTATATTAATGACATTGCATGTTCCATTCGTCATTCTTCTTTTCATATATTTGTTGATGATGTCCAAACATATAGGAGTAGTCGCTTAAATAATGATTCCATTCACTCTAATATTTCTCTTATGATGATTTGGTAAGAATTTATAATTGGTCATTGTCTAGTCGACTCGCTCTTAATGCTAATAAATTCCAGTCTATTATAATTTATAAAAAATCTATAAATGCTCCCTCTTTTCCTGGAATTTTTCTCAGTGATTCTTTAATTCCATTCTCTAATACAGTTAGAAATTTAGGGTTAATTTTTAATAAAACTCTTACTTGGGGTGATCATTTGATTAAGGTAAGTATAACGGTTTTTGAAATGTATAGCGGTGTTACCGTGGTTTTAATTATTTAATTGATACACACTCGCTATATTTTGTTATTAACAATTATTTATTTATTATTTAATTATATCATTCACTATAATATTATTTATGACTAGTTCACAACTTTTAATGGAGGACGACTGTTCGCGGCACTTTCACTTTATCGATTATTATTTTTATGAGACCGTGTCTCTTGATCATCTAAAACGCGACTATCCTTTTTCGTTTCTTATTTCAATTTTTCGTGTCTTCCTAAAATCTCGATATTAATCGATAATCGATTAATTTTCGAGATTCGCGAATGTAGATGGCGAAATAGCTATATTCAGCAAAACGAGCAATGCCTCGTAATTAAGCGGCGCGGTGTATAAATAGTTTTGCTACGAGGAGTGCCACGAAGTGAAAAGGATTTTATTGATTTTGAGCCGCTACAAATGCTTAGTTGTTTGTATAAAATTGTAGGGTTCACTGATAGTAATTTTAAAAAGCGAATGTTCCTCTCGCACCTTCTTTCACATTTTCTATATAATGACGTTGTTTTGTTTGGAGTGCTTCAGGATAAAATGAATGTTTTCCAAAGATGTTTCAATGCTTGTACTCGTTTCATTTTTAGTATTAGGAAATATGATCACATTTCCCCCTTTTTAAATTTGATCCTTGGCTGTAGTTTGGTTGACTTTTATGAACTTGTGTACTTATGTCTTTTTATTTTTAAGCTTCTCAGAACGAAGCAACCTCCCTATTTATTTAATAAGTTATTGTTGAGTAGGTCCCATCGTCAAATTTACGTTTACTTACGCCTATAAACCTGTGCAGATCTTTAAATACATCCTTTTCCGTTAGGAGTATTTCTCTTTGGAATTCTATTCGATTAGATATTAAGAGGTCAGCGTCGCTTAAATATTTTAAAGCGTGTAATTTAGCGTGGCGCGCTTGAATGACAATACATCTTCTTGCAGTATCCTCTCTAACAAATGAGTTTGAGCTCAATACGGAGGGTACTAGCATGGAGTGGATTTTTTTTTTGAAAAAAATCTGAGGTTTTTATGCCTAATGGAAGTATTTTTGTTGTTGTTGTTGTTCATTTATAATGCTTCCATATGTGCTTTTCCTTTACCAAAATTGTTATGCCAGTGAATAAATAAATAGTTAACGAAAAACGGTAAGCTACCGCAGCATTTGTCATAAAGTATTAAAACCTCATTTATAGAATAATGTTCGAGAATTTCTTGAAGTGTAGAATTTCTTTGGTTGAATTCCAATAATAATGATCTGCAACGTATTCTCTGAAGATGCACAAGAGTTTGCTTCTTTAGATAACGGTAATCTAATTGAGATACATCTCAACAGTATTACTGAATTATTAGACAGGACTTTGATTTGACTCATTTGATGTTGGAACTGTTTCTGTGAGCCATGAAATTGATTGCAATATATTATAATCGCTGAGATATATCTAAGAGTAATTTGAAATGTATCGAGATTTTTAGCCTGGTTGGTAATTAAAACGATGCATTTTTGTTCTATGCGTTCTATTTCCTTCAAAATAAGAACACAAAGTGCCAAATTTCTTTATTACTTATTACTAATTTTAGCTAAGCTCTTGGCTTTAAAACGTTTTCCCTTGTTAATAGCGTCACTGCAAACATGACGAGCGTAATTAGTCTGTCAGATCCTTCACTCGGAGCTTTAAGACTGAGGTCCAGGACCCCTTCTCAATAAAGTTACAGACATTGGTAAAACTGAGTTCCAGCATTTATATAGATCCTCTCGAAAAAAGTATCAAAAGTATCCGAAAAGAAAAAAACGTTGAAATTAAGAACTTTTTGTGAGGCCTTTCGACGAATGCGAAATTCAAGAAAGCTGTTGTTGGCGGTTGTGAAATTACTATCGGAACTCTAGATTCCTAGACGATAACAAGACAAGTATCATTAAACCTACCTGTCGGTCAGAAACCAAGTCTCAGACAGACAACTGGCTTCCAAGGTGGTTACTGGAGAAAGATGATGATGAGTGACGAGCGATTGAATTTTATCGTACGTCACCTTTAAAAAACCCTAATCCAGAGCTTGTTTGGCTTTAGAGTACGTCCCACAATCGTGGAGAAAAGTAAAGGTGGTTTTTACCGTTAAGAATGGAAGCCGATGTAAGATCGGCAAAAAGTTGGTGGCTTATAAGTCTGTTCTCGTTCGTACATAAATGTTTCAAACGTCTGGGGGAAAGGTGCTATAGGAATAACACTCTTTTGTCTGTTTTCATTCCTTCTACACAACATGCCTAGCAAATGGGAAAATCTGTTGATAAGCGTTGCGCAAATATAAAAATCACTGAACAATGTAAAATCTGTATTGGGAGCATCGACGGCCACAATCGATATTGCCTTATCATCACATTTCCACCTCGTATCTGATCCTGAAGTAAAATTGTTGCAACCCTAGCTGCCTTTGGGAGAGAAATAGAGAGAAATATAGTAACCTGACTGTGAACTTTGATCATTTTAATGCAATTCATGAACGCATCATTTAGTTCAACAGTTTTATAGGGACAGTGTCTTAGTTGTCGGTGTTTAATAAATAGTTGATTTTATTCATTGATGACTAATGAATTAAGTACAGTAAAAATCTACAGTCTTCATCAGCGATAGATAAGTCAAGTTTATACTCCAACCAATTATAGGCACCTTTTAAAATAAAATATATAATACTGATTAATTTAAAAAGCTTCAAAGCAATTTAGTGCATTATTGAAGCATAAATGCGTAATCAAAATTAAACCAAGAACATGAAATTTAAAAATTTATACCAGTCACCGTTTACCCCAATCTAAATGTGATGATTTAAAATTAAAAGGTATATAATGTAAAGAATTCCAAAACCAGCAATTACCAAAAAAAGCAAATGCAAAAAATAGCAATTTTAAACTAAAACTACACAAAAATCTCACTTTTAACGATACTAGAACTGGATCCACATCCGCTCCGGCCAACCATTCCTCAGCTGTTTGTGCGGGATCATCGGACAGTGTATCCGGATACAAATCTTCTTGAAACAGTTCAGATTTGCGGGGCACCGTCATCGATACAACTTGACAAAAACCATTATTACTAAGGCGATAGAATTTTGCAATTTCACAAGTGTTTACATCACAACCACGTTTTGGCATCATACCAATACCACGCTGTGCATCGTTTGTTTGAAACATATTTATGTAATGTACAAATGGCTGTTCTGGCGTGATCTTGATTTGAAAACAAAAATATTATGTAATTACATTTATATACTGTAAGATATTTTTTGGACTACTTACTTCGAAATACCGAATAACTGAATCACCTTTCCCGCATAGAAATACTAAATTTGTATCTGGATCGTATAGAGGAAACAATACACCGTTCGATGTGTCCATTTCAACCATACATATTGGTTCGTCTAAAGCATCCGGTGCCCGCAGCGAGTATTGTCGCTCTGACGATCGATTGAATCCAGTTGTGAATATCAGACCATGTCGTAAGAATATGGCACGAGTTGCTTTTGATCCCTCGTGGCATAACGCCTCACTTTCGATTTCACCCGAGCGTGGATCAATTATACGAATTTTTTTATCTTTACACGTCGTCACTAATTTTGAACCATCCCAATTCCAACAGGCACTATATACAACATCGGGATGAGAATCTATATGTACCAGCACTTCGCCCGTGCCAACATTCCAGATAACAATTTGATTATCTGAACCGGCTGTTAAAAGTACATTCAGCGCAGAAGGATGCCATATTACTAGGCCAACGCGCCTTTGATGGTACAGTAAGTCGACAACTGGGTCGGTTAAAGTACGGGATAGTCCTCCATCTGGAATTTGCCATACTTTGACTACACAATCTTCCGAGCCGGACGCAATTACATTATCATTATGTGGACACCATGCTATATCGAGCACAGGACCTTTGTGACCACCGACTAGAGGATGATCAGCTGGTATTCTACCAACCTAGAAAAAGAAGAAAAGAAAATACGTTTTATAAATTAGCAAATCTCAATAATTATTTTCAATAAATGCTAAAAATAACAAAAAAAAATCTAACGGCGATTTAATTTAGCGTGTAAAATTTAATTATCTATGGTTTTTTCTTATAATGAATCTTGTTGTTCTACTAACAGATATTTCCACTTGTTTCTCTTTTTGAATTGTGTTGTAAAGAAAATCGTCTAGAAATACATCAATAACTATCCGTGATCAATAATATTATTTTATTTTTAAATATCGTTATATTAACACTCAAATGATAATTAGTAATTTAAAGAAATTGAAAGTAACGAGAATGGGCATGAATGAATGAAAACGTACACACACTCAAAATACTAAACAACAATAATATTTTTTAAGGTTAAATTATAATTATTTATTATTTAAAAATTTAGAATTTGAATGACTTGATGAAACCATGAAATTTGTATTTTCTTTATACGCTACGCGGTATAAAAAAACTAAAAGTAAATTTACTACTATATTTTGACAGTTGCAAGGTTTTTAGATTAGGTCAAAAAAATTAGTTTTTTTTTGCACAAATACAAGTACAACAACAAAACATTAGTTTCGTTATAAAATTCCTAATAAGTTTAAAAAAAAATATTAATAAATCCGATTGTTCCGAATTCTTTTCTAAATTCTATCACAAAGATGAAATAAACTTATGTAGACTTGAAACAAGAGTTAAAGACATTAATTTTCTTATTTTTGATTCGTCAAAATAGTACGTATGTGTTAGAAAATAAATTAGAATTTGCTCTAAAAAAAACGATCGCGCCTACATACTCTGTGTAGTGTGGCATAAAAAATGGATTAAAAATAAAATTGTGCCTCATAAATATTATTGAGTGAGTGGAAGGTGATTTTGAAATGATCTACATAATATATTTATGAAATATGAATGAATAATAAAAAAATATTTAAGGATGTTAGAGCGCATTTTTCATTGGCCTGGTGCATTATTAGTAAGTGGAGTGCAGCAAGGAAAATAATAATAATTTAATTTATGGCCTATTCCGCCACCAATTCAAAACTTGTACAAATTCATACAAATTACTTAAGAAATTGAAAGTGGGAGAAAATAAAAATTTAGAACTGTGACTCCAAATCCATTTCAAACACTAGACTGCTAGATATTCCACATCTACACTAGCATAATTTCTCGAAAGCTATCTTTACATTAATTGGATAAATCAAAATGTTCAAACTAATTATAATATTTCCCGCAAAGTAACATACATTAAGCGTGTGCCATACCTGGTCGTTCTATTCAATAAGAAATTAAAGAAACTAATTCTTGTATCGTTATGTGCATCGAAAATAATATCAGCCCAAGTTTTAGTGAATAGGTAATTCGGTTTTCTCGAAGAAATGATCGAAAATGGTTTTGTTCGAAAGCCTGGGGCCGAATTCTTGAAATCGGTGCAAATTTCCCCAATCGGAATACAATTTGCTTTGAAATTCTCTATATTATGCGAATTATTCGCCGGCTAGTTTAATCATTTTTTTAAATTTTTTTTCTTTATTTAAATTAAGACACATACTTTTTTCCCCCTATTAAAGGAAAAATTCCGACTGGGTAAATCGATTCGAAATTATTCCCTTAGTAGGGAGACAAATATTAGTAAACTTGAAAACAAGTGAATTTAAGTTGATTGAATTTAAGTTAAATACGATTTTATCAAAGTGCAGTGAATTTCATTTCGTAGTATTCAGTTCATCAGCCAATAAATGATTAGTGCAATGTATCAAAGATGGCGCGCATAAATTCTGCAATTTTTTCACACGACAATAATGGGAAAACCAATTTCTTTCATACGCAATTCCAAGTTCATTCATTGCATTAAGATGGCGGGCATAAACTCTCTAAATTCTTCGAATCAGTATGCGAAAAAAAATTTATCAGTCTTCAAAACTAAATTAATTTTCTTATGAAATAATGAAAGGAATTTGAAATCTTTGCAATTTGTTCTGGGGCCGAAACACTCCCAACTCTTTCGCAGTTCGCTTTTCACGTCCTTATACCTAACGCAGTCGCCTGTCAGATCCATGACGTACGGCTATAGCTCCGATTTTTATAGAACCATCTGCACATTGCAAAGCTCCATGCCAGCCTATAGTGCTGGCACGGAAGGTGGATCGGCCCATGAGTTCTGCACTCCGACAGTGGGTCATAGTTGTGTTCATTTTCAACACAGATCGTAATCTCATGTTGAAAAATCCTTTTTGCAGCCACCCCTATCGGTATTTGAACCCGGTACCTCCCGATCCGAAACGCCAAACCTTAAAACACTGTGCCGTTTGGTAGGTAAAGGAAATTTATTTAGGAGAATATTCATTTTTGATGTAGAAAATAACCTCGCGACGAAATGGGAAATATTCGACAATTGTAAAGTATTTGGGAAGGTGATGGCATAAAGTGCTAGCTGATAATGAACCAACACATTATTATCGTATTAAGTGCGCTATCTTTGATGCATTGCTCAAACTTGGTTTTATTGCTGATGAGCTGCGTTCATACTACAAAATAAAATCAGGACCGGGATGTTGCATTATTTTCGACTTACGTTTAATCTCATGTTTGACGACTATAATTTCAAGTTTCACAAGATTTCTAAGACTACTACAGGATGCTGCAACTTTTAGTTCGTTATAAAAATGTATATTAAAAACGTCGATTGTATTATTGGTTGTATGGGCAGTGGCGCCGTCCTTATATCGTCCAAGACTCCCTCTTTAATCGTAGGAAATAAAAAGTCAGTTAACATGGCTCGATAACGTTTGCCGTTGACTGTTAGTGCGGCTCCTTGCTCATTTTCGAAGATAAATGTCAATATGATTCCTTTGGTCCATATTGCACACCAAACAGTCACTCGTTTTGGGTGTATAGCCCAGAAGTGCAGATTGTAAAAAGAGAAAAACTGATTAAAGATGAGAGTACAAGACTACCTAGTAAAAATAGGATGATTTTAAATATATGGTTTTTGTTTATTTAATTATCCAGTATCGTATAATATCATAAGACTTCTTCTCCATTAAAAGAAATATTAAATAATGACTAGCAGACTTCAGTTGCTAAGCTTGTTTATTATTAATAAACATAAATAATATTTATTAACTAATTTTAAAAAAAAAATTTAAAAATTCATGGTTGTTTTGAATATTTTTCATTCGATCGTACGGCTCTAAGAGCGTCCTTGTCATCCTGGTTCGAACTGCAATAAAAAATTCCATCCACTTTTCGTGTGAAAGTTTTTTCTTTTGTTGCGGCCTTTAAAAAAATTTCGAATTACTAAATTGGCTTATAAGAATCGAACCGTTTTTAATGGAACCATACCACCGACTCGGTGCTATCGTGCACTGAACTTATAATTTATCTGTCATGTTTGTTGCGTTTGTGATTAAGTTATAAAGGGTGATTTTTTTGTGGTTAGGATTTTCATGCATTAGTATTTGACAGATCACGCGGGATTTCAGACAAGGTGTCAAAGAGAAAGATGCTCAGTATGCTTTGACATTTCATAATGAATAGACTTACTAACGAGCAACGCTTGCAAATAATTGAATTATATTACAAAAATCAGTGTTCGGTTCGAAAAGTGTTTCGCGATTTACGTCCGATTTATGGTCTACATAATCGACCAAGTGAGCAAACAATTAATGCGATTGTGACCAAGTTTCGCACTCAGTTTACTTTATTGGACATTAAACCAACCACACGAATGCGTACAGTGCGTACAGAAGAGAATATTGCGTCTGTTTCTGAGAGTGTTGCTGAAGACCGTGAAATGTCGATTCGTCGCCGTTCGCAGCAATTGGGTTTGTGTTATTCGACGACATGGAAGATTTTACGCAAAGATCTTGGTGTAAAACCGTATAAAATACAGCTCCTGCAAGAACTGAAGCCGAACGATCTGCCACAACGTCGAATTTTCAGTGAATGGGCCCTAGAAAAGTTGGCAGAAAATCCGCTTTTTTATCGACAAATTTTGTTCAGCGATGAGGCTCATTTCTGGTTGAATGGCTACGTAAATAAGCAAAATTGCCGCATTTGGAGTGAAGAGCAACCAGAAGCCGTTCAAGAACTGCCCATGCATCCCGAAAAATGCACTGTTTGGTGTGGTTTGTACGCTGGTGGAATCATTGGACCGTATTTTTTCAAAGATGCTGTTGGACGCAACGTTACGGTGAATGGCGATCGCTATCGTTCGATGCTAACAAACTTTTTGTTGCCAAAAATGGAAGAACTGAACTTAGTTGACATGTGGTTTCAACAAGATGGCGCTACATGCCACACAGCTCGCGATTCTATGGCCATTTTGAGGGAAAACTTCGGAGAACAATTCATCTCAAGAAATGGCCCGGTAAGTTGGCCACCAAGATCATGCGATTTGACGCCTTTAGACTATTTTTTGTGGGGCTACGTCAAGTCTAAAGTCTACAGAAATAAGCCAGCAACTATTCCAGTTTTGGAAGACAACATTTCCGAAGAAATTCGGGCTATTCCGGCCGAAATGCTCGAAAAAGTTGCCCAAAATTGGACTTTCCGAATGGACCACCTAAGACGCAGCCGCGGTCAACATTTAAATGAAATTATCTTCAAAAAGTAAATGTCATGGACCAATCTAACGTTTCAAATAAAGAACCGATGAGATTTTGCAAATTTTATGCGTTTTTTTTAAAAAAAAGTTCTCAAGCTCTTAAAAAATCACCCGTTATATAAATATAAAGATTTTATTTTCTTCATGGATTCAATTGCTCATCGGAAAACTCTTCTAATCTTCCAGAAACAACGTTAGTAAAATAACATTTACATACATTTCACATTTTTAGTGCAAATATATAATTATATTAGCGACAATTAATTCTTTTTTTTTTAGTTAATAAAATATAAAATTACACGATATTAAACAATTTAAAATACTTGCATGTTTACATCACAAAAAATATTTTCGCTTTTGTTCGCCATAAAATATGTCGTTCGTTTCTAGTGGTAGATTGTTTAAATTTATGCCTGACGCGATCAAATTTTTGCTTTGCGATTTTTGTGGTAGGTACAAAAAATGTAAAAGCGAACCAGCAACGAACGCCGGCGGAGTCGGTGGTAAGGCACCTGATATGTTTCATCATTAAAAATTCGTTTTTGATATTTCAGCTCACTCAGGTTCCTTGGTTAAAGCCATGTAGAAAATTCTTTGAAATGTGTTGTCCATTGTTTTCTAAACAATTGTTTGTAAATTTCAATGACATTATTTTGAAACGCCAAACATTCATTAACTAATTCTCCATTTTTTCTTAAAAGGTTTACATTTAATACAGGCATATCACAAAACTACTTAAGCTTTTCCACACTAACTGTAAAATATGAAAAATGGTCATTCAACTTCCCAAAACCTATAGAGCTGGGCAACCTATGCCAACTATATCAGTAAAATTTTCATCGCCTTTTAATAGTTTAAATACATTATTTCCGCCCGCACGATCAATTCAATCAAAATTTGTGTTACAGTTATCACCGCCGAAAGCAGCACATTTGCTTTGAAGATTAAACATAGTTAATGAATCCCCTACTAGGTTTTTGTTTTTAGCCTTTTCTTTTGTTACAGAGTGAAGTTCAATAAGCTTGAATGTCAACCCAGATTTACTAGTAAAATAGTGGATTGTTAGGTTTCAGTGGTTGACACTTAGGCCATTTGTTTAGCCCATTGTGATACCACGCATTCACGCCACATCATTAACCCATTCACCTACTCACACAACTACAGTATACCACTTGCACATTGCAAGCTCCATGTCAACCTGTACATTAACATGGACGGTGGGTCGGCGCTGAATTCTGCACTCCATCAGAGGGTCATAGTTGTGTTTATTAACATCACCGAAATAGTGGATTAATAGAGGGAATATTTTTGTCGGTTCATGATTGCTACCATCCGTACAGACCCCTACGTTTTTTATATTACCGTTTTCAATTTCGGTTTTAATATTTTTTATCGCCAACGGAAATACAACGTTGCGCACTATCGCTTGAGTTTTTGTCCTGGCACTAGAAAGTTATGACGCAATTTTGGAATCTTTAAAAAGCAATGTGTAAAGTTTTATTGAACAGTCCGTTGACCGAAACCTGAAATGATGATGTACTGTGTTTGGTACGCTAATATAGCTTCACAAGTTGATAACAAATCGTCTTCTTTTGGTCCTACAAAAAATTGTGTTAACGACAGAGAAAACTTTACAGAGCCGACATTGTCCTTATGTTTTTTTGATAAAAGATGTTCCAAATCTAGTTTAGCTTTATTTGCAATTGATATAGTCGAATTACACGTAGTGCATATTACTTCATTTGGTGAATGTGTTTTTTGAAACATTTTATATTCATTTTGCAACTTTTCATTAAATTGGCATTTTCTTTTTTGGTTTCGGTTTGCACTCGTCATATCGATTTTATATTCGATTAGTATTTAAAACTAAACTAATACAGTGTAATTTCACTTTAACGTTAATAATTTTATTAACATAAAACGAAAACTAACCTTATTTTATAAAAAATGCAATGTTATTTTTTCCCATGAGCAATTCCAATATCAGTACAAAAATGGTTTTTGTAATAAAAACTTCATATTTATCTTTTCGTTTCAAATAAAATAATAAAATAGAGGTTGGACCTAAATTAGAGGACAAAAACAGCGGGTCTCCAAAAGAGTACATGTCCTCTAAAAAGAGGACGGATGGTCATCCTGGGTGTATTGGCTTCTCAATTGTCATGTGTGGATTTTCTGTGCCGCAAATACGGCAATTTTGCTTGTCACTTATCGCTGAGGTGAAAATGAAACAAAAAAGATGATTTTTTGATAAAAATGCTCATTAATATGTTTTCAATATTTCCCAACCGTGATCAAGCGTTTATCGCCTCATTTCGTTCGCCGGGCACATAATACTGAATTTCTGTCACTTGACAGATGACATTACAGCTATGAGCGGAGAAATAGCCGCTAGTTCACAAACGAACCAAAAGATACCGTACCCGCTTTTATTTAAAACTACATAATTTTTTCGTAATACGTTTATCAAAATGTAAAGAATAATAAACATTGAATCTAACTTGTAATCTCTTCATGGAGGCCACAATTGCATCAACAGGTTGAAATCGCGACATAAAATGTGTAATTGTTTACGCCAAATAGAATGTTGGCTTCCTGAAAAATGAGACACAAACTAAGTCGAAAGTCGAAAATAGTGATGGTACAACATTGCAGCCCAGCGCACAATTGAATAATTGTATATTTCTGGCCTATTGATCAAATAACTTTGGTGTAAATATTTTAGAAATGAAGTGGAATGGAAAACTTTAACAATAAAATCTACAAGAAAAGCTAATTTGAAAATATATCTCTTTACACAATATCTTGGCGGTTTATCTGAATAATTTTGGAGACCGAGTTAAAATTCAGCTTAGCTGTAGTAGTTTATCTAGTTTAACCCTGACCCTTAACTAAGTAGATGCATTTGCTGCGAAAACAGTAGAGACATAAAACTGCAGCCATCTAGATGTCAGTCCGTAAACTAAAATTTTAGTTGTGGGTGTAGATCGGTAGTTAAATACTTTCAGCTTGGTGAATTTTACATCAAATTTGTACAGAAAATTTATACAAATTTTTATATTAATTACAAACCCGACACAAAAACTTCCAGTTTCAATTATTTTCAACCAAAACAAACTAGTGAGGATACATACAAGAGTTCCTTCCCCACTAAATAACATTCATAGCCTGCGAATGAGTGACATATTCAACCCTCAGTCATATCTCTTGCCATCATGATGGTGGGCTTTACGCAGTCATTATGAGAATGGCACATCGTTACAAGAAATCACCACATGACTATGGAATAGTTCAATTAGTGTCAAACTAACAATATTCAACTAACAAGTAAATAACCAACCAAATACGATTTAAAGCCCGGTACATACGTCGGATGGAAATACGGGATTTTTTCCCATCTCAAGCGTGAAGTAGTAACTTATTTTCTTTTTTTAACATAATATTCTTCTAGCATTAAATAGTAAAGAATTTTCTTAATAACCCAGTGCGTATAAAAACTTCAATACTCGTAATTATCATCCATGGAGAAATAGCTACCAAATTATTTATGGACGAAAACCAAACCGATATTGATTTGAAACTGTGTAGTGAAATAGCTGGTTACTGTAATGAGTTGCCAACCGAAGAGTACAACATGGCTGAAGATGATGAAAATGATCGTGATGTATTATAAGTGCAATGTGCCAACAAATGGTTCGGTTAGTTAGACTGTTTCTTATAGGAAGAATTTTAAATAGTTTGTTAAGTTTCTTATGTTAGTTAAGTTGTTGAAACAATTCATATTCAATTAAATTAAGATTAACTACTAATTTAATGATTTCAGATTGATGGTGTTGGTTTACAGCTTCAATATACCGGCCGCCTTGAATCGGAAGATTCGGCATAAGAGTGTGACGAATACCTTGCAATTTGTGTGGTTTATGATCCGATAGATTCCAGTATGTTTTCTGCTTTATATGTAAAACTGATTATTAACGTTTACAGTTTCAGTATACCGGCCGCCATGTAAAACTGGAAACGGTCTGGATTGGCTAAAAAGTTGTGTTACGATTCGATCAATTGCCTGATGTCAAATAATCTAAATTACTGTACGGGATACAAAGCGGTGGGAATCTTGATTCGTTTGATGTTAAAGAATTAAATGTATTCTTTCGTTTCAGATGCTTTGCGGATTCCATATGGTAAAATTTTCAACAAATCTGTAGCTTTGGCTGATAACCGATATAATATTTACTGTGACTGTGGATTTTTTAATATTCGGTAAAATGGTATTTTAATGAAAATGAGAATCCGAAGGTTCGAGTGGTATACATAACTGGTTTCTCGATCGAAGATGATTTATAAAATTTCCTGTTTTGGTGCGATTCTGACGTAGAGGAAGTAATCTCAATGACGGCTCCCAGGAGCACAGCAGAAAATGGTAGTTGTTCCTGGATTGCTTCAGTAATCGGGTTATTTGCGGTGAATTTGCTTTCCTTATGGTTTTGTGTTTATGCTTCCATTTTGGTGAAATCCTGGAACAATTGTGAATATTTTGGCATCCCTTTGCGGAATTTCGTACATAATTACCAAGAATGGTTGACCAGCACTAGCTTCATCCCATTTATGTTGCGGGATTGATGGATTCGTGTTAAACTCGGTGATAACATTACTTTGGTTCGGTTCAATGCTAGGGAGTATCACGATTGGTGGGCTGCAACACGGTAACTTTATTGCATTTGTGATGGAATGTTGAAGATGCATTGGTGTAGCGTTACTTCCTTCAGTTATCAGTGTCTTCGAAAATACTATTATCTTATCCAGTGTTTTTCTACTGGTTGGTCATGAAGAGATTTTCGTTGATTTGCGTTGATTGTGGGAAACTCTTGTTATGGGGTACTGCTATCTTAATAGCCATCGGAATATATTTTGTGGTTGGAGCCTTGAGTTCATTATATATCTCGATAAACCGCTGATTGACAACTTGAATGTCATGAAGGTAAGTAATTCTATCGTAATTGTAAGAAGGTTTGTTATGATCTGGACGTTCAAATATTTTACCTTCCCTACTATCATATTGATAAGCCGTTAATTTGGAAGCGTTTGATTTTTCTTCATCGCGATTAAGACGATGTGTTACATCATGATACATGTTGAACTTCGATAACATCGTCTGAAATTGGTACTCGTCTTGCTGCAGTGCCTTCCATATCATTTTGTGTTAACGGAGTAATTGGACAATAACCTTGCTCAATCTGATTTTCTATGGTGATGCGAATTATGTAACTGTAAGATTCTTAATTAGTAAGTAGCCTAGTTTTAATTGATTCAATTAGATTACTGGATAGTTTTTGGTTACTGGATCTGTTGATGATATACTATATGATAGCAAACATTGATGGTTTCTTGCTCGCTAGGTGTTTTAGTGTATGTAGTGTCTAATTCTGTGATGCACTGGTATGTCAATATGATTTAGACCTTTGCCTAGATGATTTGCTTTATTATTCTGGTCAGGTTTTGGTTTTGAAGGAGGTATCGGCTTAGAAACTGGTTCCAGAAATGGTTTTAGATTTGCAAATGTCTTCAAGTTAGGTTTCGGTCTTTCTGATTTAATCACAGGTTGCTGTTTATAAGTATACTCGTGAAGCTGCATCTAGTTGCTTATCACTTGGTTGCTTGATAAATGTATGGTATTTAATTTTGGTTGATTCTCTTGATATCTCTGGTTCAATTCCTGGTTCCGGTGTAGTATAAAAGGTAGCTGATAGTTTGGATTCACGAGCTGGTTTAAGTTTGTGTTTGTCAGCTAGTTCGATTTTGTTGATTAATGCGAGATTTAATCCAACTTTTGCCTTATACATTTTGGTTTCGTATTACATATCCAATATTTCAGTATTATCAAGTGCATGAATTCTTTTTTCAATTATCAAGTGCATGAATTCCCCCCCCCCCCCCCCCCCCCCCCCCCCCCCATAGATGGCCAAAACTCTACACAAAGTATTTATGCCAGCTTTTGAAAGGTCCTAATTTAACTCGACAAGGTTTTGTGATGTATAAATTTAGGTAAGTATATGAAGCTGTCATTAAAGTCTAGATAAAAAACTCGAAAAGGTAAAACAATTCAGGAACAATTAAATTTAGATTAATTACTAATTTAATGATTTCAGATTCATGATGTTGGTTGACAGCTTCAACAGTTGGTATCTTAAGCAAAACCAGCACAGTTAAATTTATAAATGATTCGCATAAATATAAGCCCTAGTTACCCTAAAAACTTAATGTTTTAAGATCAAGCTGCAAAACCTTACCAGTCTCAGAACTCATCACCCATCTCCATCTTCGTGAAATTAAACATAAATACTCGTATATTTAACGTATTCGGAGTTTAAGATTTAAAAAGCCTCCCATAAATTTGTAAAGCGAGGCACAATATTATCGTGATTATTTTTAAAGATATCACCATGAAATTAATTGTCAACTTAATAGACTAATGTCGAAATAATAATTATACTGCGGTTTAGTTTGAAATGGCATAACACGAATTTTACGGTAAACGAAATTGATGACTACATAAAATACCGTTGCTACATTATTTGGCACTTTATCGGCCCGTTATAATAGATCTAAAAGAGATAATAAACTACTAAAACGTTAGATATAATGCAAGATCTCAAGCTAAAGTGATGTGGCCACAAAACATACAGTGTGTTACCATAACTTATGATCACACGTCAAAATAAAAATGTTTCGATTTGCTTGATTTTTTACAAAATCAAAAATATACGACGGAAAACTACGTGTGGCCAAGACAACTAAAATAAAAATTCTGCAATTCCTATAAAATTAAAATTTATTATCGACAAATTTTTAATTACGAAATTTAACATGTGATAGTAAAAAAATATATACATAATTTGAATATATAGGTAGCCCATGCATGTCACACGTAAATAATTTCGTGAATACTTTCGTTTTACTAGAGGGTATCGAAGAAAATAATAACGTTAGGAGGTTTTTGGCTGTTTCATTAATGATGTGTTTTGTACCCTAACGTACAGTCAAATATAGTAAGTTTTAATGTGACACATAACGGTTGTATGTTGAAGAATATTGAGCCACAGAAAAATGTTCGCCTAAAAGGTTACATTTATTTGCATGTGGAGGAACAATTTTTTTAATTTATTCTGGTTTATTCTGCCAAGTTTGGATTAGCTAAGGTATTAAGTAATAGCCTGAAGTAGCAGAAAAGTAGTTGAAATAAAATTTAAACATGTATTAGCGTTGGTTTCTATGTTTAGTGGCGGCACAAGAATTGTCAGCTCAGTTTGAACATTTTCGATCGCGATCTGATCACCAGATGCATAAGCTACTTTGTTAGAAATCGTGAATATTAAGGCCTCTTTTCATACGCGATTACCAACTCTTTAAATAATCAGCCCCAGAAATTCAAAACGCAGAAAGATTTGCAAATCACTCTAAAAAAATTAATCTTCCTGGTCTTTTAAATAATTTAAAAATGCTCGCAGCCTATCTCAAAACTGATCACAAAGCTTTTTTCTGCTTTTTTGAACGTCCCGCTCCATGCAAGTAAAAAATCTCTGCAAACGCGTGGCTTTCAAGAGCTAACTTTTAACAAAATTTTTATTTCAGCAGTATTGTCAGTGGATTTGAAAATCAAAATAGTAATCCATATGTATTCGAAGTGAACTATAATTTGTTAATGTTGAGAAATTTTTCTTAAAAAACTAACCCCTCGATTCAAACGACAAGACTACTAAGACCATCTTAGCTAAGACTTTCTTATGTAGACTTTTTTTTGAGTCTAAAGTCTTTATTGAAATTCTGAAGACAGTAGTCTTAAATAATATATAAAACGAAGGCTGTTTCCCAAACATTGATTAATTCAAATAAGTCACCTCGCATGATTTATTTGAATAAGTATGTCTACACAGAAATGTCTCCAAAAAGTGTCTTACTAAATGTAATACATGCAGGTTTTTTTCAAATCTAGTGGCAACGACCAACATGTCAAGAAAATTTTAAAAAATGCGTTTTGTTTTTGTTATTACGTCACAAATAAGTCGGTACAATGAATTAGAACCACTTGACCGACTTGTTCAAGATGGCGTCAAATAAGTCAATAAGTCGGTGTTTGGGAAAGTACCTAATTAAAAATTAAGAGTTTCAATTTTAAAGCCCGGGTTTTATGTATGTCTAGTTCAATTAATGAATTATTATTTGCTCGTTATTGCTACAATTTTAATTCACTTTTTTTTCTTAAATTTGTTTAACACCGACAAAATGGCACAGTGGTTAAAGTTTTGACGTTTGGACCGGGTTCGAATCTCGATAGGAGCACGACGCAAAAGGGATTTTTCATCATCTGATTGCGATCTGATTGTGATGGAAATGAACACAACTATGACCCCCTGTCGGAGTGCAAAAGTCATGGGCCGACCCATCTTCCAGTACTATATAGGTTGCCAAGGAGCTATGCAATGTACAAATGGTTCTACGCAAATCGGACGTCTCGATTTGGCAAGCTATGCGTAAGGTATAGGACGTGAAAAGCAAACTGCGAAAGAGTTGGGAGTGTTATCATTACCCAAAACATCATTACCTAAAAATATCCTATTTAAAAAACGCTTTTAATTTGAGATTTATTCAGTTTAAGTGGTTAAGTTCAGTAAGCCAATTTTCTTTAAAAAAATATTTTCATTGGGAAAATTTATTTGCTGATTCCACATATTTATTTGAGCACAACAAAACGTTTACATACGTTCTTCAAATATTACTCGGGTGGGATGTTGTAACAAAACTTTTTTTCGATACTATCGAAATTTACATCTCTTTCATCACGAATACAATTTAAGGTTTTTTCATTTATCAATTGCATTGTTTCTATTGCGATCTCTATTTATTCGAATGAAACATTATGTCGCTTTACTCTTATTCCATCACCTACGTTTTTATGAATAATACTTTATCGAAAAACAAAAAAGAGATAAATAAACAATTTATTCTAGTAGCGTGCGATCGCAATATAGAAAGCAAAATTGAAAAGCGAAATAGCAAGCAATTTTATTTTAGGAAAAAGAGATATAATGTTCGATAAATATCGAAAAAAGTGATGTTACAACATGCCACCCCTGTACTGAATGTGTACAAAAAGAGTGTACGACGTATAAAAACAATTTAATATTCAATGCACGCTGGATCATGTGACACTGCAGAATCTTCACTACAAAACCTGTTTTATAATGCGAGGGTATATAAATAAACGTCCGATTTTTTCCACGCAAACGCCTTTCTGTGTGTCGCCCCACTTTGCGAGCATCCCTGCCATTGTTTAAACCCTCTAAAATAAGGAAGTATCAAACTCTTGAAAACTCTCTCAAAATAGATTTCCTTTCCGACTATGACATCCTCCTTTGAGCTGATTTTTTTTTCTCGTGGGCCACATTTTCGTTTTGGGGGACAGAAATGCACGGGGACAGGTCGGACGAGTACAATGGTTAAGCAGTAACTCGTAGCGAAATCCAAGTAATTTGGCCGCGTCGATTCCGTTGATTGAGTAAGTGGGTGGTCGTGGTGGAACAAGGCTTCTTTTACATTTCTCTTAATTTCCAAACAAGTGTAATCAAATTGCCGTCAAATCAAAACTAATTAACTACTACTTCCTAACTAAAATCAAAACTAGCGTCAATTTGAAATTTTGTATGGCGTCGTTTGAAATATGGCGGCAAACATGGTTATACTAATTTCCCTCAGCAACGCTACTTGTATTCAAACACGGGAACTTATATTGATACACAAAATACACAGTATATACAGACTCACAGTCCATACAAAAGGATATGCAACGTTCTATAGTAAAGAGTGATCCAATAGGAGGTACTTTTTCCAATTGGGATACGCATTGGGATTCATGCGTGACAACTGTCATGTTCATATAACATTTTTGTTCAGTATTTATTGACATTTCACCATGAATAGACTTATGCGGGAACAACGTTTACAAATTATGGAAATTTATTTCAAAAATCAGTATTCAGTGAAAAATTGTTTTCGTGCTCTTCGACCATTTTATGGTGTTCATAATCGTCTAACTGAACGCACTATTCGCGAAACAATCAATAAATTTAGAACCACTTTTTCATTATTGGATATTCATCAACCGACTAGAGTGCGTACAAGTCGATCTAATGTAAATATTGCTGCTGTAGCTGAAAGTGTATGTGAAGACCGCAATCAATCAATTCGTCGCCGTTCGCAAGCTCTGGGTCTCTCATATGGCACATCGTGGCGTATTTTGAAGAGAGATCTTGGTTTGAAGGCATACAAAATACAGCTTGTTGAAGAATTGAAGCCGGTTGACCTTCTTTTGCGTCATCGATTTGGTTTATGGGCGTTTGAACAGCTCCAAATTAATCCGTGTTCAGTCAACAAATAAAATTGTCGTATTTTATTTGGGCCGATGAACAGCCAGAAGAGATTCAAGAGCTTCCAATGCATTCTGAAAAATGCACTGTTTGGTGCGGTATATGGGCAAGTGCCAGCATCGGGCCGCATTTCCTTAAAAATGCGGAAGGACAGCGTGTAAACGTTAATGGCTCAAACTACAAAGCAATGATCAATGAATTTTTGTTGCCAAAAAATCTAGATATTGGTGTAGCCGGCTTGTGGTTTCAACAGGATGGCACAACGTGCAACACAGCAAGCCAAACCATCGATTTATTGAAAGAAAATTTTAATGAGAACATCATATCAAGACATCACGGACCCGTGCATTGGCCACCAAGATCTTGTGTTCAGACGACGTTAGATTACTTTAATGGATCTGAAACCAGTTTTTTTTATATCGATAAACCACAATCGATTCCTGCATTACAAGCGAACATAACACGCGTAATTAACGGAATATCGGCCGAAATGCTCAATAATTGAACCCATAGAATGGATCATCTAAGAGCCAATCACGGGCAACATTTAAAAGAAATTATTTTCAAACATTAAATTTCATAAACCTAACTTACGTCACAAATACAATTTTCGATTATTAAATTGATTTTAACATGAGATTTGTCGATACGGATCTTTTGGGCATAAAACCATGTTGGTATTGTTGGTACCGGTTCAAATAACTTAGGTTTAGCAGATATATGCAGATGTAATACCCCTCTAACACGAAACATCATTTCTAAATATAGTTTTGAAATAGGCGTCACTCTAGTTATTTTCAATTTTGTGGAAAAGCGGCCAATTTTAATGACTGATTATACAAAATGTTCAGAGGAATTGTCCAATTTACAGAATTTTACAAAAATAAAGCAGGAATACTATCAGGACCGCACCCTTCTCCGAATCCTACTACTGCTCACTGGATGACTTCTGTCACAATATATGGAGTAAATATGAATGTAATATATTCGGTAGCGGTTGGATTTTTGTAATTATCATTGTCTCCCGCTTTATAAACAGGTTGGAAAACTCAGCAAACATGTTGGTTATGATCTTGTGGCGAAACGTCTTCAGAAAGTTGAATTTTCGCTCCGTTAACAGAATATCATTGTAGCTATATACCGGTAATAGCAGCAAATTTGCCAAACTAGATGGAGTCGATGGGTAGGGTTCTTGTTACCAGCTACAATGATCGTGAAGTGCTGTACATCATGTTACCCATAATAACCTAGTTTAACACACAATTGCTCGATCGATCTATGTTTGATTGTTGGGAATAGGAAGAAGTCATTGGGTGCCAAGTCAGGGCTGTAAGGCGGATGACCCAACAGTTCGATCGTTTGAATGCCACATACTCGCTTGTTTGATGTGATGTGTGTGAGCTCGCATTATCGCGATGCAAAATGATTCGCCGTGTTGGGTTGTTTTCTCTCAATTTACTGAAAACCTCGGGCAAACAAATGGTCGTATACCAAACGGTATTGACTTATTTTGATTTTCAAGAGCCACAGTAGCCACCTGACCGGTTATCGTGAAGATACACGCTACTATTTGCTTCCCGACGCTCCGAGCTCACAATTTTTGTTGGTTTTTCTTCGAATTGGAAGGCCCAAACAGTCGATTGTTCTTTTTTCCCCGGCTCATATGCATATATCTATGATTCGTCACCTGTTACGATCTTGTATACGTTTTTGGAAGTACCTTCAACGAATTTTTCAAGCATTTGGCGGCATCAATCGACACGAACCTTTTTTGTGCATCTGTCAACAAATGTGGAATCCAACGTGCACTAGCTTCCGCACCTTTAAATATTCATGTAAGATTGTATGTACGCTGGTGTTACTAATGCTTAGGCATACCTCAATGTCACGGTAAGTCACATGATGATCCTCTTCAATCAGATTTCTCACGTATGAGAGCCCCCGCCACCGAAATTTTTTATGCTTTTTTGGGGTGAGCGAACACATCTATAAACCACATATTGGCTAGGGGAGAATTCGCAAATGACAGAAACCGGAGTGTTTTTAAAACAAAATTATGAAATTGAGCTGCCTTCGAAGACATTTATTCACATTTTGAAAGTAAAACGTCTATTTCAGTCTTTTGTGGATGTGACAAGGCCCCCCAACCAATCATGATTACATTAGGATTTGTGACACCATTTTTCGCAGTTTTTACAATAACATGGCGGAGATTTTAAACGGAAGCAGTTTATGTCGTGCGTCAATAGTAGATAAAATAATGTGTATGTCTGATTAAAGCCACTAGTGACTTGCGTGTAGTAGGCTCTCAATAGGTGGAATAGCCAATAATGTGAAAAAAAATTCACAGATACTCATATTAAATTCATATGTATTTGAAATTTTCACATAAGGTCTTTAGCTGGTGAAAACCTGCCCTCATTTTTTCTAATGGCCTTAATTTACGTCAACATTGTGCGAAATACTATGAATAAAATGTTTTATGCAATCTCGAAGCAACACATTTCGAAAACTTATGTTCAAATTATAGTTTCACGCAAAACAAGACCGAAATGTATCTGTTTTTCTTATTAGTAATGACGTCATGGAAGAACCTAATAGAAATGCGACCATGTAGTATCTGGCAAGGCGATCGTGACAGGTCCTATTTGAAATTATAAATGTAAAACACCTTACAGGTGTTGTTGGACGGAGATGTTTGTATAGATTACAGTATGCATTTGCATTTTTAACATCAAGCAAATTAAAACCCACAGAGCAGAATTTTTAGTGGTTACTACACCTGTAAGTCATGATGTTTACCCGATTTCGAATTATTAAATCTTACTGCGAGATATTCTGAAAGCTGAAACGTGGGATGTAATGATCAAATTAATACATACAGTAATTGTTATAGAATATCGAAAGGAATCCCTTGATTTTTACAATGGAAACTACATTTACAGCAATAGTTATGCAATTAAAAAATATTTGCACGTAGCAATAGCATTCACTAAAACCTTAGGGGTTTGAAATTATTTTCTTATCTAATCTTATTCAACGAATCGAATTTTGAGGCATATTATAAAACATCGTTGAAACATTTAACTTTGTGTTTGGATTATTCTACGTTTTACTACATTAAATACATTATTTATACAAGCTTAACCGTTTGAGTCCCAGGGAGTATTGAAAAAACACTGCCGAAGAATCCCAAACAGCGCAACCGCGCTTTGTCTAAATGAGTACGAAAAGACAATCTATTGAGACAAAATGAAAAACTATACTATTATAAAATGTACTATTTACATTAAAATGAGCTGTGTGATGTACTTATGCTTCAGTAAATCTGAGCGCGCGACTTTGTCGATAATGTTCGAAATGTGCTGGGTTTTCTCGACATAAAATCTCAATCTTGGGACTCAAACGGTCAAACAAAACTAAGCTACAAATTTCAAAGACTAGTGAGTAAATTTTTCTGAAAAACTTATTTTGACGCATGTTGAAAAAGGTTCGTTATCTAATTTCACGTGTCGTTAGATTAGGGGTTTCTTTTGTTTAGTGACGGATAAATTTAACGAAACTGAATATTTTAACATTTTGATAAGAATAATCTTATTTTCGATTATTTATTTGCAACCGGTAGTTTTAAGCGTGTATAAGCTTGTTGACAGCCCAATCAAATACCAGAAAATTGTTCGGGTGGATAAACTACAGTCACAGAAAAAGTTAGCGAACTTGAACGTATCATATGTTTTAGCATTCGTTGACTGCAGTAAATTTTCTTTTCGTGATCTACTCTTGCTTAATTTTCTCAATTTTTCATCAAACGATTTTTTAAAGAAAATCTAATTTGCAGTACGAAAAATCAAAGCTTTTTTAGACCAGATAAAACCATTTTGGTAAAAAAATCAAAGGGTAATTAAAATATTAATGGTGTAAACAAAGGTTTATCGCGTTAAACGAGTATAACCTGTTTCAATTCAATCCAATCTATTTTTACTTAATTCAACGTCACTTTTCCCAATTTCGATATTTTGAAAAAGAAAAAATAGTAATAATAAAAATACTTGTAATAAATTACCAAATTTGGCCGGCCAAATATTTAAAATAAGTGTGGTATAAGTGCAAACTCATTCAAGGTATAAACAATTTAAAAGAAAAAAAACTTTACACTGTGCGTTTCAAAAATTAAATATGTATGTATAATACAACACATAAGACAAAAAAAAATACTTATAAGTTTTTTTCAACTTTGATAAACAAAAGAAATGATTCTTATAAATATATTTTCATTATTTCTAAATAGAGAATGGAAATTAAAATTATAATAAGACGACATATTATTATATACACCGTAGAGCTAAAAAGCAAAAAAAAAACATTTTCGTACTAATCGGAATTAAACAAGTAATACGAAAAAAAATATGAAGTTTTTTGGCAATTTTCCATTTGATATTTTATTATAATTATTTTTCGGTTGTTTTATTTTTCATTTGATTTTCGATGTAAAAATAGATTATGGAAAACTGAAAATAGGTCAGTACATCCATTACACGCAAAAATTAAATTAAACATAGTCGCTAATTATTTTTGGCTGATTTGAAACTATTAATTATTTCGACTTGCATCGCACATCCTTGACATTGACACCTCTCCAGGCACCATATATACATATAATGCATTACGCACTATTCACACTAACCATATGGATACGGTCCCGACATACTCTATCAACAAAAACGTCTAGATAACGAAAACGTCATGGGCATTTAATTCATGACCTATTTCAAAAGAAAATTTATAAATCTGTTTCGATATTTTTTTTATCAACATTTTTACTACTTGCTCACACACAACAGTTTTAAAACTATTTTTAACATTTTATATGAACGAACATAACATTTATGTGTTATGTGATTATTTTTATGATTTGGGATCTACAAATAAATGGAAGTTGGTTGTTGTGACATTGGTTAAAATAAAATCTCAGTCTTCAAAATATAAAACAAAAAATAAATGTTTGATCAATGGAAATAATAGTGAGGCTCTTCATTGATTTTGCAGCAAAATTAAATTTGAAACTTGTTGTGTAAGATAAATGAAACATAGGTGTTTGCATTATCTTAGAAATGCTTAGTTTTTCTATAGTCTTGACTATTAATCTATTTTAATCTTAAGAGAAGATTCGACAGAGTTATTAAAATACCAACATTATTCTTTTTCATAAATTATGAACGATTTACATATTTTCAGACATTTATATTTATGTTTCTAGATTCAAGAGTAAACTTTTTCGTTTTATGCAGATTTTCAAATCAGTAAATCGCACGTTAGTTTAAGTATTAAGTGACTCATTTCTCAGCTACCTACGCTTACATAACATAGCCTTTTTGTTCCTTCATCAGTTAAGATTACAAAACTAAAATTTAAACAAAATTTTATTTAGGTATGAATGTACGGTTCAAAAACTATACTCGTACAGGTGCTTCTTGAAAACACTAATCAACATTCGCACCCAGTTGATCTACGGTTCTCGCACATCTCTAGACTGATTCAAGTTACTCGAAAGATGTAATTGCGCAATCTCTAGCTATCTTAACCATGCAGTTTCAGATTTATCGGTTGTCACTTATTAGTAGCTTTTAAATCTCATTGACTAATGACAAATAATTTCAACCATCTGGGAGTCTATTATGAAATTGTTCCATCTCGAATTTTTCGTTAACGGAAATATTCGATCTGACACGGATTTACCCTATTATGAAATTTGCATTATCGAATTTGTAATAAACAAATCTGAAGTTAACAACATTATTTAATAATTTATAAAATACATTAATACTATTTTATATTTATAACTATAAATATTTGTTAACCTCACTTTTTTCCAACCAATTACGGATTTTGATGGGGTCTTCGTCGTTTAATTAAGATCGTTCCATTAGTTATTAGTTGTCTCCTTGATTGAGGAGTATTCAAATAGTTTTGGGCAAGTCGCTCATTCTTTTTCATTAAACAGATTAGAATTTCGAAAAAATTCACATTAGCGGTGGTCGTCATGTATAACAAATTCACATACAAATTAATTATATTAAGAATTTATTTATTAAAAATTTCTTACATTTTAGCCTTACATTTTAAATTTTTCGTTTTTAATTATTCATTTCGAATTACTAAAATGTTATTAATTTATTTATTTTAATATTATTATTAACATATAAATCAATTTTCATTATACAGTAATCCCCCCTATAACACGGTAGATTAGTTCCGCGTTATAGGAAAACGCGTTGTACGAGAATGCTCGTACAACGCACTCGAGAGACCCCGTATAACGCATTATGTACAAATGATTAACGTTTAACTTTTCTCGTTAAAGAGAATTTAAATCGAATTTTGTGCAAACATACGCGAAATTGATTATGAACTGGACAAATCATTATAAATTTCACAGTACAGAAATATAACGTGAGAAATCCCCGCGTTATATGGAAGAAAACACGTGTTATACGAAGGATATGAAATTGCGTTATAAGAGTACCGTATTATAGTGGGGTATATTGTATTTTGATGAAACGTCAAAAGAAAATCAATCGAACACAAAATACGTCATGTAAAGAGCAGTCTGATTTTCGTTGTGCGTTCGAAAAAATTCAACTCGAGATTCCTTTTTAAACCGTAGACACACAATTTATCGCGATTTTCATTTATCTAGATGGAAAATTTAATTATAATAATCGTAATCAACAAATTGTGGTGACAGACAGAAACCCGATTTGTGCGAGTGTGTCTAATTTATCGGGATAGATTGCATTTATCTAGTTATGGAAACTTAATAATTCTATTTTGAAAAAATCGTGTACAGACAGACAGGCAGAAATAACTTAATAATCTAAATAACGAGGTTATCTAGTTTGGGTCTGTCTACGGTATTAGGTTCATAATAGCACAAATTTATCCGTTAATGGAAAATTTTCATAATAATCGGGTCTATTGCTGCTAGTAACCATTATAAAATCAAGAACACAGCTTCTGTTCGCACATAATCAGCAAGGGATTTAGTTTTGCAACCTTGTTTCTAATTGACATTCTTCAGCATAAATAAATTAACAAAAATTATTTAGTGTTTTAAATGTTGTTGATTTCAAGAATTTAAATTTTGGATACCATCGCGAATGATTTTCCTAGGAGTGCAACCTGAGCTATAAATCTATTTAAATCCCAAAATTAAGCATAATATCAAGCAAGAGGTTTATCTAATTAAATTGGAACGGAAAATTAGAATTACGACACAATTACAATTATCTCTATTTTTTAAACGGCGTCTGAAAAAGTACAAGAGCTTCCTTAATAAAATTCAAAATGAAATAAAAATCGCTACGCCTAGAATAGTAATTTTAGTTTATTTTTTCGGAAACAATCTTATTAGCAAATTTCGTCATATAATTTTTTAAAATCTGTGTGATTTACAAGCAGCTGTACACGTACAGAATATATTTTCCACATAGAAATATTGACCAGAATTAATTTAATGCAGTTTCTGGACACGGTAAAGGCACTATCAACGCGGATATCAGGACGACTACAGATTTAGGCAAGAGGCAGAGTACAAAAGATCGACTCCATTATATATATAATCCTTAACCATACTGAATGGTAGTAGGCTTTATAATTTCTTAATCGTTAGATAATTGTTACATAATATACAGAAATTCTACCCTTTATTATGTACCAGCTGAAACACTTAAACGTAAACAAAATGTTTGCGTATCATATTATCGAGCGTTTTAACAATACTGACAGCATCGAAAAACGAAACTCGTGGGGCCGAAACACACCGCAGATTCCCTGGAAATGGTTCGCAAGGTAAAGAACTGAATTGGATGAAATCCGAAGTGTTTGTCAAATACTAAAGAACACAGAACCCTCAAACCATACTTAACACAAAAAAGCAAGACTTAAATCCGGTGTGAAACAAATGGGCGACTTAAATGTTAAAAATATTGCATGTCTGATAAGCAAAATGACTGAGTTTGGCTATGAACAAAAAGTTGCGCTTTAAAAACTGGCGCAGACATGGACTGTTGAGACGTTTGAAGGTCTCCTGCTCGTTTTTATTGTCCAGTGGCACTATTCTGGCTTTTTCGGGGAAAAGGCAATTGGGAAAAATTTGCATATTATTTTGTTCAAATTGTGTTTTTTGGCATAATAATTTATCGCCTTAGTACGCCAGAAAAATACAATTGGAACAAAAGTGGCATGCAAATATTTTTCCCCGATTCCCTATTCGCAGGGAATGCCAACGCTTGGAAGTTCTACCATCACTCTTTCGATACTTTTTCGAAGTTTATATTTCGTTTCTCTATAGTAAATTGTAACTGTATTTCACAATTATATCATCGACTTATTACAAATAAATTTGTGAACTATAGATCCCATTTTGAGTAAGTAGAGTGCTTGCTCTGTTATTCGGGGGTCCCGGGTTCGATTCCCGGTGTTTTTTTAAATTTATTTATTACAACTGATTTACAAATCATCTAGTAATTTATCTTACATCAATTATATTCTTGTTTGGAGGGTTGAAGCCCTTTGGCTTCAATTATGAGGCTTATAATTTTATTATATTTTTAGTCGATCCTGATTGGATCTAGTAGATAAAGCGGTTTCTTACTTCACAGCCTTACTTGGTTTGAATCATCCAACACACGACGTATCTGTGTTTTCTTGTGTGTTTGGTTACTTCTTCACTAGGAAATCCATCTTCAGATCTCTATGCAGGTTGTCATTTCTTATGTACCACGGTGCATTTACTATTCCACGTAGGACTTTGTTTTGGAATGACTGGATGGTATTGACATTGGTTTTCTTTGTACAGCCTCAGAGCTGGATACCATAAGTCCACACAGGTTTTACGATTTGCCGGTAAAGTAGCATTTAACTATGTAGGGTTAGCTCAGAGTTTCTTCCTAACACACAATCCATCTTTCTGTATTTGATGTTTAAATCTTTTTTCATTTTCACATGCTCTTTCCATTTTAGTTTCACGTCTAGAGCCACGCCTAGATATTTTGCCGTGTTTGCATAGGAAATTTGCTGAGAGTTCAGTTTTACTGGTATCCAATTGACCTTTTTGTTGGTAAAGTTTACGTGAACAGATTTTGTTTCATTAAGTTTTACTCGCCATCTCTTCGTCCAGGTGCTGACAATATTAGTAGCTCTTTGCAATTTGCTTGTGAATTCTTCTATGCTATCAGCGACTGCTAAAATGGTCGTATCATCCGCAAACGTCGCTATATTAGTCTGCTCTATAGTTGGCAGATCCGAGGTGTATAGAACATATAAAGTTGATGCCAGAACGTTACCTTGTGGAGTTGTGGTACTCCTGCGGATATTTTCTTTATTTCTGAGTATTCGCCATCTAATTTAACACGAAAGTGTCGGTTAGAAATGTAAGATTTTAGAATTTCATAAAACTGCTTTGGCAAGTACCTTTATAATTTATATTCCAAGCTTTTATGCCATACTCTGTTAAAGGAATGTGCTATACATCCAAGAAGACGCTTGAACATATTTTCTTACTTTCAAGTACATCTTCAATTATGTTTGTAATTCAATGCACTTGTTCTAATGTTGAATGGTTTTCTCTGAAGCTGGAAGCGGATTCCTGGTGGTGACCAGTAAAAAAGTTGCGACTGGGTGTTTCTAGCGTTCATATGTTATTTATATGTTCGTCCATTTTCAGTTTTTCAGCCATAGTATTTACGGCTTTGTCTTTAATATTTTATATGGTATTGGGTAGTCCATGGCTTCCTCAACTGAAATAGTTGAAAATTAAGAACTATATCAAATCGAACAAAGTACCAGGTTTCTATTTAAGGCTATAGTAAAAATAGTTCATATCATAAATGCGATTATTCCCAAACCAGGGAAGCCTTCTCACTTAGTAACACAGACCCATTTCCTTGTTACCAACAACGTCTAAACTATTTGAAAAGTTACTATAAAAAAAATTAAACCGATACTCGACAGAAATACGCTTATAACCCAATCACCAGCTTGGCTTCTGAAATGAGTACTCAGCTATGGTTCAGGTATGTAAAATAAGCAATGTGATTGAAAATGAATTACAAGAGAAATAGATCTGCTTTGTATTATTGTTAGATGTATTGGTCTGACCTATTAACTAAAGCTACTTCTTTCCGAAGAGTGTACTCAAATACTGGGATATTACATAAAAGAATAATAGCTATTAAGCAAAATAAAGAATACTCTGAAGTTAAAGAAATCAACGCAGGTGTTCCACAAGGAAGTGTTCTCGGTCCCGTTTTCCATGTTCTATAAATGGTGTTCCATCTGTTGGATTTTTTTTAAGCTGAAAAAACATATTATTACATATTATTACATATTACTATGCCATTTTCAGTCATGTGTTGATTTACAACACAACATCTCGTTTTGGCAAGATTAACCTAATCCTCTGATAATCTTCTTACTTATTACGAAAATGGTTGTTCTGTAAAAAAAACAATTCGTACATTACGTGGTTGCCTGATCGACCATTTGATCGACATTATATTCCATACATAAAAAGTGAAAGACCATATAATCAATCGATAAAATATAAATTATAAAATTTTCTTTCACTTAAAACTTATTGAAGAAAAACATCGACCTGGAACATAAAAAGCACCCTGTACATACTTACTTCTTTGACATATCCAACTTTTTTTTTCTAATACAGGCAAATCAAAGTTTTATGTGAATTCAACAAAAATACTTTAATTTCAACACTATTATTTAAAGTGGTTTGATAATAGCTTTGAGTAATTTTTACCAACAAAATGAACTTCATATTTGAAAAATTATGTTGTCTCTTTATTTTTAGTGGATTCTGCTCTAGTCATGTTTTTCAAGTATTATAATACCTTCCACCGAGGCAGTGGACGAGCGCAGACTAATAATAGTTGTCATCAATTTTTCATCAACCACCATACTCTCCAATAGTATACCCCGATTTCGCTAGACGCGACTTGTTACCTTGCCAAAATACAAATATGTATCCTATTCAAATTACTTCAACGTAAAACTGCTTATCTTCTGTTTCACCTAGAGTCTTATGTCACCACGAGTCTTATGTTTATTGTAGTCACATGGCTTGACGTTTTCATTTGTTTTTCTCGCACCAAGTAACTTACTGGCATAGCAACTGGTTAATTTTTAACACACATAGTAGATTTGTATAGACACTTGGAACAACAAAAGTAGCGGAATCATTACTCATCAAAATTTCGTTAAGTTCCTATGGAAACATTTCTTGTTTTGTACATTTTAAGCCACTCAGAAAAGATTGTGCTCTAATAATACAATAAGTTCAACACTGAAACGAACGCCTTTCAATTTTAATATTTAGAAAACTACCGAGGGGAGTTCAATAAATTTCATTCATTTCGGTAAATCTATAAGAAGTTACGGTAAATTTTATTCAAAAATATCTTTAGTTTTCAGCATAATATTCACCCACGCTAAGCAGCATACTCTTCTACAGTGGACATTAGTTCCCTGTCATATGAAAATCTTAGCCCCATTAATTTCATTTCAAATTTGTAAAAAGGAAATAATCACTTTGAAACAGATAGGTTTAGGTTTCAGTGGTTGACACTTAGGCCATTTGTTTGGCCCATTGTGATACCACGCATTCACGCCACATCATTAACCCATTCACCTATTCACCTACTCACACAACTACAGTATACCACCTGCACATTGCAAGCTCCATGTCAACCTGTACATTAACATGGACGGTGGGTCGGCGCTGAATTCTGCACTCCATCAGAGGGTCATAGTTGTGTTTATTAACATCACCGATTGTAATTGATGATGAAAATTCGATTTGCATCTAGCCTCTGAAACAGATAAAAACGTCGCAATTTTTTCAGTTTCTTGCGCAACATTCGTCTTATATACTGGCGCGTTACTATGCAATATTTTTGCTTGGTTTGACCTCGTTGATTTGCCCCGATAACATTTTTAAATTATATAAAAACCCTTCATAATAAGCTTCATAGTAGTCTATTAGCAAAATTTCATAAGCACATCAAAAAATACTATTGCCATTATCTCTGTGACTATCTCGTGTTCACTAATTTCTAAAATTACTTTAGAAGTTGCCACTCGTTATATTTTTTGTTCTGTACCCAAAACCTATCTTGCACTAAATTATTCGTATGACAGGTTAAGATGATTGTGTAAAATGGTGTAACACTGCCAATAGATATATTTATTAAATATCTTACTTAATTTTGAAATGGTGATTCGGTAATTAAGACCTTCGGTTAAAATTGCCATTTCTCGAGTAAGACTGTCTGAGGGTTTTCCGCTGCGGGGATCATATTTCAGTGACTCTATACCTTGTTTGAATAGACAGCCGACCCACTTCGTTTTAGTTTTGTAAGAAGAACGAGATTATCCGTAAACATTTTCCATTCACCTTTCAATACCTTTAAAAGTATTATTTTCCTTTACAAGAAATTTAATAACAACACGGTGTTCATTAAACGTGTACATTAAATCACTCACAGAAGTTAAATGAAAGTTGATTTGGATGAATTGCATGTATTATAATAAATAGAGGAATAAAAAAATCAAAATAAAAATTTTTAATACAGATCTGCCGTACTTCACGGGTTCACCTCGTAAAAGCTGTGTTGAAAAATAAAATGTATGAAAGACATCCTTTTGAGGTCATTCATCACCGACACTAATAGCAAATTCTTTCGAAACAAAATTTTGTTGTTAGATCAAAAAAATGATTGACAATGCAATAAATTTGGACGAAATTTCATTGAAATGCATTGCATTGGCAGTCATTTTTTTGATCTAAGATCAAAATTTTGTTTCGAAAGAATTTGCTATAAGGAACCACCGAAAAAATCTTCCACCAAAACAGTGGACGGGAGCAGACTAATACTAATACTCTAGGCTTTTTTACTTTAAAGTCGCTCGTCAAGGGACTTAGCTTTTGGATTTTCATCACTGAAACGATCGCCTTTTTCGGTTTGCGGAAATTTTATGTTTAAAAAAACTCAAGACTATTTTGAAACATAAAATTAATTTTGTCACAAAAATGATTGCAGAGGCCGGGTATTTGGGATTGAAGTCATAAACTAAATGTAATTCGTGACAGCTACCTAGTATATCTCACAGCCAAATCCTTGCATATATAGGAAAGCAGCCGATCAAATAACTGAAAGCAGCAAAGCAGATAAACATTTAATTCTAAAGGGTTATCCAAATGAGACGCAGGAAAATAAAAAATAATTTTGCTAAGTCGTCATGTTTGTTTTCTGTTATTTCATGTCATTTTGTTAGTTGAATGTTTGCCATTTATCGCTATGGAGTTGTATTTGATTGAAGGCCATGTTCTCGGTATCGAGGACCCATTTTAATATCAAGAGCAGCCGTTGCATAATCAAAAAGTGACTGTTTGGTGAGCATTGTGGTCAAAAGGCACCATTGGACCATATTTTTTTTTAATGAGAATGGAAACGCGGGTATCATCAATTTTACGCGATACGATGCAATTGTAACGGACTACTTTATCAGCTAGCTTGATGGAATCGACTTGGGGGATGTTTATTTTCAACAAGACGGTGCAACTTGCACCGCTAAACTACACATAAGAATATCGGCTAATTGCAAAGGTTCTTCGAAAATCGCTTAATTCCGCGTGGCGGAATAAATGTAATAGAAACGGCCCTCTTAAAAATTTCATCAAATCTTTGACGATTGGATCGACGTCTGTATAAATCCAGTAGTGGTGAACAGTTGAGTGATATCATTTTTCATATACACATAAATGGCATCGATAAACCTTCAAAATAAAGTACACAACTTGCATCAAAAATAAATATTTGTATAGTTTTAGTTTTCGTTTATTTTCCTGCGTCTCAATTGGACAATCCTTTACAGTTGAATTTTATATAATCGCTTCTAGAATTAAATAACCATATTTACAACGGTTGAGGAGGCGCGTTACATAACTTAGCTATATTACTTTTGCTTTGTGAATCAAGAAGAACTAAATAGATTCTTAATAGAATAACGTTTTAAATTTCTTCTAAATCAAATATTTGTTTGTGGTTCCGCAATCAATGCGAATCTGTGTACAATAAACACTATTTTTATTAAAAAACTTAAAGACGTGCATCAAAAAAAAATTCTATTCAGATACATTTTAATAATATTAAAATTTATTTTCCCGCCCTTGATACATTCATATTTTCTATTAATATTATACATTTATTTTATTTTTATGCCATCGTCGTGAAGTGAACAAAAAATGCTAAATTCTTTCGTATAAAAAATAAAATAAGTTTGATCACGGATAAAAATATATAAATAATAAAATTTAACGCTTTCGATTAGGTAATTTATAGTAAGAAATATTGTTGTTGTTGACTTCTAATTAATCGCGGCGGAGACAAGTTGAATTCACTACAATTCTAGTGTACTTGCAGTTTATGCTATTTTTTTTTTTTTTTGTAAAAGTAAAACTTACATAAAATTATAATAAAGACGAAGAAATGTTTTTTTTTATTTTCATTTTATTTCTTAAACACATGATGCTTCTTGTTTAACTGTCTCTTATTTTTTACTTGTGATTTTTTTATTATTTTGGTACAAGTTGAAATTTATAAAAATAAGTTATGACTAATTTATGAAAACTAAAAATGTATAGCCAGTTAGATATATAATTTATTCATAGTATTTTTTCGTAAAACCGCAATTCTTGGTTCACGTAATTATAATCGTTATCAAATATTATCTTGGTGAGATTTACAAATGTTTTAAGTAAATTGATTATATTATGAGGTTTACACAAGTAGTCGAGTACACTTAACAATCATTTAGGGTTTAATTGAAAATATGCTGAATCAAAGCTATTTGATTTCATTAAGGGTGTGGTCAATGCGAATTACAAATTAAAATATTCCGCTTCGTTTTACTAAATATACTGTGGAACTGCATGATTTATAAAAAAAAAATAGGTTGATATCTCTAAATATGGTATATAGATTACAAATTTGTAACAAGTGCAAGGTCTTTTACATAATCAATAAGGCAATGAACTATATGTATGTATGGTTGTACGGAGCTGACCGTCGAAATTAGTTATATCTAGACATTATGTGTTTTCTATATGGAGAGAATCTTTCACAATAATATTATGATATGTATATTAAACGATATGTGAAGGCGATTATCACTATACTATTTTGATGTATTGTACATTATTTCTAAGAAACAACAAACAAAGTAATAGCAATATAATAATAAACGGAAATTCAAAGATAAAAAATAATGATTACTAAAAAAAAATTAAATACAAAACAAAATCAACTTACTTTATTATGTGGTAAAACTATGAAAGCGCCTCCACCGGCTGATTCAACAATGATTGCTAAAAATTTTGGGTTCACAGCACAAAATGTCGAGTCCCAACTTGATTTTGATACTCGTATATTATCATAGCATTGCTCTCGTTTTAATCCTTGGCCATAGACATGCCGAAATTTTGAACTTCTCACACGAAATGACATTTTTTCACTTTTATATTATGTTACTATTTATGCTTAATATTTAGAAATTAGACCTTTGAATTAAAACAAAACAAAAAAAAATAATAATTTTGTAGCTATTTCCACTTATGTTTTTAGTTGGTAAGTTAGTTATAAATTTTATAATGCCTGTGTGTCGTTTATCAGTTGCAACAATAATTTTTTTTAAATATGTACAACATATACATGTAGGTTTGGCGTTCGCAAAGCAGAAATTACGGATAAAAATAACTTGGATTCATTGGAAAATTTAAGCTGTGAGATAAACTATGTATATACAAACTACATTTTTAAACGAACATCATAATGACTAAAAATAATAATCGGGAAAAATTTTTATCAAATCAATATGTAACATGAATACATTTATACAAAAAAAAAATGGGTCTAATCCGTTCACATAAATAATGATTTATTATATATACGTATAGGTATAGAGTAGACTCACCTACTTCTATTATGCGCGCTACTACAAAGGTGCGGAAAATAGAAAAACTTAAATAAGATATTAAAATTAATTTTATCATTTACATTTTGGTTATATTTTTATTAAGGAACTTGTAAATATTTCATAGATACGCGACCAAAGAGTTACCGTATATAAAATAAAACTCAACTTTTACTTTTCACAAGAACCGTCGACAGCGTCTAATTCTAAAATCTAAAATATATGCATGTACTCTCATGCAGAATGTATTCATAATTAAGAAAAATCTTCTATTTTATGTTTCATGACTAATGTAAATGTTATTTCATCTTTTCTTAAATTTGTGAGATGAAATATTTAGTGTAGTTTTGTATTTATAATGCTCGCGGTTTATTTTTGTGTATTTTAATTAATTTCTTCTTTTACTCTAAACTAAACTATACAAAAAAATAACTATTTAATTGCTTCAAAATTATAAACATATTATCGCGCACATAAGTTGTTTTGGTATATTTTAGAAGAGAGGTATTAGAGGGTAAGCATCCGATACAACGCTTGAAAAACAAAAAATATTTTGAGGTCGACTTAAGCAATATATTTTGGACAAGCCGTTAAGCAAAAGCACACTCCAGACTGAGAATCCTGTAACGAGCCAGTACTTTGCCAACTTTTTATCATTTATGTTAAATTCATTTTTGACACTGCCCATTTCTTGAAACACCCTCTAATAGCTTTTATTAGACGGCAATAAATTCGTATTGCAAAATTGTTTCCAATTTGGCTGCAAATAATGTAGTACTCGGATAAGGGGCCAAATGCAACGGACAGATGTAACTGCTACCATAAATTGCAAATTTTTTTGTCATTAAAGATTTTGTGATATAAAATCGTAAAGACTAACAAAAGTTATGAATGGAGGGGTGAGTTTCCTTGCTCAATGCTAAATAGTGTTTGTATTACAAGTATGTTTGTATATATGAGTAAGACCACGTTCTACAACAACAAAAATAATGTCATTACCAAAATTCCTGCCCGCGCGATAAAATGGTTATCTAATTATATACGTGCACATATTGATAAAATATAGACAAAAAATATCTGATTGTAGAAAATATACTAAATGATAAATATTACAAAAAACTTTATGTGTTAAATCAACCTATAAAACTTCTATAGGTAGGTAATTTGATAACAGCGCATAAAATAAAATTACATAAAGATATTTTCGATTTTAGTATGCCGGTGACCCCGAAATGATTATGTATAAAGTTATAGTTTTATAATTTTGTAAAATTAAAATTATTTAAGTAATTATAGCAATTGGATATATAAAATAGCTTTCTGAGAAATGCGAGCGCAAAATCTCAAATAACTATAAAAGAAAGTGCTTCCCTTTATAAACACAATGAACTCGTATCTACACATCTCATAAAATCAATGTTATATGACCTTACGATTTAAAAGCAAATTGATTCATCACAATTTTATTATTTTCAGCCGCAATATAAAAAATAATTTGCTAATTGATTAGTAACATAAGAACATCTGCTAACTAGGCTATATTTTGCGAAAATTGATTTACATATAATTGCAAACCGATTTTACTGCAACCACTGAATTATGTACCACTGTTGCACCAAAAGTGAATTCCTATAATTCCAAATCTCAAAGAAAATTGAAAAAATACTGTTGAGTCTATATTTTTTAAAGGTGTATTAATAATTTTGGAAAGAAGCTTAAATTTGATAATTAAACAGGGTGAGTTCGGACTGGGGATTGTAACGACTTCTGTTGCTCGTGTTAAAATATGTACGGATTTTAAATTTTGATTATTCAAAATTTAATTTATTAATATACTTCAGCGATGGACAACGTTTTTTTCTTCAGACTAGACGAAGAGAAAGATGGGCCATCCAATTTTTATAACTATTCGTTATCTAAGTTGACTAATTTATCTCCTAATATTTTTAAATTGTATGCTATATCACAAACCAAATAATGATGATTAGATAATCCCGCTATTAACTTACTATCGATTAGGGTGGACCTTATTTTCAAAAGTTCCAATATCTAACGGGGCACCCCCTAGAAATGTGAGATTATGCTAAAACCTCAAACAGAAAAAATATTGGGTCGATCGAAGGTGGTTTGAACGCGAAGTTCGATAAAAATGTTTTTTTTTTCGATTTTCACTTTCAAACGAACAGAAAAATTATTTAAAAAAATTTCTCAGTCTAACTGTGGTGAATAGAGGAGATAATTATACCTTTCCAAAACATCAAAGATATCGAAAATCGGTTAACAAATAGCGAAATTATTGCCAAATTTCCAAAAATACAACAACAGGACAAATTATGGCCAATTTTTTTTTATTATAAATGCATGTTTTTTCTATGCAATGATATTATGAATTTATTTTTATGATGAAAATAATCAATCTAAGATGATCTTCTACCCATTAAGGATGTTTTGGTATATGTCTTAACGACTTGTAATTCGTTATTGCATTTCATCTCCATTTCTTGTTAATTTCTTATTATAATCTTGTATTAACTTAACACCACGTTCTGCGATATCATTTACGGCTTTTATTTGACTGATAATCTTCATTCCGTTCGTGGAATTATCATCCTGAGGCCTCATATCCGGATCTTTGTTTAAGAAATCTGCCGAAGTCTTGAACCGTTTAAAAAAATCGCCCCTGTTCGGTGTAACAAAATCTCTCGAGATGTCGACAAGGAAGATATAATAAACTTCGATCAAGTTTCTGCTCTAAAATAATAGCTGCTCAATTTAATCTTCCAGTATTTGAATATGTTGTATCGAAGCAAGCTGTCACGACATCGTCACCTATTTGTTTTTTCTAGGGGCTAATTCTGGGGCCCTATTATGAAACCGCTCGCATTTCGCATGTTTTGCTATTTTGCGGATGCAATCCGCTCAATTGCGTTTGTATTATGAAATGCGATTATCGCATGTCGTATTTCCCAAAGGGAAATTTTATTGGGAATTTTTTTTAATGTCATTACAAAATCTGTCAATTCTTATAGCCTATATAACTGTTAAGGTTGTGTATAATTGATTAAAAATATGAATCTAAATACATACATTTCTAATGCACGACAATAATAAAACTTCAAATTTTACTATTACCACTTTTATAATAGCTTTTTATTATTTATTTTAAAAAAAAAATCTTTTAAAAATTGATTATTAAAAAAACACAAATTTAAATTGAACGAATGCGATATTCGACTGCTTACGAGCATTCGCATTTGTCAAATATAGTTTCGCAAAAATCCGCCGTGGCATTTTCTAATATGGTGTTCGCATCCGACTTCGGGCGCATTTGTGCGAAAATACTGTTCGATAATACCAAAATGCGATATCGTAAGAAAATGCGAAATCGCATTTTTTTCATAATAGGGCCCCTGCGCTTAGCATGGGCAAATCAATATTTTCGAAGCTCACGTCGTTATCAGATATCCCTTTGGCTGTCACTGTCCCATGACGGAAATAATGCTTGTGGTGAGTCTATTGGAATTTATTTACATTTTTATTCAAGATATCTTCGTTTACGATTTTTTTCTGCCTCCATACGTTCCGATTTCCGCTTTTCTTTTTCAATTTCATATTGTCTGGCTCCAGCCAAATATCCGGGACGGCTTTTCTCACGCTGTGACAAGAGGAATCGGTTGTCGTCTTCACTGGTCATCATGGACAAGGCATTGGTATGTGCGATATCGAAAATATCATCCAGTTTACTATTAAAGGCAATTTTTCTTTCACGGTAAACTTTTGACGGTTTATTTTTATTCTTTAGATTTTTTCACTCATCATGCAATTGTTCCAACTTTTCAATGGATTGTTTTTCCTTTATCACTGGAATTCGTGGTTTTGACCAAAAAATAGACGCTTCCTGGATTGTCAGAGCTGCACTTTCACGAATAGTTAATTTTATAAAAAAAAGACAACACTTGCTGATTGTAAATCACTTTATAATCACTTGGTGATTTTAAAAAAAGACAACACTTGATTTTTTAAGGGTGACTTAGCACCAATAATTTATTGGGTATTTGGGTTTTTATTAGTATCGAAAATTGGCAATAAACTCACTATTTGTTAACCGATTTTCGATATATTTATGTTTTGGAAAGGTAATTATCTCCTCTATTCACCAAGATTTTCATTTAGGCTGAGAATTTTTTTTTAATAATTTTTCAATTAAAACAAGTCGCGACCTCTAAACCATCTTCGAAAGACCCAATATTTTTCTATTTAAGTTTTTAGCATAACGTCACATTTCTAGGGAATGTCCCGCTAGATATGTCAACTTTTTTTCGTCCCATACAAACAAAGACCACAACAATCTCCATGTATTTTAATGCTTGAAAATGTGTTTCTCGATTTTGAATTAACATCCCTATTATAAACCTTACGTACGTGAAACAGGGCAACACGGCATCGCCGCATTTAATTTTTCGTGTTATTATTCTGACCGTGAGTTATTTACATATCCTCACTTATAATTATTTGTCAACTCCCTGTGTGTTATTTTAACTTTCAATAATACTTAATTGATATTGCGCTATTCCCGATTTGTATAAAGAAACATCAAGCCCTTGAAAATATCGGTCTAAAGCAGCAATTACCTTAAAAAACCTCTGACGTCTGCTCGTTTTTATAACGTGGGAGATAGGTGATATGGCCAGTTGGAGGTATGTCTCTCAGTTAATTCTTATCTTTTTGGAGGTAGTCAACAAAAATAATACTGCGAGCGTCTGAAAAAACAGACACTATCACCTTCTCAGCTTGAGAATCGTTTTGGCCTTCTTCGGTGGAGTAACACTGCAGGCATTATGGTTACTGCTTAGACTAGCCTTTGTTTTTCTGAGTATAATGGTTTACCCAAGTTTAATCAAAGCGTACAAAAGACTGAATTTTTGATTTGAGGTAACGTACACGCGACACCTAGTTACTAATCAGTTTGGAGGCTCTAAAATATAATCTAACAATCTCTTAATTTAATTAATAACATATATAGAGTTGGATAAAAATATGGGATCGGTATATAATTCTGTTTACAAAAATCTGTTTTTTCGAAATTTTGTTTTCCTGAAAAGTTATGTTTCAAAAAATTCTGTTTTGCGAAAATCTGTTTACAAAATTCTGTTTTACATAATTCTGTTTAAAAAGTTCTATAATTGTAAACATAATTTATGATATTTAACTTATACCAGTTTACTTATAAAATCAATAAACACATATACCAAAAAATATATTAGAAATATTTTTTATTTGGGTAATCGAATTTTAACAAAATTATTAGTTTGAAGAAAATTTTAAGTTTTTCAATTTTTTCTTTTTTGTATTGTGTGTTGACTTATTCTTTCTAATTTAACTCCAAGATTTTATTTTTCCACCCTGACAACGAGGGAGAATATACAGACTAACTTGTTGCCCTTAAATAATTTGTTTCAAACCAGCCTCCAAACTTTGCAGATTCTTTGTGTTCAAACTTCTCTTCTAGTTCTAAGTAATATGAACATACTTCATCTTCCGGAACAAAGGCTGTTTATTATCGTAATTTCCAACGAGAACGATACTGAATTTCCATATAGTTTTTTCATCCCTTCCTTTTGGATTTCACGCCATAAAATTTGCCCGAAATGGAACAAGCGCCCCTTTACATTTGCGTTTGGAAAAAACAATTCCGAAGAGATAATGGCTTTTCAAAATCACACAAGATTCTTTGTGGATTTGGTTCAATTTCGAATTTTAAAAATATTTTTTTTTAATTCAAAAAAGAAGTTGTCGTATGATTTTAAAACTTTTTGGCTCATTAAACAAAAAACTAATGGCATAATTTTGCCTTCAATGTGGCCGTGGATGGAAAATAATTGCCACATTATGGACGGTACCACTTCAAAGGAATTAATCTTTTAGTTTGTCTATAAAGACAAAATCAGCAAAGATACTAAGTTAATACAATAATACTAAATTACAGCTATACTATATAAACACTTTGTATTTATATAAAAAAATTATGCATATAGTACACGTTTCACGAGAAAAAAAAATAATTGCAGAATTATATGAAACAGAATTTTGTGAATCAGAATTTTGTAAAGCCGAATTATGAAAATCCGAATTTCGTACCCAACCCTAAAAATATCATTTTCATTAGGGTCGAAATTTTCTGAACAGACTAATATTCTATGAGATAATCCACAATTTTTAGATGAAGAATTTTGACACTATAGTCCCAAAAATACTAATTTAGTAGTATTCAACTATTTTTCGACCACAAATAATGTAAACTTTGGAAATGCAGTATTTTTAAAAGAAAACTACAATATTTAGCTAACATTTAACAGAAAAAAACAGTGACTTATTTTGCAAAAAATAACACAAAAAATAAAATAAACGAGACCATATTTCGTAATATATTAGCTATTATTTAAAAAATTGAGCAAATAAAACCAACAAAACATATATTTAACAGTTTCACTACTTTAAAATCGATAAGGAAGTCTATTTGTGTCCCGAAGAACAAAAAATCATTAGTTTAGTGTAATCATGCCTCGGCGAAAGCCGATTTCTGATTATATCAGGAATATTTTAATTGTATCGTCAAATAACGGCACTTTTACACTTATAAGATTGCAGATGACCAACATTTATCATATTCTTCTGTAAGAAGTATAATAATAATCAACAGCATTAAGCAAACAATTCAAATGAAATCCGGTCGTAAATTAAAATTTCTGCACAAGAGTTTTACTCCTTGGAACCAATATTTAGGAAAAATAATCGTGATACTTGCACACAACTCGCTTTAAAAATGAGCAAATATTCTTGGCAGGCCAGTTTTAGCTCAGTTGCCACTTTAAACAGAAGTCTGAAAAAATTAGGATGTGTTTTTTATAACGCAATGAATCTTTTGTTTTATACAGGGTTATCCAATTCGAGGTTGATAAAGTAGAAATCTGTATACCGACATCTGTCAAAGATAAACGTCAAGTACGCTGTCATTTATTTAGTTGTCATTCTGCCATTTAAGAATATGGAGCATTTAACAATCGACCAACGCGTTAAAATTATTAAATCCGTCGATGCTGATTTTTCGAACAAAATTTTCTTCAGTGATGAAGCTCATTTTTCGCTTGGTGGATACGTTAATAAGCAAAACTGTAGAATTTGGGGCTCAGAAAATCCACAATTGATTGTAGAGAAGCCATTACACCCGGAAAAAGTCACTGTTTGGTGCGCATTGTGGTCTGATGGTGTGATTGGGCCGTATTTTTTTGAGAACAACCATGGACGAACCGTTACCGTCAATTCTAAGCGCTATGGCCGCATGTTAACCGATTATTTTTTTACGAAAATCGAAGATTATGATCTTGACGATATGTGGTTCCAGCAGGATGGAGCAACCAGTCACGTAACACGAGCAAATCGAGATCTTTTGCAAGATAAATTTCCTGGACGTTTGATTTCGCGATTGGCTGATGTCAATTGGCCTCCAAGATCCTGTGATTTAACGCCTTTGGATTTCTTTTTGTGGGGCTACGCAAAAGATCGTGTTTATGCAAACAATCCTCAAACTCTTGACGAATTGAAAACTAATATTCGTAAGGTAATGGCCGAGATACCGCCCGAAATGTGCCGAAAAGTCATTGAAAATTACCTCAAAAGAATCAAGGCCTGTAAGAAGTCCCGTGGAGGACATTTGAATGATATCTTGTTTAACTAAAAATGGCAAGGATCAATCTGTAAAATGAAATAAAAATTACAATACATTCCGAATATTTTGTGTGTTTTTTTAAGTTTACTTTATCAAGCTTGAATTGGATAACCCTTTAATATAAAACTTTAACTAAAAAAATTACTGGTAAGAGAAAAAACCGCGGCTGACTGAAAAACAAAAGAAAAGAAGAGAGAAATGGACTAAGGAATGAAAAAAATGGATGGGATCAAATAATTTGGAGTGAAGAATCTAGCATGGGGGGTTGCATGTCAGATAACGGAGTAGATCCGCTGTTTTGTTGACGATATAATTAATAATGAAAAATAAAAAAACATTCTGCAACATTATCTTTTCCGTGCTATTCCACTTTTAGAAGACGCGGATGATAAATATATTTTGCAGCAGGACGGTGCTGCTCATACTTCAAATAATCTAAGCAATGGTTAACAAGAACTAAATTTGGTGTACTAGATTGGCGTTATGTAGTTCGAATTTGTCACCAATTGAAACATGATGGGGCATAATGAAAAAAAACTTAGAAATAAACCTGCCAGAACTGCTCCACAGTTAAAATTAAGATTCGGGTGTTTCACATTTATACCCCAGATTTTGGCAAGAAGTTAGTATCTTCAATGCCGGACCGAATCAAATCAATTCTAGCAGCAAAAGAGGGCATTTAATTCACATGAAATATAGGTCTTTCTTTGCAAAATAAAGTTCTGGAAATTTTGTGTTAAATGTTAGCTAAATATTGCAGTTTTCTTTTAAAAATACTGCTTTGCCAAAGTATACATTAATAATGGTCAAAAATAGTTTAATTTAAAAACAATAATAATAATTATTGAACACTCAGAATTATGCAACGATTCTACGATACGAGGAGAGTCCCAGAAGTACCAGACTTCTGTCGATGTTCAATGTGATTCAATCCCTTCATTTGAAAGGTCTCAGTGTTATGAATATCAAAGATGGGCTAGATTCTACTCTGAGACTGGAATTGACTGGAAATTTGAACATGAAAAATATGTGCGCAAGACGAGTGCCGTGACTGCTCACAGTAAAAAAAACATCGTCGTTAGAACGCTTCAATCGAATTGCTTCTTCCAAGTCGGCTTGGATTACTTTCCTTCCAAACTTGAAAACCTATGGCTTGATGGTATAAGATTTACCAACTTGTGGTGGAGTCGTAGAATGATGCCAAACTAAAAGAAACGCTGATAATATTGGAATATTCTTATGAATACTGGCTCTTTTCTTGTCTGGGTTCAGTTCCCTTCTCTTTACTTCATTTACAAATTGTGAAACAAAATGAATGAAACTGAAATTAAATTAATCTTCGGTAATAGTTTAGTATCATAACTTAGAAAATGTCTAAACCAAATTAGCCAACCAAATTCAATAAGTGTTGTTTCCAAAAATTTAATTGCGAAGGAAATGATTTCTCAAAAAGGATTCTACCTAACTGGTTCGTTCTGCAGGTTCTCTGAGGACATCTATCCTATTTTTTTTGATTTTAAGTTTGGGTAATATTTCAATAGATGGCGAACAGTTTCGGCAGAAGATTTCTGCCATAAATGATCATTATCGCAAATAAATGCAATTTGTTCGGGTTAGATATCATTTTAGATTTTATTTATTTAGTATTCCAGTTTCTAAATTTGCGTTTTAGGTATAGATATATGCTATATTTAATTATTAATTATTGAAATATGGAATTCATTAGCATAAATTAATATTAATTATCTTATTATCTAGGTGCGAATGAACTAGATAATTAAATTGTTCATTGGAATTTTATGGGACAATATTATTCTTGGTGGTGATTAATATTAACATTTATTTTTCAATTAATATAATTTATAATTTAATTAGTATTTATTTATCCTTGTCTATAATCAGTCTAGCCACCATAACTAATAAATAACATTTTTAATACATGATTTTATAAGGCTTTGAAAAACGAAATATTAATGATTTTGATCCATATTAATATTTTACAATTGCAGAATCCTGGCAATTTTAGTCTTGAGGACGATCCTCATCCAGGTGCAGTAAAACAATTTGAAGACGAAGAATTTAAAGTTTTACTGGATGAAAATCCGTGTCAAACTCAAAAAGAGCTTGCACAACAGTTAGGAGTTACTCACCAAGCAATATCACTTTGATTGCATGCAATGGGAAAAATATAAAAGGAAGGAATATGGGTTTCTCATAAACTAACCGAAGAAGACAAAAACTGAAGAGCTGACATCTGCATGAATTTGCTTTCTCGGTACAAAAGAAAACTACACAAAATCATTATGGGTGATGAAAAGTGAATTTTGTATGATAATTTTGAATGCAAAACACCATGGGTTGACCCCGCCAGCCATCAAAATCAGTAGCAAAAATGAATATTCATGCCAAGTGTTACTGTGTGTCTAGTGGGATTGGATAGGAGTCATTTACTTGACGAGCTTCTGGAATCTGGTCAATCTGTCCCAGCTGAACGTTACCAGCCACAATTGATCAAATTAAGTAATGCTCTGGAGGAAAAAGATCATTTACGGGCCAAGGAAGGCGCAAGGCGATATTGCTGCATCGCATAGCTTGCCCATGTACAGCAAAATCAAACCAGGAACTCATCTTCTCCCTATCGCGAAGGCTTTCATCATCTACCTGATAAATGGCAAAAGACCATAGATAGTAATGGCGAATATTTTGATAATTAATCTTTGTAACAATTATATTTTCAATAAAGTTGAATTTGACCAAAAGAAGCAAAACTTCTGCTTGCACACCTAATAATAATAGGATTAAAAATCTAAAATGAATTAGGGTGTCCATTCTAAAAAATAGTCAGCATTAACCAGGTTGAATTTAACTCATCATTTTGTAATCGATTCCGGAATATATACGGCTTGCATAATGTGTTCATAGTTAGGAAAATATTTATTCGCCCATGGCGTTGAAGTGTGTCATCTTCATGAACAATATCATGAAATAATAAGTAAATGATCAAAGTCCCGAAGTTGTTTTTTTTTTCTAGCAATTCGTATTTAATTGAAATTCCTTGTTCACTATTTAAGTAGTTGAATATTCTTCCTTAAGAAAATAGTATTTCGTTTAGGTTTTCAACCCAACAAATTAAACTTTTGCTTGGAAGTCAATGGAATTAATTCTATTGAATGCCAATATTTTCCTTTAATGAATAAGACCTCACCCTGGCAGTGCAGAAGGGCAACGGCTGTACGTGCTTAATTGAGTAAAGATGAAGCCGTACTTTTGCAGCCCACTGTAGAATAAACTACAATTAAATATCCACTCAAAACGTTTAAAGTTTTGTTTTCTAACCAACTTTTGCAGATGCATATTTTTTTTTAGTTTATATTACTAAGTTAAAGCTTTAGCGTTTAGATCGGGAGGTACCGCGTTCTCGAACCTCAAAGGGAGCAGCATGCAAAATGGATTTTCCATTATCTGATTTCAAACAGAATGTAAATGAACAATGTAAAATCCTGTCGAAGTGCAGAACTCATGGGCCGACCCATTATCCATGTTAGTACTACAGGCTGGCTATGGAGCTATGCAACGTGCAGATGATCTTCGTAAATTGGACTATCGCCTTTGTCATAGTCTCATCGGCTTACTGCGTAATGTAGGGCGTGAAAAGCAAACCGCGACAGTTGGGGTGCTTTTCGGCCCAAAACCAGATAGAAAAGATTATTATCAAACAAACAAACAAAAGAAGTGATGGAAAATCACTGAGAAGCCCCTCTAATAAAGAATAATAATTCAAATCCCTTAACCTCTCGTTTCGACCCAAATTAAATAGCAATCCATATAGCTATTTAAATTACGATAAAACCAAAGAATTTTTTAAATTAAGTGTAATCCTGTGTTATGATAAACGTTAATTACCTAATCTACTTATTGTATTCAAATAAGGGAAACGTTTTTTTTTTATAACTTTTCGTATAATATTTTATAAGAGGGGATAATCTGTTATGATTATTTTCTTGATCAATAGATAATTAACTTTAGCTGTAGCTATTATATTTTATAAAAAAAACCATTTTTATTTTTAACTTCACAAACTGTGTGATCTATATTTAGAAGACGGAGATTAAAAGAGGTGTTTTTTATTTATTTATTTTATATTGACAACACTATTAAACTATCCAACTCTCAAATAAAATAAATAAATGTTCTGTTATCATTTATAAATCTAGGGACCAATCCAAACGTATTCCAGTCAACAGATTTTGATTTTTAAAGCTTGCAAATTAAGCCGGTAACACTTACGAGCGAGATTCATAACTTCTAATTATAACCAAATTTTACAAAATTAGATTTTAACACTAACTTTGTAAAAACGACTTAAATTTGCAACAAATTACCAGTGACTTAACTATTTCATAACTTTTATAAACTAACTGTAAACCTCATTTAAAAAGAAAATTTGAAAATGTTATATGTTGTATTTTAATTTGTCCCGAAATATTTTTATGTTACTTGTGTGTGGGTTTTTAATTTATTTATCGTTAATTTTTTGTTTAATATTAGAACAGGAATTATTTTCGCATGCGGTCGTTATTTCTCTTAAAATTTGCATACTGTAGAAAGAATATGGTGCAAAATATAAATTTTATTAAATAAACTAAAAAAATTATTAAATCTACACTTTCTTTAGAAAAAAGTCTTTGTAGGTGACAGTGGCACAAAACATAACCTAAATTAACACTTTCATTTTATATTGATATATTTTTTACTTCAAGATATTTTTATTTATCTTTGGCACTATTTTAATCAACATTTAAATGGTTACAATAATTCTAACGATTACTTTTGATTAATTAAAACACGTCACGTTTTATTACCTTAAGTAATGCACTTTTACAAAATTATTTATTTATTTTTAAGTATAAGATTTTGATGTGATATTTTCTTTAAGTATTTTTTTTCTATTAACTTCACACGACACTTTCTTAATTTATTTTTTTAACTCTCTCTTGCTAGCAATAATGGCTAAACTAAAGGAAAGAAAAGTAAAAATTAAATCGAAAAAGTAGTATAAATTTAACTTTTAATTAAATAATTTTTTGTAGTTATTTACATTAAAAAAAACAAATAATAATAAATATAAATACAGAGGGTTATTAAAACTTTAACGTTTTGAGTAGCAATCAGACCAAGTAAAAAAAATATAAAATTAAAAACTATAAATGCAGACACATGCGAGAATAGAGAAATAGATAGCACTGAGAATTTAAAAAAAAAAAAATAAAAAAAATATACAGTAAATGAGTAGAGAGATATAAAAAAAATCGTTTCTACACCAATGCCAAATTTGGTAATGGCGACTAACAACTCCTTGGATAAAAAAATTAACGAATTTAATAAAATTTCGTTAAACATTATTTTACGAAGGCATTTATTAGTGTTATCACACGTATAATTTTTTGACGATATTTTTAGTAAATTTTATTTAACGAAAGATTCACGATTTCGAAAAATAATTTTTAATTTAGATATTTTATTTTATGAATTTTTAATTTTATAATTCGTAATTCGGTTTTCTTCATGTGTCGGAATATTTTTTTGTCAGTTTTACAACGTTAGAAATATATTCCGACAGAAAAATATTATATATTTTTCTTAAACATTTCTTGTTGAACTCTTGTGTTTTCAATTCTTACTGAATAATTATATAGTCCCGCAAGTGGCTGATGCGAATGGCACGGTTGATATATTTAATCAAAGCGAAGATAACTTGTAAAACTTCGAACGTGGAGGCTCACTATCAAGTTATAAACGTTAAGGGAAAGCCTTCCAATACAGCATCTTATATCAAAGAGCTATTAACGTAAACTTTACGTACACTCATTAACAATGGAATACCAATACACGTACAACTATTTCGTTTTTATATATATATTTTTATTTCGTATGGTATTCGCATATGGTATACAAATGTAATATTTTTATACGTGCTTCATTCGGATAAGTTGTTTAGTGAAATATATTACGTTTGTGATCTCCATTTTGTTTTTTTGTGTTTAATTAAAAATAACTAATAATTTTAGTAAATATAGAGCAGTGTCATATTTTAAATATACCAGCCACATCACCAAAACAATTTAAAGCTCTGGAATGTGAAGTTAAAACTAATTTAGAAAAGGAAAATATTTTGGTAAGCAACATTAAATTTTAACATCCTGAATAATAAAGTTTATATAATTTATTTTCGAACCTTTTATAGACCAGTCACTTTAAAGCAATTAGTGATTTATCACTTCAAAAATATTTGAGAGGTTGTTTGAAGGATATCATCACAGACGAAGCAGCATCAACATTTTCATGGCATGGCCAACATGGCAATATTGCTGTAAAGGGATACTATATCATGGAGCTTATAAAAGGTAAAAACCCATATCACTTGTTGTTAATCAATCTTATTAAAATGTTAATATGTATATATTTATCGTAATACGTATAAATTTAATCAAGATAAAAAAAAATAAAATAACATTGGAAAAGAATTCTCGGTTTTTTTATTTTTCGAAAAAATATTTATTAAAAAAATAATCTATAATGGTAATAAATCCCGCGTAAAAACGAGCAAAACCCGAAATGAAATATGTTCGCATTCACATGTTTAAACCGTTCGTTAACTTTACGCTAACTCGGGGAATTTGCGAAGACAATTATTGTTACCAACACATATACAAGTCTTCGTAAAATAGTTTCATTTCTCTTGTGACGAAGTGTTCGTTTACGAACAATTTATCGTAGAATCAATTTATCGTAGAAACAATTTATCGTAGAATAGTTTATCGAGTGAATAGGTTATCGTATAACACAATTTTGAGTATTGGAGTAACATTACTTTATAAAGCACTGATAAGACCTGTGCTGACTTTCGGAAGCGAGAGCTGGACCATGACCTCTAACGACTGTAGATTATTATCTACCTTCGAAAGGAAGGTCATCCGTTCAATTTTTGGTCCTATTAAAGTTGCGAACAATGAATACCGGATTCGCATGAACCACGAAATAAAGCAACTTCTCGGAGGTAGCGATATTATCGGCTTCATCAAATCTAATCGAGTGAGATGGCTCGGCCACGTTGCAAGATCGCCACAACAACGAATGGTTTACAAAGTGTTCCATCAACAACCAGCCGGAGTACGTCGTAGAGGAAGACCCCGACTGCGCTGGCGTGACGACGTCGAACAAGACCTACTCGTATTAGGATGTCGAAATTGGAGGACGAGAGCGATGGACCGAGAAGGATGGAGGACCATAGTGCGGGCGGCAAAATCCCTTCATGGGATGTAAATTCTAAGAAAGAGTAACATTAAATGTTTCTTAAAATACAAACATTTATTGTATTTTCGAGAATATATTGACGAAGATTTATTAGGTTATTATGCTGGATAGAAATAGGATTCAAAAATGTTCTTTCTGGCATATCACCACTTGGGGAGCAGAACTCAGCCATTTCATAATCGATTATGGTTTGATTGGGTGTTCGATAGAAATGGGATTCTAAAATGTTTTTTGGAAGAAGCTCTGGGATATGGCCACCAGTAGCACTATTCTGGTAATTCCCTGGGAATACGGAACTGAGGAAATATTTTACATAACTTTTATCCATAAATCAGTTTTTTCTGGCCTACTGAGAAAAAGTTTGATGTAAGTATTTGTAAATTGGGAATAATTTTTCCAATGTGAAATCAGGGAGTTATTCCCAATTTTATTTTGTTTTCAAAAAAATTGCCACTAACTTTTTACCTTAGTATGCCAGAAAAAAAATTTATATGTAAATTCTTTCCCCAGTTCCCTTTTAACGGGAAATTACCAGAATAGTGCCACAGGGACGGAACTCGGTCATTTTTTTCGATTATGAATTGGCGTCACTGGTCGTTCTTTTGTCAATATTCAAGCCCCCCAAGTAAGTTAAACTCGATTAAAACAAGCATGCTTATTACAAACAACAGCATGGAATCATCTTGATCAAAATACCAAAATACGACGTCAAAATAACATTGAGTGAGTTTAATGTTCAAATGAGATCCGCTCACGGGATACATCGCGGCATTATCAGTTGAAATCCGTACGCTGTTTTTAAATAACAATGTGTTATGAACCACTGAGCTAGTCATGTTCTACATTTCGGTGGTTCTAAGCATACCATTTTAAATTTAATTTATATCAAAATGGATCACCTTCTAGCGTTAATTTAAATTACTGACCACTTTTCAATTTCGAATTTTTGGATCTTGAATAATAACTGCTTTGCGTACTTCTGACATTTTCGTTTTTTATGTAAAGCAAAAATGTAAATGAATCTCGCCATATTTTGAGGTCGATCTTATTATCCATCTGCAGCTGTCCAGAGTCGTTGTGACTTTCACTCTACATGGGTGGTGGTCTAAGGTTATTTTTTGGTACGATATCGATCTCTTATGTTCACATTATCGATGTTAAGCACTTGTCGTTTGTGCCATTTACGTTTTTTTCAACTGCACAATCCGTTGTCTCGCGATCATGCAGTCTCAGTGAAATTATTTTGTATTTTGAGATAGATTTCGCTGACGTAGGCGGTATTTATCCCAAAAGGCTTCCTTAGATTCTTCGTCCAACCAGTTAGTTTTTGTGCTATAATAGTGGAAATCCATTTTTAGCCTTACTGTTAACTTTTGTCACTTATAAAATTGAATTAAATTGCTTTAATGAAAACCACTTGTAAAATTTCCTTAGAGTGTCAATATTTATTTGTTTTTAGGAATATCGATTTCGAAAATTAAATTTCTTCTTCAGTCCCTTTTTTACAACAAATCACAACTTTTAAAATATTATACTCCTCCTTGTGTAAACTCAACAAGTTGCCCTTACTATTAATTTATTAGTTTTCAAAGGTATAAATTCTATATGAAAAATCTCATAAATCTATGTTACATATTTTAAAATATTACATAGGAAAATGTACTCATATACGAAATACCTTTACATGTCACTGAAAAAAAGAACACATAAATTCAAAATTAAAGTATTATTGGTTTAAAATAGGGTTTACATGCTTAATATTCTACAAATAATAATAATAGTAATAAATTTTAATAGTAAAAAAGTAGGCGGTAAAGTAATAATTTGTTAAACTTCGAGTTTACAGCAACATACTTTCTATGTTCAACTTTTATTCTACTGACCAAACGGAACAGTGGTTACTTGGCTTAACTTTGGCGTTTGCATCGAGAGGTACTGGGTTCGAATCCCGATAAGAGCATTAAGCAAAAGAGATATTTCATCAGCCGACCCATCTTCCATGCCAGTACTATAGGTTGGCATGGAACTATGCAATGTACAGATATTATCTATCTATACATAAATCGGACCTATAGCCGGGTACATCCTCGATTTGACTAACAACTGCTTAAGATAGGCCGTAAAAAGCGAACCGCAAAAGAGTTGCGAGTGCATTGGCCCCAGAACAGGAGAACAAAGAGAATTATGTCAAAAATTACATTTTTGTATGTATTGTGTACCTACGTACACATTTGTGTATATCACCTAAATCGTTTTCGTCCGAAAAATAATACTATAACTATAATAATAATAAAATGATTAATATGTTATCAAAAACAAATAATATGTTATCAAATTATTATGCTTTTTTCAAAAAGAATTCGGATTTAACTAAGATCCGTTAAAATCCGGAAGACATTACTACCTGTCATTATTGATATATACATTTGTGTACGGTGGAATCAAAAAAAAAATATTTTCTGGCCGGAAAAGGGATATCTATAATGGACTGACCAAGCAATAACTCAAAGAAAAAATGGATTGATTTTTGAAAAAAAATTTAAAAGAAAAAAACAATACTATTTTTGTCCTTAAATTTGATCAAAACTCTATCGAACTTGAAAATATGTGCAACGAACTATAAAATCAGGAATTATAAACAAATTTTTTGTTCTATGCTGATTTACTATGTATGTTAATTAGTTACATTTACATAGCTTCTGATAAAGCTAATAAGCTTTTACAAAGTTCACTTGGTGCTGAGAACATTACTGTAATAAATAAATAGAAGAAGGGAATTTCAGATAAATAACAGTTAAAAGTTAAATTCCAAAAAGTATCTTGCAACACTACTAGGCTAGGTTTTGTATTTTTCAGGACTCTAATAATGCTTCCTACAATTTATTTAAAATTTCAGTCGTTTGGAAAAATGAAATTAATAAATATTTATGATTGTATAGGAAGTTGAAAATTTGTGAGGAGTAAATTTTCACATTTTATCTTATTTAGGTATTAAATATTTCAGTTATGCCTCTTACTCAGGGGTGCGGGCGACACGCGAAAGTTTTGTATGGAGGGGCGGCAACGGTTCTGCTGGTTTTTGATATATTGTATAAAAAACTTTACAAATTCGTTCGATTGCTATAAAGCGGACGAATGAGTTTGAATTTATATGGCTTGATATTGGTAATTTTTGTAGCGCGGTGGAGCAGGATGGTAGATTTGTTTCCCATGTGGTTTCCCTACCGTCACAAATTTCTGTCCAGCATTCGTAATCCCGCTGCAAGTTTTATGAGGTATTGGCAGCCGTTCTGCCCATTTTGATCAGTTGTTCTGGAAAACTTATCTAAATTTTAAATTAAATTATGATTAAATATGAATTTTTTTGGTTTGTATTTTTGGCGAGGCCGGTGGAGTTGTTACTCTTATGGAATTTGACTGCCATGTACGATTTCCGTGAGATATTCATGATCCCGCTAAATAATTAATATTTTTACTCTTTCACATTCTCAGCATCGCCACCCCATCACCAACCAGCCAACAAAATAATTTTTTTTTTGTATAAATAAAAATTAAATTTAAAATTCAAATGGAAATTGATCATTGGGACGCTTTGTGTATATTTTAGTGTTAATAAGGCATGAATTTTGCTCCAAAATATTGTTTTATCCATACATGTAGTCATCAAAGAAACCTTTCGTGCAGCTGACTGGCACCTAAAACATAATCTGCTTGAATTCGCAACACCATAAAACAGAAAATCCACCATAAAATATCGATAGTTTCTTTGTATTGGTTCTCAACAGTTCTGTATAATAATAGAACTGTTGAGAACAAGGATATTTCAAGAAAACTATCTGAACTTTTATAATGGACTATCTATTTGTATTATACTAAATTATTTTATTTAAAAAAATATTTTTAATTTTAAATTGAATTTTTGGATGTAACAATCCGTTTGTGTCAAATTATTTTCTCGCTAACCTTTGCACATCCCTGAAGGTGGGCCCCGCCGACTCCTATAGAGAACTGTTTGTAGATCTGACGGCAAAAAAATTAACCTTATTGGGCCTTTTTTTGTATGTTAATTTTTATTTTCATAAAGTAAGCTGTGCTAAAATTTCATGTAAAAAAAGACTCAATCAGCTTATTTTTAATGTACTAGATGTCACTACCGCGGACATTTATAGTTCTCAATATTCATGATCCCGTTAAGCTAGAAACAGAACAAGAGCGACGACGGCAAGCGTCGACGAATAAATAAAAAATATCGCCGCGATATCGCTGTAGATAACAGAACAAAAGCGTCAGCGTATGGCGATAAAAAAACAACCAAACGGCATAACCTTCTGTGTTTTTGACACATGACGTTGTGGCATTAGGCTACTACATTGAAAAAAAATGATTAATAATATGACGGTTAATTGATGCCAACTTATACATATATAAAAAACAGTTGGCAACATTGTTTCGTCGGCAACAAAAATAGAAATAGACTCTAAATTTTTTTTCAACGAAAAAATCGTCGTCGCCTGCGTTGATGGTTGTGTTTGTTTTGCATGATTTCGGTGTTTTCTAATATGACAGGCGATTTCGCTCGCCGCCTTCGCTCTTGTTCTGTTTTGAGCTTTAGCGTCCTACAATTCTATTAATTCGAAATTGTATGCAAATTTGATTTTACATACACGGGAGTGCTTTCAGGTCTCCTATCTTGAATAGTAAAATCATCAATTGAATTTGACAATTTCATAGCGCTATACATTTGCATAACGTTACTCACGATCTTACTAAGCATGTTCCCAACTGTTGGGTGACCTGAAAGTGGGCTATACTAAGAACAAAGCTACGTGATAACGAAAATAAAATATTCTAACAGATTCTTGTAATTTTTAAATTACGATTTTGACGGTGAAACCAAGCCAAATTAGCAATTAGAATGAAAAATCTGGCTATTTATAAAATGTTTATATCTGGATTTGTCATATTGGTGGGCCGCTACCATTTTTGATATTTTGTATTATTAAAAGTATATAGCAATTTAATTGAAAATTACAAAAACTGTTGGGTCTCACACTCAATTTGTGGCTAAAATTAACAGTTTACACCTATTAACTAGTAATCAAAACAACAAGAAAATCAATTGAGGCCACAAAAATGCACCGATCAGTCCATCGTAATTATTATGGTCGAAGATCTTACAAGTATCTCCCCAATGATTTTAGTGGCTTTAGAATAACGCTAGGGGTTTTACATGTGGGGAATACAGGAACTATGCACAGCTAAACGCTAATAGCCTTATCAAATTGGCCCACCAAGCGTCCGTTCCTATATTCCCGTTGCAAAAATGATTGGTAAATGGTAATCATTATCTCATTCGTAACATTTAATTTTCTAAATATTATCAAAAAATAACTTACCAATTAATATATATGTAAATAATGAATTTATACTTTAAATAAAATACTTTTATAACATTTTTTTCTTAAATTAAGTGCGAAAAATGTGAGCAATTACGTTCCCATTCTCAGCAACGAAAAAAATCGGGTTGCCATGTTTTCAATTTTTGATTCTTCGTTTTTCGATAATTTTTTATGCGATGGCAGCACCAAAATATCGATATCGTAATCTTTTGACATTCCGGCATTTTATTTTGTTTTCAGTTTGTTAAGTTAAATAGTTCAATTTATTAAAAATATTCAGGTAATTGGAACTTTTTAATTATGTTACTCTTGTAATATTTATTTTTTGTTTATTTACAATAGTTTATGCACAGTAAATATGTCACGGAAAGAAGCCTTATCACAATTTATCAATCAAATCCATGGCAGACCGGTCGTTGTCAAATTAAACAGCGGAGTGGATTATCGAGGTAAAAGTTGTGTTGGCTTTATTATTCTGTATATTTATTATTTGTTTTAAAGGTGTCTTAGCATGTCTCGATGGCTACATGAATATTGCATTAGATCAAACTGAGGAATACGTTAATGGTCAGCTAAAAAATAAGTACGGGGATGCTTTTATCAGAGGAAATAATGTGCTGTACATTTCGACTCAGAAGCGGAGGGTCTGAGCATATGATTTACTTTTAAGTTTTATTTTCGTTTTCATAATTTGAGAAATATATTTTTGATTGAACTATGCAAGTATCGAGTTTTACTTTTAGTACTTCACAGCTTCAAAGAAGAAAATTCGCAAGTTAGATTGTTCTTATACATAATTTATTTAAGATACTGATCTCGTACATTTTGTGGTTACTCGAAGATGTTTTAAATGTACATATACAATTTTCGATAATTCGTTTCTATAAATTTTTCCTTTTTTATTATTTTAACAAATTTTATTTCTTTTAATCATACAATTAATGTTTCTCTAACGATTTGCTTAAGTGAATGTTGATAAGAATTTAGCAACGATGTCTTTCAATTTGGCATCAGCTTGCTCAGAGATTTTACCTTCTGAGGCAATTTGTGCAAGAAGATCTTGTTCAGTTGTTTTAACGTGTTGCAAGAATTCTTTTTCGAATTTTGTAATCTTTGTGGGATCCATTTTATCTAAATGTCCACGGACACCACAGTAGATAACTGCAACCTGAAAATAAGTTTTATTTTTAAAACGACACCTAAATTATTTTCTACAAATAAATCTTACTTGTTCTTCAATTGCCATTGGTACATATTGACCTTGTTTCAATAATTCAGTAAGACGAACACCACGGTTCAAAAGTTGTTGTGTGGCGGCATCCAAATCTGACCCGAATTGGGCGAAAGCAGCTACTTCACGATATTGAGCTAATTCCAATTTCATGGAACCAGCTACTTGTTTCATGGCCTTTGTTTGGGCAGCTGATCCTACACGTGATACAGACAAACCTACATTAATAGCTGGACGAATACCTTTGTAGAACAATTCTGTTTCCAAGAAAATTTGTCCGTCTGTGATTGAAATTACATTGGTTGGAATGTAAGCTGATACATCACCAGCTTGAGTTTCAATAACTGGTAAAGCTGTCAATGAACCACCACCCATGGCTGGCGACATTTTAGCGGCACGTTCCAATAGACGTGAATGAAGATAGAAGACATCACCGGGGTAGGCTTCACGACCTGGTGGACGACGCAACAAAAGTGACATTTGACGGTAGGCTACGGCTTGTTTTGACAAATCGTCATAGATGATCAAAGCGTGCTTGCCATTATCACGGAAGAATTCTCCCATAGCGCAACCAGAGTATGGAGCGAGATATTGAAGTGGGGCAGCATCTGAAGCTGTGGCTGATACAATAATTGAATAGTTCATGGCGCCAGTATCAGTTAAACGTTTTACAATTTGGGCTACTGTTGATCTCTTTTGACCAATAGCAACGTAGATACAGTACAATTTCTTAACTTCATCTTGTCCATCGTTGAATCGTTTTTGGTTGATGATTGTATCAATGGCTAAAGCAGTTTTACTAAAAAAAGGAAACAAAATTAAAAATATTATGGAGACCTCGTAAAATTAAGTTTACCCAGTCTGTCTGTCACCAATAATCAACTCACGTTGACCACGGCCAATTGGTACAAGGGAATCGACGGCTTTAATACCAGTTTGCATAGGTTCGCGTACGGAAATACGTGGAATAATACCTGGGGCTTTAACACCAACACGGGCTCTTGTTGCAGATCCAATTGGACCTTTACCATCAATTGGATTACCCAAAGCATCGACGACACGGCCTAAAAGTTCAATACCGACTGGGACATCGACGATAGCACCAGTACGTTTCACAATATCACCTTCTTTAATCAACTTATCGTTACCGAATACTACAACACCTACATTGTCGGGTTCCAAATTAAGAGCCATACCCTACATTTAAAATTTTTCGATTAGTTATGTCATTCCTGTTCATTTAGATCACAAACTTTTACCTTTAAACCAGATGAAAATTCCACCATCTCATCGGCTTGGATGTTTTTTAAACCATATACACGAGCAATACCATCACCAATGCTTAGAACTCTTCCGGTTTCCTCTAAATCAGCTTTAGGTGCGGCACCCAAAATTCGTTCTTCTAAAATTGAAGAGATTTCGGCCCCTCGCTTACTACAGGATACATGGAATTTTCGTGCAGCTAGAGAAGCAGCTGGGTAAGCTACTTTTGTTGCTACCTAAATAATTACAAATAAACATTATATTTTAGAATGTTAAAGAAAATACGAATTTGTCACAAGTCTGGTAAGGTACCATAATACCGACATGATTATATAACAAACATTTTTCTTCGTGTATTGCGTAACCACCAAATATTACTAAATATTTTTTTATAAATTAAAACTATTATTTAGATAAACGATAAATAAAATCGTTAACCATTTCGATTTTATATTAAATATGATGATTTTCTGTAGCTAGACTTATGGTTGCGTAGCCATGAAAAAATATTTGTCCACTTCATGAGATAAAAAATTATGAGAACTTTTGAAAACACAGAATCGTGGAAATATATTGAATAAATAAATAAAGTAAAATACCTGAGTGGCTGTTTTTGGAATACTTCTTGCCACAGAGGCAGCTAAACGTGCGGTTAGAAGAGACATTTTATTTTAATAATTTTATTTTATGTTTCACTTCTCTAGACTTTATTAAAAGATGGAGGCCGGACCGACTAATTCACAACTAGAAAAATTTATGTCGAATGTCGGTCGATTGATTATAAAATTGTGACATATCATTGAAATCGGAAATTGACTTTACTTCGTGTGGAAGAACGTTTTCAACCAAATAGTATAATTATGTACATAACCGCCATTTTTCGACCAATCAACGTTCAAAAACATAATTTTTGGTTGACCGTTTATAAATATATACTATAAAATTATACAATTAAAACAATTTAATTATAAAATCAATTTATTTAAATTAAACCTTTTATTTTGTGTAATTTATACCAGATAAGGATTACATTTATATATTGCACTTAAAAATTAAAAAAGTATAGGTATTATTGTAAACGAATAAAATATTATTGAAAGTTAAATTAAAATTGATACGGATGCTGCAAATAATCAAGCAGAGAAGGCAACATTACATTTTCATTTGTATTCTGTAACATTTCTTTAATCTGTTTTGAGTTCAGCCCAATTGATTCAATTACATCATTCGACGTCGAAGCTCCCATCATCATGCTATTCTTGTGGCAATTATTAACATCCTCGCTGGGATTCTCATTACTGGAACGATCATTATCCGGTTCCTTAATAAATGTATTTGATATATCGGTTATAGTGTGATTCTGGCTGTTAAAATCATAATTCAAATGTGACTGATCTAAATGTTGCTCATGGTGGTGATGGTGCTGCTGCTGATGATGCGTATGGTGATGGTCATTGTAACTGAGCTGTGAGGTTCCCATATTCCCAATTGAATTTTGAATATTTAAATTTATTTCATTAATATTATTTTGATTATCCATCATTTCCAAATTCGTTAGAATACTGCCAATATTATATGAATTAGGTTGTTGGTGAGATTGTTGCTGCTGTGACTGGTGATGCTGATGGCCGCTAGGATCAATACTTGCATATTCCAAATTTGCTGTACCACCACTGGGCGTTCCTGTAGTACTCCAGATATCAGGATAATGCAACAATTCTACATCCATTATTTGATTATCGTTCCGATTTGTTGACTTCATCTGCAACGACATTAACGAGTCTGAATTCACTTCAACCAGAGAATATGCCTCGATTTGATTGTGCGCATTCACATTATTCCACTCATCTTGCATATTATAAGCAGATTGATTATAACCATTGCCAAAATCATTGTGAGTTTGATTCGAATTCGCTTGCAAAATCATAGTACTAATATTATTATTGAGATGATTATCTGCGTATGCATTATAATTTTGATCGATTTGAATGATTTCAATATTCTGATTATTCGGACATTCTTGGTACTGGATATTATTATTCATCATTTGCATGAAATTGCCATCATCTATCACTGATTCGTTATTGTGTGGTCCTAGCTGCGATGCAAAAGTAGTGTGATGTGTTTGTTTATTCGTTACTTCTTTTGGATTTAATTTCTCGGCTGGTGGCTCGATATTATTATCATCTTCAGCCGGAACTAATTCTCCTTTATCATTTTTAACAAATCTTTTCAATTTATTAGGCTGCGCAGATTGTTTATGGGTGAGTAATTTATGCCGAACGAGATTTGATTTTATCTTAAATGTTCTCGAACATAAATTACAATTGAATGGCCGCTCATCCGAGTGAACGATCTGATGCCGTTGCCAAGCTCGCTTAGCTGAAAATGCTTTATTACACGTTTCACAAACAAATTCCTTCGCTTCCTTGTGGGCATAGGTAAAATGTTCTTTGAGCGACATTGGACTATAGTAACTAGCACCGCATTGCTCGCAAATATAAGATTTTTTTGATTCTGTGTGTAGAACAATGTGACGGTCCAAGTTAGATTTGTAACTAAATTTTTTTTCACAATGAGGACATGGAAGTTCTTTTCGATGAACTTTAAAATTGTGTTGATGAAGGCTTAACTTTTCCTTAAACCGAGCTCCACAATGTTCACATATAAATCCTTCCAGTTTATGACCTTCTTGCATATGCTTCTCGTAACACTTAAATCCTTTAAATTCTAAATTACAAACACCACATTTAAAAGATTTCTTTCTGTCAATGTCTTCAGATGATGATTGCACTTGCAATTTTAACTTTTTCTTTGTATGAACCTCGACATGCACTTGATATTGTTGGCGTCTTTTAAACGACTCACCGCATTCCTCGCATATGTGGGGAAACTCTTTGATATGATATTTCCTATTATGATCACCTAAATCTTTAGCGGTTTCTCCGTAGTATTTACCACATGTAGGACACCACCCAGGATGATGGTGATATGAATGGGTAAGCAAAGAGTTTTTCTTTCGATAAATTTTACCGCACTGTAAACAATCAAATTGTTTTATTTTAGATGGGGGCTCCTGTTCATCACCACTTGCAGCCGCTGATTTATTATTTATTTTGGCTTCAACGTGATTTAAATTTTCCTCGATTACTTCTTCGTAACTCCGATCCTGAAATTCATCACTATCATCAGAAACGAAATCCTCACCTTTCTCGTGTTTGATCCTTTTAGATGGTGGTGAATTTACTGGTTCTTGTTTAACAATGAATTTATCTTCAGTTGCACTAGTTAAACACCGTTTATTATTAATATCGGATAATTTCACAAAAATATTTGTTAATCTTTGAAAGTCTACACTAAAATGTAATTTGCTTTCTTTCGAACTATGAATAAGTTTTCTCGTCTCGAATACTGTAGATGTAGGTAAATCAAAATTTACATATGGATTCAAATTAATTCTCTTTTTAGTTTTACAGAGCCTCGGATAACAAAACGAGCCTTGTAAATTTGAAACACTTTGATATGCACCGTGTCCACAAATATCACTAATTAAATGTTTATCGACACTTTCTTGTTTCACTACTGGATCTTTTGTTGACACATCACAATTCGACCAGTTTGTTTGTGATTTATTAGATGATGTAGGCAGCAGTACAAGTGATATCTTTAAATTTGGCTCGATAAAACAATTTTCATTTGAAAATAAGGGAAATACGAAGTTTATATTTGTAAAAAAATAGTTGAACGCTTCGACCCGTTGGCTGATCGTGAAGGAATTAAGAAGTTCCACAATTTTATGCACCTAAAAAGAATGTAATGGTTATTGAGTAATTAAAAATTTTTCTAGGTTAACATTACTTTTATGTTATACCTGAACTTTAAAATCATCTAAATATATAAAATTTTCCATTATACTTGAGCAAATTTACTTTTTAATTAGATTTTTCCTTTTTCAGTTCAGGCATTTAATGACATTTCGTTTAATAAACAATAAATATGTGAGCGGGTGGATTTTATTGATAATTGCTCAATTTATGTTTTTTTATCCCATTTTCACGGTAATATGCCCAAAAAGCAAAATTTGTATACTATAGGGCATTGATTCGCGTCGCTCAGGGCGCAGTGGGTTTTCGAAATGCCATAAAATTACAGTGAAAATCCTCTAATCTGGAATTCCAATATCCCTTTTCCGACCAAATTAAATCCACTATAGTTAAATGTGTATGTAAAAAATGACAGGTTATAATGTTTTCCGGATAACAAATTATATAACATACTAATTATTTGTTTTTGATAACATATTAATTATTTTATTATAGTAAGTGTTATTTTTCCGACGAAAACAAAATCAAATGGTATTCACAAATGTGTATGCTGGGACACAATTCTGTGTTATACATATTCATTTGTCGTAATCGGAATTTGCATACATAATTGTGTATGCGAGCAGGGATAGGGATATCATTGTTGTCACTTCAATCGATGATTATCGCTTCAATCGACTAAGAGAATATGAAAAAATGATTGTTGTAAGAAGTGACACGTGACACGACTAAGAGAATAGGGGTGTAAGAATAAACGGTCGAAATTTCCTCAATATAAAAATCGAGTAATTCCTTATTCTTAGGTATCGTACTCTTAATGCTTACATAATCAGCCACCTGGCATTGAATAAAAAAGTCAGCAAAATTTCATTTAACTTACTCGTTCTGCACCCTGGTAGATATTGGTGAGACAATTTTCTGCTCATATTATTCTGGAGTGCATCTTTTATGTAGTTTAGCTGTTCAAACTTCTCATTGTTTTTTATTTTCTGGCACATAGACAGCTCTGATTCAAGTCTCTAATAGGGTATTTTATGTTATTTTTTACTATAATTCATTATGTGGATACAATTTTTGTTTTTAATCTTTGCAAAAGAACAGATCGGAGCCGAAACCCTCTTTTTCTCGGTTTGCTTTTCACGTCCTAGCTTATGCAGTAGCCAAGTCGAGGACGTACGGACAAGTCCGATTTACAACAAACCATCTGCGCATTGCATAGTTCAATGCCAGCCTGTAGTACTGACATGAAAGATGGGTCGCCCGGTAGCGTGTCATAGTTGTGTTCATGTTCATCACAGATCATAATCAGATGATAAAATATGTCCTTGCATAATCTCAACTCCTCCGATATCATCGCTTACTTTTTAGAAAAAGGCTGATTCTGTTTTTAAAAGTTGTTCTGAAATTTCATTAAAAATAACTAATTCGTGTACCAAACCAATAGCAAGTAGGCAATGGGCCTTTCCACACGTGTACTGACCACAACACATCATGTCAACTAAAAAGCTGCATAACCCTGAAATAATTGCATTATTTTCTAGATTGTTTGTGATATGTATTAGCTGTTTCTTGATCTGATCGGGTTCAGTTCATGTTTCATGAAACAACCCAAAGGCGCTTACTAGATTTCAATCCAAAATTTGAGATCTAAAATTTGGATCAGGTTTTCCATATCAAATTTGAACTGATGCGGCCCGGATCTATGGGTGTCATGAAACACGGCTATTATTGAACATAACATGTGTAAAGGATACATTACCTAAAATTATAATAATTGCGGATACTCGTTTAATTCACCTCTTTCGCTGTCATGTGCTGCGCCTCAAAAACAAGTGTGGAAAGGCACATCGAGCGTATATTTCACGCAGCGATATTTCACTAAAACAAAAGCACTACATTTTAGTGAGGCCCCACTCCGCTTGCTGCGCCCAATAATATATTATTTTGAAAAATTAAATTACAAATAATTTGCATAAAACATTTTAAACTTTAAAGATGAGTAGAAACCCTCTTAAAGTGGAACGCAATTTCACAATATTTAATAAGAAAAATATGTATGTATCGATTCCACTAATGCGAAGAAACTCCTTATTTTCAGCTCGGTATTTTGAACAAGCTTGAGTCCATTACTAATCAATTGTAAGTTCGCCTTGTAACTTTTCATTTTTAATCGAAATTTCAATGGTACATTCAGAAAACATTTCTAGTTTAAATGTTCTTTTGTTTTGCTCGTCTATAACCAGTACGCTGGGTACATCATTCTCTGAGCAATATTTAAGTTTCAACTGATTTTTTTTATTTTCTTTAGGCTGTAAAAATATTTTAAATCATAAGATTTGTTTATAAAAATTTTAGAACAGAAATACCCACTTTATATGAAATCCGTAAAATATGTCCGGTTTCCATAACAATAACTTCCATAGAGTATTCCATGACTTCCAAAACTGCGGCCCGCAATTTTAAGCTACCTACTGATTTCAAATAGTGTATGAAATACAAATTGGCACTATCGTCTCCTGCCGATTTTGCATCCATCTTTTGTTGATTACAGCTTTTTAAAATTTTGTTTAATTCGTTCGCTGTCCGTTCGGGTACTTTATCTAAATGTAGGCCAGCACTTAATAATCGATGGACCAGTATATCAGGATACCGTCGAATTGGACTTGTGAAATGAGTATAAATCGGTATCGACAAAGCGTAATGCTTTAGCTCATCCCGCGACGCCACTTGATCACTACAGATGTACTTGGCACGAGTCATTTGTTTGGCCGTTATAAAATTTAGTATAGAGCCACCGGCTGCTTCCGATTTACATTGTTTCGGCAATTTTTCCAGCGATTCGCGAATCGACTTGGAACTTGAAATATTAAAATCTAAATTAAAGGCCGCCAATTTTGCTGTCACTTTATTCAGGGCAGATTCATTTGGTGGCTCGTGTTTTCGTAGCACAGCTAAATCGGGGAAGTTTTCAAAAATAAAAGATGCAACCGACTGATTTGCCAGTAACATAAAATCTTCAATCAAATAATTACTACTCTGCTGGTGCTCCGTATAGTACGAAATCGGTTTACCAGAACTGTGATCAAGATTAAATTTCAATTTTGGTTGATTTATTCGCAGAGCTCCATTATCAAACCGTTGCTGGCGTAAAACAAGAGCGATTGCATTTAATTGCTTGATGGTTTCGATTAAATCGATTGGTTGATAATTGTTGTAGATGTACGGAAAATCTGATACATCGAATTTTTTATCTGGATTTTCAATAACGGCTTGAGCATGGTCGTACGATAATTGACTGCACGAATTTATAATCGAACGTTTGAAATCTGTTTTTACAATCTGCCCAGTTTTTGTAATCTCCCATATTACAGAGAATGCCAGCTTATCTTCTCCGGGTGTTAACGAACACAGAAAACACAATTTTTCTGGTAGCATGTGATAAACTTTATCTACTAAGTAAATACTAGTAGTTTGATTTTTAATTTTCTCATCAATCACCGAATTTTCTTTTAGGAAATATGATACATCAGAGATGTGAACCCCTTTTCATAATTTCCATTCGGTAAAATTTTAGAGGAAACCGCATCGTCTAAATCACGTGCCGTTGCTGGATCTATCGTAAAAATACATTGGCCCCGAAGATCCGCGCGAATTAGTAATTCAGTATCCGGAATTACAAATGGCAAGGTAGGAATTTCGTTTAATAACTCTTCCGTATATTGAATCGGATCTAAACCATTTTGTAATAGAATGGCTTGATTTTCATTTTCTAGTACACCACATTTTCCAACTGGTTTTATAATACGGCCTATTAATTCGTGATGCGATGAATCAATAATTTCAGCGTAATACAGGATATCTTCAAATTTATTTTCAGCAGAATCCGTTTCATCGTTCGTACCGACTTGGTTCAGTAACGATTCTGGCATGTGTATTGGGTTTATTTTTATGTGGGGTAACTTTAAATCCCGTGGCTTGAACGTTGAAGCAGAAGTTTTGCTAATTTTCTTAAACGTTCCAATGCATTGCCTGGTATTAACTTTTTCTAAAATTTCCAGAACAAATCCGAGAAGTCGAGGTTTATTAGGAGCTGAAGTGTCGATTATATCGGCAAGCGACTCCTTATCATCTTCTTCATTTGTAGTCGTACCACAATCTTCTTTATCAATCGATACAATTTGCACGTCTTCAATTACATTTCCAGTCTTATATTTAGCGTTATATTTATTAGGTTTAACAGCAAAGACTTTAACTGTATCTCCATGGAGAGCACACTGCCGAAGAACTATTGACGGGACTAGTATATCACCATCATTATTTATTTTATTGGTTACATAGCCTTCGTGATGATTTTTCTGATTTATACGGATTTCATTCTCGACAATGTACCCCAAATCTTTTTTGATCAATTCTTCGATAAATTGTTTTAGATTTCGTTGATTTATTTCTGTGGAAAATAGTTTATTCTTTTTGTCTTCGTTTACATTAAACAGAAAAACGCTTTCTGCCTTCTCCTGTTCCGATAATGGATTTTCACCGTATAATAATCGATTGACTTGAGTTTCGAACAAATCGAATAATTTACATTGTTTTGATTTTGATGCTTCGGATTTAAATTTAGCGCCACGCCTGCTTCTGCGCTCTTTACGAGAGTTACTTTCTCTCTTACTGTCCATGCTATCGTTATAGGAATCCTTATATTTAGGACCTGGACCACCACAATAAAACACTGGATTAAATTCAAAATCGCCTGTCTGATTGTTACGAATTAATATGCGCCGTTCCTTAGCTTGCTTGTAGATGAACTTGTCTCGCTCAGCTGGGGACATGATCAATAATTTATAGATCAGTATTGTTTCAGGTGTTAATGTAACGGTGATGCTTGGATCACAGCCTTGTGAATTGCATTTCCGTTTATCAGTAGTTGCCTTATAAACAAACTATATATTAATATTTATGTTATAAAGGAGCGCTAATAAATTATTTACCTCGAAACGATTCTTTACGGGTTTATCTGTTTTCTTGACTTTTGATTCTGGTTGTTTTAGACTAACATTTACCTCGGTTCTTATTTCCTCTACAGTTATATTGACCTCATTGTTGATTTTATTTTTCTTCGGTTTTGTTCTATTCCGTTCACGTTTCTTTTTAGATTTCTCACCAATTTCATTTTCTTTGATATTTGATTGAGAAGAATGGCTTGGCCCCGCCATCGAATCATCAACAATAGTTGTTTTAATATTTTCTACTTTGGTAAACTCCGCCTTTAAATCGGCCAGCTTGACCATCAACTCTTCAATCTGAGTTTTGGCAGCATTTGCTTCCAAAATAGTTTCCTCTTGTTGGTCATCCATTTGTAGCTGGTTTCTTTTCACTAAATTAAAAATAATATTTAAATGTGCTCCGTTTTAAAGTTACAAGAAATTTAACAAGAGTGTTGAATTTAAAAATGCAAAAAAATTACTATACACACTAGATTTTATTTTTAAGTCATGTTGCGAAAATGATTAAAAAGTGAAATAAGAAAACGTCATGAGTAGACCAGTTTTGTTGCTCAAATTATTGTAAGCGTTCGTTAATCGCCAAAAGAAATTCTCAAGTTAGAAGTGTACCTAACTTTACACGTTGAATCGCCCGCCTATTTTGTATACGTCAAACTCCTTTAAAATATGTCGCCTTTGATTGAAAATTTTTATTTTGAATAATGAATGTGTTATAATAAATAAACTAAAATCCAAATATAAAATATACAACTGTACGGAATGAAAATGAATTCAATAAAGAATTATTTTCAAAGTCCTATCAAAGAAAATGTCGAGACAAAAATCGTTGAAAATATGACCGCGGTCATCAAATCCGGTAAAAAGAAACGCAAACGAAATAAATTAGGTAATAATGAAAGTGTAATTAGTGATATATCACAGACTCTAAGTAATCATCTTAAATTTGAGTCGCCGAACAATAATATTGAAAATGAAAACGAAGAATATATTGAAGTGAATGTAATAATCGAATCACATGAAGTCGCCCCAGAATGTGACTCCAGCAAAGCTAAAAATGTTTTTGAAGTTATGATGGATGCTAGAAATCGTGTAATCGGTGCCAATTCAAATGGGATTATCCTCGATCCTGATCCTGGTGATATTGAAACGACCTCGGCAAGTATAAAACATAAACGAAAATTAATGCTTGAAAAATGGTGCGAGGAAAAGGGTAAAAAAGAACGAATGTTGAAAGAAGATGCCGAAACAGAATTAATAAATAAAAAAATGGAAAAACGTGCAGAACGATTAAAAAAATTGTTGACCAATAAGGGAAATGAACTGAATAAAACCGATGAAAATAAAAATGAGCCACGTAAAAAAAAGACAAAGATTATGGCAAAAAAGAAATTGGAAATGGAAGAGGAACCAGAAAATGAGACATCACCTACAAATAAACGTGATATATTAGGCTATTTTCCTAAATTAAATGGAAGCCTAGAAGAGAAAAATGACAATATAAGGCCTAGACGATCGTGTGCCAATAATAAAAGTTATACGTTTGATTTGAGCCCGCAAAAAAAAGATGATTCTGAATCAGACACAACAACTCAACATAAGAAGTCTAAACGGTCGTTGAACTCGTTGCCTAATGGTAGATCAAAAAAACAAAGATTAGATTCGGATAATGACGTTGAAATTGAAATCATTGACGCGGATACGCCGAGAAAACTAAAAGCCGAATCGAAAAATATTAAATTGGCACCACTCTTCATCAAACAGGTCCCAAAACCAGCTGTCGACCCGGAAGTGTTAAAAGCACGCCAAGAATTTTTAATGTCCGGCATTCCAGATTCTATGCGCTTAGAAATCGCCCGGCAAAAAACATTTGATGATGAATACGAACTAAACTACAGTTTTTTCCCCGAGATCAGTCATGTCCGACAACTGGATTCTATGTATCATCAAAATATGATTGAAGATGTTAAAATTAAATTTTTGGCCGAATTTTGCGACGAACCATGCATTGAGTCGCGATATGAAAATTTAAAATTAGGTTTGGTTACTAACTGCAATAAAAATGTTGGGATGAATTTATTAAAATTTAGCAGGCCCAAACAAATTAACAAAATTCCAAGAAAAATGTTAATTACGTTAATAAAAAATCTAAAGAGCGATTGTAACAACTATCCAGTATATCGGTGCTATAAACAGCTGAAGCTCAAGCGCAAACAAAACGGAACCGCAATTCCAAACGGTGATGTAGTAATCTTGAAGGATGACGTGCCCAAAAACGATTATCAACTTTACAATGAACGGTTCAAGCCGAAATATTTAAATGAGATTTATATAAATTATCGTGAATGTGTGGAATTAAAACGTTTCTTATCGAATTGGCAGGAAAACTACTACAGTCATAAGTACAGCGATGATGATTCAGTGTCTAATTCTGTTTCATCATCTGTTAATCCAATATCCAATTTTGTGGTATTGGTGGGTCCGTATGGTTGTGGAAAAACAAATTCAGTTTACGCAATGGCTCACGAAATGAATTTTAAAGTGTTAGAAATAAATTGTGGATCCAAACGGACGGGTAAAAAAATGTTACAAAAATTGCACGAAGCAACGCAATCACATAACGTACATAAACATAACACGAATAGTCAGAAAACTGATGACACGGATTCTCGAGACGATTTGGATGTCGGTAAGAAAAAGTTGGCGCTGGTTTTAATTGAGGATGCTGATGTTGTTTACGAGCAGGATGATGGGTTTATAAGCGCCATAAATCAATTGATTTCAACGTCCAAGCGGCCAGTAATATTAGTTTCGAATAATCCACTATCAAACCATCTACTCAAATTTATCGAGCAAAATTCTATTTTTTATGATGCGCCGAGTTTGGTAAATGTTACGAAATATATTACTCTGCTCGGGTTAGTCGAGAATTGTTTCCTGGACTATGGTGAATTGGGAAAGCTAATCCAATACAATCAAAATGATTTACGCAAAACAATAAATATGGTTCAATTTTACATTCAAAGTGGCGGAGATAGACAAAAAAATTCGAATTCGAATAATCTGAAACCGATCGTTAAAAAGGTAACGGATACGTTTGGTTTGTCTGAAATGCTAGATGTGGAGGACGACAATTCAAAATTTTCATGGATCGATTCTGACGAGGAGGGAGCGGCTACAAAGCGAACATCAACCTCATCGGTACATGTTCACAGGCATACCAAAATATTCGATTTTTTTATAAAGGATCAAAATAGTTGTTCGAAAATTCCATTTTACGATAATTTTAATACTTTATGGTTGAATGTTCCGGCAATATTTTTGTCGCATCGCTGTAGTAAGACTAAAACAAAGAGAAAAGTTAATAAGACAACGGAAGCGATAAATACATTAAATAATATTAACAATTTTTACGATAATATATCAGTAGCCCTAGTTCTTGATGCCGAGAACATTAATCACGATTATTCATTTTCTTGTGATTTATCGAAAGAAATTGTATCGACGATCGTTGAAAATTCCATGCAGTTATATAACGTAGACTACAAGAATTATGATGTGTTACTAAACAACAAGCGGGAGTCCTTGTAAGTTATTTTACGTGTGCACTATTTACGTATGTTTAATTTACTTATTTATTTTAATTGCAGGGATTTGTTATACAACAATCTTAACAGTTCTACAGGTTGTTCTAGTTCTTCTAGAATGAAACCAACAGCTTCGATCGCCCTAGACTATGAACCCTATTTACGCTCAATGTGTCGTATCGAAAAAGAGCGCCAAAATAATACTGATCGTCGAAGTACTCGTTTTTATCATTATTTACGAAATTCCATAAACACATGTTCGTTCGGTACGGAACACTTTGATAAACATGCCTACGTGCTAAATGATCAATTGAATAAAAACGCGATAAACGAAATTTAATGTCTAGAAGATACATTACGCTATTAATTAAAAATTAATCGAATGATTAAATATTTATTACAAAAGAATGTATAAACAAACAACTAAAACTAATAAATCGATTATAACCATTTTGTTGTTTGCAGTGTGACTGAATACCTTAAATCTACTGTAGTGATTTTTTTATTTGCATTTACGATCAAACATTTTCGAAAAATTTCAAAAGTTGCCATTTAATTGGATAACCGAATTTCACAAAAACCAATTAATTATAATATGTATATTAATTATGTATAAATAAAATATAGTTCAACAAAGTTTAGAATATCGTCCAAATATGTATTGGTAATCAAATAATTTAAAGATTGCTGCCATCTACCGGGTTTTCCATTTGGGCCTTGACAACGCCCTTTCACTGTGAACTTAACAAATAACCAAACTGCCAATGAGTAAGTTTATATCGACATATTTGGTCCAGGACTATGGGTCTATTTTTTAATTCATCCCGAGCAGGCAGTGCGTTGACAAAAAATACTCCGTATTTTTTTATTCAACCTGGGTAATTTTACTCTGCACACTGCGTTTTTATTTGTGAACGGTGCTTACACCGCGCTTACTCGGTTCTTCAAATTTTACTCTGAAATTAAAGTCAGTGTACGAAGAGTGTGCAAAGTAGAAAAACAATTTTTTATTCTATGCACACCGGATAATTTTACCCAGTACAACCTTTGCTCGGTGTACACTACCCGGGGTAAGCCTGCTTGCTCCGGTTGAATTAAAAAATAGACCATATATCTGACCTAAACACATGATGTAAACGCTAGTTACCCAAATTAGGTTGGGTAACTTCTTTGTGTGGACTGACCCAAATTAGGTCGATCAACAATGTGATGTAAACGATACCGACCTAAAGGGTTTTCAGTTCATGAAATAGATGTCAGTAGCGGCATTGATTTTAATTAAACATATCAGCATAACATTTATGCACGATTTACATGTTCCAATTTTTTTTTCCAGTAAAAAATGAAAGGTTAAGTATATTACGATTTTCGTTTGCGAGAGGAGCACAAAACAAATTCCAGTAAAATAAAATTGGATTTTTTACTTTTTAATTTGAGCAAATGTTGGCATAAAACTGGGAATGTTGCCATAAAATATAGTTTCTACGAGTATTTTTATGGCAGTAAAATAAAAAAAATTCAAAAAAGTTTCAAATAAACATCAAGCAGCCATAAACATCATTCAAACAAAACGAGCAAACATGAGCGGTAATTAAATATTTTATTTTTACTTGCAATTCGATGTTGTTCGTTATATAATTTAAACGCAAGCTGTTCGAACTGTCAAAATTTATGGGACATACAATTGCTGTTTTAATATTGGAGCACTATCCGGAGCCAAATGGCAATTTTCTATTGAAACTGTAGCTATTATTCACTGGTGTCGCTGTACTATAAAAATTAAATCTAATTTCATCAATAAAACAAACATTTATCACCTGAAATATATTAATTGACATTTATTTTGACATGACGTTATAAACAAAAATTCATTTTGCAGCGTTTTAATTTTTTATTCTAAGATTTAGTTTCTAATGGTTTCAGGGGTTTACAAAATTAAAAGCCTTTTCAAATTTCCCATTGAAATGGATAGCGCTCCCGATAGCGGCTCCCGATAAATGAGCCGAGATATTTTTTTATCGATTTTTAATTAAAAAGTTGAATGAAAAATCTTAGTTTAGAGTTAAATAAATTAATTATGTGCAATAATAGCGCGCTAAATATAAGTTTTGACATAGAAAATTAGCAGCTCCGGATACAGCTATCGGGCGCTAATAAAAAAACACAGCAACAAAAAAATTATAGCATTGCCTTATGGGTCAACTATAGGTAGAATAAAAAAAATAACAGAAATAACGTAAGAAACGAAGACAAAAAATTATTTTTCCAATTTGACTTTTCGGCTATAGATTACTTAAAATATTAAGTTCATTCATATTTTTCATGTAATATTTTTTTGATGTATTTCCTAAAATCTTGAGTGAAACTACAATAGTTTTGAGTATAAACGTATTACATATCAACAAATATATGTGTTTAAAATTATAAAAAATATTTATATGCGGTTTCAATTACCGCAATTCGATAAATTATTTTTTTAGGTTAGGTTTAGAAAAATACAATTTCACGGTGTAGTGAAAATTATTTGTGATTTTATATTCATATTTGTATATGTGCGCATGAATATTTTATAAATAGAAAAGATAATATACACGGACAATTCAAAATTACCATACATAAAATAATAAACATGCATATTACATTCAACGCACAAAAATTTGTTCGAGTTTTGTTGTTGTATTTGTTAAGTTTTTTATTCTTGGACGAAAATTTTCGCTCGGTTATTCTTTTTAAATGACAGCAAAATAAAACGCAATTTTTCTTATAGTTTTTATTTTTCTTATTCTGAGTATGGTCGAATACATATAAATCCTATCTCTCGCTCTCTTACGTTATTTTTTTTATTTTTTTTATTCTATCTATAGTTCCCACTTTATTTGTTTATATTGCTGACTCTTTTTAACTAGTAACTGTTTTTTATATGCGTGCAGCTCTATTTTTCAGTAAAAAATTTGTTGGGAAAAAAAATTGGAACATGTGAATTGAATCGTGCATTAGTATTACAGTTATTAAATGAGTCAAATTTAAAAAAATTAATTGAGTGAATATAATTTCGAAAATGTTACACGTATTATTTATGAGAAAATTATGAATTGCGATGAGAACATAAGTACCTAATACTTTTATCAATAGATTTCAATAGATGGTGCACATAAATCTCGTTATGTAACCCAAATGTGACCTATAATTTTTGTGATGTAAACAGGACTAAAATGGGTCGCTATTTAGGTCAGTCCACTAAATTTTTTGGCGATGTAAACTAGCTCAATGTCAAAACATTCGGTAAAGACAACGTTTTCATCATGTTGAAGTACACGAACGAACGTTTACAAATACATAATTACTAATTCCGAGTCGGTGACGGCAACTTCAAGAGCGTTAATTCCAATTTCTAGTCGTAATTATCGTCCCAATAGACAAGCAATTCATAGTCTAGTGAACAAATTTGAGTCTAAATATTCGCTGCTGGATATTCCTGTGCCAGTGAGGCTGTCGTTCAAGCTTCCGTCGTAAACGAGCCAAAACAGTAAAGTCCACGGCGTTCTCAAGAATTGGGCATCGCTCAGACCACACTGGCGAATTTTGCGAAAGGATATTGGCTTGCACCCTTATAAGATCAAGTTAACACAATAACTACAACATAATAACTAACTTATTTTTCTCTCTCTCTGGCACTATATCCCATCAAGGGATTTGGCCGCCTCAAATGAGGTTTCATAATCATATTTTCATTTCAGATAATGAGTGATTAATTCATTGATCCTAAACCAGCCGTGAAATTTTTTCCTTGTTACCACCGGGAATCGAATCCAGGACCTCCGGTCGCTGGAGCAAGTATGCTGACCACTTTGCCACCGGGGCGGAAGTTTTTGATCTGAGAGCACATATTTCTATGAAAAGGATTTGCCATAAATTTATTGTGGTAGGTATTTAAGTAGAAAAAGAAATTATACTTCAATTTCCACCTAAAGCCAAATTAAGGTTTTCCGCGAGTTTTCTAGATTTCTTTTTTTTTTGTTTTATTCCATGCCATCTGATTTGGAGCCGAAGCACTCCCTGCTATTTCGTGGGGGGCTATTATGAAACTGAATTCGCTATCGAAAAATTCGATATCTAAAAATTCGATCCGCCGCGAATATTACATACTCTGAAACACGAGCGAACTGTCAAATTTAAAAGAATGAAGTTTATAGCAGAAGGAATGAGTTTATAAAAATATTTATTATTTCTAGGAAATTAGTTTCAATCTTATATTTTGGTATTAATAATTAATATTCGTTGCAACAATTTTTAAAATTAATTTTCATATATATGTAGGTATGTATAACTTAAAAAACGTTTGGATTATACATTCGCCATCATTCGCGAGCAGACGAATTTTGACGTCACATTTTCTTAAAATCCGATATCGAATTTTTTTTTACGTTTCATAATACAGAGTAATTTTTCGATTTCGTATTTTCCGAAACTAAATAAAAATCATAATACCAATATTCGCCGCGAATCGAATTTTTTCGAAAGCGAATTAATTTCATAATAGAGGTCCGTCTTACTTTACGCATCATCTTCCAAAATCGAAGACATACGACTATAGGTCCGATTTATATCACCATCTGCACATTGCATGAGTACTGCAATTACAACTACAATGTATTTATGTATGTATATCCCTTTTCCGGCCAGATTTTTTTTCTTTAATATAAGTTCACCACATACAAACGTGCATGTCAATAACCATTTTGAAATGGTTTTTAATTTTTCCTGATTCTGTTTCGTACATGATTTTGACCCACAGGCCACAATATGTATTGTGATGACAGGCTGGAAGAGATATAATGATCTCTCTCATTTTCGGCGGGTACAATCTTGGTGGAGTGTTTGTTTGAGATCATGATTTGGTCGTTCTTCCATCATCCAATCGCCACCTACCTAACTTTATAAATTTTCTGATGTGGATAGAACATACTCGCGCGTTGGCCATTCTAATGAAAAGGTCGAAACTGAGATACAATGTATACGCTTTTCGTTACGATTTGACATGCTAAACGCTATAAAATTAATTAAAATAATGAGTATTTCTTGCAAAAAAATTAATTATGGATATATTTCAATCATATTAATTATTTAAATTAATGCGTATAGAACCATTTTCTGTTCGTCCATCCACTACAATCGACGAGAGACTATCACCGACCTTCGATAAAGATTTTATTAAATTTTGATTCTCCTGATTATTTTCGCATAAATTCCGTATGGCCAAAATACTCCATTCTTTAATGACTGTAATTATAAAAAAAAATTGTTTCTTAAATTGAATTGAGTCTTTATAGTCATGGACGACTTACGAGGATTTTTCGCGTCCATATTGGTGCATTCTAAAACGGTTAGTAAAATTTTAACATCTCTGGCCAAATTTTGATTTGCCTTATTCTTATAGCTCAGATTAGCGATACATCGAACAAGCATAGTTTTGAACTCATACGATATATCATTTTCAAGCGGATTCGTACTATCCTTGGACGTTATAAAATCCTCTAACTTTGGAGCTGGTGTAAAAATACTATTGGTTGCTTTGCCAAGATCGTGGATGGACACTAGTAGACAGCCGATATTTAAAAATAGTGATTTATCGTTATGCAGAATCCATCTGTACAAATTACTGGCTGAAAGGTGTGTGATTAGCTCAAGAATTAGTATGATTTCTCTGGGCACAAGGTTGCTATTTAGAGTCGCACTAACGTTTAGTATGGAGTCGGATTTGGTTTTAAAATCATTTAGTAAAAATACAATAAAATTTTTATTGAGACATCTGAAACGAAATATATTATTTATAAATTACATAATGTATTATTTATGTCATTGTTAAAGAATTCACTACCTGTTATGATCGTCCGCTTTAACTAGCTCAATGCAATATTTTATCATATTTATTCGTGCTTCGATTTCTAATTCTGTATAAATTGGAACAATCCCCTCGTACCGTATAAGAAAATATTCCATGAATAAATTTATAAATTCAATATTATCTTCTGCTTTCTGATTCCGGTCAAATATAATATCGATCAACTTTTTAAAAATTATGGTATCATGGTCAAAAATGAACGAATTTTGTGCATCAATAAAGATGTTATAGAGAATCATTGCCGCAATATTATGGCACTCGGAATGAATGCTCAAATTCTCTATTAAAATTGTTTTCACCTGATTCCATGTTGTGGATTGCGTTTGATTATTTTGCACACAGATATTGGCTAAACACTGGAAAATGAGGAGTTTGGTTTCTGGGAGTGCATGATTCGAATTAAGAAGCCGTGAAACAATGCTATAGAAATCTGGGATTAAACTAATTTTTGATTGGATTTCATTTCCTCGAGTGCAGAGATTTCGAAGCACTTTAAAACTTTGGGTTATTAATTCTTGTTGGTCCTTGCCCAGCTCTAGAACTCTTTCATCACGTAGTATTAGGCCGATATTACTAATGAGATTTTCGATTTGCTGTGTTGTTAGATTTTTACTGTAATGTAAAATTTATTCGTTTTAAAAGTAAGCAATCAAAACATTTATCGTACTTACATAGGAGAACATAATTTTAAGCTGCTCAGTAACGGTGTGTAACATCCTGAACCTAAATAAATATCCAGTGAAATTTGGTGTTCCAAAATCACATTTGCACCAAGCGACTGCATGTTTATATAAACAACGTCAAAAACATATGGGTTTGCAGCAATGGCACTGCGCACAAAAATAAATTTTTGAGGGGTGGGCTCGTTTTCCCGAATTTCAAAATCCCGAAATCTAAATCCCGACTCAAAATCCCGATTTTCATAATCCCGATTTTACAAAATCCCGATTTTCAAAAGCCCGATTTAAAAAAAATCGAATTCATATTTTTTTTTTAAATCGGGCTTCTTAATAAAATTCAGTTCTTAATAAAAGTGAAGTTAAAAAAACAAAATTTTAATATTTTTAAAAAAATCCCGACTTTTGTCGTGATTTTTAAAGTTTCAGCAGTCAGGATTTTAAAAGTCGGGATTTTAAAATTCGGGATTTTGCAAATCGGGATTTATTTTTGTAGGGATTTTCATAATTCGGGATTTTGTGATTCGGGATTTTGAGCCGATATTATTTTTGAGATGTCACAACAATCAGTTTAACCTTAAAAAACATGAAAATGTTGTTCACAAAAAATAGTATTATTTTTATATTATTAATAATTATTAAATTATCTACCAGTTTTGAATTAGAAGTAAATCAGGAATATATCATTTTCTAAAATATATTAATAATTTTCTTTTTGGTGATAGTTGCCTGAGCGGTTCAAGGAAAAACTGGACGACACCCACACGAATAACTGGGCTGTGCTTGTGGATACCTCAAGATTTTGGTTTAATTACCGTCATGTGGCAAATGTTTTGTCTATTTATAGATCTGTGAAGGTCAGTATTCATCCCGGAATTGTATTCAGTTTTATATAATATGTAATTTATAATTGTATTGTATGTAATTCAGAGGCTTGGCATTCCGGATAGTCACATAATATTAATGATAGCTGATGATATGGCATGCAATCCGCGTAATCCGCGTCCGGCTACAGTGTTCAATAATGCCTATAAACGATTAAATGTGTACGGTGATGATGTGGAAGTAGACTATCGCGGATATGAGGTAACGGTGGAAAATTTTGTTCGGTTGTTAACTGGGCGTACGCAAAATGGAACGGCACGTTCAAAACAGTTATTAACCGATCCAGGAAGTAATGTTCTAATTTATTTAACCGGTCACGGTGGAGAAGGTTTTTTGAAATTCCAAGATTCGGAAGAAATTACCTCCCAAGAACTAGCCGATGCCATCGAACAAATGTGGCAGAAACAGCGATATAATGAGCTATTTTTCATGATTGATACATGCCAAGCCGCGTCTATGTACGAGAAATTCTATTCACCGAATATTTTAGCGGTTGCTAGTAGTTTAGTTGGTGAAGATTCTTTATCGGTAAGCAACCTTATCAAATCGACAGTAAATAACTTATAAACAAAATTTTTAATTATAGCATCACGTTGATCCTGCAATTGGAGTTTACATAATTGATCGATATACTTATTATGCCCTAGAATTTCTAGAATCCGTTACGCCTAACAGTAAGAAGACTATGGGTGAATTTTTAACAGTTTGTCCAAAACATGCTTGCATATCGACAGTGGGAGTGCGTAAAGATTTGTACCCGAAAGATCCAAACGAGGTTTTAATTACCAACTTCTTTGGATCTATTAGACCAACAGAGATATCAACAAATCGGGTTAATATTACCGTTGCTACTGGAATTGATTTGTAAGTATTTTCATGGATTTTATTTATTGTATGTAAAATTTCTAATGCTCTACGAATTAAGTAGGAAATAGTTCAGTGAAACTATCGAAGCGTTCAAGATTTAAGAATGACATACTTACCTACTTTTAGAAGAACAAATGTTATTGGCCCACAAATTTGGTTAAGAGGCATTGATACCAATAGATTTTGTTTGGTCTCAATAGTCAATGCTGACAATATTCATCGTTTTATGAATTAAATACCATTTCTTTATTAACTTTGATAATTTATCTGTTGCCGATCTCAATTTATTCTGAATTACACAAAGGTCGAACTTACAGATCATCTGGCATATCTCATACAATACTTCTAAATTATACGATCATAGTGATCCGTTGTAATTACCCTCCGATCTCTCTCTAGCTTCACATCCCATGATGGGCCCGATTTTGCCGCCCGTAACCTCCGATCGGTAATAAAAATAAACATCACTCTTGACCGTTATCGGAGTATAGATTTGTGGTATGTAGAATTCACGAAGCAGATCAACCCATTTTCCAAATCCTAGAAAAAATAAGTTCTATAGATATTTATTTCATAGTACAGTAGGGCCTCGACTTGCGCCGTATCGTTTTGCGTTTATTCGATTTGTGTCGAGTCAAACAAAACTTAGCTTTTACTTGATTTGACTTGACGTTAATCAAGATGCTTTGTCATTAGATGAACAGAAAATATTTCCTACCCTTATTTTGGAGGACATTTGGCTTAAAAGATGAAATTTTTTCATAATACCCCATTTACATGCGATCAATTTTTTTTCTGCAAAATGAGAGACAAGAAAAAAATATATCCAAACAAAATTTTGCAGAAACCTTACTTTAAAGACCTTCTTTGAGTATGGTGGGTTTAAATTGAACCAAAAAAAAATTCTGGCTGGAAAAGGGATATAGCGGATGCATAAGAGGAAAATTTCAAAAGCAAAATAAATGAAATAAGTCTGGTTCTGACATCTTTTAAGCCCATTCCAGCATTTCTTTATATTTAGACGTCCTTTCGTCCACCAGATTCTTCTTGTGCTTTATTAGAGTTATTCTTCCTTCTGAATTGATAGTTAGGCGCATGACGACCAGTTTTAACCGTGCTACTGTCCATTATACTGTTTATGTTGGAGGTTGAACCTAGGTTCAACCTGGGTTGAACCTTCAACATAAACACCAAAGGTTAACTTGGAGTTAACTCGACTCAATCCAAAAAATTTCTTAGGTCGAGTTAACTCTGGTTAATATAAACGCCCAGAGTCGTGTCGAAAAACAACAACAAAAAATAATCAGTAAAGTAAAAAAATAAAAATGGCGATTTTTCATATTTTTCTTGTACGAGCACGTCTGTATCTAAATTCGGCAGCATATTCTTGTGATTTTTGCGATTTTTTATTTTTTGAAAGTTCGAAAGAAAATGTTAGAATGATTTTTTGCAAGAAAAAAATTTGAATGATTTTGTCAGTTATAACCTGGTTTCGACTCAACCTCAAGATAACTCTCCAATATAAACACTAGAAGTTAACTTCAAGGTTAACCTAAAGATAACTACAAGTTGACTCGACCTGGGTTCAACCTCCAACATAAACAGTATACATAAGTATTTTTCTGAGTCGCCAACATAATTTCTGCTTGTGTTTCGGGTCTTGTTCGCGCCTTGGATACCAAATTGGGGTTGTTGTAAAATCACTTTTTCCGATACTATCGAAATTTACGTATCCTTCATCGCGAATAAAATTTAACCTTTTTTCAGTTTCCAATTACGTTATTCCTATTGCGACCAACCCAGAATAATTTACATATGTGAAGGTCTAAAAGTGAAGTTTTGAAACTTTAAAAAATTCTTCGCTTGTAAATGTTTTTTCTAGAATAAAAAAGGGGCTATTCGGGCTTTGGTTACAGATATTTGAATCCTTTACCAGTGCTTGGCGGTTATTTTAATATCTTAATTAATATTAATGCCAAATTTTATTTGTCCATGAGATTTTATAAATTTTAGTCAGTAGAATTTGATTTGGCCTTCATTTTTTACTACATCCTCTTAAAGCGAGTCCTCACCGAGGGTTTGCGGTTGTTTCTCGACCTAGTATGTAAATAAGAAGGCAGAAAGGAAGTTTATACAATCCTCGCGTTTTGAATTAAGCATTTAGCTGTTACTAACCTGAATATATATATATTTTTTCAGAACTGACGAAACCAATCACGAGCAGGACAAAATCAATTTTAAACAATATTATTCTGGGTTCATGGAACAATTTCCACCAAGATTGATAAATAAGCCAGACAATTAAACAATCATTTGTAATTGATTTCATCATTAAACATCCCAATTATCAAAACCAAAGGCATTTCACAAATTTTGTTCAGAAAATAAATGATTTTTACAAAATTTCAATATTTTTTCTTATCGCTAACCTTTAGAACTACTCACCTGTACCAACAATAAATTCGTATTTCTCATTTGTTTATAGATTCAAACAGGCAAATTGACTAGCTTGAGAATTATCTACATACATACATGTATTTTCTTTTCGTAGGTACGAACTTAAACGGTTGACGTTGATATGTAGTCGCGTTTTTGTCTACCCACCCGGTTAATTTTTTCAAATTGTGGATAACTTCATTTTGTGTAAATAAACTATTCTGTCATTCTGTGTGTATGAGCAAAATCTCCACCGAATTTATCAAACACGAATAATTTTATAACATCTTTACACGAATAATAAAAATCTTGTGGTAAATCGTTTTAAAATATTGTATTGATTTAATTTGCCGTTAAGATAAAATGGTTAGTACGCAAATATTGATAAATAATCCAAGCAAATAATTTCTAGGTTATGTACCGATATCTGCTTGGTCATGTTTTCAAAATTAATTATTTTTCATTATTTCTTTATTTTATAGGCCCGCCGTTATGATACCAGAACTACGATCTTCTCACCAGAAGGTAAATATCAGGGATTCACTTTTATTACACCATACATTTTAAATTTGTATTCCGAAATTTTTTGTATTAGGCCGGCTCTATCAAGTTGAATATGCTATGGAAGCTATTTCTCATGCAGGAACATGTCTTGGAATTTTAGCTAAAGATGGTATATTGCTATGTGCCGAACGTCGCAACACTAATAAATTGTTAGATGGGGGAGTGTTTTCGGAGAAAATTTATAAGCTAAACGAGTAAGTTTGGGGAGGCCAAACCGCATTGATATCGTGATAATTTTTTTTTTCGTTTCTAGGGACATGGTATGCTCTGTCGCTGGGATTACAGCCGATGCTAACGTTTTAACATTTCAATTACGTGTAATTGCGCAAAGATATCAATTAGACTACGGTGAGGAAATTCCTTGCGAACAGCTTGTTTCACAATTGTGCGATATCAAGCAAGCCTACACACAATACGGTGGTAAACGTCCATTTGGCGTTTCAATTCTGTATATGGGTTGGGATAAAAATTACGGTTACCAATTGTACCAATCAGATCCAAGTGGTAATTATGGTGGTTGGAAGGCGACTTGCATTGGTAACAAAACTAGTGCTGCAATTTCAATGCTTAAACAAGAATTGAATGCAAGTGAAATTACACTTGCGGAAGCTGAAGACTTAGCTGTTAAAGTATTGTCGAAAACTTTGGATGCAACAAAATTAACATCGGAGAAAGTTGAAATGGCTACATTGCAACGTATTGACAATAAAACTGTAATCAAAATTTTAAGTGCTGAAGATGTGAACAAATTGATTGCAAAGTACGAGAAAATTACAGCTGAACAAGAGGCGGCCAAGAAAGAGAAATTGGCACAGCAAAAGTAATTTGGGAGGAATAACAATTTAAATTTGCTTTATACACACACTGATTGAAAATGTTAATAAAAAACATATTTTTTAATTAAAAAAAACCAATAATTTTCTTTACTATTTATTATTTCTCTTAAATTTAATAAATAAAATAATTCAGTTTTATTTACACATTTCAATTAATTTGTATTTTGTTAAAGGATTTTTTTTTTATATAGATGAATAATTGGGTTTGATAAATTTCAATAAAATGTAAAATATCAAATTACAAATTTAGGAAGAAACTAAATTTAATTTTCAGTTCAATTTTATTGAAACTTTTTTTTTTAATTATTTTGAACACCACCACCTACAGCTGGAGCCGCAACTGCAGCGGCCGCAGCTGCTGCTGCCTCCGATTTCCGTTTTCTATGATCATAATTCACAAGCCGTTGGCCTACTAAATATTTATCGTTTTTAATGGCAACGTAAAGTTTTTCAAATTGACGAATTTGCAACGTGAAAATTATACTCGTTATTGTTATAATTAAGAAAAATGGATAAATCCGACGAGCTACTAGTATTCTAAGCCATAAACGATTTTTTGTGAATAACGGTACTATTGAATGTGCTATTACGTAGGGTATGGCCAGGGCTAAACCAAAACATGTAATAACGGGACAGGCGAGCTCGCGAATAATAAACTTTAAATCTATATCTCTTAATCCATCATGATATGCACGCTCAATCGCTCGCTTTAATGCCCAATCCGGTCCCATTAACGTTAGTGCACATGCAATTTTGGTATATAAGACGCCTAATGCCCAATCTTGCCATAGAAATAGGATTGGTGTTTGCTCTAATGGCACTCGTAACGGTACAACAACTACTAATTCTAAAAGTAATCCAAATAATAATGGGACCACTCCCAATAATAATACAAATATTACTGCGGCCATTGCATATGATCCGGCAACTGAAATCCAATGCTTGATTTTCGTCATAACCGCATTTCGTCCTTGTGGGAATAAATTAACCGCAATGGCAATGCCACGCGATAAAATCCAGCATAAATATGTTCCCATAGCCGCTGTATATAATTCATGTGGTCTTGACGGTTTCTCTTCTGGGTTCGTTGTTGATACATGTACACCCACTGACCAGATTGCCATACCATGGCGGCCAATCCATACAGGAACTGTTAATGTTATTAACGATCCGATAACTAAACTGATGCACATAAACACTATTAATCCAAAAACCCGAATCGGAAAGAGGGTCGGTCGATCATAGGGTTGGAATCCAATAGGTATTTCGCGCTGAAATAATGCTTGATGTGCTGCACCTAATCCTCCACCAGCTCCATGCTCTTGATGTAAATGCTCATCGTCCGGTGTTCTTGGTTCAGATCCGAGCAAATAACTTTTGATGCCTAGGACCCAGGCGACTGCGGTGCACCAAATCCGAATCAATCCTTTTAGCCAAATTCGAGTATGGGATTGTTCAAAAAATCCGGGTAAAATTATCTGTAAAAGACAAATATTTAAAATAATTTTATCGTCAATTCAAACTGTTTTATGTACTCTACCTGTAGCAATAACAGTTGCAGGCTCAGTTCGTTGACTTCTGAATCACCAGATAGTGTGTACGGTAAAAATGTTGCCCACGCTTTCTTTAGTATCTGTATTGGTAACCATATCATAAGCAGCACGGCCGATCCAAAAACAATAGCCGATGAAATTAATCGCCTTGTATGCCGGAATATTGATAAATGAATCATCTCTTGGATGGGACTAAAATCGGGATCGTTTAAATTACGTAAGAACCATAAAACGCCTGGTCGTAAAACTTCGCGCAACAATACAATAAACGAAGCAAAATAATAAACGTAGACCATACCAAACATCCAATGAATGAATAATGATGTTCCCGGTGCTGCTTTAAAACTTGACTTGCGATCTTTGAGTGTGGCATCAAACATAGGCAAAGAGCATATATCGAGCCACCACCCACAAACCAATGGAAGTACACCGATTTCGACTACGGAAAGTAGCGAGACTTTAACTACAATATAGCAAAGACCTAGTGTACGTCTAGGCCGACGAAGCTTAAAGAGTTTAGCCAAGGCATGTAAATGAATTAAGGTGATTCCAATTATACAGTAACCTATGAGAGTTGTGATCAATCCGTGGAAATGCATTAGTGGCTTGATCGGTCGAATCATTCCCAAACATGAAATTGTAAAATTTCCAATTGAGTACGGACAAAACGCGAAGAGGAATATAAATATTGTATTGAGTGACACAACCCAGAAAACATGTTCCAGGAAAACCATGGATCCATCCAGACCGAGTAGGCGCTCCCATGTTAGTTCTTCCGCAGCACGGTCCCATTCCATTGGATTCCAATTGGCTTCGTCTTGAACTGGTTCGGCGGGCTCCGGTTCGTCTTGTTCTTGAGGTTGTGGCGGTTCCGCATGATCAATATGGGGATGATCATCAACATTTCCATTGTCATTATTTGGTTCTTGTCGCTGCTCTTGATTATTATTATTTTGTTCAATATTACCATTAATATCGCCATTGTTGTTTGGTTCTCCATTGACACCATCTATATCAGCATCTACATTAGCGTTGGCAGCCGGCTGTGGTATATCCTGGTTTACTTGTTGAACTGGTGGTTCATCTCGTTCCAACCAGTCCGGCCCACCACCATGTAATATTTGTTCCCGCAGCCATACTAATCCTATAAATGCAAACAGAGTGCACGTTACAACGAAACATCCACGAAATACATCTGCTGCTATATTTTCGGTGGAAAATAATTCCCATGGCATGGACATAATCATATCCAATGAACCCGAAAATAAAAATCGATGTGTTCGGTAAGCTGTTAATGGTACGATTCCTAACCATGCTAATGCGACCAGGGTATAATGCAGCCAATATTTAACAGCCGTACCTACCGAACTAAGTAAACCACCAGCAACATCGCGCAATGGTAATACTCTTGGCATATCCGGACTATAAATTGGTGTAAATGAAAACCGATGACCACACAATTCACAATATTCCTTTCTCGAGTAGCGCATCCATTGTACTAGACAATCCTGATGGATCCATTTAATACTTCCCGTGCATATGCACGGATGGAACAACGGACGATCGGATTGACCTTCACATCGGCATACACGACATATATCACCTTGTGACAAATCATCCATATTATTATAAAATATTTATAGTGTTATATTGAAGTAAACTCCTCTATAAAATTAATAATTTAAAATTATCATTTCTTCTTTTTTTGTTAATCTACATAAAAAAAAAATTACAAAAACACGTCACACACTATCGCAATTTTTTCGATTCACATTATCGACATTTTAGTACTAGATCTTCACAATATTAATATTTTAATGCAATTATTCAATTAATTACAAATTTTATGTCTATAATATGGGCGAACTTATTAAATTTATAAATTACAAAAATTATTTTTCACAAATTTGACAATAAATTATTGTTTTCAGCGAAATCAATATTGGCAATGAAGTTAGACTAGATTTGTTAACGTCAAAAAATTTAGGGCTGCCCGATTTTTTTCGAAAGGAAATTAAAAAGTTTGGTTATGTTGTTTCAATGTTTATTTATGTGCTATTCAAGAAGTTGTAATAATTCCCTAGCCCTTTTGTACTTATCTTTATTTTGTTTACCATCAGATTCATCGAATGCACGAATAACTTCTTCGGCTGATTTTATTAGACTTTTTTTGGCATGGCCTTTGCTTGCCTTCAAATATTCTAGTGCAATCGGCCATATATCTTTACCGATTTTGTCTGAATTAAACAAATGTTTTTGTATTGCAACTTGACGCAGCTTTTCAAATTTCCAATCCTCTCGGTTATTATGCCACTGTTTCAAATATTGTACATTTTTATCCGTTTCGGTAATTTCGGCAACAATCTGTTTGGTTTCCACAATCTTCTTGTGTTTCTTTTTCTTCTTTTGCCGCACTGTTTCTATTAGATTTTGATTCTCAGGTTTGTTTACCTCCTCCAATTCAGCTTCGGTTGGCTCTCGAATCACTTCATCATCGCTGGGTTCAGGCTCAGTGATATCCTGGGCTTTCACTTTTTCTATTTTTCGCTTTTTACCCATATTTGCACTAAAAATATAAAATAAATATTTATATATTCAAACTACATTAGATATTTCACTATTTATTACCAAATTAGAAAACTATTATTTGTTGACTTTTGTGAAACATAAAATGTATGCGAACTATCACGTTTCGGAATAGTTGTTGAATTGCAATCTAGGTGGTAGCACATGAATATCAGAACCCATTCGACAAATTTATGAAAATCGATTTGAAGGCTACATGGAAAAGAATAATTTTCTAGGCTATTTTGCTAATGTACATTATATTAAAACTGAGGCTTTATTAATATGTATCTACAAAAATTTTTTAATTTATAATTTCCCCGCGTAGTATCATTTTTTATTGACTACATTTTCCACCCAGGATCTCAACTTGTCCGTATCTTGAAGTCCAACCAAACGTTGCTCCACCTTGCCATTGCGAATAACTAATAGTACAGGAACAGATCCAACTTCATAATCCAATGCCAAATCGCTTAATTCATCAATATCAACTTTGGCTAATTGAATTTTACCCTTGTTCTCAGATATTACAGTTTCTATTCTTGGTGTTAACATTTTGCATGGATTGCACCATCTAAAAAAAATTAATTAGGAAACCGAGATGATTTCATTTACCATGTATCAAATAATTGTACTATTATATAATTTACGTAGCAAAAAAATCCACAATCACTGGTGTTTTACTATTTTTAACTTTGCTTTCAAAATCTTCTTGGCTTTGTATCTTGTAAATATCTCTAAAGCTTTGTGTCGTACTTATCAATCGCGAATTTCCACTTGTAATAAACCTAAGTTTTGTAAATGCTTGCATTTTAGATTATTTTATTATAATATTTATATTAAATTAATGAAAATATACACTTGTTTTGTTTGACGTTAAATTAATTATGGAATCTACTATGTACATTCAATTTGCTTTTTTGACGTTTTGGAAGTCGTCGAAAATATTTTGTCAATAAGATTTTTGTCCAATTGGAATGTTTTATACCAATTGATTTACTTCGATTACACGTGCATTTGATGATTAATTTTTTTTTGTAATGCGCATGCAGGCCCACCAAATAAAATGTAATATACTATTTTATATAGGTAATAAATTAATATATAAATGCGACTGCTACAAAACCGGAACCTTTCATACTAGTGTCGGCGACACAGAATTTTTTTGAAACGTGATATTTAAGAGATGACATAATAAACCGTGTCTCAGTTGTTGAAAGAATCCCATAAACAAGTACATAATTGTAGATTATACGTATCAAGGGAGTAAAATAGAATTATTGCTCGGGTGAATATCATTATTTATTTATGTTTGAATTTTACTTTTCGGTCCATTAAGGCCTTTCATCAGCACGTCTGTCCTCATTTCATTCGTTGCAATATATGCTCCATCTTTATCCTACCAGAAAAACGTTTGTTGATGCCAGGTCAATTGCACTTTTGTTGTCGCAATACTTTACAGTTACGGGATCTCGAGTCGGCAAAACCTCCCTTTCAAGTGATTTAAGTTAGAGAGCTTAAGAAGAGAGAATTGCAGATGACGACGCCATGTATTCTGCTTGCATTATGGATAACGGGACTGTTCACGTTTTTTAGAATTCCAACATATTGCTCCATTTTGATGAATCAAAACATAACCATAGCAGTTCCCTTTAAATACCGCAGAATTCTCCTCCTAGATTATTATTGAATTTGCTGACATTGCTGATTGCAAAGTTAATGTCTAGTCGAGAAACTTGAGACGCTCCTACTCATTGTTTATATGAAACATTCTCCAGGTGGTCACGTTCGAAATTTGTTTTAGAACAAATTGACCTGGATTGTTTCTCATTTTGGGTTCATGGGCGTTGCACCAGGATGCATTCACTCAAATTAAATCGTTGCAATATTTCATTTATACAGCGCTCCTGAGTGATCCATATTTTTGCTTCTGTATGGTCCCGTGTAATCTGTACTTCAATGCAATATCTTACTTCTCCAATATCTTTCATCTTAAAATTTCCCATTAATTTGGTTTTGGCCGATGATTTGTGGTTTTGGTAATTTGAAAATAAGAAAAAAACCATTGACAAATCCCTTTTCCCGCCAAACGATTTTTTTAAACTTCAATTTAAGTTCAACCCACACAAATGTAAGTGTAAAAAATATCAGGTTGTAACATCTTCCAGATTTTAACGGATCTTAGTTAAATCGGAACTATTTTTGAAAAAACATTATAACTTTTTGATAACATATTATAATTATTTTATTATTATTTTTCGGACGAAAACGATTTATTAGGAATGCACAAATGTGTTTGTTGGTCCAAAATACATACAAAAATAGTTGTTTTCGTTATTCGATTTTTTTTCGTTATCAACACAATTGTGATGGCAGGCAGGAAAAGGGATATACTGACAAAAATATAGCATCGTGCCCTCTTCTATTTTGTAGTATAAGCAAGGATCAACCGTAGATTGTGGTAGTCCAAGTTGCTTTATTGCTTTCACATTGTCGTTTCTTTACTCGACTAGATTGCTTGAGTCCATAAAGTAACTTCTTAAATGTAAACTTTATTAAATTTTAATTATAACAATAATTTAACACACGGTGAATTACGACGAATTCAAACACGATTTTATAAAACTTGGCGGCGATGATGTCAGGACTGTTTTCCCTCTTCTTTTCAAACTACAATAATAATTACTTTACAGTGGTGCTCAAGTAAGGAACTCCTTAACAGCGGTACTCAAATAATAAATAATCTGATCAACAGATGGTTACCACACACAATAAGAAGTTAATTCAAACATTGTAACGATATAAAATTAAAAATATAAAAATATTGGGTATGTGAATTAATTCTTAGACTCGACAGCTAGATGTCGCTACGTGAGATTGCGTATAGTTTGACAAACAATTCTAATTGCATTTTATAGCTGTTACAATTGTCAATCTAATTCAGAGCAGAAAGTGTTATTTTTCATATCACGTCATTTTTTTGTAATTGATTTAAAATGGATCCGTGATAAGTTATTTTTTCGAGGGGTTCTTCTTTTCTTTTTTGATTCCAAGAAAACTGCCGCTGAAGCTCACCGATTGCTTTCTGATACTTATGGTAATCAAGCTCCATCGAGAGCAAGCTGTTTCATATGGTTTCATCGATTCCAAAGTGGTGATTTTGACTTGACAGACAAGAACAGCCTGGTCAGCCAAAAAGTTTGAAGATGCCGAATTATAAACATTATTGGATGAAAATGCATGTCAAACACAAAAAGAACTTGCAATGCAGTTAAGCATTGATCGATCAACCATTTCTCATCGTTTGCACGCAATGGGAAAAATTCGAAAGCTAGGAAGTTGAGTCCCACATCAACTGTCCGAAAATCAATTGAGAGCACGAATTGAAGCATGCAAAATAAATCTTGCTGAGTACAAAAAATATAGTTTTTTGCATCGAATTGTTAGTGGCGATGAAAAGTGGGTCTATTACGACAACCCCAAATGTAAAGCAGCTTATGTCGATCCAAGCCAAGCAGAACCATCGCAGCCAAAACAAGATATTCATTGCGATAAGGTTATGCTGAGTATTTGGTGGGACCAGAAAGGTGTGGTGTATTATGAGCTATTAAATCCAAATGAAACGGTTACAGGTGATCGCTAGTGACGCCAACTGGGCAATTTGGCACATGCATTAGACAAAAAACGGCCAGCAATAGCGAACAAAAGCTATAAAGTTTTGTTTCATGATGACAATGCCAGACCACATCGCGCAAAAACCACTCAAAACAAGGCATAAAGCAACTCGGTTGGGATCGGCTTGAACTACCTGCGTATTCTCCAGACCTTGCACATTCCGACTACCATTTGTTTCGATCAATGCAAATAGGCCTGGCTGACGTACGCTTCCGAAACGCCAGAGAAGTGCGAAATTGGATCGATGGCTGGATAGCTGGGAAAGTTGAAAGCTTCTTCAAACAAGAAATCCACAAACTTCCCAAGAGATGGCAGGAAGTCATAGCTAACGATGGCGAATATATTGGATAAAACATACTGTATCGTTATCTTTTAATAAACATTTCTTTGTTATAAAAAAAGTCTAAAAATTAATTCACACACCCAATAATAACAGCTTTTGTTTACATTCGGTCATCCTGATCGAGGATTGCCTCAAACCCTCTGGGGGATTAATCAAAACTCCGTTGAATCTTCTTTTACCAGGTTCAGGATTTTGATCTGTCAACCTATCTCTTTGTAATATTTTTGTAACGGTGAAGGAACCTCCAAAATGTCGTTGAAGTTTCTTACTTTCACCTGTTGACCTACACTGCACTGGTTATCGGTATATAACTACTAAATCTCCTTTCTAGAATTGCTTCGGGCCTTTATGTTTTTGATCAAATCGAATCTTTTGCTGCTTCTGGTTTTTCGTTATACGAGTAGACACTTCTTCACATAGCTTCGGTAAATCATGACATTTGGTATCATTTTCATGCGTCGTTTGATGCATCTCCAATTGCAAGTTTTTTCGCAAAAATAGGTCGTGAACTAAAGCCAAATAGTAATTCCTGCGATGAGACTTTAATGGAAAAGAGTTTGGTCATTGGTGGACTATTTATTGATAATTGAATTGCTCGAAGGCAGCTTTCCAAATTCGTAGATCCTAAATTTTCGATCATTGTTCGTATTGCACTTAATATCATTCTGTTGAAACGTTCCAGTTGACCATAGGCTCGCGGTGTTACCGTTGCATTGAGTATGCGACTAATATAAGTTTATTTATAAGAAAAGTAAGTTGAAGAATTATTTGTGTAGAATATTCAAACCATGTGCAAATATTATTTAAAAACTTATTGCAATAACATTCCAGCCGCACCAATCATACTAGCTACGGTGTAACTTTGATGTTGTTTCCTCGAATCGCACAAAGTTTTGACTTGTTAGGCTTCGTTAACATTTTTCTGCAGAGCAGTGATCTTGACCTTTAGGTATTACAAACGCATTAAGGTGCTTTGACTCTTCGTTGACTTTAATTTGGTAATAACCGGAGGCTGCACCAACAATAAATAAATGGCAATTGGATGATGAAATATTTTTTTCCTTCTAATCTTCGTAGTAAATCGACGAATTGAGGCAATGGAAAACGGTCCTTTACAGTTTTATCATTAAGACGCTGATAGTCTGCGCATATTCTATCCTGATTATAAGGACGCAAAATTTCGAATTATGCTTAACGCTAACATTTCATTAGTGAATGTTGATGCCTTCTCACGCTGGGAATCAGGTAAACGATAGGGTCGGTAACACACAGGCGTAGAATCATTCAGAATAATTTTTCTTTTCGAACAATCTGTCATTCCTAATTCTAACATATATGGCTACATTACTTTAAAACGTCTCGCAGCTTATTTATTTATTTATCAATAATAATGACATTTTTTAATCTTATTATTATCTTGAATTTATTAAATAAAACATAATTACTATACTTAATACTACCTAGCTAAATACTAATACATTCTCTAATAAATACATTCAATAGTCCCAAAAAAATCTGATTGTATTGTAACTCTCGTAATTCTCCCAACGTGTAGAAATGGCACAGTGAATTATACAATTTGATTGAAGTGTTGGGCCAGATTACATCAAAAGTCAAGGAAGACTGATTCCCGAAGATCGCAACAAGAACACTGGCGAGAAGAGCGGATAGTGGGAATACAGATAACCACAAAGAATTCGTGAAAAGATCAAGACTAGAGGCAAATGCTCAGTCCAAGATCAAAAAGTCTGAGAGTGCGAGAAAAGAAGGCACGGGAAATTGACTTCAAGGACGGATTGGCTTACTGAGTGGAGCAGAGATCCTTGAGAGAGCGCCCAACAGAAAATTTCAGTATGTTTGTTAAAGGTGAGTGCGGCACTGGAGTGATCCAGAAAGCCGCGACGGAGAGTTGTGCAAAGGTAGCACCCATTGGAATTGAGAAGGAGACGCTGCAATGCGAGGAGGCAGAGAAAAGATCAGAGACATGATGATTGGGTAGCGAAAGGCGCCCAGAAGGCGAGAAACAACCAATTTGTCAAGTAGTAATAGGCCTTAAAATAACTTGCCCTATCAACGATGACGAGCATACAAAGATCCAGCAATACGACCAGAGTGGGAAATTTGCCGATATTCGATGAGGTGATTTAGTGTGGTGATGTTAGTGTGCTGTACGATTCTAGGTATCTCAACTAGATGCACAACGCGATTGGAAAGGTTAATACAAAAATGTCAATAAGATGGTGAACGAAAATCTGGGAGGTGGAGAATGTTTTCATCTACCTGGATGTGTGAATTTAAGGTGGGGTAGTGTTACGAATTTTACTCTAAACATGTGTAACACTTGGTGGTCGAGTGGTTAAGGTGTGCACTACCAAATGTTACCAACTCAAAGGGTGTGCGCTCGAATCTGGTCAGAGTTCACAATTTTACTGAGACGATTATTATTCTTAAAACGCATCGATGTTGCCGGATTAAGTATTGCTCCAATACTGATTGGGAATTGGATTTTAGAATTACATTCCATGTGGAGGGGAATATGGAAATAAAATAAAAAACCTCTTAACGAGGTAAATGTTCGAGTGACTAAAGCGGAATTCAATTCACAAAATTTCTGATTTGATTGCATTCGATTTTTCACCGATTTTTCGGAATGTTATGCATTCAGCGCGTTGTTGTTGAACATTCCGAAAAATCGTTGACAACTTGTTATTTTTGACAGCTAGAAAGAAAAATGTAAACAAACGCGCCGAATGCACTAACATTCCGAAAAATCTTTGAAAAATCGAATGCAATTGTTTTTTTCGACACAAATTTTATATCAGAAATTTTGTGAATTGAATTTGGCTTTCGTCACTCGAACATTTACCTCGTTAAGAGGTTTTTTATTTGATATCAATGATTTTGGCACGGCAAATCGAAAATGAATTGAATTGCGATTCGTTTTATTGTTGTCATAAAATATACATAGTGTGTTAGTTGGAAACAAAAATTAAGGGTAGCTACCCTCTCGCTGATATTCCATCTTCATGCGATGGGAGGGGAGATAAGATCTATTTTTTAAAGAAATCATCATAAAGATTAAAAAAATATCGATTTTATGCAAGGAGACTGTCAAATAGGGTGGCTTTTAAGTTATGGAGGTCAATATCTAAAATATGCGAGTTTTCTGGGACAAACGGTGGATGTCATATTGTAGGTGAGGTTTGTGGCTAATAATCCTGAAAGTATGAACTAAAAGTCTCGGGTTAATTTTTTAGCAATTTGGCCGAATGTGGCCGGCCGATTTGGCATTTTTCAGTTTTTTGGCCAAAATGACCCTCCACCGTAATTTTTTGATTTTTTTTATATACTATTTGATAGCGTCAATACCTTTCAAACGATATGCATATTTCCGGGGTATGTCAAATAGGTTCAGCGCTGTGGGCGTGGCCAAAATGGCCAAAAATGGCCGTTCAGAGGCCGGCCGTGACCAACATGGCGGACCAAATCAAAAAGTTGTAGAAGAAAAGTTGCTTAGTTTTTCAAGTACTACAAACCCTGAAAATATGAGATCAAATGAAAGAAGTACAGACAAACAAACAAACATACAAACATATACCAAAGCAAGATTATATGGTGACGTCATAGAAAAATTTCCAAATGTCATAACTTTGCTCAAAACCATCCGTTTTGAGCGTTTGAGGTGTCGTTGAATTAACGTCTACAATCATAATTTGCTAGTTAAAAATAATTGGGGCACTTTTTGGGGCAGTTATACCTGAAAAACTGATTTTTTGGGGCAATTTTCGGAAGGTCATCTCCACTCAATGTTGGTAGAAATTCATGTTTCTAACATTATTTGGGTCTACTTTTCAAAACCTTTCCAATGGTATATAACATGATCCTGGCGGCCTCAAAGGGAAAAAGTTCGAAACTAGCTGTATATATACGAGTTCGACTTCCAGCACAGTAGGTGTTTTCGTCACTCGTTTAGACTGCCGTCCAAAGTGATAATGAAAATAATAGTAAAAGACAGCGACAGTCATCACGGAGAATACTGGGATTAACAACGACGCTAATCAACAAGACAAGTGAACAATGCAAGTTAAGAAGTAAAACGTAATCAGTGCGAAAAGTAAAAGTAAAAGTGAACAGTAAAAGTGAATTGTGAACAGTGATAACGAGAGAAATTAGTAAATTGCTGAAGATATTAAAGGTGTTGGGAAATAAAATTTGTAACTTATAAAACGTTGAAAGTTTCATTTGCAAAATCCACTATGAATCAATATCGAACGCCCGTAATTCGTAGCGTGTAAAAAATCAACTATCTACGAACAAAAAATTGTGGGATGAGAAAAATGTATTTTATATATAAAAAGTGAAAAGTTTGGGATGTTTTTAAACTTGTGGTGCTAAGTAGTGGTTGTTACGGTCACCGTAATAAAATCAACGGAACGCGCCTACTTTTATATTACTTGTTGTAAATTATTTAGTTACTAATTTACAATAAGCAAGCGAACGATAATTGGAAAAAAGAAGACTGGAGATTTTTGTTTTAGTATAGAACCACAGGAAGATTGTGAAATCATGGGCGTTGAACTTGAAAGCCTACATGTAAGAATTATTGAGATGAACCTTCGGGATAGGTTAATGATATAGAGTTGTTTGGGTCTGAATGATCTTTTAGTATTATGAACATTTATATATGCTGAGTAACTATGCCGAGGATAACAACAGATCATTTCCTCGCCGAGAGGAGATACACTTTGTTGGATCTTGGTTGAAATTCCAGAGGAAATTGTGACTGTGAACCAGGAGATTCAAAGTCAAACTTGGTTGGTTAAAGACCCCGACATCGAGACTGTAATGGCGGAATATCCAAAATTGTCGATAATGGTAGCACATCGGATTAATGGAAGATTTGGAGAAGGGCAAAGGGATGAAAACCCACGAAAAATGGAAAATCATCGTTCCAAATCAGAAAATATTGCAACGGGTGTTATCAGAAAATCGAAAAAAATCAAAAAAAAAGTTGATGGATAGGGAATTGAAGCTTCAATGGGAGATCGAAGTTGAGGAAAAGGATATTCTCGATTGTTTCTTTCCGGAATGTCAGCAACATCATTTACATCGTATACCAATCATCACAGCAAGAAAAATTCCAGGAGCCAAAGAAAGGGATTACATACCCAGCGATGGAATGGTTGTTACCCCACCCATTGTCGAAAAAGATAGGAGTATAATCGGGATGTCGGAAATCTATACAAATAGAACAGACGCTGGTAGAAATTGTATGATATGCCAGAGTAAACATAAAATGTTTCGATGTAACAGTATGCTAAGGGCGGGGTTGCATGAGAGGTGATACATTGAGTTAAGTAAGGGGGTGTGTTTACACTGTCTGTATCTGCGTCATTCGTTGTTTACAGATGTAGAGCCAGACAAAATAGTTTATTGTGTCCAAAAATCCAGCCAACATGGATTGAATTTAATTCAATTGAAATTACCGTGAAACTTAGTATCTACTGAGCAGATAAACAATGCCACGTTGTACCTGTGCAAATTTGTAAAGATGGCATAAGCCACCTTATATTTGAACTCAAACGACGTGGTCGGTTTAAGGGATTCGTAAAGATAATGGTTAGGTTTGTTGGTCGGTATATTGAAGTGTTACTGTGAGAGTAAATTAATTAAATGATTTTTTTTAAATAAATAAAATTTTTGGTGCTTAAGAAATTAAGAAATTTGAGAATTGCATTAGAAATTGAATTTATGTTCCTGTAACTATGAGATAAAGGATAAAGGATGAATGTAGTTAAAATTTATTTGAGATAGGTGACAGCAAGAGTTGCGGTCGTCACGTTACGGAATTAATTGCACTAATTTTTGTCTGAGTTGTAATTTTTCAGAGAAACATTATGAACTTCAAGGACAAATCAAACCTCCAATCAGAGGATTATGAAGTGATTGCAGAAGATATAGGCTCAGGTCATGGGCAATTGAATCAAGAACGATTGTATATCGTTCGGGAACAACATACTGAGTCATTGGAACTTTTTTTTTATCGAAATATCAGATAGTGGAACCTTCGAGCTATTGTCTTGTCAGGTCTTGATTGTCAGGACGAGTACGAGGGGAAAAATTAAGGCGGCATTTCGAGTTGTTCGAGAAAATGGATATGCTATATCGTCAATGTAGCATTTCATCACGAGTGGTGTATACGTTTAAATTGAGAATAGATTTATGTCAGCCTTCAGGATTCAGGATAAATTCGATGCTCTGTGTAGTAATGAGCTGAGTTGTATAATGCGTCGGTTTTGGCTGCGGTTGATAACCCGGTTGACTGGACCATGGCCCAGTTACGAAATTGCTTTATTTGCAGCAGGCTCGTACGAAAAGGTTGTGATGACGCTGGATACATGGCAACCCACTATAGTCTTAGTTATAAGGGAGCATGGGACATTTTGGTTAGTGCATATGATGATAAATGCCATGTTATTCATGGAATATTAGGGAGAATGTATACGGCGAAGAAGCAGGATCGAGAAAGTAATGATTCATTGCAGGCAGTATTAGATTCATGAAATGGTGGGATACGTCAACTAGAAACTATGGCGACTCCCAGTCAGCTGTGGGATCAAATTTGGATTCATTATGCAAAGCAACATTTGCCTAAGTACACATTGGATTCTTGGGAACAGCATCGTAATCGCAATGCTGCAGGTACTTAACCAGCTTAAGCAGTTTTTCGATTGCAAATCAAAAGGCAGACGTGAATTTGAGGAGAATGACTTGATCGGTCATAACATAAGTAGCCGTCAAATCGATTAAGCATCATTTGAGAAGAGTAGGAGGAGCGCAGTTGTGTACATTTAAGGAGCTGGCTTCGTTGTTGGTGAAGATTGCACCATGTTTGAATTCGAGACCATTAACGCCAATAAGCAATGATCCAACGGATTTATCGACATTAACAACGGGTCATTTTCTGACTGGCCAACCGGTTATTTCACCCAATGAAACATTCCTAGAGGAAATACCACTGAACCTGTTGTCTGCTTGGCAGAAATTACAAAAATCACATGCAGTTAGTAAATGAAAGGCTAAAAGCGCTACGTGATGATTTTGATAAAAAACGTGTTTACGATCACAGTACACCAATGCAGAACGTACCATTCCCGAAGCCACTGGAAACTCATATCAATATAGACGAAAATTTTGAATTATTCAAAAGAAATTGGAGTGAATATGTGACGGCAGCTGGAATTGACAAATGGCCCGTCACGGAGGAAAAAACGAAAATCAATTTACTGTTGACACTCGTTGGAGATGAAGCGAAAATCAGGTATTCGCATTTCTCATTAACCGAAGAGGAAAAAGACAACAGAAAATGTTCTAAAATTGAGTGGAAGTACCACACCTGTAGTCAAAATGATAACGATAATTATTTGATTCGTTTGCGCAAAATCGTCGACGTATATATGTAAATACAATCAAGACGTCACTGTGGATTGCTTGTTGCGGGATCGTATAGCATTTGACATTAGAGATACGAATCATTAAAAGCGATTTCTGTCACAAGATTCCGATACTTTAACATTGGACAAGATAATTCAAGAAATTAAAGTTAGCGAAGTTACTGAAGATCGATTTAAATCCATAATGGTAGACAATCTTACTAAAGTGATAAAAGTGGTAAATTCTAACAAACACAAAGAAAGTTATAAATCGAAAAAATGTAAATTTTGTGAAAGGTATCATGTTTTCGATAAAAAGTTGTGTCCTGCGTTTGGAAAAAAAATGCAAATCATGTAACGGGAATAACCATTTCGAAGTGGTGTGTAAAAAGAAATATAATAATAAAACGGGAAAGAAAAGTGACATTAAGGCGGTAAAAGAAATAAAAATCTCAAATAATAATAATAACAGTGATAGTGAGAGTTCATCTACTATATCAACCGTGATTGAAACTGAATAAGGGTAATAGCCTTATTGATCTAACGTTAAAATTCAAAGAAAATGGCGAAAAGTCACATGGGATTTGGATTCGGGTGCACAAGCTTGTTTGATTGGGCTTAATCAATTACGTAAATTAATTAATAATAATTTTACGGTAGATGACTTTAAATTGATTTTAATAGCCTAAACAAGCGTAACTGTCAAAGACGCGCGATACACTTTATGAGGTTTTTTGTAATACAATCTCGACGCGCCTTTTAAAAGTCATAAGGAATTCTATTGGGTATGCTCTGTAACATATTCAGTTTAATTTGATTTCAATTGGTTGTCTCGAAAAAGCAAAAAAGTATTTATAAATTTTAATTAATTAATCATTATTACTTCTATATAATACATAATTAATCATTATTAATATTCACATTATGGCAGAAACAAAATCTGCCACACTTTTAAAAATAAAATTATACTTGGATGCGTAACAACGAAAATATAGAGTCAAAACCTATATTTACGCGCGTATCGCGCGTCCAGTATAATTATATTCGTTCATAAAATTTCATATATTTTACTTTGATTTGACAGCCAGACGCAAAGTACGCAAGTTTGTGTAGGCCATAACGGATTATGGTGGTCATCCGATACAAGTTTTGGGAAAAGTAAAGATACCGCGCCTCCACAACAATAGTAAATATTCAATAATTTTTCAAGTGGTCGATAACGTTCGTTATGCGTTTTTATCAGAGAACGCGTCTACTATTCTCGGGCTTATTCGTTATGATAAATGTGTATTGTGGAATGACCATGCTGTGAATAAAATAACGAACGATGACAGCGTAAAGTTTGTTGATACTGATCCTGAGTATAAAAGTCTTGTAAATTAAGCCAATCAAATAATACAGACGTATAGCGACGTATTCGAGGGTTATTGTCTCTTACCGGGAGCAGTGGAAATATAAGTGGATAAAACAGTGAAGTCTGTTATTCATTCTCCTCGTCGTACTATATACCCATGACACTACAAGCACAGTTAAAAGCCGAATTAGATGAACTTATTAAAGAGGGTATAATCGCACCTGACCAAGCTAACACAAAGTGGGTTAGTATATTACTTGTTAAAAAAGCAAACTCTTTTAGGATCTGTCTAGATCCAATACCTCTATGGCGCAATAAAAAAGCCTCATCGTCAAAGTACAACAATTGATCAAATCCTGCCGGGAAAAGCAAAAGTATTCTCTACATTTGATACAACCAAGGGTTTTTGGCAGTTGAAATTGTCAGAATCGAACAGTAAATTAACAACCTTTTGAACTCCGTTTGGTCGAATGAGATGGTTGCGATGTCCTTTTGGTATACCACCTGCTCCGGAACTTTTTCAGATGAAAATATTTGAAATAATACAGGACTTAAAAGGTATCGAAATACTACCTGATGATATATTAATTTATGGAATAGCTGATACTATGGCCGAAGCAATAGGAGATCATAATATCAAAATGGAAAAGTTACTAATACGTTTGCGTGAGAATAATTGCAAACTTAACAAAAGGAAATTAAATCTTTGTTGCTCAGAAGTAAAATTTCTCGGGCATGTGTTATCAAATACAGGTTTGAAAGCTGATGAAACGAAAATTTCAGCAATAAAAAATATGCCATCACCTAAAGATAAGTCGGATTTACTAAGATTTCTAGGAATGCTGAACTATTTAGGAAGATACAAAAAAAATCTAAGAGCAGAAAGCTCTGTTCTTCCAAAAATTGAAATGACAGAATGGAAATGGACGCAAGAGAAAGAACAGGAATTTCAAAAACTGAAAATGCTAGTCGCCGATACAAGATCTCTAAAATATTTTGAAGTCGGAAAACAGCTCACTTTAGAGTGTGATTCAAGCAGCACTGGATTGGGAGTTGTTGTTCTTCAGGAAGAACAAGTAATTGCGTATGCATCTCGATCGTAAATTATGCCGTAATAATTTACGATCTAATAATAATACGTTTAATAATAAAAAATAATTAAAAAATTAATTATAATATAATTTAGATGTGTATATATGTATATATTTTTTTTATACAATAAAATATTCATTGTTCTAAACCTAAATTTTTTGTTTTGCTTTACATTTGGACGCCATCTTTTTCCTCTAAAATGAATTTTCAATTATAGCCTTTTACTTATGTCGTTGCACAAGATCGTTCCCGCCATATTGTTTTTTGTTGTATTGTTCACACATATATGTATACAATTCTATTTATTGAGTTTCGTCCAGTTTCGAATAATCGCGACACTTTTCATACAGGATCTTATTCTAAAGCTATAACCAGCGAGTCTGTAAGAGTCAGTAACGAAACCTTACAGAATTTAACGAAATTAAATTTTTAAATGTCAATCTGCAAAATAACAAATTAACCACATCACGATTTTCGTCAAAAATGAATCTATTTGAGAAAATTGAACAGAAAAAAAATCGGAACGTGAACAATCGGAATCTATTGAGCTGAAAAGAGCTGATAAAAATGTACATAAAATATTATTTAAATTATTAAAATATAAATGAATATTTGTACAAATAAATTAGAAAAATGTAACACATACCAACATACCGCCATTTCAAATATACAATTTTGACGTTTCCTTCAGTTTGCGCGATAATTTTTGCTCTTGTTACAGTTTGCTAAATGACAATTCAAATTTAACGAAACTAAACGAAAAGTACTTTGAGTTTCGCTGGTCAGTAATGTCAATAAACATACATTTTTCAGATGTCGCTTTGTTACTTAAATTTCTTACAGATTCGCTGGTTACAGCTTAAGTAGAAAGCAAAACTATGTCAAAGTCGAAACTAAATATAAGTTTTTACTTCGAAAAATGACGAAAAAGTCGAATTTTGTTATACTTGGGTATTTGGTAACTGTCAACGGATCAACATTCGGACCCAATATCGTTAATATCAAACCGTTTGTGAAAGAGGAACCTACGGATAAAGATAACTAAAATATACGAGTACCTACATTAGATACCGGAAGCAGCAGTAACTCATTTAATATACAAGAGGCTCCTGAAAGTATAAATCAACAGGACATTTCACAGAACAATCAACAGGTCGTCCTAAACGAAACATAAAATTACCAAGTTACTTTAATGATTATCAGCTTCATTAGTGACATTTTCTTTAACTCAGATACTCATGTACCTAAAATGAATTTTATAAGTTTTAACGAAAAAAGGGAAGATGTTATATTCTCAATATTTTATATCCATATTATGGATAACATATCGGTGATAAGAAGTTTCTCCATATGTGGATTGAAGTTTAGTTGTACGGGAAATGAAGGGAGTAATAAAATAGCCTCGTGCTAATTATATTTTATAAAGTTAAATAGTGTGTTTTATTAAATATGAATATAAAACCATAACAAATATAAAATATTTTCAAAAAACGAAAAAGCTTATCTGAAAGCTGCCACTTCCCGTAGATCGATTTCGAAGAAGATTAATAGCGAATTCTTTTTACGTTTTTGATGTAAATCAAATTTCCAATAGTAAAAAGAATACGAAAAAAATTGATGTATTTTTATCGTAGTGTGCCTAAACCCGAAAGGGATGCCGAAAACAATAACAAACTATTTTGAAAAAAATCCAAATGACGCGTTTGACGTATTTGTCAATATTACGATTGGCATATTATATGTATATGAATATTTGTATGTGGTAGTTAAAATGGAAGTAAAAATCTACATTTCCATTTTTTGATGTACATCAAATTTTTTTGCTATTTTTTCGCTAAAAGAACACGAAAATGTGATTTACATCAAAAAATTTTGATGTACATCAAAATTTTTTGCCGGTATTTTGTAAAAAGAAAACGCTATAAGTATGAAGTTTTACCGTTTTTTTCTGTGTACATAGGAAACTGTTCACGTTGAAAACAAATAAATGTAGAAGAGTTTTGCTGAACACATCCCAATAGCCTCAACGTAATTTATGTCAACCACTATAGGTGGTATGACACATCTTGAATTTTAATTATTTTAATTTTTAAATTATTTACGAACATATCGCACACGAACTCATATTATTTCAACTGTGTTATGTTTTGCAGTACCCGCTTTTGTAAACATTATTGTTTTGTAAATAGATTTTTATTATTTACATCGTCTAAATTTTCAAAAAAATTAATTAATTTTCTAATATTGTTAAATTTTCGAAACGAATTAAAATATATTAGAACATTTATATCGTTGGCATTCGAGTTTGAGAAAATCACAAAACACATATTCGAATTGCAGTTTATTTTTAAAATTTAGAGAAAATTAATTTTTCATTTCACATACATATCTCTTCGAATTTTCTTGATTTTATTTATATCCGTATGTACCTACCATGATTTCTCGTGAAATCGTTAATTTCATGTAGCATGCGCTCCCTGTCACAGATCTCTCGTAGTCAATAAATTAAAAATATTTAGCCCATGTTGCACTGTGCGTTGTTAATATTGTGTAATTAGATTAAAATATCATAATTATTACTTAAGACAATATGTACACAGTATACAATTACATTGTGGAGGTGTATATATAACGACGTATCTCTTTCAACAAAGTAATGTAAACTTTAATTAATTGAACAAACTAACTTGTAACGTATAGTAAAGTGTATACGCTTTCTGTTATCATATATAAAAAATTGTGTATATAAATTAGTGTTAGTTGAACTATTGCGATTATTCAACGACACACGGTCATGCGCGTTCAACACATTTTCAAATTAAAAAGAAAACGAAAAAAAGAAAATAGAAAATATCTTTAAACGACTACGAAATCAAAAATAACATAAGTAAAATTCACATTTTCAGTCTTGGAAAAAATTTTCATTTTAATCGAACACGGTCGCGATCTGTCTTTTTATTCTTTTTCCTTTTTTGTTGTTTTAAATTAACTGTTTTGTGGTAAAATTAATTTTCAATACAATTTAGTTTACTTGCTGTTACTCTACCGTTAGTCTAAAGGAAATGCTAATTTAAAAAAATAAAATTTTGTGTGTATAGCAAATACCTAGTGTACAGTAGTTAAAAAAAAAATATAATCATGATTCATTTCAGTAGTGTTGACAAAACTAAAGTTATTTTATAGTTTCTGTTAAGGTGTTACTAATAATAATTAAAAAAAAAAATATAAATTATAATAAAAATAAAGTTACGTGTAAATTATGATTGGTAAAATACTAAGTGTAATCTATTTTCGGATAAATTACATCACCATCATCACCAGCACACTATAAGAAATAATTATACTTGATCTTGTTGAACCTGAACAACATAATTGATAAAATACTTACGGTGTGTGTACGGAGCTAAAATTAAGTGTAAGTAAAACTATAAGTACTTTATGTACTCCTCCTAATTAAATTGATCTGATTTTAGATTAGTGTCGTCGTATGTGGAGTCAGTGCGCGATACGAAATGCACATGTAGATCAAAACATTTGGTTTTATTATTTATAGTTTTGTTCTGTATCGCATTCACAAGCACAACACACATTTCTGTTATTTAAAGTCTTTAATCAATAAAAAAAATGTGTGTTTATACTACTTTGTAGTATTTGTTGTATTTGACGAAAATGCTATATGTGTTTAGGAATACAGCGCTATATCCTATTTATATACTTTTCTATTTTTTTACAAAAAAATAAATTTATTTCGTGCGTGGCAATATTTTTGTTAAAAATTTTCCTAGTAAAATTTATTGATCTGAGTCGTTCTTTAAGGCACCAATGCTGCTTAAACGAATATTCCATTATATCGAATAATAAACTGTAATTAAAGTTTTAATTATTGTTTTACATTTTTTCAAAGTTTTTCACTTCACATATTATCAATTTTGTATTCTTGTTTCGATTTTCTTGTAAATAATTTGGTTTATTTTGTCTAGACATCTGCAATGAAGTTCCACCGGTTTTATTATTCTTTTTTTGTATCGGAATTACATAAAAATATTATTAAAAAATTTATACTCGTATATATCTCGTTTGTACAACAAGACTTTCGCTTTAGGAAGTGACTTAATTTATTATAAAACGAAAAATAGTTTTCTAAAAGAACATGTAGGATTCCATTCATATCTTAAAATATAAAAATGCAATTTAATGTGAATGGTAATTTTAGAGGCCCAAAAAGTATGAACATCGGTGTATATTAAGGTTCTGTGTCAAGTGTTATGTATTAAATTTGTTTGAAAATCACTCAATATGAAAATGACTTAGCTTTAGCTTATAAAAGAAATTCTTCGACCGAAGTTGCAGCAAAATTGAATTCTGACCTAAAAATTTTACACTTCTGTAAATTTTACACTCCTGTAACATGAATAACTCTGTATTCAAACAACCTTAACTTCCATTCAAATCGATTATGAATCCGTGGTACAAAAGATTTCCAAACTTAAAGATGATTTTTCATCCGGTCCTGACGGTCTACCATACATCGTCCTAAAAAACTGCTGTGATATTCTTGCTCAGCCGCTGTATTTGGAAAATTTCTTTTACAGTTCCGATTCATAAGAATGGCTGCAAGTCAGACATCTGTAATTACAGACCGATTACGAAATTATCTACTATTCCTAAGCTGTTTGAAAGTATTGTGTATGATTCAATCAATGGCTTCTAACTACAGGCCTTTTACTACTCTCATTATTCGCACATGACGTCAATTTAAGTCTAAACCGAGATTGCGCAATAATAATGTTAAGATATTTACACTAACAAAACAACTAGAGGAAGCAACAAAAACGTCGACTTAGCGTGTCGTCATCATTTGGTGTAAGCGGCCGGTAGTTTAGAAGGCATTGATTCATTGTACTTTCATTGTAAACCGTTGTTTTTTGACAATCAGACATAGGGAGTGAGGTTGATGTTATCTTCACTGATTTTTAGGAAGGCGTTTGACAAGATTTCACTTGAATTTATTTTGTTTAAGCTTAGGGCCCTTGGCTTTCCTCACCAAATTCTCTGTTGGGTGGGCTATTATCTTAAAGACCGTATATACCATGTACTGTTCAAGCCATCAGTATCAACCCATTTCTCAGCAACATCTGGAGTGCCCCAAGGCAGCCATCTGGGGCCATTTTTTTTTCAATTCTGTCAATCAACGACGTTAAAAGTTTAATTAAAAACTCATCGATATACGCCGATCACCAAACACCACCGATAAGAGTCTATTACAATCCGACCTCAATAACTTCCCCGAATGGTGTGAAAAGAACAACTTCTAATGGAACATGTCCAAATGTCAAACAATCACCTACACTCGAAACCGTGCACAGTTCATTTCTCGCGACTATTATATTAAGAACAATGCCGTTACCAGAGCCAGTTCTGTTCGTGCTTTGGGGGTCATTTATGACAGTGAACTGAATTTTAAACACCACATCGATCGTATTATGAATCAAGCCAACTTTGCACTCGGTTTCATCAAGGTTTCATCATCATCATGTTACGAAGGCTCCCTATTCAACATTCGTTCTTCCCCTGCTCGAGTATGCTAGCCAGGGTGATCGCCTTATCATGGGTTACAGGTTCACATTAAGTGGATTGAAGCAGTTCAGCGTAGATTCCTTCACTTTGCTTTGCGCGGGCTACCGTGGGTGGAGATGTCAAGATCGTCTTAAACTAATTGATTTATAACCACTTAGTAAGCGCCGAGTTGTTGCAGACGTGGTTTTCATTCATCAAATACTAACCCTTGTGGTACTCCTGCTGTTATTCTTTTTAGTTGGGAGTATTCATTCTCATACTTTATTCGGAAGTGCCTCTCTGATATGTATGATTTTAAAATTTGAAATTGCTCCGGAAGATCTCGATGAAGTTTGAATTCTTACCCCTGGTGTCATACTTTGTTGAATGCTTGCTCTACATCAAGGAATATAGTTGAGCACATTTGTTTGCTTTCTAGAGATTTCTCGATTACATCGGTAATTCGATGTACTTGTTCTTCCTAGATTCCTTTCTTCAATAATTGGTTTAATCTTATAAGAAGAACCTTTTCAAATAGTTTCGATAATGGTGGTAGCAGAGAAATTGACCTGTATGAAGCTTTATCATTCGGAGGTTTGTTCGGCTTAAGTATCATAATTACTTCTGTAACTTTCTATTGTCTTGGTACATATCTTAGTCGAAATACTGCATTAATTATATGCACTAGTTTCCTCAACGCTTTCTCCGGTAACACTTTTATTATCTGACCCGTTATAAGATCATATCCTGGAGCCTTATAAGCATTCAGATTATTCTTGATTTCTAATTTTGTTCTTTCAATGTTACAGGTGTAATTTTTATTTCACCCTTTTTATTTATCGGGGTGATATTTTCCTCTTCCGTTTGTTTGGGGTAAGAAACATTGCAATGTTTCTTCAAGGTGATTTGCAAACAAGTCTACTTTTTGATTAGCATTTCGAGCCCAATTTTCTTTATTTTTAATTGGAGGAACCTGAAGTTTGGGTCTTTTAAGATTCTTAGTTGCTTTCCATAATGACTAATCAGTATATCTTTTTGCGCAGTTAGAGTGCTGAGGTATTTGTTAACTGACTGATTTTTAATGTCTTTATTCTAATTTGTTACACAAATGGTTAAATACCCTCTTATTTTCTTTTTCTTTTATTTTGAAGACGTTCTCTCACTTCCTCTGGATAGCTAACATTGCGCTTCATTTCCTTTCTATTATTAGGAGTGCTTTCCCACGCAGCGCCTTGAATATTATGGATGAGCTTATCTAGTTCGTCTTCTTTTTGAGCTGGTCCCTGTATTGGGTTCTGCTGACTAATTATTTCTATTAACTGTGTTTGGAAGAGATCCCAATTGGTTTTGAAGCTCGTTAATTTCGAATTGCTCTCTTTCATAATCATTGTTTGGCTATAAAGTATCATAATAACTGGTGAATGATCTGATGATATACTTTCACTGTTCTCTACATGGATATACATAGTTATCTGAAATCCCTACTGTAATAAAGAAGTCTATAAGATCTGGAGGCCAGTAGGTTGGTGTACCGCCTGAGTGAAACTCGCGTTTTAGTTTTTTGCCTGCTGCGAACAGTTCTCTTCCTTTAGCAGTCGTTAACCGTGATCCCCAATAGGTATTTTTTGCATTATAGTCCCCTCCAATTAAAAAGACACTTCCTATTGTTTTAAGAAGATTAGTATAATCTACTTGTTTGAGATTGTATCTTGGAGGACAGTATATTGCTGAGATACTACAAGTTTTAGTATTGTTTAATTGTATTCTGATTGTTGTGACTTTTATGGAAAGCTTCTCGACTTTAAGATCTTCGTTATGTTTTATATAATCTTTTATAAGGATAGCTGATCTACCTTTAGGCTTTGTTCTCTGGATCTAATGCATGGTAGCAATTATATCCTTTTATTTTACAGAATGAAGGTTTGGTGAAATGGGTTTCTGATAATATATAGTAAGACATATAGTATATCTATATTATGCATGATTAAAAATATATCTAGTAGTTTTATGTGATGCAATAGCCCATTTGCATTCCAGGTTACAATTCGTAATGTTTTATTTATTTATTTTTGTTTTTAATTCAACTTTATATAATTTATATTTTGGTATACTCGATCAAGGTTTTCTTCTACTCTTTTATTGAAATTAGTTTGTGATTTCCTTTCTTCTAGCGTGTTCTGCAGACTCATTTTCTGCGAAATAAGTCTTTTGTTGAGGTTCTCTAGATTTCTCAGTATGTCCTGTAAAACGAGATCCACTTTTAACAGTTTCTGCTCTGATTGCCGAACTATTTGTGTATACATAAAGTTTTCATTTACTCGCTCTCTTTGTATATTAAACTTAGGAGTTGACGCTTTAAGCTCCATGGTTTATATAGATTGTACATTTCTTGGTGTATCTGGTTTGATTGATTTTTCTCTCATTTTTTGCAGTTCTACTGCTACTTCACATGCTCTGTAGTTGGCTAGATGCTGGCCATTACAATTAATACACTTCGGTGTTGTATTTCGAGGAATTGTGCAGTCACTTCCCGCGTGTTTTCCTGCACATTTAAGGCATCTTGCTTCACGATGGCAGTACTTTTGCGTATATGATTATAATCTTGGCAGTTTTTACATTGAGGTATTAGGCGATTGACCGTTCTCTTTGTTTCTATTTTAACTCTGAGGTTGAGGGTAGCCTTAATACTATAAATATTTTTGATTTTTTTTTTGGTTGTCGAAGGTTAGCATGAATAGTGGGAGACCTCTTCTCATGATTTCAACATTTCCCTCCCTGTTTTTTCGTCTCTCTTTTCTGTTGATGTTGATTGCATCGATTATTTTCAGGCCTTTGTTTTGCAGGTCCTCAATAATTTCATCTTTTGAACAAGTTATGGAGACCTCTTGCCACTACTTTAATTGGTCGATCATTTTTATCCTCGTAGGTATATCACTTGTGACCATCGGAATTTAATTTGTCAGCTTTATAATCTTCAGGCTCTGTTGTGTTTATTTTCCAAATATTACTACTGAGCGATATTACTTTGTGGTCATTTCGTACTACTTCTTTCACCAGTTTCAGTAAAAAAATTAAAATTTAAAAATATTTGTGTGAGCCTGATCAAAATTTAAATAACTCTTTAGGAAATATATCACTTTTATATTAAATTCATTTGTAAGAAAAATTGGCGTTTAAAATACAAGCCAAAAATAAACGCGTTCATTCGTGTAATAAAAAAAAGGGATATATGTATTACTGAAGCGAATTTAGCCGTGGTAAAATATGTCAAAAATATATCGGTTTTTTATGTCAGAAAACCATCAGTGAACACACGGAGTATAGTTACGATCTCCCATATTGGGTTGAATCAATGCCTTCTAAACTAAAGGCCTCTTTCTTACTACTCTCATTTTTCGCACAAGACGTCAATTTATGTCTAAGCCGAGACTGCGCAATAATAATGTTAAGATATTTAAGGTGATGCCACATTACAATTTCTACGAACGTTTTCTGAAAACGTTTTTTTCATTTACTAGTAGGTTAGGTTAGGTTAGGTTAGAGTGGCTGCTATCGCACACTTAGGCCAGTAGTGGCCCATTGTGATACCACAGGATCCTATCTCCCCTTTACTCCCGTTGAAACCATCCAGAGCTACTTATGTAGCGTAATATATCTCGCACTCTACAGCCCGCGAGTTCCGAAAGGCTGTCCATACTGTACACACCTAAGTACTTATGCCTTCTGCATGATAGTGCCGGACACGAGCATAGGAAGTGATCCAACGTCTCCTCCTCCTCTTCGTCCAAACAACTTCTACAAAAGTCATTAGTCTGTAGACCCATCCTTCTTGCATGTTCCCCAAAAAGGCAGTGTCCTGTCAGTATCCCTACGACCAATCCTAACTCTCGTTTTCCTAGGGATACTAGTGCCTTGGAGCGCTTCAGGTCCAGTTTTGGCCAAACCTGTTTCGCTACCCTGCACGTGAGAGAGTTGGTCCACCTCTCATTTGTCAAGGCATTTGCCTGCTTACTGAGCGCCAATTTGAGTGCTGCTATAGGCCTCCCCAGACCCGCCCTTCCCGGCTGTATCTGGAGAGTCGTACCGTACCTAGCTAGATCGTCCGCCCTGCAGTTTCCCGTGACGTCCGAGTGACCAGGGACCCAGATTATCTGGATGCTGAAATACTCGCTCATCTCGTTAAGAGATGATCGGCAATCCAGCGCCACCCGTGACTTCAGACAAACCGCCTCCAGCGACCTGACTGCCGCTTGACTGTCCACATAAATTGCGATATCCCTCACGGATACCACATTATGCTTCAACCATGTCACGACTTCGCCTATCGCCACCACTTCAGCCTGGTACACGCTGCAGTAGTCAGGGAGACGAACGGAAATATTAACGTTAAGCTTCTCACAGAAGACTCCGGCTCCTACCTTACCGTCTAGCTTAGAGCCGTCCGTGAAAAATTGCAGTGCCTCGTTTTCCAGTATTGATCCGTCCCTCCAAGATTCTCTCGAAGGACAGATGGTCCGGAAACCTTTATCGAAGCACAACGTTGGCTTAATATAATCTAGATTCGCCAGTTCTTCCCTTAGCGATCTAGTTATCGTCGAGTGTCCCGCGTGAAGACACTTCCACTGAGAGACAGCCGAGAGTCTCGTAGCCACATTGGCTGCTATCTGTTTACCAAAAAATTCGATTGGAAGAAGGTGGAACATAACCTCCAAAGCGCGTGTAGGTGTTGACCTAAGTGCCCCGCTTATAAGCATGCAGGCCGTTCTTTGCACCTTTTCCATCATTTTTATATATGTTGCCTTCTCCAGAGCTGGCCACCACACGCCTACCCCATACGTCAGCACTGGTCTTACCACTGCCGTATAGAGCCAGTGCACCAGCTCTGGTTTCAGACCCCATTTCTTACCTATGGCGTTCCTACACGAGTAAATGGCTACATTAGCCTTATTCACCCTTTCCACAATGTTAGGCTTCCAGCTGAGCTTACTATCCAAGATTATGCCCAGAAATCTTGCTCTGTCAGCAAAAGCCAGCCTAATGCCGTTCACGGTAGGAGGGCTAACTACCGGAATTTTATACTTCTTAGTAAATAGTACCAGCTCAGTCTTGGAAGGGTTGATCCCTAATCCACATTTGCTGGCCCATTTCGTAACGATCAGGAGCGCATTCTGCATAACGTCCTTAATCGTACCCAGATATTTGCCAGAGACAGCCAACGCTACATCGTCTGCATATGCTACAACCCCTATCCCCTCTCTCTCCAGTTCCAACAGCAAACCATTCATCACCGCACTCCAAAGAAAGGGGGACATTACACCTCCTTGAGGGGTTCCTCTAACCACCCGCCTTCTAATGGTGGCCTCCCCCAGTTCCGAAGTAATAATCCTGCTTACCAGCATCTGATTTATCAGCCTTATTATGGGGTAATCCACGTTCAAAGGTAGCAGTCCTTCCATGATCGCCTCCGTTTTTACATTATTAAAGGCGCCCTCAATGTCGAGAAATGCTACCATACAGAACTCTTGCGAGTAAATTGACTTCTCAATCATGCGTACTAGATCGTGCAGAGCTGTGTCCACCGACTTACCCTTACAGTACGCATGCTGCGATGTTGCCCAATTCCTGGGCTCAATTTTTGATCGAGTGCCTACATCTACCAACTTTTCCAAGGTTTTTAACAGAAAGGATGATAGAGTTATAGGTCTCAGGTCCTTTGGATAGGCATGTGAGCTTTTTCCCGATTTCGGGATAAAGACCACTCTGACCTCCATCCATTTCCTAGGAATATAAGCTAGTCTCAGACACCCTCTGAAAATACCCTCCAGCCAGGGGAGGATGACTGCCGAATTCCTTTGGATCTCTGCTGGTATAATCCGATCCGGGCCCGCCGATTTATACGGCTTAAAACCGTTCAGCGCCCACCGGATTCGCTCCCTGTTCAAGATGCCCTCCATCTCTAATGAAGGTGTTGCTCGATGAGCTCCAGGCTCCACCGAGTCTTCAAAGCTTCCCGGAAAATGGGTCTCAATAAGGAGCTCCAATGATTCCGCACTTGAAGTTGTCCATGACCCGTCTGGTCTAATTAAATAACTAGGACTGGTTGGGTTAGTAGCTAGAATTTTCCTAAGGCGAGAAGTGTCAGAGACCTCCTCCATCCTACAACAGAAGAGTCTCCAGGACCCCCTTTGTGCCTTCTTCAACTCTTTTTTGTACCTTCTTAGGTCCTCCTTATAGAAGTCCCAATCCCGAACCTCCCTTGTGCTCTTAGCTTTGTTAAAAGCTGTCCTACACACTCTCCGATACGTTCCCAGCTCTTTGGTCCACCATATCGGCTTCTGCCTGCCCCTAGGCTTTATCAGGGGGCACGCAGCATTAAATGAAAGATTGCACGCTCTTGTGACAATATTCACCATGCAGTCTAATTCTTCTACCGTCGCCGGAGGTCCCGGGACCTCCAGCGGCAGTAGTTCTCCCAACACTTCCCTATATTTGTTCCAGTTTGTCCTTCTGGGATTCCTGAAGGCTTTCCGGGCTACAGGTTTAATTTCGAGGTTATACGTTACATATCGATGATCAGAGAATGAGTGCTCCTTCGCCACTCTCCACCCTCTGATCATATGAAAAATCGTTTCCGACGCAAAGGTCACATCTAGAACCTCCTGTCGATTTTTAACAATAAATGTCGGTTCTCGTCCAATATTGCAAACTAAAAGGTTGGTATTTAATAAATAATCAAAAAATAACTCACCCCTCTCGTTGATGTCTGTGCTTCCCCTATTTACTAGTAAATTATTGCATATATTTTATTTAAATCAATGAGATATAATGTAAAATAACTTTATTTATTAGCCAAAATAATAAATTTACAATTATTGAACAATTTTAATTGAAAACTTTTACTGAATGAAAAAAAAACGTTTCTAGGAACGGTTTAAATAAAATATATGCAATAATTTATTTATTAGCCAAAATAATAAATTTAGTTCAATTTATTATTGAACAATTTTAATCGAAAACTTTTTCTGAATGAAAAAAAACGTTTCTAGGAACGATTTAAATAAAATATATGCAATAATTTATTAGTAAATGAAAAAAACGTTTTCAGAAAACGTTCGTAGAAATTGTAATGTAGCATCGCCTTAAAGGCGTTACACTAACAAAACAACTATAGAGAAAGCAACAAAAACGTCGGCTTAGCGTGTCGTCATCATTTGGTGCAAGCGGCCTGTACTTTATTTATTTATTTATTTAAAGAAATCTATTTTGTAATATACATGTATGATTTCAGATTATTTACAGTTATAGTTAAAATTATATTAAAACAACAAAAAACTTTAAAACAGAAAAAAATATAAACCAAATTTTGGTTTAACCAATTAAAAATTTAGACAATAGTCTTTAAGACTGGGGTTGTTTTCTCCATAGTTGGTGGAATGGAGTTCAAGTGCTAAAAATTCATGGCTTCGAAATGTTCTGCATGGCACGTGAATTGATATGTTTTCCAAGATGTAAGCTGAATCAACGTGACCAAGCAAAACGTTACCAATAAAAGCCGCGCCCAAGAGAAGCCGTCTATTTTCAAGCGTGCATATTTTGTAATCCGTGCATCTTGTTGTGTATGGAGATAAGCGAGCCACATTCTCATGGAACGTTAAGTTGTGGTCGTAATCCCAGTCACTTTTCTATAACAAAAAAAAACAGGAACTTCTTTTGAATGCTTTCAATTCTTTTTATGTGTACAGCATAGTATGGATTCCAGACCGTTACAGCGTATTCCAGTTGAGATCGAACATAAGCGAAATAGAGTGAACATAAGGTTTGAATATCCTTAAATTCACTTGTCCATCTTTTAATAAATCCGAACATGGCATTCGCTTTCGCAATACAATTTTCAATATGCCTATTGAAACTGGCGTTTTCGACAAATGTAACACCTAAGTCTATAATCTCATTGACTCTTTGCAGTACTTCGTTGTTGACTTTGTATGAAGTAATTACCGGATTTGTTTTACGATGGAAAGACATGATTTTGCATTTCTTAATATTTAAGTATAGTGAGTTCCGATCACACCACTCACTTAATCTATCTAAGTCTTCTTGAAGTTTCTCCGTATCTAACAATCCATTAATAGTACGAAAAATTTTCACATCATCTGCAAATATGAGCACGTCTGAGTTTTTGATTATCTCGGTTTTTGGTCTATGAAAACAATAAAAATCCAAGGCCCGAGGTGTGATCCTTGGGGAACACCAGATGTAACTTTAATAACGTTTGATTTCTCATTTCCCATTATTACAAATTGATGCCGGTTTGATAGATATGACTTAAACCAATTTATGTAATCGAGAGAGAACCCAAAATTGAATAAACTCTGGAGTGCTTTATGATGACAGATAGAATCAAATGCTTTACTAAAATCCGAAATCAAAATAGTTTAGAAGGCATTGGTTGAATTAAGGATGAAACACACCAAGAGCAGCGCAACATATTCCAAACAATCCACACTAACGGCTGCGTATGGGCGTGCACATCAAGCAGCGCAGCAGATTGTTTTGTTTTAGTAGTAAAATTGAATTGTGTAAATTTTATTGAGGTTATGAGTAGCAGCAAAGAGCTGCAAATTAATGCTGCTGGGTGTGGAACCTATTGATGCCACGATAGATGCAACTTCATTCAATATAATTTGTTTAAATTAAAATTTTTCAATTATAAATACAAAATACTTAATAATAATAATAATATAATATTTATTAAACCATAACTTAAGACTAAGCTTTTCTGTTACAGACATAAAGGGTTATCCAATTCAAGCTTGATAAAGTAAACTTAAAAAAAACACACAAAATATTCGGAATGTATTGTAATTTTTATTTCATTTTACAGATTGATCCTTGCCATTTTTAGTTAAACAAGATATCATTCAAATGTCCTCCACGGGACTTCTTACAGGCCTTGATTCTTTTGACGTAATTTTCAATGACTTTTCGGCACATTTCGGGCGGTATCTCGGCCATTACCTTACGAATATTAGTTTTCAATTCGTCAAGAGTTTGAGGATTGTTTGCGTAAACACGATCTTTCGCGTAGCCCCACAAAAAGAAATCCAAAGGCGTTAAATCACAGGATCTTGGAGGCCAATTGACATCAGCCAATCGCGAAATCAAACGTCCAGGAAATTTCTCTTGCAAAAGATCTCGATTTGCTCGTCTTACGTGACTGGTTGCTCCATCCTGCTGGAACCACATATCGTCAAGATCATAATCTTCGATTTTCGTAAAAAAATAATCGGTTAACATGCGGCCATAGCGCTCAGAATTGACGGTAACGGTTCGTCCATTGTTGTTCTCAAAAAAATACGGCCCAATCACACCACCAGACCACAATGCGCACCAAACAGTGACTTTTTCCGGGTGTAATGGCTTCTCTACAATCAATTGTGGATTTTCTGAGCCCCAAATTCTACAGTTTTGCTTATTAACGTATCCACCAAGCGAAAAATGAGCTTCATCACTGAAGAAAATTTTGTTCGAAAAATCAGCATCAGCAGATTTAATAATTTTAACGCGTTGGTCGATTGTTAAATGCTCCATATTCTTAAATGGCAGAATGTCAACTAAATAAATGACAGCGTACTTGACGTTTATCTTTGACAGATGTCGGTATACAGATTTCTACTTTATCAACCTCGAATTGGATAACCCTTTATTTACAAGTTACACAAACAAAAACAAACAAATTTAAATTACACAAAACCATAGTAAAAGTATTTACATATTATGTACAATATTTACATAATATATATGTACATACATAATAATTACTCGTAACCATGTTTCTGTCTAATTACATCAAAAATTGAAATTTTAAATTTTTCATAAGAATTTATTTGTTTTAAATCCATAGATAAACCATTCCAAGTAACAATTGCGTTTAATAAACCAGAATTATTATATATATTAGTTCTGTTAATAGGCAGATTGATATTTCTCGTGCGCAGAGATTTTGAAAAATTCAGTTTTTCATACAAATACGTTGGCAAACCCGAATGAATTAATCGGAAAATAAAAAGAGCAGTTCTGAAATAATAATACTCAAACAAGTCACATCCAAGAATAGAATATTTATACTCCGAGACGTGATCAAATTTCCTCAGATCGAAAACATAACGAATGCAATTATTAAAAGTAACTTCAAGCAAACGTTTAGAAGAACCATCACATACACCAAAAACTACATCACAGTAAGTGAAAATTGGCACAACATTTAATTAATAGTATGCGTAAATCAATTGGGCAAAACTTCTTTATCAATCTAAGCTTATACAAACTATAGTTAACACGTTGACATACAGAATTTACATGATCATCCCAGGTTAGTTTCGAATTTAATATTAATCCTAAGTTGTTAACCAAAGGAACAAATAAAATAACATCATTATCCAAAAGAAGTTTAGGAGTCAAATTAAGCGAAACAGTTCTAGAAAGAAATAACGCCTTACTTTTAACAGGATTAAGAGAAAGTGAATTGTTTTTAGTCCAAAAAGAAATCTGTTTTAGATCATTGTTAAGACATGAGATGGTCTCATCTATCTTGAGAACATCCCCACCAATGTAAAGCTGTAAATCATCAGCATAAAAGTGGAATCTACAATGCTTTATACGCCATGACAGATCATTGATATATATGGAGAAAAGCAATGGACCTAAAATAGAACCCTGAGGTACACCAGTAACCATATCACAAATGCTTGAACAATCGGCACCGCATTTTACAAACTGCTTACGATTACTCAGATACGAATGTATTAATTTTACGGCAGATTTAGAAAATTTATAATACAAGTAAAGTTTCTGCAACAAATGAGCATGATTCACACTATCGAAAGCCTTTGAAAAGTCGAACAAAACCAAAATTGCAAACGAATTTTTCTTATCAAGCATAGCAGAAAGATCATCAACTATATGCACTAAACCTGTAGTTGTGCTATGGCCAGTTTTATATCCTGATTGGTACTTACATAAAAAATCAAAGTGTTTCAGATGCTCTTGAATTTGCAATTGCATGACTTTCTCCATAACCTTTGATAGAGCTGGTAAAATACTAATTGGACGAATGTCTCCAATATTAGATACTATATCTTTTTTAGGCAGAGGAATTATAGAGCCTACTTTCCATACATCCGGAAAAAATGATTTTGTCAAACATTGGTTGATGATGAATGTAATATGCGGAAGAAATAAATCTATAAAAAATTTTATTATCTTAAAATCAATTAAATCATAGGATTTCAGATCTGATTTCACAGCACGAATAGCATTCAACACCATAAATTCATCTACACAGTCAAACAAAAAACAGTTACTGTCAACAATTTCACAAAAATCCAAATCAGGTAAAGGTAGAACACCTACCGAATCCCCAAATTTGCTTAACCCAATTAAAATGTCTTCAGCAGAAAATACAATATTTGCGTTGCCTGTGGAAGATAAAACACCAAGTTTTTCCAAATTTTTCCAGGTTATCCTGGAGTTACACACATTACAAAAATAGAAATTATTTTTAGCTAGATTAATCATTTTGTTAGTTTTGTTTCTTAGAAATTTAAAATAATTAAAATCCAATTCTAAACCATATTTTTTAAACTTCTTATATGCCAAATCTCTGCGTTCCATTAAATTTAAGATATTTGCGTTTAGCCAAGGTGCTGTTGAACATTTATTAATACTCATCTTTCTGGGTACACACATATTATTCAAAAGTAAGATATTCAAATTAAATTCTTGAAGAATATCATTCACATCAGTATAATTAAAAAGATTCGACCAGTCTAACGAAAAGAAACATTTAGTATAATGCTCATAGTCAATACCATTATAATCAGGAACAACAGTATAAGATATTTTATCCCTAGTATGACACAACTTATAGTATGCAAAAATCAAATCATGATCCGAAATAGCAGGAACTGCACATTGTCCATAAGATAAAATATTTTGAACATCAGGCTCAAACACAACAATTAAATCTAAAAGATTATCATTTCTGGTTGGGCCAAATGGTAAACTATATAAATTATGTATTTGAAAACAAGTATTTAATTTATTACTAATTAACATGTTATAGTTAAAATCACCCAAGCACACTACCTTTTTATACTCCGACAAATACTGGGTAAAAATGATATTCAAATAATCATCACACTAATTTTTAATGACATTCCAGCCATATGATTTTAGACGTAACGAGTATGCCGTAAATATTGTAGAATATTGAATGATAACTATTTGTTATAGTGACAGCTGTTTGTTGTTTTTTTTAGGTAGCATGATACAAATTTTAATTTTTTTTACGTTTGAACGCAAAATTTCGCTCCGATAATTTTTATTGAGTGACAATTCATATTTAACGAAGCTTCGTTAAATTTTTTAATTTAAATTAATTTTTCCATGGGCGAAAGCACAGAAACGGCATTTAACGCAAACATAATTTTTTTAAAGTTACGTTTATAATTTTTTTAAATTTTATTATGGTTACCCCTTTAGATAAGTTTACATCGTCATATTTAGTTCAGGACTGTACACTATAATATCTGACTTAAACACATGATGTAAACGCTAGTTACCCAAATTAGGTTGGGCAACTTTTTTGTGTGGACTGACCCAAATTAGGTCGATCAAAAATGTATAAATTTATATAAGTATACAATTTAGTCTTACAGTTATTAAATGAGTCAAATTTAAAAAATTTAAATGATTGTGTTTAATTTCGAAAATGTTACAAGAATTATTTATGAGAAAATTATGAATTGCGATGAGAAGATAAGCAATACTTTTAGTATTATTCAATAGATGGTGCACATAAATCTCGTTATGTGACCCAAATTATGACCTATAATTTTTGCGTTGTAAACTTTTGCTAAGTGGACCAAAATAGATCACAATTTAGGTCAGTCCACTAAATTTTTTAATGATGTAAACTACCTCTTTAACTATTTCTTTTATGCGAGATTTGTAAAATCTGGGGTTTAGTAGTAGTACTAAAGAATTGTACATCAGTTTATTGGGTAGCAGATTATAAAAGTCTGGAACATAAAACCTATGCGAATATGGAATATTCGATCGATGGAACGAGTGCAACAAACACAATAGGTTAGTCTTGCTCTTGGTGTGTTGTGTTAGTTGGAAGATTAGGTACGCGAAAGATTAAAAAATTGTGTGTGATTGTAAAAATTGTGATTAAAAATTAGTGTATTAAGTGAATTAATAAATAATTGTGGAAATTATTTGTGTTTGTGATTTAATGTTGGTAAAAATAAGAGTGGGAAAATTATTGTTTGGAATATTTCGGGAATATTTCAGTAGAGGCGTAAATATTAGGTAAATATTTGGAAATTATACAAAGATTATTTTCTGTATTTACGCGAATATTCTAGAAGTGTTTAAGTAACGTGAATTGTTATTGTAACCGTCAAATTCTATAACGATATGCACAATCCAATTTGAATGGACAGATCCCAGAACTTCATCTAAAATTTATATTTCAATCAAAAATAAATCTAGAAACCAAATTTCATGCGAATTGGTTATGAAATGGTCAAGTTTAGTTCAAAATGAACAGATCTTAGAATTTTGTCCATAACTCGCTTCAGAATCCCTCTCCAATACTACTAAGCTACTAAACAAATTTCCTTAAAATTCGTAGAGAAGTAGCGAAGGAAGATGAAACATTGTAAAATTTCGTATACCGAGTTTCTTTACTTCGAAGATTAACCAATTTGTCAATCCGGAGTGTTTTGTTTTGTGAAAAAGGGGTACAAAATGAATAAAAATTTCCTCACTGTCACAAAAGAGAATTTCTGCTAACAAGAGATATTCTCTTTTGTGATAGTGCTTCCATTTGTGTCGAGTAGTTTATACTCGTATTTTCAGCTTTACCTATTTCCACATTCCTTTAAAAAACTTGTAGATTAATGGCTTGAACATGCGAGCCATGTGCTATAGTTGCTGAAGTTATCAGAAAACCCTCACCTTATTCAAATATTTTGGAGAAATTTCAACATATTTTTCGTTCAGTCTGTAATAACTCTATAAGCGCTAGTTTTCAGGTCATTTGTGCTAACACTTTTATATTGCTTGGGTGGTATATTCTAAAGATATATATGGGTATTTTAACGTAAAAACGCAGGCATGAATGAAAATCCAAATAATATAGTACAATACTAAATTCTTAGTGCGCATTTCTTCAAAAATATTTTCTAGGCCAAAATTCCAAAACTAAAGAAAGACTTGCAAAAATTAATCTATTTAAATATATTAATTTGTAGATATTTACTGAAACTGAGAAAATGTACTACGTTTAATTTTAAAGATAAATGATTTTATATGTAACATCTTCATATAATCGTACATTTAAAATAGTTAAAAACAGAAATTCTGATTTTTTTTTTGGAAAATTTCCAACTAATTGGTATTGGTCAAATGGAAAAAGAATTAAGAATATTTTCAATTATATACTCATGTGTATTTGAATTACGAGTATTATATGGTGCTATTATTAAATTAAAAATACATTAATTTCAAAATGAAATTACTTTGAATGTAATAAATATTCAGTTTGCCTTGTGCCTATCAAGATGCATAACTTTTCGATTGTTTCGATTTCATCTGGAATCATCTTAACTTCTGTTATTAATGCTAGAAACCAATTATTTGTTGCGACGTAAGTGAGTATTTTGTAAAACAACATTTGTCTTTTAAATCTTTAACCGTCACTGCGTATGTGTCGCAATTGCTAAACGCTAACGGTTTAAGCCCCTCGCTATGTTTTACTAATGTTCAAGAGGTTTGATGGTAGCACTATTTGCTATTATGCACAATTGCATAATATTCTTACTGTTAACCGTTTTCGAGATTTTTACTAGCAAAGTAAGCAAGGTCTCCCTGCTATATTCTCCGCGTTAATCATCATAAGTATACGCTAATTGCTGGTCGATTTATCAATAGCCATCTGTCTTTGAATTCCGTGAGCTGCATTAATCCTTTTAGTACTTCACTTATTAAGATGCATATTAAATTGTTTCTCGCAGTTTGCCGTAGTTTTTCACTGCTTTGGATAAGGAGGCTGTGTCCAAAGGCTGTAATAATCTTTATTTATTTATTCATTGGCATTAAAATCTGGGTAAAGGAAAAGCATATATGGAAGCAATCTAAATGAAGAACAACAACCACCAAAAAATACTTCCATTAGGCATAAAAACCTCAGGTTTTTTTCAAAAAACAAATCCACTCCATGCTAGTACCCTCCATGCTAGTAATAATCGATAGCCCACCATCGATAGTTTAGCATCTTGCAGTACTATCAGTACTGCACTTAAGTATAGTTTTGGCGAAGAAGGATGTGTATCGGAATCGAAGAAACCAAAATCCGGCTGCTTTTCTCGTTTTTTGGATCAGTCTTCTTTTTTGGATCAGTCTCGTTTTTTGAATCAGTTTATCAATATTTCTTTTCAAAGTCTTATTTCCGTATTTGAGTGTGCAAGTTGTATTATGTAGATGGGTGACTCTTGTTAGTGAGCAATGTGTTGGAATAGTTGATCATCTTTAGTATATTGGTAGTTGAAGGTTAGGTGTTCTTGTCTAGAAATACCAATCAGAAGCCAAAAACCAAAAACCGGTTTTACAGTTTTTAAATTTAAAAAATCCCGTTAACCGGTTTTAAACCGGTTTAAAATTTTTTTTCTTTGTTTTATAATGAATTTATTATTTTAGTTAACAAAAATAAACATAAATTCTTCTTCATAAATTATCGTAAAATAAAAATTAAATTATATCACCAGTACTTCAATATTGTTTAGTAAAAAATGCAAAAATATATTTACTAACTTTGTTTTAAATAGACATAAAACACTAACTTTTTGCTTCGGCCTTGAAATAAGCACGTAACATGCATAAACTATTGATGACCTTATTTGCTGTGTTTTTTTATTAGCGCCCGATAGCTGTATCCGGAGCAGCCAATTTTCTATGTCAAAACTTATATTTAGCCCGCTATTATTGCATGTAATTAATTTATTTAACTCTAAACTAAGATTTTTCATTAAACTTTTTAGTTAAAAATCGATATAAAAATATTTTGCTCTACCTATTTATCGGGAGCCGCTATCGGGAGCGCTATACATTTCAATGGGAAATTTGAAAAGGTTTTTATTTTGTAAACCCCTGAAACCATTAGAAACTAAATCTTACATTAAAAATTTAAAACGCAGCAAAATGAATTCTTGTTTATAACGTCATGTCAAAATAAATGTCAATTAATATATTTCAGGTGATAAATGTTTGTTTTATTGATGAATTTAGTTTTAATTTTTATAGTACAGCGACACCAGTGAATAATAGCTGCAGTTTCAATAGAAAATTGCCATTTGGCTCCGGATAGTGCTCCAATATTAAAACACAGCAATTGTTGTACATATTTGGCCCACTGAGGTGAAGCCCTCTCGGCTTTGACACGCGTCGCAACATCCTCATCTTCAAATTGAGTTAACTCCGGCCGTTTAGGTGTTCTAAATAGTAATATAAGATGTCTTATAATTACGTTTTTTTAGTTTAGAAAATAAATCTTTAAACTTACGTGTCTGTACATGTGCAATCAAATCGATATATTTGTTATGTAGATACTGTAATAAGCTCGAATTTGTAGTGCGCCTTTCGTTAATTCGAATCAACAACGCTGACTTGAGTTCATTTGCAAACGGAATTTTATATTTATCTAAAGTTTACATCATGAAATGGAATGTAGCGTCTGCAGTTAAAAGATTAGAATTTAGTCGACATAGGGTTTTAACTGCTACTGGTCGAAGAACTGAAATTATTTCAAATAGTAATTGAAATTCCACTTCGGAAAATGAGTAACTTAATTTTAAGTCAATAAGCGCCTTTTGAATGCACGTTCTAATTTCAAAGAATCACGCCAGCGTCAGAAGTATATTATTTAACCGTGTTCTTGAATTCAAAATTAAGTTTCGTTTTATTGCAAATTCAAGTCGAATATATTTCTGAAGTACATCATCATTTTTAGTAGGAGATTCAATTGTTCATTGCAATTTAGGTTAACTTCAAGTTGGCCATTAAAATTTTCAGTTTCAAATGATACCAAATAATTTGAATTTCCACTGAAGTTAGGTTCATCTTCACAAATATCACTCTCAGATTCGCTGTCTTCTAAATTTTATTCGGCAGCTTCATCATCAGCATCACTACACAAATAACTTGCGGGATTTTTGGGTTTCGGATACAAAACACTTAAAATTGCTAATTGCAACCAATGTGTAAAGCAAAGTTGCTGGTCAGCTGCTAATAATATCCCAACTTTTTGCATCACTGAGGCACCTTATGTTGTAATACATATGATATCCTTGTTCAGTGATAAACCGGACTCTGATATTCTTTTATTCAGTAAGTTTATACACTTCTCAGCCGGGGCAAACTTCCATTTATGCGTACCAAACCTAAATTCCAAAACATATTTTGAATATGCACATTAATATTTAAGTATCTCCGATTTCGAATGGAAGTCCATTCATCAAAAATTAAACTAAAACATAACCACTTTGTTTTTTATTCAATAAACATTTCTTTATTATCTCACAAATTGTTTCTGCATAATCTACAACCATTTTTTGGACTGTTGTTGGGGATTTGGGAATTTCACGAAACCCCTTCGCTGATAATAACATTCTTAGATCTTGTGAAGAACAAAAAACCAAGCCATTCGAGATAATATTACCTACTGGTAAAGATTCATCACAATTTTTTGTTAGATAATTGTCAATCGTATGTTTAGATTTTGCTGGAACACATGATGTCGTTGATTGACAAGGAGTTTCTCCGATTTCAATATTTCGTTTAGTGACGGTATTGGGCTGCGTTCTTAAATGAGAATGTAAAACACTGGTCGTTCCACCAGAACATTTTAAAACTTTTGCACATATCTTGCATTTTGCAAAATTACTATTTGCAAAATTAATTAGATTTTGCATTGTCACAACCATTTTTGTATTCCTCAAATTTGTACGAATCCATGATTTTTGTTGATTTTTACAGAGGTCTCACAATAGAAAAAAATTTGCCTTTACCTTTTGCCTTAAACTTTTACCTTAAGAGTATCTCTCACAATGAGCAAAAAAAAAATTAAATTGAAACCAACTTCGTTTCATTTATCTTCATAGTAATGATATTTTTAAAATTGTATTTTATATTATTAATTATAATTTTAAGATACATTAAACCAATAAATTAGTTCTTATTTGCTTTTTAACATGTTTTGTCTGGAAAATGACAACAAAAACCCTGATTTTCAAATGTAGCTTCATTGTCTTTTCTTAAGGCAAAAGTTTCGAGTTTGCTAACTTTTTCCTTAAGGTGGAAACGAAAAAAATTGTTTTTCTCAAGTTTCATTTTCAAACAAACTTGTAAGGCAAAAGGAAAAGTTTGTCTATTGTGAGAGCTTTGTTATACTACAAATAAATTTTAGGTTAGAAATGTTGAATTATTATTATTATAAACGAAAATAAATTACAGTGTAATAGTTTAGTCATTTATTAAATAAAGTAAATGTAATTATTCTTAATTTATTGTCAGTTCTAATTCTTTTTTAAACAAATAAGCAATTCGTTTGCAAAAACCAATGATGGTTGGTCCAATGGAAGTGAACGGCAATTGCGTGTATTTTTGAATGTTTTCACGAAAAATGACATATCGCTTAGCTAAACAGAAAAATGTAATAGAGAAATAGGAATATGAAAGTGATTAATGTAATAGTCGAAAAAAACATAGAAAAATCGGTTCAGAAAAATTGAAATGGAAAACTTAATTTACGTGGTGCTCCGAAAAATTATAATAAAAAGAAACGGGTTTACCCAATAATTAAATCGGTTTTTCGGTTTTAAGAAATCAGCTAAAAAATCGGATTTACCCCTTCGCTTCAAACGGGAGGCTAAAATTCGTTAGTCTCCCCCACAACTCTTAGCAGTTTATTTCTGTCGATAACTGGGATTGATGTTATTGACAATTTTGATTTGATTATAATTTTTTAAATTCTACTTCAAAGGTTTTCTTCCGTGCAATTCTGTTTATTATTCTTGTGATGGGTTGAATCTCTCTGGTCTAAACTGGGAATAATTTTTAGTTTTGGTCTAATGGTGCCACTTTTGTGTTTTTGTAAGTAATGTCCGATGTATACTTGAGCTATGTTTTTTTAACAAAGTGAGCTATGTTTTGAGATCATAGTTTTTCGATGTACTTTGCAAAGCCTAAATAAGTGAAACAGAATTCGTGAAAAACTCCTTGATTTATTTAATTTGCTTATTTAAATCTGTGGGATAGATAACAACAGTAACTATTATCTCCAGGCGAAAATAAAACGTTTAAATATATTGCTTTACAGTTTGGGTTGACTCTGAGATTTATCTACATGTTTCTCTTATTTGTGTTTTGGAAAACAAAACGGGGAGCTGTAAAATGAAAACATAGCTGACATCAGTCAAAAAACAAAGCTCAAGTGTGCAACAGACCTTATTATTGGAATTTTATTGTTTATCTTACTGCTGCTTGCTACTAGCCTGTTCAAACTTAGCACAGCTAGTTTACTTTATCGACTGATGAATTCTAATCTTCTCTGACTGTGGGCAGGTTTAGTTGGTAGTTTAGGCATCTATTTTAAATGGAGAAGATTTAAATGAAGTTTGCCGTCTCATTCTACACCACAATCCCATAAATTTTGCTTGTATTTTTTTTTGTCTGAACATTGGTGCTACCCGTTCTAGCTAGCGGATCGAATAGCCTAGGTGCTTCTGATAAGTTATTGTGGATATTGTTGTTTTTGTATCTGATAAGGAAACTCTGAATTGAAATGTATTTATTTTAGAGTTCTAGAGGAGTCCAATTGTTTTGTCTACCTCAAAGTTTTTCTTAAAGTGTGGTTTCATTGCTAGATCAATTTTCTGAGATTAAATTCTTCAAAAGGTCATCCACATAGAAGTCATTTTCAACTATCTTTGACCTAATTAGATATCTTGAAGCTTCATCTGTAGCTTAGGGTTGTAATGGTTTTGTAGCCAAATAAATTGCACATGCTGTGCCATATGTTGTGGATTTTAATTTATAACTCCTCATTGGCTCGACCGTACCGCTAGAGCTCAACTTTGTTGTTGTGCTGTGTTCATTTATTACAGAATGAGTAGTAAATAGGAGAAGTACCTGCTATAGAGTCATCTTTGATCAGTTCTATATGGTTAAAGCTGGATGTATTCGTGAACTTGTGATATTGTTTATTGAAATCTTCGTCCTTCTTAAATCTTTCAATTTGAAGCAATTGGTTTCTTCTTTTTTCTTGTTGTTTAGCGGCATCCTAATCTCATCTCGTCCATTCTTTTATGTCTTGTGGGTTTGCTCATTGTACTCTTGACATACTTTCTCCTGCTTTCCAAATGCATTTTAATTATTGTTGTTGCTTGCCAGTATACCCACAGCCCTACGGATTTCTGCATACTGTGCAAAACTTGTTTCCTATATCATCAATTCGGACCAACATGATTGTAATAATCATTTTGCAATGGATGTTACGATTCGAATTGAGTTAAGATTAATTTCGGATCATCTTTAAATTTTCTTTTTAACTTCGTATTAGTTGCAGAGTTGAAACGAAATCAAGTTGAAATAGAATTGAAAACAAGTTAAAATAAACCTCAAAAATAATTTGTTTGCTGAAATAAAATTTACCAATTTTTAAATTCAAAAAATCAAAATTTTTCAACACCATACTATTAAATTACGGAGTTGCACAATTTCAATGTTTGTATTAAAAGTTGAGATAATACGAATTTGGAAATTTGTAGGTCGAGTCGAGTTAAGACGAGTTAGTTAATGCGGAAGAATAATTTTAATGTCTGTGTTGCCAATGGCTTTCATCCGAAACACAGGGTAGCAAATCAATATAAATAAATAATCAATTGTATTTATGTAGTTTGCAATAAAATTTGAAGCGTCCCAAATTTTCAGCACTATTCGCATTATACAGAAGCAACACACGAGTCTATTACAACATAAAATATTTGTGTTTTTCAATTCGTACCAGTACGTTCTAGATACATAATTCGGTTAAATTATTAGAAACATTTATTCAATTTAATGTATTCAAATATCAATGATAAACAAATAAGGAACAAACTCGATGCACACGAATATTCGTGCCTACACAATTTTGTCAAACAACTTTGTAATAAAAATGGGAACCATTAACAAAATATAAAAAAAAAAATGTTACTAACGATGGTAAATTTAATTACCTACATAAGGTGAACTGCCTAATTTTTTATTTCCAAAACTAGATCACAGACAAAATCACCTTTATGCAAATTGTGTGTTTCGGTTTAATTTGTAATGCTAATTTAGAGTAATCGCAAAATTTGTTGCTGTTCATGTTGTTGATAGTTATAGGGGTGGAAATAATAAACGTAGTTGCCATAAAACTATATAAAATGTCAATTATAACTATTTATTTATTTTAGACATTGCAGAAGATATACCACTACCAGTGCCATTTTCTAGCAAAACACGAAATTGACCTTATGCTTTCTGTAACCCATTACACCGATGACAATTTCAATGGTTACGAAGTCTACGACACGAAACATTCCTTGGGAAAGTTTGTGGAGGAACTGCTATTATTATTAAAACAGCGGATTTGCCATTATGTTCTAAATAAATATAGCATGAGGAAATTTAAGCTACCTCTGTATGTGCTGACTTCGGTAAAGAAAGTTTAGTCATCGCTTCAATATATTGCCCTCACTCTAATAACGTTTCGGTAGATATTTATAAAATTTTTTTTGCAACCCTGGGTCAACGTTTTATGGTCGCCGGCGACTTTCATTAAAAAATACTATGATGTCGCATCGTGGCCATCCAATTTATTGGAAAATTCTTGACGTCATTGATTTTACAGTCACAGGAGAAATAAACTGAGAAATAGTCCAGGCTAAACCACTTTTAGAGTTATCTATCTCACCGCGGTCTCCTTACTACATTACTATGGGCTGATCAAAAGCCACGTTCTACAAACAACCATCTAACGAACACTGCAGACGGCTAATGATATAAACATTCCTATATGGAAAACTTTAATGATTTACTGGTCAACGCAGCTATTTCAGCCTCCTCGCCTAAACCTAACAGCAAACATACAAGACACACCATAACATCCACTGAAATAGAAAAAATGTTAACAGAGAAACGCCGCTTAAGAAGCATCTGGCAATTTAATCGATCGCCAGATGCAAAACATAACTTTAATCAGGCGAAGTGCAAAGCCTACTACAAATAAACAAGATGAATTATATGCAAATTGTCTTAAGGAATTATCTCGCCATTCGGACACAAACTATTCATTATGGAATGCCACTAAATACCTGAAACGGCTGCAGCAACCAAACCCACCAATTCGTCTTTCTACCGATGAATGGGCTAGAAGTGACAAGAAAAAAGCTAAAGCCCTCGCTGATCACCTTGAAAGTGTATTCTATGATCGAACTACAAAAATACTTAAAGAACTGCCTGAGATTGCTTTGGATGACTGGTTCAAATATTCATTCAATTTATGAATCAGGTTATACCAGGTTATACTACCAATATTCTCGAAAATATTCGTAAAACCAATTAATGAAAATCTTAAACCAGAATTACAAAATATCATTCCTGATCATTAATTTGGTTTCAGAGCCAGGCACGGAACCATTGAGCAAGTTGCCCGAGTAACTACAAAAAACATGTCAGCATATACGAAGAGAAAAATACTGCTCCACCGTCTTCTTGGATATTGCCCAAGCATTCGATAAAGTTTGGCACTGCTTTGTCACATCGAAGGTATTATGTCAAATACAATAACCCAACGTTATATCGTTATATTTAATTTCGCTTTAGATCTAACAACGTCTTCGCAAATTATGATGTCTATTTTGGCGGATGATACGGCAATCGTATGTATACCTATAAAAATCCACAAACGGCATGGGCCGCCTGGAAATGGTTCATTCTATATTATAATTGAAATATTTGTGTCTCCATGATCTCTAGTGGCCTCAATACGAATATTTGGAGAATTATTGTCTGACATTTATTGTTTTTTTTCTTCGTTTTCTCTATCTCTTAGTGCCGCCGCGCTACGGTTAGACTTTCACAGTTGTTGGATATAAAAGAAACACTCGGCTATCAGAGAATAGTATTGAAAGTTCTAAGGGTTTTCCTTGGTCGAAAGTAACTGGGCGAAATGATGTGTCTCGAAATTTTTGCTGGTGGATTCCCTTATGGTAACCGACCCAGGGGAATTGACTTATTCTGGCCTTATCTAGCTTTTGTTAACTAATTCTCTTTTATTTTGAAAATTTTGACCCAAATCAAAAATTTAATTTCCTCTGGCCGAGGTTCCAAATTAAAATTAACCACTATTGGCATTAATTTACAAAATTTAACAAAATTTCCATCTGGAATTATGTCGAATTTCCATAGACCAACATTGGGGCTCCACCTTTTTAGCACCCTATTCAAAGGTTTTAACAAAAGTGATGATTGAATTCGTTCGGTCATCGTGTGGTCAGGATTGGTCACTAGTTTTTATCGTTTGGTCACTTACGATTAAACAGTAAATAAATACATAATAAAAATCAAAAAAAAAAAAATTGAGGGTAGCACCTCATTGCAAGAGAATCATACCGTTTTTATCAAATTTCGTTAGGTAATCGTTAGGTCAGGTTTTGGTGACCAATGGGTCAGTTTTTATTGCGAAAAAACAAAATCAAAATTGTATTAATTTAATAAAATCAGGTTCGTCGCTTATTTGGGAATTTCATTTTACGAAATTAATAAAAAATCCAATTGGAATATACCATTTGGATAAACATATACATAGTATTTCTTTTTTTTCAAAGATTTATTACTAAAGTGGAGACATAACTTATAATCAATTCAATTTGTTGCTTCTTTATAACTCGTTGAGGATTGGTTACTAGTTAATTTGGTTTGGTCAGGCCTACATAATGATTTATTGCGAAAACACTTTAAAAAATCATAATTTCCACACGATTCGAAGTGTTCGGGCTGGAACTTGACCAATACTGTTAATTTTATAAATCCAACGATCGCAATCGTTTGGTCAATTATCACTGAGGATTGGTCACTAGTTGATTTCGTTTGGTCATCTCTACATAATGATTTATTGCGAAAACTCTTTAAAAACTCATCTTACATGGAAATCCCCTGGAGGAACTGAGTTTTTAGCGATTTTTCGCAATAAATCCTTAAGTAGGGATGACCAAACGAAAATAACTAGTGACCAATCCTCAGTGGCAGTCGACCAAACGATTCCGAATGTTGGTTTTATGCAATTGTTAGTGTTGGCCAAGTTTCCATCCCCGAACACTTCGAATCGTGTGGAAATTATAAGTTTTTAAAGAATTTTCGCAATAAATCATTATCTAGGAATGACCAAACGAAATCACCTAATGACCAATCCTCAACGAGTTATGAAGAACCAAAACATTAAATTGATTATATCTTATGTCTTGTGCTTTAGATACAGTTCTTTGAAAAAAGAAATATGAATTTGTATCTAAATGGTATATTCCAATTGGATTTTTTATTAATTTCGTAAAATGGAATTCCCAAATAAGCGACGAACCTGATTTTATTAAATTAATACAATTTTGATTTTGTTTTTTCGCAATAAAAACTGACCCATTGGTAACCAAAAAAAAAATGTGGTGACCAATCCTGACCTAACGATTACCTAACGAAATTTGATAAAAACTGTATGATTTTCTTGCAATGTTGTGCTATCCGGGAAAGTTAATTTTTGAATTTTTCATCATTTATTTATTGTTTAATCGTAAGTGACCAAACGATAAAAACTAGTGACCAATCCAGACAAAACGATGACCAAACGAATACAATCATCACTTTTGTTAAAACCTTTAGATGGGGTGCTGAAAATGCATTCAACGTTTTCCAAGTACATAGTACTGATCAAAATTACTTGTAAATTTAAAGTCAACCTATATTTTGCACCACCACAATTACAAAAATACATCCTAATATAGGGTCATTGCCATTAAAATGCATTCAGGCCATTTAAATTTTTCTACTAAATGATTAAATGCACAACAAAAAAATATTACAAAACGTACTGTCAATGCGCATAATTCACATATTTCTGTACATCAATATAAATTATTTAATTATACACTTGGCTGTCATTAAGTTTTTTCTAATACCATAAACCTTTGTCAACAGCGAGGCGAATGGTTTATGTACTTGAATTACAATTGTCTCTTGCGTTTGGTTTGAATACCCGGTAAATGAATTATAAATTATCAACATACATCATTAATAATGCAATATCTGTATATGATCGAAGATACGTATTTCAATCTGTGTACAATATTGATGTTACTCTGTTAGAAATTCTATTCAACATGTAAAATTATTATTCTAATAAACAAGTATCAAATACATAAACAATTCATAATTTAACATGTCTAAGACGTGATTAATTTTCATAATTACATGTTTTACCAACTTTACATAACAACATGTTCGAACACACGTCTCGCTTTAATATGTGATTTCCTAAAAAATACTGAAGCCATTAAGTACTTCGAAAATAGTTTTGTTTAGTCTGCTGTCATAGATTCCAAGTTTATTGTTATTTTGGCTTTGTTCAAATTTTATTAGATTAACCCAAAGTGTATTAATGTTTTAATAATGGTATGGTGTGCTATACATAATTACACATTTTTAACATTATTTTACGGCTTAAAAGAATTTGGTTCTAAGTTGTTTAACGTCGCACTGTTGGCGGTCGTATTTTATGATAGTCTTTACTAAATTAGGGTATAAATCTATGTTCTAATGTAGACGGACGGGGGTGGTAACTTTACGAAAGCAAATAATATTTGATAATCATTTGAAACCCATCTTTCCAATCTATATCCCTTTTGTGTTTTACTAACACAATTGTGCGGGTAGGGCAAAAGGACCATGTCAAAAATTTAGTTTTGTATGTTTTTTGAACCAACTAACACATTTGTGAATTCCTTTTTAACTTATTTTCGTCCGAAAAAAACACTATATCTATACACACAATTGTGTTGGTTTTACTTCAAATAAAGCGAAATTTTTTATCAACAACGCCATTACATATTATGGTTTTTTACTCACAAATTTGTGTGGGTTGGACTAAAATTGAGCCAATTTTTTTATTTTCTTGGTTGGGAAAGGGATATGACTTGTAGGTTCTTGACATTTAGCAAATTTGAAAATATTATCTTTTAAAAGTATAGTGAGTCTATTACGACAACAAAATGCGCTAGAACATTTCTGAATTTTAAGATGATGAAATAACGAGTGCGTGCATCAAATTCAGAAAAATAAAATTATGCATTAGCGAGTCTGCCTTGCAAAAAGGTAAGGGTTGAATTTGCATATGGATTCTTAAAAGTTGCGAATAATTTGTGTATACATTAATATTGTGTAGAGATGCCGAACTTCCATCGTGGCGCGTCCCCAGGAGGTGGATAAGGAAATGTTCTTTGCCGGGAGGGTAGGTGGGAAAACAAATACCATCCAAGGACCAAAGCTGGCTAGGGGAAGGAACGTCGAACAATAAACCAACCATGGCAGACCAAGAGAAGAACAATACTCAGGGGTGCAGGGATTAGGATACCCCGTACTGGTGACTTCGGAAAGTGAGCGAGTGGGCTTCGAGGAATTTCTTAGTAAATTTGATTCTAAGAAAATTCATATCTCAAGATTTTCACCGATCGGCGCCTCTATAATATTTAGGTGGACCTATATGTGCACTCTACTTGAGCCAACCCGTTTAAAATTTTAATGGTGCCCGCATATCTAAAACAACATTCAATTGAAGAACGGAATTTCCTAGCTTTAGATATGCGAGCTCCATTAGAACTTTATTCGGGTTGGCCCAGGTAGAGGGCACATATAGGTCTACTAAAATATTATAGTGAAAATCTTGAGATATGAATTTTCTTAGAATCAAATTTACTAAGGAATTCCATTCTTCAATTAAATGTCGTTTTAGATAGCCGAGTTCCATTAGAATTTTCATCGGGTTGGCAAGAGTGGAGTACACATATGGGTCTACGAAGTTGTTATTGTGACAATTTTGGCAACCCGTTAAAATTTAGAGATATGATATTTTCATAGAATCAAGATTTATTGGAAATGCCGGGTTTCACAAGAATGCCGTTTTAGGTATTTAACATCCATTAGAATTTTATTTTGGTTCGCACTAGTAGAGTACTTCTATAGGAATTTAAATCATCTATCTTTTTTTAATGTTGAGTACTTTGAAGGAATTTATTTATTTAAATATTAAAGGAAATCGATTCAGTACATTGCAATTATGATTTCAAGAAAATACGATTTTAACTTTTTTTTTTAAAACTGGTTTTTGATAAATTAAAATCAAATTGATCAATTACGGCATTGAAAGATTTTGCAGATCGATTAATGGGATTGTTGTCGCCATAGTTGGTTGGATCTTGTTCAAACGCCAAAAATTGATGATTACGCAAAGTCCTGCTTGGGACATTTATGGATATGTTTTCCAGGATGAAGGATGAATCAATGTGGCCGAGAAGGACATTTCCGATAAAAGCGGCATCCAGAAGAAGACGCCTGTTTTCAAGCGTGCACATGTTATATTCTTTGCACCTTGAAGAGTAAGGAGGTAAACGAGCCACATTTTCGTAGAATGGTATGTTGTAATCATAATTCCAGCCAGTTTTCTTCAACAGGAATATAAGAATTTTTTTTTGTATGCTTTCGATTCTGTTCAAGTGCACAGCGTAAGAGGGGCTCCAAACCGTTACAGCATACTCTACTTGAGATCTTACATAAGCGTAATATAATGTGCGTATAGTATGTATATCTGTGAATTCCCCAGTCCACCGCTTGACAAAGCCAAACATGGAGTTAACTTTAGCAATACAATTATCTATATGACGGTTAAAACTAACGTTTTCAACAAATGTGACTCCTAGATCAATAATCTCACGTACTCTTGGAACTTCCGCACCATTTATTTTATATGCCGAAGTTATTGGATATTTTTTCCGACGAAACGACATAATTTTACATTTGGTAATATTGAGGTGTAATGAATTTCGGACACATCACTCACTAAGTCTGTTTAGGTCATCCTGCAGTTTATCAACATCATGCTCATGTTTAATTGTGTGAAATTTTTTTACATCATCAGCAAATATTAGAACATTTGAGTGTTTGATTATCTTGGCTATTCTATCGATGAACACAATAAAAATCCAGGGTCCAATATGCGATCCTTGAGGGACACCAGAGGTCACTTTGATAACATTGGATTTCTCATTCCCAATTAATACATATTGCAGTCGGTTTGTCAGATACGATTTGAACCAATTAATAAATTCTGTTGAAAACCCGAATTCGTGCAGACTTTGGAGTGCTTTGAGGTGGCATATAGAGTCGAACGCCTTGCTAAAATCAGTATACGCTACATCTACTTGATGATGATTTTCTACCTCATTTAACATTTTGTAGGTAAATTCGACCAGATTGGTAGATGTCGATCTTCCAGGCATGAACCCGTGTTGGTAAGTAGAGATGTGACGTATCAATGTACATTTAAAAGCATTGCACACAATCAGCTCAAATAATTTAGGAATTGACGAAGATGTTGAAATTCCTGTATAACATGAGACATCCTCTCTCTTACCCGATTTAAAGATATTTGTTATTTTCGACATTTTCCATTTATCAGGAAACACGGCTGTGGTTATCGATTGGTTGAAGAGTTTGCAGAGTGGATTTGTGAAATAAAATGCATTATTATTATTTTCCGAAAACTCCCACTGTTATTTGTTACTTTTCATTACTTTTATTTTTTTTGTAATAAAATCTGTGAACGATGTTTAGTTACTTCTAGCGTAACATAATTTCTTCACAATTTTGCTGTTATTATAATAATGAATTTTAATCAAATTGAACCTAAATAAATATCGTGAATTTAAATTATTTGTTAACCTTACAATTTTATAAAATCACCTAACGCGGGTTTTACATCAAGTAAACTTTTTATTTGATAAACATTTTTGTTATCCAAAAATCATATTTGTATGTGTTTTTAATATGAACAGAGATTATTTTTAAAAACTTTTTATCTTGTTTAAGCTATTAAAAATAACTAGAGATTTAAAGCAATGGAATTTATGAATGTGTAGCGGATTTAATCTTCTACAAAAACTTCGATAAAGAATTAACTTATCGAACTCAAAAGTTTATTAAAGAAACGTCAAATCGACAAAAAGGTTGCGGTTGTCGATAAAACTAATTACTTATACCAGGCTATTTCACTTTTAATGTGAGTATATCGAGTAACCCGCGCTTATTAGATTGTATTAGATATGTCAAAATATTGAAATAGGATGGCGGAAAAATTACATTTATTTAATTTTATTATTTTTCACAGATTTTTAGCAATAAGGTGGTATTGTATAATTTAATCTAACAATTTACGCAATTGTTATTTTAATGTAACAGTGTTAATTGGTTGGTTTTTATGTTATCTTTCTATTTGGAGAAAAAATTCTATTCAAATTTAAGTGGATCCTCTTAGTCCAGCCATTAATATGGCATATACAGTTTTTATGTCTTATACAAATTTAAAATCGAGTCATACGACGTCGACTGACAGTTTCACAGTATTCACAATGTCTAATAGATGTCGCAAGAATCATAAAAAATCTATCAAATAGATTTAATGCATGTTCGTTTGATGTAAAAGCCGCGTAAATGTTCGCAAATCAGTAATACTTCTTCACATTTTGTTTTATTTTGAATTATAGTACAAACTTCATACTTCTCAGTAGAAGTTTGAAGTTTTTCCTAAAATAGTACTAACCGCCATTTTTACATTGTAGGATTAATTTAGGATAAACTTCATTGGCATGAGCCTACAAAGTCTCGGCAATGAATACTTTACGGATGAAGAGGAACTTGAGCAAGAAATTTAACCTAGACAAAAGAAAGTAAATGTAAATAAAAAGAGGAGACTCTCCAAAACGCCATCACCAAATACCAAAACAACCACAACATGTACCCCAAAAGGAACCCTTACCACCACCAACATCAATGTCAGCAATGTTAGAGATTTTAATATAATCAGAGCTCAAGTATTGGCAGTGACAGAGATTCCTGCTCAGTTTAAAGCAATATCCAATAACGATATCAAAATAACAACGCAGTCTGAAAATGACTACCCTAAAATTAAAAAACTACTTAGCGATATAAAAGAAACTGAATCCAATAACAAGGATAGTACACTAAATAAGATGGATTACCATACTTATCAGCTCAAAAGTGAATGATGGTTTCCGAGTCGTAATACGAGGTTTACCGTCATCTACCGAACGCGAAGAGATTAAAGCAGCAATCGAGGACCAAGTAACCAACATTATCGACATTAATAAAAAGTCGACAATTAATAATGAGAAAATTATTAGACACTTCCCATTATTTTATGTAGACCTGTTGCAGTGGGAAAACAATAAGGACATATACGATTTAACTAATGGCTAGAGAGTACCAAGAAAAGATTCCTGACAAACTTAGATTAGTTGATTCTTAATTTCAAAAAAGTACGAGTAACTGTATTGACGTCGTCTTTGAACTTTTTTTGGTTTTACGAACTATTTACTTTAAAGTTTTTTGTATATTTAAGAAATCATATTTCCTGTACCTGTCCAATTCGTAATGACATTTAACAATTTGTTTCTTTTCTTGATCTGTCATTTTTATACAGCACTTTAGTTTGCAACCTTCACAATCGTTTTTATTCCCCAATTACTTTTTGGGTACCAGCTTCTCAGCAGAATTTGAATGCTCCTCTCCAGCTTGATATTTTTTACTTTACGAACAATTTTTGTCCACGTTTCACTTTCTTGTAAATCATTATCACCGATTTCTTCAATTTTTCCGACATTTGAAGCAAATCTTGTACCACATTATCATTCGAGAGATCCGGCATATTCACATCGTCGGTTTGTTCAATTTGAAATTGACAAATGTTATGAACGTTAGCTTTTTCAGATTCAATGTAAGGAATTTCAATTAAGTAGCAATATTGAGAATTAACAAAAAATCAAATTCGAAACTCGTGCAATTTTGTTGAACTGGCAAAATTTTTTAATTGGTAAGGAAAGGTGGTTCTATGCTATTTATGTATTAAACAATATCGTTCATATGCCCACCACGCCTTTGTCGATAGGCCTGCATCCGAACATCAAACTTTTCGATGACTTTTTACAATAAAAGGGGACCAATGATCTCCATTTCAGCTCGAATATTGTTTTTAAGTTGTTGAATTGTTTGTGAATGATTAGCATACACCCCATTTTTCAAATAACCCCACAAAAAATAAGCCAAGGAACTTCACAATTTCTTAAAACTATGCGATCGGCGAATTTTGTGGACAATAAATGGATGGTTGACCGACTTGCATGGCATATCGTTCCGTCTTGTTGGAACCAAAGGTCGTTGATGCGTGTCTTTCAATTTGCTCACAAAAAAACATTTAACATGTTGCGATAACGTTCTCCATTCACTGTAAGGGCATTTCCCTGTTCCTTTCGCAAATCCGACAATTTTGCTTATTAACGTACCCATTAAAATCTTCGTTTCGTTCAAGCATCCAATTAACAAAACAACGACGATTTAACTGGTCTGGTGGCTTCAATTTTTGGAGTTAGTTGAATTATGTATGGATGCAAATGAAGATCAACATACAAAATGCGTCGTAATGTGGTTCGTGACACGTTTAGTTCTTGTGAACGATGACTGGTTGATGTGCTTGGTTCATTACGAATACTTTCACTAACAGCTGCCACTGCATCAGGAGTACGAACTAGATGAACATGTTGATACGGTACGACCTTCCAGTGAACCAGTTTCTTCAAAACGATTAAAAATTTTGCAAGTTGCACGTTCAGTAGGACGTCAAAACAAATTGCTGTTTGAGAGGGGTGTCATTCAAACGATCAACTGTGGTGCAATGTTCGGGCCTAGTCATCAAAGGGAATGTAGGGCAAAAGCGGTGTCATGCAAAGTGTGTGGAAAAATGGGAAGAAAACAACAAAAAAGAAGAAGAAAAAAGGAAACAAAGTCGCTCGTCTGGGGTGACATAGGTAACATTGGTGAGGTAGGTGATGAGAGTGCATGAAGTCTAAGTAGAATTATTTTATCTTGTAGAATAAATTCAAATAATGATAGATCTAGTAAGCGTCGATGGACCAAGACGTATCAAGTAGAGAATCAAAAAGTGGATTTTAAGATCGATACTGGCTTAAATGTGAATTGCGTGTTCTAATCAACGCAAAAAAAATTGAAAACGGAGATTCAAAACAAAGAACTAAATTATCCAGTATTTAAAATTTATGGTACTATGGATATGGATTGTTTGGATTTAAAAACGAAAAAGAAACTGACGACGAGATTTCTTGTTGTGGAAGACACTTTTGAACCAATTTTTGGGTTAGATAGCTCTATTAAATTCAATCCTTTTTGGACTATTGGACATTGACTCAATTACCTGCTTGCCAACAACAAAGGAACAGTTTGTGAAGGTTTTTCCCGATATTTTTAATGGTCTGGGGAGGTTTCCATTAAAACAATCTATTATACTGAAAGAAGACGCAGAGCCGTCATTGCATTATAAAAAACGAATACCGCATAGTCTACTAGAAGCCAACATACTGGATTAACAACCTGCAGATTGTAGAGAAGTCAAACTGTAAATTGAGAATTTGTTTGGATCCTAGTGGGCTACACAGGGTCATTAAACGTGAACATTTCCTCATTCCCACTATAGATGACGTTACCAGTCATATGACGGATCAGATAGTGTTTACGGTACTTGACTTGTCAAGAGGATTTTGGCAGATGCAACTGGATCAGGTCAGTTCAGATCTGATCTAAACTGCGCACCGGAAATGTTTCAGCGAAACATGGTCCAGATGTTTGGTGATTTACCGGGAGTCGTAGTGTATTTTGATGACATTGCAATTATGGGTCGGACCGAGTGGGATCACGATCGGGCTTTGTCGTTGCTTATAGAGCGCGCCCGAAAAAATGTCGTTAAATTTAATTCGGTAAAAATTCAGTCTCGGAAATCACAGGTAGAATTCATCGGTCATATTTTATCATGTGATTCGTTTGGGTGAGAGAATAAGTACCGTGAAGCAATTTGTAGAACGACAAAGCAAGAAAACAATCAAGATGTCATGCGACTCCTTGTACTATTCACATTTCTTGCAAAATTCATCCCGAACCTATCAAAGAGATCTGTAGCAGTGCGCAATCTTACGCAAAACGATGTCCCATTTGAGTGGATTGAAACTCATGAACGCGAGTTTTGTAACTTTTTAGAGGTAGTGACCTCTGACCTTGTTTTGGCAATTTACGAGAACAAGCCTGTAGTCGTTCAGACGGACGCATCAAATTGTGGATTGGGCTGTGTGCTAACACAGGGGGGGATACAACCTATGGCTTTGGCATCTTAAACACCGAGCTAGAGTGAGAAGAAATGGGCTCAAATCGAGAAAGAGCTTCTTGCAATAGTATTTGCATGTGAACGATTTTATTACTTCCTGTATGGTCGTGAATTCATGGAAAGTGACCACAAGCCATTAGAAACATTGGTTAAGCGTGATATGGATAATGTTACCGCCCGATTACAAAGAATGTTTATGTTTCTGCTCAAATATCCTAAATTAAGTGTAACTTATAAACCTGGTAGAGACATGCTTGTGGCAGACTGCTTGTCTCGTGTGCCTTTACCGCATGTGATGGAAATCACGCGTTTCATCATGCGTTTCATGTGGTAACAAGGGCTGCATGCCTGTCGGGGGAAAACTATAAAGCATATTGTTCTACGATCGAGCAAGAAGAGCAGTATAAACGTATTTGTATGTTCATTGATAACGATTGACCGAATTATCAGATACTTAACAACTTTAGTCAGGAACTCTACAAAGTCAAATCAGAATTAGATTTTGAGAATGATATGCTTTTTCGTAACCATCGGTTGTTGATACCCATCGGGCTACAAAATAAAATCGCTAAGTGGTTGCATTTGTCACATCTTGGAATTGAGAAAACTCTTGCTCGTGCTCTAGACTGCATTACTGGTGGCCTGATATGAATAAACAAATAAAAGACATTGTAATGGCATGAAAGACATGCGAAACTTTCAAGAGAAATAATCAAAGGGAGCCATTGGTACAGGAAGAAATACCTGTGGTGGACATTTTTGAGTGCGCTAGAATGAATACCTATAATTGACGCATACTCTAGTTTCCTCATAGTGGAACATATTGAACACAAATCCGCAAGTCACGTTATGTAAAAGTTGCGAAAGAACAATTATATTAGTGGATATCCGACAAAAATAAAGTGTGACAATAACCCCTTTAACTCGGATGAATTTGACAGGTTCCTGGATGAATGTTACATGATCGTACAATATTCGAGTCCAAGATATCCGTATAGAGCAATGACTTAGCGGAAAAGGGAGTGGCAATCGCAAAAATATATTTAAAAGGGATGTTATGCAAAATGGAGAAACGGCTCAGTATATCGAATTTTATTTTAATGGCTGCAAGCCAATAGTCGGGTAAATCGCTTAAAATGGTAAAAATCGGATTTATAACAGATTTTTCAATCAGTTTGCCATAGAGTTTTTGAAAAATAAATGAATTTACCGAAAAATTTACTTTAAATTGACTTTTACCCGACTATTGTCCCGCAGCCATTTGTGTATAAATATTAGTTTAAAAAAATTTTTGTGGTAAAGGTTCGTCCCTATTGTTCATAATTCTAATATAATTTTTTTTACTGCGTGATTGGGATATAATGGGGGCCATAAGTAACTGAACATTGTATTTTTGATGTAACTTTTTTATTTTTTTAATAAAAATGGCTGCTGGCTAATAGTCAAGTAAAAGTCAATTTTAAGTAGTTTTTTTGGTAAATTCAATTATTTTAAAAAAACTCTATGAAAAACTGATCGAATAATCTGTTCTAAATCCGATTTTTACCATAGTAAATGATTTACCCGACTATTGGCCCGCAGCCAATGAACAATTTTAGTTTTTATCATGAAGAGTTTTAAAATAATTAAATTTTAAAAACAATATCTGTTAGATGCCTGCCAGCAGCCTCTTCGTAAGCTGCTGCCCTTTGTTGTACCTCGTACATAACTGAAGCCAAAACTGGTTGATCAGTCGCAATAATATCATTTATTATGTGGTCTTTTAGTTGTTGCAGTCCTTGCGGTTTATTTGCGTATACACGATCTTTTAAATATCCCCACAAAAAGAAATCTGGTGGTGTTAAGTCGGGTGATCATGATGGCCAATTAACATCTCCAAATCGTGAAACGATACGGATTCCAAAAACCATTCGCAGCTAATTCGGTCTTTGCCTTGCAGTATGGGATGCAGCTCCGTCTTGTTCAAACCATATTTCTTGAGTAATATCAAGTTCAGGAAACAAAACATTTTCTAACTCTGAATCGCTCACCATATTGAGTCAATACATTGCCATCTTCGTCTTGAGACAAGTACTGGCCGTAGATCTTGTCTGCTGATATTCCGCACCAAACTGTGACTCTACGTGTATATGCAACGGACGCTGTTGAATCATTCTTGGGTTTTCAGTGCCCCAGATTCTAAAATTTTGCTTATTAACATAACCACTTCAATGGAAATGCGCTTCATCGGTCATTATAATTTTCTTCATAAAATCAGGATCATCCGTTTATAATTCGGTAAATTTTGCACAAAATCTTAAGCGGGTTGCATAGTCTTGCAGCAAAATTTCATGTACCATTTGTGTCTTGTACGGAAAAAGCAAAACATTTTTGTCATTATTCTGCGCAGTGAAGTTCTGGACATTTGAAGTTGTGTGGCACGTTTACAAATCGATGTTTCAGGGTTCTCATTTACACTCTCCTGAACTCGTTCGATATTATCTTGACTTCGTGCTTCAAGCGGTCTTCCACTCTGAGATAAGTCACTAACAGATTACGCTGACTGAAAACAAGGCGACTATATATTGTGTACTTAATTTCGTGACGGTGCATTTCTGGTGTTAAAAAAATTTCGAAATTTTCTTTGGGTTTGAATTGACAAGCAAAATACAACTCAACATTTTTTGCTCGTTCCTTGTTCCAAAAATACAATGTTCAGTGACTTATGGCCCACCCTGTAGAACGTCTACGTAGTAATCTGTAGTAAAATAGACGGTGTCAATTTGAAAAAGATTATGACATTTTAGCAAGTTAAAATCGAAATAAATTTATTTACTATGAGCAAGAAAGTAGTTGCAAGAAAGTTGTGCAAAATCTCAGTCCAGTATCAAAAGTGATTTAGTAGCAATTTAGCACATAGTGTTAAACATAAATCTCTTTTAGCAGTTAGCGTTAAATGTGACGCTAACATATACGAAAAGTGTTAAAAGTAATTAAATTTTAATGTACTCAGTGTTATTTGTTTTGACAGTTTGCGTTTATCAAAACGTTTCAAACCATTAAATTTGGCATAGTTAAATTTTTAAATTGTATCACGTTCGTATAATAATTAATGATTAAAGTTGTAACAGACTTTTATAAATAATATAATGTCTACAGTTTTTAACGGCCATAAAATTTGTTTAACAATGCCCAATTGTATAAAACATAAACACTTTAATACACGTACATGACGTAAATCCACAGACACCGAATCGTTGTTTCTACATTTATATGAATATAAAATAAGGCTGAGGCGAGGTTTTATCTTTTGTGTTAAAGAACATTTTATGAATATTTAATAATCTCACATCTTACTATTCATAAATAGTTATTCCGTTAATATTTAATTTTCTAAAAGATTTAGATTAATGAAATTGTTTATCTATCTCGAGCCACACCAACCTCTTATACATATGCCAGTACACACACATACACTTTCACATTTTTCTCAATCCGGTATATGGAAATGACTAAGAAGAATAAAACTGAATTGTTTTATGAAAAGAAAATTTATAATATTTTATACGCATAAAGTTTACGAGTTGGTTTGTGGGAATATTGCCAGCTTTTCCGATATAATATTAAACAAAAATGTCGTTATTATTATTATTATTATTTTATTTCTGACACTTTTGTTATTTTAAACATTTAATTTCAGACGTCAATTGAACAAAATATTTACTTATCCACGTTTTTGTAAAACTGGAAGTCAAGGATTATAAATTACTATCACATGAATTTTATATTACAAATAAACTGCAGGCATGAACTCGAAATACTTTTTCTTGGCCAGAACATTAATTGTCTTGCGATTGATCGAACTTATTTTGTCAGACACAAAAAATCATTAGTATTCATATCGCAAACCTAAAAAATTAAAGGCTCGTTCTCATCATGTAATAGTTGTGGTACATAACAAAGAAAATATTTGATCATGACAATTATTTGTAATTTGTTGATAGGAGAGCTGTGCTATTGTGAATATTTGTTTCGAATCATGTGTCTCGTTTGAGGCATTCGTTTGAAGTACAAGTACAAACGTTTGAATTATATGTCAAAATTTTATGACAATCCGACTTTATTGCAAACTAAAGGCAAGTTACAGTTGTTTTAGTAGCGCTTTGGAAATAACTATTGTTATTTCCAAAGCACTGAAAAATTAGAAGGATGAATATGTTGTGGCCAATGTAGAACTTGAATATACCACACTTAATTTTAAAAGCGAAAAATTGAACTTACCAGATTCTATAATAAAAAATCGTTAGTCCACCTTAAATTTCAGAAAACCAACAAGGTCAACCCTTGTTGAAAATTTAATCTTTATTGCAAAAATGGAAAAGCTCCTAAGGAAGGTGCCAGTTCCGTTTCACCGATGTTCAACACATTTCTCATGGATCTCCCAATTTATGGAAAACGCGTTAGTATGAAGTTTTATTCCGAATAGTCAATTCGAATTGATTGTACAGATGCTGACTTTCGGTGGAATAACGTTTTTTTTAGCAAAACTCGCCATTTTGGTGGAGAAAGGAACAATTAAATTCTACACCGAAGGCTCCAAGCTTGATGGTAGAGTGGGAGCTGGTCTGTGGAGAATTAAATGTGAATGCGATTATCTTTTTGTCTTCCTGATTACTGCAGGGTGTATCAGGCTGAAGTTGTAGTGATAGAAGAGGTCAATAACTGGGGCTCTATCATGATTTCCGCGGCAAGTCTTAAAAATTTCCGATATGTAATTTTCGATCCGATTTAATTTTCCTATCATGAATTCCTCTATCGAAAAGATTATAAACGCACTCATTTAACGTCATAAACGCAATCATTAATGTCAGCTGATGGGATTTGTCAGTATATATGACATTAGTTTGCACATCAATTTTGTTTTGGTTTGAATGCCAATTGTGATTTATGTTGAATTAAATTTTTTTTGGCTTTTTTTTATTAGAAATGCAGAAAATGAAATACACGTTCAATTAAGAATCGAACGGCGGATTTTAAGGGCAAATCTGATCTCAAGTAGAACAAATCTACTAATCTACTCTAGTTGCCAAATCCTTATGATTCTCCATAAAATCAACAATAACCTCAAATTGTTTTGGGTTTGATTTGGAAAATTTCGCTGTCCTAAAAAAGTTTGAAAAATAATTTATTGTTATAAATACAAATATTTACTACAAATAAACATAAACATATTTTTATTTTATTTTTACTTACATTATTAATTTATTTTATATTTTATTTTAAAACGCAAAACGTAACAAACGACAGTCAATCGTCAACACAAAAGCAAATGTCAGCCCAAATATTTTCTCCTTCTTTTTGATTTCGTTAGTTTTCTCGCTATCGAGTAGATGGCGAAAAGGTATCGTGTTTGGTGATTCCAAATTCACGATATTGTGTAAAAATTGTTTGCGGAAATCATGATATGCCGTTGAATCATAGTTTAATATCATTGACTGATATCACTATATATGGACAGTCGGGCGGCCTTGCTGTCTACTGGATTCGGATTCAGTTTCTCTGGCGTCAAGGGTGGATTTGGATTGTCACACATCTCTTAACGAGAAGAATGGACATTTCAATATCCAGTTGGTCTTGGTTCCAGGCCATTCTGATGTTGAGAGGAATTGCAGCGTAGACGAATTAGCAAGGTATGGTACGACTCTTCAACTGGAACCAGGGAGAGAATGTGTAGGAAGGCCTATGTCTTTGCTGAAAACAGCAAGCCATAGGAAAGCAGTTGCTTTAGGGTAGCGAAGCAAGTATGACCTGAGCTGAACTTAAAGCGCTACAAGATCTTAATCACACTAAGGAAGCGTGATTTCTGACTGCCTCTACGGAGATCATGCAGAAAAGGCTGGGTCTGAATGCAAATGACTTCTGCAGAAGCTGCAAGAACGAGAAGGAGGAGACTCTTGTTCACTTCCTATGCTCATGTCCTGTGCTAGCTTTCAGAAGAAATGATCACTTGGGCAAATACACTATGGACAACCGTTCTGGTAATGAAAGCTATAATGTGCAAGATCTTTTACGCTATGTGAATAGCACTTTAAACAGAGTGTAATAATGTCGGACCCTAGGAGTTCTGCCATGCTGAATGTGCCTACGCCATTACACATACAACTGGGTTAGGATTTTATCATGAATTCAATATGAAGTTCTGGAATTAGACCATATTAAATGGAACTTGGTCATTTCTTAAGCAATAGTGGTCAAATTTAGGTTTATAGAGCATGATTGGAAGTCTTACATCAATTTTGGCTGAAGTTTTGGATTTTTCGCCATTGTTGGATGGAAATTGGTCATTTCATATTGGATGGAACTTAGATATTTCTTAAACACTTATAGGCATGGCCAAATTTATTATGTACAACTAGATTAGGATTCTTTTCTGGAGTGGTCGTTAAATTTGAACAGAACAAGGATTAAAGCACGTTAGTTTTTCGAATATTTTTCAATAATAAATGTGACACATCTTTATGACTACTAAATTGTGACGAAACAAATTAGTAAACATTTTCAGCAATCACCCTGCATTTAAAATTATAACTAATTTTATTCATAATTTTTTTTTATTTATTTCAGGTGAGTGGATTACAAACGCATAAAACAAGGATTATTTGTTAGGGTTATCTTGACTTCCTAAAGGCTAAGTACTCAAGCAAAACTGTTAAATTATTTATTTTTTAAATATGAAAGATGGTCCAACGGTATTATAAAATTTTAACTAAATAAACATAAATTATACTTAAATCTTGAGAATTGTGAGATTAGTCATTGCTTTCTATACAACTGGTCTTAACTAGCAGTAGGGGTACAAATCAAAAGGATTTGGAAGAATATGATGCCCAGGTCCAAGATTATCGTTATTATTATTTTTTTTAAGTTGTTTGGACCCAAAGAAGTTCCCGTATTCATAATGCCACAATGAACCCATGATGCAAGCTCAAGCTTTAACTGCTCTGACAAAGTGTAAGAGCTTGAACCAGGGCATACCAATATTCAAAGATCTGTGTTCAAGGAATGGGATCTATCTGTTTCGAAAGCTGTACAACTGCAATTCAAGTGAATGTTGTCATCAACCTCTTTGAGACGGTTATCTCACAAAGGGGTACGAGCGAGCCCCAGTAATTTTAGATAGAGTTTTAAAATGACCATGGTCCGTAAGAATAGTGACAAAACTACTAAGTTAATTTCAGATTAGATTCACAAATAAAGTATTTCGCCTTTTATTAGGTCGGATACGGCGGTCGTTAGATACATACATAATTTATGAATTTATTAAATTTCACAATATTATTTAAATTAATAAAGTGTTGTGCTAATTCCCTATATAGTTTCCCTATATAGAATTGAATGTGAAAAGCGAACAGAATCCATGTCCAGGTGGGTTGTCAGTAGCGTTAGATTATACAGATACGACGGACTCTAATTGATAACGTCGCAACCGGTAAAATAAGTGCGTAAGTAGTAATTTCACCATTTCCCTATTGAAGGGAGTTGCAATACATCAAGTTTAGGCAGAGGCCTATTAAAACCTAATACTATCGTTATAGGCTCCTCTGAGTATACTATACATCATTTTGGCGTGTTTCGATCAATAAATTCAAATGTTGAGTGTGTGCGACGATCATTGATTTCGTTTCTTCTCAATACCAATCTTCATTAAATCAAATTCCACAATTTACTCAATATTTTAGCTAAAAATTTAGGATAATTCAAAATGTGTTTTACTTGTAGTAGACTTTTAGGCGTTCTGCAAGAAACCGCTTGAAATGATTTCTCAAATTTATCTAATCCGAATTATATCAACGTTATGCAATCCGATCTGATTTGAAATCCAAAGCAATTCTGGCAGTTCGTCTATGTCAACAGAAATTTCATGGTTATCCGATGGTTAAGTACGATGTTTACTTATAGGTACAATGATTCTAAATTTATTATCCATCTGTAAGCTGATTTCTTCAGTTTTGATAAAAGCGTCTCAGAGTCTGATGCAAACTGTGAATCACTTAAATAACTATGCTCAAATGTCTGTGACCTCCAGCAATATTAATCGGGTTATAAATGCCGGAAAAATTAACGGATGAAAGATGATTTTTCAACTGGTCGATGGTATACCTGGTAAGACCGCACTCATATGTCCGTTGCATAAAAAAGGCGACCGTCTTAAATGTGAAAAATTTCGTGGCATAGCTCTATTGAACACTGCTTACAAAGTGTTGGCTAATGTTGTACTTGCCAGACTCCTCCCTTTCGCCGAAAACATCATTGGCTACTATCAATGTGGTTTTCGTCCCAACCGTTCGACCACTGACCAGTGTTTCACCATGAGGATGATCTTGGAAAAATGTTGGGAGTACAACATAACCATACATCAACTATATATAGACATCAAACAGGCGTATGACAGTATAAACCGCAACAACCTATGGGCCGCGCTCATATGCCTGGGAATCCCAGGGAAACTTGTTTCTCTGTGTAAATTAACAACGTCTGGGTCTGTATGTAGAATCGTAATTGAAAGATCTGTGTCAGATCTCTTTGAAATAACATCTGGTGTTCGACAGGGTGATGCACTCGCGCCTTTGTTGTTCAATTTGGCGCTTGAGTACGTAGTGAAGAAAAGCAACATCGAAACTTCGCGCTGTATATTTAATAAGTCAGGCCAAATTCTTGGATATGCAGATGATATCGTGCTTCTTGGCCGAAGGCCTAGCGATATCAAAGACAGTTTCATACCGCTCGATCACTGCGCAAGAAGATTTGGTTTGGAGGTGAACAGCAGTAAAACCAAATATTTAGCAACACCTAGGAACATCTCTATGACAAATCTCGGAATTGGCGACCACAATTTTGATAGCATCAAAAACTTTAAATATCTCGGGTCAGTTATAACATCGTCGAATGATATGCAGGCAGAAATAAATCCCGAATCGCTGCCGGACAACGAGTTTTCTACGCCAAATCAAGATTATTGCGATCGCAACATCTATCGTAGTCGTGCAAGCTCGCACTTTATAAAGCACTTATTACACCTGTGCTGGCTTTTGGAAGCGAGAACTGAACCATGACCTCTAACGATTGTAGATTATTATCTACCTTCGAAAGGAAGGTTATCCGTTCAATCTTTGGTCCAATTAAAGTTGTGAACAACGAATATCGGATTTGTATGAATCACGAAATAAAGCAACTCCTCGGAGGCAGCGATATCATCGGATTCTTCAAATCCAATCGAGTGAGATGGCTCGGCCACGTTACAAGGCCTCCACAACAACGAATGGTAAATAAAGTGTTCCACCAACAACCTGCCGGAGTGCGTCGTAGAGGAAGACCCCGACTACGCTGGCGTGATGATATCGAACAAGATGTACGAACATTAGGATGTCGAAACTGGAGGACGAGAGCGGTGGATCGAGATGGGTGGAGGGCCTTAGTGCAGGCGGCGAAATCCCTTCATGGGATGTGAAAACCAGAGAAAGAGAGAGATGGTATACTTTCAATGATCATGAAAAATGTACTAATTATTGGGGGTGGGGATTTTAATCAGACTTTGCAAACTACATATCAAAAGGTAAATTTCACTGCATTGCTAATCTCTTTGACAGTATTGTATGCGATAATTTTATTATAAATCATTGATTCTTCGCAGCCATGGTATTGTAGAAGGACGGAAATGACGTTGATCAATGCAAGGCAATAAATAATGATAAACTTCCACAACTCTCTAAAATATAATCTGAAGTACAGTAGGGAGACCCAATTACCCAAACGTACTTCAACCTATAGTGTGTCTTCCTTTCTAATGAAGTTGTCTATATTTCAATTACAATCAGATATTAAAGTACGCCCCTGACACAATTGATTTGACATTCATAAATGAGAAAAACTATTGTTCCATGGATAATGATCGAGAGCCGCAACTAGTTATCGAGTATTTGAAGGATAAATTAAGACCTTTGAATCTCATATCAAAATTTATCTAATTTAGTAATTAGTTGTAGTTGGGAAATAGGTTCATAAGATACTTGGCCGAATCAAGAAAGAAGATACAAACAAAATGTTAAATCACAAAGACTTAACGACAACGTTAGAGGTATTACCTATTTATTAGAATTTTAAATGATTCAAAAATTTTCAGATTCCTCTAAGTTGGCCTAATGTACTTGTGTATTTCCTAAAATATATTGTATCGAAAAAAATACAATTGTATTGCAAATTACATCAGTGTTAAACCCAAGCTTAACTTTGAAGTATTTTTATTGGATTCGTGTTACATAAACTTGCATTCACCAGAAGAAATTTATTACGATTTTTTTTGAATTCGTATGCATGTGAAGTTATCCCAGTTTTTTCATTTTATACCTCTATAAGATGATTTAAATTATAAACACAACAACAAAATATCTCATCTCAGCTTTTTTCATAACCCTAATGCTGCACCAGCACTTGTAGTACAATCTAATGAAAATGGTGCTGGATTTTTTTAAAAATTAATTACAACATATTGACATAGTTCAACCCTCAAAAAACTACCCATATTTTAGGTTAAACTGTGTTTTGGGCGTTTCAGTTAATATTTCTTATATCGTACTGGGGGCGGTATTGTAATTTTCTACAAATTAACTACAACATATTGGCATAGCTCCTCACCCCTTCCCCAAAAGCTACCCCTACGGGGTGCAACTTTTAAAAACCTTCTTTTTCGTCACACCACTAGTGCCGGGGTAGTACTGCAATATTTTTACAATAAAATGGCATAATTTAACTTATAGAAAACTACCCCAAAAGGAAGCAACCGTTTAAAATCATTGTATCGTACTGGTTGATACAAGAAGATTTTACTAAATAAATTACAATGTATTAGAATAGCTCAATTGCCAAAAACTGCCCCTAAAAGTGCATCACTTTAAAACAATAATTCTCTGTATAGGTAACCCCCTCAAATAGGTACCCATGCATTTATTACAACAGCCCACACCCACGAAAATCGATCATATAGCATAGAACTTCCTTCTCATGCAAGAAATAGGAAACCATGAATTTATTACAACAGCCCACACCCCTTCATGGGATGTAAATGCTAGAGAGAGAGAGCCCACACCTCCAAAAATCGATCAAAATTCATTCAATTACATTCCTATGCAAGAAATAGGAAACCATGCATTTATTACAACAGCCCACACCCCCAAAAATCGATCAAAATGTATCGAATTACATTCCTATGCAAGTTTTTAAAAGTTGCACCCCGTAGGGGTAGCTTTTGGGGAAGGGGTGGGGAGCTATGCCAATATGTTGTAGTTAATTTGTAGAAAATTACAATACCGCCCCCAGTACGATATAAGAAATATTAACTGAAATGCCAAAAACACAGTTTAACCTAAAATATGGGTTTTGAAGAATTGCACCCGTTAGGGGTAGTTTTTTGGGGGTTGAACTATGTCAATATGTTGTAATTAATTTGTAAAAATTCCAGTACCACCCTCACTACGATACAATAAATATTAACAAAAATACGAAAAGTGTGGTGTAGCTTTGTCTAACGCCAGCCCACACACGAATTGCAGGATAACGGGACCTGTAAAAAATTTTCTAACTGTGTAACAAATTTGTAATTAATTTGTAAAAAATTCCAGTACCATTTTCATTGGATTGTGCTACAAGTGCTGGTGCAGCATTAGGGTCATGCTTTTTTCGTTTATTTGTCGTTCATGTAAAACAAATAGCTGTGTTTTATTATTCCAGCACTATGCGGCGCTGAATGGGAAATTTCTCCTGAAACTGCAGCTATTATTCACTGGTGTCGCTATACCATAAAAATGAAAAATAAATGCGACCATAAAACAAACATTTATCATCTGAAATATACTAAATAACATTTATTATGACATGACGTTATAAACACGAATTCATCTTGCTACGTTTTAAATGTTTATAGTAAGATTTAGCTTGTTTTTTATTAGCGCTCGATAGATTTGTCCGGAGCAGCCAATTTTCTATATCAAAACTTCTATTTAGCGCGCTATTGTTGCATGTAATTAATTTATTTAACTCTAAACTAAGATTTTTGATTCAACTTTTTAATTAAAAATCGACATAAAAATATTTTGCTCTACCTATTTATTTGGAGCGCTATCCATGTGTAAACTCCTGAAACCATTAGAAATCTTACAATACAAATTTAAAACACAGCAGGATGAATTCTTGTTTATAACGTCATGTAAAAATAAATGTCAGTTAGTATATTTCAGGTGATAAATGTTTGTTTTATTGATGAATTTAGTTTTAATTTCTATAGTACAGCGACACCAGTGAATAATAGCTGCAGTGTCAGTAGAAAATTGCCATTTGCCTTTGGATAGTGCTCGAACAATAAAACACGGCTATTAAGTTTCTACTGATTTCAGGGGTTTACAAAATAAAGGCCTTTTCAAATTTACCGTTGAAATGGATAGTGTTCCCGATAAATAGGTAGAGCAAAATATTTTTTATCGATTTTTAACTAAACAGTTGAATGAAAAATCTTAGTTTAGAGTTAAATAAATTAATTATTTGCAAAAATAGCACGCTAAATATAAGTATAATTGGGTGCTCCGGATAAATCTATCGGGCGTTAATAAAAAAACATGGATATTATTTCTATACATTTTCGATATGGCCCCATATAAATTTATATGAAAATCGTCCATAACTTCCAAACCCTTTCTGGGCTGGAAATAGCGATTGATGTTTCGAGATGGTATGTAAATAAGTGATCGCTGACCGAATGGCCAGCACCAGCCGTATGTTCAAATTTGAGGACATGGCCAAGTTCAAAAAACTTAGATTAAGTTAAATAAAAATTTGTATCTCTTAAGAACTTGCTAGGCCGCAAATGGATTTTTATGTTTTGAGTTGGTAATGATAGGGGCAAACTGGTGTGAACTCCCCTTTGCCAGCCTAATGATGGGATCAGCATTTTCTCATTGCAGAATGGAAATGGGTTTTTTCATCATCTTATTTCGATCCGTAATGAAATTGGACGCAACTATAATTCCTTGGCAGAATGGAAAATTCAGGGTTCTCTTTCATGTCAACTTATCAGATCTATAGCCGTCCTCGATGCAGCCACTGTTTAAGGAAGAACGTGATAAGCAAAATGCGCAGGAGTTGGGAGTTTTTCGATACCAGAAAAGATTTTTCAAATAATGGTGAGCGGTACAGTGCCACCCGTGGTTCGATATCGCCCCATACTGTATCGCTCAAGTCACCGGTGCATTTTTCTAACTGTTTATGTATTTAAATTTGTTAGTAATTCCGATAAAGAATCATAATAATGAGCCAAACGAACTATTTCCTATTTCAGACATCATTAGATCAAGCCACAATTTATCTGCCATTGGAGGAACTTAACCTGAGATTTTGGAACTTGTCCATTTACTCAAGTTTTAACATACGGCTGGTGCTGGCCATTTGGTCAGCAATCACTTAATTACGTACCACCCCAAAACATCATTCGGTATTTCCGGCCCAGGAAGGTTTTGGAAGTTATAGATGATTTTCATATAAATTTATATGGGGCCATATCGAAGGTGGAAGATTGTTCCATTCCTAACATAGGGCTGGCACTGGGGTCCTCATTGTAAGTTAGCCCTTAATATAGTAAACTTATAATATGGCGCATTATTATTTCGCACTTAAACTATACAGAATTACTATTGCCAAAACATATACATTATTTCCAAGTATTTGTTTTAGATGAACAACAAATAAACGAAAAAATCTGGGATGAGATATTTTGTTGTTGTGTTTATAATTTAAATCGTCTTATAGAGGTGTAAAATTAAAAAAGTGGGATGGAATAGAATAGTTTCGTGTAATAATAACTAAAAAAAATTCCTGGGATGAAAAACTGGTACAATTTCACATGCTTGAAAGACTGGAAGATGTTCGTGTACAATGTGCAAATTTCAGTATTTGTGCAGTTGGCCTGGATCCTTCGACGAACATCTTATAAGAGTAGAGATGTACCTTAAAAACCGGATGCGCTTGAATCTCGCGATATTTCAAAACGCGATATTTCGAAACGAGATATGACAAAACGAAATATGGTACAAAACGTTATATTTCAAAACGCGATATTTCAAAACGTGTTATTGTACAGAATATGCATTGCGAAGCGGCGGGAGCGCAGCGACCCGATTGATACCGATCCTATATACTCTCGCTCCTATCGATTTTTAAATTCCTATAAACTGAAATTAAATTTCCCCTTCACCCGGTTGATATAAACCCGATCCTAAACTCCCGTTTTGTACTCTATCACGTTTTGAAATACCGCATTTTGAAATATCGTGTTTTGTACGTTATCACGTTTTGTACCGTATCGGGACCCCTTAAAAACGATTATGAATTGCATTATAAACAAGAAAAACCTTTTTAAATATAATACAACAAAAAATTACGTAAAGAATTTTATAATTTCGCGAATTTGTTATTGTATAAAAACTTGAATTCTTCACCCGTCAATAAATTTTTTGATTGCTTAACGCAGACAAAAAGTTGTATTCGTGTAATTCTTGTAAGACGCGCAAAGACGAGACAACCCGACTATTAGTTACTTTTAATGAATAATAAAATCAACCAACCGGTTTCTAGTTGCGCTGAGATAATGAATGAAATAATTCTTAAAGAAAGCATTCACTTTTCACTGTGTACATACACACATCGGTTTTATTTTTTAGCATATGTAAGTATTAAACATTCCCTTTCTATGTAACCAAAAAAAAAAATACTTATATGTTTGTAATGCCAAAGATTTGTTTATATTTTGCTTGCCGAGTACGTACACGGTGTAATATTTATTTCGATTTATTCGAATATTACAAACCTTGATTTATTAATAGCTTGCGGCGGTGAAATGAAATTTAATATTTTTACGAGTAAATCTTTGTGCTATTAACATGCTAAAGCATTACAAACTCTATACTCACTAAATAAATATTTTTTCATTTTCATTTACATAAACATGGTACTCGGTACAATTGAATCTTTATTATGATAGTTGAATAAAACATATATGGTGAACGAGAGTAATTACTAATTATGTTTAGTTCAGCGGAACTGCGTGTTATCGATTTCTTCAAGTTCATATAAATATAATGTGTGTAAATCGCTCAATGTTTTATGATGGAGAACAGCTATTTCGAAATCGAATAGTTATAGTCCGTGAGTCTTGCTTTTACAACAGCTCGAAAAAGATTTCTTGTGAAATCGGCGATCTGCGTTCTTTGTATTTTAAGGTCATCCCTTAAAACATTCAACTAGGGAAGGGGGGATAATTTAACTGTATACTATTACAAAAAATCTAGAAATGAACCAACACATTTTTGCCAAACAGCAGGTGTTACCAAATACACCATTTTTATAATTGCACGCAATAATATTAAGTTGTTTAACAATTAATCGAGAATTGCACAACCTTCACTATTTTATGTAATACCGGTGACAATAATAAGAATTCAATAGTTGAATTGAGTTGACTAATTTCCATTGAATCATTTTTAATTAAAATAAAAATTCAAAGTGCTTTGCACTTGTTGGAATTTATAACCACAGGTGTACAAATATATAAAACTGTTAGTCGCGCGCAGTTCGTGGGCATAATGGAGTTCAACTTTTCTAAAATTAAATTGAAATTGTTACTATTTAATTAAATATTTTTTGTAAATATATGACGGATTAACGTAATCTCGGATAAATTTTAGGGTATAGCCCAGAATAATATGAATTGGCGAAAAAGAGATCAGATGTGATTAATTGCGTTTTTTTATTCGCTATCTGGGCGGGCTATTGATTGCTAAAAGGGAAATTATCTATTCGGAATTCCACTATTACCGGTATTGTCGGTGTACCATAAAAATTAAAAATAAATTCATACATAAAACAAACAGTTAACGACCTGAAATATACCAATTGACGTTTATTTTGACATGAAGTTATAAACAAGAATTTGTTTGCAGTGTTTTAATTTTTTAACAGCCGTGATTTTAGTAGCACCCGACAGATGCATTTCTATGCCAAAACTTATATTTTACGCACTATTTTCACATATAATTAATTTATTAAACTCCAAACTAATATTTTTCATTCAACTTTTTAGTTAACAATCAACATAAAAATATTTTGCTCTATCTATTTATCGGGAGCACTATCCATTTCAAAGGGAAATTTGAAAAGGCCTTTATTTTGTAAACCCCTGAAACTAATAGAAACTTAATCTTACAATAACCGTGTTTTATTATTCGAGCACTATTCGGAGCCGAATGGGAAATTTCTCCTGAAACTGGTGTCGCTATACGATAAAAATGAAAAATAATTGCATCCATAAAACAAACATTTATCACCTGAAAGATACTAATTGCCATTTATTTTGACATGACGTCATAAACAAGAATTCATCTTGTTGTCTTTTAAACTTGTATTGGCCAACGACAAAGCTAACTAAACTAAAATTAGAACGGTTAGCTCATATAATATGCTAATAGGTGGCACTAATAAAAGTCATTATGTGTGCCTTAAGAATCACTAAAATAATTCCAATCACCCGTTCCACAAGGGATGTCAAAGAAGCACTGCTTTACGCTTAAATAAGTCGTAATAGAATTTTTATTGCTAATTTAAAACCTTATTTTATATTTAAACACAATATTTATTTGTATTGTTTTGTCCTGCTCTCTCGAAACGAAGTAAATTTATGAAATTTATTTAAATTCTTTTTATGTTATTAAATTTAAAATAAAAAATTTAATTTTAATAATAATTCAGTCTTTATTTCATTAAAGTTCCTAATAGGTATCACTTATATTCTTAGGTGTTGTATACTTATGTGCTGTGTATAAAACATACATATAATTCATTACAGCACATTCATCTGAATATCACAAAATTCCAGTAAAAATTATTAAATTTAGGGTTGAGTTAACCACAGGGGTGAATTTAATCGCTGTCATCGCTATTGTCGCTGGAAAGCACAATCAAAGATGACATATATTTAATATAAAGCTTCGTAGCTTTTTTCATTAATTTTAATTGCTTCCTCTCATCTTCATCTACTTTACAGCATTTATGTTTACAAATGGTACTATGCGAAGATGGAGTAATTTCATTAAACGTTGTGCCTGATATTGATGGTAGATTTTTCTCGGTCCCCGTGCCCACAACCAATGTTGGATTAATATTGTGCCTTCCGGAACGGTATTGGTGCATGATTTCGAAAAAGAACACGTAACCGCACGTACTCCTACTTCCTCTGTCCCCAACCCTGTAGGTGGTTCAATAGTGGTCTGAAAAGATTTTTTTCTAAATGCTCCTTATAAATTGTACTATACAATACCTTATATCTATCTATTAAATTCGACCATTTTTTTTTAGTTTGCGCCAATCATCTACCTCCATCTGGGTTTCTAATCCAACTTTTCTGTAATCAAATTTGCACACAATTTTTTTAAATAAATATTTATACACCATACAATTTACTTACTCCCAACTTGATTTTAGAACAAGAAATCTGCCGTTAAATAAATACTCCAATTTAATACGTGCTGCAATCAATTTCGCTGTCTCATTTTGTGTCCTTAAGTTGAAAAAAAAAAATTAACCCTAAAGCTCTTAACATAATTTTATAACATTACTTCTTAGCAAGAGCCTCTCAGTCCCTGACGTGGAACTGTTTGTATATTTTTAATTTTATTGAAATCCTTAATATACTGAAATATTTTAATAAACTATTATACTATCAACTTGTATACTATGACGATGGAAACCCGGTATAAATATCAATTAGTATATTTCAGGTGATAAATGTTTGTTTTATGGATGCATTCGAATTTCAAAATGAAACGTTGCATACCGATTAAGCCCAAATTGTGATGTATGTGAAGCTGGCACGAAAAACCAGCCCGAAAACACCTTTTCAATTTTGGTGTGTTTCTTTGCTAAATTAATTGCTATCCCGAAAAATTTATTGAAAATGCAAGAAAAACGAAAATTTCACCCCGAAATATTTTTGAAGTTGTATTAAATAAATAATTATTAATATCGGTGAAAAGGAATAAATATCACAGTTTTATTTGCTCTACTAAGACTACACATTAAAGAAAAGTATGTGACAACAAACCACCTTACCTGGTAAACTATGTGACAAAAAAATTTTAATGTGTGCTGTTATCAAACAAAATAAGTTTTTCTTATTATTTAACTACAGATGACACAAAACATGTAATCATCATATGCACACACGGTGTCGAGATTGCCCAAAAATATTCAAAAATTTAAAAATATTTAGGAATAAACAAATCAAGCAATTTGTCCTTATGATTTGATATGAAAAATCGGTTAAATTAATTATTTGTGGAAATCCTAGAGATTACCCCATCGGGAAATTACGTTTAAAAATTAGGTCCATCTATCACCTAAACCATATCAAAAGCTCAACATGGAATCATGACTATAAGATCCTGATCTTAAGCAATTTGTCCTTATGGTTTCGATGTTCTTCATGTTTGATATTTTTTTTTTTTTTTTTTTTTTTAAGAAATCTTTATTTCTGTATAATGTTACAACTAATCATATGGATTATCTAGTAATTGTTTTATAAGTTAAGTAGTCCACTCTTGCGTGATGAGACCTATCAGTTCATCCCAGATCTGTCAGTCCTTTGATTTAAGCGGCTCAAGGAACCACTAATTCTAAAGGTTTTGTTCTTTTAGGCGCTTTGGTCCATTGGTGCGATCCAGTAGGTTCCGTAGCTCCTCGTTGTCATGCTGCTGCAGTCGCAGTACATGACCCCTTGCAAATTTTTGTATTTCATCACTGATGTTTTCCATGTTGAAGTCTCGATGGAGATTGTCGTTTCTAATGTACCAAGGAGCATTCACAATGCTACGTAGTACTTTATTTTGAAATGTTTGAATGATCTTCACTGTAGTTTTCCTTGCGCAGCCCTAAAGCTGAATACCATACGTCCAGATAGGTTTTAGGATTTGTTTATATAACAGGGTTTGTTGTGCATTGTCAGTTCGGAGTTTCTTCCAATAACCGGAACCTACAATATTCCGGAACCTACTGGATCGCACCAATGGACCAAAGCGCCTAAAAAGAACAAAACCTTTAGAATTAATGGTTCTTTGAGCCGCTTAAATCAAAGGACTGCCACAGCTGGGATAAACTGATAGGTCTAATCACACAAGAGTGGACTACTTAACTTATAAAACAATTACTAGATAATCCATATGATTAGTTGTAACATTATACAGAAATAAAGATTTCTTAAAAAAAAAAAAAAAAAAAAAAAAAATATCAAACATGAAGAACATCGAAACCATAAGGACAAATTGTTTAAGATCAGGATCTTATAGTCATGATTCCAAGTTGAGCTTTTGTTACGGTTTAGGTGATAGATGGACCTAATTTTTAAACGTAATTTCCCGATGGGGTAATCTCTAGGATTTCCACAAATAATTAATTTAACCAAATTTTCATATCAAACATGAAGAAAATCGAAACCATAAGGACAAATTGCTTAAGATCAGGATCTTATAGTCACGATTCCATATTGAGCTTTTAATATGGTTTAGGTGATAGATGGACCTAATTTTTAAACGTAATTTCCCGATGGGGTAATCTCTAGGATTTCCACAACTAATTAATTTAACCGATTTTTCATATCAAACATGAAGAAAATCGAAACCATAAGGACAAATTGCTTAAGATCAGGATCTTATAGTCATGATAACAAGTTGAGCTTTTGTTACGGTTTAGGTGATAGATGGACCTAATTTTTAAACGTAATTTCCCGATGGGGTAATCTCTAGGATTTCCACAAATATTTAATTTAACCGATTTTTCATATCAAACATGAAGAAAATGGAAACCATAAGGACAAATTGCTTAAGATCAGGATCTTATAGTCATGATTCTAAGCTAAGCTTTTGTAACGGTTTAGGTGATAGATGGACCTAATTTTTAAACGTAATTTCCCGATGGGGTAATCTCTAGGATTTCCACAAATAATTAATTATCCGATTTTTCATATCAAACATGAAGAATATCGAAACCATAAGGACAAATTGCTTAAGATCAGGATCTTATAGTCATGATTCCAAGTTGAGCTTTTGTTACGGTTTAGGTGATAAATGGACCTAATTTTTAAACGTAATTTCCCGATGGGGTAATCTCTAGGATTTCCACAAATAATTAATTTAACCGAATTTTCATATCAAACATGAAGAATATCGAAACCATAAGGACAAATTGCTTAAGATCAGGATCTTATGGTCATGATTCCAAGTTGAGCTTTTGTTAAGGTTTAGGTGATAGATGGACCTAATTTTTAAACGTAATTTCCCGATGGGGTAATCTCTAGGATTTCCACAAATAATTAATTTAACCGATTTTTCATATCAAACATGAAGAATATCGAAACCATAAGGACAAATTGTTTAAGATCAGGATCTTATGGTCATGATTCCAAGTTGAGCTTTTGTTACGGTTTAGGTAATAGATGGACCTAATTTTTAAACGTAATTTCCCGATGGGGTAATCTCTAGGATTTCCACAAATAATTAATTTAACCGATTTTTCATATCAAACATGAAGAACATCGAAACCATAAGGACAAATTGCTTAAGATCAGGATCTTATAGTCATGATTCCAAGTTGAGCTTTTGTAACGGTTTAGGTGATAAATGGACCTAATTTTTAAACGTAATTTCCCGATGGGGTAATCTCTAGGATTTCCACAAATAATTAATTATCCGATTTTTCATATCAAACATGAAGAATATCGAAACCATAAGGACAAATTGCTTAAGATCAGGATCTTATGGTCATGATTCCAAGTTGAGCTTTTGTTACGGTTTAGGTAATAGATGGACCTAATTTTTAAACGTAATTTCCCGATGGGGTAATCTCTAGGATTTCCACAAATAATTAATTTAACCGATTTTTCATATCAAATCATAAGGACAAATTGCTTGATTTGTTTATTCCTAAATATTTTTAAATTTTTGAATATTTTTGGGCAATCTCGACACCGTGTGTGCATATGATGATTACATGTTTTGTGTCTTCTGTAGTTAAATAATAAGAAAAACTTATTTTGTTTGATAACAGCAAACATTAAAATTTTTTTGTCACATAGTTTACCAGGTAAGGTGGTTTGTTGTCACATACTTTACTTTAATGTGTAGTCTTAATAGAGCAAATAAAACTGTGATATTTATTCCTTTTCACCGATATTAATAATTATTTATTTAATACAACTTCAAAAATATTTCGGGATGAAATTTTCGTTTTTCTTGCATTTTCAATAAATTTTTCGGGATAGCATTTAATTTAGCAAAGAAACACACCAAAATTGAAAAGGTGTTTTCGGGCTGGTTTTTCGTGCCAGCTTCACATACATCAAATTGTGCTAATTAGTACTCACTTTAAAAAATTTGTGCCAGTACAGAAGCTAAACAACCTGATTTCTAGAAAAAACAGAATAGTTTATGCCTAGTTTTAAAACTTTCCATAGGTGGCTAATCTGACAAAGTTTGTGCTTATCATAGAAATATATTTTGATAAATTTTCATTCATAAATTGAGGATAAACCAACTTGCCCCTGAAAGATACTATATTAAAAAACAAAATACAGAGATATAACTGTTCAATAATATTTGTGTTGAACAACAAATTAAACAATAGAAGTAAAATGTTCTACATTCCTGCACATTCATGTGAGATGTTCATTGCCATCCGAAAAATATAGTGGCTGAATTTGTGTTAATCCAACCGGCCAAGTGGTGCAGTGGTTTAGGCTTCGGTACTTGAACCGGGAGGTACTGGGTTCGAATCCCATCAGACGCTAGATGCAAATTGAATTTTCATCATCGATTACAATCGGTGATGTTAAGAAACACAACTCTGATGGAGTGCAGAATTCAGCGCCGACCCACCGTCCATGTCAATATACAGGTTGACATGGAGCTTGTAATATGCAGGTGCTATACTGTAGTTGTGTGAGTAGGTGAATAGGTGAATGGGTGGATGTGGCGTGAATGCGTGGTATGAGAATGGATCAAAATTGGCTTAAGTGTCAACCACTGAAACCTTGTGCTAATCCAGAATTGGCCCAATTCCTTGAACAACATTGTGTTTTCAGAAAACAGTTTATTCAACGGTTTATGTTGTTCAATGGAATTGAGCCAATTCTGTTCAATATGCGAGATTTTGGCATATATATTCACCAATCTGACTATGCCAATTCGATAGCCCTTTATCATAGGTAGATTTTGTTTATTGGTTAAGGTTGAGTCTGATGGGGTTATTGGGGTGAAATTTTGATTTTCCCCATTTTTCATTGATGAAATCGTTCGTCATTCGTGATTTTGGCATATAGACACCAATATAACTATGCCAATTCGATAGCCAAAGCGAAAAGAAAATACAGCAGAAAGTAGTCGATAAAGAAGATTTAAAATTATCAAGCATCGTCAAAAATAGTTCGTCATTTGAGATTTTGGAATATAGATACCAATCTGACTATGCCGATTCAATAGCCCATGACCATAGGTAGATTTTGATTATAGGCGAGTCTGATGAAGTTATAGGGGTGGTATCCATATATCCAAAATTTCACCCCTATAACCCCATCAGACTCACCCTTAACCTATAATCAAAATCTACCTATGGTCATGGGCTATCGAATCGGCATAGTCAGATTGGTGTCCATCTGGCAAAATCTCGAATGATCAACGGTTTTATCGATGAAAAATGGGGAAAATCAAAATTTAATCCCTATAACCTCATCAGACCCACCCCTAACCTATAATCAAAATCTTCCTATGGTCATGAGCTATTGAATAGGGATAGTCAGATCAGTGACTGACTAGCATAGTCTTGTGTTGCAAACAATTTTAACGACAGTTAGGTTAGGTTTCAGTGGTTGACACTTAGGCCATTTTTTGGCCCATTGTGATACCACGCATTCACGCCACATCATTAACCCATTCATCTAATTCACCTACTCACACAACTACAGTATACCACCTGCACATTGCAAGCTCCATGCTAACCTGTACATTGACATGGACGTTGGGTCGGCGCTAAATTCTGCACTCCATCAGAGGGTCTTAGTTGTGTTTATCAACATCACCGATTGTAATCGACGATGAAAATTCGATTTGCATCTAGCCTCTGATGGGATTCGAACCCAGTACCTCCCGGTCCAAGTGCCGAAGCTTTAACCACTGCACCACTTGTCCGGTTAGAAACAACAGTTAGAAACCATTTAATGCTTGACAATTTTTAATCTTTTTTATCGACTAGTTTCGGCTGTATGAAGCAGATGTGGCCTTTCATCCCTATAACCTCATCAGACCCACTCCTATCCTATAATCAAAATCTGCCTATGATTATGGGCCATCGAATTGGCATAGTCAGATTGGTGTCCATGTGGCAAAGTCTCAAATGATGGACAATTTTATCGTCGGAACAACGGAAAATGGAATATTTCACCAATATAACCTAGTAAAACTAGTTTAGAAAATTGATAATTAATTTGTAACTTTTAAATCTGTATTGTCGTCATTTTTCGGTTTGAATATTGAAGCTAATCTTCTTTATCGATACACTCTACATTATCGACTTTTTAAAATATTTTGATTAATATCTACATTACCATCTTTCGGCTAGAAACTTTTGGCTAACTTAAACAGTATAATTTTATCGTATGTATGGGATTTGGTTACTTAAAATCCGGCGTTCACGGTGCACCCGATGATAACATTCTGGATATTGTAACACCAATACAATTTATTATCGGACAAAATTTGTCGCGTGTTAGTCTAGAATAGATTAAGTCACTTTGGGGAAAAATGCACGCGCTTTCAGTGTTGGTTGTAGTTAGATCGTGGGCCTTAACAAACGTCAAATTGAGGGAGTTACACAAGCTATCGCGAATAATATAGTTATGGATGAAATCCTGGAATTTGCAACAAGTTGCCTAATTAATCCACCCGGGCCAAAACAGCCTTTGCGATACACTAATAAAACCTCCAATACGACCCTGATTAAATACCACATCCACAATGAAACTATTGAAAGTTATGTGTATTCAACGGGCCATCGGTTCGAATTTACAAAATAAATAATAAATCGCTTTTTAGGGTTAAATGATTTTAAATTTTATTTTTAATTATGAAATACAAATTAAATAAATCGGGTAGCCACCTTCTGTAATTTTTATCTTCTTTGTGAACTGTTCAAATTCTTTGCGACAATCTGAGTAGCGTAACTATAGAAAGGCATACTGTATTCGACACTAATGAATGCCGATGATGGAGTTGGTTGAATTTGTATACTAACCGATGGTGGACTACTAGTGCCTGAATCATTCGATGGGGATGATGGTATAATCGGGGTGCTAACATATGTTACCATCCCGAATTCATTGTAATTTCTATTTCGCTTTTACGTTGCTTCCGTAAATTTCCTATCCCTGTTTTGTTCACTGGATCGGCCACGGACACATCATTACAAATCATTTTATTTAAAATATATATTTATTCAGCTTAATCAAGTGTTGTTCTATTAGTAGAAGTTACGTTTCTAATTATGTGATGCCTTCTGAGGAAAGACGTCGAAATAACTAAAAAATTAAATAGAAATTTATTTTTTAAGTCCACGGATAAGTCAAGAAATTTATTTTTTAAGTCCACGGATAAGTCAATTGTCAATTGTCAATTGTTAGACTCACAATGCAAAGAGAAGTACCCATTTTTTCGTACTATGGTAAGATTTCATCGGCCACTTTCTCTCGTACCCGCTTATGATCCTCCAGCGCTTTAATACACTGTCCAATTTCCGGAAAACGAATTAATTACATTATCGAATGCATTAACAATAATAAAATACCAATAATAAAATCCAGTTCCAAGATGTTGGCTCAATTCCAAGTTTAATGCCACCATGGCATATTTTCTGTTAGCACATTTTTACTCTACCGTAGTAACTAGTAAGAAAGGGACGGGTAGATACGCGGTCGTATAAATTATATTTAACATATTTCCGCATTATAAATCCAGCTTTTTCGATTAATATAACCCGTTGGGATGGTAAACACACAGCATTGCGATTGAGATCTAAAAACAACAACGAAGATATACAAAATAGTTTATAACTAAAATAAATTAAAAATTAATTTTTATCGCATGTAAATACATACTTAGAATATGGCCGAAGGTCTGATTATTTTTTCTGTCAAAGTCGATTGTCAAAATTTTTGTACACAGTTATGAGTTACAATTTTTTTTATTTCAAATTTAAAACTTACAAAAATAACGAATTTTTCCTACATTTTCGCGATCCAAGGTCAAAAAAATGAGTCGATATTTTTCCATACAAATATAGCGTTATGACGGTTCTGTCTATTCTGCGGTTTAACGATAAACTGTATACTTGCACAGCTGTGACTTAGCCACTACCGAAAACAAACTTTAATCAGTTCCAAAGGCGGCAACTGGAGAAATTTAGGAGTAAGCTTTACAAACATTTTTGTTTGTAGCCTCGCCGCAATTTTTTTTATTTTTTATTTTTATTTATTTACATTGCAATCTGTTTTGGGGCTCAAGGCTCGCCCTGCTCTTTCGTGGTTATGCTTTTTTACGCCGTTAATTTACGCCTACTCAGCCAACTCGAGGCAGTAGGACGGATTTAAAACCATCTGCACAATGGGCGCTTTCAAGGCACCCAACGGTTGGGAACATGTTGAGTAAAATCGCGGCCAACTCTATGAAAATGTTTAGGCGACCTGAAAGCGCCCATTGCAAGCTCCTAGTTTGTGTGTTTACACTTTTTGAGTCTAAACTTTTCGATAAAATGTGTAACTATAGTTTCCGGTAACAACTTCACTCCTGTTACTTCAAAGCCTGCCGAACAAATTTGAAATTTATTTCCTATAGTTTAAAATAATTAACGTGCGTACGATTCGCGAAGTTAAACCACTAAAAAATGTATACCACGCGCAGATGTATGATTGAGAGCGGTACAGTAAACTCGACTTCTGATAAATAAATAATTGCGGTAATTAGTTAATTTGACAAATAAAACATTCCGGATTTTCTTTATGGTATTTATGTGGGTTAAAATTACGAGACCAAAAAATCAATAAATTCATAGGACATCGACCAATTTATAATTCTCATAATTTAATTAATGACATGTCTTTGTTATGTCACATTTGTGTAATAGTGGTGTACTTTATGGTACGCATACGTATGGATTATGCTTCACACACATTATTTTATTTGACACATGTCATTTTTTACATATTTTTTTGTTTTGTTTGGCCTATTTGACCATTTCAAATTAATTTATTATGCAGAGGAATCAGTAAATCTGTTAAGGATTGTTTATATATAGTCTTAAGGTTTTATTATCGACAAGCTATTAATAAAATCAACAATAAAATATTTATTGCTTGGAAAACTATTAAACTATTAATAACCGCAACAAGTTTGCGCGGAAATGCAAACTGGAAATCCGCTGTATTTGTTTGTGCTTATGCAAATGAAACGGCCCTCGCTCGCTTTATACAGATTACAAAAACAAAACATAATTAACAAAAAAATCCAATTAAACATTAAGAGGTGCTGAAACATTTCAAATTGTTTTTAATTGCATGCACACATTTTTTAAATAGCTTTGTCGATTTGCGTAAAAACTAAAATACAAAAATCTTCCTTTGTACAATTGGTAATTTAAGCGAAGAGAGCGCTAATGATTGCCAAATTAACGATTTAAAAGCAAAAATATGTTAGATTTTTTTACCGTGAATAATATTTATACGTTTGTTGGTATTTTAGCTCAAAAATATTGATTCACTGTAATAAAATACTTGTGCGATTCCACTGGCAGCAATTATGATGGGCACATATCGACGATTAAGTGATAGAAATTACAAGTAGAATTCTCTGTCGAGTTTTGTATAATTTTGCTTGTCAACACCAATATCAATAGGTCAGGTCAATATATCAAAAAAGGCAACAAGTGTTTTTCAATACTTCTATTTTGTTGTTGTAGTTAAGTATTGTTGTGTCTAATAATATTTTAATAATGACGGTATGGAATTTTGGATATAGTAGAAGCATGATTTAGCATATTTTACGTTTAGGCATGGTTTTTTCCCAATAACTGAGTGTATGGTGTTGTTGTACCTGTCGACTGCAATGTTGACTATGCAGTTCTTTTGTTGTAAGATCCTTGTATTTAGATTGGATATATCTCAGAATTTCGAATACGGTTGGATGAACTCTCTGGATTAAGTACACCTTCACCCCGAGTGTTTTTTATGTAATTTGTTGTCCATCACTAACATTTTGGGTGCAGTGAAGTATATATAATACCAGAAACAACCTCAAAGAGATATTTCGTCCTGATTGTCAACGTAAAAATTTAAACTGCGTGTTCATTTTCTGTAAATGGTCGAACACAATTAACATTTTTTTTACGCAGTTTAACGAAAAAATACAGATGCAAATAAATTTTGTTTTACTTTTTTAGTTCAAATGAAGAATCTAATTTGATGCCTGTCCCGGTAAACCAAAAGTCATTTACTCGCCGAGATATTCGAAAACTAAAAATATCATTTGTCAACGAACCAATTGTAAAGAAAAAAAAACACTGATCGATCGTTTAATATAACCGACGGATTTAATTTGATTAGAAAAGGTTAAGTTGAAATTGTAAATGAAATTTACTCGGTAATTGAATTTTTTTACAAATATTGAATTAGTTTTGCATCAAATTACACCTTTTTGAAGATAGCCCAAATTTCTAACCCCGAAAATCGAAAAAGTTGCTTATGTCAATACCATACATGTTTATGTATACTATTGCGACATTTAATTCACAGTTATAGCAATAAATCTAAATTCGGGTATAAATATTTCCGAATAATAGTTAAATAATAAATAAAAATGTTAAAGGTTTAATAAAAACAATAAAGAGTTATAAAATGCGTAAATAAACCAAAAAATAACTAAATTCTACTATCCAAAAATATACTGACAGCGAAAATCAAAAATTACTTTAAATATTCCTACTTCACCAAAATGCAATACCTATTTTTACTCTCAGCCCAGAAAAATATTTGTGTCATGATAGTTTTAGCTGTCATGACAGTAAATTTTCGGGGCTGATAGTAAAAATGTCGTGATTTTTTGGGCTGAGAGTAAAAAAAAATGTCATGATAGCAATAATTAGTGTTGCCAACGCATTTTTCGGGGATGGAATTTGGGCTATCTTCACATACATTCAAATTACCATTTAATGTTTAATTGTTGCTCCGCCTTGTGAATGTGCACCTGTTTTTTAGGTTAGGTTTCATTCAGCGATAATTTTGTGTTCGGTGAATTGGGAGGCTAGACTATAAAATGAGCCGATTTTGATCACGTCGGGGTCACCAATTTTAGCTAATCCCGTGGTCCGTCACTGTTTTAATTTTAAAATAATTTTCTCTGAGTGGATTCCCTCAGTGTTTTGTGTTACTGTAGAACACGCGTAGTAAAATGTTTAGTGTTAATAAGGCTCCTCTTTCCACGATCACATCTATGCCAACACCAGTAGATGCTTTTGGAACTGATTAATGATCTTGAGGCAACTTTACGTCAGTCGTTTGTATCCTTCAACAACAGCTGAGCAATGGTGGTATCAATTCATCAGACAGCTCTACTAACTGTAGAAGCTTGGCATTCGACATTTCCTTATCTTCAAACAATTCCTGTACATATACTACATCAATGATGTTTGAATAGACCATTTCGGTTGATGACACAGTATTTCTCCAGATGATCGTGTGTCACACAATTGCAAATAGTAATATTTTTTTACACTTCATGAACAGTAAGGAGGGCATTTTCATTTAATTTTCCTAAAATAATGGCTAAAGTTCTTCTAAATATAATATGCCTTAAAAGTAGAAATTATACCCTTGTCTTGAGGTTGGATTACTGATGTTGTGTTGGACGGTAAAAATTTAATTTTAAGATTTGAATGCTGTAAGTTTTTTGGATGACTTGGTGAATAAGCGCTTTAAAAACTCGAGATTTTTTTTTTTCAAAAAGCGTTTCACTTCGGAAAGTGCTGGTGAAACCAACCTTCAAATAAAGAGCAAGTCATCCAAGCTTTTTTATTTGCCCGCCAATGAACTGGTAAATTATTCATATTAACGTCTTTCATCGTTCGGGTTTTTGAGATCTACTAAATAGCAACGTGACTCTATTTTTTGCTGTTTTAAATCCACTGGCAGATCTTTCATTCTTATATAGATAAGTTCGTTTCGGCACTTTCTTCCATAACAGTCCGGTTTTATCGGCATTAAATACTACGCCACACTTAGAATATAATTTTCCATGTGCTTTATTGTTCTTACAATCAACTCCTTCAAACCTGACTGTTTTGGCACCAGGGTTGATCCCTACCCCGATTTCCATCTAACCAAAATCATGTTTCTAACGAAATTACATGCCGTTTGGTAAGATTCGTTTTAATTCCTGTTGTCGACATGGTACGAGGGCAAATCAAAAAGTCTTGCAATATCATATGAAAAAAAAGAGTGAGAGAGACAGCAATATTTTTATTTTTCGACATAATCTCCTTTAAGGTTTATACATTTGTCACATCGATCAATTAACTTACCTAAACCCTCTAAAAAAAAAGATTTCTTTTGCTCCATAAAATATTCATTTACAACAGACTGTACTTCATAGTCACTGGAAAATTTCCGGCCCCTTAGTGTTTTTTTCAAATTGGGAAAGAGAAGTAGTCACTGGGTGCCAAGTCTAGACTGTACGGTGGATGCGGAATTTCCACGAAGCCGCAGTCCTTTAATGCAGCTTGAGCAATATTAGCCTTGCGCACTGGTGTATTGTCGTGAAGAAGCAAGATTTTTTTCCTAACTTTCCTTGGCCGTTTTTCCCGGATCGCTTTTTTCAATTTTCGCAAAACCTCTGCGTAATATATGCCTGTGATTGTGGTTTTCGGTGGCATATAATCGATTATCAAAATTCCTTCAGCATCCCAAAAAATTGTTGCCAAAACCTTACCAGCAGACGGTTGAGTTTTGAATTTCTTTGGTGGTGGTTCACTACGTTTAATCCATTGCATCGATTCTTGTTTGGATTCCAGATCCCAGTGATGAAGCCATGTTTCATCGCCTGTTATTATGTTACCCAAGAAATTTTCTGGATCTGCTTTGTACATATCTAAAATCGCCTTTGAAGTTTAAACACGCATTTTTTTTTGTTCAGCATTCAACAAACGGGGAACCCATCGCGCACTTACTTTCGACATGTGAAGGTGGTCATGTAATATAGTATATGTGGTACCGTATGAAAGAGAAAGTCTCCACGCTAACCGCGGAACAGAAATACGCCGGTCCTCCAATACAATAGAATCAGCCAAAATTACGTTTTCATGGCTAATAGCATCTGCTGGCCGACCCGAGCGGTTATCGTCTTATAATGACTCCCAACCACTTTTGAATAATTTTACCCACTTTGTTACTGTGGCATATGATGGTGCAGATTCGCCGTAAACTTTTGATATATAGTTGAATATATAAATTGCATTTCGTCCATCTTTATAGAAAAATTTAGTAACGGCGCGATATTCAATTTCATTCATTTTAAGAAAAATTCAAAACACATGTTACTAAATTGACAAAAACAAACGAACCGTAAAATTTACATCGAAATGTTCTTCTAGAAGTTTCATCGTGACAAAAAATGGTTTTGAAAAATATATTGTTGTCTCACTCACTCGTTTTTTTCATATGATATTGCAAGACTTTTTGATATACCCTCGTAGGTCTATAAAAATTGTTTGTTAATAAACTTAAAAAGAAATGTACATATTGTAAAATTTACAAATACGAATTATAAATTTCTTACCTTTTGTTATGATAGGTTATAATAAGGAATAAAGAAATTTTGTTTTCAAACGTTCTGTTCATATGAATAAAACAACACACTAAAGAGAATACACCATTCCTACCATTTTCGATTTTGACATTTTCTGAGTGCGTCTTATGAAGTAAAATAGAAAAATGGAATGACAGCGTTTAAAGCACATTGAACATCTAAAAATTAACACATTTTTAATAATAGAGCTTTTTTTAAATTTTGTTAACCATGTAAAAGTGAAATCGCGTCCCGTATAAATCGAGAGATGGCTGACTTGTAAGCAGCGCTCCATCGTTTGAACCGAGAACTAGTTTAATCTTATTTAATACGTTAATGGTTTCAGTAACCGGGCCAAACCTGTCTTAAATGACTTTCCTTTTATATTCCGTCGGTTTTGTTAAACGTCTTGAATAATAAGCTTCTTCGTGCCCTCTAAATCAATCAGTCAATAAAATAAAACAGTAATATCATAAAACACAAATCATCGTTGCCAGAGTTTAGTTTAATAACTCTTGATTGAGTATACCGCAATCTATTATATTGATGTGAAGTATTTCCGACGTCGATATTGGTGTTTCCTGCAGCTTATGCTTGTTTGATTGCCGATCGTACTTATTCCCGTTGCATACCTCGCACTTTTTTGTGCATTTTCTTATTAAACTCGTCATTTGTGGGAAGTACTATATCTCGAGAATCCGCTCTTTATTTTCCTCCCAAAAGATTGTTAACAGTATTTTGTATAGTTAATGAAATCTTGTTGGTAGACTTCCTGGAACATTTGCATATATTCTTCTGAGATTTTTATACCATTTAGAAGTGTCGGGTGTAACTTCTTTTTCAAAATTTCCCTTAATGCTTCCTTGCTCGTGTCGGGTAATGAGTTGTAATGCCGATAGTAGTTATGGTAAGGTTCCTCGAAGATGTACAAATCGTCACCTTTTTTGGGTATTAATTGGATCTTAAAAACATTTATTGGCGTGTACTGTGTATTGTTTCGCTGCTTGATGATGATAGGGTGTTCATTTTAATCTGGATCTTATCTACGATGCCCGGTTTGTTCTAGTTTGTAGTTGTACTCCTCAATGCGAGCCTTCCATCTCTTCAACCTGCTCTTCCATCTCTTCAACTTGATTGCTCAAGGCAGATGTTAATGGTTGGTGATCTGTAACTATCTTGATCTTTTATGCTCTATAAAGATAGTTTCTGAGACTGTCCACGGACTAGACAATAGCCATCATCTTCTTTTAGTTGGTTGCGGTTTTTCTATGTGGTATTCAACGACCCTAATAAATTACTCATTCGACGACCATTGTCAATCTCGCCTTGCGACAAGACTGCTCTAAATCTGGTGTTTAATGCGTCTCTTGTTAAAATGAACGGTTGCTTAAAATCCGGAAATGCTGATGATGACAGTAATTCCTTCAGTGGCTCGAAGGCTTTTAATTCTTCGTTCCCCAGTTTGATTTTGATTTTTCTTGACTTGTTTCGAAGATTCGTGAATAGTTTCACGATTTTTGTGAAGTCCTTAATGAGTCCATTCAATTCTTTGAGCTCTCAGGTGGTTAGATTTGCCTTTACGCCTGACTTCGTTATAATGTAGCTCAAGAATTCCGTCTTTTCGATGAGGAATTCCGATTTATTTAGGTTGACTTTAGGAAAAATACGATAATACTCCGTGGTATATTTCTGGCAAATGTTATTTGGCGGTATCTTATCAAAAATATTTGAATTAAAATATTATTTTTACTTTCAAAAATACAGATTTATTCAAGTAATACAGTTTTTATGTCGCTAATATATAGATCTCGTTGTTGGTGTTTTCCTGTCAAAATAACAGCTAAAAGTCGGTGGATCATGGTGTCGGAATCTACACTTAATATTACAGACTTAATTCTATAAGTAACTCTGTTTTCTACACAAGTTATAGTAGTGGCATCTATGAATCTCTAGCTAGCTAAGCAAGCTACTTACTATAAATTTAATGCGTGTGCAAACAATGAATCTCACTACTATAACTTGGGTTTGACATTTGTTTAACGCTATGTATATCTAATTGTGTACAGTGTTTTGGTTATAAATGAACAGTTTGATATATAATCTTTTATATAAATAAATGCTTAATTTCTAATAATTTTTTTATGTTTCAGATTATTGATTATATATTTTGAACTGTATTCAAAATTAACATTCCGCCGCCCATGAATCGGTTGATTCATACGATTGGACTGGAAACCTACATAATGTGTGTGCAGCTCGCTGAATTATTTTGTTGGTATTGACTTAACGAAGGCTTACCACACGTACCTTGCCATCATTTTATTTGTGGACCTCAATTACTCTTGCTAGGCCCCAACATGTTGGCAGTAAGTTTGATTCAGACACTAGCACTACAGGTCCTATCGCTATGGTGAGGTTATATCTGTGCCAGCGATTACAAAAATACTGTTGCATTTTTTTATTATTTTTATTATTTGTGAAATATGTTGATGTTGTAAGTCCTCATTCGCCATATCGGTAAAGGTCCGCCCTACTAATAAGTGAGTGGGTGTAATACAATCAATATCTTCGGCATCTGTTAAAGCTATGGGCCTTGAATTCATAATGGCTTCTATTCTTGGTATAAGCATGGAGAACTCTTTGAGAGTAAGTATTGTTTTCCCAACCACTCGGTCCAAATGTATTTTGGCGTGTTAAACGGCTGCCTCCCGTATTCCGCCCATATGCGGTGATCCAGGTGTAATGAATTTCCAATTTATTTTGTATTGTAGAATTGCTGTTTGTTAAATAATTATTTGCGCCTACAAAATTGGTTCCATTATCACTGTCAAGCATATGACAGTTACCCCTTCACGCAGTAAATCTGGTTAATGCTGCGATGAAACTTCTCGTTGTTGCACCTTAAATGGCCCGCAATAATCTACACCTACGTTGTAAAATGGATGTAATTATTGCACTCGTTCATTCGGAAAATTCCTCATTAATTGCGCTTGGGTTTTCGGGCTTTGCTTGATGCAGTTTATGCGATTGCGCACTATAGATGTGGATAATATTTTGCCTTTGATGATCCAAAATCTGCGACGAACTATACTAGTGAGAAGACTTACTCCCGGATGACTGCACAGCATGTGCACGTCTCTCACTAAGCATTTCACTACATGATGGTTCATTGTTACATCCTATCATCGATGTCTGGTACTAAATGGCACACAAGAATTAAGGATCCGATCTCCTGCTCTAAGAATACCTTTATCATCTATGAATGGATACAAACTTGTGTGTTTTCGCAATTCGGGTATTTCGGTTGAATACTGCGATTGTTGAATTTTTCTTAGTAAGACGTGTTCTGCGTAATCGATCTCTTTGCGATTCGTTTCCCTTTATCCGTGCTTGTTTTTAAGGTTGCAAATAAATTTTCGTATGAGTGCTAATATTCTGGTCATTTTGCTGTGCTTGAGTATCGGTTTACGAAATCTGCAATGAAATTTTTCGATGCTACTAGGAAGATATCCATTTTTGCGGGCCGAAGTTCTGGAGTTGTCACACTGTGCTCGTGCTCTTTTTTTGTATCGCTTTCGTCTGATCATTATCGACTAACCATTCAGGCCCACGCCATCACAGCTTGCTGTCCGTTAATTTTCTTGTACTTGTACCCGTGATGCGATGAGCCAGATTATCTTTCGAAGCAATATGCCACCAGTGCTCTCGTTTAGATATCTGAATTACCTCGCTAACCTGCCCTCAGATAGCCAGACTAAAACTATTTGAGAATCTGTGAATAGAGAAAAATTGCTAATTTTCACAGTTAATGATTCTTCCACTGATTTCATGAGCTTTGTTAACAACAAAGCACCCATCACTCCAACCGAGTTATTATCTGCTTCAAAGGTGCTACTCTTGACTTAAATGCGATTATATTAGAATTTAAACCGTAACTTGTATCCACCACACCGTAGACCACCGCTTCATAGACGTTTTTGCTTGCATCGCAAAATCTCATCAATTTAACTTGCCTGCGTGCTTGGATCCATCTTGGAATGCGAATACTGTAGGATTCACACAAATCAACCTTGATATTAATCCATGCCTTTAGAATATCTGCGGAAAGCTCGCTATCCCAACGCAGGCTTAGCACCTAGAGCAAAATCTTCACTTTTATTATTATCGGGGACATAAGAGCACATAGCACAAGATAATTGTAGGTGATTACACATTCCCACATTTGCTGGATGGCCGTCAAATGTTAATCCGATTATTAAAACTCCGGATAGATGAAGAAAAATTCAGCACTTCCTTCGTGATATTGGCTCGCTCTGTTGAACTGAGCCCATTAACTAAAAAGTAGCCAACTGGAATTTCCCATCTTTCATTTACTCCTTTTAAAAGGAAAAGCCGAGCACTTTTTACCACAGGGGGGTGTTCGGTTTCTTGTAAATCAGCTCCAAAATCTACTAGTCCAACATATTTGTTTTGATGATGACTTCATTCAAATTGCTTTCTTACCGCCATTTCATCAATCATAAGGCATGTTACGAGCGGCTAGCCTTTTTCTTCAGCCATTTTCTTTTTCAATTTCAGCACTTGTAATGCGTCTGTTGTAAATCCTGGTGAGCAGGTTTTTCTTATACAAGCTATAAACGTATTGGTAGTTGGTACGACCGAGGACTATAGAAATGGAGCGTTAGCGCAAATGTTCGTAGCTCTGGTGGGTAACATGCAAGTTTTTTGGTTATGTGTTATAGTCTAATTTAAGAAATACAAAATAATAGAATTACTTTATAAATTGATTTAATTAACTTTACAATTTTATTTAATGCGAGTTATTTTAAAATACTTACGTTTAAATCTTCATCTGCACTTTCGGTTATATAATTTTTTTTGCCCACAAATTTCTTATTATTTATTCATTTATTTATTTATTCATTGGCATTACAATTTTGGTGAAGGAAAAGCACATATGGAAGCAATATAAATGAACAACAGCAACCGCCAGAAAAATACTTCCATTATTATTACGTCCACAAGTTTACTTATTCGATTTTTTTGTCGAATGGTATCGTTTTAAAACTCTGTTCTTGGCTTTTATCTGCTTTTTTAATATTCCAACATACCTTGCCATGGTATTTGGTGTTGCCATTTGGATATTATCAGGAACGTCACCAACATATCGAAGAGCCCTTTTTGGACTTAGATTGACAATTAATGGTGCTAATGGTCTACGTAATTCATGAAATTCAATGTCAGTCCTGAAATATCATGAAATTAGAAATATAATTATAATAAAAGCTTACTAGTCATTATCTCTAGGAAATATTGAAGGGCACGCGTGGAATGCTTTGAACATATATTGGCACTATTTGGATGCTCAAAAATACCGGCTTATTTGTTCATGACACTTATCGCAGTGAGCCACTCTTGATATTTAATTGGGTCAGAAACTTTCAATCCACAAAATAAATTTGTTTATTGTAAATACAAATTCTCGGTTATAAAACATGGAACATATTTAATGTTAAATTAAAAACGTGAATTTTTGGCACTTACTTATGGAAAGTAACACCTGAAGTTCGAAGTGCAACCTTCCACAATACATACTCTTCCCATTTCAATTGATATATTAAAAAATTGATTGATATTTTTTTTTATTATTAATGATAAAATTTTTGACACTTTAACAATTAATAACACAGCAAAAACACAAGAAAAATCTTAATACACGAATGGCTTTTTGATAGTTTTCGTTTTGATTTTGGCCGCACGGTATACGCTGTCGCTGCAGATGTTGGATACATTTTTTATTTGAAAAATATACATAACTTTCATTAGGTTAGCGGTCCATAATAATTGTATAGTCTAAGATTAAACAGATTTAGAACGTAGAGTACTATGTTGCTGTAATGTAGATCAATTTTTACTCTTATATCTGAAACCAGACACTATCAAAGCTGTATCAACAAAAAGTATTTATTTTATTATTTTAATCTGCTGATGAGTGCTACTCATGAGTGTAAATTCGAAAGATAGATTCGGTTGTAGAATTTAAATAAAAAAACTAAATTTTGTCACAATCTCCCAAAGTAATGAGTTTTAAGTTCATTCAAGATCAGCACTGAACGTTGCTCTCGACACCGAACCAGTTTCATTATAGAAAAATCTATAGCACACAATTTGCTCACCAAAAACTGAACCAACGATATACAACAATGATTCAACTACATAAAATAAGCACGCAACGTACTAACACTTAAAATCAGAAACAAAATACAGAAAGAAAATAACCAAGTCTTAGGTATTGGTTTAATCTTAAAATTTATTTTACTTAAAACAGTTAACGTGAACAGTACAAGAGTGTGTTTTATAAAATTAAAAATTAAATAAAAAAAAATGTAAATTATAGAATTTCCCAAAAAAGCCAAAATTAAACAAGTGAAACAAAAAATCGTGTCTGTGTGTATTAGTGTTTGGGAAATTTGCAAAAATAAAATAAATAAATAAATCTTGAGTTATTTTAAGACAAAATGTAAAAAAATTTAAAAAATAAAAGAAGTCTAAAAGTTAATTATTTTCCTTAAATTATAAACGAATTTATAGTTTTTTGTGTGAAAATTAAAAAAAAAAATCTTCATATGTGATTAAAATAATAAACAACATTTAAAACTACTAATAGTGTATTTTTCTTATGTCAGGTTGAAAACAACAAAAGGTCTTCTATAACAATTGTGGATACTTCAAATAAAATAAAATTCATATCATGTATATAATACAGGTAACAAAACTTTATTACGTAGTTTTATTATTTATTATAGTGCTACAATAGTTTAGTTTCATTTGGAAAGTTACACTTATTTATACTCGATATTGCGTGTAGACCACCGAATATATTTTCTATAGATAATTATATTCTTTGTATGTCCAAAGAGCGCGATTTATTATATTATATGTAAAAGAACTCCATACACTAGTCGATCGATCGTTATAATTTCGTGAAGGTTAAATTTAAATGTGAAGACTGAAGACGTCGTATTCTTGTTTCATGAGCCCGCCTTTTATACATAAATTTTGATCTTATAATATGTAGCTGTACATAATGATTCAAATTGATTGTACGAATATGTCTGTCAGAGATAAAAAAAAAAATCTTGAAATGTATATGCCTTGTTTTGTAATCATAAAAAATATAATGAAATTTGTACCAATCTACCGTATAAATAAGTTACATACATACATACACAAATTAATGCACAGCAACGCAATATAACTGAGGTTAAATTACTAAATTCACTTTATAAATGTATGCTTGTCTGTACGCGTTTCAAGCTTAGCTGTATATTTTATTGAAAGATTTATTGAAATCTTTATGCATTTAAAATTTGATTGATTTCGTGCGCACACCAAAAACGATAAAATATAATTTACATTTTTTTTTCAAACGCTAATGTCTTGCATAATTTTTATTAATTGCTTACAAAATGTTTATATCTATGTATAAATACGTCTAATCAAGCTTAGATCGGATGTGAATGTACTGTGTAGACACAACGGAGTTACTATAATGTTTAGTGGTAATGTAGGACAGTACTTATTTATGGGCAATCAAGTTAGATTTCTGGTGGGAATTTCGATTTCATATGATATGACGAAATTAGCATATGCCTTTCATAGGTGGAGCTACTTTTCTCTTGTGAATTCTACAAAAGGTCGAAAAACTTTAAGAGTTTTTTTTATCATAAATTATCATATTTCTTGTTGAGTTTTGTATAGGTTCGTTGTATTTTCGATTTCGTAAATTCACCTCTTTATGTTGCGCTTACCTGTTTCACACTGTTTAATTTATTATAGCAAGTCGACGTTTGAACTCCCTCCCAGCGCTTGCTTTAAAATTTATATTGACTAGATTTATACATTAATCTCAATTAGCAGTATTTTAGTAGATACAATCAAGAGTGCGTCTAAAAAATTTGAACATCATGGCGGATAAAATGTGTTGTGCCGACCTTTGTGAAGATATCCCAAATTTCTATCCCTGAAAACTTAGATAGTTACATAGGACAATATTATACAACTTAAGATATACTATCAAGAAAGCATTCGGTTTAAATTCTAGCCAATTCGGCTACATCGGGTAATAGAGGAACATTTAACATATTTGAAATAATTTTTTGAGAATTTTGTATGTTTAGTTAAATGTTCCTGTATCACCCGATGTAACCGACTATATTTCGAATACTAAACAAACAAAAGTTCTGAAAAAATTATTTCAAACACGTTAAATGTTCCTCTACCACTCGATGTAACCCACTAGACCGGCAAACGAAAATTTTCTTGAGTTTGAAGGACTATATCTCAACTCTGCCGCATAGAAAAATTCTGAAAAATCTTAAAAACATAATCGGGGATGGGTAAATAGTTAATATGATTTATTTGTCTTGGCCCCGAAAATGTTTCTGTTCTTTACTCTCAGCCCCGAAAACTGTTTGTGTCGTGATAGTTTTAGCTGTGGCAGTACTTATTTTCTGGGCTGAGAGTAAGAATGTAACATTTTTCGCGGCTGATAGTCAAAAATTTCACGATGTGTGCAGATTTTTTTGGCTGAGAGTATAAAATGCCATGATAGCAATAATTAGTGTTGCCATCGCATTTTCGGGAATGGAATTTGGGCTATCTTCAAATACATGTTGTGCCGCATTGCCTATACGCAGCGTATTTAATTAATATTCTACATGGGTAGATAATTAAACAAACGGCGTCGACTCTGTAGAGAATGTAGACAATCCTAGTGTTCAGGCGGGCAAAAATGATAAAAAATATCATGATATTTTTTATCAGCTTTTGCCATTAAACGCACTCATTTATCACAAAAAAAACCAAGAATATTTTCGATTCTGGCTGTCAAAATTTGTGTACATTTTATTTCTAATATTTTTGCGTTATGATTTATATGGACAGGAGCAACATTTTGTTCAACTTTAATGTTATATTTTCTTTAATGTTATATTACACAATAATAGATTAAAAACAATGAATGGATCGAATCAGTTGCGGTCTTACTTTTCGAATAGGAATGAAATTTGTTCCCAAAGTAACAGCCAAGCGATTTTTTTATACTTTTATCGGTTGTTATAAAAATTTGATAAAATCAAACGAAGCATGCGATTTACTTTTGTCATAACAAATATTTATACAAATGTAAAATGCGTTTTCGACGTAAATATGTCTTATTTTTCCTATTAATTTAGCATCGGAGCTCATTTTTTGTATCGTAGATTTATGCCATTTGATTATTTACCCTTAAAGGATGAAACCCACCAAGAACAGCGCAACATATTCCAAACAATCCACAATAACGGCTGCGTATGAATGTGCACATCAAGCAGCGCAGCAAATTGTTTTGTTTTAGTAGTAAAATTAAATTTTGTAAATTTTATTGAGGTTATGAGTAGCAGCAAAGAGCAGCAAATTAATGCTGCTGAGTGTGGAACCTATTGCTGCCGCGACAGATGCAACTTCATTCAATATAATTTGTTTAAATTTAAATTTTTCAATTATAAATACAAAATACTTAATTTCTTTTAATGGAAATACCTATATTTATACTCAAACTATGATTTTGTATCATTACATAAGCGAATAGGTCAAAATTTAAGTTTGCTGCTCGCTGCAGCTGCTTGGTGTGTTTCATTCTTTATGCGATAAAAATACTAAATTACTCCGAGAATGACAACTCATAAAAATAAAATTATTTTATTAATTATACGGGCGGTGAACATTTGAATTACACGAAGAATGGAATAATTCTAATCCTACTTTTAGGTGGAATGAAATTATTCATTCCGGATTGAAATTTATATGGAATTGTTGTTGTAAAGTTCCCAAAGTAAGACGCTAAAGCTCAAAACAGAACAAGAGCGAAGGCGGCGAGCGAAATCGCCTGTCATATTAGACAACACCGAAATCATGCAAAACAAACACAACCATCAACGCAGGCGACGACGATTTTTTCGTTGAAAAAAATTTAGAGTCTATTTCTATTTTTGTTGCCGACGAAACAATGTTGCCAACTGTTTTTTATATATGTACTAGCTGACCCGGCGAACTTCGTACCGCCTCAAAATCAATAAAGGTTTTTTAAAGTTATTATAGCTTAATTAAATTGAGTTTTTTATTAAGATAAAATGAATTTCTCTCAAATTATCTCATTATCTCATTTCGGATAATGACTAATGAGTGATTAAATCATTGATCCTAAACCAGCCGTGCAATTTTTTCCTTGTCACTACCGGGAATTGAACCCGAGACCTCCGGGGCGGATAAAATGAATACTCCAAATTAATTAAATTCAATCAAAATGAAATATATTTTAATTACATTGAAATGAATGTAATTCACGGGGCAGAAAGGTTTTCGTATTATTGAATTGATTCGAAATGATTCGCGTAGCATTGTTGCACTACTTTCTTTTGAACTATTTCCTGAGTAGGTTACAATAGGGTCGATTCCCTTCAGTAAAACATCTTGTGATATACGACATTTTTTGTTTTATTGTCAGGTGCGAGAACGAACAAAGCGGATCGTTTGCCGACACGTGAACATGCTATGTACAATTGGCCGTGAGAGAAACATTCATTTTCTAGATTCAGGCCACAAACACTCAAGTATAGGCCTTGTGATTTGTTGATCGTCATGGCGAATGCAAGACGAATCGGAAATTGAATTCGTTTAAACTCGAATGGCATTTCGGTTGGGCTCATCGGAATTCTCGGAATGAGAACTTCCTCACCTTTGAACTTTCCTTGAGATTTCTCAAAATAAGAAGCGTTCTGTTACATAGTTTTGGTTGATTCAGGTTTCGTAGCATGATGATTACCGGCAACACACCAACTTTCAGTTGTAAATTGTGCGGGGGCAAGCCATCCAGATCCAATGAGTTTAAAAATTCAGTTGGACAGTTGGTTGATTCGTCTTTGTTTGTCACACAGTCGATAGATTTGAAGGAATGAAGTGGACCGACGATTATATTTTGAATTGTGAAATTTAAGTGATTCACATCTTTGTTCTTTGCCGCAGGAATTACTCGTTCACTCACCCAATTGTGATTTTTGTGGTTAGTAAAGATGTTCGGGAACACTTTGTTGATGAGCTCGTCCTTCGTTGAGACAAAATTGCAAAAGTTCTGAGGAAACGAAATCAATCTGTTCGATTCGTCGACCGGAACACGGCCATTACCGATAGTCAGCAATTGCTTGGAGAAATCTTCGGCAGATGGATCGTTTAACCACAGACAATCAAATTAAATTTTTCGTTCGAGCTAAAAAATGAAAACAAAATATATTTCTGACAATTCCAATGTCATCGTTGTATCTGTCATTTTTCGTTAAACTGCGTATACGTTTACGCAAGAAAACAAAATATTTTTGGTTGTTTGCGGCTATTTACAGAAAATGAACTCGCAGTTTAAATTTTTACGTTTACATAGAATGAAATATCTCTGTTAGGTTGTCTCTGGTTTAACAATGCAACTCGCATGTTTGTCGTCAGCTGAAGTTTCATCACATAGCGCCATGCAGAGTCAATGATTTGAGGTAAGCGTTTATTTCATCGACAGTGGTCAATCTTGGAATCACTGATATTTTTTGATGGAAATCGCCGGACAGTTGAATTATTGCGCCTCCAAAACATCTTGAGTCATTGCGTAGATCTTTCATAGTTCGATTGAATGCTTCAAATGCGCCATTGTACATTCATAATCGATGATGATTTTACTTGCTACCAAAACTTTCGCCATTGCTGAATGTTTCGCAATGTTGCAAGTCGGGTTTTCAGCCGATTGAAGGTCTAATAATTTCAACGCTGAGCAACTGCTACAGCGATATTGAATCTCGCACGAACAATGGCCAAAATCAATGATATGAGGAATGCCTTCCCAGTTCCACCGGGCGCATCGAAGAAAAATAATCCACCATTTCCATCATGAATTATATAGCTAAGTAGATAAAATAAAAAAAAATTGGATAAAAATAAAATAGAAATGTACATGCCAGCCTGCTCGGATTCGTATCCAGTACCTTGCGGTTCAAGCGCCGAAGCTTTAACCACTGCACCACTCGTCACATAGAAACTACACCTACAAAATTCATATAAAAAAAGGATTTTTTATTAGATTTTTGGGGCTTCCCTTTTGAGTTTTTCCGACTTTTCTTTTTTTCCTAAACCACCACTGTATTGAGACGAATAAAATAAAAAAAGTACAAAATTTAAATAAATAAAAAAATAAAAAAAATAAAAAAGTACAAATTTACTACAAAATGTACTAAATGTATGAGAAAATGAATTTTCTTGATAAACTTTTTGTTGTTGAATTTTTCCAATGTTTTAATAGTTATTATGCTATTCGAAACGGACTCAAATCCAACAAAACAAAGATCATAAAAATCGGTCCAGCCGTTCTTCAGTTATAAATGGTGTAACTAACCCGACTTTGTTTTATATATATAGATAAGTAGATGAAATAAAAAAAAGATTGGATAAAAAATAAAATGGTAAATGTGCATGCAGCCTCCAGTCGGATTCGTATCCAGTACCTTGCAGTCCAAGCGCCGAAGCTTTAACCACTGCACCACTCGTCACATACAAACTACACATACAAAATTCATATAAAAAAAAAGATTTTTTTATTAGATTTTTGGGGCTTTCCTTTTGAGTTTTTCCGACTTTTCTTTTTTCCTAAACCACCACTGTATTGAGACGAACAAAATAAAAAAAACAAAATGTACTAAATATATGAGAAAATGAATTTTCTTGATAACTTTTTTTTTGGTGAATTTTTCCGATGTTTTAATAGTTATTATGCTATTCGGAACGGACTCAAATCCAACAAAACAAAAATCATAAAAATCGGTCCAGCCGTTCTTCAGTTATAAATGGTGTAACTAACCCGACTTTGTTTTATATATATAGATAAGTTGGCATCAATTAACCGTCATATTATTAACCATTTTTTTTCAATCTAGTAGCCTAATGCCACAACGTCATGTGTCAAAAACACAGAAGGTTATGCCGTTTGGTTGTTTTTTATCGCCATACGCTGACGCTTTTGTTCTGTTAGCTACAGCGATATCGCGGCGATATTTTTTATTTATTCGTCGACGCTTGCCGTCTCGTCGCTCTTGTTCTGTTTCTAGCTTAAGTGTCTTGAATAAAATCAACAACAAATATTGTTTGTGTTTGATTTGTGTGTGTAGTTCCTTTTCTGTGTTCACTGTTCTTGGCATTTTCGTCTTTTCGCATTTTTTGCTATGAAATCACGATCATCAAAAAATTTTCCCATGTAATTTTTTTTTAAAATACCAGTCCATTTCATTTCCTCTGAATGATTGATGAGGTGACGTTGTGTGGTTAAAATTATTCGTGTATTCACGAATTGGGCGAGAATGTGATTTCCTTTACACTTATAAATGTAGCCTAAAAACAATTTGTGAAAGTTTTTAGCGCAATCAAATATCTGTAAATCTCCGCTACGTGAATTATAATTGAATGCATGTTTAAATGAGTGAATACTGCCCGGGTTTGTTTTGTTAGCTAAGAAAAGATGTGACAAAAGTTACATTGTGAAAGACACTTAGGCATTAGTAAATAGTAAATTTTTGTTATGTCAGCGTCAACAATGTTTTGACGTGCCGAATCAATTTATAATTATTTTTTCGATTTGGTTGTTCACTCGGGTCTGACATAAAATTATACGGAGTGAAGTTAGAGTCACAAAAAATATCATGATAATTTTTATGATTTTGGTCGGACTGAACACGCCGAATATGTCAAAATATCGAAAAATACTGTTTAAGTAATAACTAATAAGCAAAATTCTTCGAGGAGAGCTCCATTCATTCCACATCTGAATATTTTGCTGCTTCTACAATTTAGAAAAAAACCGAGAACTCTCTGATACTATATCCCATCAAGGGATTTGGCCGCCTCCAATGAGGTTTCTTAATCATATTTTCATTTCGGATAATGAGTGATTAATTCATTGATCCTAACCCAGCCGTGAAATTTTTTCCTTGTCACCACTGGGAATTGAAGGCTGGAGCAAGCATGCTAACCACTTTGTCACCGGGGCGGCATATAAATACTGTACGGTAAATACAAATACTGTACTATATAGTTGAATAATTGAGTTTTGGCTGTGTGTTTTTGATTCAAGTTCTCCACACATTTTTATTAATAATGCTAAATCTTTTTTTTGACACAATATTTCAGAAACATTATTATTATTTTCCATTTTTAACTTTGTACCTTCTGTGGCCCTATTCTGGTTTTCCCCGGGAATTGGGAATTGGGAATCAATGACGTATTTCTAGCAGTTGGGAATTTTTTATTTCCCAAAGTGTATTCTGGCGATTGGGAATTTTTTTTATTGGGAAAAAATATTTTCCCAGGGAATTGTAATTCCTACTTTTTCGAAGTTTTAAACATAATTTTTTCTAATAAATTTATATTTAAAAATAAATTAAACTTGTAATAAGGTCGCAACATGCGTTTTAGTTTATAAAAACTAAAATAAAAAAAAATTCCCCAAAAAATTATGCCCAGTCTACCAGAATATACATTTGGGAACGGGAAATAATTATTTGGGAATTATTGAAATATGTTAATTACAGCAAAATATTTTCCCAATTCCCAATTGCCAGGGAAAGCCAGAATAGGGCCACTGATAACAAAAATTATTTGGCGTTTAATGATATACCAGTGGCCCTATTCTGGTAATTCCCCGAGAATATGGAATAATTTCTTTTTGTAGCAGATATTCCCCAGACATTTTTCCCAATTCCCCGTTTTCCAAAAGCTAATTCTGGCGATTGGGGAATAAATTTACGGGAAAATAATTTAATTATTTGTGGTCGAAACGCGATCGCAATAAAACAAGAAAACAAAAGTCTAAAAATACTTTACTACGTTTAATTGGTTTTTGTTGATATTTTAATCGAATTTTACTTAATAATTTTGCTTATTAAAGTAAAAAATTGGATATTGATATTTTATATTACCAGTTTTCAGTATAAATTTACACCCATAATATTGCTATAAGTATAAAAAACAATAAATTTCCGTTAAATTTTATTCCCAGTTAATTCTTTCTTAAAATAGGTATGGAATAATAAACGTCAAAACTGCTATAATTTGGAATAATTTTTTCCCAAAAAAATTTTTTCCCAAAAGCCAGAATACACTTCTGAAAGGGAAAAGGGAAGGGGAAAAGGGAATAAAACTGCTACAAAATTTAAAATTTCCATTCCCCGGGAATTACCAGAATGGGGCCACAGGAGGCTGTTCGTAAACTCTACATTGTTAACATTATTACTGTCATTGTTAGTATGACGTACTCGTATGAACAATGATTTAGTTACAAATGTCAATGATTTTACAGATGATTGACGATGACAAAAAAAAACCTACAATAAAATGCAAAGGTTAGGTTAAGTTAGGTTAGAGTGGCTGCTATCGCACACTTAGGCCAATAATGGCCTATTGTGATACCAAAGGATCCAATCTCCCCTTACTCCCGCTGAAACCAACCAGAGCTACTGACGTAGCGTAAAATATCTCGCACTCCACAATCCACGAGTTCAGAAAGGCTGTCCATGTCGTACACACCCAAGTACTTACGTCTTTTGTATGATAGTGCCGGACACGAACATAGCAAGTGATCTAACGTCTCTTCTTCCTCTTCGTCCATACAACTTCTACAAAAGTCATTCGTCTCTAAACTCAGCCTTCTCGCATGTTCCCCAAAATGGCAGTGTCCTGCCAATATTCCTACGACCAATCCAAAATCTCGTTTTCCCAGGGATACTAGTGCCTTGGAGCGCCGCAGGTTCAGTTTTGGTCAAGTCTGTTGTGCTACCCTGCACGTGAGAGTGTTGGTCCACCTTTCATCTGTCAAGGCGATTGCCTTTTTACTGAGCGGGGATTTGAGCGCTGCTATAGGCCTCTCCAGACCTGCCCTTTCCGGTTGCATCTGGAGAGTCGTACCATACCTAGCTAGTTCGTCTGCCTTGCAGTTTCCCGTGACGTCCGAGTGACCAGGGACCCAGATTATCTGGATACTGAAATACTCGCTCATCTCATTAAGAGATGATCGGCAATCCAGCGACACCCGTGACTTCAGAGAAACCGCCTCTAGTGACCTGAGTGCCACTTGACTGTCCACATAAATCGCGATATCCCTAACGGATACCACATTATGCTTCAACCATGTCACGACTTCCCCTATCGCCACCACTTCAGCCTTGGACACGCTGCAGTAGTCAGGGAGACAAACAGAAATATTAACATTGAGCTTCTCACAGAAGGTTCCGGCTCCTACTTTGCCGTCTAGCTTAGAGCCGTCCGTGAAAAATTTCAGTGCCACGTTTTCCAGTATTGATCCGTTCCTCCAGAATTCCCTCGAAGGACAGATGATCCGGAAACCTTTATCGAAACACAACGTTTGTTTAATATAATCTAGATTCACCAATTCTTCCCTTAGTGATCTAACTATCGTCGAGTGTCCCACCTGAAGACACTTCTACTGAGAGACAGCCGAGAGCCTTGTAGTCACATAGGCTGCCATCTGCTTACCAAAAAATTCGATTGGAATAAGGTATTGGAATAACCTCTGTGTGTAGGTGTTGTCCTAAGCGCCCCGCTTATAAGCATACAGGCCGTTCTTTGAACCTTGTCCAACATCCTTATGTAGGTTACTTTTTCCAGAGGTGGCCACCACACGCCCACTCCGTATATCAGCACAGGCCTTACCACTGAGGTATAGAGCCAGTGTACCAGCTCTGATTTCAAACCAAATTACTTGGTGCAGTAATTACAATTACTGCACCAAATAAAACGTAAAACCGTAAACTTAAAGTATTAAAATTATGATTTTTTAAATAATACTTAATTATTGAACACAGAACATTAACCACATAAAAAAGTTCATTAAAGAATTATATTGATGTGAAAGAATATTTTTGTCGCTTGATTGTAGCATATTTAGTACTTTGACAACTAGAAAGGCAGTCTCGAGTAGGGTTAAGAATGGCATTTGTAACAATGTTAAAATGATTACGAACGACAACAAACACGTAGTTGCTGTTACAATGATAGTTTCAGAACGATTTAGAGCTGTCATTGTTAACAATATCGTAACAATGTAGAGTTTACGAACAGCTCAATTAACCCTTTAAACCAACGTATTTTACCCTTCGAACCGGGTTTGATAAATTTATTTACCCAAGAATTCGGACACTACTTTGCGTTGATTCTGGTTTTCCGATAGGAATAGGAAATAGGAAAGAATTTTAAATCTGTATAGCAGTTTTGTATTTTTCCCCTATAAGCTTATTCTGTTGTGTCTTATGGGAATTTATTCTTTCCTATTTGTCGCAGTTTTGACGTTTATCTTTCCGCGCCTACTTTGAATACGGAAAGATTCTTTTACAACACATGCAATATTTATTTAATTTAATTCTTTTAATTTTTAATAAGACAAAAAAAATATAATTACATACAACAAATGTAATTCTTAACCGCTTAAAGTGTCCTGGTATTCAATACTCAAATTAATCAAGAATTAGGGAAATATTTATTCCTATGTGTACCAAAATAAAGCATAGGAAAGATTTTTTAGGAAAAAACTGCTATCAAAATATTTTCCTAAGTAGGAAAAAAATTCCTATTTCCTAATCACACCAGGGGCCCTATTCCTGAATACGATACGAAAACGAAAATGCAAAATTTATATTTGAATTGAATCAGATTCGTACGATTTTTATTTGAAATTGAATATGAATCTTGTACATTCGTTTTCGTATCGTATTTAGGAATAGGGTCCCACAATCGACCCACTGTGGGTCGATTCTGGTGTCTTTAGGAAATAGGAATTTTTTTCCTATTTAGGAAAAAATTTTGATAGCAGTTTTTTCCTAAGAAAATCTTTCCTATGGTTTATTTTGGTACACATAGGAATAAATTTTTCCCTAATTCTTAATTTGAGTATTGAAAACCATGACACTGTAAGCGGTTAAGAATAAAATTTATTGTATGTAATTATATTTTTTGTCTAATTAAAAATTAAAAGAATTAAATTAAAAGAATATTGTATGTGTTATAAAAGAATATCTTTCCGTATCCAAAGTAGGTGCGGAAAGATAAACGTCAAAACTGCGATAAATAGGAAAGAATAAATTCCCATAAGACACACCCGAATAAGCTTATAGGGGAAAAAATACAAAACTGCTATACAAATTTAAAATTCTTTCCTATTTCCTATTCCTATAGGAAAACCAGAATCGACCCACAGTGGGTCGATTCTGGTGTCTTTAAGAAATAGGAATTTTTTTCCTATTTAGGAAAAAATTTTGATAGCAGTTTTTTCCTAAAAAAGCTTTCCTATGGTTTATTTTGGTACACATAGGAATAAATTTTTCCCTAATTCTAGATTAATTTGAATATTGAAAACCATGACACTGTAAGCGGTTAAGAATAACATTTATTGTATGTAATTATATTTTTTTGTCTAATTAAAAATTAAAAGAATATATTGTATGTGTTGTAAAAGAATATCTTTCCGTATCCAAAGTAGGTGCGGAAAGATAAACGTCAAAACTGCGATAAATAGGAAAGAATAAATTCCCATAAGCCACACCAGAATAAGCTTATAGGGGAAAAAATACAAAACTGCTACACAAAATTAAAATTCTTTCCTATTTCCTTTACCTATAGGAAAACCAGAATCGACCCACTGGAGGTAAATATTTTATAAAATTTACAATTTACTGTACTAAAACGATTTACCTGACTATTTGGACACAACCAATGTACAGCAAAGTTAAAAAAAAACAGGTTTTCAGGCAAAAATACATTAAATAATTATCGGATAAGTTCATTGGATAATATTCCGTATAAACGCGATTGAAAGCTTGCTGGGTATTTTTGGCATACATAACTCCAGTGTATGATTAAAGTATTGTATTCCGTTGGGGAAATTTCCACCGATTTCAAGAATACGGCCCCAGTACACTTTTATGACAGGACAAAATACACATTGGTAGTCATTGATGATATCTCCGGCAAGGGGTTGGTTTGGACAAGCACAATAGTAGCAAGCACTTGGTAGGCGGTGTTTAACAGAGCTATGCCACAGTAATTTTTACATTTGAGACGGTGGTCTTTTCATGCGGCGGCTATATGAGTGCGGTTGTTTTAATAATTCTACGATGATTCCGTCAATACCGCGTCATAGCTGCGTCTACTTTCTCTACTGTGGGATACGAGAGAAGTAACTCCTCCCCCGGTACAAGAATAGCTCGAATAGGGGTCACTTCGTCGTTCCGATTAAGAAAAGTTTAGAGTAGAATTGCCTTACAGATAGAACATCAGCCACGTTTATTTCAAACGGCTGTGAATCTTGGATGGAAGTTACTAAGATTTCTAGCATTGGCAAAGCAGTCTCTTGAGTTTCCATTTTCTGCTTCGCAATTCGCCCTTCTTTTTCCGAAGATTTTTGTCGCATCTTTCCTGGCGCGGAGATACTATGTTTCACTGTACCTGTGGCAAGTGCTCTCGTATTTGTAATGTATGCACTAATCCGACTCCACTGGGTAAACTGCAAACCGCGCATATTAAGATAGCTGCCGTATTTTATGTTAATATCTAAACTCCAATGTGATCCGGTCTTGTATTTCCATTAATTCACACAACAGATCGCAACAATAATTTAATACAAATTTTGTTTCACATATTTATTTAATTTAAATTTGGTTTTATTAATATTTATTTAGTTATATGAAACAAAAGAATTTGTGAAATTCCAAGCAACATCGACTTACTATGACGAGCGCCGAGAAATGAAGAATGAAAAAATTCACTTATATTTTTCAACAATCTGAAGACTGATACAGAGAGAAACAAACGAGCATATAAACCCGCATTTTACTTATCACCATCATCACACTCCATAGTCCATAGGCATGCAATTCTATGGAAGAGTGTTTTGACCTTCACGATTCATATACAAGACATAACTCAGAGACAATTCTATCCCTCCACACACCTAGTGTTACGAACCAATCATTCATTGCTCTTGATGGTCTTCTTCCTATTGTATTTTCCGCTGCGGCAATTTTGACTGACTGCCACTGTTCCCGGATGTTTCAAAGAGTTTCGCGATTTTCATTGTGCTTGTCGAGCTTTATATGTTTAGTGATAGCTGATTGGTAATATTACAGATGTTCACTATCCATTTTGGTGCCTTTATAAGATCTACAGTCAGTTATGCTGGAGGAATGTTTCTTCGAGATCATGACGTAATCAATTTGGTTATCAATTCTTTCTTCATTCGTTTGCCACGTTATATTATGGAATATTTTACATTTAAAGAACGTATTTGTTACAACTATAGGTTATACATTATAGCCAGTTCCGTGACGCCGTTGTTATTGCACAGCGAGTGCCAGCTGTTGAAGTCACCACGAAAATTTTGATATCATGATGCGTGACGTTACTCATGATGTGTTCCAGCTCAACAAAGCATAAATCTTTGACATAATCAGATCATTGACGATCTTTGATCAGCATTGAAAATGAAAATATTTGTGAGAAGTTTAACCTTGCTTATCCGCATATTGATCGGACGGTGGATGGATCAGGAAGCCGACACTAAATTTTTCTCAGACCTCTACTGCACTCAGAAATTATGATTGAGCTCATCATAAAAATGACCATCATTGCTATGATTACATGCAATGATTAAGAATATCTCTCTCCGTCGCCATATTTCTTCGTCGAGAGCATACCGAAAGTTTGATTTTTCACCGTATCAAAATTTTAATAACATTTGTTATATTCGGTAATCGCATAAGAATGCATTACTGCAGCCATGAAACTACAAAATAAAATCTGGATATTTAGTGTCTACATATACATATAAACTTATAAAGGCCATATTAGAAAATTGACTTAATATGTCAACAAATTTGGTTCTTTAAAGTTATCGATAGAATCGATTTACATTTCGTAAATAAATTATTTTGGTAATTTTACTGTTACGTATTTTAGTTAAAATGGAAAAATTTAATTTTCTACCATAAAATACTAACACTTTTTTTTTTTAATTTGATAAATTTATTTATTTATACAATATTACAAATGATTGACAGATCATCTAGTAATTTATCTATCTTAAATTATTTCGCGGATTAAGATGAGTAACCTATAATTACTACTAGTTATTCATTTTACAATACTTTCTTATTCTAATTAGAACTGCCCAGCTCCAGCGGTTTCTGACTTTGGAGTATCCTCACTTTGTTAGTGGTGTCCAACATACGACGGATATCTGCATTTTCATGTAGAGACAAGCGCTGTACGTGTTTCCTTGCTTAGTTCTTTATTTCATCGGTGACGTATTCCACCTTCAAGTCTCTATGGAGGTTGTCGTTTCTAATGTACCATGGGACATTCACAATCCCTCGTAGCGCTTAATTTTGGAAGGATTGTATCATTTGTACATTGGTCTTCTTGGCACAACTACAAAGTTGGATACCATAGATCCATAGTGGTTGTAGCATTTGCCTGTATAGAAGCAATTTGTTGTGTATTGAGAGCTCAGAATTTCTATCCATGAGCTAGTACATTTTCCTATATTTCATGTTTAACTCTTCTTTTTTCTTGATGCGTTCTTTCCATCTTAGCTTAGTATCGAGGGTCATGCCAAGGTGTTTAGCTGTATTTGCATATGAAATTTGTATTGTGTTGTTTATCAAATAGTAAAGTTTAATGTTAAATCAACCGAATTTGCAGTGTAAGGTAAATCCGGTCAATTTACCTTTAATTAACGTTCACTATTTGATAAACAACACAATTAAAACAAAAAAAATTATTTTACAAGTGTTCGTACTTTATGATATGTTTATGGTTATTTTGACAAGGACGAAGTTACTTCAACAATATGCGGGATCCTCAAAATTTTCCATTAGTTGCAGTAAGTGTACCACAGCTATTTTTTAAGCTGCACCGCACCTAACATTTTTATCAGATCGGACATCACCATATAAACATGGTTTAATATCGTTCCTGTCTAGACGTTACTTTCCCGTCCAGGTAAATTTCCGGTATTTTTCTAGTATAATGGATTTTTTATTTATACATAAATAAACACTTATCTTTCCGTACACTGGAATTTCAAAACAATTTATCGATTTGATTTCACTTATGGGCGGCACACAATTATTCGAGAATTGAATAAATCCCTCTTTTGTGTTTTATCAATTTTCCAAGTCACGCGATTTTATTTCCACTTTATTTTTATTTATTTAAAAAACGACGAAGGTTTTAAATGTTTTTGTTGCAAACAAGTAAATGTGAACACACCCCTGTTCTTAAATCTCATTCAAGTTATGTAATTCGGTAATGATGTTAATTTTTATTAATCCCAGAAAGTACGCCTTGGTCTAATATGGAAGTTGTGTAAGCGACATAATAGAATGTGTGACTATATAAGTAGACAACACATGCTAATTTAATATAATTAACCATAGTTGACAGTAATTTTATGGCGTCAATTGTGCGATGTACATATATAGGTTAAAGGTACGTTTGAGAATCGGAATACATGCATGTGTTGAAATTAACCGCAGTGTCAGCAATTAGGTTAAGGAAGTCATTGTAAGATATTGCATGTGGGCTAATTCCATTACTCATTGTTTTATATTACCTATAGATGGATATGTTCCATACTGATTGGTATGAAATGTATATATTACTAATCGCAAGTATTATATCATTATTTTTAAATTTATTTGCCAAACATACTACACCTCCCATTACAGTCAATTACTTATTCTTAACTAAACACTATATACTTATTCATTATATTGTAACATAAATAATTCAATTATGTTGTTTTGAATATAACTTTCCAAATAACAATACAACTTATATACACAACAACAACAAAAACGTTAGAATACACACAATATGACGTGTAGCCGTAGACAAAACTAAATTGAGCTAGCTCGAAAATATGTTGGTGTACTTGCCTATGACTAAATGATTTACATTCTTTGAAATACAGTCATCAAATTTTTTTTTTTAAATATACTGTCTCTCATTACAAATGTTATTAATAATCAAATAATAATTATGATAACTTTCTATAGGAGACCGCCGGCGCCAATTCCACAGTTCGACTCATTACATTTTAATGTAGATATGAACGTTGTCACCAAATCGAATTAGTACATCTTATTCATACATAAAATAATCACTTCCATGATATTGTAGGGGAATTTAAATTTGAGAAACAAGTTAATGCTCGAAAATAAAGGCATTACGGCTATAGCACGATGCTTCTGCATATGCATGATTTTTATGATGCCATTTGCTTTGCCACACACTTAAAAATGAAATTAGTATCGTATTTGACTCTCAATCAACAATGTATCGATTAGTGATGCCGACCTTACATCGATTAAAATAATGTTTAAGCTACATAAAAATAAGATGCAGCTCACGATAAATTTAAATATGACACATCTTGTCACTGATTTCGTAATTGCTTGCCATATTTGGATTTCGATCTAAATTGTATTATAAATATGATTTTGAAGTAAATTGCAACTAAATTATATTTGATGCAACTTACCATCTAGTTTAGTAGACATTTCAATCTAACCATTTTTGAGACAAATTATTTTATTTATTTTTTATTTATTTATATAATTTACCTACAGGGTTACAATCAGTAATTATTACAATTATTAAAAATAAGCGACATGACAAAATTGAAAAAGTTATTTAATTTAAGAACGGTTATTATAAAATTTAAATAGTTCGTTCCTCAATGAATTTCTTGACATGTTAAAATCATACCTATGATGAAAACAAGATTAAAAACACGCGATAAGTTCAAGACTGGTTCAGATGAACAATAATTTGTGGCCACCGCTCTCGTAAATATGAATTCGTCCCGGCGACGCAAGCACCGTTCTGGAACATAAAAGCCGAAGCTGGTGAGTATCTCGGCACAATCTAAACGTGAACATAATACGGCACGGACGAATATTGCGGATGAAATATCACGTCGGTGATTTAACCGTTGTAATCCTAAGAGAGCACAACGATCCCGATAAGGCGGAAGTACGTGCTCATGTGCCCGCATTGAAGGTAAACCTTTAAGCGCGTAGATAAGAAACTGTTTTTAAACACTCTCAATTCTCTCGGAATGGCATCGGTAAGAAGGTGACCAAATCTGTGAGGCATACTCCAAAATTGATCGAACAAATGAGACAAATAGAGATTTCAAGGTTATCGGATCACAGAAATCCTTACAATTCCGTTTAATAAAAGCAAGCATCATATATGCTCGGCTTATTCTCGAATCAATATGCCTTGTAAACGTGAGATCTCGAGTGAAAATAACACCCAAATCGGATATAAACTTAACTCAAACGACTTCTTCATTATAAAGCGAATACTGATGTATAATCGGAAAGCGGGTACGCCAGAAAGGCATTGCCTTACATTTACTCACGTTCAGCAACATTTTTTTTTCAACCGACCAATCACAAAATCTGTTTAAATCCGCTTGGAAATTTATACAGTCGGATACGTTTGATATTCGTGCAAATATTTTCATATCATCTGCGTAAAGCAGGCAATCTGCAGAGACAAAACAGTTAACCACGTCGTTGACAAATATTGAAAATAGAAGTGGCCCAATGTGGTTACCTTGTGGCACTCCAGAAGTAACCCGAAATAGACGAGAAGATAACTCACCAATTTTAACAAACTGCCACCTATCTGAGAGATAGGACAGCAACCACTTAGTAGGGATGGCTTGACAATTCAGCCGCTGTAGCTTTTTGATTAGAATTAAATGATTAATTTTATCGAACGCTTTAGAAAAGTCGGTATAAATAACATCCAGTTGCACTTTCGAATCAATACTGCTGAATAAGTGTCTGCAAAATGTCATCAAATTGGTAACGGTGGATCTCCCGGCGAAAAAACCATATTGTACGGGTGAAATAACCGTTTTAACATGGACAAATAAAAACCTTTGTACCATAAGCTCAAACAGTTTAGGAATGGCGGAGAGAATAGCTATCCGACGATAATTATAGATATCACTTCTTTTACCGCACTTGAAAATTGGATGTATATACGAAATTTTCCAGGGATCTGGAAAAATTTGAGTTCGAATGCTTTCGTTAAAGATAATGGAGATGGGAGCAGCCAGACTAGCAGCACAATTCTTAATAAGAATCGGCGGAAATCCATCATGCCCAGCACCCTTATTAACATCAATTTGAGACAAGCTGTCATGAACGTCATCTTCGGTGAACCGTAATTGGGTAAATTCCCCTCCGTTGCAAGAATTAACTGCTGCTTCAAAAAAGTTAGCAGATAAATCGCAGACTTCCGAGGAATGACTTGCAGAAGCATCTAGATACGTCATAGGTAAGGGGAACCCAACGGTCTTTCTTTTCATATTGATAAAATTCCAAAACTTTTTTCGAGTAGAAGTTAAATCTTCCTCGATCTGCAGAATATAATTATTATACAGGAACCAGTTTAATGTTTTAAACTCCTTCCGTGCTGTTTCGAATTCATGATAATATCTCGAACCGTGTATTTTATATAGGGAGTGTAGTTTATTACGGCGTGTCTCTATGTCCTTTAATTGCTTGTTATACCGCGGTTCGCGGAAGCAAGGCTTAGTTTTTTTCCGCGGGATATGTTTTTCTACACCAGTCTTGACAAGTTTGTTAAAAGACAAAACTATTGTATTTAGATTTCCTCCGAACTGAAGCAATTCCCAATCCGAATTGAGCAGAAATTCATTTAAGGAAGCGTAGTCGGCATTTCTAAAATCAAAAAAAAAAAGTTGCAAAAGGAAAACTAGTGTCACATTTTTCATGAAAAATATTTAACATAACTGGAGTGTGGTATACGCTGGTATAGCCTGTAAGGTCTTCGCACGGTGAGACCTCTGAGTACATGTTATCGGTTGAAAAAATTAAATCCAGATATTTACCCTGAGTATTGCTCGTTCGGTTAATTTGGGTTATTGAGATGCTAGCGAAGTAGTTCACAGTAGTGATCCCTCTAATATCTGTGGAAGATGGTGTGAAAATACCATTGATATCAGACCAGTTCACCTCAGGCAGATTGAAGTCACCGAAAATCATCGGCTGCTCATCAGGATGAACAAAAGGGACTATAGCAAGGTCGATGAAGTTGATGATCTCGATATAAGTATCCAGGCTTGACCCACATGTAACGTAAACGACCACGGCGAGAATTGACGAATCGGCTAGTTTAAACCGTACAGCAATGACATCATGAACTTGATGGGAAGCCACCTTCTCATTCGGAATTGAGTTTTTCACGGCGATCAAAATACCTCCACCTTTCGTTGTTGTGACATGGTTGTATCGATCTTTTCGGTAGACGATATAATCCAATGGGAAGAATTCTTCGCTATTCATAGAATTAGTAAGCCAAGTCTCACAAATGATTATGACTGCATAGTTATTGTCTAGGACACCCAACCGAAACTCTTTAGACTTGCCTCGAATACTGGAAGCGTTAGGGTAGTAAATTGTCGAAGAGGCAGGTTTTCTGTATTTATTGATGTTATTGTAATTATAATTAATGTTGTTTTCGATGTTAGAAGAGGAGCAGCAGTTATTTAATATTTTAAATGGTAATAATTGTAAGTTTACTACAGAACTATTGGATCTAAGTATTTTGGGTTTTTTGGGCGATCTGTGAATTCTCTCACTGGAACACCCACTGGCCAAATTTTTGGTTGAAGTAGTTTTGGAAATATCTCCAGATTTACCCCGATTTTGAAAGACACGAAATTGAGTTGCGTCACGTCCTGATTGGCGGGAACCAGCAAACGACAATCAACCTCGGTTTCCGCTATGTTTAATTGGCTGCATAAAAAAGATCGTAATGCCTCAACTGATGTCGTGTTGGCAAACTTAGAGGCATAAATATATTTTTTGATAGGAACGATCTTAACTGCGTCTGATACATTATTGCAGGTGCCAACAATAACTTCCGGTACAACGAAATTTGAGTGCTGCATATTAGATTGAAGAGAGCTCGGGGTTGAAGGCGTATCGGTATCCTTTGGCGGCACTTTTTTGGATGAGCAAATTTTCATCTTTTCGGGATTAGCTCTATCAGTGGCAAGAGCTCTAATGTCGCTAGATAGGGATAGCATTTGCTTTCTAAATTCATCGATTGTCCGCTGCATTTTCCCAAAAGTGTCACGGCAGTCATCACAGAACCACTTTAGATTATCACTTGCGTTGAACAGAGTCAGCAAAGCGTTACTCATTTTTATACATGCCGCGTGAACGACGCGAGTACACATACCACTACAGCTTATAAATTTGTCTAAGCACACAGTTTTACACGATGGAATTGCATAAATATTATTATCTGACATCGTATTTATATATCCGACGAATTAACACGTTAAAAAAAATTAAAAGCGGTTATTGTTTTTTTTTTATGACTTTGTGAGAATTAAACTGTAATTATATCGAAAAATAACACCGATTAGACCTAATTCTATTGTAATGTAGTATACCTACAATTTAGTAGTACTTAACATCTGTTTACATTTAACGGTATTTGCATCGAATAAAGTAAAATGTTTTTCTACTGTATATTATATACGATAAAATGAGTAGACTGATTTGACGGATTCAATTTTGGTAAAAGTTGCATAATGAATGCGATCAAATTAATTTTTAAAGGGCACCGAATTTTTAAATATGCAAATAAAATAATTACTAATTTACACAATTGTTTAAAATAATTCCCTTCCTTATATTTATTGTTCGATAATAACTTAAATTTTCATATACACCAATACCTCGAATTGCGTGAGCCTTGTTTTGCGCTTTATCACTTGGTTTTCTTACAAAAATATCAGTTTGCGTTGACATTTGATTCTCTTTGCGTTAAAATTATTCAATGGAAACAATGTGAACGCGGCTTAATTTAGGTGAAATTTTGTGTTAATTGAAACAAACTTCATTTTGTAACAAATGTCATCTCGATTGGAAAAATAAAAAGGTTTCCGTCTATTCGCTTTTATTATTTTGTAATAAATATGTACATACCTAAATACAAATGAATTTCTTGTTACATAATATCATATGATTTAATTATTTTATTATCAATTGATGTGCAATGCAGGTAAATGATATCAATAAACTAGTTTGAAAACATACATTCCTACTTGGTTAGATTTACATTCAACATGCCCCCAAAACGGAATAAATCAAAACCGGTTAAAACAATCACTAAAAACAAATTAGATTTTAATAAAAAAACTGGCGATAATTAAACGGTATGGCGAAAATAATGAAAAGATAAAAATTTATCTCACTCAACTTTCCATACAATCTGTACGCGTGATATGGGAAAAATAAAAGCCATGGCATCAAATCACGGTTCAATATCGATGTCCATTACAATAATTCGTCATCCAATCCTGATAAAAATGGAACGGTTTTGTTGTTCATGGATAGACTATTACACCCAAAACAAAATGCCTTTCAGTCAACTAATCATTCAAGAGCGCAAACCCTTGACCTCAAAAAAAAAATTAGCCAGAATCTAGTGGCGGAAATTCTGGAGGTGATTTCAAGTTTAAACCGCTACTGATATACTATATCACTCACAGAATCCTAGAGCGATGCAAAATGTAGATAGGAGTAAGCTTGGAGTGCAATGGAAATGGAATAAAAAGGCTTGGATGGCGGCAACGTTGTTTGAGGATTGAGCAAGTAACTGTTGCACCCCGGAAATTAAGGCATACTGTTCCAAAGAAAATTTAGATTTTAAAACGCTAATTTTAGTCGACAACTAATTAACGAATTGTCTGGTAATGTTAAATTTTTGTTTATACCGCCGACTAAGGGGTTATCTCGACTTTTAAGAGTTATTATCTGAGAAGTACTTTAAGCAGTTCATTTCGGCCGCCGATTATGATAATAACACGACAATCAGGAACTTTTGGAAGAACTACAACATTCTAGATGCCGTTAAAAATATTACGGACTCGTGGAAAGAGGTGAAGCAGAGTTGTTTGAATGGGTGTTGGAAGAAACTCTGGCCAGAATGCGTAAATCGTTCAATAAATTCAACTTCTATCGAGTCTGAGATTTCTCACGTTCAGAGGGATATTGCACAGACTTCTGCTAATGCTCCAACATGGAAGAAACTGATGTTGAAGAGTTTATATGTGCTCACGTAGTTATGACTAATGATGACCTTATAGATTTATTGGACATTCCCAGTCCTAACGATGATGATAAATGTAATGCACAGTTGTTTAATAAACCTGCAATAGATACTGCTGAATTATCGAAAGGATTGAAAATGATCGACTTGGCTCTTGAAATTTTTGCTGCACTAGACGATCAGATGAAAATTTTAAATTTACGCAGACTGTTTTGTCGCAAGTAAAACGGTACCGAGATATGTATCAAAAATAATTTATACTTTTTAAAATACAAATGCAATTAAAAATATTTTATTATTTGATATTTACCGATTTAAATGAAATGATTGTATTAATTACTGATGATATACCGGATATTATTTGAAGCAAAATATTTAGCAGGTACAGACACGACATCCAAGGAAATAAATCTGAAAATATATTAGAGAATTATATCATTTATATGTTGCATGAAATAACACCATTTTAATTTACCATTCAGTTCAGGTAAATCTTTAAAATTAACCTCTTTTCAGCCCCGAAATACTTCAAAAATAAAAAGCGTGCAAATTCTGGATATCATAAATCCAAAATCAAAGAGAATCTGAAAAATAAACAATAAATTAAGTAACGAAACTTAGTAAAACGGAATTAACGTAACTGTGTATTATTAAAACTACTTACCAGTTTCGGTGACGTAAAGAAGAATAGAAAATGTTTAGAAACACTTAGTAAAGATGATTGTTTAAATACAGGAATACGAAAATCTAACATTTCCATCAGCTTCTGTTTTATTAGTTCTGTTTGGGTGGTTGTATTTAAATTGTTCAAAATCAAAAAGTTTTCTAATACATTTATCGCTGCATTGTGGTCGTCTACTGTTTCCATTCCGGCTGGTAGTACGCGTTTCTGCCTCGATCATAAAGGGGATCTATCGAACCCTTTTCGGTCGACCAGGTAAAAATCCTCTGCTGGTCTTTTGGTTGTAGAGTGCTTCCGGTATAAAAAAAAACAGAAACTTATGTTGATTTAGTTAATTATTGTCGTTTATTAAGTTTGTCGACTCTGTTACAATCGCCCGACACTCAGTCTGATAGTGCTTTCAACTTGTCATTTTCTTTTATACTTCTTACAAAGAATAATGGCATTTTTGTGTTTCAGCATATATTCTCCTAATTGCTTGAATTTAAATTAATCAAATTGCTGGATCTAGGTATAAACATACAGATCTAACCAAATTGCGGAATTCATCTACGACTAGGCGTTAACGATAAATGTTGGTCTTGTCCAAGAAGCTTTAACCAAAAAATGTAGATACAGCCCGTGTTACGCGCCACCTTTGTAAAGATAGCCCAAATTTCTATCCCCGAAAATCGAAAAGATTGCTTATGACAATACTATACAAGTTTACATTTAGTTAACAATCATAGTTTAATATTATAAATCTACATTCGGGTATAAATATTTCCGGTATAAATAATAATAACAGCTAAATAATAAATAAAAATGTTATGAGCTTAATTAAAACAATAAAAAGTTCAGATAAAACGTGTAAATAATTCTCTTTCACCAGACAAAAGCCGATACCATAAAATATATCACGTAAAATTTCTAAAAAAAATAATCGGGGTTGGGTAAATAATTAATTTGTCCCAGCCCAGAAAATTTTTCTGATGTTATATTATCTTAAAATTGCAATATTTTTATTCTCAGCCCAGAAAAATGTTTGTGTCATGATAGTTTTAGCTGTCATGACAGTAAATATTTTCGGGGCTGAAAGTAAAAATATGGAGATTTTTATTCATATTTTTACTCTGATAGCAATAATTAGTGTTGCCAAAATCAAAGAGAACGAATTTGTGAAATTCTTCGTGTTTTGTAATTTAAACAAATTCTGTTTTTCCTGTATTCATAAAGTCGTACCCCATTATTGCCACAGAAAAACAAGCACTTAGTTCAAAACAATTTCACTTTAATTTAAAAATATATTGTATCACTTGTACAAATTAATTATGTACTTTTTAATAAAACTAATATCACTATAAAATATAAATGCATTTAATATTCACAGAACACGTTTTAACGCTTAAACACCGATACTCATACGAGACAAATTATTACACTGAAAACTCGTTTGTTCGGAGGTAATCAATAAAGGAAACCGTTGTATGTACAGGGGATGAAACAAATATAGCGCTATTGATAATTTAGTTTAATTAATTTGGTATTCTCCACAATGGCGATTCAATAAACACTTTTTAAACAAATAAACCAAAATTAATCGCTGCATTTATAATTTTAAAATTAACCCTATATAATAGGGTGATCTCTATTTTACGGATTTATTTCGCTGATTGTACAACTACTAAAAAACGAAAACAAATATCTTCTCGAAAGTAGAAACTCATAAAGAGAAACAGAGAGAGTCTTTACAATACAAGTCGATACTCGCTACTACGAATTTTGTTTCAAATCATGTAAGAAATTGTTTACATTCAGAAAACAAAAAATTATAAATTCAAACACAAACAGTTTTTCGTAGCAAAAACAATCATGTTTTGTCAAAATTCAATAGTTCCTGAATCGTTTTTCCAGAATAATGTTTTAGGTTTAAGAAACAAATATTTTCCTATTTCGAATCGGTATCAGTGGAAAATAAATTACGACTTTTTCAGAGAAAACTTGAATACTTGTTTTTCGTTTTCTGTTTCATAGCACATCCCTAATAGAATTCCTTTTTCCTTACAGAAAAGTGTGAAAAAACGTTTGAGAATTTTTTTTTTCTCAAATTTTTTTCATACTTTTCTGTAAGAAAAAGGAATTCTATTGAGGATGCGCTGTCATTCGTACTGAAAGTCTGGACAAGAGAGGATAGTACAGTAAATTACCATGCTATGGATTTTGTACATTTTTCTCATGTATGTGAAGATAGCCCAAATTTCATCCCCGAAAAATGCGATGGTAACACTAATTATTGCTATCATGACATTTTTTTTACTCTCAGCCCAAAAAATCACGACATTTTTACTCTCAGCCCCGAAAATTTACTGTCATGACAGCTAAAACTATCATGACACAAACATTTTTCTGGGCTGAGAGTAAAAATATTGCATTTTGGTGAAGGAGGAATATTTAAAGTAATTTTTGATTTTCGCTGTCAGAATATTTTTTGGATAGTAGAATTAAATTGTTTATTGTTCACTTATGCGTTTTATAACTTTTTATTGTTCTTATTAAACTCTTAACATTTTTATTTATTATTTAGCTGTTATTCGGAAATATTTATACCCGAATTTAGATTTATTGCGATAATTATTAGTTAAATGTCGCAATAGTATACATAAACTTGTATGGTATTGCCATAAGCAACTATTTCGATTTTCGGGGATAGAAATTTAGGCTATCTTCACAAAGGTGTTTTTCTCACGAAATTCTCATGAGAATTTGTATATGTATAAAGTACATAATATTCACTTTTAATATGTGTGTTGTCATTTTCTGTCATTGTGTGTGTCAAATTCTCATGAAGTTTCGTAAAAATGTTGACTCGATTTTATAAATGTGCATTATCGGTTGAAAAAAGTACATGAGGATGCACATGAGCATTTTTCTACTGCTCGCGAGCAATGGTAAAAATGACAGATGATAAGAAAATAGTTGCGATTGCAATTTGTTTTATGAATTTTTGATTTAAATTTGAATAAGTTTTAAATAAAGTAATTTTTATTAATGTTTTATAATAAATATTAATACTTTCAAGTTTAATTATATATTAACAGTTCGTTATATATTGTTTTGTTAATATTGTGTCGGAAAATTGTAAAGAAAAAATTTAATAAATTATTAAGTGAATTAACTGAGGAAACGCGAATGATAATGAAATTATTTTGATTAAACTACTTATAGGGAATTAACAAAACATTTTATTAATTTAAATGGTATTGTGAAATTTAATAAATTCTCAAATTATGTACCTGACATATTATTTTGTGTTCTGAAATGATGTCAAAAACACAAAACAAAACACGTACACCACTACTCTGACGTTTCGGTAAAATCCAAGTTGACTTGTAAAAAGCGAACAGAATTTAAGTCCTGTGGCCCTATTCTGGCTTTCCCTGGGATTAGGGAATTGGGAAAAATATTTTCATAGCATTTTTGTCTAAATTGTGTTTTTCTGTCCTACTGAGGGAACATGTTTGGTGCTAATATTTTTGAAACAAAGTTAAATGGGAAAATATAATTCCCTATAAAAATTTTGTGGAACAAACGTTTCCCAATTCACTTGGTTTTGAAAATTTTTACACTACACTTATTCTTTCAGTAGGCCAGAAAAATATAGTTTAGACAAAAATGCTATGAAAATATTTTTCCCAATTCCCTATTCCCAGGGAAAGCCAGAATAGGGCCACTGGGAGTCAATTCGCGTTCCGTGAAATAATGAAAATGAAAAATTTTTTTCATTGGCAATCTAGTAGCTTGAATTATTCTCACGTAAATTTAAAATTTTACTGTGTGAAATCAAATTTCCTTGTGGGGAATGCAAACCTACTCGATTGCTAATGGAAAAAACTTTTCATTTTCATTATTTCACGGAACGCGAATTGACTCCGTGGGGCGGTATGTTGTACCATCTCTTCGAATCGAAATTCGAAAAAAGTCGAATCGAAAAAGTGAAAGTTGTATCACTTTCGACTTTTTTCGTTTTTTAATATTGCAATACTTTTTCTAGAATGAAATGTGATCTACATTAATTATTACTTTGGTTTTAAATTTAACATACCGCCATGCGATTTTTTTCGAATTTCGATTCGAAGCGAGGGTACAACATACCACCCCTGGATTAGCATAAATTCAGCCACCATATTTTTCGGATGGCATACTTGATATGAATATGTAATCGGAAGTGCCAAGTTCATTGGTTTTAAGAACACTCTTTGTCGGAAAATTGTTCATTCAACAGTTGTAACGATACAGTTCTCGAAGTGTCTTCTTTCCTCTTCGTCCATGCTCGTTTACAGACATGTCACAGACACCACCTGCAGCTTTGGTCCGACTATTGCTCAGTGTGTCGTGGGTGGTAGGTGGTGGTGTCCTGGAACACTTAGGGGCTGCTCTTTACTTCATCAACAAAAAAAAAAACAGAACTCGAAAAAAACCAACAAAAACATGTGCATTTCCATCCAATATCATCGCCGCGACTGTTCTCCTCCTGAACTTAATAAATTAAGCAACCATGTATACTATAGCTATCAACATTACAATATATATATTTATTTTGTCAAATCAAACAAAATAAATTAAAAAAAATATTTAAATATTACAATTATAAACGGTTATGTTAACCGAGCAAAAACAAGTAACAACTAAATTATAATATAACACATACTTGCGGGTAGGGGAAAATGTATTATTTCCGTAAGCGCGTCTTAATGTCATAAAGGTATATGTAGATAGGCCTGGGGTACACAGAGCTCTCTGTATCCTTCCGCCGAATATCTGAAACGATAATTATCGAGAGAAAGCGCGACACGCGCAATTAGTATTACATAAAAACCCGAAATATTAACTTCACCCTCGGACTACCCCTCCTTGAATCCGATACTGCGTATATAGTTTCTTCCTCTAGTTGGTTTAATTTTTCCTCGGTGCGAAGGTTTATAGTTATTGCAGACCTATTACATAAAATTTGGACACATTTTAAGACTGCCCAATGGTGGGTTAGTTTTCCTTTCGGTACGTACACCTGTTGTTAAACTCGTACTAATTGGATATGTACACCCGCACCCGTTGTTTATACCGCCCGATTTGAGTGTACACCCGCTATTGCGATCGCACGAATTTGGATATGCACACCCGCTATTGTGATCGTACGAATTTGGATATGTACACCCACTATTGGATTCACACGAATTGACTATGTACCCCCGCACGAATTGTTTATGTCGCACGAATTGATTATAAGCCTTCTTATTTTTGTTGTTTCGTTTCCGTTGCGTGAATTCCTGGATGCGTATCGCTCAAGCGCCTGTACGAACAGAATTATATTTTTTTTATTTCTTGTTCAGCTGTCAAGCCAAAACATTAAACAAACACCTTTCCCAACTACGGCGCTCAATATCCAGTGTTCGACACCGAAACCACTCAAAACACAAGTGACCATTCTGCCACCCATTTTTCCATAGCGGTACTGCCTAAAACTTTTACCTTCAGCACAAAGAATAGCAGGGGTGTAACGACATGAACGTTACACAGTTTTTGTTGTTCAATGGAATTGGGCCAATTCTGGATTAGCACAAATTAAGCCACTATATTTTCCGAATGGCAATGAACATGTCTGATAGGAATATGCTATCTTAATTGTTTATTCCTGGATTTTATAATGTTTTATTTCTATTTTTTAATTTGTTGTTCAACAAAAACATTATTGAACGGTTACCTCTGTATTTTCTATGTTTAATATAGTATCTTTTAGGGGCTACTTAGTTTGTTTTTCCTCAATTTATGAATGAAAAATTAAGAAAATCATATTTCTATGATAAGCACAAATTTCGGCAGTGTAGACGCTTTTGGAAAGTTTTAAAATTAGGCTTAAATTATTTCTGGTTTTTTCTAGAAATCGGGTTTTATTTTTTTCGTCTTTCAGGCAAAATTTAAAATTTTCTTTTCCCGTTTTTCGGCTCCTAGAGTAGCACTAATTTTTTCCCGTGAACACTTATTACTACAAATTGGGCGTAATCGGTATGCAAAGCTTCATTTTGAAATTCGAAAATTTCCCTGCTGCAGTTACCCACTCAATGAGGCATTGTCCCGTGGGTTTTTGTTATTAAAAAGTATTAGTGTTAGCATCACCCCAAGTAGATTAGAAATCGCTACTATCTAATTTCTTTGCATCATTTGCTCAAAACTATAAAATTACAAAGAAGCAAATTAGAAAAATTAGAAAGTCAATTAAATACGAAATTCCCACGAGCTTTGATGCTTGATCTATGCTCGATTTTACCCCAACACACGGAAAATTTTTATTACGCCTATTCATTAATTGTCACAAAAATACAAATTTAATGCAATAAACGATTAGGGAATAGTGGCAATCGTTTGCGAATTTTGCATTAAAATAACATTTAGTCAAATTTCGGGGCCACTATTAAGTGCCTCATGACAAAATCACTTTTATGATTCCTCTATATTTAATTATGTTTCTTAAACCTAAGATAACAAACGATTTAATCGTTCAAATAAGGTTGCGTAACACACGCAAAGTAATATACAGAAAACGGTTTTGAAACGATGCGGTTTAAATAAAAATTTATCGCGGTATGACCATAAACATCGTAACGAATAGTTTTCACAATATTTCATCCTCACTCTATCAAAACTGTCAAAAACCTAACTAAAAATTATTATAAAATTCTTTAAATAATATTATTTGTTAGTAAACGTTTGTGTTTATATTCGTTTAATATTTATACATACTCGAACACGATTGTATCGTGTGTGTGTGGAATGAGTTGCAAAAGATTTGAAAAGTAAGTTTATTACAAATAAATGTATTCTTAAAGAAACTTGAATACCTACGTACATATTTAGAAATACACATAAAATATTTTCACTTTCGATTTAAAGCTTAACGTGTTTTGTCATCATCCCGTTCATGTACGTGTGTACCGTATATAATTAATGGATAATTAAAAAATAAGTACGTACATAGCTAATTATATGCATTCGCGTATGCACAAATGATGTTTAAAATGCAAATTAGCATAAATCATTTTTTAATCTAAATTGCATGCAAAATACTGAAGCGAGCGCGCGCGCATTTGGCATAAACAGTTTATGGTAATCAAACCAGTTGCAATTTTATCGCAGATCGCGCGTGATTTTTTCAACGTGAAAATTATAGTAAGTGCGCAAACAATTTTACGTTTTATTTTTTCAATTCATTGAGCACGAAATGAATTAGAAAATTGAATTGAAGAGATTTTTCTTTTCTTATATAAATAGTGAAATTATTCTGTATACCTAATCTGTGAATAGTTTTAATTGTTTTTGATTAAAATACATCTAAAACAATAGGGCATGAAGAGTACAATACGTGGTGGCAAAATACCATTCAACCGTTTTAAAATCATTTACACCAGTGACCTAGTATTCTATATTAAAGGAGTTTGCATTAAATCACGTAAGAAACTACTTTTTGTGAATTCATGTCGTCGAGTTATATGGTTGGGTTTATTCGTTGGGCCGCATACCGCCATTTATGATTAGAGGAAAGCATTGATTTATATGCCTTCAGCCTACTTTTAATGAAATGAAAAGGTCTTCAAATTTCTTTATGGGTAATATGATACAGATCAAGCATTTTAGTAAAGCTCGTGAGAATTTCGAATTTAATCGACTTTCTATTTTCTTTTAATTTTTGATACGATTCGAAATATATAAGTTAATTTTAAATTTATTGTTTTCTAAATGAAATCTATTATGATAGCTCGCTGAAAAATTTTGGTGTCTTGAATACGAAATGCTCGAGATGGCTATATATTTAAAAAGCAGTGCGGTCCTGCAGGCACGGGAGCTTTTTTATATTCTTATATTGACCATTGGGTATGGTACACACGGAAGCTTCTCGTAACTCGATAATTCTAACAAGCCAAACTATCGAAACGAAACAGTTAGGTAATGGGCATTGCTGTGACACTTCAAATTTTGGTAGAACAAACAAGTTGGCATCCAAAACTTACTAGCACTCGGCGATTAGAACAATTATAGCCGTGTTTTTTTGTTAGCGCCCGATAGATTTATCCGGAGTACCCAATTTAAAATATTAGTTTAGAGTTGAATAAATTAATTATATGCAAAATTCCCTTTGAAATGGATAGCAGCTCTCGATAGCGACGCTCGACAAATAGCTAGAGCAAAATATTTTTCTATCGATTTTTAACTAAAAAGTTGAATGAAAAATCTTAGTTTAGAGTTAAATAAATTATGCCCAATTCTTTTTTTACACGGCCTTTTTACACGGCTTTTTTACACGGGCTTTTTTACATGGTTCTGAAAAACAAAAAAATTTTTTTTTAGATCTTTTAGGCCTTTTTTTCTATGTACTCGACGTCCTTTTTGCACAGTTTTTTTGCACGGTTTTCCGTTTTTTTTACACGGTTGGCTAATATTCACAGAAATTATTTGAGATGAAGGTGTTGGGCTGTTATATTTGAATGTCTGAATGCTGGATTAGGAAAAGGTTCCTGTTAAAGATTCATAATTAGCGCGATCTGTAATTACAGCGGGGTTATGAATTAAGAGGCAATTCGTTAGATCATGGTAAGTATCATTAGTAGTTCCTAATCCTATTCCTTCTCAAGTGGCACAATTACAGATTCGGCAGTGATTTTACTCGACCAGGCGTCTGCAGGAGTACATTTTTCGGTTAGCCTCATAACACATTCAGTATTCGATGCAAGACGTTGAGTGATGAAATTATCGATAAACTTACTAGTTCCTAATCCTATTCCTTCTCAAGTGGCACAATTACAGATTCGGCAGTGATTTTACTCGAAGAGGCGTCTGCAGGAGTACATTTTTCGGTTAGCCTCATAACACATTCACAAGACGTTGAGTGATGAAATTATCGATAAACTTACTAATTTTCGCGACATTTTTTTCGTGTCCGTATTAGCGGCAATGCAATCTTCAGTACAACCTAAGGAGAAAGAAATTTCGTCACAATTATTGCACAACAAATTTAACTTTTTCTCCAATCTAATTATTCGATTACAGTTTTCTCCAAACCTAGTTTTAAATCGAAACAACGAGTAGCCGAAAGTCAGCAGAAATAGTCGAAGTCCTCTTTAGCTGATTTGAACGCCTTGTACAGTTAACTTTTTTTTTAACTGATGGCAGCTATTTGTTTAAGGAATTATTGACGATTTTACAAGCAAAAGAACATTTCGCTCAATATCCACAAAATTCTGCTTTTAAGCAAGTATGGATGCTCATTCCAATCTTCGGATGCCTTATTTTAAGGATAAACTGCAACATTTTTGAATGTTTTATTGTCTTGAGTTTTTCTTTAGGGTTGTAAATTATTACTCGTAATTGGTCTCTATAGTAGCATAATGGGTTGAGAGCCAGTGACTCGATCGTCGAAATATTACCTAAAAGGCCTATCTATCAAAATACCGTAATTCGAAGTATATAACGACACTATTAAGGTAAAACGTTTGTTAAAAATTCAAATTTTCTTAACGCAAGCTATACAGACAAGTCATTTTTAAAAGACCTCGAGAGGTATAAAATTATAATTATAGATCGGCAAATATTATTTCACCTTATGTTTTATTGTTGCTTATTGTTAAACTTGACTGTAACCTTGTGGTAAAATATATAATTGATTGATCATATGATGTTCATACTCGTACACTATTTTTTACAATATAAGTGCTGCTTTAATTTTAGCCTTCATCTTTTATTACTTGTGTATTATCTGTGGTTATTATATATATTCAGTACAGTGCTCAAATAAACATTGTATTCAGTTTGACGCTCTTCGAAATTTTAAAGCTGTTTAATTGAGACAAGAGACAAATATCGAATTTTAAAACTATTACTGTTTATTTATAAATTCCCCATCATTTTCACAGTCTGTCAGGTATATATTTTTCCGCTTTATAGAATATATGATGTTCCAATCATCAGTAGTATGCCGACCGTTATGAAACTATTCTGATGAATAGTTTTATAAGAGAAATAGCCTATCATAACTTTTAATTAGTTTCTACATATTTTAATATACTAAAATCGCACAAACTAAATGAAACTTTGATTGGCATTCATCCTTAACTTGGTCTTGAACATTCGAGTACCGATTGCTATAAGGTTATTAAGTCCAATGCAAAATAAACTAGCTTAATTTCTGAGAATTATGAAAAAAAAATTCAATAAATCATTATTACGTCTTCTAATAAGCAGTTTCATCGTTTTCGCTAGCTTATCTACACTATCATAAAAGTATCATATTTAACTTGGAAGAAGTAAATATGTATAAGTAAAGTAACGTGTAGATATTTCTTAAGAAATTAACGCTGCGCTATAATTAATTATAATTAAACCTCGAAAAACACAATTATGAAGTGTACAAGATATTTTTTGTTGTATACGAGTAGTTCTAAATCCGCAATTATTTGATTTGATAAAGGTCGTACCAGGACAAAGTCTTTCGCGACTTCAATAAATATGATCGGCCAATTGGCAACAAGGTGATCATGACAGCAACAAATATTCTTAGAAATTGTGTCAGGTAGCATGCTGGAAATATGGTAAACGGCTTTGTGCGCGCGATTTCAACCAAATTATACAGGGTGTCCCAAAAGTAGACGACCAAACATCAAATGGTGATCGGAATTGTATTTCGAATTGAAATAAGCACGAGTATTTTTTAATTTGATTCAAAAGTTATTTAAATTTTAATGAGTTTGTAAATCGAAAAGCAGCAAAATGTTGATCTGTTAAAAGATTGACAGTGGAACTAGTTGTTCTACTTAACTAACTTAACTTAAAACTCTTTAAAGTTGGAATCAGAATGTATGTGAAGTTGGTCCGAAAACCATCTCGTTAGATAAATTTTATCCTGAGTGGGAAACAATTTCCGCTATTAAAGGTTTCCCGGTAAGAATGAGTTGTCACAGAAAAATTATGTTGATGTTTTACAAATATATCTGTTTATCCCTGAATCTCCTGAGGTACGGCATGAAATTCCCTCGCAATGTAAAAAGTAAACCTTTTTAAAAATAATAAGACACTCCTAAGAAACAAAAAAATGTATCAACTTTAAGAAGCAAAAACCATCTAATTTGATTATATTGATTATAAAGATCCAAATTAATGAGTAAAATTGAAGATAGACATAATTTTTCTGTGAAAACTCCTTCTAACCGGGAAACCTTTGATAACCGAAATTATATTCTATTCAGGTTAACCTTTATGTTTACAACCAGCATACCCGGGTATGTCAATAATTTTATACATTTAGTATTGAATGATAATTTGTAATTTTATTTTAAATTGATAAATACATTTTGGCAAAATGTAATCTAAAACAAATAATTCTTATTAACAAATAATAATTACTAAAGATTTCAAGCTGATAAGTCACCTAAATCCATAAAATTTTGGGTAATAAAACACGAAAACTTACCCGGGTAAGCGGTTGTAAACATAAGGGTTAAAATTTTACTAGCGAGTTGTTGCAAGGGATTTCTTTTTACTTTAGAGTTTTAATTAATGAAAATTGTGTTAATATACCATTAGAACTAATTAAATTTTCATTTAGACAATTAATGCGTAAAGGGCCAACCAATCAAGAATAAAAACATAAACAAATAAATAAAAATTTTAACGATACCAATTGTCTTTCTCTTTTTTGACATTACAGCCATGCACAACTTACGCGATGTTAATTTACAACTTTTATGTATTTTGATTAATTTATTATAACAAACATTTAATAATAGAAAAGCCACGATTAATATTTAATTTTAACTTTTTTAAACAACATGCACAATTCAATTTAATTTTTAGGTTAGATTTCATAAATTCCAAAATTTTATCATATATAAGTGAAAGATGCATGTAAAATTATTCAAACAACTTTAATTACTAAATTAATATATTTAGTAATTAATTGTACAATTAAAATAATTTCCACTTTTATATTTAATAAAAAATCAGATTTTCAATACAATTTTTAAAAAATTTCTTATTTTTGGGCAGGAAATAGCGCACACTATTTTTTTAAAGTGACATCTAAATTTAACGAAAGTTTCGTTGAGTTTCAAGTTAAGTTAAGTTTTTATTACTGACTGGTTCCACTTTAACGCACATAACTTAAAAATTAAAAAATTTACGCATATTTTTCCGTAACAAGTCTTATTAACCGGAAAAATTTTGAAACTCGGAAAATATTCTCGGTCCGTGTAACAGGATGTTTAATTTACTATAGTAAGTTCTTCATATATAAACTCAAGTCAGAATATGTGTTTTGCTCTCATTTTCGTTCGAGTGCCTGGAAAAATTCAATAAATTTGGAGGTTAAAACGAAAATCCCCAAAGACGGAAAACCAAGGGAATGGGACAAATGTTCCAGTTGTCAATTTTTTTTTCGATTAGAAGGAGTTGTCATGAAAATTAAACATCACTAAAAGAAGTATATTTTTAAAGTTTAATTTTCTCTTGCTACACTTACGTTTTAAGGTCGGTATCCAGCTCGTGCTAAGATAAATTTTACATACAAATTTAACCTTAAATTTAGCTAGCGAAATAACAAAAAAATATTTAGCTCACGTTTTCGCAGATGCGGTACGCAGCTGACGTGAAAAGTTTGTAGTTATCTCATTCCCTTATAAACTGCGCTAGTGAAAACTCTACAAACATTTTCGCAGCAATTTATCTGCATAGAGCAATAAAATTTAGAAAGATTTTGACAGCAAAACGTGAATTTTATTTTTTTTTTTAAATGGGTGACCAAAATAATTTTCTAGACTATGATAAAAGTTTCGAACTATATTTTTATTTATTGTAGGCCAAATAAAACAAACGTCTAAACTTATCTCTACATAAACTTTTTAGCTTACTAATTTATCTGTTATTTAGTGGAGACTGAGTTAAAATTTATCTTAGCGCGAGCTGGATACTTAGCTTTAAAAGATAAAGATTTTGTTGAGTTCCGTTTTCAAAACCAATGCTTGCTCAGAGCATTTCCTAACGTTTTCTGGCAAACCTTGAATTTAAATGTCCAACTTGAGCTTCCACTATACAACTTTTAATGGATTGAATATTCGGACTATTCGAAAGGGGGATGGAGAAGAAACGATTTTCAATGACATTTTCTCGCATCTCGCAATTATCCGCGACAGTAGAATATACTATGAATTAGGAGGTCGTGGAAAAATTTTAAATATGGTTTTCCGTATCTAACGTATGTTTACGATATTCAGTTTTACGTTCAAAAATATTATTATTATTATAATTCGCTAAATCAAAATATTAATGCAATAGTAAATTCTAAAGGAAATAGTAGCTAGGTATTTTTGATTATACGAAGTTGTCACGAAAAATTTACGGAACAGTTATATTTTTTCAGTTGTCTATTTCTTCTCTTTTCTTTCATTTACATATAAGCTGGCACTTTTCCGATTTACGCAGGTGAATGCGTGTTGATTACTGTCTATTAGGAAATGGTAGCTAGGTATTTTTGATTATAGGAAGTTGTCACGAAAAATTTACGGAACAGTTATATTTTTTCAGTTGTCTATTTCTCCTCTTTTATTTCATTTACATATAAGCTGGCACTTTTCCGATTTAAGCAGGTGATAAAAATGAAAACACAATGCGTGTTGATTACTATCTCTTAGAAGTTCGTAGAATATTTTTGCGTGATAAAAATTACGATTATTAGTATCATAATTCGCTTGATTACAATATTGATTTAATAAAAATCCTTCGAAACGGAAATCCTGACAGACTTACATACAAATTTAATCAAAAAAAAATTGTGGGTTTTATTTGCAAAAGTCGCTAATATGATTTTTACAATCAAAATACGCAAGTGGAAATAGAGCTATTGTAATGTTTAAAACCATTAAAATTAACGTTTAGAGCACACATAACCTCAAACCACTTAAAAATTTCTCAAATTGAGGCTACAAAAAAACCAAAATTACGAATGGTTAGAAAAGTTAGTGGATTATTAATAAAATTGTGATGCAGTAAACTCCTCAAAGAAGGATACTATAAATAAAAAGGGATATAAATTTTAAAAATTTATATTTCCATTAATTATTTCTTTAACAATTGGGGTTTTGATTGATAACAATAAAAAACAACAACGACTCGTCGAATTTTGCAACGTTTTTGGCTCGCCCTTGAATTAAAATAAATATTCAACATCATAGAATTTGTGTTGGACATTTATGTTCAACCGATAGTTTTGACCCTCGCATGTTTCCGATCTGACACCGTTCCGTGATAATCAGATTCAGTCTTGCCATGATTTTACTGTAAGCGTATATTTGCATTCGTTGGCATAGATTTTACAAACACTCAGCGTTTAAAGTTACGAACTGTATTTAACAGCACCAGTAACTTCTTCAAACAAATTGTTTCACTATTTATCATTTTGTGTCAACACTTTCCACTATTCCACTTTTACCTCACACACTGTTCAAATTTTACTACTCGTCTGGTACTTGTTCACTCTTTAATTACATTTGTCTCTGCAGAGTGACCCTGTCTTGATGTACTTTTGTTAATTCTACATATATTCCCTTCCACACGGAATGTCATTCTAAAATTCAATTCCCATTCAGTATTGGACAAAATACTTGATCCGGCAACATCGATGCGTGTTAAAATTATTGATGGCCCAAGAAAATTTACTGTCGCGAGTTGGACTCGAACCAGTGACCCTTGAATTGATAGTACTTGGTAATGCATACCTTAAGCACTATACCACCAAGTGTTATATCTGTGTAGAGTAGAATTCTTAACAATTGCTGTGTTTTAATATTGGAGCACTATCCGGAGCCAAATGGCAATTTTCTATTGAAACTGCAGCTATTATTCACTGGTGTCGCTGTACTATAAAAATTAAAACTAAATTCATCAATAAAACAAATTTATCTCCTGAAATAAATTAATTGACATTTATTTTGACATGACGTTATAAACAAGAATTCATTTTGCTGCGTTTTAAATTTTTATTGTAAGATTTAGTTTCCAATAGTTTCAGGGGTTTACAAAATAAAAGCCTTTTCAAATTTCCCATTGAAATGGATAGCGCTCCCGATAGCGGCTCCCGATAAATAGGTAGAGCAAAATATTTGTATATCGATTTTTAACTAAAAAGTTGAATGAAAAATCTTAGTTTAGAGTTAAATAAACTAATTATTTGCAATAATAGCACGCTAAATATAAGTTTTGACATAGAAAATTGGCTGCTCCGGATACAGCTATCGGGCGCTAATAAAAAACCACAGCAAATATTTATATTGACGATAAAAATTTCTAAATAATTTCTTCATTTGAGTTTGTCTCTGCTGAATAATAATTTTAACTGTCTATCGTATATTTGGATTATAATTATCAAATTGCACGCTTTTGTTACCAAACATATAACATTTTTTGTTTTATTTTGAAAATAAGTGTCCGTTTTTATGATTTAAGATTTTTTGCCTAGAGAAAAATCTGTCCATGTTTTTCGGGTATTTTTAAGATAAAGTGAACAACTCGAACGATTTCTGGTCCCAAATTATTGATGATTGTGGAATGTATGAAATTAAAAAAATTCCGTCTTATAAAATATTTGTTTGAAATCATCAAAGACGGAAACTCAGGAAAATGAAACATTTCCGTGTGCCACAAATTTCCCGTTATAAGAATTTATCACGGAAAAATTTTCGGATATTAGATAATGGGTCCTGAACTGAATGATAATCATAATTGAATTTGCCAACTGTTAATCGCGAATTAAGCAAAATATATTTTTGTCAGTTAGAATTGAAACAAATTTTAACCACACAAATTATACCACCACTTGTTTCGGACACTGTATAGCGTGACTCAACCATAACCAACCGTAACTCGTCTCAAGTATGAAACAGACTTTGATCAATTAGCATTTTCACGAATCTTATCGTCATCAATCAAATTTGATCGCGTTGGCTAAATATTTAAATGCGATCATCCATTAAACAACAAATTACCCAATATACAAAAACAGGTTTGTTAAATCTTTCAATTTGAAGGATTTACATATCCAGATTATGATTATTTGCAGAGACATCTATAACGCCATACATTTTGTAATCGTTCACAAATACAAAGCCAACGATTATACTAATCCGTTGAAACGTCTGCAAAGTAAACTAAAATTTCTTTTGTTTTAATTCTGTGAATCACATCGTTTATAAATTTTGTCACACAGAGACATGCTTTTACGACTGTAATAAATCAATTCATTTGCGTGCCTGCCCACCTTGATTGCACAGTCCTTCATTCATAATATTATTACGCGCGTGTGTGTGTGTGTGTGTTTGTCAATATTTATTTAAATATTGATTTGTCTAATCATATTTATAAATTTGTTGTAATAGTTAGATGTGGATTGTAAATTGAATTGTGCGGACGTTAGGCTTCATTTTATATACAAAAAATATTAATAGAAAGTTGATGAGGAATTCTCTGGGGCACGTATTACATTACATGGAGACCGCACCCGGATTATGAAAAATTATAATAACAATTGGGTTTAAAATGCAGAGATGGGTTTAAAAAATTTATTTGGAGTTTTTTTTTTTTTTTTGTATTCGGTTGTCTGTAGGTTTAACAAGCAGTGGGTGTCTTAACATTAGACATATTATTATTTTTTATGTATGCATACAAGAGTATCAATAATGCACAAAAACCGAAATCAGGTTTTAATGTGAACATTAATTTATACCAAGGACTTAGTATAATTAGTTGTGACATAAATTAATAATATCGTTTAATGAAGAGTTTCATATACTAAAGTTTATCCAAGGACACCCCTAGTTTGACAGTTCCTTTTACGCAGGTTCTAAATTTTTTATTTAACTCTGTAAGTTACAAAGTTTAGAAATCGCTGAACTAACGTATGGTCACCATATTCAACAAAAAATAAAAATAACATTGACCTTACACAAAAGAGTAGTGTAACAAATTTTATGTAAACTAACAGCAAGTGTAACCATATCAAAAACTATTCTCGTTGTATATTTATAACAAAAGCGATAACTTTATATTAACTTTATGATTATGACTATTTTTTTTTAAATAAACAATAACATTTTATTATATCGCGTACATATTTATTTAATAATCTTTATAGTAAAACCGTTTTATATACACAGGCGAAAGACATCTTTATTATAAGTATTTTGTAAATACGAGAGTATTTTGAAAAGTTCAAATGAGATGATCTTGCTCAAACGGCGTTCGATTCGGTACCTCAAATGACTCCCAGACTCCTATTGAAGTTCCGCTGATTACAATACCTATGTTAATATAATAATCTCAGAAATAAGAATTCGCTCGTTTGCAGGCACAACATTATGCTAAAGTTGTTGACACTGTCATGGATCGGAGTCAATATGGGGTTGAATTTTCTGACAAATTGGGCAACCTCAATTCTCCGTGATGTTAAAGGTACTTTTACGGGAATTCCGTCAAGTTGATCGTTGTGGATCTGCCTTTTCTCGCAATAAACCGTGGTTTGCAATGGTTACAGCGAATCATAAATAATACTTTCGAATAGCTTAGAGATATAGGACAGTTTGAAGTCCCTTAAGCTAGTAGAACCCATACAGCAGAACATTACAAGATAGTATGGATAATTATAGGCTAATAATATGTTAATTAAATGCTCTATTAAAAAATTTTGGGTTCCATCCCTTCCAACTAAAACGCGGGTTCTGCTAGCTTTAGAAAAAGTTAGCAGAACCCATTTCAAAAAACGGTTCAAAAACAACTGAAAAATTAAAGGTTAATTTTAGGCTAATTAAAACCCTATTAGATTTTTTTTTTTATTCTGCTTGTTCTAGGAAAACCACAAGACTTTATCACTTAAAAGCTAGCAGAACCCGAAATTCCGACTAAAACCGAAATTAGAATGCAAAACAAGATCAATTGACATACAAATAATTTACGCTCATTATAGCCTAATCAAATGCCCCATTCAAAAATTTGGGCTCCACTAGTTCTTGACTAAATTTCAGGTCATTTAATCTAAAGCTAACAGAAACCAAGTAGCATAACAAGATCAGCTTTAAATTAAATCACCTGAAGTGTGGACAAGAATATAGAGCCAAAAATTCTTTAATGGGGTATTTGATTAGGCCATAAAGAGCCTAAAATTATTTGTTTGTCCATTGATGTTGTTTTGCGTTCTAATTTGATTTTTAGTTCGATTTTCGATTTGGCTTCTGCTAGCTTTTAAATGTTAAGGCCTTATGCTTTTCCAAGAACGAGCAGAATAGTAAAATTTTAATAGGACATTTAATTAGCCTAAAATTAAGCTTTAATTTTCCAATTGTTTTTAAATCATTTTTCGATATGGGCCAACTTTTTCTAAAGCTAGCAGAACCCTCGATTTAGTTGGATGGGATGGAGCCCAAATTTTTTTAGTGGAGCATTGAATTAGCGTATTATTAGCCTATAAATATCCATGCTATCTTGTAATGTTATACTGTATGGGTTCTGCTAGCTTAAGGGACATACAATTTGGTTATTTGTTTATAAAATTATTTGAATTATAAAAATGTTCTTCCAAATTGACGGGAATAAACCCAATGAAAACAATATTTGGAAAATAACTGTGTCCGCGGCCTAGCTGGAAAATAATTAGGACAAAATTTAAAGTCTTTTGATTTTATTAACCACAGTGTCGTAATCAACTTACCCTATGTTAAGTCTTGAACATTGTTGAGGGGCTCAATAGATTTCACTGACCAATTGATTAATGTTTTACTGTTTTTCTTGTAACCTTCCAAAATATCGTTGAGTTAGATTTAGTGAGCGTCTATAAAAATTAATCATACCCAAAAATCGTTTGAGGTGATTAACAGTTAATAACCGTTCAAAAATTTGTATTACTTCGACCCTTTCGAGGTCAAGTAAAATGCCTTTTGCATTAACATTGTCAAGCGAATACACATTTACCAGGATTGAGAAACCATTTCTAAATGTTCTTCATAAGATTTAGAAACTATTCAAATATCATCTAAATAAACAAAAGCAAAATTAAATTGAAGTTGGATGGTAAGCTTGGACAAGATCCAGTATTGAGAAAACTGAACATCCTTCAAGTTGACACGAAAAGTCTTGTAGATGTGGAAATGGATAGCGATCAGGAATGGTGACACGATTCAAACTACGGTAGTCCCTACAGGGTCTCCAATCACACCTTTTTCTTTAAAACTAGATGCAGAGAACTAGACCATGCATTGTTACTTGGTCGACAAATACAAAGTGTCACAAGATTTTCGAATTTAATTTTTGCAATCTTCATTTTATCCGGTGGCAAATGTCCAGTTTTACAAAAAACAGGAGGTCCTGAAGGAAGTTTCAAGCCGATGAGTAATTTCAGGTTTAACTGGATTAATATTTAAGGTATATTGATGAAAATTTCCGATAATGCTGATTTTCTGCACAAGGTGATAGCTCTAATCGCATAAAGCAATATTAGCGGATCAAACAGTCTTTGATTGCGAAAATCTACAATCAACCCTGTGTTTTTAAGTAAATCAGGTCTGCAATAACGAATTCTTGCATTGAAAATTTCGCCTAAGTTCAAAATCAACATCCAAAATTTTCGTTCCATATGCCAAAATTGGTGTTCCATTTGCCACTAATAGTTTTGACGTTGTGAGCGCTTATGATATGATCAATTCAGAATTAATTTTGAAATTTCATTACCAGATGATGATGGATCAAAAGGATTATCAGAATAAACTCATCTTGTCAGCTCGTTCAGCCAAAACGTTAAGAGTTACGTCGTTTTCAAAAATGGTTAAAAACACTTGCACCTGAGATGGTAACCTTTTCTTCTACACTACTCTTCAAATATTTTTTCAATAACATTAGGCGCTTTCCGGTCCCCTATCATGATTAGTAAAATCATCGCCAACTGGATTTTAAAATTTCATAGTGCTAAACATTTTCATAGCGTTGGTCGTGATTTTACTCAACATGTTCCCAACTGTTAGGTGCCCTGAAAGCGCTCATTGTTACCGGCATTCAAACGAATTAAATTTACCAATTGCGATAGTTTTCTATTGTCTAATGTTAAATTAGTTAAACATTATTTAACCGTTACTACAAAACTCTGATTACTTCCTCTTTAAAGACTTTATAAGATTGTATCACAAATTGATCATAGAATCAGGATTCTAACGCTCCCACTGCATGCGAAAACCTTGAGAATTCAGATCAAATGTTAGTTACATAAAATTGTGATTCTAAAATAGAGAACCAAACCGTGGAATTCTTCACATATAGAGGTTTTGGTGATTTAATGCAAATAACACTTACATATTTCTGAATTCTGTAAATTAGAGTCCTCTATATTTCCCAATCCTAGAAAAAATCAAAATTGGTCGTGTAATTTTTTTTCTTACTTATACCCTTGACAAATTAGGGTTTAGCTAAACGCGTTTAGCTATACTAGTTTAGTTAATCTACTACAAAACCAATTAGGTTGATACACTATGAGGCTTAGCAAACCCTGTTTCAATAATAAAATACGGTAGCGCTATGTTTGTCCGGAATCGGTATTAAACAAATGTCATTGTCATTGCTCAGCTCTGAACTACTCCGTTATTATTGACGAGTGGTAAAGTGATTTTAGTGCCACCTTTTATTAAATTTTCGAAGCCTCATTTTGATATAAAATATGTGAAATGAATAATTTAATTTTATTAAATTGTTTGTTTATTTTTATTTAAATCGTATTTTGACAGAACTTATCATCTTTTAAAATTGGTGTACTTAGGTTAGAAATAGCACACATAATTGTTATAATATTATCTACATAAGGAAGTATAGATAATGTTACCTTGTTAGAAAACATTTTAAACTGATTAATCCGAGATATGCGCCTTTCTACGTGAACGCGATCTGCTGCTATTAGTCGATCGTCTTCAACGTTAAATTTAGTTCTCTCGTTATGCAGAATTTGCGGACGAATCATCTCAATTCCAGCTTCTGCTAGCTTGTTACCGATCATAAATCCCTTGTCTACCATCATGGTATCTCTGGGTGTTACCTTATGTAACACTGTGCTTGTAAAATTAATAAGACCGGATGGAGAAATTCCTATCAATAGGTAAGGCATCGGAATTGAATGGTCTTTATTTCCATACAATCTAAAACGATTATTGTACTTGGAAATTTTTCGAAGCAAACTGGCAATTTTTTTAAATTTTCTTCTTTAGTTTGCCAATAAATGCAACATTCTAGGGCATTCCATAACAGTTGAACACAATCATTAAAATATTTTTTACGCGTGTTTTAGGATTCAGCTTGAATAAATTAGCAGTTTGTACGTTAGATAAATTGGTTTTATTTCTAAAGGTTGTAAGAACAATTCTGTGCCTTAAGAAAAAGCCATTTCAGAAGGCCGTATCATAGTGGGTACAACAATCGATTATCAATTTTTGACATGATTCAGCATATTCTGTTTAGACGAGTATACACTACATGATGTACTTTCCTCGTCTTTACCTCTTTGCCTATAAACTAATTTTAGAGTGGGGATATTTGTGTTGCACTTTTTCCTCTAAAATTTTTATTGCGGAACGAGTTGTTATTCACTAATACAATGAAAAAGCAATAAAAAAAATTTTTGTTTCGAATTTTTTGATTTTGTTTTTCGCTGTTCATTTGTAAATTGAACAACCACAAACGCTATAAAAGATGGCGGCCACTGTCAAGTTGTTATTTTTACGTAACAAGAAAATGGTCGACACGTTCCGTCTCTAAGCAACAGACAAAATAAAAATAATTTTACGCATACAAACACAAGTTGCAATTGGTGCCAACGTTTTACAGTTTACGTCTAAACGCGAATGATGTAATGATGTCATGCACTGTTGTCATGTACTACATACTCGTGTGGAAAGGCACATTCGTTTTCGTTACCCACACAATTGTGATGGCAGGCAGGAAAGAGGATATAACCTTGCCCGGCCAGTATACACACATAAAATTATGTGTAAATTGAAGACCATTATACACATTTGTGTATACCATGTTATTTTGTTTTGGTCAGAAAAATAACACTAACTATAATAATAATAAAATAATTAATATGTTAGCAAAAACAAATAATTAATATGTTATATAATTTATGTGTTATCAAATTATTATGCTCTTTTTTAAGAATTCCCATTTCACTAAGATCCGTTAAAATACGAAAGACATTACAACCAGGCATTATTTACATATACATTTGCGTATGTTGAACTTAAATTGAAGCAAAAAAAAAAAATTTGAACTCGAAAGGGATAACTCAAAAAGTAAGCGGCATCTATCATTGTATCACAGCACTATATGGCATTGCCCTATTTATAAATTTTAAACTTCATTGTTAGATGGCGCTCTCGCTAAACCCATTTTTATGCGATAAACTAGAGTAAAATATTTAGAGATTAGTGCACTAAACCCGTTTAGTTACTAAACCTAAAACAAAACCCGTTTAGCTAATCTCGAAGTTGGCACATTAAGAGATAAATTCGAAAAAATGATTAAACGCGTTTAGCTAATCGGTAGTCTGTCAAGGGTATTAGAAGAAGTTAACTGGGGAGTTACCAATGAATGAGTCCGAAATAAATTAAATTTTTTGTTTTTTTGCTTTCTTTGTTTGGCTTGGGGCTTGGTCGATTTAACCACATCGCCAAAAATATATATTTTTTTTATGCGAAGATACTGTATGTCATGATAGCTTATTTCTATGTCACTTTATTTTGATTGAAGTTCTGATTTCAGAATTAACTTTGTTTTCCACTATACACCTATGCGATTGTGTTCTTATACACTGTTGGTTTTACTTTATTTTTTTTGGGTAATTTTTAATTTTCCCTTCCATCAGGAATTTATAGATTTCAACATAATCTTCAATTTTTTCTTCCCGTAGTATCCTTTGGAGGTCTTTCTCTTCTATTATTTTGAATTTCTTTCTTAGTTCTTCGTATTTTATGCAATTCTCTATTGCATGTCTTGCATCTTCCGTCCACACACGTTGTCCACTTTTTTAATTAATTTTAAATATTTGGTGTCGAACGTGTGGTTTGTTCTCAACCTCGTTATTGTTTTGGCTAGTCCCGCTTGTAGCCCCCTTTTATGGAATCAGGGTTGGTCTCTAATGATTTCAATTATATTTTCTTTATGTTGTCTGCCTTTCTGCATCGTCTCTTCTAGAAATCTCGTCTTACATTCGTTGTACGTTCTCGATTTAAATATTCATGTTATTTCTTCTACCGATATGTTTATTTTGTAGGTCGTGTTTCCGGCTATTCCCATGTGGTTTGGTATCCATAGGATTGTTGTTTTTATCTTGTATCGTGTTGCAGCGTTACGTATTTTGGCTTCGTAATATTTTATTTTGGTTGTTTTGTTGCAAAGTGCTTTGCAGATGCTTAGCAAATCTGTGAGGATCGCTATTTCCGAAAAAAAAATTCTGTCTACCTTTTTTATTCTCTCATATATCACTGTCTCTTCTAGGGCTTTGATTGAGACCTCTTCCGCTATTCTGTAACTTGATGTTCATTGTGCATACTCGTTATAGATACCTATTCCTTTATTGCTCTCCACGATAGAGCCGTCAGTGTATACCTTTTTGAACGTTTAGTATTTGTCCATGAATTCCTTTATTTTGATTTTCCCTTGTATGCTGATTGTATGTTTTTTGTTTTTTAAAATCTTGTAGATTTGCATGTCTATCTTCATGTATTCATTTGTGACCCCCTTTTGGTTTGTTTTGATTTTTCTTCATATCGGTATTTTGTTCAATAGTATTTCCTGTTGTTCAACTATTTCGTTCAGGGTTTTGGAAGTGTTCTTCTTTTGGATGTTTTTTCCCGTTTCTTCGTTTTGGTATATCTTCTTCGCGATGTAGTTAAATTTGTATGTCTCTATTTTTAAATCGATCGGGATCTCCCCTGCTTCGGCGATAATGGCTGTTACTGGCGTGCTGCTCGTCAGACCCAGGCAGATTCTCAGGCTTCTGTTTATTACCTTTTGTAGTTTTTTCTCTCTTTCTTTCCATTACACTAATATTGTGCTGTATCTCAACTTACTCTCGATGAGGTTCTTATGCAGGTTCAGCAGTGTGGATGGATGAGCTCCTCCATTTTGTTAGCGGCAACTTTTATAATGTTTGTAGCTGTCATACATTCGCTTTTTTATGTGTTAATATGTTTGTTGAAATTTACTTTGACATCAATTAGAAATCTTAGGATTCTCATTTCATTCGTTCCTTTTATAATGATATTATTGATGGTTATCCTGTTATTTGGGTACTTTCTGTTTTCGCCCATTGTCATGTATGTTGTTTTCGTTTCATTTAATTTTAATTTTAGTTCTAATAGTTTTCTGTGGAAGTTCTCCATTCCCTTGTTTATCGTCGCGTTAACCTCGTTAATGTTACTGCCATTGGCTATACTAAAAAATCATCAGCATATTGTAGAACTTCTATTTCTTCCGACGTTATGTCATGAAATCCGCTCGTGTAGATATTGAATAGATCTGCGCTTAGCAGTTAACCTCTAGGTATTCCCTGGCTTGTAGTTCTTTTAATTGTTCTTTCTACATATTATATCGATATATTTCTGTTAAGGAATGCCATTATTTCCACTAGCTTTACCGTGTTGACATTATCGAAAGCCTTTTCAATGTCTAGAGATATGAGTATTCTTATTTTCTTCTCTTCTTTGTTTTTTAGAAGATTGAGATTAGCTTATAATCAATATATTAATATCATATAATAATAATCATAAAAGTGTAAATGACAACTAGTGGATTTAATGTCCTTTAAAAGTTTGTCATTCACACTTATGTATGGTACAAAACATATACAGCACATAGTCTCATAGTGACTAAAACTACATTACGCATAATAAACAATAAAATACAAATATATAACAATATAATTAAATTTAATTAATTAACGATGATTGGTTCTATTAATCACAAATAATCTTTAGCTGATGATAGCAGATGAGATTTTATCATTCGTTTAAACATAAAAAAATGTACAGCGTTCCTAATATTTTCAGGTAATTTAATATAAATATATGGCCCAATGAATGTTAATGATTTTCTGCCATATTCCGTTTTAATTTGGGGGCACTTCAACTGACAAGAACCTCTGGTTGAATAGCCATGACCTCGAAATTCGAATTGTATAGACGCAAGTAAAGATGGGATGTGCAGATCGACACTTACATCTCAAAAATTGCTTTAACTGGAAGAATGCCTATAGCAACAGTTCGATAGAGCTCTACAGTAGGAGGCAGGTGAGGCAGTTTAAACATTGCTTTACAGCACCTATATTGTAAAATCTGCAATTTATTCAGTTTTTCTTTAACGGCTGAGCCAAAGGTAGAAGAGGCGTATGAGAATCGAGTATGAATAAATGAGAAATAAATTTTGTTTAACCCATGTTCTGGAACAAACTCAGCCAGTTTTCTAATCAAGCAAATAAAAGGGAAAACTTTAATACAAATAGAATTAATATGGTCATCCCACGTCATATGCTTGTCGAGTGTTACGCTAAGGTACTTGATTGAATACCCCTTGTAATTTTCTATCAGCTTGCTATCCTTGTTTGCTTTTGGGATCGCATCGTATACCTCCAGATTATATCTTTCGATTTCTTCCACCATTTTTACATAATCTGTTCTTGTGATCTTTTTGGAGCATCCCATTCTCGTATTCTCCATGTTTATTACTATGGGTAGGTGGTCAGTAGGTACTGCCAATTTGTGTTAATTCGACTGTCCAATCAATTTTATTACATAAGTCCATCGAGCACAACGTTATGTCAATTGCAGATTGTTTACCATTTGCGCTCATCTATGTGTTGTCTTCAATGTTCATTAGAGTGAGTTATGACTTGCTTATCAACTTAGCTAGTTTTCTTCCTCTGTTGTCTGATTAGCTGTTCGTGTGCCAAACTTAACTAACTTTCTTGTTGTTATCTTGCTGTAACCTGACGATACAGGTTTTCCCATTTATCCATTATTTTTTTATTGTTCTATATCTATATTTTCACTTGTCAGGAATTTAATAAGTTCGTATTTATTTGTTCTAAGGCTTCTAACGTTAAGTTGCATTATTTTTAGCTTATTCAGGATGTCCGTCATGAATATTATAATTGATCGATTATTTCTGCTAGTATCAGATCGTCGCCTGGCTCGTTTACATCTGCTTTTAAATAGAGTTGAGTAGTTGCTTGGATGTTTCGATTGATTTTATTTATTTCAATCACGTAGTTTCGTAGTGTTAAATTTGATTTTAAATTGCTTTATTTTCTGCTTTGCGTTTTTATCCCGTTTCTCTCCCAGCTTTTCAATTTGCATTGTGAACCTTCTCCATTTGTTTTTCAGATATTCTCGGGAATTCGTCCTCCTAAGAGTTCTTAGACAGAACTCTTGCGGGATTGTTTTGCTTCTTGCTTCATTGTAGGACATTTTTTTGTAATCATTAGGTATTTTCTTTTCTTTTATTGGATGTTTTTCATCGCAGTAATATCACTTCAGCTCATTCTTGCAGTTTTGGTTTCCATGATCTGTATTTCGCTATGTGGCTATAAATAAGACATTTTTGGCACATAAGCGGCTTCGGGATAAAATAAGCGACTTTTTTCTTTACCTCGTAAATTAATATCTCCATCGGTAGGGGATTGGCCCTGAACGTTATCTGTATCGCCTGAGTAGGTTCTGCTGTTTTCTCTTGGTTGTTCTATCTAGTTATTCTCTCCCGCTTTATACCTTAAGGTTAGCCTTTGTGTTGATTGTTTCTAGCATATAATTTGGGATATATCCGTTATACATATAAAGCCTTCGTAGGTCTACACTTTTGAGAATCTTGTCCGCTGTTTCCGTCTTGCGTGTTTGAATTTTCACTCTATTCTTTCTCAATTGGCGAACATAACCTATGACTCCAAAATTGAATTACTTTAGCCTTTTTCTCAATTTTTATCATGTATAGGGCCCTTTGGCTTTTTTTGCGTATCGGTTGTTTTTGTATTTGTCTGTTTCTTCCTTTTTATTGTTCGTAGCACTCATGTTTAATAATTCCTTTTCCTCCTCTGTGTCTTTTGATTTTTGCGTTTTGTTATTATTTAATTTTACTGTATCTTAATCTATTCTATCCACTTTATTTATTTCTGTTTTCATGAGATTGCTGTTCTGGTTATTGCCGCTGGTACTTGGAGAATTTACACAATCTTTGTACTCGAATCCGCTAAAATTCTTGTCATCTTCTGACCTCGATTTTTCTCCTTGCTTCTGGTTCTTATTTGTTGTGATATGATCCTTTATAGTAAACATAATTTTCATCAAATTTACATTTGATTTTATTTTTTTTTCATATTCTGTCATATTGTTGTTCACTTTTAGTATTTTCCTTTTATCACCTTGTTTTCTTATGTTAGATGTGTTCGCGCTCAAAATGGACGTCTCATATAGCAATATAGTGCCACCAGAAACTATTTAAATTGTTTTCGCACAATCTATATATAAATTAAATTAAAATCACACACTGACAAATTTACGTGCAAACGATTAGACTATTTTTCCGAATTTTGGTGTATTTTCTTGGCACGATTGACGGTCTGCAAAAATTGCAGGAACTCTTTTGTTTAATTCGTATGTTGACAGTAAACGCTTAATTGTAATTCAGCAACAATAAACCGCTCATTACACTGCACTATTTTTTGGATAAATATTTTCCGTCTTATACGGAGAATTATTTGCTTGTATACATCTATTGTTTTTTGTTCTTCTATTATTTCTAAGGTCCTTACAGCAGATTAGTAGAAATTACGAATAAAAAGTCAACTCAAACTTAAAATTTTTCATCCCACGCACTCATTTAACACTTTCTTGGATACATATATGTTAAGAGCCGCTTACACTTAATGCAAACAGAAAATTAAAGTTAATTAGTTATTTAATCAACTAATTAGCGCTTAATTAAATAGTCGAGTTTATTTAATGTACATTCAACTTCATTATTTGGTAACGATATAAAAAGGGTAAATGCTTTTAATTTTAACATTAAATAGTGATAATATTTTGTCTATTGTTGGAGACAAGTTTATAAATTTAACATAAAATCGTCAATTAAGTAATGCATCGGTTCACTTCCGTTTACACAGGTGTATGTAGAATGAGTCTGCCGGCGATTGCTAGATGTGACTCAACACTCAACTAGCTGTCAATGACCTGAATCATTAATACGTTTAGGTTTTATAAATATAATTTTCAACTTGTTGAAATATTTATTAAAAAAACGCATCGGGTTCGCGTTATGAAAATTTGTTTGGATATATGTAGGTCAAAATATCAGTTTTTCATAATGATGTGATACGATTAATTTTATATGCGCGCGGATTTATATTTATAGAGCAGATTTGTTTAGTTTTACAAAATTCAAGATAAAAAATTTATTCGTTTGGCCCAAATTTATAAACAAAATTCCAGAGGGGAATTTGGGAAGATCATATATTGGTCCATATATATACTATATGTGTAAGGTGACAGCGGATTAATACGCGTTACTTTTGTACACAGTCGGAATGTGCAATATATGTATATATGACTGTTAATCACATGTTACATTAAAATATATAAAGGAAATGATTTTTCATTCAAATGAATTTTTTCTTATAACATAAACAAACTTTAATTGCTGAAAACAGTCTTGATATTTTTAGAAATTGATAAATTTTCCTTGAAAACATTATTTCGTTCAAACTCACATACCGCAGATGAAATCATAATATTTATGTAAATTGTTTTTTTCTTTTTAATTCTAGACCGTGCAAACGCCTTCACCGTGGCGACCCCAATTGCCATTACCGAAGGAAGTGACAAGTATTGATGACAGTATGGATTATAAAAGCAAAAAGGACGGTAATGCGGCGGCGTCCAAATCAAAATGGTCATTTGGCGGATTCTTTCGCAAAAAGAAGAAAGATTTGGATAGTGACTCGACTACCGATGATGACATCAAAGCCGGTTTTAAATCATCACCGGGACAACAAAAGCGCAATAAAAACACCAAACCCCGCAAAACTCGGGCCAGTAAACTACTAATAAGTGGTTTCGATCATATCGTTGTGAGTCCGAACAGTAGCCTTGAAAAGTATCGGGAAACGGATAGCCTTAATTCGACGGATCGTGTTCCATCGATTGACTGTGGTCGATCGAATACCGGCTCACTTGATCGACGTAATAGACGCGAACGTGCCAAATCACGGTTCGAGAGTCGCGGTAATTCATCAAGTGACGAAGACTCACATAATTCATTAAATTCGAATTCACTGTCGCGATTTAAAAGCGACGAGAGTATCGGAAATTTGAGTGGTAGCCTTAATCGTAGATCACGCGTGGCTCGTAACGAGCGATATATTAAACGACTTTCTAAGGATGAGAATGGTTTGAGCCCAACCACTACACTCTCGGTCAAAGGTAGTTCGAATTCAGTGGATACTTCATATATTAATCAGAGACCAAACAAATTACAAAATTCATCGAGTTTGACACAGGTTAATCAGCTGCTGAACGGAAACCTTAAACCATTTGTTCCGGCTTCCCAGTCAATGCAGAGTTCAGCTCAATCGATCAATAATCCTCATATGTTACTAAAAAGTCCACCAATTCCGCCACCGCGAGATCCACAGCGACGATTAACAGTTAATAATCCAATCGTACTAGACTCACGCCCCATATCGTACGCATTTGACAAGGTGTCCTTATCCCATTCACCGCAACCATGGAATCAAAATAATCGATGTGTTAGTGACGATAAGTTATGGGGTACCTCGAACTTATTAAATCCGGTAATGCAACGTCCCGCTTCTGTTCAATCATCAAATCAGCCGACGAGACGTTATATATCAAGACATGAAACTGAAAATTTATCAAATCGAAATTTGCTGCCGTCAAATCAAAACAACGGGTATTCGTATATAACAGATGTGGCACCCCGATCTCGAAAACCAATTCATATTGTTGAAGATAAAATGCGAGACTTACAACCGCCCATAGGTATTTTACCCAAGCCGCTCAGTCCAAAAGCGTCACGTGACAAAACTTCACCCGTCAGTAGTGCGTCTAATTTTTGGCGCAAAATAGACCAAGAAGAAATTGAGCGTCGTAGTAGACCAAATGAAATCGTTAAACCACGTTTAATTAAACCTCGATCGGCATCTAGTTCGCGGTTATCGACCTCGGGCTTGAGCTATCCAATGATCCAACCGAAAGATAGTATTTTTTCCTCACCCACCACATCTACCTCATCTTCCTCGTTTCGACAATTTGGTGCATTAGAAACAAAACTTGCGGCAAATCCAACGCGGCATGAACGACGCCAAACCACCACCGCCATTACTGCACCACCTATTGACAGTAAAAGCAATTCAATGCCAACTTACTTCAAAAAATTGTCTAGTCCGCCACTAATCAATAAATACGAGGAGTACATGGTAAAACGGAATAAAACGCAACCGGTGTCCGAGTTTGATTTAAAATCAGTATTAACACTGTATCCAGTGAAGAAACCACCCGAACCGCCACAACGTAATCTCTCGAAACGAAATTCGGCCGTTGAATCGGATATTATGGCGGCTTTACCAGTAAACCCTGCACCCAGCACTAAACCCGGAAATCTTGATGATGCCATCAACGAATTGGAAGCGATATATAATAGTCTTAAACTGTACGATGACAGCATTTTTGATCGGGCTGAAAAGCCGCATGACATTCCTCCGAAAACGAACCCGGTGTCGAGTTTTAACGATTTCGTTAAAAATAATAACAATATTAAAGAGTTCGAGGACGATGATGATGATACGCCAGTTGGCGAACCGGACATCGTGAGAGATGATGTTGTTGTACGGAATATTAAACATGCTAACAGTATCTTGAAGACACTTGAACCACAGCCACCATTTGGAATTCCGATCGGGCCGATACCACCTAAACCGGTTTCCGATTATCTAACGGTTAAAGTGCCAGAAAAACCTAAACTTAGTTTTGTGCCTAGACGATCGCCCGATTTAGTTGCAGATGATTTGGCATATCGTACGCTCCGAAAGGATGGTGGCCAAAATGAGAACGCTACTAATAAATTTGATCATTTTGCACTGCCGAATAAGAAGAAACGGGCGATGCGTTCCATGTCGGCCAACATTTATAATTTAATACATCGTGATGCGGCTAAACCATCGGGCGGTACCTTAGACGATTACTTTAGATTGGAAAAAGCGTTAGAGAAGGCCGAAAGCTTAACCAATTTGAATAATGCGGATAATGATCATCCGTCTACTTTGTGGCTCTTGAAAAAGAATCGGCGTGAAGAACGCGATCGTAAAACTGGTGCCGTATTTAATTTACCGTCAACGTTAAATTCATCACCGGCGGGGCAACCATTTATTAGTCAAGTATCATCGAGAGAACATCATGATGTACTCGATGCCCTAGTACGGGAGGCGCAAGAAACGAGTGAAAAACTTGGACAAGATCTCATCGAGCTCCGAAATGATAAGCAAAGTACTAAAAACCATATTCTAAAAGAGATCGATGAGGTGTCCAAGGCGGCGAAATTATGTGAGGATATTTTAAAGGAGGTTACGATTAATGTGCTTAATCAAGTGGATGAAAATCCGGCGGTCGATGTTCAACACCATGTTGCAGAGAAAACCACCGCAGACAAATTGGAGGATGAGACCGATCCGATCATTAAGCTGGACAAAAGAATTACCGAGCTAGAAAACCAAAAAACAAAATTGATAAATGAAAATTTACTGGTGGACATCGATGAGGTGGCAGAAAATATGAAAAGTTGTGAAAAATATTTACTAGACGAGATGGTATCGCCGGACTCGAGTAGCACCCTAATTGAGCATTCACCATCACCATACGAAAGGTCACGCCTCAAAGAGATGATTGAGCTCAAATCGAATAAAATAAACGATTTAATCACAAATTTGGAGCCAGAAACGGAGGCAATCCTTAAAATTACGGAACGTTGTCAAAACGAGCTGATCAAAATCAATACGGAGAGTGACGATGAACCAAACTATGATAATTTGAACGCGTGCGATACGGACACGATCGATTTGATTATATTTAGTGGTACGCCCGAACTTGACGAGCATGGCGATGATGAAATTGAATTAAGCGTTAATAAACAGTTAACGCTGGTCGAAGATATCGATAAAATTATACAGGAGGCGGCCGAAGTTATAAAAGAGAATAATACAAGTAATAATGACGGTATGAAATTATTTTCCGATGATGATAATGGCAAATCATCGAGTACGACACCAAATCGTGTAAATTCCTCGAGTATTACATCATTTAATCCGATGTCGTCGAGCGACTATTTAAAATCACCGTCGAGTGAATATCGCCCGCCAAGCGATATCAATATAAAATCGTCGAGTACAACGTCGTACGATGTGAAATCGTCGAGTGTAACGCCAAATCATATAAATAATTCGTTTTCCGATAGTAACGATGATTATGATAATAACAATGTTATTAATAATAGTAATAGCAAAAATAATAGTAATAGCGCAAATAATAATAACAATAATAATAATAATAATAGTTCACCATACAATTCATCCGAAGAATTAGCTATGATATTTGGTATGACGCCACAAACACCTACAACAGGTAATTTAATTGAACCAAATATTTCTACTACTACCACTATTACTACCACTACTTGTACTATAATTGAGCATGATATATCCTCAGTGTGTGATACGCATGATTTTAATAATAATAATAATAATAATGATAATAATCATAATAATAATAACAATTTTAATTACTGCTTTGACCAATTCAATAATAACAATAACATGTTTGTTAGTAATTTAGAAATTAATGTGACTCCAGTTCCGCCATTACCAATTTATAAAAATGAAATTCATATAAGTACGCTAGTAGATGATGACTGTAAATCACAAACTAATGATAAGAATAATAATAATAATGATAAAAATAATAATAATTTAGATAACGATACTAATAAATTAGTTAAACGGATTAGTAGTGACCCAAATACATCGAATTTACCGCAGTCGTCGGTACCGTCACCGCCACCATCTTCGTCGTCTACCAAATCAATTTTGGCGAATAATTTACGAACTGAACAGCTACTGCTAGCTTGTACGTATGGTTTAGCAAGTAACGATATACTGACCCTATTCGCAATAATTATTGCGGTTATTACCCTTGTGGCAATAATAATCCTGTAAAAAAACGATGACGACGGTTATTTTAAGACTTTTATACATATAATTTAAACTGTTCTAGTCACCAACAAAATAGTTAAGATAAAATATAATAATTTTTTTTGTAATATTATGAATATGTAAATTTGCACCTAGTTACATTTTTTTTATATACATAGTTTATATTTTTTTACAGTTTTGCTTAAATATTTTACAAAGTTCGTTACCATTTATATTACATACATACATAGTTAGTACACGATAAGAAATCCAGCTTTGTTTACAAATGCACTGATTAAAAAACAACCAACAACAAATTTATTAAGTACACACTAATTACTAAACTGATATTATTAAAATAATGAAATAAAATTTATTAAAATAATAAACTTCTACATTGTTTTTCGTTTCTTTTTCTCCAGAAAAAGTATCAAGTGAAAGTTCTTCCGTTATTTAATTTAAAAAAAAAATCTCCTGCATATTAGCTATATTTTGTGTTATTTATTAATTATATTTACTATTATTTTGTTGAAGTACCAAATAAATTCTGTATTTAGTATAAATATTATGTAGTGTTTCACAAGATTAATGAAAATAATTTTATAGAGAAATCCTTTTTATGAATATATTGTTAGTATTTTTATTGTGTTACATATTTTTTTGTTTTGTTTTTGTTATAAATTAATATTATAATATTCTGTAACAAATATAATATTTAAATAATTATTGTAATAAAAAATATATTGTTTTTGAAAAAAAAAAAATGTATGATAATTTATTATTTTGTTTGAATCTGCTGTCCATTTTTATGTTTTGCTGCCTTGATTGCATCTTTCCTCACGAATATTGAGCGCAACTTAACGTTCGAGGACACTCCTGTAAGCTCACCTGCGTTCATTCGTTCGTTCATTCAAACAATTTTTTTCGACCAATCATATTGCTCTTAAATGACGAATTTTTTCTTCTGCATTTTTTGGTCGATGAATGATTGGCCGAAAAAAATTGTTTGAATGAACAAACGAACGAACGCAACCATAAAGGCGCCTATAAAGCGTTTTGTTCAATATTCGTGTGGAAATGGCAAGTTTACTTTATCTTACTAACTCTGAATTGAGATCCTTTCAATAATATCTATATAGCGCCTGTTTGTAGTTTTAAATTGTGTGAACCTGTTCCCGAAATGAATGCGCCATTTGCAAGTACATATACATATATATAATTTTTAATTACGTTTATGCAACTTACGATTTAGTTAGTGTTTTTATTAGCTTGTATATTATTATAAAAGTATAAAATAAGTATTGCAGGTTGATGCCTGCAATTTATTCAGATTGATGCGTTTTTATTTCGATTAAGCATTAAGTCCTGTAGGTTCATAAAGTTGCTTTTCGTCCCGGTCTATAGAGATGGTTTCGTTTCGTAATTTTTTTAGTAGCATTGAAATTATTGTTTTTTAATTAAATAAAAGTCCACCGTACACAAATGAGTATGACCTTAATGCTGCACCAGCACTAGTAGCACAATCCAATGAAAATAGTACTGGAATTTTTTATAAATTAATTTAATAAATTTGTTACACAGTTAGAAAGTTTTTACAGATCTCGTTATCCTACAATTCATGTTGTGGGCTGGCGTTAGGTAAAGCTACACCACACTTTTCGTATTTTTGTTAATATTTGTATCGTACTACTTTGTATCGTACTGAGGGTGGTACTGGAATTTTTTACAAATTAACTACAATATATTGGCATAGCTCAACCTCCAAAAAACTTTCCCTAAGTGCAGCTCTTTAAAACAATAATTCGATTTCTTGCATAGGAAGGAAGTTCGATGCATTTTGAATTTTTGATCGAGATTTGTAGGTGTGGGCTGTTGTAATAAATTCATGGGTACCATTTTCTTTTCTTTTTTAATTTTTTTATTATTTTCCAAAACAGAGTATGTCAAATACAAAATATAATTTTTTAAATACAAAAAAAACATAAAAATAGCAATGAAATGATTTTTTTTTTCTCTTTCAAAAATTAAATAAACATAATACTCAAAACAATAAAATAATTGAATAAAACAGACAACAAGAACAACCAGTCAAATAGAAACTAGGTACATAATACATCACACATTCCAGATTCTGCCACTCACACAACAGCCTGAAGACATGAAGCAATATAATTTAATAATTTAAGAGGGCCTTTACAGATTTGCAGTCAAAGCAGCCAACACTCATTTTTTTAATAACCCTAGACAATTCATTGTATAACAATATACCCCTATAAAATACACTATTCATTGCAGCATCAAAAGTGAAGCTTGGTGGACGATCCAGATCACCGGACCTACGCCCACGGTTAGTTATAGACATATTCGTTACGAGAATACTTGCTGATCACCAACAAGTTTTCAATTTTGAATATTAACAACATGTATTCGTATTCGATTAACTTAGTGAATGGGAGAAGCTCAGCTCTATACAACGGTTTTGTTGGAGTTAGTCTTGGTAAATTAAAAATTGCTTTTAAATCCTTGTTTTGGAGAGTCTAAATCTCCTTGAATTTGGTATCCGATAATAAGCCCCAAACTGGTAATAACTACAACATATGAGAAAGCATAATATGGGCATGATAAATTTTAATCTTAGTTTCAACGTTGAGCAGGTAAGAAATTCGCTTTAGCCAATCATTGGTGATACTTTCTTCTTCACCATATCCGCATGAAAGGACCAATCAAACTTAGATGATATATTCAAACCTAAATAGATAGTGCTGTCAATGCGACATATAATTTATAACGAAAATTTAACACTATCGAAACAATCCAATCGGTTTAGGGTCTTAATGTAGAATATAAGGAAAGAGGAATTTTCTTCATTTAAGTCGAGACTATTTTGATTCAACCAGTGACCAATTGAAGTTAGGTCGTGTTCCATATGATCACGTATCTGAGCCAGTGATGAAGATTTATACAGAATAACGGTATCATCACCAAATAATTGAACCGTTCCCTGCAGTTCTAAAGAAAAATTATCATTTACTTAATCTAAAAATAAGATAGGACCCAATATGGAGCCTTAAGGCACACCCGATTTTGTTATTAACTCATTAGATTTTTCCAACCCTAAAAACGAACAAAATGTTTGCGATTTGCTAAGTAATCTTTAAATAGTTTCAACGCATTATGCCTAACATCATACCTGTTCAGTGAAATTCAATAAAGCTGTCAAGGTACCACAATTTTTTTGGAACCCAAATTGGAAGGGGCTTAGGGTATTGCTACAAGAAAGGTATTCTAGTAATTAGATAATACGTTCAAAAATTTTAGAGAAGTTATTGTCCAAGTTTTTAACCAGCCGATCAGTTTCCTCGTTAGTAATGGATGTAAATTCAGCCAGCGTATATTAAACCCTATGATAGATTGGTTGTAATTAACACCCACAGTATTATAGTATTGGCAGTATAACTTAGTTTTTTGGATTTTTCTGCAAAAAAAACACGTTTATTTGTAAGAAATGGTAAATATTATTTTAATCAATCTATTTTCCATCGTTATCTATGACTTTCGACCATCTTTCTGGCGATTTATGAATTCCATCGAAAAAAAATTGTTTGTCTTTTGATGCCATTCGTCGAGCCATTTTTTTATTTCCTTGTGGGTTCTGAAGTGCTGGTCTTGAAGATCGTTTTGCATTGATCGGAACAAATAGTAATCTAATGGGGCACAATCTGGTAAATAGGGAGCATGCAGTAGAATTTCCCATTTAAATACTTCCAGCGTACTCCAGCGTAGGAATCGGACGATTTTGGTTCAATGCATGGTTCAAATCTATCAATTGTTGTTGGAAACGGTCACCAGTAATAGTTTCGTTCAGTTTTAGCAGTTCATAGTACACCACTTCTTTCTGATCCCACCAAATGCACAACATAACCTTACTTCCATGAATGTTTCGTTTTGCTGTTGATGTGGATGGTTTGCCTCGATGAACCCAAGATTTGTTGCGTTTAATGTTATTGTAGTAAATCAATTTTTCACCGCCAGTCACAATTTGAGACAAAAAATGCCAACTTCGGTATCTTGTAAGCAAAGAATTGCAAACCAGTAAACGATTTTCAATGTTGGCTTCAGTCAGTTCATGTGATACCCACTTTCCTTCTTTTTTAATCATTTTCCTTTCCTGTTTGCTTATGGCTGTTTGAGTGGCAATTAATTGTTCTGCAAGTTCTTTTTCTGTTTGAGCTGAGTCAATAACTTCAATAATGCTTAAATTTTTCATCCTCGATTTTTTTTCGTTGACCAGAACTTTCTTTGTTACTGACATCAAAATCACCACTTTTGGATCGTTTAAACCAGTTTTCGCAAGTTTGTTAAGTTAGTGCATGTTCACCATAAGTTTCTTGAAGCAAACGAAAACTTTCAGCAGCTTTTTTCTTTTGAGTAAAGCCAAAAAGTAATGCTTCCCGCAAATGCTGTTTTCTTACCATTATTCATAATCTCAAGATAAAAGGGCGATAAACCTATTTCTTGCACAGGAAGCACGTATAGTGGTGTTATTGGGTTCTTATTATTAAATTAACAACACTCACTATATTTATATTATTATATAAACTGTTTACCGTTTATTTATAAAGTTATGGTACACGTTTTCACTACAACTATTGTTTTCTTAATATTAAGTTCACACTGTTTTAAAGAGCTGCACTTTTAGTGGCATATTTTGTAAAAACATCTTGTATCAACACCAGAACGATACAATGATTTAAAACGTTTGCTCTCATTTGGGGTAGTTTTCTAGGGGTTTAATTATACCATTTTATTATAATTAATTTGTAAAAAAAAAAATCCAGTACCACCCCAGCACTATACAACAAAAATTCACAGAAATGCAAAAGCGCGTGGTGTGACGAAAAATAAGGTTTTAAAAATTGCACCCCTTATTGGTAGTTTTTGGGGGTTGAGCTCTGCCAATATATTGTAGTTAATTTGTAAAAAAATTACAATACACCCCCAGTATACAATACAATAAATATTAATATATTGGTGTAGCTTTATTGTCTAACGCCAGCCCACACACGAATTGCAGGATAACAGGATCTGGAAATTATTTTCTAACTTTCAGTACCATTTTGATTGGATTGTGCTACAAGTGCTGGTGCAGCATTAGGTTGTAATGTCTTCCGGATTTTAGCGGATCTTAGTTAAATCGGAATTCCTTTTGAAAAAACGTTATAAATTGATAACATTAAATTATATAACATACTAGCTGACCCAGCGAACTTTGTCTCGTCCCAAATTACTTCGTCCGAGCAAAAACTTTTGACCTTCACGAAAATTGATTTTGATGAGAGAAAAATCAAACAACTCAACTAAATTTTCAATAGACGTTTGAGTTAGACGATTGAGTGGCCATTACATTCACTTTTTAATCGAATTCAACACTAAAGTTAGGTTTATGGTTGCGTTCGTTCGTTGGGTCATTTGTTCGACCAATCATCTTTTGTACAAAAATCCAGAATCGTCAATTTTGAGCAATATGATTGGTGGAAAAAATTGTCAGAATAAGCGAACGAACGCAACCATAAAGGCGGCGTAATGTATTGAAAAGTGAATAAAAGGTCGATTCAAACTTAGGCAACTATCAAAAATTTAATTGTTTTTTTCAAATCTACTTTGTAATTTGTTAATCGTCATAGCGAACGCCAAAATAACGGGGAACTGAATGCACTTGATTTTATATATATAGAAGATAAGATTGCCAAAATTCTACACAACTTATAACTATTTATAGTAGTCCGCAACAAACGCCATCTATTGAAAATATTCCGAAATGGCTATTTAAATGAATGATCATTGTCGAAATACAATTTTCGTCGGTGGTGTTAAGTTTATTTCCATACAAAATTCCTCTACAAAACGCAATTTTCGATTTTCCGATTTTTTCTGATTTTTCGGTTTTCCTTTGGGTTCCGATTTTTTTCGAGTTTACGGATTTTCCTTTGAGTTTTTCCGAATTTTCTTTTTTTCTAAGCCACCACTGTATTGAGACGGACAATGCACAAAAACAATCATTCAAATTGGTCGTGTCGTTCTCGAGTTTTTGCAAGACTAACGCACGCGGCACGGCAATTGATTTTTATTTAGATAAATAGATAGAGAATATAAATAGATTGGATAAAAAAGAAAGTAGCAGTTTGGATGTAGCGGGAGGTGGGATTCGAATCCAGTACCTCCCAGCCCAAGCGCCGAAGCTTTAACCACTGCACACAAAATTCATATGAAAATGGCTTTTTATTCGATTTTTCGGGTTTTTAGACTTTTCCGGTGGTTTTTTCAAAATTTTCTTTCGTAAGAACCATCTCCTAGCAATTGCGAACAAAATAAAAAAGATTGAGCCAAATCGGTTCAGCCGTTCTCAACAAGCGCGCACATACATTTATTACACCGTTTTTATATATATAGATTAATTATTTGTTTTTAATAACATATTAGTTATTTTACTACTATTATAGTTATAGTGTTATTTTTCGGACGAAAACTATTTAAGTGGTATGCACAAATGTGTATGTTGGTAAAAAATATTTACAAAAATAAATTGACATGATTCTCTTTCGTACACGCATAATTGTGATCGCGGGCCGGAAAAGGGATATGAACAATTATAAATGGTGATCAAATTGTATCATGTTAACCTTTGGTTTTGTCACACAGTATTATAAACAAAGACGAAAATTCTTTGCTAATCGTATGTGTATAAAATATTTTGGTAACAATTTTTCAACATAAGGTCGGAACTAACAGACGAAATGTCCAATAAGTAAATCATGTCGTCCCACTTCAATTAATGAAAGTAAATATTTTAATTTTATATTATAGAAAAAATTAAAATAAAAAGAGATAACTCATAATTTCCAAAAAAAAATATGAAAACTAGCTCGGAAAATTGCCGACAGGGGGCCAGGGACTGTTTGGTATGCAATATGAAGTTTTACTATTAGCACAGACAATCAAATAAGATTTTCCATTTGAGCTTAAAAATTAAAATAAAATTTATTTCTGGTAATTCCAATGTCATCGTTGTATCTCTTATTTTTCGTTAAATTGCGTATATATACATACATATACGCAAAAAACAAAATATTTTTGTATGTATGCGTTGTATTTACAGAAAACGAACACTCAATTTAAATTTTTACGTTAACATAGGATGAAATATCTCTTTTAGGTTGTCTCTGGTCTTAGGTAGGTTCGAATGGTAAAGAAAAAAATGTATAAATAGACACATTTAAATTTAATTTTTAGGTTAGGTTCAACAACAAATTTAATTTAGTAAAACGCTCTTAAGAGTGTTACTTCTTTCGCTTATGGTTAATAAGTTTATTAAAATTCTAAATTGATTTAGAAGTTTTTGAATTGTAGTTTATTTAATACCAAGACGATATGTTCGGTCTGACAGCCATTACAAACGTTCTTTTTATAATAATTTTCTCTTTGCCAGCTAGACAAAGTTCTCATTTTTGCTCTGATTCGCTGTCTAACACCTCCTTCCTTATTCGAAAGGATCACACGTAGTTTGCTAACTGAGTCAGTGGTCGTTGTCGTTGTAGTCGAACTTCCACAGAATTGTTCAGTTGTAGTGGGTACATCATCACTGGTGATGATGGCGTGATTGGCCGTGTAGAGAATCCTAAAATTCCGCGAAATCGTATAAAGAATTGTCCGAATCGCCCGGAATCGCCCACCGAATCGGATTCGGTGTCATAATCAGACCCAATGGTAATTGCTCGGATTCGGTGTAGCAAAGTCTTAATTGATTGGCAGAATACCGTGACGTGAGGATCGTATCGTTAAGACGCACTGAATAAATAACACGGCTGATTCGATTTTCATTCTAGAAACTACGATGTCGGGCTCCGTGGTGTCGGTTGAACTATTGCTGAATAGATTTAAAAAAGTCCAGTTCCATTCGAATTGAACTTTGTTATCCGTTTCGATTTGCTGTTGATCGATATGCATGGAGGAATTTGGTAAGTATTCCTTTATTGGTTCCCGTCCCTCCACCTTTTTAGTACTCTTTTTAGAGTGCCGACGAACAGTTCGCTAGCCCGTTCGACACCGGGCGTTCGATAGGGCGACATTAAGATACAATTAGTTTCTCGAGCACGACAGAAATCATTTAATTGGTTGCTGATGAATTGATTCCCGTTGTCGGTCATGAAAATTTCTGGATTGCCGGATTGTATATACTATATACTCATTCTATAAGACGAACCGCGTGTGGCGACTATTGTATAGAAGTGTCTTGATAGGTGATTTGGTGTTCTCGGCGCATTGACTGCAAGATCGGGTGAGATCTTTGATGTCATTATCAAGTTTAGGCCAGTACACATGCTCGAGCGAGTATTTTCATTGCCTCGGTACCCAAATGCGTCTTATGCAGTTGATTAACACATTTGAGTTCAGTAACGCCACGGAATGACGAGTCTGTCGAAAAACATAACACAAACAGGAATCAGTTGACAGTGATCCATGTCGGTTGTAAAACTGCGCTAATTCATGGCCGTCTAGAAGGTCTGCTTTCGGATTTAGCAAGACTGTAACTAATGATTACTCTAACAGTTCGATCGTTTCAGTTTCGATAATTTTCTGGGTCCAGAAAAAAAGCCATCGGTCCTCTTCGACCTTTTTGTAACTTTCCGTCATTTTAAATTAATATAATTCTCACTTTTAGTCACATTTATTTGACTATATTTCTGATCCAGTGACTCTAAAGAGCTATAATTAATTCTACGATCAAATTGGAATTTAAAAATTCCGAATGAAATTGTTCCAACGAATGTTATTGGCTTTAGCTTATTTGCGTGTACCCTCTGGACCGTTTTCGAAGCGACCATTTTAATAGTTTAAGTTGAAGAAAACTAATTAAGTCTTCCACATGTATGGGACAATTTAACTCAATTGTTTAAATTAGCTTTTTAAATCGACGGGACGGATAATCTCACCGATTGTGCACTATAAACTTATCCGTCGTTTAGGTCTTCTCTCAGAAGGAAATCTATTACGAAATTTACATAGGTTTAATACTATAAATAACCAGACTTACAAACCAATATTCTTATTACCAATTAAAACCTTCATCGTGCTGTACAGCGCGGCGGACCAATCTATACACATTACGTCGCAGGTTCATTTAGGACATATTATACTATATAGACTGTCGTCGTGTTCGTACTTAAAAGTAATGGCTTCCTTTATTTTCCTGCTAGATCTAGTAATGTTACGAATTTCAGGCGTTTCATATGGATTCATACACGATTGTGCAAATAAAACACTCAGCGATTTAAGTTACAAACTTTATTTTCAAACACTTTTATTTTCACAAGTTTCACTCGTTCACTGATCACTAATTCACTGGTACTGTTCACTTTTATTGGTCACTACTTTCCATACTGTTTACTTTTAACTTGTGCTGTTCACTGCTTAAATTACAACTGCGCCTGCGCCACAAACTCACTGTTCCAGATTATTATTTTTATTGCCTCTGGCGATGTATGTGTATTGCAATTGTCAATCACTTTCATGTAGTTGTGTTCGTGAATATTCTACGTCATTATTTCCTCTGTTTTGATGATTAACGCTCGTTTCAATTCCGGTATTTTCGATGATGATAATCGCCGCCGTTTACAATTGCTTTCGTTAACTCCATATTCCCCTTCCATATACGAATGTCATTCTTTAATGCAAATTTCAATCAGTATTGTAGCAATACTTGATCTGACATCATCGATGATGTTAAGAATAATAATTTCCTCAATAATAAAATTATGGACTGTGACAAGATTCTAATTCGCGCCATTTTCACTTGACCACCTTGTGTAGAGTAGAATTCGTAACAGTATTCTTCTGGTCTTCTGCTCAGCCAATATAGTAGATGCATTGCCTGTAGCATTTATAAATAATAACTGCAAAATATTTCTTTTTATGTCTACCTTTTGTGCCCTTCCGCTTTTTGTGCCCAGCTCATTAAAACATTTACGTTTACTCAACTTTATAAAAGATTTAGAACACATTAAAACAGATTTATTTCAAAACCAGGAGTGAAAAATAAAATTCAAAATGAAACTTTCCATATACCGTTAATATGTGCTAATTAGTGCTGACCGAAAAGAATAGTGCTAGTCCAGCAGCCGAGAAAGTCGGAAATAATATTACGCCTAAAAGAAGCTAAATTTTAAACCCGATTTCTAGCAAGAAACACGAACCATTGAACTTCAACGATAATATTTTCGAAAAGCGGCCAAACCAACGAATGTGGGGCCTTTCGATTATAGTTGGGCTTCAATGATTCGTAGAAAGCCACAATTTTATTTTTATTTTTAGCGACCTCTAGGCAAAATTCCTGGATTTTATTTTCTGATTTTCTCGACTAGCAACAATTTTTCCCCATGAGCACTAATTAACACAACAATTTCATTTTGAAATTCAGAAGTTTCTTTGATACACACACGTCTATGAGTTTTAGAGACTAAATCCTTTCATGTGGATACTGAGATTTTTCGGTATTCTCTCTTATCTCAATTGTTGAAATCAAATCAACGGTAATCTAAATTATTTCCAGGAGTTTGATGGTAGGTGTTGCTGCTCAACCTAGTGCCACCTTCTGTCTGTTAACATAACTAAGTAACATTTATATTTTGATGTTGTTAATGTGTTGCTCCGTAAGTTTAAGACATGTGGAAATGAAACACCATAATTTTAAATTCGCCTCAAAATGTAATAACGTTTTTTAAGGACGGATTATTATACTTATATATCATGGAGAACAGATAGAATGCTCACTTGTGCGGGCCGGAGGTCATCTTAGGTTATTCATTGTTCTCCACCTTCTTAGTTTATATAAACTGTCATCCCCGTATTCGTAACTTATACACAGCGGCTACGTCCACAACATTACCCTTTACATTTTGATTTCGTAGCAATGTTACAAATTCAATTTTAAGATAAAATCAGACCACCACTTAGTGTGTAGTGGCCAGTGGGCGACTGCAACGATTACTTACACTTTTGTCTTCAGTTTTTGAAAACAAGCCTCTTTGACCTCTCATCTGTGCGATATACACATTTATTCATTTCTTTAAATTGAAGATAATTTCATTTGACTCTAATCAAAAGTTTTCGATCTCTTCCATAGTTTCTGTACAAATTAAAATGTCTTCTACTTGTCTCCTATCTCACTTGTACATGATATCCTAAATATTAGACGTTTGAAACGATGGACTCCATCGTGTGCCATGAACGTGGTTATTTCTCTTGACCGTGGTGTTATTTCCACTTGATGAAATGCGTTCCAAATGTCCAACTTCGAAAAAACTTTACTGCAAAATAGATTCGGTATTATGTAATCGAAGGTTGAAATTGGACGAAGTTCTCGAATTATCGCCGTATTGGCTCTCCAATCCACACGTCGTCTGATGTCGTTCCCACTATTCTTACAGATTGCCAAAAGTAAAATAGATTAACCTCGGAATCTCTACATGGTTCCTCTTATATATATTTTGCTTTATGCATCGGGCCATCTTGTAACTATATTCATATTATATATATCATCATTCCCTTCAAAAAAACCAGTATGTATCATTTCGCTTCTTTGTCCTCTAACCATATCAACCTTGTTACCAAAAATACACTATTTGGGAAAAGCGCTGCATTTTGTTTTAATCTGAAGAAACTTGCGGCTGGTGGACATCACCTGCTGTAATGTGAAGCATATGGGGAACATATGTTCCAACAATAATAACATGTGAGTACTGGTTCTGCCATTTCAAAAGTGGCGTTTGAAGACGATGAGTTGGAGTCGTTATTGGACCAATATTCATGCCAAACTCAAAAGGAGCTCGCTGAAACTTTAGGAGTGACACAATAAGCGATTCAAACCCGTCTTAAGATCATGGGCATGGTGCAAAAACAATGAAACATTCATCAACTTCAACTGGCAAACCGAATATTCATGGCTGTGCAGGTGGTGGGATTAGTTCGGAGTGGTCTACTATGAACTACTCCAGTCTAACGAAACCATTACTGGAAAACGTTATCACCAACAATCGATGAAATTAAGCCGAGCATTGAAGCGTAAACGCCTACAATATGCCAAAAGACATGACAAATTGATCTTTCAGCACGACAACGCTCGGCCACATGCTGCCGAGCAGCCCTTCACTGCTTACGAAGAAGGCATAAATTGAAATTTGTTCGACGCGTAAATATGCTACCTGAAAGATGAGAAAAACTCGTAGCGTATGGACTCAATAATTTCGCTGAATAAAGCTTCGAAGTTATAAAAAGAATCTCAAAATTTATTTGTACTCCCAATAGGTTTCTCGTCATACATTAAAACTGTTTCACCACGTCACTTGCAAACAACGTTAACACTCTTCGACCCCACTAAATGTTAATCACTACACTGAATGTTTCGTAATTGGGTACTGGTAACTGGATTATCTTCTTTGTTGCGGTATAGCCGATCTTGTACGCTTATATCCAGAATCGGGTTCAGAACTTGAACGCTCTATACGCTATCGCAACGCTAGTTAAAGCTCGATTCGACCCTAATTTTCTTCACTTCCTTGTTTTCACCGTTGAACTATTCCTTTTAGATCCACAACACCATAGCTACTACTTCCTCTAGGCTATTCTTCCGTTTTTTAGTATATCTCCTACAATTCACTGTGTTTCGACGATACAAACTATTGATTTCTTATTCGCCCAGAGAAGTTCTTTGTCTCTCGTTCTTCGTGGTTAGTTCAGCTGTTGAATTCGATTTGATCAAAAAATGCTTATCTACCTTCACTATCGAATCCTTCTTTTTTATTTTTATTTTGCCTAAATTTCTATTTGTTTTGATTCCCGTCGACAATGTAGTAATATTTTAAATATGTATGCACAAAATTCTTTTGTTAGTAATTCAGCGGCTATTATAGGTTGTCAGCGGCTACTAATATAGTAGGTACAGGCGCGAGAAAACAATCACTAATTACTTCGCGGTTCGAATGCTTACCCCAGAAGAAGTTGAACTTCTACTGCTCGACGATTCTGACACGGTTGGAGCCTCTAAGCTGTTTCATTACACCACAAATGCTTCCTTTGCACATTTGTCAGAATAATAGTAACTTCACCACTTTAGCACATGTAAACTTGAGTAAAATCTTCAATATATTCCTATTCCTTGAACGCCGGTAGGTTTATAATGTTTCTGTCTGCCTTCCATCTATCCTTCGTAGGTCGAAAATCTCAAATGGCTGCATTTCAAAAACGGTTCGCATTCTGCTTACGCTTATATTGGTTTGATAATAACAGAACACATTAAGAATGATTTGTATTTTAAATTTTTTGATTTTGTATAAAAAATATTTTTGTAGTTTGCATTTGCACCACACCTCTTACAACACTTACACACCTGCGCAATCCAAAACAGCCGAAATTAAGTAAAATGTACCAAACAAAAATTTATTTAAATTAATAATTATTAATTAAGTTTTTGTAGTAAAATTATATATATATACTTAGTTCAATCATAATATATATATATTCATGAATTTACACATTATTATTTTAATTTTTAATTATACAAAACATATTTGACATATATTTGTTTAGAGCTAACCCAAAAATACTATTTGAATTTGTAGGTGTTTTGTAAATGCAGATTACCCATCTTCTAAAGTTTTCTTACGTAAACCTGCCTTCAAAGACAAGGTAAAGTTTATAAAATAATATTATACAAACATAAATTAATCAAATTTATTAACGTATTTAAATTATAACAGTCTATTTTGTAATAAACTATTCTAAAAACAAATGTATGTGTAGTGTATTTGTCATTTTACTAACCCTATCTAGTGGTGAATAGTTGAATGTAGTCTTGTTTTTATGGTTTTATGCGCTAACAAAATGCTTTTTTATATACATATATCCATCTCTTTCTATAGATAAAATGTACTAGAATCGTTTTAAAAACAAAAGTTGTTTTGTTTATACTTTTTCTCCCTTCTACATATCGTATAGAATGCACCGACTATATAAAAATACGTTATATTACGACAGAACATCATATATGGTCGTATTATTCGTGTACACAAGAGAAATGTACGGAAATTATTATACTTGTGCATTTTTGGTCTACTTCATTTGTATAAAACTTTCGGTCGTGTTGATTTCATTTGTATAAAATTATCGGTCGTCATATTTTGTTTTTTTTTTTGTTTAATTTTGTATTTTATTTTAAAGAAATGTACTGTTAGTGTTAAATAATAAATTAAATAAACATTTAGTTTAATTTCGGTAAGTGATATTGTGTGTTAAAAAAATTTATTAGTAAAGTGTAAAAAGAATTTAGTTTTTTTTATTATTGTCTGATAAAGTGAAAAAATTTTTGTTAAGTGATAAAGTGAATGAATTATAAACCAATTTTTTTATTTTTTTTTTGTTTTTTGTTATAAACGTCCTTGAACTATAAAAAATACATGTTGGTACAAAACTTACAACATTTATGACGGATTTTAGGTTTGTTTTTTGTGTTTTTTATTTTAGGGATACAAAATAATCTGTGTTTATGTCGTGTAGTAGTTGTGTTCAAACATGTCATTCTCAATATTGTGTCGTCAATGTTAAATAGTGCACGTGGAATAACAAAATATTCAGAGACATTTTATTTGTTGAATGTAGGTAGCAAACATTAAAAAGTGTTATAAATATTGTTATCTCCCCAAAAGATTACTTAACGAATTAAATGCATTTTTTACTATAAATATGTGCGCCATTAAAAATATATAAAAGATAACGTGTGTATCTGTCTTACACACACCTGAATGTGTGCCATATGCATTAACTGGCGAGTAACCGAAATACGGTACGATGCTAGTTAAACCCGTTCCATACATCTTAATCTTTATTACATTCCTCTAACTTAAATCGAAATAGGCAGATGTCACGTTGTGATAACATATAATTTTGCGGGGCGGTACAATTTGAGACATTTAAGGTATTGATTAAAATATTTTTTAATTTAATCCTAAACAATGTTCTTGAGAAATTGAAAAACGTGTAAATTGTAGCAGTATGGCTTTCTTTAAAAAAATACTAACACACAAAATAAGTAATAAAGTTATTCAACATGTGCAACCAATTTCCATACTGAACGGAAATCGATAACATGATTTAAGCACAGTTATGACAGTAATTTTAGGGCCATGTTTGAAGTCACACGATTAAATTTAGCCTGGATTACGTTTTGTTTATTTTGTTGTGCGACATCAATGATTTCATTTTTTTGTGTGTATATACACTACAATACATTAAAATCGGGGTGGGAGTCGGGTGACTATTTGTGTCGTATCCTATTTGTGTCGTTTATCAGATTAAAAACTACCTAGTTTTTATCGGTCTAAATTAAGAAGACTACGTAGTAGTAACGGCATTAGTTTGGTTGGTTTACTATTTACCCTCTAAGCAACTTACATCATGTTACAATCCAAGTTACGAAACCAACTCACCTGAATATGAATTTTTTTCAAACGGGTTTGAGAGTTTGGAGCTTTGCAGCTGTTTCGCAAACTTATTAGCTTACAAAATTAATTTTTTTATTGTTTGATGTAAATAATAACAATATTTACATCTATAGCCTGTTTATAAAACAACAACCGAACTCATAAGTTGCGATTTTCGTTGAAAATTCGCATGCTGGTGGCAGGAAGTACTATAAAATACTAATAATAGTCTTGAACTACAACTAATTTAGAAGAACTACATCCGGTCACAGTTATTGCCTCGGAACATCAACGAAGCGTAAATTGCCCTGTATCCTCCACACAGGGATGCACCTTCGCCATATCTGCCTAGGATTTATTAGACAAGAAGCCCTATTATCCCCCCCATTGTTCGTTACTCTTATAGCTTTCCACTGACACATTAGCTTGCACAGCACGAGCAGCGTTTCAACACAATCTACTCTTAAATTTCCCACATCAAGTTGATGTTGAACTGATCTGTCATCTCATTAATACTTTGGTAAGGGACAAAGCTGGGCTACGTTCGACATAAGGAAGTTGATTGTAATGCTTTATTCCAGATTTAAGTCCGTAAAATTGCGAATACGGTCTTATCTCAATTAATTCACCTTGGAACACGCTGCAACGGCCAAAACATCCATCCCTATGCATCACAGAACATTCCACCCCCAACTTAACCCGCCATATTTGAACCATCTGCGAGGAATAACAACTGCAATATTCAGTACAACTTCTCTACTAATCCTCTCCTCAAAGGATGGTGACGAAACAGCGTAGTCGGGGGTTTTAGAAAACTGAGATGAAATAGAATCTCTAGTGCTTGTGTGGGAGTCGTTGCTACTACACAAGCTGGATTTTCCTTGCATTTTCATCAAAGACTTATGTTTATTTAGAGCCGACCATCAGTCCCTGTGAATGTTATACTTAAGTCCCAAAGCTCATTTTTCCCAATGGTACTTTTGGAAGAGTAAAGCGACTCAATCTAATATCTCACGCTTCCAGCTTAGTTTGCTGTCTAAAATAAGGCTCAGGCATTTTGCTTTTTCTGTGAGGATTAAGCTGATGTCATTTGAAGTTGAAGGTCTATCTGAGAATGTTTGTGCTTCCTAGAGAAAAGGACCAACTCGGCATTGTGTGGAAACCTCACCGTTTCGTAGTTTTACGATCTCCTATCGGCGTACAAAACTCATGAGCCGACCTATCTTCCATGTCCAGTGCTATAGGCTGGTATGGAGGTATGCAATGCGCTGATGGTAACGTAAATCGGACCTAGAGCCGTACGTCTTCGATTTGGCATAACTGCGTAAGGTAGGACGGGAAAAATAAACCGCGAAAGTGTTGGGAGTGCTTCGGCCCCAGAACAGATTGCAGAGATTAAAAAATAAAAATAAATCTTTTAATGGATGATCCACCCAGACCAGCCACTATTATATTACTTTTAAGCATCTGATCTGACCTTGTATGAAATACCCACCCTCGGCTAGACATGTCAGTGCCCGGGTGATGGCCCCGGCCTGACGTTGCTAAATGCCATCTCTACAGGGACATTAATAGTACGGTTCGATTCCTTGATTTAATCGAAGGCGACTTTACTTGTTATTTTGCACTTAGTTGTTTATTCGTGTCAGTCAGTTGTGAGACAACATTTAAATCCAAAAAGGTTTTCATGGAGAATTCCTTAAAAGTACTTACTCAAAAAAATTTTTAATAGACCAAATCTTGCGAAATGTTGCATATTGGTGAGCAAACTGGGAATACTTTATCTATCAGTCGGTAATTTACTTTATCTTAAATGCGTAATTTGAGTGGCGTTAAGTAAGTAGTAAGTGAATTTAAATGATCCTCAAAGAGAAAAAGTGAACCGAAACGATGTGATCTACGAAGAGAGTAAGAAGGACAGGAACAAACAGGGTTTAACGTCTTATCCTCCACTCTACCACATTCCTCACAAATTGCATTCTCAGGAACCCGTATTCCAAACAAATGCCTGATATGCCACACACACACACTTCTTTGACCTGTCATCAAAAAAAGTATAACTTCATTTTGTTCACCGGGCCGTAAAGGTTTCAATACACCCCAGACAAGTTTTGAATAGACACAGTTGGAATCAGTGGCTGTTAATTCAGCTCTCGGCTAACAACAACGCATATTAAGCTACCGCAACAGTCGGTTTGAATCTCAGACATTTAAGGCAACTGTTTAAAAAATTGCAACAATTTCTGTTTGATAGATAGTGGCGTACTCTCCAAGAGAATAAGACACATTAATCTCAAGATTAGAAACGTGCAATTTTGCATCCTTAGCTCTGGATATGCAAGCCTTTGGAAGTTTGCTTACTTACTGAAGCAGTTGTGTGTGATCCAACCGGGCCACAAGACACCTACAGACCCCCGAACATAAAAATAAAAAGAAAGAAATTAGATGAGGAATAGAATAAATAGAACATGATTTAAAGAATTAAATTTATTGAGCTGTATGCTCCGATGTTGCTAAAGAAAGTAGATAATCAGATGATTAAAATATTTTGAGTTAATTAAAATTTATTTGGATTATATTTGCTTGGATTAGTACAAATTTATGGTGGCCGCATGGGGACACACATTAAAGTTGTTGTAAAATGGAAGGTAATGAGATTATCCTCCACCTCTGGCTTGTGAGTATTCTTCATCCAGCTAGACTTTTATTGGGAAAATTGGAAATACAACAACCAGGTTTGTTTTTAGCTTCAATCCGAGTGAGTTGGTGGACTGCGGTTGTAAAAGCTGATTGTAAAGTTTGTTGAGCTTTCTAGTCTGATGTGACTGTTCACAGCTAACAACACTCTGTCAGCAAAATCGTATGCTATACTGTGCCGTTTTTGGAATGCCGGGAACCTTTAACGAGTTCAGCTGGTCATTGGCTGGTATAATAAAGCCACTAACTATTCTGGATTCTTATCGAAGTTTATTCGACTGTCCTCAAATTCGAATAACTGATTTTCATCATCTTGAGATTTGTTGCAATTTAAAGTTATTTAGTTTTTGTTGTTGTTCACCTCGAAACACAATCAGTTCTTTAAAATAAATTGGTTTTATTTTACGTTTACATCCTACATTAAAAATAATTATCCGTTTATAATCATTTCCAATTATTTTATGACTAATGGCTCATCAAATTTCAACGTTCAATCAATTTACACAAAATATTCCAATATGAAAGAGCATCAGCACAGATATTTTCTTACATGAATAATTATTACTGTGTATAATTAGACAATTCTGTTCGCATACCATTACGTATTTAGCACAGCTAATACCAGATGAATATTGGTACAGAGGATCAATTTAAAAAAAAAAGTCATCATTTTTGATGGCCCCAATAATTTGCATACATTGCAACGTTTGCAATATTTATTACTGCTTATTATTTGAAGGGATTTTAATTATTAAATGTTAATAAGTAATATACATGATTTGTAGCTTGTTAGTAACCTATTTAACTTGCTAGTAGCCTAATCAATTTGTCACTGTTCGAAGCTTACTTAATTTGTCAATATTTATTTTATTTGTCACCAATTATTTTATTTACTTTCCAGTCTGAAATTGATTATTTAATATGAGTTAACATTTTTCGTCAACAAAAGATTATTAGTTTATGATTATAATTTTTTTTTTATTAAATTGTATTTAATTGTTTTAAGTAAATCATTTCTTACATACAATAGATACCGAGTGTCCAAAAATTTCCGTAGCGACCTTTAAAATAATTGTAGGTAAAAGTTATATGTAAAAAGTTGTAAGGATTAATATATATTATGGCAAGGGTAAACCCAACCTATGTATGACCTTGAAAGGACATGTAAATGTCGCTTTGATCTTTATTAGTACAATTTTTATTAATTAACTTCTTTGGTCTTGTACTTAGATCGATAAAGAAATGATCTCCGGGCAAAAAATTAAAAGGATGAGAGGTTTCTTCATGGAGAAATTGCTAACATTATAACCAAAAACTCGTAGTTTTTGTTAACTTCCCTAGCATTCTAGTGATAAGTTCTCACTTGCTTTTTGTGCTATAATGGTTGAAATCCATTTTTAGGCTTACTGTTAACTTTTGTCACCTATAAAATTGAATTAAATTGTTTTAATAAAAACACTTGTAAAATTTCTTTAGAGTGACAATATTCATTTATTTTTAGAAATATCGATTTCGAAAATTACATTTCTTCTTCAGTTCCTTTTTTACAACTAATACCTAGTTATAAAAAAGGAACTGAAGAAGAAATGTAATTTTCGAAATCGATATTCCTAAAAATAAATAAATATAAAGAAATATTTACCACTCTAAAGAAATTTTACAAGTGTTTTCATTAAAGCAATTTAATTCAATTCTTGCTAAAGTCATAGTTATATAGTGAGCTGGGAGGAAATTTTCCTTAAGGTGTGTGAATGCCCGTTAAAATAAATTTTTTCAAGAATAGTTTATGAATCAATAAAAACAATTTCTAAGTACCACAACATGATTCCATTCGAGTGGTTGAATAATTAAAGTCGTGTATCTAAGTAGGGTGGTATGTGGAAACTGTTTTGAAAGAGCGAACTAAGGAATCTGCCCTGGAGTAGCACAGGCCTGTCGAGGCCGTGTAAAGAGCCTTTGTAACACCTAAATCCCGAATTGGATACCCCAATATACACGAGTGCTTGCTCTACGGCACGCCAGATACAGAGCTGGGAGCAAAGAAGATTGTCCTCTAAATAAAAAATTCGTTGTACTACATTTTATTATATGTATCTCCAATTTTGGACATCAAATAAAAACATACCGATAATATTTGTGCACTCATAACAAAATGTTACTTTAATTGGCGGATGATAGCGATTGATAGTGGAGAAGAAGTACATTAGATTCTGTAATTGCAGCTCCGTTCAAGGATTCAGTTTTTGCATGTATCAACTGCACCTTTATCACTTCTACCTAGAACTCGAACCCTTTAAGATATTTTATGGTTCTGAGACGCTTTGGACACTAGGGGTATGAAATATATAGACAAATACAAAACAAATTTTCAAATGTCACCTGCATTTTGCTTCATTTTCCAATTTATTTATTTAAGCCTGCAATTTGTACAACTTTTAATGGCCTGGCCGTAATTAATTGGCAGGAATACACTTCTTTTAAAATGCTTTACAATTTAAGGTGAATATATAGATGGAAGCTGAGTTGTCAACCACATAAACATCTAAAACTTGAGTTGGAATTTGAAGCTCCTGTGCCTTTAACCGAACAAATTACCGAAACTGTGGTGATTTCACAGGTAATTCGAAAATATAAGATAAACGATTATCAAAAGAATAAATTTTGAATTGAGAGATAGTAGCATATTGGATTTATTCATGAAAATATATCGTCTAGATGGGGTTTTTAAAAATGTTTGAATTACGAATTAATTCCGTAGCCAAAGCGGATTCAAGCTTAAACTTAATAAGTTCTGACAGACGTCCCATCATACATTTAAATTGGTAATGTTGCCGAATGCCTTATGCGACGATTCCTGGAAGATATTGGCGACTTAAATTTTCAGGGGCGTTACTATTGAATTCAAGAGAAGAGAAAAGAACAATAAAAATTTCATATTTTTTTCTTCCTTTTGCTGTGTTTTAATATTGGAGCACTATCCGGAGCCAAATGGCAATTTTCTATTGAAACTGCAGCTATTATTCACTGGTGTCGCTGTACTATAAAAATTAAAACTAAATTCATCAATAAAACAAACATTTATCACCTGAAATATATTAATTGACATTTATTTTGACATGACGTTATAAACAAAAATTCATTTAGCTGCGTTTTAATTTTTTATTGTAAGATTTAGTTTCTAATGGTTTCAGGGGTTTACAAAATTAAAAGCCTTTTCAAATTTCCCATTGAAATGGATAGCGCTCCCGATAGCGGCTCCCGATAAATAAGTGAGCCGAGATATTTTTTTATCGATTTTTAATTAAAAAGTTGAATGAAAAATCTTAGTTTAGATTTAAATAAATTAATTAAATGCAATAATAGCGCGCTAAATATAAGTTTTCACATAGAAAATTGGCTGCTCCGGATACAGCTATCGGGCGCTAGTAAAAAAACACAGCATTTGTCTACTAGAGGAGAGCGATAGTAAGGCTCAGTTATTGCGTTCGACGGTTGCTAATTGAACTTGCATATGATGGAATTACTGGTTTGCAGGCTTGTTTGTATTTTCACGGGGGTTATAAAATTGTTGGTTAGTTAACTTCGAGGTTTGCTTTAATTGTTACCGAATAAACGAAATCATCTTCTGTTGCTATTTTGACCTTTCACAAACTGTTTATCGGAAAACTTTTCGTACGAGTACTATATTTGAACAGATACTGATCTAAGTAGTATGAAAAACATATACTCAACTTAAAAAAATGTACAACTTTTTGCCCAGTAGGCCACAAATGAAGCACTACTTACTATCACATGTACTATGAGCCCAAGGTGGTCAATATTTGTTTGTAATTGAAATCGCCTACTAGCTTTATTTTATTATATGACGTTACCCCCTTCGACTTAATACCATAAAATGTACTAGATCTCAGATAGTTTACGTTAAAAGGCAAATATACATTTTTCTCCCAGGGAAATGCCAGAATAGTGCCATTGATCAGTTCAGTTTAGTTAATTTACTTCTTTGTATGTAATAAACATAGTTATTACAACAAACTGGTATCTCACGAGAATGACTCTGAACTTAATTAATTTTATGCCTCTAAAGTTAATGGTGGCTAAAGCCACAACACTGAAATAGTCATTGAAATGGACTGTACCAGTGCCTTCTATAGTACTGGCTTGTAACAACATTCATTTTTTGCTGATGACGTCAATCTAAGTCGACAACTAGAAGGCAACATAATTAGGTAAAAATAATACACCTTGCCTCCATATTACGACGGCAATAAATTTCACAAAGTTAACAAAAATCTAAATTATTATACCGGGTGAGTTTTTTAAGCGGAAACTTTCAAATATCTCGAAAAATAAACCGTCTACGATAAAAATGACCATCAAAATTAAATCATTCTGGAGGGGAAATACATTAGTGCTAAAATTAGGACCCCCGCCCCTGTTTGTAAGGGGGGTGGGGGCAACTCGGAAACTAAGATAGGAACCTCTATTTTTTATTGCAGATTCGGATTCCACGGCTAAAAGTACGTAGGATTTCCTTGAAACATTTTTTTCGATTCATGATAGATGGCGCTGTAATAGGTGATATTAAATTTTTTTCGATTTCCCCTACTGAGAACATTATGCATACGATTCTGCAATATGTTTGCATTAAAATTAATACGTTTTCAATGTAAATACTTGAAATTAGTTTTAAACAAATTATATTTCTTAAATTAAAAAAAAAACTACTTTTAGCGTAACCCAGGAACAGCGACGTGGACATCATCTTTTAATTAAATTAAGTGCTCAAAATGATGGCCTTCGACTTCAATGCACTTATTAGTCCGCATTTTAAATAAATGTGTACAACTTAGAAGCGTGTATGCTGGAATTTCGGCACAAACATTTCTTATTCGCTCAATCATATTCTCACGTGTTGTTGGTACTTGTTGATATACTTTGTCTTTGAGATAGCCCCACAAAAAGAAATCTGGCGAAGTAAGATCTGGTGATCTGGCAGGCCAATTTATCGGACCAGCTCCAGCGACCATTGAAATCACGATCAAGTACTTCACGTGCTACCATTCGTCGGTAGTGTGCTGGACATCCATCATGTTGAAACCACATGTTCTGTCGCAATTCTAAGCTCAAGTTTTCAAATAATGTTGGCAGTTCATTTTCCAAAATGTCTCGGTACATTTGACCATTCAAGTTGCCTTCAATAATATGGGGGCCGATGAGTGGGTTGCCAATTATTCCACACCACACGTTGACAGTCCAAGGGCGCTGATGTTCAACTTGGCGAAGCCAGTTTGGATTTTCAACACTCCAGTAATGCATGTTGTGTCGATTAACGGTTCAATGGTTTGTTAAAGACGACTCATCAGAGAACAATACATAGCGAAAAAAATGGGATTTTGTTCCACTGCCCACTGACAAAATGTTACCCGATTTTCAAAATCAACGCCGTGAAGATCTTGGTGTAAATTCATATGAAACGGATGATAGTTATGTCGGTTCAAAATTTTGCAAACACTGGTCTGGGATAATCCGGATTCGCTAGCTATTTCTCGTGTACTTATATGAGGATTATAAGCTACTGCAGCCAATACTGCAATTTCGTTATTTCCCCAGTGACTGCTGCTCGACGGGTCCTTTTCTTCGGTCAAACACTTCCATCAGCAGTGAATTTTTTGATAGTCCGGTAAAATGAAGTACGTGACCGAATTCTATGTGGAAAACGCGAAGCGTAGAGATCGACCGCATTATCAAGACTAAGGCCAGCTTCTCCATAAACCATGACCATTTCAATTTTTTCTTGTACAGTTGAATACTCCATTTTGAATTATAATAGCCTTATGCAAACAGGTCTTATTGTTTTCGAAATAATCTTTGAACTGAATTGATATTTTTAAAACAAAAGATATCATTTATTTGAAAACAAATTTAGTCGCATGTTCCTATGCAAAATCATCGCCGTCGTTGTTCCTGGGTTACGCTAAAGTAAAGTTACGCTAAGTATTTACATTAAAAACGTGTTAATTTTAATGCAAACATGTTGCAGAATCGTATGCACAATGGTCTCAGTAGGAGAAATCGAAACACAATTAATATCGCCTATTACAGCGACATCTATCATGAATCGAAAAAAATGTTTCAAGGAAATCCTACGTACTTTTAGCCGTAGAATCCGAATCTGCAATAAAAAAATAGGGGTTCCTATCTTAGTTTCCAAGTTGTCCCTCACCCCCTTACAAACAGGGGCGGGGGTCCTAATTTTAGCACTAATGTATTTCCCCTCCAGAATGATTTAATTTTGATGATGGTCATTTTTATCTTAGAGGGTTTATTTTTCGAGATATTTGTAAGTTTCAGCTTAAAAAACTCACCCGGTATAATAAATTAATAAATTATGAACAATTTAAGTGTAATTGATTTTCTTAATTCATAAATTAAATTTTTCCCATCGATATTCAAGAAGTTAGTGAGAAATTAAAAAATGCGCATATTTAGATAACGTAATTCGAAGTTTTAGTGTATTCCACTAAAAAAATAAAAATATAACCGTAAGAGAGCAGAGAATATTATATATGATCATTTTGTTTATATTTTACAATACAACTAAAAGAACTGTCAAAATTTTTTGAGATATTAGTAACCACTTTATTATGTTAAAAATCAGTACAAATGCTTTGCATCCAGCATGATCACACAGGGACACAAGAAAAATCGTGTTGACTGTTGCAAGAAGTTTCAAGCTTTCCCACAATATTATTGTGTGTGTAACGAAATCCCGGTTTTTAGGAAATCCGGATTGAATTTTTAAAATTTGACATGTGGAAAAATGGGACTCTAAATGATTTCTTGACAAAATTTAAAAACGAATTTGCGATAAAGTTCTAAAAACCTGCTAATAGGGATGTAATTTGGCCATTACTTACAGGTTTTGTTAAAATTCGATAATTTTTTTTTTTTTTTTTTTTTTTTGAAGGAAGTGTTAATTGTCCAGTGGATTTAATGTCCTTTGAAAGCCAATTAATACCCCTTTCATTCACGCACAGACCACTCATTCACACAATTACAATATACCACCTGCACATTGTTGTCAACCTGTAAACTGACATGGACGGTGGGTCGGCGCTCAATTCTGCACTCCAACAGAGGGTCTTAGTTGTGTTTATTAACATTACCGATCGTAATTGATGACGAAAATTCGCTTTGCATCCACCTCTGATGGGATTCGAACCCAGTACCTCCCGATCCAAGTGCCGAAGCTTTAACCACTGCACCACTTGTCCGGTTGAGATAATGACTTGCGATGGAAATGGGATTCTAAAATGATTTTTTGATAAAGCGGTCAATAGAGATGAAACTAGGCCATTTCTAAACCGATTTTGTTGAAATTCTACACGTGCGATGGAAATGGATTTTTAAAATGATGCAAGTACAAAATCTTGCATAACAAAATAGTCCAATTATTTTTATTCTTAGCACTTAGGTGTCATTAATAGATTCTACATAATCAGTGCGACATGTTTGCTAATCGCGGCTCCTACGACTTCTCAAGTTCAAATCTAAAGCCCCTCGGAGGGCTATGCGAGAGGTGCGCAGCGACCTCGCGCGTGTCCGTGAGAGTGATCGAAGCCGTCTGCCTCTACGATTATTGCATTTCAAAATGTTGCAGCCTTGGTTTTTTCTATTGGGTGCATTCATTAAAAACCGGATTTTTGTTTGAAATCGAGGGAGGAGCCTTTATTGTGGAAAAATGTTACAAGATTTTTTATTCAAAATTTTGCCCAACGCTACCCACTAATTTTCCCATCTTTCTGGCAATTTATGGATTCCATCCCAGAAAAACTGCGCCGGCTTGGCGGCCAAAAACGAATCGAGCCAATTTTCGATACCTTGAAATGAAGTGAAGCGTATTCCTGATAGGGCATTCTGCGTGGATCGAAATAGGTGGTAGTCGGATAGGACAAGGTCTAGGCTGTAAGGCGAGTGAGGCAGAATTTCCCATCCGTTATTCTCCAGGTAATTTTTGACCGGCGCCGCAATATTAGGCCGAGCGTTATCGTGGTGGAAAATGATTGACTCGTGTCTGGTCGCATACGTTGGCCGCTCTGCCTAAATTTACTGCTTCTATCGAATCAATTGTTGACGATAGAGTTGGGCATTGATGGTTTGGCCACTTGGCAACAGCTCATAGTAGATCAAACCTAGCTGGTCCCACCAAATGCACAGCATGACCTTGACCCCATGAATATTCGGCTTTGGCGTCGATGGGCTGGCCTCGCCTTTCTTGACATACGCTTTTTTGCGCTTGGGATTATCGTAATGGATCCATTTTTCATCGCCAGTGACAATACGATGCAAAAACGACTTCCTTTTGTGGCGCTCGAGCAGAATTTCGGATATGCAATATCGTCTTATCACGTCTCTTGGCTTCAACTCGTATAGCACCCAATTTCCTATCTTTTGGACGAATCCCAAGGCTTTCAATCATCTGGAAATTGTTGCTTGATCAACTCCCAATAATTCTGCAAGTACTTCTTGCGTTTGACATGAATCTTGATCGAGTAATGCCTCCAATTCTTCATCCTCAAACTTTTTCAGCTGACCAGGACGCTCTTTGTCCTTGATGTCAAAATCATCACTTTTGAAGCGACTAAACCACTCAAAGCACTGTGTTTTTGCAAGAGCATGCTCACCATACAAATCCAGGAGCAAACGATGACTTTCAGCTGCAGTTTTGTTCGCGAAAAAGTGACAACAAAACTTCCCGCAAATGCTGTTTTTTTCGCAAATTGGATAAATTTTCCATCGTTGAAATCGGTTAGATGTGAACAATCAAAACAAAAACTTTTAGGTGATTTTGACAGGTACTGAATAGCGCTTTCAAATGACATATATGTCCATGATGTACTATAACGCATAAACAAGTAATGATATCTAGTATCAAATTCCGGTTTTTAATGCATACACCCAACAGTAAATTTTTGGTAAAGATATCTAATTTTTATGTTAAAATATTATTAGTCCGGCTGGCCCGAATTATTAAAAAATATTTTTATCAAAATCAGGACTTTAGAACTATAGAAGAAACCGGGATATAGGGATAAGCAGGATTTTGAAAATCGGGATTTTGAAAACCGGGATTTTAAAAACCTGGATTTTGAAAACCGTAATTTTGAAAACCGGGATTTTGAAAACCGGGATTTTGAAACCGGGATTTCGTAATTAGGTTCATCGTTATGACCAGAATGCTAATAAAGGGTGATTCAAACATAATAAAATCAAAGTCTTGGTTTTGGTTTCTTCTGGAAAGATGATGAAACCACTGGTTTGGGACTGCGAAGGAATGATGTGTTTTAAATGTAAAGATACCATTAAAAGAACAGATCAAGTGTAAACGGGTACTAACATTAGTCCTAATAGGCGTACTGTGATTACAATTTACTTATTTCAAAAAATTATTTTGACAGCAATGGCAGTAGCGGCGGCAAACGACGTTAAATAACTTAGCCTGAAGTTACCCCCCTTTTTACCGATCGAAAATACATTTATATTTAGTGTCTGCTAAAAAAAATCATCGACAGAAATTACATCACAAAATTAAAGCACATTACATAAAATATTATAAGAGTGAGAAAATTTAAATTTAAAATTCCTATCGTCTTTTCGTAATTTTAAATGTTATTCAGATTTATGTTGTACTTAAAAATAAAATGTTATTTGCATAGAAGATTTTTTTTAATTGATTTTTTCTAGCCATAAAACCGCGAATCTCAGAAATGTCTACGGAAAATGGTTCATGGCATTAGGGTATCTAAACTTAGGATAAATAACCATCCGAATCCCGTTTGAATATCACCAGGAAGATTGGTGGAAATGAATAATTCGATTTCGCTACCATCACATTTACATATTTAACAAAAACCTGTTACTTTGAAATTTTCTTGCGTTGATCTCAGAGTAATCTATACGTAAATAGTGGTTTTAGGATCACCAACCTTATTATTGATAGAATTGAAAAATTGAATTATTGTACCACTTACCTATGTAACAAAATTTAGAAAATTTGAGATTTTATGGCGCTGATCTCAGATGATTAATTGGAATAATTCTACCACTTTTGCATATTTAACAAAAGTCGATTACATAGTTTGAAATATTCTAGCACCAATCTCAACGATATTTATGGAAAATGGTTCATGGTTTTAGAATCACCAACCTTGGAAGAAATAACCGCGCAACTCACATTCAAATATCACGGAGATTATTGATAGAAATGAATAAATCAATTATTCTACCACTTGTATATTTCACAAAATTCCGTAAATGTGAAATTTTCTCCCATTCAAATACCACGGGGATTATTGGTAAAAATTAATAATTCGATTTCGTCACCACTCACATTTTTTTTATATTTTGAAAATGGGTTTTGCAAAAATTTGCATATTTTTCGAAAAATACAAAACTTCGTAAAAATTACTAATTCGCATAGTGGTAGAATGGTTCAATAAATTATTTCTACCAGTAATTCACGTGCGCAACGGAATTTCACTGTATAATTTTCTAGTGATCGGGAGCCTGAAACCACTACCCGTTAGGCGTAAATATCTCCGAGATCGGTGCTGGGAAATTCCAAAATTACGGAAATTCGTAATAATTCATAATACACAAGTGGTAGAATGATTAAATAAATTATTTCTGCCAGTAAGCCACGTGATATTACTTTCTAATTATTTAGTGATTCAGGAGCCCGAAACCATTACCCTTTTAGTGTAGACACCTCTGAGATCGGTGGTGGAAAATTTTTAAATTAAAGAAATTCATAATAATCCATAATAGCAGAATAATCCATTAATTTATTTCTTTATGAATTGTTTTAATTTATTATAGTTATAATGAATTTAAAAATTTTATATATGGAACGCGCGTTGTGAATATATTTATATTAGCTATGTTTCTTCTTGATTCTTGATTTAATGCGGTTCAGTGGCACTATTCTGGTTTTCTCTGGGAATAGGGAATTGGGAAAAATATTTTCATAGCATTTTTTTCTAAATTATATTTTTCTGGCCTACTGTTGGAATTAGTTGGGTGTAAATATTTTTGAAAGAAGATATATTGGGAATTAATTTTCCCTATAAAAATTTTGTGGAACAAAAGTTTCCCAATCAACTTTGTTTCGAAAATATTTACACCAAACTGAATCCAACAGTAGGCTAGAAAAATATAATTTAGACAAAATGCTATGAAAATATTTTTCCCAATTCCCTATTCCCAGGGAAAACCAGAATAGTGCCACAGTTCATGATTCATAGAACAATACAAAGGCGCTTATTAGATTTCAAATCAAATTAATGATCGAAAATTTAAAATTTGAACTGATCCGGATCTATGGGTGTCGTGAAACACAGCAATATTGAAATCCTAGAAAAAAGGATTACTTAATTTAAAAAAATACTTCTCGGGCTAAAAAAAATTTTACGGATGAAACAGTATTAGATTTTTGTTTTGGTTGGTAAATATTTTTTCTGGAGCGGCATGTTTGTACCATCACTATTTTCGCCTTTCAACTTAGTTTATGTTTTATTTTTCACGAGTAAAATGGCAGTCTATTTCATTTCGAAAATCACGCATTTTCTAATGTAATCTCAGCTTGCTCAAGAGGTTGTATAATAATTATTTACGCGAAATTGAATGTTAATTGATTCCTGAAAATTGATACATAAACTAAATCGAAAGTTGAAAATAGTGATGGTACAACATGCCGCCCCTGACGGAAAAAATTTAATAATAATTCACATTTACATTATTTTCCGCAATTGAATTTATCGTGGAAACACACCACATACAAAATGTCTTCGGAATGCTTTTTCTGGTCAAATTATTAGACATGGGTAAACGAATGTTTTAAGGCCAAATATAAGAATTATTAAAATAAATAAGTGTATATGTTTGCTTTTGCCGCATTCTGTGGAATTGAGATTTTAACTTATTGTTTTGTGAAATGGAAATAGAATGCTCGAGCTGAATTAGGATACAAAACAAATTATAGAACTGTGCAGTAATTTATACGGCTCCGTGAGTTAAAAAAGGCTGAGGTGGACTTAAAAAATGTGTTTTTATATGAAAAAATGGGACCTTTTTAAGTCATATTTTTAACAAATTTTCTGACTTAACAAATGTGTTTTACAAAAACAAATTTAATTTCAAAATGACACAAGAAAGGCATATGTAATTTTACAAATATATTTTTTAATTCATATTCAAAATGACAACATGAAAACATAAAATTTAAATTTATTTTTAATACATAGAAATGCATGCGTTTCATTAATGAAAATACTAAACATAAATAAGTAGGCTTTTTATTAAATAGTGAATTAATAAAGTAATAAAGTCAGCTTTTTTATTTCATTTTCATTACAAATTTTAAGTCAATTTTAAAATTAAATAAAAACGCTGGTTTCAAGTCAGAAAAACACCATTTTTAAGTCAGCCTTTTTTAATTCAGAGAGCCAATTTGTACAAGGTTTCTAATTAAAATTTATAAAACCCATATACATGAAGTTGATCACCCAGCTTTCTACCAAAACGAGAAAGAATATAACGTCCTTGCTAGTCGCTCTCAACTCTATAAATCTATATGGATATGGCGCTGAATAATAAAAAAATCGAACTAAGTAGATGTCATCCACCTTAAATCAGACAAAAAACTAAAATTATCATTATTTATTAAAAACTACCGCAAATCAGTTATACTTTCAACGTAATTTAGATTATTATGATCATCAGGAAACCATGTGACATCCGACTGTATAACAACTGAAGTTATATCTAAATATTTACTAAACTCTGCGAAATGGAAAATAGATAGCATGAATAATAGTTTACAATTTTTTGTAGTGCAATAAATTTAACCAGAATGGAAAGCATATTTTAAATAAACGTCTTATAGGTCATCGAAATATCTGAGTTTTAAAAAGAAAAAAATCTTCTAATCCAATATTGCGCGCGGAAGTACACAATTACCGCACTAATATTCTAGTTTGAGGTCAAACAACAGTAAAACATACCTTCGCGCATTACATAATTTCAATTAACTATAAATATGTTAATTAGATTTTACAATCTGTAATCCAAATTACAACAACTATTATTAAAAATTATAAACTATACATAATTTGAAATACTATTTGAGTAAATCATTCATTTTTATGATCATCATAAACGCTTTATGTTTTTTATGTGTAACAAATCAATTCATAACGCGCAAATCAAATGCATTTAATTGCGCTAAGAAAACAACGGCTATAAAAATAAAAATCGAACCGCACAGTAAAAAAAAAACTAAATTAAATAACAGAACTATCAATTATGTTGAAATTAGATATATATTTAGAATACAAAAAAGAAAAATTAGAAAAGAAAAATAAAACTCTATACACTAGAACTGATTATAAATTATAATTTAATTAAAAGAAAAATCTAATTGAAATATCAATTAAGTTTGCAAAACGATATTGTGTGCTGCATACTTATGTAATTCATTTGGGTTGTGTTATGTTATAGTCTACAAACCAAAAATATTATAAACCAATTAGCATGATTTTATCAAGTTCATGCAATTAAATATAATTTATTTGTAGGACAAGGGCGGGGTAACAATTTTTTGCAAGAACTACCGAAATTAGATTTAATGGTTTACTCTAAACCCATGGTTCACATACAAACAACTTGTCCTATGTTTGCGTGGACATATTTGTATTATTGAATTTTTTGTGCTATATATCTAAATTGTTCTAACTCAAGCGGTTCAAAATCAAGGTTAAAATCGAATATATCGCTCATTTGCTACAAAGTGGTACAACGCAAAATTCACTCATTTCGTTCAATCTTGCCAATAACACTGTGCTTGAATTGCAAACTTTTTTTCGTGACAAGCTGGGCACTCGGGGGTAAACCTAATTCGAGTATGCTGAATTCAACGGTGCTAGTCCCATTTCAAAGTTAGTCCCCATTTTTGAGATATAGCATTCGACATGTTTTGGCTCTGAGTCGAAATATACCCTCATTTTAACGTTGATAGCTCTTAAACCATTAAGATTTTCGTTATGCTTTCTTCAGCAAAGTTGATGCGCAAGTCAGGACCAACAACTTTGCCGAACATATCAAGACCGAAAAACAACATCTAATTTTTTTTTTGCTTTTCATTTCGACGAAAAACATTGTTTTTATCATTTTTTATCATTTCGAATAAAAATCGAATCGATAAATATAGATACAATAGAAGCTATTTAAAAGAAAGTTAAATCGATTCAGTTGATTTTATGGTGACTTTTCCTAAAAAAGAAAATTCCTAAAAAATTAACATTTTTTTCTCTTTGACAAAACAATGGCGTGCCGTTGCGATAGTGGGTAAAAATTCTGGATTTTTCCATCCCATAGTTTTAACCAATTACATCACGTAAATTAGGAAACATCTGCATCAATATATCAACCATCAAATGTCACTGCGCCATTCAATTCAGTCATACGACGGATAAAAATCTCGGATTTTCTATCCCAGATTATTTTTCAATTGTTTTCAACTTTGCAAAGTAGCGTGTCTGTTGTATAATTTAAGTGATGTAATTGTTTAAAACGATGGGATGGAAAAATCCAGGATTTTGATCCACTACCGCAACGGCACGCCATTGTTTTGTCAAAGAGAAGAAAAATGTTAATTTTTTAGGAATTTTTTTTTTAGGAAAACTCACCATAAAATCATGCTACTGAAGTTAGCCGAAAATTTCATACTACTCTCGCCGATTTCGGCAGTTTTAACAAAATTTCTGAAACAAATTTAATACAACAAATAGTATTAATTATCGATCGGTGTTGCAGCACAGGAGGCGTTTCAGATGCAGCCGATAGCGAAAACGACGATGATTCATTTGTTATTTCTGACGAAGGCGATCGTTTGAATGATCTGTTCGTCAAAGAAAAATTAGATCAAATCTTAGTAAAACACAGTTGAAATACAGTTATTTAGAAACAATCTGACCAACTAGTGTAGAAGTGGAGTGACCATTTTCTGCAAACACGCATTGTTACAAAGATAAGGTCGTCCCTATCAGATCAAAGTACATATTAATAATTGATGCTTTTTAAGGGATTACTTTAATAAAAACTAATTTTATATGATTTAATGTAATATTTTAATGAATTTGTTAACAAAATATGTGTTCGAATATATGATGAATTTATACATAAAAATTATTTAAGTTTAATACATTATATAATAAACGAATTATTGTTTTTATGATTTGCTTTATAATGGGAAAACGTTGGCAAATTTTCTTATAGAAAACCGTCGAAACCGTTTTTTCCCGGTTTTGAGATTCTTGAAAACCGAAAACCGGTTTTTGAAAAGTTGCTACGGTTTTGGAAGGTCTATCTGTTACGAACTTGGAATCCTTGAACCTGGTCAAAAGACCAGCAATTGCGGTCGTATAGGCAAAGAATCAGGTTTAACAAAAATTCGAAAAACTATTTAAAATGCACTGGTTGCATTTCATTGCTTGAATAAATAAATTCGCTTTACTTATGTGGTTTTGTGATTGGTTAAGAATTATATTACAGTGGGTGATCATAGATTATGATCCAAATTTATCTGATCCGTCTTAGTTATTAATTTGAATTAATACATCCATTGCGGAGACTAATTGGAAGCGAAGACAGAAAATACACCGGAAAATATTCTAATTAAACGCATCCGCGGTGCCCACAACCCGCTAGAATATTTTTTTCTGTGGAATAAAGCCCTATTCGTCTCTGCATTGTTTTTTTTCTAAATAATTATTCCATTCTTTAGAAAAAAGATTAATGCAGAGATGATTAAGGCTTTATGCTACAGAATAAATTATTCTAGCGGATTGTGGGCACCGCCAATCGCCTACATTCTTTTTCCGCTTCTTTTCCAACGAATTAGTTTTGAAAGAATTGTTTTACGAAGATTTTCTTTAAGAAGAATTTTTAATTCGATGATTTATTTTCTGAAAAAATATCCGTGAATTTTGTAGAAAATTAAAATGTTGTAGCAAAAATAAGACTTCTCAAATTATTTAATAAAATATAGGACGATAAGAGTATTTAACGATCATATAATGTAGAATATAAGTTATAGTACGAATCATTGCATTGCAATCGTCCGTAATTTAGCTATTAGTTGCAAGTCAAATACCAAAACGTTATCTACAACTTGATCTCGCTATGACATTTTAAGTGTATTTTCAGCAAATAACACATCAAACTTTTATTATCGAGTATCGACTGTATTGCCCGCTTTTTCTGTTGTTAGATATAGTTGTTTTAACCGGTTATAATTCAATAGTTAATGTAAACTTGAATGTTTATAAGGCTATTCCTCTAAATAAGTCAATCAACTCCACCATCAACAAATGTAAAGTCATGTCATTTCATCGAAAGAAATCACCAATAACTATGAATTATAATATCAATGGCGTCAACATCAATAGAGTAGGCGAATTAAAAGACTTAGGAATAATGTTTGTCGGAAATATGACATTTACCAAGCATATTAATTTAATTATTGCCAAAGCCAATTCCATGTTTGGCTTTATCAGTCGATGGACCAAAGAAATAATGAATCAAAGGACATTGTTCATACTGTACTTCAGCTATGTTAGATCCCAACTGGAATATGCAGCTCAAGTATGGTGTCCTTTCTATTCTACAACATTGATAGATTAGAAAATATCCATAAACAAGCTTTGCTGTTTATTATGAAGAAAACTGATTGGGACTATGATCATGACATTCCTTACCACCTCAACGTTGCTCGTCTTCCATCCTACTAAGTCAGATGAAATAACTATAAGATTCATAAGGTTAACCTTCATTGCCAACGTACTCCTAGGTAAAACGGACTCACCTTATATTCTTGGAAATCTGAATATTTACACTCCTACCCGGAACCTTAGGCAACACAACTTCTTACAATCAGATCAACACAGGACTAATTAATGTGAACACGAACCTATTAACTCAACAGCTAAAATGTTTAATGACTTAGAAGAACTGTTCGACTTTTTAATATCTAGTGACTGCTTCAAAAATAAATTGAAGAAACATTTTTTATAAATTTCCTTTTTCAAATTTTGTCGCTTTTTTGTAATATTTTTAATATATGTACTATATAAGTATATAGCTATATACAGTGGTACAATAAAGAACTCGCACAAGCAGTAGTTTCCTTCTTAAAGACCGTGTAATATTGGAAATAATCGAAATAAAATTAAACAACAAACTAGATTAGGTTAATTATTTATTTCAGAAGAAATTTAGAAAACAAAAATGATGAAAACGAAACGTTTAAGTTTATTTTCATTACTATTTACACAAATAAACGTAAAAATTATTCCAAGAAAGAACTCGCACAGCCTGTTTTATTCATATTTTGATGGACGTATCATCGCCTGAACGCTTGAAATTAATATTTTGTTGGATATCCCTTTGCTTCTATAACTTTTTGGAGTCGTTTTGGCATCGAATCCACAAGTTTTTTTTGTATATTCTGGTGTTATAGCTGCCCATTCTTCTTACAAAACGTGTTTCAGCTCTGTGCGATTCCTTACACGCCGTTTGCGCACCTGTTTGTCCAATTCCGCCCACAAGTTCTCTATAGGATTGCAATCTGGCGACTGTGGTGGACTTTTAACGTAGCTTGGTGTATTGTAGAGCAACCATAACCGGGTATTCAGAGCTGAATGTTTTGGGTCGTTGTCGTGGTGGAAAATATAATCTGCCGGAAGTCCCATTTTGAAGACGCTAGATTGCAGATTTTCCTTCAAGATTTTAATATATTTATACTGGTCCATTATTCCATCGATAATTTGTAAATTTCCCACACCGTTAGCTAACATACAGCCCCAAACCATTATGTTGCCTCCACCATGCTTTACACTTCCAACCATATTTTTTGGCTTCAGCTCTGTATTTGGCTTTCTCCATACTCGACAATTTCCATCTGAACCGCTGATATTGAATTTACTCTCATCTGTAAATACCCATCGACGCCAGTACTCAACTGGCATATTTACATATTTTTTAGCGAACTTTAATCGTTTCGCTTTATTTTCACTTTGCTTATAAAAAAAATTTTTCGCGCACTTCTGCTATGAAAATCTTCGTTTCGTACTTCGTTTAAACACTTTTATGTAATATAAACCAGAACAGTAAACCTTCGTTTTTCAGTAAACTATTTATTAATTAATACTGAGATAAAGAGTGTTGCAACGAAACGCAAAAAAGGATACGCAATATTGTGCAATAGTTTAGTCAATGCCTTCTAAACTACTGACCGCTTACATCAAATGATGACGACACGCTAAGTCGACGTCGTTGTTGCTTTCTCTAGTTGCTTTGTTAGTGTAAATATCCTAAAATTATTATTGCGCAGTCTCGGTATAGACTTAAATTGACGTCATGTGCGAAAAATGAGAGTAGTAAAAGGCCAGTAGTATAGAAGGCATTGGTTTAGTAGTAGAATGTATGTATGTATGTATTATGTAAATAAACTCACTGTACGAGTTCTTGTTTGGAATAATTGAAAATAGGCTCAAACATTTTGTTTTCATCATTTTTGTTTTATAAGTTTCTTCTAAAATAAATAATTAACCTAATCTAGTTTGTTGTTTAATTTTATTTGGATTATTTTCAATATTACACGCTCTTTAAGAAACAAACTACTACCTGTGCGAGTTCTTTATTGTACCACTGTATATATATATATTTTTTTTTTGAAATTATATGTACTCGATCTCTTTAAGTTTAAATAAATAAATAAAATGTGCCGCGAGCGTAATCAAAAGTAGTGATTCGCCCATGCAACTCTTCGCGAGCGTACTACTTAAACGTAATGAATACGAACCGGCCGCGTTACATTGGGAATAAGATTTTTAAAATAAAAGTCGTAACGCCAAAGAGAATCGCTTTTGGCTCGCAAAAACGAAACGTTTTTACGACATTGAAACGACATAATTATGTTACGAAAAATTGTAACATTTTAGTCACGTCGAAGCCGAATAGTACTATAACGCAAAAACGAAATGTTTCTTAAATGTCAATGCGATGTGTATTTGTATCGATCATTTACTTTATAATTAAATGAAAAAACAAATAATTATTCATTTACATAATATATCATATGAATCATAATTTCAGACACATGAGATTAAAATTATATAGAAAAAGTAAAACCAAGGGATTTAATTCAAACAAAAATAATAAATTTAAAATTATTTAAACAAATAAAAATTTCATAATTAAAGTTAATATTCCGCTCCAGCTTATTCCATGTCTATTTGTGGAGCGCGTGTTGCAGGAACAGATAAACGTTTTCGTTTGTGGTCTTTGGCATTTTGTAACCACTTTTTCATTATGTTCACCACATCTCCCCCTCGAGCTGTTCGGAATTTTAGTATTGCACTTTTTAAAATTAATTGTAATGAAATTAAGAAATTTATATCATGTTAGGTTACTCTTTATTAGATTCAAAATCATATATGATCTACAGGAAAATTCTTCTGATACCTCGTCTATAATGACAGCTCTCATGATTAGTAAAATCAACGCCAATTTGATTTGATAATTTCATAGACTAAGCATTTTCATAGTGAATTATTATTCCCCGGTTCGTTTTCCTTACGAGTCTAAATCATATAGCCAGAGAATGCCCCAGTAAAGGCGGTGATTCATGTATAAATTTTATCTGACAGACATAAATAATAATCACTCTGATTGGTTGAATGTCGGCCATATTTTTTTATCGTACGACAAAAATTAAAAATTGAACATTGCTCAATTTTGTATAAGATTTGACGGCAGTGAGAACAAAAGAATACATAATAAAAAAAATTCTAAACGAACAAAAGTAAAAATAGTTTTTAGGTTGCTTGCTTTATAAAATGACAAAATATATCCATATGACAAAATTTTGTACATGTATCGCTTACGTGTGAATTTCATTTTGATCGTATAAGACAAAAAAATATTAACCAATCAGAGCGATTATTATTTTTGTCTGTCAGACAAAATTCCTACATGAATCATCGCCTTAAAGGAAAGGCTTTGTGTTGGAAGTGTGGAGAAGAGAATCACTTGGCTAGTAAATAGCTAATAGGGGTGGGGGAAGGGTAAATTAAATTTATGGGAAGCAGTAAAAAGGGGAACAGGCGAGTTAAGGATAGTATACATAGCTAGAAGTTGTCCATGGTTCACCAACAGAGTGAAGGAAATTAGGAAGGCAAGAGATGAGGCGTTTAAGAAATTTAGAGTGATGAAGGAGAGAAAGGGCGAGTTGGGGACTGAGACAGTTAAGGAAGGGTGGGTGGAGTATCAAAGGAAAAGAAACAGATTTTTTGCTGTGATTAGGAGTGAGAGGAGATTGTATTATGAGAGAAACATTGATCAGTGCAAAGACAACCCGGGGAAGATGTGGAAAACATTAAAAAGGGCAATTGGATCTAAGGGAAGGAGTGATATAAATGGGGTGGATATTGATGGCGTGATGGTGTACGAAAAGATAGACATTGCGAACAGATTAAACAAGTATTTTGTAGATAGTATATAGGATATTATAAAGGAGATACCGGAGGAGCAAGACAATGTAGATATAGCATATGATGGAGGAGTAATTGAGCATGTGGGCATGGTGCAGGAGGACTACCTAAATAAAATAGTTAAAACGTTAAAACTAGCAGGGTGTGAGGCGTGTTACGCTGTAAAACGTTTAAGGATTTATGGAGGGTTCTAAGAGGATATTTGAGCCGCATAGTAAATTTTTCGTTAGAATATGCAGTAGTTCCTACAAGTTTGAAAGTATCATGTGTAGTTTCTATTTCTAAAGTTATGAATAGTTGTCGGATTATCGTCATATAAATATTTTGCCAATCTTGGACAAGGTATTGGAGTCAATAATTTTGGATAAGTTGCTCGGGCACATCGCTGAGAATAATATGCTATCTGGGCACTAATCTGGTTTCAGAGAGCGTCACTCTACAGAAACAGTGGTACAGATGGTGATGGAGGATTGGAAGAGAGAGAAGGAGGATGGAAAATCGACCGTAGCAGTTTTCCTTGATTTTAAAAGTGCATAGATAGGGCAAGGTTGCTATGAAAATTAAACAAATATGGTGTGAGGGGCGAATTGTTTAAGTTGGTTGGATAGTTATTTAAGTAATAGAAAGCAGTATGTAAAAATAAATTATGTATGCTCTGATCCTGTAGATATAAAGTGAGGAGTACCACAAGGAAGTAAGCTGGGACCATTGCTGTTTATAATATATATAAATGATATACCACAGATTCTAAATGGATGCAAAATTCACTTGTTTGCTGATGATACGTTGTAGTATTTGTCGGGAAATGATTTGGTCGAGATCATAAGTAGAATGAATGAAGAGTTGGGTGAAGTGACAAAATGGCTTCGTATAAACAAGTTAACGTTAAATGTAAACAATTAAAATGTATGTATATAGGGAATAATGTAGTAAATGGAAGTATTGTTATAGATAATGCTGTAATAGGATGGGTAGATAGTTTTAAGTACTTAGACATTATACTGGACAACAAGCTAAATTTTAATGAACATGCTAGTTATGTTACAAAGAAGTTAGCAACGAAAGTAGGTGTATTAGCTAGGTATAAAAATTTGTTATCGGTAAATGCAAAACAAGTATTTTATAACACTATTGTAATGTCACATATCACATATTGCAGTACTATACTTTTCATTGTAAATAAGTCTGATATAGATAAAATGCAAGTTATCGTGAATAGAGCATTGAGGATTATGTTAAATAGAGATAGATATGTAAGAATCTGTGATATGTTGCTGGAGTTAGAGTTGTTAACAGTGGAAAATACGTTGTATATGAACGTAATGACTTTTATTTTTAGGCTTGATAATAATTTGTTACCACAGTATTTATGTCATTTTTTGTGTAGGAGACAGGATGTGCATAGTCATGATACTAGACATAAGGATAAGTTTTGCATAGAGTTTAAAAGACAATCTAGAAGTAAACAATCGGTATTTGACAAAGGTATATCAATGTGTAATGAGTTACCGGAATATATAAAAAATTATAGAAGCATAAAGGATTTTAGGGCAGAACTGTTAAAAGAAATTTTATAATTATTAAGTAGATGATGTGTATATATTGTAATTTAAACTGGAAAATTAGTTTAAACCTATTTGAAAAATAAAATAGAGTTGTAAGAGTTGCATGGGCGAATCATTAGTTTTTCATTACGCTCGCGGTACATTAGAGGGACAGTTTCATATTGTTTCTTGATAAAAACGTTTTACGTAATTGATACGTTTTCGTTACGCTGAAAGCGAATCCGCTAATTTATTTAGAGGGATAATCCATACTTGGGCCAGTAGATTTTAGCTGAGTACAAATTTTAGCTAAAATTGTAAAGCATAATCTGCTTGCACACGAATTTTAAAATTTTTTATTGCAGTTGTTGAACGAAACTCTGACTACATACTATCAAAATACATATAATTTTACGTAATTGCGAAGCCGATATAATACAGAATAATGAAACGGCTTAAAACATATGCTTTCAAAACATTTGAAAATCTAATCAAATTAAATAACCGTCAGTTAACATATTAAATAAAGTCAAAGCCCTTGATAAACATGTACAATTTACTATATGTAGTGTTGTAACGTGATAATTTTATTTTTTAATTCGTTCCGATCAAAAATCAAAAATTATAATCTCTCCACTATTTCCAGTAATTCCAGTTTTTTGTAATAAACAACTCTAATAAACCGATTGTATCTTACACATTGACTCTTAAACGATGACAACAACAATATCAACCCATAATATTAGAACTGTTTTACATATTCTCAACAAAAGAAATGAAAAACGCTTACAAAATTCCTTGACATATCTTACGTCATTCTATCACAATTCTCAAGATTTGAGTGTTCTCTTATTTCATATATAAATAATTTATTATTTTAAATTTAACGTATTTTAAAACGGCTGTTGGTTTATTGTGTGATTTCTACGGTTAAGCAGTTTACTTAATAACGGCGTTATTATTTTGCAGCCACTCTATTTTGTTATTTATTTAGCAATATAAACGCGAATAGTTCAAGAGACAGTTTGCTTTTACCAATATGTGTATGTAATAGCGTGATGATAATAAACCGTTTGGAAATTAGCACATTCAAAGAACAACAAAAAAAAATCGGAATCTATCGATATCAGCGAACGATTTTTTATTAGGAAATTTCATTGCTGGTTTCGATTAAAATTAGCAATATTTTTTGTCAGTTACAAATTTTTTTTTCTTATTGTTTTTTATCTTGTTATTTTTATTTCTTTATAAATGTGTTTGTATGTTCAAGAATTGAATACTAACAACAAATGGTTTTGAGTTGGTTATGAGCTCATTCCGCTAAAAATACTTAAGCATATGAGAGTGTAAAGCGGCGAACTCGTCTCTAAATATTTCTTAACAGAAATTTTTTGCTAGAAAGTTCATTTCAATGTACACAACAATGATTTAGTCATTCATACGTTAAAAATACGAGTTGCTATTTATTATGAGTTTTTTGTTTTGTTTACAAACAACAATATGTCTTAGATATTTTATTGAAGTTTTTTGAATGAATGTTCGTAGTGTACCTGTTTTAATCCGGAACTATATAATAAGAATCCTGGTTAAAATATACATCTTGCAATAATTATAAAGTCCCTTGTTGTTAATCACTTGTGTACAATGCAGATTTATGGTTATAAATAAAAATGCCGTATTTGGCAAACTGGTACGTGTTGCCATCAAAACTGGTAGTTGACGTAATATTTTAATTATTTTTGGTTCGAGAGAAATTTTTTGTAAGAAAACCTTTTATTAACTACTTTGTGCGTTATGTCGATTACAATATTGTCCATTCATCGCCAAAATTATAAGATTCGATTGAACATTGCATGTTCGTTTGCGTTCAAAATAAGTCAGCAACTATATAGGAAAATTTATTATGAATCACCATCTAGTAAGACCTGACCTTGGTGCAATGTTTGTGAGTGTGAAGAGAGAAGTCGTTCGCAGATTAAAACATTTCATTAAAATTTTATATTATACAATACATTGTTTGTTTGTATATATAAGCAGACTCGTGTATTTTTTATGGTGTTACCAAAGACATAACAAGAAGAAGTACAAGACAATGGATTGTGAAAATGAAAGGTTACACAATTTTAGCAAATGTGCACATTTTTAAAATGAAATATATGAGACAGATACTATAAAAGTAACAATTACGAATTTATATTGTCATGTATAAAATTGCCGGCAGATTTGGTTCAAACTTAGCTAAGTTGAATAGCCGTTTTTGTCATTTAGAATTTTTAGTCGTTTTTTTCACATTCCAATGATCGCAGGAACATTTCAATTTTTATAAATGACACGATCATGGCCTTGGCTCTCGACATTTTCAAGGAAGGTGAAATCGAATTAGTCATGTTTAAGGCAGGGAAACAAACCATAGTTTAATGTTATCCGTGTTACACTTTTCCGTTTCACTTCCAGTTTCGTTTTACTTTCTTAATTATTTAATCCGGTTTAAACTAGTTTGCGATTAAATTTAATTATTAAAACCTTGCAAACCCGACAGTGTATACTCTTACCTAGAGCCATATTCGGTGTTTAAAATAATGTTATTTCTCAATAAGAACACACCTCAATTGAATAAAATATTTAAATTTACGTTGTGAATTGCGCACTTCGGTCGTGGCTGTAAACCACCAAATAATTTGGACGCCAAGAATAACAATCGTGTTTAGGTGCAGTTCTATCGACTTTTCGAATTCTATCTTTAATGATATTGTTTCTAGGGTCTGATTTACTGATCTAAGAGGTCTGATCTAAGGTCAACCAATTTGTAAAATCAAATTTTTGTAAAACAAAGTTTTATGGCACCTGCGTAAAGTTTTAACGCTTAAACAAAAATTTGAGGTAATGTATATTGTTTTAAGATTTTTTCGGCTTTTCGGACAAAATACCATTTTAATGGACACCCATACACTGTTTACGACAATTTTTGTCGCAGAAAACAAAGAGGCCATTTATTAACAATATTTCTACCACAAAAGTAGAAAAAATACACTCCCCTCCCCCACGTTTAACCCCAGGGCACTTGTGTACACAAAAATACACAAACCCTTACAAAAAGTGTGTACACAAGTGCCCTGGTGTTAAACGTGGGGGAGGCGAGTGCACTTTTTCAACTTTTGTGGTAGAAATATTGTTAATAAATGGCCTCTTTGTTTTCTGCGACAAAAATTGTCGTAAACATTGTATGGGTGTCCATTAAAATGATATTTTGTCCGAAAAGCCGAAAAAATGGGAAATAAAGATAATAATAATAATGATAGATAGATTTTATTGATTAATTGTTCATTATTGTATTTTTATAAACTAGAAAGCTAAACAAATACGACACTAAACCAAACGTCATCAATCTCAGACATAGTACGTTTAAAAGGGGATACATTGAGTTATACAAAACAGTAAGACTGCCTAGTGTCGATTAAAATTGGCTACTCCACATTAAACCATATTGTCCAATTTTCAACGATCTCGACAAATTTTGAACAACGAACATTTATACTATATTTCTCAATCTCGTTATGAGGCACTTACAGTGTTTGCGCGCGAATTTCAACGATTCTCTAAGTATCACTGTGTTAGTGTGGTACTTTTTGAGGACTACGTAGTTCTCCAATAGTTGATGTAACTTCTAGATTTAATGCCTGTCTTTTCTATAGTTGTTGAAATTATAAATGGGTTCTTTTTTGTGAGTTTTACAATCGTTCCATTTTTTCCGCAATTTTTCTTTTTCGTTCTCTATTTTCTACCCTTTGGCAATATTTCAGTGCGTTTGTTACCATAATTTGAGAGTTATTCGACGTTCCTCCGGTTTACAGTGTTATCCACGGTTCGTTTTGGATGAAACATTCTTAAATTCTTAAAATTTTATGTTTTTCAACAAATTATAATTAATGTTTTTTAATTAATTACGAGGCTAAACGATTGCCACCTCAATTTACGGTCATATCTGTCGTGGGTTGAATAGTAAATTTCCTGGGAAATGGATTGGCTGACGAGGACCGATAGAATGGAGAGCAAGATCTCCTGAATTAACACCAAAGTTTATAAAAGAAAACCAGCAAATTTTCAAGAATTTAAAATTATAATTACTGAAGTCCACAGAAAAATGAATTTATATATGGAACATACTTTTCAGTTACAAGTCGGTGTACGAAATATCTGGAGTGAAAAGTTTTCAATGAATCATCGAATGCTATCAATTTATCATTGGCATTTCTAATTGAATCGTTTATGTCAAAAAGGTCCTAAGTCATTGCTATAGTTTTGAGATATATAGTACGATTGAAACTGATTAATTTTGGAATAGTCTATATTTTTTATTTTTTTATTTAATGATTGCTAGATCTGCAGTGGGCTTTTGTACGCTATTCTCACGAAATTCTTTTGAGAATTTGTATACGTTTACCATACAAATTCTCAGGAGAATTTCATGAGAATAGCGTACAAAATCCCAGGCCTTATGACTTTCTTGTGGTATTAAGTAATTTGAAGTAAATTAATGAAACGGTACATTATCTTGATAAAACTCCGTATACTCCTCCGGCACCCATATGATTAAGAGTTTCATCTTGGAAATGGAAAAGCTCTTTTGTGCCATTTCTGGGGCTTGTTTGTGATTCATTTGAAATGCATGTTTTTTATAAAAGGATGTCCACCATTATTGCAGAATCTTGTTATTATCTCGTTGAATTCATGAACGGCGAATATTCAATTCAATTTTTTTTTAATGATCATTTAATAACTCCAAAGTCCCGATTCCCGGAAGGAATGCCCACGCACTGGAAAAAAGTCCTCAACCTTATTAAATCGTTCAGAATCAACTAGAGCCATGCACATTCTCACCATAGTATGATTTTTATTTTGTCCAGGACAGTTATCTGAAAATAATCTCAGTTCTTGTACATCAGGATGGACATAGATGGTTACGTAATCCATTATAAAAGTGCACACTTCATTAGGCCCCTTAGCAGCAATACCCTCGTGGTAAATGTAAAAGTATGCTTGTCCTGTTTTTAAATCATGAATACAGAAAACACTAACGCTCAATTGACTCAAATAAAAAAGCTCTTAGACAGGAACTTCCGGTAACTATAAATTCTGTATAAAGTCATTATAAATAACACTTTACCAATTCTGTAGTTTTTATTAAATCTAGATTTTTAGAGAAAACCACTCACAAACAACTCGAACAAATATCTCGTGTCGACTAAAAATATTGACTTTGGCCATACAAAAGTTATATAAAAAAAAACGTTGATAATTGAAAAAGGAACTAAGCCCATGGACTTGGTTCTTTTTTACACTAAACGTATTGGATATGCGTATTTAAATTCTACAACTAGCATTCGGACTTAATTCCTTTCAGCACCAAACGATCGGGCATGCTCGAAATAGTATTTACACATGTATATCTCGAAATCATCGAAACATTGACTTAGGACCTTTTTGAAATAAACGATTCAATCAAGCAATTTTACACGGAAACAATTCTACACTGAACAATTCATCGAAAAATCAAATATGCGAAAGAAAAAACAGTTCATCGAAAAGAATTGTAATGCATATTAAAAAATATTGATCAAATTTGTCTTAATGGTTCACTTTAGTGATACGGAGGGAAAAGTAGGACATTTTCGGTTAAAAAATAAAATTTTATGAATATTAAGAATAATTTGATGCTGATTATTTTGTTGAGGTGGTTAATATATTTAAATCAAACTATGAATTGTTATAATAATTTGACCTTTCGGGAAATTAAGGTGATGAATTCGAGTTAAGTTCAAAAATATGAATCTAAAACTACGACACACTAAATATCGCAAAATATTGTAAACCTCTGTTAAGTTTCTATAAATTCAATTTTTCTGTCAATCGTTTGTGCGATCGCCCAATTTTTAAAAAATCAGTTTAAATTCCAGGTAACTCACATAAATATGTCATTTGACATAGATATGCTATAGGAGCTGAGATATGAATATTATCGTCAAGTGATGCTCCAAAATCGACGAGGAACAATGTATTCCTCATAAAAATTACTATGTTCTAAAAATGCTCCAATCATCATGAAAATTCACAAGGGAAATTTCTAGGCTATGTTGAGCAATTACGCAGAACTTCATTTTTGCCTAAAATCATTGGAAACTGCCCAAATCTGAGCCGCCGGATAGGGCATTTTAGTTATTAACTATGAATTTTTTCGATAAATTGTATCTTCGCACAATTCGTTTTCGCACAGTTTTCGGGACCCAAAGGAATTTACTATGAATTCTCCATAGTAAATTCCAAACAATTCATCGAAATAAAATTATATCGATATTGAGTAGATTTTGAAACGGTTTTGAAATTAATATCTGAAAACACCTTTGCACGCGTGAAAAGAAAATTAACTGATTATGGGACACCATTTCTGCAGAAGCAATTTTTTTTAATATTTTAGTAGGATGGATTCGAGTTTAGTTTAAAATTTTGAATCTAAAACTACGACACACTAAATTCCGCAAAATTAGGTTGTGTTAAATTTCTATAAATTCATCTTGTGTCACGCGTTGGTTCGATCGCCAATTTTTAAAAAATCAGTGTAAATGCCAAGAATTAATTCACATATAAATATGTTATTTAACATACATAGATATGCTATAGTTCTTCCTCTATCTAGAACAGTAAGCCGTTTGATGATTTCTTGAGTAAGAGATGAGGTATGAATATTCTCGTCAAGTGATGCTCCAAAATCTACGAATACTCTTGAACAATATTTTTCCCAAGCAAATGAAATTTTAGTATTTCGGGCCAAAACTTCCCAAATGTTCGAATTATTATAGCAGTTCAGTTTAATTCCAATAAATTATGCAGCTCATCACAATAATCCGTTTCAAAATCTACTCAATATCGATATACAGTGGTGTGAATAAAAATAGGTGTAATCGTTTATACATCGTACAAACCGGTCTGAACGTGAAATGCATCAAAATTTTTAATATTTTTGTGTTTTCTTACCGTTATTCGAAATTGTTTTGCTACATATTATCTATGATCCCGTTACATTTACGAAAACAATTGTTTCATTTGCTTAGTTATTTCTGGACTACACCGAAGATTCAATGTGAAAAAATAGGTGTAAAACTAGCATTGTTTGTATTTTAGTAGAAACTATTTTGTATTTTGAATCTATTATGGTAATAAATTAAACGTTATTCACAATTAATCAATTCGTTGCAAAAGGAAAGTGTTAAGAATTTAAGGTGCCTCAAAATGGGCCGTGGTGAGCACTGCACCCCAGAGGAACGTCAAATAATTAAAAGACTTCGTACAAATAGAAAAACTTATAAGGAAATTGCTGATATAATGAGCTGCTCTTAAAATATGGTAACTAATGCTCTAAAATATCAACCGCGAGTAGAAAAAAGAGGGCGAAAAAGAAAAGTTTCCTAAAAAATGGAGCGTATGATTGTAAAACGTACAAAAGAAAATCAATTTATCATTTCAACTGCCTTGAAAAAAGAATTAAATCTAGAAATTTCAACATCAGCCATCAGAAAACTATTAATAAAAAACAAATTGTGAGCACATAGTCCCAGAAAAGTGCTACTACTTACCCAGCGACACGTAAAGAATGGTTTAAAATTTGCAAGAGAGCATCTAAATTGGCATATCACAAAATGGAGAAACATTTTATGAATGGAAGAATCCAAAATTAATTTATTTGGCTCCGACCGTGGAAAACAATATGTTAGAAAACCTCAGAACAAGGAATTTATCCAAAGATTTACAATAAAAACTGTGAAACATATGGGAGTGGTGGAATTTTAGTGTGGGCATGTTTCTCGTATGAAGGGGTTGGTCCCATTTTTTGGATTAAGGGCATCATGAAAGCTCAAAGCTATGTCAATATTTTGTCAAACATAATGCTACCATACGTAGAAGAGAAAATGCCGCTTAGAAGGCTGCTTCAACAGGACAACGATCCTAAGCACAGACCCAACTTGGCGAAAAAATGGTTTGAAAACAATTTGGTTTAGATTATGGAATGGCCAGCACAATCACCAGATCTCAACCCTATTGAGAATTTGTGGCATGATGTTAAGCTCGCTATTTCAAACAAAAAATTTCAAAACCGTGATGAATTATGGGATGCAGTTGAATAGGCGTGGAAGGCAATTTCCGTTGAACGATGTCACCGCTTAATCGACTCAATGCCCCGTCGATTTGCAGCTGTACTAAGAAAAATACTAAGTTCCAGAACACCTTATTATTTAATATTACAATAAACATGAAAAATAAAGGCTTCTTCGCGCAAAAAATGTAATACACACCTATATTTATTTTCACACCTACTTTACAAATCTATTTGAATAAATCTGAAACTGTTACACGCAAAATAGAAACAAATGTTGTTTTACGTTTTTGTAATGACTTTTATCACTTCACCCAAAATTTAAAATTTTTTTATAATTTTATTTGCAGTTTTCTACACTTTTTATAAGAGAATTTGCGTACACCTATTTTTAATCACACCACTGTAATTTTCTTTCTATGAATTGTAAATTCTCCATAGTAAATTCCTTTGGGTCCCGAAAAATGCTCGAAAACGAATTTTTCGAAGGTACAATTCATCGAAAAAATTCATAATAACTAAAATGCCCTAGCCGGCGGCTCAGCTTTGGGCAGTTACCATGATTTTAGGCAAAAATAATGTTCCGCGTATAGTTGCTCAGCATAGCCTAGAGATATCCCTTGTGAATTTTCATGATGATTGGAGTATTTTTAGAACATGGTCATTTGCTTGGGAAATATATTGTTCAAGAGCATTTGTCGATTTTGGAGCATCACATGACCAGAATAATCAGATCTCAGCGCCTACTAAAGAAATCCTCAAGTGGCTTACTTTTCTAGAATTTCCTGGAATTTACACAATATTTCATTTTACATGAATTATAAAATCTCCATAGGAAATCTTTACCTGTAAATACTGATGTTCAAAAGAAACTGGTTATTGTAAAACTGTAGGTTTCATATTTGTTTTCGACATTTGTTTTTCGACGATTTGTTTTTCGATGAATTGTTTGTCGCAGAATTTTCGGGGAACCAGGAACAATAAATCGTAATTGTTAAATAATGTTAACAATTATAGGGCGGCAAAAATAACGAAAAAAATTAGGTGATCACAACCATAAAGGCTGCAGACACTCCTTAAAATGGCAAAAAAGAAGTTAATGTAAACAAAATCAGAAATGACAATTGTTTTTGTTAGTCGAAGGACCATGGCTTAATTCGGGATACTGGGAAGCAACAAATTTTATCTTCATATGAAAAATGTACTTTTGTTAGATTACGTGGCGCATCACCGCCAATAAATTAATTTTAAGTACTTAAGTACTGGAATTTTACCAATCCATTCTAGCAACCATACAAACTCTAGTTAACATTTGTATTTTCGCCTTGAAGATCAACGATCGCACAAATACCTAGTAGGTATTATATTAAATTTCTAAAGAAACGTATTAGTTCAAATAGAAATTTACCATAAACGTGGAATGACATATTAGCAACCATCATTCTTCATATAATACCCCTTCAGGCCGCATTGTTGTTGTTACATATTAATTCTACGTTGCGTCTGTTTCTGCTGAATGAATGAACGATATAAGTGGCAAACAAGTTCTTAATTTTGTTATCGATTTATATTTTCTTTCGAATATGTCTTTTACAGCAACTTTTTTTTTTTTTAATTTCATAGATCTCTCTTTCTCTATATAGGAAAATAAAAATGTACCTACTATACGAAAAAAAAATTCTTAAGAATTGGTTAGGTACAATTTTCAGCATAAATTATGACATTAGAAAGAATGGCTGACATACAATAAAAGAAATAAACCACCTACGCGTTTTAATTTTATGTAACGTACATAAAATACGGGCAACAACAGTAACGATAAATTCTATGAAAGCATAATTCACTAAAGCAAATAACCTTGAGCTTTTTTTTACATAATGTAATGAAAATTGTATGTATACTGATTAGAAGAATATAAGCTTGACGAATTGTCGGTGGCGGTACATTTTTATAATATGAAAATGGAAAATAATTTTTTGAATTACATAATATAATAATTAAGGTTCAGACCCAGACGAAAATTTACAAAAGCGCGGAACATAAGCATTTTTCTGGAAAACTAGGTCAACTTTTCATTTTTATGTTTAACTGCTGCTCGATTATGTTTATATTTCATTTTCTTTTCAATTGATCTTGTATGTATATAACGACGTACATGATAAAGATGCGGTAGTGGTGGTAACTTACAATGATTAAATAATTGATTGAATTTTGAGTTTTGTGTGTTGTCAGCGGAGACCGTAAAAATATATTTTGCGCGAGAAAGCTTTTTGTTCGTTATTTATTTTATATTTTAGTATAACTAAGCATAAGATGAAACAAATAATTAGGTTACACATATAAATAAAAGAAGAAGAAATTTTCTTAATTATACAATCTTTTTTAACTATGTCGAGTATATACTTGTTGCTTTTTAATTGTGTATTGATATTGTGTTTGGGAAAAAGCACGATAGAATTTTTCTAAGGATAAATACGTACAAGAAATTTAATAAGAAAAAACGTCTCTTTATGCATCTTATTACAGACTTAATGCATTATAATGAAAATGCAATTTTATCCATTTAATTTGAAATTTCGCTGCAAGGAAAATATGAGATTGCATTTTCCAGACGTTGCAGACAAAGAAAAATATGTAAATTTGTACGAGGGTAGACAGCAATGTCTTTAATATATTAATTTACGTGCACCTAGTTATGCGAATAAATATTTTAAGACCGGGTTTACCGCCAACCCAAGAATTAATCCATGTACAATTTTTAAATTGGCTTTGTGAATTAAAATAAAATCTATACATTAAATAGGTTTCAGTAAAAGACATATAAAAACAAAAGAAAATCAGTCAATGACATTACATTGTAAAGGAAAATGAGTAAAGTTTTTATTTAAAAAAAAACTAAAATTGGAGTAGTCGTCTCGTCTACAATTACTTTATGGTATTGTTGTGTTAAATTATCATTATTTCTCGAATAAGAAAGAACCTGATCTCTTTAAGGTTACACACCGAAACTAAATATATATTTTTGTTCTATTTTAATGATAATTAAATCCGAATCAATATACAACATCATATGGTTTTAAAAATTCTATATCGTATTCCAAACATATTACCATCCATCCATAACAATATACATAATTGGAAACATGTATGTAGTGAAATTTGTGTTAAGTTTTATTATTCGCGCGTAAACGGAATAATTTTCAATGTTAACCATAAAAGCTGCAATAAAGGTTAAATATAAATGACGGTCAAATTAATAAGCGCGATTTTTTATTATAAACAAGTATATGCGCTTATAAAAATATCTACTTACTTACTTATAGATCCAAAGATGATCTGTGGTGTCTCTCTATAATATTTCTTCTCGTCTCATACGTTTCGGAATTAGTTAAGTAACGCAAACACTTTCTTTCGATATGTAGCTATTAAGCTGATAAAAAACCAAATTGTGAAAGTCTATTTCATTTTTTAATAAAATGTTGACAATTTATTATAAATATTGATATTTACAAATTTCCGTATAAATTAAAATTGTATAATCGTTCGCTCATCATGGTAAACTTGTGCACCATGTTCGTTTTAGTGTATACAAAACCAAAAAGGAATTAATATTGTTGCTACACATATTGTATTAAATAATTTTGTTCCTGTCTTTCTTAAGATGGTTATCAAATTACTTCTTTAGATGAGAGCCGCGCGCAATAATGGTCAATTATAACAATTTGCAGAAATCAATTTTGTTTTTACGCAAACGCGTTTTGCGTGATGATTAGTGAAAGTAAAACATCTAGTTTTGTATAAAAGAAAATAATTTATAGTTCTTGTTAATGTATTAAATCTTGTTGTTATAGTTAGATATAGATATGATGTCGGCCAATGCCCCATATACCATCTCTCTGGTCTGATTAATTAAGATTTTTCACATTTACAATGATTCTTTTCAATATTCTACAATAATATCATAAATTTTAATAGGTCGCAATTTTGTAATGGTTGTGTGTCTTAATATCGTTCCCTAATGCCCATCCGATTCCTCACACGCCCAATAGCTTCAAAATTAATATAATAACCTCCCCATGAATTTCTTAAACTTTTAGTGAAAAAATTAGCCTAACATCCCAACACGTTTTTAATTTATTTTACGTACAGATGAATGGCAAACCAAAATCATATAATATTTTGGGTGTGTAAACCGGACAAGTGGTGCAGTGGTTAAAGCTTCGGCATTGGACCGGGAGGTACTGGGTTCGAATCTCATCAGAGGCTAGATGGAAATCGAATTTTCATCATCGATTACAATCGGTGATGTTAATAAACACAACTAAGACCCTCTGATTGAGTGCAGAATTCACCGCCGACCCACTGTCCATAGCAATGTACAGGTTGACATGGAGCTTGCAATGTGCAGGTGGTATACTGTGTGTGAGTAAGTGAATAGGTGAATGGGTTCATGATGTGGCGTGAATGCGTGGTATCACAATGGGTAAAAAATGGCCTAAGTGTCAATCACTGAAACCTAAAAGAACCACCTTGAGTGTAAAACGAAATCCCGGTTTTCAAAATCCTGGTTTCAAAAACCTGGTTTTCAAAATCCAGATTTTTAAAATCCTGCGGTTATCAAAATCCCGGTTTTTGGTTAAAAAAAATAATCACGATTTTTAGGAAATCCCGGTTTGAATTTTTAAAAATTTGACATGTGGGAAAATGGGACTCTTAAATGATTTTTGACAAAATTCAAAAATGAGTTTGCGATAAAGTTCTAGAAAATGGCTAATAGGGATGGAATTTGCCATTTCTTAACAGATTTTGTTGAAATTCGATACGTGCGATGGAAATGGATTTCTAAAATGATTTTTTGATATAGTTCTGAAATATGGCCATTGCGAAAATATCGAATAGCTATTTCATCGACTTTTTAAATTGAAAACGCAGGGTATTTGCCTGCAAGACAAAATCTTGTTTTGCATTCAGTCTTGTTTTTTGAATTCTTAACGTATAAATATAGTTTAACAAAATTTTTTTGGACAAAATCTTGTTTTTTAAAATTTTGTTTTCGGAAATAATTATTTTGATTATTTTAGAATATTTAGTGAAATAGTTTTTCTGAGATCGATATAAAATATTGCATTTCAAAATGTAGCATTGACAAAATATTATTTTTTATATTATTCTTGCAACTATACAAAATGTTGCAATTACAAAATCTTGCATAATAAAATAGTGCAGTTATTTTTCTTTTTAGTAGGTGACATTAACAGATTTTATATAATCCGTGCGGCACGCAATGCAACAGTTTGCTGATCCCAGCTCCTACGTCCCCCCTCGGAGGGCTAAACAGGGGGAGCGCAGCGACCGCCCGCGTGCCCGTGAGAGTTATCGAAGCCGTCAGTCTCTGTAATTTATGCATTTCAAAATGTTGCATTAACACCGACTCCGATAAAATAGCACCGACTCCATGAAACCGACACCCGCCTCTGACTTCGCAGCCTAGGTTTTTTCTAGTAAATTTTTGAATTATTAAGGACCGATTTTTTTTTAACTACATATCGTATGTCCCGAGATATCTCGGGGTTGGTCCTTAAGGGGTTAATAAATAATACTTTTTTTCAAAATCAAGACTTTAGAACTAGAGGAAAAGAAAATCGGGATTTTGAAAACCAGGATTTTGAAAACCAGGATTTTGTAAACCTGGGGCGGTATCATGAAATCCGGTCGAAAAAACCGGTCGTTCATAAAATGTCACCGCTAGAAATACCGACTGGTAAAGAAACCGTATCATGAAATCCAATCGGCAAAATATTGAGCAAATTTCCAGTTCAGAGATAGTTTGCTGTATTCTCTTGTCAAAATAGAAATTATTATGGCATCATTAGAAGTATTTGTTTTTAATTTCGTGTGACAGAAAACGAATAAAAATGTCTGTTATAACAAATAGTAAAAAATGTGTTATAATTAAAAATAAAAGCGTAAAATATGGTACATACTACAGTAGTACAAAATGATCGTATACGTACAAATTAAATCTGTAAACATTTGAAGTGCCATTAGAATTCAACTGTTGCCAAAAATATTCCTAAAACGCTGCCCGATGCTCTATGCCAGCTTCGAATTTAACAATCCCTTTCTCCAAGTTTGAGTGGGTTTCCATGAACACCAAATGTTTTTATGTTGGGTTGATTATTTGTTTATCTCCCGGCAATATATAGGTTATGAAACAAAAAAAAATACCATTAATAATAATAAATTTTCATTTTGTCATATGTGAATTAATCCCATCCAAACTATTTTTAAGTATTTTTTTGCTTTTTTAAAGTTTTAAACAAAATTAATGTTTGCTCGACAACTACATTGCTGTCGAGCAATATTTTATTATGTTCACTTAAAACTAATGCAGATGCATCCAACAGATTTTCTGAAATATAATAAGACATGACTAGAACTTAATTTTAGCTCCGTAAAATTCACAGCAGTTACTGAATTATTATTCGAAAAGCACGATTTATGTTCAGTTAAATGTAAAATATGCTATCAGGAATCTGAATCATATGAAACCATACCATTGATGGCGGGTGCCAACCGAAGACCAAGGACAATCGTAAACAAACTTTCTTTGGTCAAATGCGTAATACACCTGTGGCACTATTCTGGTAATTCCCGGGAATAGGGAACTGGGGAAAGATTTTACATAGCTTTTATCTATAAATCAGTTTTTTGTGGCCTATTGAGAAAAAAGTTTGATATAAATATTTGTAAATTGGGAATAATTTTTCCATAGCGAAATTATCAGGAAAAGTTATTCCCAATTTTATTTTGTTTTTAAAAAAATTACCACTAACTTTTTACCTTAGGATGCCAAAAAAAATTATTTAGGGTCTATTTTTTAATTCAACCCGAGCAAGCAGGCTTGCCCCGGGTAGTGTACACCGAGCAAAGGTTGTACTGGGTAAAATTATCCGGTGCGCATAGAGTAAAAAATTGTTTTTTACTTTGCACACTCTTCGTACACTGACATTAATTTCAGAGTAAAATTTGAAGAACCGAGTAAGCTCGGTGTAAGCACAGTTCACAAATAAAAACGCAGAGTGCAGAGTAAAATTACTCAGGTTGAATAAAAAAACCAGAGTATTTTTTGACAGCGCACTGCTTGCTCAGGTTGAATTAAAAAATAGGCCCTTAAATAGAATTTATATGTAAATTCTTTCCCCAGTTCCCTATTCTCGGGGAATTGCCAGAATAGTGCCACTGGAGTAATTTCCAAAGAAAAAAGCAGACATTAAGTCTATATTTAGCTGTACGACATCAGCTCAGGATATTCAATTTTACAAAACTATTCTAAAATTGCAAAATTGATGAATTATAGCTGCAACTAAGGGATACTTTGCTGATTAAAAACGTAGAAACTTCTTGCAATCTCAAAGACTGAAGTGATATGTGATTATTTTTTATATTTTTATAAACAATGAAATGTTATTGTAATAATTACACGAAAGTCCCGCGTTGCGTCGCTATTCGGTTCCACACGTAGAGACGGAAACTGAATTTCGACGCATAGCGAACAATTTAAAATATGAGTTTGGACAGTTTGCGTCCTACCTGTAGAACCGGAAGCAACGCAAAGCGGGACCTTGGGGTACTACTCACTGCATGTAGTACTGGTACCGGCTTTTAATTTTTTGTTGATGTTATACAATAAATAAGATAGTAATAAGATATTGAATAATATTTTTTTTCTGGGAAAATGATTTATTCTTGTTGTTAACCCCTTAAGGACCGATTTTTTTTAACTACATATCGTATGTCCCGAAATATCTAGGGGTTGGTCCTTAAGGGTTAATGTCCTATACATATCCATGGAAAAATCGAATTAGATTTTTAAAAAAATATGTCTTATATCCATTTTCACCACTTTTCCGCAAATATTAATTTTCTTTAAAACGGTATGACTTAGCAAAATATTGAAACTAGATTCAAATAAAGAAATGATTAAACTAACGAAAAAATTAACATCGACTTGAAATTGTATCTGCAAACCAAGTGACAATTGCACAAGTGGCGTATAGGACATTTTAATATTCACACGACGATATAAAAAAGATTATATGGAATTGTAAATGGCTTGGTATTTGCTAAAAAGGTGTTAAGTTGAAGTTTGCGATACAAGTATATTTTCGCCAACTAGAGAATGGTATGGTAGCAAGTTGAGCAAGATAGAAAATCGCTTCTATGTAAATAGTTAACTTAAATTATAATTAATCAAGAACCCCTCTTTATTTTTCACTCTAACCTAAGTACGTTTCTATTGTAGTAAAAAAACAAAACTAAGATTAGACAAGATCTATTTTAGTTTTGAGACAATACAGAATTAAGACTTCCTTATTATTATTCAGTTTAGTACGTTTTGCGAAATTTCTTGATTAATATCTCTTTATTTAACACTACGATATGAGTGAGTGCACAACGAACGCGATTTATAAATCTAAATGGTTAATTAATTAATTAATAATTAAACGCATTTTAAATCATTTATACGTTCGTTGTTCAGCGATAATAATAAAGGCTATCTTCTTGTCATGTTGACGAATTCTTTATAGTGTAGTGTCATTATACCTAATTAACGTAATTTGTTTATAATTTAAATGTAATTATTGTAATTCTGTATTTATGAAGTTCAATGTCGTACATTCCGTCATAATTTGGGAAAATGGTTACTAATGATGTACGGATACTTATATATGATCACATTAATTGTGGTCTGCGTCATACTAATTTTTTCGCCTACTTTTGGTTTACAGCTAACTCCTTCGGTCACTCACATAGTTAATTAACATATTATTTTATTTTGTGTTGACTTTCAACGGTCTGATCTTGACCAACTTTTATTATCCATATTATAGCTGCATGCAATTTTAGTGTATATATGCTCGTTACAGTCGCTTCCCACATGCAATGCATATATACATACTATAAATTGTATAATTTTATAACATTTATTATTGTGATTTGTGAATTGGAAAGTTTTAAGGGTAATACTCGTAATGAATGTCGAATTGTGTTTACCACCAAACTCTAACCTTTTCCATGGCCAATCTGTTAGGCGTGTTCGGTGTCATATTGAATATATGTTATTCCCATATCCAAATTCCCAAATTTTATCATGTTAACCTGAAGCATTTTTATAATGAATGGTATATACTACTAGAAGTAGTGCCACAAGAAATGTTTTAAGACAATGTAAGAAAATAACTATACACATTACCAAATGTGTATGTAGTGTTGTGCTAGTTATTTTTATTACATTTATTCCGAAAATTTCCGTTGATGACATTTTTTGATAATGTATAGAATGTGAAATTTTTATTATTTGGGTAGACGGCAGTGTCAGTCGCTAAAATATAAATTTGATATTTATGATTTAAAGCTCAATTGTTTTTGCATTTTACGCTGACGTCTCGGTTTTGTCGAAAAATTAAAAATTGTTGATTCAATAACTAATGCTGATTATTATCGCATTTTCCTCGTTTTCAACTAACATTTGAGGTACGGTAGACTCATGAGAACTCGTGAAAAACATCGATGGCCTTTAGGAAATAAAATTAATATTCTAATAAAATCTAACCCATACAAAATCTGAATAACAATCAATCCGATAAATTGTTATCGATGAACTGCTTGCGAAGAACGAAAATTTTTCATTGGAAAAACAAAAACATTTATACCACTTGATTTTTTTTTAAGCTGAACTATTCAAATATCAGAATTTAATCATTCCGGGAGGGACATATGTAGATTAGTGCTAAAATTAGTACCCCTCCTCCCCTTTTTAGTATGTAGGCAGGGGGTAACTTTAACACTTAAAATAGGAACCCCTATATTTTATTGCAGATTCGGATTGTACGGCTTAAAGTACGTAGGATTTCTTTGGCACATTTTTTCAATTCATGATAGATGGCGCTGTTAAATTAAATTTATATTAAATTTTTTCGCTGTAATTGAGAACTATAAATGTCCGGGGTAGTGACATCTAGCGCATTAAAAATAAGCTGATTGAGTCTTTTTTTACATGAAATTTTAGCACGGTATACTTTATGAAAATAAAAATTAACATAGACAAAAAAAACCCAATAAGGTTAATTTTTTTGCCGTCAGATCTACAAACAGTTCTCTATACGTTTGAATTAAAATTAACTATTATCGTAACCCAGGAACATGCGATTAATCTGCTCTCAAATAAATAATTTTTTTTTTTAAAATATCGATTCAGTTGGAAGATTATTTCGAAAACAAAAAGACGTGTTTGCGTTAGGCTATTAATTCAATATAAAATGGACTATTTAAGTGCACAAGAAAAAATTGAAATAGTCCTGGTTTATAAATAATGCTGTCACTTCTCTACGCTTCCCGTTTCCCGGATAGGATTCGGTCACGTGCTTTATTTTACCGAACTGTTAAACAATTTATTTCTGATGGAAGTGTTCAACCGATAAAGGACTCGTCGAGCAACAGTCACTGAGCGAAGTAATGAAAATGCTGTATTGGCTGCAGTAACTCATAAAAAGCCTAATTTTTTTCGCTACGTATTGCGACGAGTCGTCTCTTACAAACCATAGAACGGTTAATCGACGCAACATGCATTACTGGAGTGTTGAAAATTCGCACTGCCTTCGCCAAGTAGAACATCAGCGCCCCTGGACTGTCAACATGTGGTGTGCAATAATTGGCAACAAACACATCGCCCCCCCCCCCCCCCTCACATTATTGAAGGCAACTTGAATGATCAAATTTACCGAGACATTTTGGAAAATGAACTGCCAATATTAATGATGGTTGTCCAGCAAACTTTTCGTCGGTAGCACGTGAAGAACTTGATCTCTCAATGGTCGCTGGATTGAAAAAGCTGGTCCGGTAAATTGGTCTGCCACATCACCAGATCTGACCTCGCCAGATTACTTTTTGTGGGGCTATCTCAAAGACAAAGTTTACCAACAAACACCAACAACACGTGAGAATGCGAATCAAAAATTGCGTGTCCCGTAATTCAAGCAGACACGCTTCTCAGTTTTGTAAATTTATTTGAAATGTTGTTTCATAAGTGCATTGAAGTCGACGGCCATCGTTTTGAGCATTTAAATTAATTAAAAGATGATGAAGCGAAGGGATCCATATAAATCAAGCACCATGGTGCATGAGAATCGAGAGGACTTATGTTAATCAAGCACCGCGAAGAGAACAGAAAACTACTATGTCCACCTCGTTGTTCCTGGATTACGCTGATAGTTTATTTACCACCCAAGTACATTTCTACAGGTCACAATTTTCCAGTTATTCAGATATTTTTAAAACAAAATACAAAAAAATCAACCGAAGTCAAATTTCTACCAAATAACAAAAACTATACATGTGTGCGAATATACAAATAGTATACATTTAGGAGGAATACTGGCAACAATTGTTGCGTGAATAAAATAAATTAATAATTAAAATGAATTGAGTAAATATATGGGACATATAAAACATAATTTTATATGATAGCATTAGTACTATAATACAAAAATGCCAAATGGTTGGTCTATGGGGTCGGTCATATCAATAACAAGCAACAATTGCAACAGTTGTTGCACGAAACTTCAATGAAAAATTTTGTTCTACAGAAGTCAAAAGTCCCATATATAGACATGGTTTTTTATAATGTCGTTGGTATGTACTTCAATACAAAAATGCCAAATGGTCGGTCCCTGGGGTCGGTCATATGAATAACAAGCAATAAGTGTTGCAGTTATTGCTTGGTATTCATATGACCGACCATTTGGCATTTTTGTGTTAAAGTACATACCAACGACATTATAGAAAACCATGTCTATATTTGGGACTTTTGGCTTCTGTAGAACAAAATTTTTCATTGAAGTTTCGTGCAATAACTGTTGCAGTTATTGCTTGTTATTCATATGACCAACCCCAGAGACCGACCATTTGGCATTTTTATTTTTTTATTTTAAAGTACATACCAAGGACATTATAGAAAAACATATCTATATATGGGACTTGTATAGTTGACAGTTGTATAGTTTTCTTGTAATATCGTTGTTCTCTATAGTTCTGTATAATATGGAGTAGTTCAGAACTATGCAGAACAGCGATATTACAAGAAAACTATACAACTTTTATGATGGATTTTTTCGTTTATACTTAGAGAATTATTAAATCTAATTTATTTAATTAAAAAAAAAAAAAATTTAATTTTAAATTGGGCAAATTCGGAAAAACTATCGCGAACTCAACTCGATTATTTTCATAAAAACGCAGCTGATTGTGTTAAATTTTATGTGTATTCCTAATTGTTTTCTAATTTTTGTATCAATTTTCCGATTGTATTGCATATTTTTATTTTAATTCGCCTAATTGTACTCTATTTTTTTTTTGTTTACCTAAGTAATTAAAAATTTAAGAAATACAATTTGAAGACTATTTTCGAGTATTTACATTGAAAACGTGTTAATTTTAATTCAAACGTATTGCAGAATCGTATGCATAGGTGCTCGAAAGAAATTTAATATCGTTATTACGGCGCCATCTATCATGAATCGAAAAACATATTTCAAAGAAGTCCTATACGTACTTTAACCCGTAGAATCCGAATCTGCAATAAAAAATAAAGGTTCCTATTTTAATTTCAAAGTAGTTTAATTTTACGTGTTGTTTGAAACTCAGTTTAAATTTCGGAACGTTCTAATATTTCATTTGTACATACTTAAAAGTATTTTATCTCAAACTTCCAATATTTTGCGAATTTGTAGAATTAGGTTGTCTTAATTTTTCAGTTCCACGTTTACAGTTGCATTTCGGGTCTCTATATCACTAGTTTTGTTTGTTGTAATAAATTTAGAATTCCAAACCATTTCCGATGCTTCCTCTCAGAAGAGGCCGTTATACCTGAAAAATGGAATGTGGCTGGTTAAGTTAGCGTAAATTTTTGTTACTTTTTGGTACAAATTTAACAATAATATAAATTGCTGTGTTGAATTGTTATCACCACAAATTGTTGTCGCGATAAAATGTTTACAATGATGAATGATTTACCATCACGATAAATTGCGAACGCGATAAAGTGCTTGCGATAATTTCGATGCTTGGTTTTGAACTTAGAAATGTAAATCTTACTCAAAATTCTTTCACGAATACCTTTTAACGTTCTCGGTATTCCTTGATCGAAGCGTCGTTTGATAGACCTGGAATGTGGTATATTACGTTAAAATATTATTTGGTTTCAAAATCATCTGAATAGATCTGCAATTATTCCCAATATCAGTTCAAAAGGCTTTTTATATATCTTTATGTAAATGTCCCTTCATAAAAGTAAGAATGTGTCATTGTCGGCTTGAGTTTCTTAGTAGTATCTCATGTGTCTTGGTTTCCCAGATTTATTTGCTTAAATTTATGTTTTGATTCAGTTTTTTCTTCATAACTCTGGAGTTGATAGCGATCGTTATTTTTTTCCATTTCTGCTTAAATTATTGTTATCGCTGTTGCAGTGTGCTCGAAACTGAAAATCGGAACTTCCGAAATGTGCATTTGCACGATGACAGTGCACATTTCAACAAACAAATTTTTAAAAACAATTACTCATACATCAATAAAGTGATTTAACCAAATCCCATCTTTATTTTTAGGAGCTGTGTACCCACGTTAATGTTTACTATAATCCTTAATAAAGACATTTTTATTAATCACTTGTTTTTTGTTTCGCAGTTATTTTGAATAATTTTCAAAAAGTTTAAAAAATCACTCGATCGATTTCGACTTGTTAGGTCATCATCAGGAGTATCTACTGATTTGTCAAGATACTCCTGATGATGACCTAACAAGTCGAAATCGATCGAGTGATTTTTTAAACTTTTTGAAAATTATTCAAAATAACTGCGAAACAAAAAACAAGTGATTAATAAAAATGTCTTTATTAAGTATTAGTGTGTTTCGCCAAGTGCCTACGGCCAATAGCGTAAAAAGTATTTACTATAATCCTTGTTTTCGGGACAATTTTTCTTTTGGGAAAAAGTGGCTGAAAAGTAGATCCAATAAAATGATGGAATGAATTATTTTCTATTCATTAACCCCTTAAGGACCAAACCCGAGATATCTCGGGACATACGATATTTAATTTTAAAAAAATCGGTCCTTAAGGGGTTAGTCGTATCTTTTTATAAAAAAAAACTCATTAAGCAGTGCCAGATTTTGGATACAAGCTGCACTTTATGTGCTCATGGCTGAGAGTTTTCATTCAGAGATATCCTTTATTTCCTTCCTCAAAATATTGAAAGGTTGAGATGTATATATATTGTAACCAATATTAATCAAAAACAAACTTTGTTTTACCTGTATGCTTAGTCGGACTACTTAACAAAACTTTGTGAGTAAAAAAACAAATCTCAGAAGCTGATTTTCTCTTGGAAAGTTAAATGATAAATTTCACAATTTCTTATATAATATTTCTTTATTTATTTATCTTAAATTTTGTTTAGATTTTTTATGCGCTCGCTTTTATCGCAAATGAAACACTTATCGTAAAACATTCTAAGTATTAATAGGAAACCTCTGTTACTGGATTGAATTTTTCGTAAAGTTAAAAATAAAACGAGTTTTCTCTAAAATACTAGATTTTTCAAAAATTAAGGAAACCGAGAAACCTCTTAAAAATGTCCGGATGAACCACATCAATCGGCTCGCCTTATCTCGTCGAACAGCGAATTTCCATGGAAATATCACCTTGACTAGAAATTTCAGAAAGCCAGAAAATATTTCTCATACTTACAAATCGTTGGCTCTGCCAAAGCTGGCTTACGCTGCTATTAATTGTTTAACAACATTGTTTAACATTATTTGTAGAGCCATCGACTCCAATTTTCGCCGCATTATCGGAAAGCATTTCTTCATACGTTTCACTTAAAATGACCGACTCTGTTATTCTTTCAGGGCTCAAACAGTTGTTTTCTATATAGCTGGTCCTGTCTGGGAACAAAGTCGTCACGTTCAAGTTATCAAACTTGCGCATGAGTAATAAAACTCCGAGAATTGCTATTAAATTAGCTTGTTGGTGTTTCTTTGTTAGACATTTGGTTGGCTCCGGGGGTGTATACGCATTTCTAGAAATAGACTGGACTGATGAATTGATGCGTGTGTGCTGATCTCAACACGGTGAACCAATGTCAACAATTACTCAATTCATTTAGAAGAAATACCTGGTAGAACTTTAAACTAAGGAAACTTAAATCTTCTATGCACAAACTAAGAAGGGTACCCCAGGCGGAAAGAAACCAATGCGGCAAAAGAGTTGAAATTGTCAGTCTTCAGAGAGGATAGAAACAAATATTTTATTTTAACTTTTGTTTACTCAATTTACTTCTACCGGACAAAATTGCATGAATATCTACAACTAACTACTCATCCGCGATGGCTGAAGACTCCTCGTGAATGAAGTTATATGAGGTTGGTAAAGGTTACTATAGTTCGCTAAAAAGCTTAATCAAGTTTTTTTTTTTTTTTTTTTTTTTTTGTTTTTAGTCCATGCCATCTGTTTTGGGGCCGAAGCACTCCCTGCTCTTTCGCGGTTTATTTTTCCGTCTTACTTTAGGCATTTGCCAAATCGAAGACGTACGGCTATAGGTCTGATTTTTATAACCATCTGCACATTGCAAGCTCCATGCCAGTCTATACTGACATGGAAGATGGGTCGGCCCATGAGTTTTGCACTCCGACAGGGGGTCATAGATGTGTTCCATTTCATCACAGATCGTAATCTGTAGATGAAAATTCCCTTTGCATCCTGCCCCTATCGGGATTCGAACCCGGTACCTCCCGATCCAAACGCCAAAGCTTTAACCACTGTGCCATTTGGTCGGTGCTTAATCAAGTTATTAAGTCGCAAGGTCTTAATGACTTGAGCTTTAAAATAACACAACTTGCATGATCTTTCATCATAATAGGATCCAGTATAATAACATTGAACGGCTGCTTAAAATTTGTTATTTATCTAAGTTTTGTTAGGGTCCTGTATTCCTCTCGGCATAGCTGTGGAATTTGATAACCTATCGTGACCGAACGTCATCGCAAGTTTATCTGTCTATAATCACTCGAATAACATTTTAAATATTATTAGGAGCTACTTCTGTAATCGACCTGCTTAAATAAGAGTCCTATCGGGTCTGTACCTGTCGCACACCAACCAATGCCATTATTAAGGAAAACATTCCTCGATTTATAAAAGGACTAGGAAGAAATTAGGATTACCCTCTTCCTATCATAAAATATCTCTCAATTGTAGAGCGAAAAATTGTAGTCGCGCGTGTATGAAAACTGCAGAGGAATGAAACCTGCCGAAAAAATCCGTTTTGGGCCGATGCATTTAATAACACTTGGGTTTGAAAATATTAAAGCCTTTAAAGAAAAGGCTTCAAGTTTTCGTCTTATAATTATGACGATATTTTACCTTGATGTATTAGATTGAAATTCACCGACCAAATGGCACAGTGTTTAGTGCTTTGGCGTTTGGATCGGGAGGTACCGGGTTCGGATCCCGATAGGGGCATGCAAATTGAAATTTCATCAACAGATTACGATCTGTGGTGAAATGTAACACTTCTATGACCCCCTGTCGCTGTGCAAAACCCATGGCCGATCTATCTTCCAGTATAGACTGGCATCGAGCTTCAATGTTGCGGATGGTCTATGGTTGCAAAAACAGATTGCATTGTAAGTAAAAAAAAAAAAAAGATAAAAAAAAGCTTGAAATTCCCAGTTTTAAAGTTTTAATGGAATTCGCGCGGCCTACGAGTAGTAAGCCCAAAGCACGACTATAATAGAACGTGGTACGTCTATAATCATAAGAAGCTTTAAGATTTGCTTGTTTACAAATGCAATACTACCTTAATAAATAAGTCAGGAATATTGAATTGGTGGTATCACAGTTTCCAATAGATAAATAAGATTAAGATTTTATTCAATTGGAATCTGCAAAGCTTGGCTAATCAAAAAAATGTAAAATGTTTATATGAGTAATTGCAAATTAAGTTCCACTGGAATCCAGTTAACTCTCTGGTTTATAAAGTTTACGTGAACCGATTTTGCATCGTTTTAGCTAATGCGCCATTTCTTTGTCCAGCTACTCACTGAGTTCGTTGCTTGTTGAAGTTTTGTAGTTGCTTCTGCTATACACTTTCCAGTTGCCAGAATAACCATATCGTCTGCAAATATTGCTATGACAGCACCTTCAATATAGGACCCAGTACGCTACCTAGGTACTTTAGTTCAAAGTACTCTCCTTTATATTTTACATGGAAATGCCGATCTGTGATGCAAGATTTTAAGAATTTGATAGTACTGTTTAGGTAGATCACGATGCAATTTAAATTCAAGTCCTTGGTGCCAAACTTTGTCGAAAGCTTGTGCTACATCTAAGAAGATAGACTTGATCTCCTCGTTCAATTCCTGTAATGTTACAGATCGTATATTATGGTCATCAATTTTGCTTATTGTTGTTACGTTTTCATCTGAGGTTTGCCTGGGTAACGGTTGAAAGGTTTCTTCCAAGTGAGCCACAAATAAAGTAGCTTTTTGCTTGTCACTTTTGGCCCAGGTTCCTCTCTCATTTTTAATAGGTGGCACATGCATTTAGGTCCTTTATAATCTTTTTGTTGCTTTCAAAAGAGAGTAATCCGTGTCTTTATGTTCGGTGAGACCACTTAAGTACTTATTAATACGAGGGCAAATCAAAAAGTCTTGCAATATCATATGAAAAAAAACAGCGAGTGAGACAGCAATATTTTTATTTTTCGACATAATCTCCTTTAAGGTTTATACATTTGTCACATCGATCAATTAACTTGCCTAAACCCTCTAAAAAAAAGATTTCTTTTGCTCCATAAAATATTCATTTACAACAGACTGTACTTCATAGTCACTGGAAAATTTCCGGCCCCTTAGTGTTTTTTTCAAATTGGGAAACAGAAAGTAGTCACTGGGTGCCAAGTCTGAACTGTACGGTGGATGCGGAATTTCCACGAAGCCGCAATCCTTTAATGCAGCTTGAGCAATATTAGCCTTGTGCACTGGTGCATTGCCGTGAAGAAGCAAGATTTTTTTCCTAATTTTCCTTGGCCGTTTTTCTTGGATCGTTTTTTTTCAATTTTCGCAAAACCTCTGCGTAATATATGCCTGTGATTGTGGTTTTCGGTGGCATATAATCGATTATCAAAATTCTTTCAGCATTTCAAAAAATTGTTGCCAAAACCTTACCAGCAGACGGTTGAGTTTTGAATTTCTTTGGTGGTGGTTCACTACGTTTAATCCATTGCATCGATTCTTGTTTGGATTCCGGATCCCAGTGATGAAGCCATGTTTCATCGCCTGTTATTATGTTATCCAAGAAATTTTCTGGATCTTCTTTGTACATATCTAAAATCGCCTTTGAAGTTTGAACACGCATTTTTTTTTGTTCTGCATTCAACAAACAGGGAACCCATCGCGAACTTACTTTCGACATGTGAAGGTGGTCATGTAATATAGTATATGTGGTATCGTATGAAAGAGAAAGTCTCCACGCTAACCGCGGAACAGAAATACGCCGGTTTTCCAATACAATAGATTAGGCCAAAATTACGTTTTCATGGCTAATAGCATCTGCTGGCCGACCCGAGCGGTTGTCGTCTTCTAATGACTCCCAACCACTTTTGAATAATTTTACCCCCCTTATTACTGTGGCATATGATGGTGCAGATTCGCCGTAAACTTTTGATATATAGTTGAATATATTAAATTGCATTTCGTCCATCTTTAGAGAAAAATTTAATAACGGCGCGATGTTCAATTTCATTCATTTTAAGAAAAATTCAAAACACGTGTTACTAAATTGACAAAAATAAACGAACTGTAAAATTTACATCAAAATGCTCTTCTAGAAGTTTCATCGCGACAAAAAATGGTTTTGAAAAATATATTGTTGTCTCACTCACTCTTTTTTTTTTCATATGATATTGCAAGACTTTTTGATATACCCTCGTAGTTTAGTTCTTAATTTCTTTTATAAGTTGTTTCAGTTTATTGCTCAGATAATTGAGGATTTTTTTGTTTTTCGGAGCGCGTGTCCTTTGCCAGGTCTTTCGTGCCTTCCCTTTCTCTCTAATTCCCTGACTTCGAGAGTATAATTTGGATTCCTATACGGGATTCGGTATGATTAGTAGAAGAACTTTCCCATGCTGCTTATTGAATAGTACTGATAAGTACCTCCAGTTCGTTTTCCAATTGTACCGTTGATTTAATTGGCACTTGAAGATTTATTTGCTCTTCAACTACTAGCTGGAATAGGTCCCAGTCAGTTATATTATTTGTTAGGTTAGGCAAGATATCCTTAGTAATTAACATTATGCTTAGTGTGATGATAACAGGTGAATGGTTAGAATGTACCCCCTTGCATATGTCAGCTATTATATCAGCAGTTGTTTAACCGACCTGCTTCGAAAAACTCTTTCCCTTTACGGGTTGTAAGTCTAGATCCCCAAAAGGTGTTTTATGCATTAAAGTCACGGGTGTACTACGAAATTAATGAATTTGCTTGATAAAATTTTCCGTCACCAAAATGTATGAAAACCTGGATTTTGAAAACCGGGATTTTGAAGGCGGGATTTTCAAAAACCGGGATTTTCAAAAACCGGGATTTTGATAAAACTGGGATTCCCAAAAACCGGGATTTTGATAAAACTGGGATTTCGTTACACACCCTAAAGTCACCACCAATTGGATCCTAGTGATCTAAAGAGTCTGCTATAATCTTAACTTTGTTTAGATTATTATTAGTTTCAACTGTTACGGTTTTAACTTGCATACTTTCTTCGTCGATACCAGGTTCTTCATATGTAGTGCTGCTTTCGCTAATCCGCTTAGCTTAGCTAAGAAATGTGAAAGCAACAACTTTTGGCTTTAATTTTTTAATGCGTTTTAATTTTTCTGTGTTGTTTCATTTTCTTAATATTTATTTTAGTTTTTTTTAATTTATGAAATAGAACAAAATAAATTCGGTATTTTGCTATCAAATAACAAATGCTAAATTATTCTACAAGATAAATTTTTCGAGAAAAATAGAAAAAATAACGCCTTGCGGTAAACACCATAACCATAAAATGATTTTATTTCCCCTAATCCTAAACATTTTTTTTAACATTCTAAGACAATCGGCTTGAATACAATGCAATTGTTGTTGTAATCTTTTGAAAGCAACACAGCTATCCCTTTTTCAACCAAGAAAACAAAAAAATTGGCTCAATTTTAGTACAACCCGCACAAATGTGTGAGTAAAAAACCATAGTATGTAATGGCGTTGTTGATAAAAAATTTCGCTTGATTTGAAGTAAAACCAACACAATTGTGTGTATAGATATAGTGTTTTTTTCGGACGAAAAGAAGTTAAAAAGGAATTCACAAATGTGTAAGTTGGTTCAAAAAACATACAAAACTAAATTTTTGACGTGGTACTTTTGCCCTACCCACACAATTGTGTTAGTAAATCACAAAAGGGCTATAGTGTTTGACATTCTTTTTCACTATTACTAATGACTCTCCCCTCGTGTTTCCTGCTGGGTGAACAGCATGATAACATTCATAACCTCGTATTTTAATGAATGATGTTTCTGTCAAATGGCTTTCCGATATAATGCGTTTATCTATTTTTTCTAAATTTAGAAAAATTTCTAACTCTGGAATATGCTGCGCTAGTCCGTTCGCGTTCCAGGTGACAATTCTTAATGTTCTGCTCATTGTAGTATAAGAGAGCTGCTACTTCATTCATGGTGTCTTTCTTTTCTAGACGCTCATATAAAGCTTCTTTTTGAGCGCCATCAGTAGTAGCATTAGATGATTGTTATACTCGCAAACGTAGGTTTTCAGCCCTGTACTTATAACTGGTTGCTATTGGGGTCGCTTTGTTTTTAATTAATTTCTCTCTGGTAATCTTAGGGTTTTGAGGAAAATGATTCATTTTGTTCCTTATCCTTTGAAGTTCTTTGGCTACTTCATATCCTCTGAAATTCGCAGGATAATGCCCTTTACAGTTTAAGCCTTTTGCAGGATTGTTTTTACTTTCTTTACACTCTTTCGCGTTGTGTTTTCCAGCACATTTTACGCATCTAGGCTCCCGACCGCATTATTTTTGCGTGTGGTTGATTCCTTGGCATTTTTTGCATTGTGGTATTAGCCTCGTATTTTTCTTTGGTTGTTCTTTTTTAACCCTCATACTATTTAGTATTGCTTTTATGTTGAAATTTGTTTCAACTTTCTCCTTTTTATTAAAAATAAGCATAAAGAGTTGGAGCCCTCTTTTTTTACTTCATTGTTCTCACCTCTCTCTCGTTTTAGGATATTTACTGCATCTTCTATTTGCAGATCTTTTGCCTTTAGGTACTTTTCATTATATCCTTCTTCTTACATGTTGGATGAAGGCCTCTGGCCATAACCTTAATTGCACGGTTGTTTTTATCTTCGTATGTGAATCATTCTTTCCCTTCCTCATTGAGCTTAGTGGTATCGGAATCGGAATCTGATGTATTAATTTTCCACACCACACTACTCTGTACTCCTTAGAGGTCGTTAATTTCATTTGTTACATTAGCTTGCGATTGTTCTCCAACTTCAGGCGAGAATTATGCTCTTCTTTTTTTGGTAGGTCTTTTTTCCTTTTCAGTACCCAATCAGTATGGAACTTGGTGTTATAACTGGTGTATGTAGTTGCTTCGTTATAACTGGTTAGAGGGTTTTCAGAAAACTCCATTTTCATTTCTTTGGGCTTCTTTAATTCCTCATTTTCCTTTTTAAGTTTGGCAACTTCGCTTCTTAGTTGGGTTATAAGTGTGTCTACTTCACTTTCCGACAGAGTACAGGATTTTCCTTTTTCTGCTGATTTGCTGAGTTAGTTTGTCTATAGTTGGTGATCTTATCAACTTGTTGAAAATGGATAGAGCAATGATTGGCTCACCCCAGAATCTATTGAGCCAGCCTCGTTATTCGGTGGATTAGCCAACTGGGTTATTTTCTCCCTTTTCCGATATATCCATTGGTTTAATTGGTCAGGTTATACCTCCCAACACTAAGTCCCTGGTAGAACTTAGCCACTGCAGGCAGTGCCCATCCCCGCGACGTTGACGCGTCTATCAAAAATAGCTAGTGTTGCTTGAGTGGATTTTCGTTTATTTTGAAATTTTAAAAGTTTCAACTAGTTACCAACAGTAATTAATTTAAACCGCTCAATACTATAAAAGAATGACTGCTTCTTATCTGTATGTACATTAATTGTAAGGTGACTATCATTGTCTTAGCTTTTTATTCCTAGAGCCAATTCAAACTATCAAATTCAGTTTACAGTTTGGTTTACAATCACTTTTCACTTATTTTTTGATTTAGTGGCACAATTTCGATTTGAGTTGACGAATTTCCCTAATTTTATTTATAATCGATTGCTTCCGTTTATATTACTTGGTAACCAAATACATACACTGGTAACAGACGTATCATGTCTCTAAAGTTTATCATTAAGAAAATCACGAATACTATCATAGTGGATAGTGGATTTATCCATAAGTATGAAATGATGATTTGATGGTCACATGAGCGACTGGAATTTATGTTTTTTATTATAATAGCTGTTGCAACGTCTCAAGGTTTTGTCTATGTATGAAAATTTTTATGAGTTTAACGCGGGTACAATACATCACGATTTGTCGAGAAAACTTTTCATTCAAACAAATAACCATAAAATTTTATGAATGAACATTACCGATATTTTTTTTAGTTTTTCTTTTTTATCACGTTGATAATCGGTTGTACCTTGATTGTTTGAACTATTTACAATAATATTGTTGTAAAAATGACATCACACCATGCGCAGTACACAGAACAAAAATTGGTATGGATAAAATCAAATATTTTTGTTCGATTGTGATGCAGAGGCTAAGAATGCCACGGCCATTAATGTGTATATCCTTTTATTGTGGTGAGCGAGCGTATTTATTATTATTTATTTAATTTAGTTAGTCATGACGTTGTCACTATTGTATAGTCAAATAAAATACTTTCTCGTTAATTTTTCTTGTTCGCCCATAAAATGAAAAACGAGAAAAATTTTCTTGCATAAAATTACAAAACACGATTCAGTTTGAAATCAACTTTCTTTGAAACTGTTAGCTAAAATATACGCGCATTGCGTTCAGTATTTAAAAATATTGGCAATTTTATAGCATTTTTATGATACGCGCGACCCACTAACTCTGTTTTTTAAAACTTTAGAATATGAAAGTGTTATAAAATCGTAATCAGTTTGTGTTAAGAATGAACTTGAAAATATTTCTGAATTATTTATTGTGTTGTGAGTGATTTGACAAATTAAATGCAATTCAATATGGAATTTTTCTCGAGTTAGTATTTTATTAGTGTAAAGTTGTACCGAATAATAATATTTTAATATTTTTATGGCGTATCTGAGCCAAATAGAAAGCATTGACTTCTCGGTATTATTTATAATAAAATGCATTTGAATAAATATATTTTTCAAAATGCAAATTAATTAAAAAATTTATCAGTACGCAAAACACACCACATCATTGTTTGTTATCACAAAATTTTGTTGTTTATCAGAAAGTCTATTAATACGAATTTTGTAAAATGTTCCATAATTTATTATTGTTTTATGTACTTAGTACTCGCGTTTATCGAAGACACATCGAATTTTTTTTTGCGAATTTTTAATGAGACATAATTGCACTGCACTAAATAATTTCCGGGATTTGCAAAAAGTTTGCGATACACAATTTGGATAGAAGCCAATTAATATAAAAAATGTGTATTATTTATTCGTCTTTCTTTGCTTGATCTAGGTATTGTTCTCTATAAGATAGTTTGTAAAAATTTTTGTAACTAAATACGATTTAAATAACTTTATGCCAGTCCTCTAGCTAGGCCCGTGATAGATTGTTTCCTAAATGTTAGATGAAAGGTTGTTTTAATCGATATTATTACCATCAGATCAGACTTAATGTGTGATGACGTGTTATACCGGCTCATATTAATCCAGTATTATAAATTGGATTAGGAACATAAGGGGATTATTTGTAAGTTGAAAATGATTTAATGGGTTGACAACTATTAATTCAAAAGTCTTCCTTCCAAGCTGTGTAGTACTTTAGAAACTCGCTTATGTCATATGAAACTGTGGATAAGGTTCAACGCAAGAGACAAAAATGAACCTGATGGTCAGGATGATCAATATCAGTAAAGAAACAAGTTGTCGATAAAGTAGCAAATAAATTTAAGTCGGTAATGTAGAATAGGAAAATATCTATTCGTAACAAGTGTATCTGGTAATGTCGGTAAAATAAATATTGTTAAATAACCCAACATAAAAATATCGATAATATTGGTACACTGATTGAATCTAAGTGCGGGATCATTATAAATTAACTATTTAAAACCAGAGTCTTAAAAATTTACCTGATGGTCATCGATCTCACATAATTTAGCAATATAATTTAGAAATAATAACAAGGTATGAAATGCCAAACATGGACCTTAAGCATAGCTTTACCAGAGACAATCAAATGAGATTTTTTTATTTATAATTCTAAAGACTTCGTTGTATCTGTGATTATTCATTAAACTGCGTATACGTCTACGCTAAAATATACAGAGAATATCCCTTTTAAGTGGTCTCTTTTTTTCAGTATGGTAGCCAGTTCAGTATTCAGCCTAAGGCTGAATAAGTTAAAGAGGTTATAAATCAAAGAGGCATACCTATGCCGAGCGGCATTACATCTTTCTGCCGGTTGTTTAGTACTAGTTAGATTGGGATAAGTCTAAAGTTGCTAAGTCTTAAAGAGGTGTAATTTCGAAATTTCTTGTTCTGGTTGTCATGGACCTCCTCATCGTGATTGTTTACTGGAGTACGAACCAAGACAAATTTAATATTTCAAAATACTTAGAAGAAAATAAAGTTGTAGTGATCTGTGCTTTTCTAATATGGAATGAAATACTCAATTTGTCAAAAACTTCCAATTGACCCAATTCTTTCTTTAATTTGTCTATGATTAAGTTTCATAGTTTTTAAGAAATGTACAAATTGATTTTCTTAATATCTTTCTTTAAGTAGTATAGTTGTGCCCACATTAAGTGGCTTTATGTTTTTTTCTCTTTCGATAAATTGTGCATTGCTGCCAACAAAAAGAAAAAAAAATGGAAATGGAAATGCCGGAGGAAGTCCTGGACGTACGCGGGCACGTCACTACAAAGTCACGATAAATTTTTGCATCGGGGTTTTAAGGAAAATAAAATCCCCCGATTATAAAAATTGGCCTTGGAATAACGTAAAAATGTGGAAATTAGTTAAAAAATAATTAAAATTTTTGTTGTGATCGATCCAAAAACTACGTCACAAGTGTTTTATGCGCGTGTTTTGAACAAAATTTCGATAGACAATTTTTCGTTAGTCTCGGGAAATTATAATGGGAAGGAAGGGATTCTAAAGCCTTGATGACGATAAAGACTAGCTTTCTTTTATATATGATCATACTAATCACAATTACTTCCAACTGGAAATGGGCTGCAAAGCTTCGTATGAATCCATTTCACAATAGCTCATTTGTATTGCTGAGATTCAGACAATGTCAGAAAGTAATATATCATACACATCTTGTAAAATTAAATCTTGAATTTAGGCAACAACTCTAATGAACTTGCAGATTTTTCTGTTCACATTTGTTATAATAAACACTAATAATAAACACATCATATTTTAAATGTGCCCCGTATTCTTTAATTAGAAGGTTACCTTAATTTTCCCACAAAATGCAATAAAAACGGGATTTTAAATTTTTTAACTGCACGGCGAAAACATTTACGATACATATTTATTTAATTAGGCTTCCTTTCATCAATACAATAAAGTTAAACTAAAAATAAACCACAATATTTTTACATCTCAAGGTAAATGAGAATAATTTTATTTCCATTTATTAATTAATGTAAATGCACTGTTGTTTAATTTAGATTTTCTATATAATTTCTCAAATCCAAATTTCTTATCGATATTTCGAGGCCAATTGCTTCTGTTACACAGCATACTCGTAGATACATACAGAGCACAAAAAAGAGACAAATTAATGAAATTATTCATTAATTCCCACGCGATTTTTATAACAACAATCATATGTATTTATAAATAATTTACTTTTTATTTAATTAAAGTAAAGCTATATGTCTACTATACACTTATTATAATATTTGGTATTCGTCCTACAACAACGGTATGGTGATTGGTGACTGAGTTTGTCTCTAATAAAAAAAAGCAGAAACAAAAATATATACCAATCCCTAATTTGTATGTATGATGTATGTATTAGAAATAAAATAAATAAAAAAAAGTCGTTGAGATCAGGATTGGGGTGTTTCATATATGGCCATTTTTAGCCGGTAAAAACTATTAACACAAACAAATATAAATGTTATTATTCCACAAATTTGGCGGTATCATAGTGGGCACGAGAAATATTTGTAGTATGGCATGATATATGTGGTTTTAACCTAAAATAATAATCGTCGGATAGCACCAGGTTACATTCAATTCACTCGTACTTTCAAATTTTCTAAACTATCTCCACATTTATAAACTATATAGTCCAACTATTATATGGATCCGTTGTTTGGATTCAAATTGTTCGACAATCGATTAGGATCGATTTAGTTGTTCGCCCTGAATACCTTTATAAAATCGTCTGTAAAAATTTGGTTTAGAACATATTTAGTAACTTTCACCCAATTTAAATTTGTATTGCTTTTCAAATTGCATTTGCCTGCATTAGAACGTTACGCGCATTTTTATAATTAAACTTCTTCCAAAAACATTGGAAAGTTACACGCTTAATGCAAGAAAATGGTTATTTTTATTTTGAAAATCACCGGGGTGTTTCTATAAAAAATTGAGAATATTGGTATTTGTGATGCCTAACTTATATAATGTATATCTTAGCTAACGAACATAGGTGTTGAAATTTGATTTGTACGAAAAGAGTAGCCAAAGTACACATTAGTCTCATATTTGCGAGAGAAAATTTCTTCAGATTTGCTTGTGGCCAACGAGTCTTGCTACAATTATTGAGACGAATTTATCAATGATGAAGTTTAACTTAATAAACACATTTCACCTAAAACTTGAATTTTTGAATATTTTAATTTAAAAATTTGTCCAAAAGTTTAAAAAATCACTCGATCGGTTTCGGCTCGTTAGTAAGTAATATAGTTTGCCTATCGATACAGATCTTATTCGGTATCGTCATATAAAATTTAACCTGTGACGTGCATCTGTTAGTTGTGATGGATATCCTTTTTACCGAATTTAAAAATAATATTTAGGCGATGGCCAAATTCTCTGCTTTCGATTCAGATCCAAATGAAATCAAGCACAAATATTTTCTCCCCATGAAAATAAAAAAAAAGATCGATACGACCGTAAATTGAAGCAAAAAAGCAGTCAAATCTATGAGGAACAAATTGAAAGCCAGAAAATTTCCTCATTTTCAAAAGGATTAAATCAAAAAAATACGATATGTTTAAACGACATCTCACGCAAATAACCAACTTACGAATAAGCACAAAATGAAGTATCCCAAAATCCGTAGTAGGAGGCAGGCAAACTATGTAGCAGCATGGAAAACAGATTTTAAAAAAGATTTAACAATAGAATAATTTTCGGTTCCACTCTGCTTATTCTGGCAACTCAGGATCTGCCCTTGCTATGAGACACCTACAATGGAAATACAGCTGAGTGCGCCTACACATGATTTAAAATTTGGAATAGACATCAAAACATAAAATCCTTTTGTGTGTTTACTCAAGAGAGTTCCAAATTATCAAATAATTTCTAACAAATTTAGATAATTTCTAACAAATTTAGAGAACGATTCTAATCTCATATTTCAACAACCAAAACTACCAGCAATCAGCATACATACCCGTTATCGTATTTACTGATTAAAAAACAACGAATTGAATTGAGTCCGCTAACTATTATTTGAACTAATATCTCTTGTCAAAGCATCCCAAGAGCTACATGCTAATCAAAAAATTGTGTTCAACTACTACTTTCCAATAGGCATGGCATTGCTAATGATTGGGACTAATTTTCGTGTCTATGTTGAATCGTTTATGACATGTCTAAGATGAAACATATGTGGGAAGTCCGAGATGAATCGTACATATGATATTTTTGAGATGAATTTATGTATATATATACATGTATGGACATATGCAGTTAAACGATTTTATTTAAATAAAATCTAATAATATTCCTAATTAATTTAAAAAAGTAGCAGTAATGTAATAGGCGCACCTTATAAAATAACAATCATCTTTTTGGAAGATGTGTTGGTACTCCAACTGACCGAACCTTGCATTTTAAATCTGCCTAATAAAACAATTACAGAATGTTTACTTACCAATTACCGGACAAGTGGTGCAGTGGTTAAAGCTTCGGCACTTGGACCGGGAGGTACTGGGTTCTCGAATCCCATCAGAGGCTAGATGCAAATCGAATTTTCATCATCGAATTTTCATCATCAATCGGTGATGTTAATAAACACAACTAAGACCCTCTGATGGAGTGCAGAATTCAGCGCCGACCCACCGTCCATGTCAATATACAGGTTGACATGGAGCTTGCAATGTGCAGGTGGTATACTGTAGTTGTGTGAGTAGGTGAATAGGTGAATGGGTTAATGATGTGGCGTGAATGCGTGGTATCACAATGGGCCAAAAATGGCCTAAGTGTCAACCACTGAAACCTAACCTTACTTACCAATTCGACAATAAAATTTATAAAATGAAAACACAGTTTTTTTCATGACTGTATACAGGAAATAATAATTTCGATGACGCTACGAGAAAGAGTGAACATGAAATTAAATGCATATTTTCCCATTTTTCTCGATTTTTTAATATTGATAGAATGAGAAATATCGAAGACTTACTGTTATTGACATGTTTCGCTTAGCGCAGTGTCATGAAAGGAGAAATGTATAAGACATGTCTCACACTAGTCTTCGATAGTGAACAGTATTTAGACGCATGATAGTTTTATACTATATAGTTCCACAAATATTATATCCAACTCGTCTTTATGTAGACTATTTCGAGCTGTTACCCGTTCAATTAGGTTAAGTTTTACAATTTAAAAAAAATATTGTATACAATAGTAAAAGTGACAATTAGAGAAAAGTAAAACAATAACACAGCTGAATATCCGTCGGTATAGTAGGCCAGTTAAATGTAGCAATTTCTGGCCCCATTCCATCAAGACAATCCACCGGTATTGACTTCGCTGTCACGATGACCATAATTCATGAATTACACTTTGATTTGATTAATCCGCCATGTAATTCAATAGATTTACCACTCAGTGACTTTCCTGTTTGCTAAACTCAAAGTTGGCTCTAGCATAACATGTGTAGCGAATTAAAAGGCGATTATGTTGCAAATTCAATTTTATTTGACCAAAATACACCTGTACAAGAAACAGAAATTATTTGAAATTCATGAAATCTGTAAACGAACTGAACCTACATGTCGTCGTTAAAGAGAAAAAAATAATGATATTTTTCAGCTCGATTTTTTTCTGTTTGAAATTATTAACTGTTTTTTAGAGCAGTTAACGATCTACCAGATGAATTAATATACATAGTTTTAATCAATTACATAAAATTGACCAAAGATTCCTTTTCATATGGGGTTTGTTGCTTTCGATATGTTCCTTTGAAGCGCTAAATGTGTGTTCTGTAGACTGGATGGCTCACAATTACGGTTCGGTCAAATTTTGAATGTGTTTGGGCCGCGCTAGTCCTTGATCTCGTTGGCTTATAATAAAACACGAATAACATTACCATTAATTTCATTTAATTTACTAGAGCGTGTCACTTCTTACCATGCTGGTGTGATTTTTATTTGGATATTTTCTACAAAACTGAAAAACTTATAACTCATAAATTATGCAAATTCTTTTCGTAATGTTCAAATACATTTTCGTTTGTGTTCAAAGTGTGTCATATGTAAATGAATAGTCGATGCCTTATAAAATTTGAGACTCATGCGGTATTCCTTTTTTTTTATAAAATGTCCAACCATTGTACATTTACTTTCACATGTGACTGCATGTTTGATTAAGCGTTTAATTTGTTTATGGTAATGGTGATCACCATGTTGAACATTCCATTGTGGAGTTAACTAAAATTTGTTTTATCATCTTATTATGGAAATTTTATTAGAACAACAAGCATGCAGCTCGGAATTGTATTGAATGTAGTCTGTTATTATCGACTAAAATTAGTCAAAAACCCTTTTTTTAGTTTTCGGATTTATTTATAAAAGCAAACATTTCATGAATTAATTATAAATGTTAATTTTATTTTCACTTAATCTATTAAACATATTCTGAGTATAAATAACCGCCATCATCGATCGAAGAGAAATTATGATTTGTTTGTTATTTATGTTGATTTGTGTAAACTGAATTAATGCCATTAGGTACTAATATTAATTTTATTTTATTTTCAGATTCATTATCCGGATTTTCAAATACTGCCAATTATAGCTGCCACAAAGAAAAAGAACAATATAATACAAGTGACCTAACAAACACAACAACAAATAATAAAATACTTGTCAACGATAATAATAATTGTAATAAAAATAGTTTTCATAATTTAGTTAGACGACCAGACCAATTAGACAATTCTTTAAATTCGAATTATATTAAAAGTGAAGAAGATCTAATTCAATTATATGATAGTAGTGGAGAAGATTTAGATTGTAATTCGGAAGCCGACATCTCACAATCTGGACACAGCAAATTATATGATATAATATGCAAGGAAAGCGATTTATTTTTGACCAATATGAATAGTAATTGCTTAACGATGGATGCGACGAATAATCGTAAACGGGCATTATCTAGTTCGTCAGCGTGTGCTAGTGCACGGGATATTATAAAGCCGGCCAGACGTGAAACAAGACGTGCTCCAATCAAACCTAATAAAAATGAGGTAACAGAACGTAAACCTAGTAATATTAATAATAGTAAATTAGACAAGGAAAGTGAAAAGGAGAAATCAAATACGACTGATTCCTCGTCTGGTACGGGGAAAAGGTAAACTTAATCACTTGGATGGTCATTTAAATTAATTTACTAATTGAAATATTTCCAATTCGATTTAGATATATTCTCCGTTCAAGTAAAACAACGTCGATAAATAAAACTCAACCAAATAATTTATCAGGAATGCCAGTAAAATCATCAACATCGATACGAAGTAGCAGTTCTAATCCGTCCAGTAGAGCAAAATTATCGTCATCATCCGGAACTCTATCAAAATTGTTAGTGTCGGGAGCATCAAACGACAATGCATCGAAGATTGAGGCTAAGTCATCATTAAATCGTCCAAAAAGCACACCAATAGTAATTAATAATTCGACTGGTGCATCACAGAAAATGACCTCGTCTACCGAATCCTCATCGAATAGTTCAAAATTACAAAATCCTATTCGAACAACTAGAGCTTCAAGATTACGAGCGGCTGCTTTTGGTAATTTAAAAATCATTTTTTATTTGCGTAAACTATACAATTCGTTTGTGGTTTGGCAACTACATACTTTATTAAATTTCATTTTTTCGCGGTAATCTATTTTCTTTCTTTATTGGCGCAATATAATATTTTTATTATTGTAATTTGATGTATTTTATTATATTACTATTTTATGTAAGATAACGTGAGATCAAGCAATTATATTACTTTTATGCACAATTTTTTATTGATTCATTACACAACAACAATCATGCTTCCTATACTATTTTAGATAATCAACGAACTAAAGAGAGACCGGCGAGCAGAATAAGGGCAGCCTCTCAGCCATCGATACACAATGACGAGGAAAGTGCCATAATTTCGCCGCTATTATTCCACGAAGATAGTTTACTTCTTAAATTAAATAAGACAACCGCAAATAATACAAATAAACGGTTAATACCGTCTATAGCTGTTTGTGTCAATCAAACATTACGTGACGATGATAAAACCTTAGTTCCATTTAGTTCGATAGACCTTGAAAATGAAAGCAGTTTAACTATAACGCCGCGCAAACGTACGTCTACCTTGTGCAAAGATGGTGAAATTTTAAATAATAACGATTTTGGCCTAAGTCCCGTAAAGTCGTGTCATAGTAATTCATCGTCACCTGGTAATGAACGAGATAAGTCTGCTAAAAGGAAATCAAACTTAAATCGGGCACTTAATATAGAGTCAACAAATGATGGTAAGTTTAAATTTTGTTATTTTTAGTTTATAGGTGACCTATAAAGTTTCTTTGTTTTTATAGATGCTGCTGCAGCAAAACGTCGTTCTAGGCGGCAATTAGGAATGGCTCGAACACTTATCCCTGAAAATGCATCACTCGCGTTTATTAAACCAAATGTACCAGGTGCTAACACCCAGTCTGCAAAGACTAAGACTACAGCAGGCGCAATTTCGAATAATAAAATAATAGATTCACGTGATTTAAAGGCTGTTACTAATTTTAACAATAACCATATTTTAAACAATAATAATAATAGTAATAATTTTAAAAGAAAAGATACAGTTAACATAAATAATAAAAATAATGCCTCTTGTAGTACTGATAGTAGTGATGAGAATTCAAGACATAAATTACCAAAATCTGCGGCTGATTTAAAATTGAATTTAGTAAAGACAGCAACGATGACAGCAGCAAAAACAAATGCGGGTGAAACACGAAAACTATCAGCAAATACAAATAATAATAAAATAGCCAGTAACCTGAAATCGCAAACGGTTGCCACAGCTTCCTCATCATCTACCAATCTGCCAAATGTAATTAAGAAAATTTCAGTTATTCGCTGTAAATCTGATCTTCCTAGGATCGAGAAAATCTCTTTAAAATTAAGTACTAATAATGAAGGTACCACCAATAAAAACCAACCCACGTCTAGTCTACAATTATCTACAGCAGCATCACAATCGCCGTTTAGTTTAAAGGCCCCATCAAATAAATTTGAAGAGAAATTTAATCAGCTTATGTCAGAATGTGACAAAAAATTGATATCCCTAACGCCAATCGGAGATGTGTTACAACAATCTCCGTCGCCTCGATGTGTCGAGCCGGTCATGATCGATGAAGGTCTAATGGTTGGTAATGTGGTCAAGGATGACGCGAATCTCGTATTGGAAAATATCGTAAAGAAAATACCGACACCGTTAAAATTGCATTCAAAAAGTATGGATGATTCTCGCCTCGAAGCGGTTCAAAACCATATAGTTTCTATTCTGAAAAAGAAAGACCCGAATGATTCAAGTTCGTCGAGCAACGCGTCACCCGTTACCTTTTCATCGAGTGTGCTAGACACGCCTACACGAACATCATCGCGCCAAGGAATTTTGAAGAAACGTAGCTCATTAGACGAGAGTCGATACAGTCGTAGTCAGTCACCGGATGAAAGAGGTATTTTGATAAGAAATCGGCGCAATAGTCTCGAAGAAAGTCAACACGGAATATTGAAACAGCGTAACAGTGAACCGAAAATCGACAGTCAAAGCCAAAGTGATCTTCCACCGCATGGTATTTTGAAAAAGAAGGATACTCCAACATCATCTGAGTCACAGTCGAAACATGTTTCGATAACAGAGGCAGCAATTATAGCGGCTGCCGAACTATCTGGTGATTTAATTGTGAACGGAAATGGTTATGAAGTCAAACCAATTTTAAAATCAGATTCATCAACAAACCCAACAAATGCACCGCGTCCAATTCTCAAGAAAAAATATTCCTCCGAAACAGAAGAAATTCGTCCAATATTAAAAAGTTCCCGTAAAAGTAGTCGCGAAGAAAATTTATCGGATACAGACGATTGTATTCGATCCATTTTAAAAACGGATTCACCATTCAAGCGTATGAATTATACATGTCCATTTGATGCAAATATGGTGTTACAACGTAGTAAATCGCTTGAAACACAAGAATATAATAATCAATTGGAAGGCATTGGTGCAAGACCAAGTGATGGATTTGCATCGTCCACGGTTTTATCGACACTTGATAAACCGGTTGTGACGGTTAGTGAGCGAATACGTAATATGGAAAAATTGTTGGGTGCCGTACCAAAGACGACACTAGTGAAACGGGACAAGGATCGCTTTAAAACTCAGCCGGTCACATTAGAGGAATTTAACAGGTAAGAATTATTTGTGTAGTCTATTTAGAGAGTACTGTAGATTTTTAGAACTTTTCTGATTGTAAATAATTGAGTCGTTTGATTAGATTCCGCCTATGTTACACATTAAACTCATTGATGTTGCCAAAATACTTCATACACCTTAAAAAAGTTGATATTTTTTAAATTACGTTACTTGTGTTATTTGAGAATGTGATTGTGAATATGGAGAGAATGGAAGAATTGTGATTAAAAAACAATTCGAAAATAAGTCCTTTGAAAAACAATTATTCGTAATAAAGGATTATCCAATTCAAGCTTGATAAAGTAAACTTAAAAAAAACACACAAAATATTCGGAATGTATTGTAATTTTTATTTCATTTTACAGATTGATCCTTGCCATTTTTAATTAAACAAGATATCATTCAAATGTCCTCCACGGGACTTCTTACAGGCCTTGATTCTTTTGAGGTAATTTTCAATGACTTTTCGGCACATTTCGGGCGGTATCTCGGCCATTACCTTACGAATATTAGTTTTCAATTCGTCAAGAGTTTGAGGATTGTTTGCGTAAACACGATCTTTCGCGTAGCCCCACAAAAAGAAATCCAAAGGCGTTAAATCACAGGATCTTGGAGGCCAATTGACATCAGCCAATCGCGAGATCAAACGTCCAGGAAATTTCTCTTGCAAAAGATCTCGATTTGCTCGTGTTACGTGACTGGTTGCTCCATCCTGCTGGAACCACATATCGTCAAGATCATAATCTTCGATTTTCGTAAAAAAATAATCGGTTAACATGCGGCCATAGCGCTCAGAATTGACGGTAACGGTTCGTCCATGGTTGTTCTCAAAAAAATACGGCCCAATCACACCACCAGACCACAATGCGCACCAAACAGTGACTTTTTCCGGGTGTAATGGCTTCTCTACAATCAATTGTGGATTTTCTGAGCCCCAAATTCTACAGTTTTGCTTATTAACGTATCCACCAAGCGAAAAATGAGCTTCATCACTGAAGAAAATTTTGTTCGAAAAATCAGCATCAGCAGATTTAATAATTTTAACGCGTTGGTCGATTGTTAAATGCTCCATATTCTTAAATGGCAGAATGTCAACTAAATAAATGACAGCGTACTTGACGTTTATCTTTGACAGATGTCGGTATACAGATTTCTACTTTATCAACCTCGAATTGGATAACCCTGTATAATTCTTCGAAAAAGTATTCCATTTGATAATTTCGAAAAAGCGATAGCCTAAAAAATATTTCTTTGAAAAAGTAGGGTTCTTAAATATTTCCGATTAAATAAGAAATGAATCGTCTTCAAAATCTGTCCATACGAGTTTTTAGATCTTCAAGTCAAATTTGCAATCGGAAATATAATGGCTAATTTTCTGATCATTGACTAAAATTCTGTTCCTGGTAAAGCCTGAAGGCCTTTTTTTTTTTTTTTTTGAAGGTCACGCGTGATATATCAGTTGACAGGTCTTTCAATTCTGCGTATAACAGTATGTGGTTTTGGTACGGCCAGACAGTACTGTCGTACTACGTTATACGAGTCAAAAAATTCCAATTAAAATTAGAAGATGATAAAATTATCGATTTGTGTCGTTAAAAACTAGGGATCAACCGCGGTACGGTAGGGTTCTTACGAGTCTTCGAAAAACGTTTCTTTTAATGTATGAATTTAGAAGCTAATACTTATATTAGATTTTTCGGCTTTTCGGACAAAATATTATTTTTAATGGCATCTTACAATGTTTATGAGTTATGACTATTTTAGTCACAGAAAACAAAGAGACCATTACATTACTCACAATATATCTACCACAAAATGTAGAAAAATGCACTTCCCCGTTTATAACCCCCAATCGAACATGTAAAAATTCACAAACCCTTACAAACCCGTAATCATCGCACTAACTCCAAACAATGTCCATGGAAGAAAAAGGAAATGAATATGCAAAGAATTAAAGTAACAATAGAGAGTGGGAAATACCCTGAATACATTTACAAAAACACCGACTTAGATAATTCTTAGAGTTAATTCACAAAAATTACCATATGATAATTACCATGAAAATCAATCTGGAACATCAAAAACATCAACGCAATTGGAGAAATAAAAGACAGAACTACAGGAACAGACGAAAGGAACTATACAGTATTTGAGAAATTCAAATCACTTTTTAATATTATAAGAACAACTATGAAGACAGAAAAGATTCCAGAAGAAGTTACTAATATAATAGATGCTTTCACTATTGAATTGTATTATCATAACCAAGACCAAACAAATGGTCAAAACAACTAAACATTCAATGAAAATAATTCAAATAAACCTGCACAGCATAAAATATAAAAATAACATATTTGATAAGTACATAACAGAATAAAATGCAGAAGTGGCAATTATATGCGAAACGTTGACTTCTGAAAATAACAAACCACACTTTAAAAATTTAAGACATTAATAAATAGTAGGAGCGATGGATTTGGAGGATGTGGAATAATAGTAAAAACAACATTCAGTTATTACCATCGAAAGAATTAAAAGTGGATCCCATGGAAGAAGTAACAATAAACAATAATAATAAAAAAAACATACACTATAATTTCATTCTAAAATTCATCGAGAAATAAAAATAAAGTGCAAGAAGTAAACAATCAATTTGGAAAATTACTTAAAAAATATGAAAACACTGACAACACAATTAGCGGAGGGTGACATCAATGCACACAGCAAATTGTGGGGAAACTCAAGCAGTAACACAATTGGATGTAAAATAGAAAACGCTATAACTGACCATCAATACTACATTTTAAATAATGGATCACCAACATATCAAGGTCTATATAATTGTACGAATTCTGCAGTAGATATAACTTTGATATCTTTGGATCTAGTAGGGAAAACCCAATAGAGATGCACCACAGAAAATATTGGATCGGACCATTTTGCTATTGAAATAATAATAGATTCACCTAAATTATAAGACACAAATAAACAACAAAATTATAAAAATCAATAATAAAAAAGTATTAGAAGATTTAAGGGTGCTCAATCCATACCAAACCAGTAGCATTGAAGAATACGAAGACACTATAAAATCGATAATAAATAAACACAGTTACACAACATCCAGTCGAAGATTTCAAAATAAAGATAAACCTTGGTGGAATAAAGATATAGACAAGCTGTGGAAGGAGAAAAAAGCAGCACAAACCACTTACAATAAAACATTATTAACAGAGTTAACAACAAAAAACAGAAAATATTTAACATCCTAGAAGATGAAAGTATAGCAGTTGACTTTCTAAATATTAACTTTGCAGAATCAAGAGAAAAAATTCAAATTCTATGTCCAACGGAACATTCTACATCAGCAGAAAAAAAGAGTTTAATTTTGAAACTATCGCTAATATTATTAAAAACAATAAGAACACAGCACCAGGATACAACAAAATATTAAATTATATACCTAAAAACTTGCCGGACAACCATATTCAAACAATAACAAACCAGTTAAATGAAATGTGGACGACAAACAGTCTCCCAAATAAAATGAAAGAAATCAAAATTATAGCTATAAAAAACGGGGAAAACAGCAGAAATCCCAGAAAACTATCGACCGGTTAACAAGGTTTTAAAAAAGAAATTAACATAAAAATTCAGACAAAAAAACTTTTTACCAGAACATTCGAATGGATTCAGAGAAAGGAAAAGCATAACCAAAGAAGTTAAAAGTACAGAATGAGCCTAAGCAACTGTCAAGTGTCACAAATTCGGAGGGTTAAAGAGAAGCATCTAAATCAACGGGATTACAACAACAAAAAATATATAAGAACCCCACGCCACCAACCAAAATTATTTTCTTAATTTTTTCTCATTTATAACTTAAATTAAGGATAAATTTACCACAAATCACTAGCTTCTTAACATAATTTACATTTTATTTTATATAAACACTTGGTAATCTTACTGATAGTAAGATATTCCTTCTTGTATTTTTTAGGCGTATTTTGGCATTTTTTCACGATACACTTCATTTTGCACAAAAGTTTGTAATTTTTGTTATGATATAATGCACCACTACATAAACAAATAACTTTTTGATAAAGTTTTTATTGTTTTTATGTAATATAATTAATAATTTTAAAAATTTATAATTTTAAAGCGCAAAATAAAAACGTCACTTCGTACAACAACAAAAACTGGTTTGACGGGTTCTTATAGCGAGATATGAGTAAACCATATGGATTTTTTATATAACCATCCTATTCTGGCTTGTGACAGATGAAATAGCAAATTTTATATGGGTAAAATATTGCCACCTATTCTCCAGTATTTTAACTTCTTTGAGCATAACATATTATTTCGTTAAATAAGGTGAAGGAAAATAAAAATAAAAAACTTAAAACTCTCTTGATCATAACAGACATAAAAAAGCTTTTGACAACATTAATAACTGCATATTAACTGCAAAATTAAAAGATTTAGAAATCGATCAGAGGATAATAAATTGGACTTATAAATACCTTACAAATAGGACAAATAGAACAATAATAATAGAGACAAAACAAGAAGTAAAGACAAGATACAACTAATCAAGGGATTCCTCAAGGATGCTCACTAACCCCACTACTATTTAACATATATACGTCTTCACTTCATCAAATTAATGGTAAAAATACCCAAATCACGAAGAATTTGAAAGAATCGCAAACTACAAACTTAAAATGCTAACAGAAAACTTATCAAATATACAATTAGTAATAAACTCAGAAAAAACAAAAATTATAAACTTCAACACAGTCAGAAACAAAACCTTAAATATCAGAATAGAACCACAAAATGCTGAAATGTTTAAAGCAACAAAACTATTGGGAATCACAATTGCAAACAAGCTAAAATGGGCTGAACATTACAGAGAAATAAATAATAAAATTAATGTTCTGAAAGCTTTTGCCTTCAAAAACGGAGGGGCACATTCACAAAAAATGTTGAAAATATATAAAGCATTGATAATATTGCAAAGTAACTATTTAGCTGCTTTTACAGAGGTCAACAAAACTATAGACAAGTTAATGCAAACAATATAAAACGCAGGAATAAGATCATGTCTAGGCCTTACCAAAACTACACCAATTGCAGTTCTTCTAGTAGAATCTGGGGAGCTCAAACATTCCAAACAAAATTAATGTGTCACAGCAAAACCACGGAAGCAAGTACTAAAATACTCAAAGGTAAATCTTAAATAAATTCAAAGAGATTATTTTAAAATATAATACATATAATATAATCAAAAAAATTGGAGAAGTACCACAACACCTAATCAAGACACCGGACAATCTTCACATATACACCACATTAAGCTAAAATACAAGCAAATCAGATAAAACTAAATGACAAAATCAAATGGAATTTAAAGAAATTAAGGAAAATCACATATGATTTTTTTGAATTTTTGACTTGTAGATGAAAAATGAGTAAGAATCAACAATCAGTTTCGAACGGATGAGATTACTGATTTGAAAAAATCACCCTTTTCATCAGGTCGCGACGACTGACGTTGTATTATTTTACATTGGAATATTGTCTATATATAGAGAACAATGCCATGTAGTTGTACTACTAGCGAATTACTGCATAGCGTACGAAATTCGATTCTTTCACATTTCTCATCTATATTCTATTTGCACAACTAACTTTTCGTGTTTTACGAATTTATTATATTTTACTTTGGTTTTTCGATTGTGATGGTGTTTGTGATTATTCCGTATATTGGTCTATTTTGTTTAATTCGAGAGTGCTGAAAATAGACCAATATACGGAGTACATAATCACAAACACCATTACAATTGGAAAACCAAATTAAAAAAAATACATAGTTTATTTAAAAGTACATATATACTGACGGGTCAAAAAAAAATACATGTGGAATAGGAACTTATATCAAGGATGTTACGAACATGGCTATAAAACTACAACATGAAACGAGTATCAAAACAACCAAATTAATAGGAACCTATCTAGCATTAATAAATCTTTCAAAGAAAAACTACAGCAAAATTATAATATTTACTGACTCGGAGAAGTTCTTGTAAATCGCTAGAGAATTGTATCCTAAATAGAAAGAGTAAATGTTATGAATATAAAATAATGGAACTAGCAAACAGCCACCGAAATATAGATGTAATAATACATTGGATACCAGGACTCATAGAGATTAACGGAAATGTAGAAGCGGATAGACTAGCAAAAGCAGCAATGGAAGTGGAAAATGAAGAAATATACAACAATTATATCCCTCTAGAAGATATGATGAAGCTAATCAAAACAAAATAGCATTGGAATTGCAAGAGGAAGACGAAATGGAAACAAGAACAAAAGGCAGATTCAACAGATAAATAAGTAATGCGGCACCGCCTAAAACAAACTGGTTCAATAAATGTTAACATGAAAACAAATGACATAAAATTGGTAAACAGATTAAGAACAGGGCATACTACAATAAAATTTTCAAATATAGAATGAGATTAGTGGCAAGGCAAGTGATGAATGTAACAGGTGTTATGTAAGAGAAACAGACCTCCATATCTTTGACAATTGCCCCAGATTCAAACAAATAAAATCAAAATTTAAAAGCATAAAAAACAAACAGCTAATAGAAGTACTCAAAGAAGATAGCAAAGAGGATCTTATAGAACTGGCCCAATTCTTCAGGGCAGCAAACAAAATTTCTGTGCAAAAATTTCTTTTGCAAAAATTATAAAAATCAAAGTTTACAAACAAGAGCAAATTGGATTTTTATTAGGCCCATAAATAAATAAAAAAACAACAGGTGAACATGGATCGCAAAATCATAATGCCTTTTTCGAATGATTTTAAGATGAGCGGGGGGTGGTGCACTTAAATGAAAATACTACTGTCGTATTACGCCAAACAAACATTTTGCCATGATTATGTTTTAACCGAATCATCGATTCGTCGGAATCCCAATAGTTCATGGGCCGATCCGTATAAACCTTTTCTTCAAATTAATTTTGCCTATAAAAGGAATTTTGCTGGCAACTCGATCGTCCTTTTTATTTTCGTAGCTTAGCCTCGATTTTTGATGCAATTACAATTTCTTACAATTTTTTTCTGTATTAATAACTTTTTGTAAGCTGTCGTTCTTCAGTCGTTATATGCGTTAAATTTTCCATTGTCTGTAGCTTTTGACATCGAAATAGTAACCAAATTGCACAGTTTTACTCATGTGCAGTTTGTATTTTGAATGAAAGTCGACTAAAAACTCTATACTTAACGAATATTAAAACTCGATTGGTTCTTTCAACTTCGAACGACTTTACATATGAATTTTTAACTTATTTTTGTTGTGCAAAAAAAGTGATTTTTTCAAATATTATTCAGTTACTTTACTTTGACTATTAAATGTTTCAATAATATGGTTTTTTGTATACTTGTAATACGCAAAACGCGCTTTAAAATATTATAGACATAGAGAAAACAAAGTTAGAATATAAAATATAATTTTTTAACCTACATTGACGAGTCAGTGCATCAGTCTTTTGTTAAGCAGTCTCCTTTAAAATATGTTACGAATTCAAAGAAACGTAGGCGACTCAAGATAGATGTAGGTTTAGGTGTAACTTGCAGTTTCACATTGGTTTTGAATTAAATCAAATGCCAAAGTTCTTACTATTTTTACTCAAGCAGACAAAGAGGAAATTTTTCCTCAATTTAGATTAAATATCCGGTCTTCGTTTACTATCAGGTCTTCGTTGTTATACTTATTTTCCTTTTTAGACTGATTTTGTTTTCAATATTCGATGAAATTAACTCCAATTTACAATGATTACAAACATTTCCAGTGCTTATGTAATAATTTACCTCACAAAACTGAGTAATGAAAATTCGGGCGGAAGTCAACAGATTTTTTATTTACTTTAAGTATGACGTGATTTTTGTTTAAAATTGTTTGTATATCCGTTTGTTTTAACCATTTGCTCCTTCACTCATTCTACTTGTTTTGTGCTGCTACGAAGCTTACTCTATGTACCTCTGGATAAAACTTGTAAACAATTCGTGTAGATAGAGATTTTATTTTACCCTATTCAAGTAGCTGCCTGAAAAATTGACAATTCAAACTATCATCGTATTAATACTTTCATCTCGTATCCTGATATGCTTATTGTTTTGCTAAGTAGTGTTCCATGAAGGTTTGTGCCATCAAATTTTAATTATTTTATATTATTATTATTATTGGCCGCATTCCAACAAATATTCTAAAATTAATTTTTGTAACACAGAAACTGTATCTGTAGCCGTACGCAGCACTACACGAAACTTTTATTCTCTCGAAAAAAAATAATAATAATAAAATAAAATAAATGTTCGCTGTCGTGATTTTCTTAGTTAAGTGGATATTAAGTTAAAAAATCACGACAGCCAACATTTTTATATTTTATTTTGATATATTTTGGGAAATTTTGATTTTCTTTATTTTTGTTTTTTAAAAATTTAGTTTTTAATATAAATTTTCATTCAGTTTTTGTCGCGACTTTAAACTCACAACAGTTTGTCCCCGTTGGATAAAATAGACGTTTAAACATAATTAGAAATTAGATTTATTTTTATTTGTTTGACATTTTCTTTTACTATAAAAAGTGTTAATTACGGTGAAAATCTTTGAAAGAAAAACGATTTAGAACAGCGCTGCTGCACGCTCTAGTTTATTTTTAAAATAGCGGACAACTTGCATATAACGTAAGATGATTTTCTCATTTTTTTTATAAAAAAATGCGTTTTTAAAAAATGTTTAAAATCGTGTGTTGTTAATAACTTTTGTTCTACTTGCAATTGAAAAGTTATAAAATTATTGTGAAACGTATTTTTCCCAAATTTTAAATAAAACTGATCAATTTATACAAAACCCACACAAATTTTATTTATTTATTTTATATTTAAAATTTGTTTTTTACTATTTTTTTTAATACAGTGTCCAAAAATCATGTGCTGGTATATTTAAACCAATTACATCACTAGAAAATATAAATTGTTCACAAGGCGCCGACGACAGAGAAAATAGTGTAAGTTTGTATACGTTTTCTCAATCAACACAAGCCCTTTCAACAGCAGCTGCAAGTTCTAGTTATTTTGGTGAATTGTCTTCTTCTTCGACGATGACGGATTCGAATAATTCCGAAAATCCTAGCGATTTATTTGAATCGAATACCAGCACCACTAGAAATGATGATGATGCAGATAAAAAGAGCACGGTAAATTTAGTTCGTAAACCGAGTATAAAGGATCGGGCTAAGTTTTTGGAGAAAATGGCTAATAGTCAGCGTGACGACGAAAACATGAAAAAACGTAAGCATGCATTAATTTTAAAATAAAATTTAAATTACGCAAATATTTATTTTCTAGCGCTAATGAATCGAACACAACTTCCACCAAAAATAAATATACGAGAGTCGGCAAATGATTCGAGTGATTTCGATGGAGGTAAGATAATTCGATAGTTATGTTTTATTTAAATGTGCATGTAAATGTTTTTATTTATTTTTAATTTTTGATCAGTGATTTACAAATTATCCAATTAGCAAATTGCGCTTTCATAACTTTTTGTTTTTAATAATATATTTTTTTTTTTTTTTTGTTTGATGGGTAATATATAACTATTATTGTTTTTAACTCTTTACTGATTATTAAAAAATTATGGTTTATTATTTTTTTGTTAATACTTTTCTAAATTAATGTTTAATTATAAAGTGTACGTATTGGACGCTGTACATGTTTTAACAATGACGAGTAATTACAGTTAGGGCTTAAAAAACTAACTTTTAAATTTGTCGTTCAAAGTATCTGAAGTTGGAAGCAATAAAGTTTTAGTAAAATGTATCGACACTTTAGAAAGTTTTATAAAGAAACTCTTTAGTACCTGTAGACCAACAACTTGGCGTGCAGATTACTTCACATGCTACCGGTAAAGACCAGATTAATAAAATTTCGATAGCTTTACAGAAACCGAACAGCAGCATAATTTTGTCAAATTTTACCGAAATATTCAAACCTATTGCTGATTAGAACCTGTACATAAACTCTTAAAGTACTAACAATTTAACTCCGACGTTATCGTTATACACCGAGCCCAAAATTCAAGCTCGATTTACGACTTAGTTAGATTTTCCAACTCTTCGAATATACTTTTGATGTTTCTTTGACTTTATAATTTATTGTTTTTCATTTTAGTTTTTTCGTTTATATTATACCTGTAATTTTACATTTGATCGATATAAAACCGAATCGTGGCCCCATATTTTATTCTGAAAAAATGCGTACAAATTCTGTATTCAGTTTTATTTCTGGTTATATTTATTTGTCTGTGCTTTAGGCCTATAAACTTACCTACTTTCCTCTTACAATTTTCGGAAAGATGAATAGAATCTCACATCAGATGCTCGATCTAGCCGAATAAGCTGTCGTGTTAAAGGATTTCTCTATAATAAGTTTTCTTAAAATAAAAGAGGCCTTTAACAAGGTGGTCAGGTGGTAGGCGATCAGTTAGATCAGATGCTGAGAAGCCCATTTTATTATAGCAAATTATTGTCTGATGGCCGACTCCAAAAAGTTCTGACAAAGCACAACTCTTTCATGGAAGTGCACCGAAAGCTACCTTGCGTATCCATGGCCACTCAAGCACTAAATATTTTCTTTCATTTCACAATCCTTGGATTCCTAGGTAAAGGAATGCTTGCAAGCTCGGCTACGGTTCAATTTCATCTCCATGTGAACGTGCATGAACATCTACATTAAATAACAGAGATATCCCAAAACCTCGTACTATGACGTTCCGTCGCCATTATTTAATGAGAGGTTTAGAACTGATATATGCGTTAGGGAGGACTGGGTGATGAAAGCTGTTCGGAATCCTGTAGAAGTTAATTTCTTCACGGATGTTTTAATATCTTAATGATGAATCTGAATTTCCTAAAAAGGATATTTCCATTTTTATGGACAGTCGATGAAAGAATTGTCTCTTATCCATTTAAGAGATGGCATATAACTTTATACGAGGGCCAGGGCATATCAATATTACAGGATTCCAAATGAAATTAACTACATTATAAAAGCCCATTGGTTGGTTGCTTTTATTTTCATGAAATATTCACAATGGGAACGAGAATAGGCTGATGAAAGAAATACCCCTCCTATAATAATCAATTTTAGTACTTCGTCTGCTCTTTAATTCTAAGCGAGGATTCCCAGCCTTTTTCTAATCCACAATTCTTCGGTTTAATTGAAACACATTTGAAATACACAACCCGAGTGACTGGGAGACCATACTAGGGTATTTTTTTTTCCTTCCCTAGTTCCTTTGAACATGCAGCAGCAGGTTCGCTTTGCTGTAATTTATTTTAATACATTCATCAAGTGTGCAGCCTCTATGGCAATGATTTCCGCTTGAAAATTGGTTGGGATTTAGAAATTTCTTTAGAAATTCGTTGGTTTTATGATTATTTGGATTAATGTCGTGGAAGTTTTCTGTTACGCTGTTTTTAGCCACTAAACAAAGGCTACTAACGAGATCGTGGGCCTTATTGGGTTGGAGTAGTCATTATGTCATTTGTAAGAAATATGTTTAGCGCTTAGTCTAGTAGAACTTGTTTATCAATTTTTAAAATTCCACCATGGGAACAAATCGAACGAACAAATTTTCTTTTCAATCTCTTTGCTCGTAGAAATAGCGTAAAAAGTCTAAGTTAAATAATATTGTCTCTATATCTGCCAATATCTAAACGGCCGTCAGGGTCATAGCAAATGTAAATATGTCCACTTTCAAATGCTCAAGAAGTATTTAAACTACGAGAACGTGAACTGCGATCCGTTCAGAATTTGTAAATTACAACCGCTGCAGTAAAATTTTTGTTCGTCTTCTTCTATAGTACATTCTTGCTTTATTGCTTTAGTGTTTAGAGGCCCCTTCAGAAATGAGCGTTAGTATTGTAAACTAGTTTTGTTTGCCCCGGTTACACCCTACACTATCAATTGTGGGTTACTAAAGCCCATCACATTCCAATTATTTTTTACTTTTCATTTTCTTTTTTGTAGACGGTTAACTGATGGAGGTTGTAGAAAACCACACCAAAAGCTTTTATTAAACGAAGAGAAATACTTCTGCAAATCGTCAGTAGAAATTATTATAAATATATCTCTTCTTCTAGCTGCAATAAATGGAGCCCAGTCCAAAAAATTATTTCTGAACTTGGTAAATTAATAACCTAACTTTCAAAACGATCAACTGAAGAAAATAAATTCAAATTTAGGCAATTGCGGTCCAGATGTATTTTAAAGAGCTTCGCCCGCTGTTTGATTAGTTGAAAGACAGTAAGAATCCGTAATTGCGAAGACACTCGTACTTCTTATTTAAACATGATGGTTTTTCCTTGAAAGGTAAACCAGCTTATAAAAGATTCATAGTGTTTAATAACACTGTGCTTGAATTGCGAACTTTTTTTCGTGACAAGCTGGGCACCCAGGGGTAAACCTAATGCGAGTATGCTGAGTTCAACGGTGCTAGTCCCATTTCAAAGTTAGTCCCCATTTTTGAGATATCGCATTCGACAGTTTTTGGCTCTGAGTCAAAATATACCCTCATTTTCACGTTTATAGCTCTTAAACCATTAAGATTTTCGTTATGCTTTCTTCAGCAAAGTTGTTGCGCAGGTCAAGACCAACAACTTTGCCGAACATATCAAGACCAAAAAACCACATCTATTTTTTTTTGCTTTTCATTTCGACGAAAAACACTATTTTTATCATTTTTTATCATTTTGTTGAATTTAAATCGAGTAGAATCGATCGAATAAACATCGCATCGACAAATATAGATACAATAGATACTATTTAAAAGAAAGTTAAATCGATTCTGTTGATTTTATGGTGATTTTTGCTAAAAAAAAAAAATTCATAAAAAATTAACATTTTTCTTCTCTTTGACAAAACAATGGCGTGCCGTTGCGATAGTGGATAAAAATCCTGGATTTTTCCATCCCATCGTTTTAACCAATTACATCACGTAAATTATCACTTTGGAAGGCAGTCCAAACGAGTGACAAAAGAACCGACTGTGCTGGAAGTCAAACTCGTATATACGAGTTCGACTTCCAAAAAATTAGTTTTTCAGGTACAACTGCCCCAAAAAGTGTCTCAATTATTTTTTAACTAGCAAGTTATGATTGTAGACGTCAATACCAATTCAACGACACCTCAAACGTCCAAAATGGATGATTTTGACCAAAGTTATGACATTTGGAAATTGTTCTATGACGTCACGATATAATCTTGCTTTGGTATACATATATGTTTGTTTGTTTGTCCGTACTTCTTTCATTTGATCTCATATTTTCAGGGTTTGTAGTACTTGAAAAACTGAGTAACTTTTGTTCTACAACTTTTTGATTTAGCCACCATGTTGGCCGCGGCCAACCTCTGAAAGGCCATTTTTGGCCATTTTAGCCACGCCCACAGCGCTGAACTTATTTGACATACCCCGGACATATGTATATCGTTAGAAAGGTAATTGACAACTATCAAATAGCATACAAAAAAATTTCAAAAAATTAAGGTTGAAGGTCATTTTGGCCAAAAAACTGAAAAAAGCCAAATCGGCCGACCACATTCGGTCAAATTGCTAAAAAATAGCCCAAAAGCCATTTGTTCCGTACATGATTGAAAATGTGGTGATGAATGTCACTTTAGTCACAAAGCTGCCGCTGTGGCGCTGGATATAACATTTGGCAAATTGGTTGAATGGTCTTGGGCCATTTGTGAACAAACTGTAATTACCAATTTGGTCATTAAAAGGGAACTGGACTACAAGCGTTCATCGAGCAATCTTGTACGCTGTTAAAAGAACAGAAAAAAACTTAAAAATGTTGAAGTATTTAGTATCGATAAAGATGCTCACACTTTCTTGTTGAAAGTGATGCAGCCGCGCAAAAAATCGTTAGACACATCAAAAATCGTTAGACATCTTTTGCACCAAACCCAAATAATTGTGATACAGTCAACGACGAGGAATATACGATGTCTGTTATATTTATGAAGAAAGGTGAAGCCTCAGGTCTAGATAAAATTAAGGCTGAAGTTATAAATTTTCTGAATTATATAAAGCTAATTTTTCAAAATTTTGGAATGGTACCATGGGCTTACGTAAATTACCTGACAAATTAAATTATGGAGACTGACAGATATATTCCGTAAAAGAGTCAAAGCAAAAATATATTATGAGAGTATTCCTAGAAGTATCTCGAATTTTTGATAATATGTTGTTTACTTAAACGCACGCTTTATAAACGCCTAAGCAAGGGGTGTGCTCAAATCTGAATCCTGGCCCGTACCTCTGGAATATAGTATTTGATAGCAGTAGACAGGATGAAGTCTAAGAAAACGTGCTTCTCCGAAGTAAACTAGTAAAAATAAACATGTTCATTATGTTGAAAAGAGGCCCAATGATCTATGTGGTCTAAAACAAAATACTATGGTTCAAATATACGAGCCACCACTAGCATCGTGGTAAGACCTACAGACGCGCTAAATGGGCTTACAGAATAAACTGTGTTGGCTGGTATGCTGTTGAGCCTGATATAAAATAAGGAGTTTATAAAATTTTAACTTCAGGTTACAAATTCTCGGCAAATCAGTAAGGCTGGGGCCTATTATGAAACTGTTTCGTTTTCGGATTGTACGATAACACGAAAAAGCGGCCTATTAGGTAGAAAAGTATAAACAAATTACTATGAATAAAACCGACTATGGATTTGTTTCATAATAGACCTCTTAAATACCCTCCCCTCGTACATAAAGATATCTGTCACATACGAGTATAATTAGCATAGCAGATTGGCTATATAACTTCCTGCGAAAAACAGTTGCGACTAGTAGTCATACATAAAAAAATAGTAGACCACATCTTGATCGATTGTATCCATTTTTATGTGGTTTATTATGGTCACCCGTGGCTTTTATCACAATTTTATATTACTCCATACACTGTAGAATCGGATATAGTCTCGGTTTAGGTACCATTCCCGCTATTAAATACGTTCACGACAAAAAGTTCGAAGTTACACTTTACAAGTTTTCTCAAGTTTTTAGTTGTAATTAAATTTTGATTGCGAATGAATTTGAATCGTGTTAGTCTGTAATTAACTTTGTAAAGAGCTGTGGACCAGAAATGTCTTCTTTATTTCAGTTATTATTTTACCCACGTTTTTACATCACAATTCTTTAATTATTTAAATTCAATACACTCCAGTAATTCATTGAGGTTGAAAAATGCGGAATCGTTTGAAATTCTATCGACTTACCAAATTATGCTTCTTAAGTGCCCAACGCGCTATTTACTGCTACGCTAAATTAATTTACTAATTTAAAAAAAAATGTTTGAATTTAAATTGTGTGTTTTTAATTTTCATTTAGGTAATTGTTTTTTTATGGTTGTTAAGCAGTGCTTTAAAAAATTGTGTTGAAAGGTAAAATTTAGTTGAAATGCGTGAACAAAACACGCTCATTTAAAGCATTCGATCGAAAAAGTTGGAAAGATTCAGAACAAATCATTAATAATCGGTTGAAGAGTTAAAAACTGTTTCAGAATCGAAATTTAATAAAAAAACCTACATATTTTTGCACTAACGTGAATTATGTGATGTATACATATTATATTTTTGGTATATAGTTATGTAACAATATATTACGTAAAAATCATAAAATTATAGTAAATTTGGTGAAGGGGCCTTGTGTTTGTAAAAAGAAGATAAATTGTAAAATTTGGATTTGTACATCAAAAACAAAAACTTTTGAAATGATATATTTTAATTATTGCACATTTTTTATTATTTTTATTTTCTTTTTTTTATTTCTTTGTCTATTTATTAAAACGATTAACGTACGACACGCAACCTTATCAGAAAATGGTCCTAAAGATGTGTCAAGGAAACGATTTTCGGAAAAATTCCGATTTTTCGCATCAATGGTCAAACAAACAAATCGGTTCAGTAAGAAACAGCCGGAATTGATTTATAACGCCTCGGGGAAAGAGAATTACGATAGTAGCGACTATTTGAATAATTGCGACACATCACAAAGTATTAACAGCGGTAGCAATAATAATCATCATAATAGCCAAGAATCCTGGAATAATTTAAAAAATCGCAGCTATTCAAAAAATAAAAGTGTTTTGGTTACGAGTCGAGAGCACAGCAGCTGTACCAGTAGCAATTCAAGTAGCAATAATAACAATAATTCAATAAAATCGTTTAATTTGGATTCAACTGCAAATAAACATAGTAAATATTTTGGTATAACGAATAAGTCGGGCACTGAGATGACGGTCTGTAACGGTGGAATAAGAAAACTGGATAAAAATAATAATAATGTGACTATACGACGTCGTTTACCAATTCGTCAAGCTAATATGTCTGAGTCAAAGCTCGCCACACTAGATGAGATTGGACTTGACAAGCATATTCGCAATGCAATTTCTGATAAGGAGTTCGCGATGGCGGATATTGAATTTAACAATATTTTTCAGAATATCGTTTTTGAAAAGGAAGAGCTCGCGATGGCAGAGTCTGAATTTAATAAAATATTTCACAATTGTATTTCTGATAATGAAAAGTATAAAAAACCTTTTCAATATAAACATAATAATAACAAGTCTGCAGCAGAGCTCAAGATAACGAGACCACTAAAAAATATTGTGGAGAAGGAGTTTTATGATATTATGGAAACAGAATAACAAATAGTAATATATTCATTCTTTTTTTACTTTATTATTTATTATACACTATGTAGTTTTATTTTGGTGACGGTATTTGTAGGTATTGTTTATTTAGAAGATTATATGTATATTGATACTCGTATGTATGTGATTGGATAAGCAGTAGTTAGAAAATGTATATAATGTCAAATGCAAGTACGTGGGTTGTGTCGATGAAATTAGTCGATGAAGTGCGTCGTGCACAAGTTATACGGTTTACATAAGGGCTTAACCTAGTTAGTTCTTAATTGAAACTTTCTATTTACCTAAAAGACTAAGGCTAGTTTCGCTGGGCTCTGCGATCAATTCTTAGAGATTCCAGATTCTGTGGTTTAGTAAGATCAGTTGCTAACTCAAATTAATTTCGATCATCTCTCTGCGATCGAAAAATTCTCATAATTCCCCGATCTTGTGGATTAGTAAGGTCAGTTTCTTAAATCAAATGATAATTTAAAACCTCTTCGTTTTCGATCGCCTCGGTAATAGTAGGAGCCGAATTCCAGAATTTCAAAAGTTTAAACTCAAATTTTGTGTTACAGTCAATGATATTATCTTTCAAAAACAAGATTCTTAGAGATTTCCGACTATGTATATTAAAGAGTACGATAAAATGCTAAAACCACTTCGGCCATGTTTGTGCAATCGTAGAGGAGTCGAGTTAAAAAATTTCTTAAGTTGAAGAATTTTACTTTTTACACTATTTGCCGTAGGCACTTGGCGAAACACACTTACACTTAATAAACACATTTTATTAAACATTTGTTTTTTATTTCGCAAAATTATATTTTTTGAATATTTTCAAAAAATTTAAAAAATCACTCGATCGATTTCGATTTGTTAGGTCATCATCAGGAGTATCTACTGATTTGTAAAAATAAAAATTTAGTTAGCAGAAAGCAAAAAATAAATAAAAGAAGGAGGGACAAAAATAAGCAATAAAAATTAAGCTATGGATCGCCCAGGTAGGCGTTTAGTCCGATTGGCAACGAAATCGTGCCGATTTCTAACTTTGACTCAATTTTTTTTTTTACAAATAAGTAATATTTCTTTATAAAATGAACTGCAATAGAAATTACATATATAAATTAAATTTACGTACAGGAGAACATAGGCATTCCTTTTTGTAGCAGGAACATGATAGGCCGGCACAATTGAATAAGGAGCCGACTGTAACTTAGGCAGTTTTTTAGTCTTGTTGTAGTTCAATGCTTAATTTCCTCAGGTTTAGTTAGACCTGTATTTATAGAGATCTGTTGATATTTCTCACAGTATTTATTTCTCGTAACCTGAACATGACCTGGTGTAAGCCTATTATTTTGTATGTAACAGTGTCTACTGTCAGATCGCTCGCGGGGGTCCAATTGTTTTAGCTCGCTTCTTTCTAATTTAGAACGATCAATAGAAATTGTGTGTAGTTAGTTCTAATTTATTTGGCTTCCGATGTTAGTTGCAATATTTCAGTTATTTTGATTTACAAATGAGTAACAATGCAAATTATGATTTTATATATAAAAAACACGCACAATATATTGTGTTTTAAAATAACACGCACAATATATTGTGCGTGTTATTTTTGAATTTATTGATTAAAGGGGGATTATAAAGCGCTTAGGTGCGTCGCAATTCTGGCTCACAGAAACACAATTCTTTCCTAGTTTTTTCTAGACTGTTTAATTATATCTATGATCATTGGAAATTATCTACAAGTCTTGAGTAAGAATATTACAGTTGGTTTAATCGGAGGAATTCGCGGTTTGGGGTTAGACTTAGTTTTGATGTCTTTACAAAATCGTGGTAATTTTTCACTTATTTCGATACTCGAATTGCTTTAGTCGCGTTGGACCTTTACATGTAAAATGTAATAAAACAAAACTTTTTTGTGATTTCGTCTAAAAATGAATAATGAAAACGCGTATTCCATTGTTAATCAATAATTTAAAGTTTCGCCAATTTCGACTGCGTGCTGAATATATAATACGAGTACCAAATAAATTATATATGTATACTAATGGCGAATGGTATAACTTTCTATAGTAAACTTGCGAACTACTATGATTCATGTTCAAATTGCAGTTTTCGGAAGATATTGATAAGTTGGCATTACAAACTTTCCAAAGAAAAATATATTCTTGCTTTTTCTGTGTTTTATGATTGATAGTTATAATTTACATACATTTATCAATATATTATACATATTATACCCCCAAATTTAATGCTGAATAATTCAAAGTGATTTCGAATATATCCGCCCCTAAGGCCATTTAGTTGTGGTTTCAGATAACACGGAATATATTAGAATCGCCGAACAATTATATAATGCTCTTTCCAAACATCCCTCCATTTTTATTTTATTTTTAAAGCTAAATTTTTTCGATGAAGTTTTTGTAACTGAAGTAATATCACAGTTTCGATCTGGGGCGGTATGTTGTACCATCACTTTGAATCGAAATTCGAAAAAAGTTGAATGGCGCATGGCGGTATGTTATATCATTTTCGAATCGCGATAAATGATAAAGTTTCATCATTTAAAACCAAAGTAATAATAAATGTAGCTGACACTTCATTCTAGAAAAAGTATTGCAAGATTAAAAAACGATAAAAGTCAAAAATGATACAACTTTCACTTTTTCGATTCGACTTTTTTCGAAGTGATGGTACAACATACCGCCCCTGATAAGAACATGAAACAATTCAATCTGATCGGTCTATAGAGATGAGATTATGGCGACTGAATATTACAACACAATGATCACACTTTGTGTTCTATATATGTAGAACACCCGTGTATCATGGAACTCTAGTGAATTATATGATAACTAACTACATTTATTCTTACAAACTTTCATCTCGCTCACAACTGGTTTGTAATTTATGTGTAAATTTATATTACATTTATATCGTAATTTTAGTTTAAAAATTAACGTTAAAATCACCATTTCAGTTCGATTTTTTAGCAGTAATATATGATACACAAATATATGAAAAATCGAATCAACATGCTAGTTTTGGAAGGCGTTGGTAGATGGCGGCATAGTAACGGGTGATTTTTTTGTGGTTAGGATTTTCATGCATTAGTATTTGACAGATCACGCGGGATTTCAGACAAGGTGTCAAAGAGAAAGATGCTCAGTATGCTTTGACATTTCATAATGAATAGACTTACTAACGAGCAACGCTTGCAAATAATTGAATTATATTACAAAAATCAGTGTTCGGTTCGAAAAGTGTTTCGCGATTTACGTCCGATTTATGGTCTACATAATCGACCAAGTGAGCAAACAATTAATGCGATTGTGACCAAGTTTCGCACTCAGTTTACTTTATTGGACATTAAACCAACCACACGAATGCGTACAGTGCGTACAGAAGAGAATATTGCGTCTGTTTCTGAGAGTGTTGCTGAAGACCGTGAAATGTCGATTCGTCGCCGTTCGCAGCAATTGGGTTTGTGTTATTCGACGACATGGAAGATTTTACGCAAAGATCTTGGTGTAAAACCGTATAAAATACAGCTCCTGCAAGAACTGAAGCCGAACGATCTGCCACAACGTCGAATTTTCAGTGAATGGGCCCTAGAAAAGTTGGCAGAAAATCCGCTTTTTTATCGACAAATTTTGTTCAGCGATGAGGCTCATTTCTGGTTGAATGGCTACGTAAATAAGCAAAATTGCCGCATTTGGAGTGAAGAGCAACCAGAAGCCGTTCAAGAACTGCCCATGCATCCCGAAAAATGCACTGTTTGGTGTGGTTTGTACGCTGGTGGAATCATTGGACCGTATTTTTTCAAAGATGCTGTTGGACGCAACGTTACGGTGAATGGCGATCGCTATCGTTCGATGCTAACAAACTTTTTGTTGCCAAAAATGGAAGAACTGAACTTAGTTGACATGTGGTTTCAACAAGATGGCGCTACATGCCACACAGCTCGCGATTCTATGGCCATTTTGAGGGAAAACTTCGGAGAACAATTCATCTCAAGAAATGGCCCGGTAAGTTGGCCACCAAGATCATGCGATTTGACGCCTTTAGACTATTTTTTGTGGGGCTACGTCAAGTCTAAAGTCTACAGAAATAAGCCAGCAACTATTCCAGTTTTGGAAGACAACATTTCCGAAGAAATTCGGGCTATTCCGGCCGAAATGCTCGAAAAAGTTGCCCAAAATTGGACTTTCCGAATGGACCACCTAAGACGCAGCCGCGGTCAACATTTAAATGAAATTATCTTCAAAAAGTAAATGTCATGGACCAATCTAACGTTTCAAATAAAGAACCGATGAGATTTTGCAAATTTTATGCGTTTTTTTTTAAAAAAAAGTTCTCAAGCTCTTAAAAAAGCTCTTAATAGTTTAATAATAATTTTTACATAAAATTACGATATATATATATATATATATATATGTATGTAATGTCAATATGAAATAATAAAATATTATTGATAAATGTAATTATAATTATCTCACTGTATGACGCCATCTATCGACATTTAGTCTTACTGCAATTTCGCAATTTTACTATAGAAATGTATACCAATCGCCACCATTATGTATAATTTATTTGTATAATACGACACTATGTAGTTTTGAGAATGTTTAATACATAGCAGTAGCTATCACAAATTTCCTTGTTTTGATATTTGTTCACTTTGTAAAGCATACATTTAGGAATAAAAAAAAAAAAAAAAAATTTAGGGATTTATGTAAATTATAACAATTTTGAATATAATTTCATAGAATACGGGTTTCTAAACATATTGTAAATTCGTAGTTTGGGTGGAGGAAATCATTAAGAAACATAACTTGTAGAGTTCTCTCATTTTGTAGTTTCATTAGCATATTCTCTGTTTGTAAATATGAAAATTGTGTTGAAATTTGATGGCCACAAAATAATAAACGCTTGTAATAACGAGTTTGTATATAACTAGAAACTTAAATTTGACCTGAAATCGCTTTAATCTGAAATTTAAAAATTAGCGTGCTTCTAATAAATTCTAAAATTTCAACACTAAGAAAAGCTTATCAATTTCATTTTATCAGTAGTATTTAGTTTTAAATAATTTATATTTCAATTCTGCATTTATATTAAATAAATAAATTTCCATTTTTTTTATTTCCTTTTAGAAACAATCAATAAATCTCTATCGACGTCATCAATTGGTAAGGAGGCGGCGGCCATCGGCAGTAGCCCTAGTGTTCATAATGAAGGTGGTAGCGGCGGTGGTGTATTTAAACCTAAAATGGGATGTGTTGGACTTTTTCCATCTGCTCTAAATTCAGAATTAAAAAATCGTTTGAAAAAATCGACACATGCCTCGGTAGCAAATTTAAAGAAATCAAAATCAAATATATTAGATTCAACAACATTTAGTAGTAATAATGATAATAATAATAATACTAGTTTAAATAGGAATAATAATAATAATAAAGAAATTAATAGTAGTCATGATAGTTCTAGTGATTCCGATAATGTTATTGTACCGTCAAAAAATTTAGCGCAAGCTTTACGAAATTTATCATCATCATCGACATCGTCGGCATTTGCTGGTGTCGATAATACAGTAGATAGAATAAATAATAATAGTAATAGTGATGATGCAAAATCGTTGATTAGTAGTTTACAAAATTTTGATAAAACAATTAAAGAACAAATTCAGCAACAGCAGCATTCATCAACAAGTGAGGGTGAAAGTTCGGGTGGTCGTGAAATATCGGAAATCATAAAAAATAGTGCAATTGCTCGACGCAAAAAATATAGTGATGGGTAAGTTTAAGACTCACTACTATTCTATATAAAGCTTTTTTTGTTTAATACATACTATAACGGATCAAGTACTAGTTTTTGATTTCTTTAAAGGTAATTTGTAAGCTTTTAATTATTATTTTATTTGTTTTACGCTTTTTTTATATATATATTTTAACAATATTTTATCATGTTAAGTTTTGTTATAATTATTTATGAATATAAAAAAATTATTGATTACATTTTTTTCGAAATGTTTTTGTTTTGTTCTTGTGTGTTTCAAAGGATGAATAAAAATTATATTTTGTTATTGATTTTTACCTGAAAACAAATGTTAGTATTATTTATTTGAATTCGCAATTATTATTCTCCTTTACTTCAAAGCGATGCTTTAGTTAACTAAATTAATTACGATTGTTTTTTGAACTTTTCATTATCTAATCTGAGTTAAATTTGTTATTAATTATCTGTTCGTAAGCGATACATTCAATATCGTAAAAATTATAGTACGCATTTCAACGAAATTCTTTTACTATAAATTATTTTACGATAAATTGTTTTTCTTAACTGTGAACCCTAAATGCAGATCAATTAAAAATTGATAATTCATCTAATTACGTGGCGTCGACATCATACGATATGCTTTCATAAATTTCGCTTTCGATTCTTTCTGAGCGCGTCAAATCAACTAAACTTACTCAATAATATTAGAACAACATGTCAATATAATAACAGTTGCGATGTTAAGAAATTTTTTATGTAGGACTCTTTCTACGCAAAAAATAACTTCTCAGATTTTTTCAGATTAAATTAGTTTTCTTAAATATGTATGTATATATGTCTGGAATGAATCGTGCTTGACAACCCGGCGATGCCGCTTTGGTAAACACAACAAGAGGGTCGTTTGAAGCGACATAACATAAAAATTAATAGCAACATTACCCTAAAATATTTCATTTATCTTTAATGGATCAAACTAGTTGGTAGCACTAAATGCTATCGATAAAATTATAAATAGACTCTAAAAAAAATTTGGCGATTGAGATAATTGGCGGTATATCTCTAGCATAATAAAATGTTTTTTTTTATTACAAACGAAATTTAGTTATCAGTTTTTCGTTTTAAATAAAAATTTTAATATATTTGAAAAAAAATTAACAATGATAATGAAACAAATAATTATGTCTTCTAGAATTCGCTTCTTAATTAATTTTATAAGGCTAATCGAGTTGGTGCCTTTGAGTTTGAGAAGTTCATGACAGAAACGATCACCGATGAGTCAAAAGTTTGTTGTAGAGTTTGGATACTTCAGAAAGTAATAAAACATTTTTGTTTCGACACGCAGAATATTGACTTCGCTTCACAGAATTTTACACTATGCCCTTTTTGATAGAAAATTTTTTTTAATCATATATTTATTTTGCTACGCTATCGATTCTGTTCAGCTCAAGTTTCAGCTTACGCAATGACTCTTCTTATACATTTTGGGATATTCGGACGATTTTATGAAACTGCTGCTACAACAATAACTTATTTACCATTGGTTTTTATGCCATTGATGATATGGCTTTCGTTTAGCAAATTTAGTTGCAAAAGTAAGGAATTAGCATCCGTATACTCATTTTAATAATTTTCATCAGCCATTTCAGTTCATCTCGGTGAGACACATTTCCCGACTTCTCGGTAGTTTCAGCTTCTCCGTTCAACATATTCACGTTGAGCATATGCCCATTTGTTACACTCTGCAGCATCCATCAACTTAAAAAAAAACCCGTTATCGTTCTTAAGATTGTCAAAAATCTGTTAAACATTATAATTGAAATTGGTTATGGAAGCGGGTTACGGAAATAGATTACCATAGCTTATGGCTAACACTTTTTTCCTTTATCTACAGTTTAGAAGCATAGGGCCGTGACTTGCAAATTGTTTCTATTTTGCTAGCAACGTTCGTTTCCACGTTACAGCTGATCGTCCGCTTTTCTTTTCCCTTGTGGGTTCCATTCCAGAGGCTTTTTTTATGTCGGTCGGTGACTTCTTCAGCGTGTGACTAATATATCTCCCCTTGTTGCGCTTTCTTATTTCGGCCCTAATGACTGCTAGGAGCTCAACATTTGTTATTTGGTTCGGTCAGACACACTAGTATTCTCCAAAAGCATTTATTTACAAACCTGTAGCTTGTTCTTGAGTTTCCATAACCATCTGATGGGCTTTTTATTTAAACTTTTTAAGCGGGGGTCTATAAATATGTCGCGAATATAGGTCTGATGCTGTTGCTAGTTTCAAGAGAGATTTCAAATTATGGCCAACTAACTATGAATATGATTATACTATATGTATAATCCCAAGCGGATGTAACTCCATCCTGCAATTCGTCTTACTTTTTATATTTTGTTTATACTAATAGCTTTCTTAACTGTACCTCATATGTTTTGAATCGATTCTAGATTGGGACATTGGGCTGGCCACTGCTCTACATTATTTCATAATCATATTTTCATTTCGGATAATGAGTGATTAATTCGTGAAATTTTTTCCTTGTCACCTCCGGGAATCGAACTCGGGACCTCCGGTAGCTGAAACAAGCATGGTGACCACTGTGCCACGCAGCGTATTTTCAATATATTATCCGATAATATTTTACATAGTATATAAAAGTGAACAACCGCATTCATCTTCGGATTTATCTATTATATTGGCTCAGGTCCTTACAATGAAAAACAATTAATACAAAGCCCTGTCATAATTGTTCCGCCGCCATGCTTAATGATTTTCTTCTACGTTTCTACCGAACATAAGATCGGTCATCAGAACCAAAGAGATTTTCTTTTGTTTCATCAGAGCATAACACCGTTTCCCACTTGTTCTTATCTATATTTGCACGTGTTTTGTGTAATTTTGAATTACACGTTTCGTTCGGGACTGTACGTTTTATTTTTTGATAAAAATAGAACTTGCTAGAATCTTTTTAATTTCAGTGGAGGTCATAAAAATAGTTTCGTGGGATTCCCGCATTATTAAAACGTATTAATGCGGGAAACGAATTTTTGGCTTTGATTGCATTTCATACTATACTGCGCGATCTGTCAAAAATTCTTGCAATTTCCGAAACGAGATTTCCTTGTGATTTTAGATCAGATTTCTTTCTGATTTTTCCCAATTTCCTTTTCTTCATTATAATTTATATATTAATATTTAGATTTGAACTGCGCTTCATTATTTTGTTGCCTTTTTAATTAATTATTCGACGTGTATTTCGCCATCTTCAAATTAATCAGGATGTCCTATTACTTTGAACACGAAAAAATATGTTTGTTATTATTTTCGGTGATTTCTCAAAATTTATAAAATTATCTATTCACACATTTAGCATTTTTTTAATAAACTATATTGGAATCTTAACCAGCAAGATGTAATTATAAATTTTTGGAAGGAATTCTCGAAATTTACAATAAATGGAGAAATGACGTACTGTCCTTTTGTATTGAACGCCACTGTAGGTAAAATCAGTTTATTTTGCCTTCGGCTCCACTTCATCTCCTCCATCAGATGAGTTTTCGTTTTTAGTACTGTGGTGTATTAATATAAATTAGTAATATCCCTTATGTGATTGGTTTTGATGCTAATGCTTATTTAACAGTGAAGTAGTTCGGATTGTAAAAAACCATTTTTGATGTGTCCATCTTAAAAAACTAAAGTTAAGAATTTTGAGGAATAACTCTAAAATATTAGTGTTCAATCTAATTGGGTTGTTATGAAGTTCTTTTTCAAAGCTCGTTGTTTATCTCGCTGAACTTTTTCATGAATTTCCTGCCATTCAAGGTCGTTTGCCCCAACTGTTCCAGGCTTGTATTGCTTTTGGGTTCGTTTTCCCAGTGATATGAAAGAAAATTTCTTTCAATACATAGGTTCTGCCATCAAAAGTATTCTTTCCAATCTGTCTGTCATTTGTCCTTAAAGCGGGGTAAGCTTGAATAAAGCGAGTCTGGAAAATATTTTTTCTTGCAATTTGAGAAATTTATAGTTATATCTTTTAATTTTTCATAATATAGAAACTAATATTTTAGTTTAAACACTTGAGTGATTTGCCCGAGCGTGAATTGGGCGCGTAATTCGGTTGTTTTTTGATTTGCCCGAGTCTTGCTCGGGCAAAGTTTGTTTTGTAACTTATTTGTTGGTAATTTCCAACTAAATTCCAAATAAATTTCCATTTATTTTCTAAAGAAATGTAAAAAAAAACTGACAATTTATGGACACACTTTCACAAAAAAAGCCATCACTTAAGTGGTTAAGTACCATAACAATTAATTTGCACGGAAATACAGGTAAACAAACAAAATATGTACGCTCATATATTTTTTTTTCGAAATAACCATATTTAATATTTTGTAGTTTCTTTTGCTCGTATATGCAATCGCTGCACTAATGCACAATACTAATGCTTAGTTGGCGCGGTGAATTAACTGATTAGATCAATGACTATATAAGATAAGTTTATTGATCATTTGTAGACAAAGAAGTATAGGCGAACTGTCGGTCTCTTACTTTTTGGGCAGATAATTACAGGTATAGACAGTAAAACCAATTGGACCTATTTGATTGAAGACAAACTTGAAAACGATACTGGCATTGATTATATGTTCGACCACTATTATTGTATTACAATCCATTTTATTCTTGTGCCGCTGTAATCTTTCATTCTAGGTTCGGCTTATTCCGTTGTTTTGACTAAGATCCATAGGGGTGCAGTTATAGGGCAAAGCAAAATTTACTTACTTTAATTCGTACACTTTCGGTGGTTTATCAATTGCGAGACTTCTCTACAGAGGTATAAGAGTCACTAGTGCTTTTACTAATGGTCCTCAATCGAGTTCTGTTGCGGTTGTTCAATACGCATTGTATGATCATCTAGTAGTTTAAATATATAGTATACTGATTTTTGTGCGTGAATTAATAGTGTCCACACGTTGTATGGTTGAAGCTTCTAATAAGCTCGCTTATTCAACTAGCAAGATTATTCTGCACAGACAGTATATTTGTGTTCGATTCGTTGAAAAGTCCTACCACCAATCCAAGTTGGGGGTTTGTTTCACCAACAGAGTTACGGTCATATCATACGGTGACCTCGATTTCGATTATCTCGTCAGTTGTCCAGTCTTCAACGACGTGCGGTTGCAAGTGTTCAAATCTAAAGTATTTGTCAGTTTTCTTCTCTGCTTCGCATTTTCTGCTAACAAATTGATGGAATAAACTGTTATGCTGTCTAACTGCTAAATAAATTCCGAACGGAATATTTACATTTTCGCTCGAAAATTTTGTTAGGCGAATCTGTACAAGATTCCGGTTAACTGAAAGGAAACAATTATCTCGAATTTTGGAATTTCATAAAATATCCTTTTACTCCTCAAAATCTGGAATAGATAAGTATTTCCCTTTTTCCTAAGGCCAAAATAATTCCAACTGTTGCATTAATTATTACTATATGTTACTGCACGAATTTTACTATAATTTCACATTTTGGGAAAAGTGTCGTTTGTATTAGCCTCCATGTCTTTTACGGTAGAAAATAAACGATTGTAATTTTTGATTCAGAATAACTAGTTTGAATATTTTGCACAGATTAACGGTAGTTAGATCGGTAATTTCGTGAGGCGGTCAATGCAATTGGGTAAGATGAAATTATTCGGATTAGAATTTATCTTTATCTCGAATTTCGATTTCTCACTGAATATTTCATAATTGTTTGTTTTCGAGATATTTTTTTAGTACTACATAGTTCTAAACCCAGAAAAATATTACATGAATTTGTTTATTTGTTTGAGGTTGACTGCCAAATAACCTTTTAATTCCATTTATCTTAAATCTATTATCTATCTATTTTAATGTTCTAAATAGCAGTATCAAGTATAAATAAAGTGGAAATAGTATACATTTTGTAATTCGCCTTGAATGCTTAACCAAAAAGAGGAAATGATAAAATATTTTAGACATCGTACGAAATTAAGAGGTTATAATATGTGATCATTGCAATTATTATGAAGGTGCTTTATTGACGAACTGTCCTGTTTCTGGAACAGTGCCACTCACATTGTTATTTAGGGGATAGCGTTACTCGCAAGACTCGATTCTTATCTAACTACAGTCACTGACTAAAAAAAAGTCTTAGATAAGACTTTTTGTTTTTGTTTTGAGATCTTAATCGGCCGTTTCACATTTTGATTTTTTCGTCGTGATTCTTTCCTTTCTTCCGTCGTTTCCTTCCCCTTCACCTATAAACTGTTGTAAAGGAGAAGGAAACGAGGAAAGAATCAAAGTGTGGAACGACGGAATTGTGTCACGTGGTATTCTGCATATTCGTATTCTAGGCTTAGTTAGCAATTTTGCATTGATTCAAAAAAAGGCTTACGCAAGACATACAAAATTGGTGATCTTATTGGTTACAGTTTGACATTTCCCTATAAATTGCATTACCCTCGAACATAGAAATTGAATGAATGAACGGTAGTAATGAAAATTAAATTACTTGAAACATTAAAATAATGTTTTTGGTTATTTTAACATTTCTGTATCTTATCAAAATATTAATTTGTCAGAAATATTCTTCATTTTTCACTGAACTTCCATTTTAGTGTTATTGTGTGTGATTTGTAATTTCTGATTAGGGCTACCACATAAAATTTGTTAAAAATACGTAGAATCACAGGCAGAATCATGAATATACGGATATTTGAGATAGTATTGATTTTTTAAATGTTTTTAACATGCTTTAAATGTACACCATGGGGCCTCAGTGTGCTGACGTAGCTACGCACCAATTATCGGGTAAAAGTGAATTTTAAGTAAATTTTTCTGGAAATTTATTTATTTTCAAAAAGTTCTATGGCAAACTAATCGAAAAATCTGCTCTAAAATCAATTTTACCTTAGTACCCGATTTATAGCTAACTATTAGGCAGCCAATATTGCAGCTTGCATTTTTTGATGATTTGTGTAGCTTCTGCGAGTTTTGAATTAAAATCAACTTAAGGTCATTAGCTGTTTAGCTGTTGTTTCATTGTTTAACATATTTTACTGTATTGTATTGGCTAGAACCAGTTTGCAAAGATTCATACAAATTATCCGGATTTATTTTGAATGTCTCAAAATACGTGATTATTAAAAATACGTACTTTATTTATGCTGTTAAATATTAACGTGAAATTTGTTAAATATTAACGTGATTAGTTGTAAATAACTTGGCTATTTAATAAAAATAAATGTCGTAAATAAAATTTCACAGATTTCAAACAGTCTTTGGAGAGTTTCCGCAATATGCTATTATGAACTTTTTCGATTTCGATTTTTTCGATATCGAGAAAATTTGCCCTATTATGAACCTTAAAAAACGTGTGAGATAGCCCCAAACATTTTCTATTGTGTTTAATACTGGAAACACATGTGTAGAATTATACATGCATGCAATCCCGCACGACGTCTCTATTTCTTATTTGACTATGCATCCGTCGGTGTTGACAAAATGAAAAAAAATAAAACTAATAATTTTCGTCAACTTCATGCTACCATAAAGCAAAATATACATAAGAGGACTCATGTAGAGATTCCGAGGTTAATCTATTTTATATTTGGCAATCTGTATAAGCCTAACAAGAACAATGAACTATAAAATAACTATGCTGATTTGTTTATAAGATATGTGTTTATGGATTAAATATAGAAAAAAATTAAATTTGAGTATATAAATACATTAAAACTATAAAATAAGATTAACCTCGGAAAAACAAGCTTAAAAAATTTGCACTACTTGATTTCTCTTACATATTTATTGCTCTATGATGCTACATTGTTTATTGTTTTTCACTTTTGACACTAAATTTTGTCAAGATGGAGGAGAAAATTATAGAATTTATAAAAAAAAACAATTTTTATACGATAAAGACATAGCTTGCTCTAACTTTAAATAAATAATGCCGCACACAAGTGTCAAAAAATTATGGTCATGTGTTTTACGTGCAGATCTGTATGCGGGGCTGCATGCAGAAATTCTGCACTTCTGTTTCAAGCATAAGTCCGGTGAATATGGTGTCCAACGCAAAAGCTGGACAAGTTGGCTTGTGATGTATGTCTTTACAACGCGAGCTGTGTGTATTGGCGCGTTATTTTTTCGGATAATCCAAGACTGTGGTGTAAAAAGGTGATGGATTTTAGGGGAAACAGATTAAATAATCCAGAGATTGCACCCGAGACCATTACGCTTCTTATCTACTTTGGTGGCGATTCAAAACAACTTCATCTTTCCTAAGGTTGTGAAAATAAAACTAATATCCATCTGGTCCATCCAGGTTAATTTTTGCCGGTAATGCGTTCTTTTGCGAATTCCAATCGTTTCTGCTTCCGATCATCATTCAGTGGTGGCTTTTCTTTAACTTTACCCTCTTCAGATGTTTTGCACTTAAAATAGCATGGCGGACAGTTGATTTACTGGCATTAACACCAGCTTGAAGGGCAATTTTTGGTCGAAAGAGCCGAATTGGAGGCTAATCTAACAATTTTTCGCCTATTCGCTTATCCTGAGGTGTAAGTGCCGTTGAAACCCTTCCTTTATAATTACCTCCATAAGATTTTGGATCTTTCAAATAATTTAGTATGGCTTCGTGACCTCGTACGATCCTACGAGCTACAGGACGGCCTGAAAGCCCTTCCTCACTTCATGAAGATACACATTTATTTTGGCACTTTCTGATAAAGTTTAACACTTTTCTTACCCATTGATTAAAAACTGAATAACAAAAATATTAATTTTTATATTCACTTTCAAACTTTAACAAAATAAACTATTCAGATTCATGAACAATGATAATATGTTTGGTGGCGATAATCAAATGAACCGAAACAAAGTTTCTGACTCATTTTTCAAAACAAAACAAAAAACACAGTTATGTTGAGATCTACGATTTTTGCTTTTTGCTCTTTCTTTCTCTATTTCACAATTTTTTCTATCTCACACATCGGCTGGAACTTCACTTTTGCTTCTTTTGATTGAGTGGCGGTACTCTATTGAACCACACTGTATATAAAATAAAAATGGTGTTATAAAAAAAATACGATGTAAGTTTTATTATAATTATTTACATTTGAGGTTGAAGCAACAATGAATGTTCAAGCAAGCAATGTCGAAACATTTACCCGAAGCGAAGGTTCAAAACGGCAACAAAGAGCACAGATAACAATTAATAGAAAAATCATATAGAAACTGTAAAAATGCTTCGTAAGCAACAAATCCAATTGCAGGAAGCATATTACAAAAGTTGTGTCGTGTTCCAAAAACCGAATAGAGTTCTCTTTCATTACTTATATTACAAAGGCTTGTGCAATCTGTACGTAAACGTGGTTTTATGTACATTGGCGTCACATCATCTTCAGAGTCTTCATCAATAGAATGGGCAAAAAACCGATACTGTCCATATTCAATCTTTAATAAATTGTTGAAATGTTTCACACAAATGAAAGAAAATATTTTTTTATTTTACTTAATTTTAATCACACACTACAACGTACAAGCGAAGAAAATCGAAATCGAAAAATTTCATAATAAAGCAAATTCGTGTCGAATCAAATTTTTTCGATATCGAAAATATCGAAATCGAAAAATTTCATAATAGCCCCTCAGTTTTAAGACGGATTTGCGAGAATACTAGTTAAGACTTTGGCAAACAGTCTTACAGAGTACATGACTTCGGAAATAAAAAGTATCATATTCGTTTCCGAACTCAAAACCAATCAAATTTCGTGAAATTCTATATGCCCCGCCTACTAGTTCAATACTCGAGTTGAAATATTTGTAACTTTGTTGTTGTTTTAATACATTCAGTACGATACCATGATATTTTTTCCGAACTAACTCCCGATGTCATGTACTACTGCTAGAATGAGATAGATACAGTGTGTAAATTCATCAATTGGCGCCTAAATGAGGATAGCTTTAGGTCGTTTCACTTTCTGTATATAGAAATTTTATATAATTTTAGTAGGTAATTTCGGTTAGAAATAATTTTGGTAACACTGCAATCGACCTTTTTAAGGCGAATAGGTAAAGGCGAGTAAACACGGCAAAAAATTGTATGGCAATAGAGTTCATGTTGCTATTAATGTACGAAATAAAAGTCATGAGTGCTAAACATGTAAACAACCTATCGAAGCAAATTAATTTAAATGAGTTTCTTTGTACTTTCCTTGATGCCAAATTTATTTGGTTTATTTTGTTAATTACGTGGGTTTTCATGGGCCGCCTCACGAGTTTTGTAATCACCTCTGGTTTTTGATTGAGCAATTAAAATCAAAGTGTCATTATCCCAAATGAGGTAAGTAATTGATATACATAATATGTCTAGAGTCTAGACCTCTTTCACTGAACGTAATTTACTATGAATAAATTCACACCTGTGAATAAGGTAAGTGAGGTAGTGTATTGTTTAAAAATAATTATGTTATGAAGCACTAACCATAACATTTAATTAACAATGACCTTCCTCTTTCATAAACACATGTTCGAGATTTATTACTTTCTGTTTTTTTTTTTTTTACAAATTAATTGTCTTATTACACAAATATTATTATTTCTTAAATGTATAACAGCATATTAAAATGATCTTTTGTTTTTATTTCTTACAACATTTTATACGGAGCATGTATTTATTATTACAGAAAGTAAAATTTATTTGTGTTATTACGATTAAGCCTAACTAATTAATACAAAAATCGTTACGTCACATATACAATTATTACGTGTATTAAAAAATAAAGAAGCACCACCAACTTAAGATTTTTGTAAGAAACGACAAAACTAAAATTTATGCAGATTTAGAATATTTAGCATTACGAGAAAGTGCTACTAAGTACCTGGCACAAATTTCTCATAAAATACCGAAACTACAGAAACTACGTATTCATAATTATGTTGGTACGAGTACGATATAATAACTCAGTATATAAGTTTACAAAAGACATGGAAATTGAAAATTGTATTTTCTTCTGTGCTTATAGTGGAAGTATACGTGGTAAGATAAGGCAAAACATGTTTTTGAATTAAAATATAAGATTACGTACGTGAAAACTCCTTATGTGTAAGATTGAATATTCTCAATTTGTTCTATTTTTATACGATACGATTACAAAGAGTAAAATTTAATTACCGGAGGGTTTTAAGTAAATATAGGTAATCATGGTCACGAATCAGTTATGATGAATATATTTTACTATTTCCGTTAGTTTACGTAAAACCGAATAAAACTATATATGAATTTATGAAACAACGATCGGTAAACCAGTGTGTTTTAACAGTTCTCATCCGACAATCTTGTTTCAAAGATGGGAGATTGACATTCAACTCAGTAACAAAAGTGAGCCCTATTAATAAATTGGGACACCCCGTACTAAACAGAAATTTATTAATAAACAACAGAAATCAACGCCGTTTGCGTATAAACAGGATCTTTTGTTGTCGTTGTTCACAATAGTTTCAAACTTGGATCTTATTATCCTGATTGTAGGGGTCATAAGGTAAGCTATTCATTTTATTTCAGTTAACAAGCTCCTTTAGTTGTCTAGCCTTATGTAAGTTATAATATTAATCGTTAGTTTAGTCATTGAATCTTCCTGAGAACTAATATTTCTTTTTAACCCTTTAATGCACGGTATATCAAACATGATATGCTAATTTCAAGTAATTATTATGAAACATTATTCGCTTTCGAAAAATTCGATATCTAAAAATTCGATACGGTTCGAATATTGCTATTATGAAAAAAAAAAACAAGCGAATCGTCGCATTTGTTGTGGATCTGTCAAATCAATTTTATATATTATTAAAATACATACGTTATTTGTAGTAAATTATTTTGCAAATTGTATCTTGGTAAATATATCTATTGAAAGTGAAAACAATAATAATAATTGCCTTAATTAAAAAATATAAAAATATAAGACCGAATTTATTAACACGATAAAAAAAATTATTATTTTAAAACAACATCGACACAATACGGTATTTGCCACGTAAAGAACAGTCGAATTTTGACGTCACATTTTCGTAAAATCCGATATCGAATTTATTTTTAAGTTTCCTAATAGAGCGATTTTTTTCATTTCGAATTTTCCGAAAGCTAAATAAAAATCATAATACCAATATTCGCCGCGAATCGAATTTTTCGAAAGCGAATAACTTTCATAATAGACTCCCTGTTTTTAGGGCAAAACAGTTATCAAAAATATTTGGTGGGAAGGTTTAATTCTACCAGTATACTGTGCTTAGTGATGTGGTAAAAAATTGCTCCTGATTTTTTACTTCTTTTTATTTAAGAAAAGTCAAAAATTATTCAATGTAAGTAGTAAATTAAACATTACTTAAGTTTTACGATCCTAATTTATTAGTTTGGAAAGTGAAATCATATTAATTTTATAGAAATTATAAATATTAGAAAATTATGTCATATATGATATGTTATGCAGGAGGTACGTATTTTTGCCGGTCTGTGTGAATTTAGTGTGACTGTTTTGAACGAATTAAAAGATAAATGTTCACAAATGTATGGAAATAATAGGATTTTGAAATATCTTCAGAGTATAGAATATATTAAAATTATTGTTGAAGAGATAAATTTTTACGTGTTTCAGAAAAATCCGTATAATAACAAATCATTTACCAACCAAATTTGAGGCAATTAGACAAAACATTCATTTTAATAATAATGAGAGAATGCTTGCTAAAACTCACTCAAGCCACGACCGATTGTACAAAATAAGGCCACTGCACAACAAGTTAATTCAAAATTTTTAAAAAGTGCCTTTGAAAGAACGTTTAATCGGTAGATCAACAAATGTGTTCAACAAAAACTCGATCATTCTTCAAGCAGTATATACATATGACTGCTAGACCTCAAAAATGGGAATTTAAAATTTTCGTTTTATGTGGATTTTCCGGTTTGCGTATAATTTAGAATTATATATTGGTCAAGAAAATGATCAAGAAAAACGACCAAGGACCGATTTAAATTTGGGAGCGGTTTCCAATGTTGTAATTGTTCTTGCACGAATAATTCGCTCAAACATGAATTATAAGTTATTTTTTGATAACTATTATTCGTCTATTCCATTATTAACCGAATTGCTAAAATGGAAAATATATAGCTTAGGAAAAACTCGAATAACGCTCAAACTCTACGTTTGAGGTGGTGTCTAATATCGGGAGAAACCAAATAACTGTAGTTTAGTGGAGATACCCAAAGATTGTCACTCTAATGTATACATTTGTTAGTAGAATTCCACTGCATTTGTCGCGGGGGAGAAAAATTCTGGCACTATCAATGTTGACTGTCAATCAATAGTAAAGGAATTTAATAAATTTATGAGTGATGCAGACCTGCTGGACGCCAATTTAGGACGTTATAAAATTAAAATTAGATCAAAAAAATGGTATATGAAGGTTCTCTGCCATGTGCTTGATCTCACAGTAGCAAATGCTTGGATACTTTACGAACGAGTCGAAAAATAACGTGGCACGCCCGAGAAGAAACTGTTAGGTCTGGCAGATTTTAAAGCAGAGATTTCGGAAACTTTAATGAAATACACAGATCCAGTAAGAATAGGAAGACCAACGTCTCATTGCGCCTAAATAAGAAAAGAGATTCGTACGCAATGTTCCATTCATAAAGAAAACACGATAACCTAAGAGGACTGAAAATTTTTAAAATTTTGTGAAATAATATGGAGATATTGTGCAGGAAAAGGTTTAAATTGCCATCAGACTTTGGTGTAATCTTCTGTTAATTTAAGTTTGTGTACCATTTCCGCTACTATAAAATTATTGCTTTTTGCGGTCTTTAGACAGGATATTGTTAACCCCTTAAGGACCCTTAAGGATCGATTTTTTTAAACTACATATCGTATGTCACGAGATATCTCGGGGTTGATCCTTAAGGGGTTAAATAAATTCGCTCTACATTTTACACGCCTATTCTCTTAGTCATGTCGTTTCATACGACGCGACAATCGTCGTGACACTTCGTCTATAAAACTTTATTCTCTTAGTCGATTGGGGTGACGCAACAAAAGTAAATCATAATCTTAACCCCTTAAGCACCAACCTCGAGATTTCTCGGGACATACGATATGTAGTTAAAAAAATCGGTCCTTAAGGGGTTAAACCAACATTTTTGTTCCTCTCCATGCTTGCATCGGCTAAAACATTCACTCGACTACAAATGTCATCTCAGGTGACATGAAACCTTTTAAACGACTAATGGAATACCATTCTTGTCGCTTCAATCGATTAAGAGAATATGAAAAAATGGAGTCCCATTTGGAACGCAATATTTGAAAACGCGAATTATCAAAACGCGATATTTAAAAACGCGATATTTCAAAATGCGATACGGTACACAACGCGATATATTAGAAAACGCGATACATATTTCAAATCTATAAGAGCGGGAGTATAGGATTGGGTTATATCAGGCGGGTCGCTGCACTTCCGTCGTTTTGTAATGCACCTTCTGGTGACACGACTAAGAGAATAGGGGTGTTTATTTTCTTTGTCGACTGGGGTGACGTGACAAAAATAAATCAAATCGTACCAAAATACATAATCTTAAACCTACATTTTGTTCCTCTCCGCGCTTGTATCGCCTAAAAACTTTGCACGACTACAAATTTCACCTCAGGTGATATAAAACTTTTTAAACGACTAAAAATGATTGCCGAAAGAAACCACAGGTGACACGACTAAGAGAATAGGGGGTGTTAAAGTTACAGAAACACATCGGTTACGTTCCTGAGCGAAGGATTATACGCTAATTTGTTTAAATCTAATTACCATTATTTGCATATTTGTACGCAGTCGATTTTTGACATCTCTCTCTTCAGTTTACAAATATACCAAGACTGATTCGATTTCGCTACATTGCTTTCAATGTAAGCTTATCCCTTTGAAAGTTATGTATTATTATAGTATATTCTAGAAGAAAAAAGATTCGTTTAATTTCGATTTGAAAAACGTATTCCGGTTAAATATCGTAGTTGTCGATTTAAACCTAATTTTCAACCAATTTGCAAGCGAACGGCGATACAAACTAAAATATGTAATCGAAACTCGTAGACATGAGGCTTATTAATAGACACCGTGAATTTGCAGTAGAGTAGATTAGAAGTGAGGCCCTTAGAAAAATAAAATGTATGGTAAATTTGAATGTTAACATAAAGAGGCTATGTCCGAAGTATTTGTGAATCATTTTCGCCAATAAATGTTTCTCATTTCTGATGGGAGGTTATAAAATTGAAAAAAACTTGTGATCTTCATTTAACTTATGGAAAGAATTTTTTTATTCTAAATAGATATCCCTAAAAAATTTATCAAAACTCGGAATCGCCAAAACATCGACTCATCTGCAAATGAAAATCGTCGACATGAACGACGGAAAGGTTTTTTTGGCGAGTATCGCTTCCGGAAAATATGTTACAATTCCAACATATTCTACAGAGTAATCTGGCGTTTCACGTCTTCCTCTTTGTGTTTTTTTTAAACCTAGCGGTCGATAACGATTAATTTCTGATTTTTTTAAGAAGGCGAAAATTACGATCGACTAAACTAATATCATCGTTAACGATGCAATAGTGTGTGACCACAAAATTCTGCTAATTTGTTTAATTACTTTATCCTTAAGCTCACCACTGTTCGATTTGTTTCCTAGTTTCACTTCCACAACAAACTGGTTTAAATCCGTCAAATTTTTGTATTGTTAGAGTTGTAATTATTTTTTCATATATGAGTGTAAAATCGAAAAGTTTTTATCCTCTCCTGTAAAGAACTGAGTTTGTAGATACACGATAATGTATCGTTAGCGACATGCTTATAATTTAAAATTATTCACAGTTTACCATATTTCACTTTATTCATCACCTGCTATTTACTTTAGCTTTTAATTCATCGCATGGCGTCTTGACTATTACCCTTCTTTGTATTCATCGCGCCAGTATTTGAACACCGCGTTGGACATGCTAAATTCCACCAGAACGTTCGAAAAGCTGTTATTTCAGACTGAAACTTTATAAAAATACTACTTCCACATAGATGTCACTAATTCCATAACTCATAAGTGACCCATTTACGCTTAAATGCTGTTTAGCTCAAGTCACCAATTATCGTTGAATTGGCACTTCTGGACCTAGATTCTGATCAAGTGACAAATGACAATTTTTTGTGACATTATGCTAAAAATTCTGCTACAATCTTGTGACAAATAGTTGTGAGTACTAAATCGCGCTTAGCATGCGGTGACTTTTACGAAATGTCACAAAAAATAAGCTGACAATTTTAATAATATTGTCATTCTTTTTTATTATCGTGACTTATAAGTGTTCATACAAAATATGTGTATTTATAATTTTGAAAACCTTATAATATATCTGATATAACTTAAAATGCAGCTACTGTCAACTGCTGTAAATGTCATAAATCATTTTATCCGAATCGTAAATTTTGAATGACTTCAATTTGTGCCAATAAGCAAATGTCACGACAAATTGTCATTTTATCGGAATCTACCCCTGGTATATGTAAAAGACTTCAGACTAACCTTTCCTAATTTTGAAGCTTTCGCTATTTCCTCATAGATTATAGATTAATTGATTAGGGTACTTTTCAATTACCTTCCATTTTGTATGATGTGCAGTGTGACAATTGTCAACGTGTCTTACAAACGTTTAGTTTGAAAAGTTTTCTGTCGCCCTCTGTAACACAGTGGGTAGAACGCTTGCTGTGTGTATAGAGGGTCTTGAGTTCGATTCCCGGTGGTAACAAAAGTTACGACTGGATACACATAAAATATAATATAATAATATTGATAAATACATTTGTCTGGTCATATACAGCTATAAGTGCTAGTCGACCTAAGCAAATGAAATAAAAAAAAAAAAAAAAAAACAGTTTTCTGAGGAACAAAGCATTGATAGGCGTCCGCTTTAAAGATGTGTGCCTGAAGAATATTTTTTTGTCTAAATTTCCGACTAACTAGATTGATTGTTAGTTCATACGAAATGTGTCTCGATATTCAGTTCTAAATTGCAAACTTATTTCAGATTTATCAATCGCCGATTAAAAATATTATTGAGATTGATAAATCTTAATTTATTTAGCAAATTTTAATTAAAGGTCAGAGGCGGTTTATTTTGCGCCATCTATAAACGACTAGAGCGAACTAACCTTTAATTTTTTTAATTGGAAATATAAACGAAATAGCGCCGTGAGACTGAGCATAAGTAGTGCAAGATGGCCATTCGATGCACCTAAATTAGAGAACTGTAGTTGGTAATTCACCGTGATTGACATTTTGACGAAAAAATATCATTATTTGATTATATTGCGCTAGTTGTAGGAGGCTTTTGTGATAATGATGAGACAAATAAATCGCTTCGCGTTTTCTTCTACCTTTCTTTCCTGCGGTGCAGGAAAAAAATGTGTAGTGCCAAATATTCATAACATTTCCAGAAACACAATCGAAGCTGGGAGTTCAAACCCCGATCCGCTAAAACCAATTTCTCTCTTTGTCGTCACATTTGTGTGAAATGCTGAGCGAATACGTTCCTTATAATCTTTAAGAAAGTATTGTACTTATTCCACTGACCGACATCTTCCTACCGAAAATTTCGAAAGGAGAGCGGTGGGAGCTATAATGAACTTTTTTGCTCTTTCTTAAAAGTTCAACTACTGTCCATAGACTTTCCATAGACTTTTAAAACTATTGATTCAAAGCCTAAGTTTATAACTCCGTTGGTATATGCAAGGGGGCTTGGGATTCGTTATTAATCACCGTATAGTTGAACATATAGACTTGGCCTTCTCTGTTTGTCAATCTAGAATTTTGCGCGTCGTCATAACTCACTACCTTTGCCACAAATTTTTTTACAAGGTTCGCTGATTTCTTTTTTCAGCTGCGCCTATCAGCGAATTAACCGCCAACAACATTCCCGTTAATCAATTTCCTGTTGAGGATTTATTATCATTATTTTCAACGGTTCATCTTCTAAAGGTAGCAGTAATTTGACGATTGTAGTATCTTCTGACCAGGTATATTTCATTTCTGGGCAAACTCTTCCAATTTCAACGTGTTTTCCGGAGCGTGCAAATCTTCTTAATCTGAATCCATGTCAGCTAAAAATCGATAATTTTCTATATTAGGGCAGGATTTCGAAATCCCTCTTTTTATGGTCTGCAATTCTAGATGTAGGCTTAGTATTTAGCCATGTGAAGAATAACCTAGTCGTTTTTTTAACGATGCTGCTTTTTTTAAACTGTTCTAACATAAATTATAGATTTATTTCTTCGATGTTTTTGACAGAACTGCGGGGTTAACGAAAATGTTGGTCGAAGTTCTGCAATTTGATCAAATTGGATAACATTTGGATTTCCTAATATTCCTGGTGGTAAAAAACTTACTTTGGGTCAGTTGTCAGAATATAAGAAGCGCGGCCCTAATACGAACTGCTGGTTCCTTGGTTCCCGAGTCATGGAAACGACATAAAGCCAGAGAGGCTCTTTTTATTCCTAAAAGCCTAGTCCTAAAAGCTTACCAATTCTTCATTCTTCCGTCCATCACCGCTACAGAGAAACATCCATAGGCCAACCATTTTTTTGCTTGTTCGAATTTAAGTGCCTTACCATTTCCATGTCATTACTGTTAGAATTTCAATAACATGCTCCTAAGGACCAAAGTTAATTTAAAATTTTATTGGCATATTTGGTTGATTCGATTTCTTATGATATCGTTAAGAATATTCAAATATTTACGCCAATTCCATAATATCCAGACTACTTCTGGAATATTCCCGAATATCCCCACAATAAGTAACATACAAATTATTATTTCAATATCGCGTATCGAATCTCCAAAATTGCTGGCTCATTGTGTTCGTTGCACTCGTCTTTATATACCAATCCAACATTCTAGACTCTCCTAGATTTATATAGAAGTAAAATTCTCGGCGGTTCTATCCCAGGCTACTATAATCTGCAATACCACAAAACTGTCATAAAACTACTTTAATGCTACTACTTAAACCTAGATGTCACTAACCTCACAATAAAATGTCAATAATTTTCTAAACTTTAAATGATTAATTTTCGTTGAATAAATTAATTTATCCATCAAAACAATAGGCAAGTTCGTAACAATATGATATGATCCGAATGCTGTATAAGAGAGTAGAACCTAATCGCTACGGAGGTAAAACTATCATAATAGAGAATTTCTGTTAATTTTTAATTCTTTTCGTACCTCAATTTCAAATCTTAAGTGTTCCTTAAATTGTCAAATTTGTTGGTCTTCGAGGTCCTGGGACTCTGTATAGGAAATTTAAAATCTTAAACTGCTACACGGAACTCAGCCATTTCTTGACTTCTCGGCATTTTAAAGTGACTTTTGGTCTGAATTCTGAAATCTCCATGCAGGACGAAAGTTCTGGACATGATGCTGAACTTGATGCTATGATGCTTCGTCTTTTTGTCACTAATAGTGATGAAATTTGATTTCGAGGGCTGGATTTGGATTTTAACATAAACTTTAGGGGAAATGCTGGTTTCTATTAATATTCATTCTAAGGTGCTTATTAAATGAAGTTCTTATATTTGGCTATGTCGGATAAGAGCTCGGATATCTCTTAACCAATAATGGTGAAATTTATTTAAAACGAAGTTCGATGCTTCATGCTGAGTGTTATTTGTAACTATATCTATTTACAATCAAATACGAAATTTGGTACGTAGGGTTGGATTTATATTTTAATTGTAAACTTGCGAATCAGCATGGAAAATATTTTAAAAACTCAAAAAATTAGAGAGAATTCTAGACGATAAATCTTCCTAATTTATCCAAGAAGATTCAATATAATCTTTAGCTACTAAAAAAAGTTCCAGGCGTATTGGTTGCCAGTGAGAGTTTTTGAGATATTGGCTACACACTGAAATAATTTATTTAGCCACAAATTTCGAAAAATCAGTTGAGAAAATTCTAAACGGTAGATCTCCTGAAATTTTTCAAGCAGATTTGATTTTCAATCCAAAATCCTTAACCCACCCTACGTACCAAATTATATGTTTACTTGCAAAAAATAAGAACTCCGTCCAGCATCAACAGATTCCAAAATTTTGTTCGAAATTCACTTTAGAATCCTTATCCAATACTACAAAATTTCTTAATAATTTGTTAACAATTGATGTAGAAATTTGACAGTGGAAAGTAAGAGTTACGCTACTCGCCACAAGTGAAAGCACTATATCACTGAAGAGAATTTCTTTTGTTAATATCTGATAATACTTAATATCTGATTTGATATTGACATTTGATACGATGTTTGACTTGATATTTGATGTGATATTTGATATTAAGATTTGATATAATTTTACATGTTTTCATATTATTTCATATAAGATAATTTTATTTTACATTGACAACTGTTTGATATTTTTTATAAAAATCAGCGGGTTGTTTTTCCAATGGAGGATATGGTGGGATCCTCACGACATGTCTTGTTGATTTTGCAGTCAGATACGCATGTTGACTGCGGTTCAAGAGATATACTTGGAGTGTTTTCGGCTAAGTAATCCATCTTAAAATCCGTAAGGTTTGAATAAATAAAACAGCCTGCAGTCGATTATTTTTACTGATGAAATGTTAATTGCAAAAAACGTTGTACTACCTTGAACTAGTTTTTCAAGGTTATAATTATCTTCTGGAGCCATTTGGGAAACCTACTTTGTTTCTTGTCATTAGTTCAAGTGAGTTAATAGTTTTTCTAATAATGCATCCTTGATTGTTTGAGCCTTCGTCTGTTAGTAGCTGGAATTCTTAATATCCGGTGTCGAAATGAATGCAACGACGATGAACTTTAGATTCAAGAATAGGTTCCATAAACAGCTTTTTGGTACATCATTATTCTATTCCACATTTATAAAACTTGATTCCTTCAAATTTTAGGTATTAATTAACCGACATTTTCCGAATGGGAATCCAGTTGCCTCAACCAGTTAGTTATACCTATTCCGTGATCACATAAAAAATACTCAATCATTTTTCTAATTAAAATTAAATCAGCAACGAGAGAAATGTAATTGATAAAAAACCTCAATATGTGTGGCTTCGATGGAAATTAGAAATTTTTCATATACATTTTCTTATTAAAAAAAAAAAAACATTTAGAAACTTCTTTGGTTGAATTTCACATTCGATCGTGTGTTTTGAGGTTGATTGCAAAAACTAAAACACAAATTAATTTTTATGAATTGTATATTACACCCATTAAATACAAAGTAATAAATAATAATTAATAAAATGTAATAAAACAATTCGACTACCTAGTAATTTAGAAAAGTAGTTGGCCTTTTTGAGCGCAACTTTCAATTTTATTTAAGTACATAGTAGCAAAATGATCACCCTGTATATCGCCTACCAAAATACCTACCACGTACCACCTATTTGCATTTTCGTTTACCCGGGTGAAAGTACTAATAAAATAGCAAAGTAGTATACACATTTACACAAATCAAAACAAACATTTAAAAATAACTGCATTCGTGCTTTGTTTATATTGCTATCGCATTTTTCATCTATGTTTATTTCGATATATCTATTCGACATTTATCAGGTTTTTGTACATTTCTCATTCATAATAGAACGAGGCACTATATACGTGCCTATATAGTGTTGTCCTATTTTATTTGTATTTTTTGTTTTGTTTATATTTCATTTTCATTCAATCAAGTCGTAACTGTTATAAAGATTGGTTGTGTTTTATTTGTGTGGCTGTGTCGTGAAAAAAAAAGTTTATTTTCTGTAAAATAATTTTAAACATTAATTATTGATAGGGGCGCGCATAAAGTAGTTTATAGGGTGTGCAAACAAATCAACCCCTAAAAAACCTAAAATAAATCTGGTTGTGATTTGCAGACATAAAACGCGTGTGCCTGCCTGCGTTCATATATTCGTCTTCAGTGTTTTATAAAAAAATTTTTAACATAAATTTTTAAGTTAATGTGCTGTATTTAGTTGTCGTGATCTTAAGATTTTTAAATTACTTACATCTTCCATTTAAAATTGAAAGGTAAATTTTAGTTTTTGTGTTTTAATTTAAATTTTATAACCTAACAAATTATTGCGTGTGTGTGTGTGTCGTGTGATATTATTTTGTCTGTAGAGTAGTCTACTTATCTAGCGCGTTGGAGGTTGTTGTTGTTGTTTACTATAAGACAAAATTGTACAAAATTCACCAGCTACATTGGATAAGGCCTCCATAAATATTTATTTTCTTGTTAAATTTTTATGTATTTACCTATATGATTTAATACAACAACTATGTAAGTATCGTGTACACACACAGGTGATGAACTCATCTCTCGGTGGATATTACATAAAATAAAAATACTTAGTAAATCGTGATAATATGCATTTTAAGCTAAAATTCCTCATAATATATTAAAAACGGTTAAAATGTGTCGACGATAATAAACAAATCTGGGTGTTCTTGGGTATATATAGTGCAACTACCTCTAAATATTATCGACCCGTCTCAAATATTATTCGTCTAGTCGGGAAATGTACATAACCAACCCATATTACAACAAAATCTATCATCAACGCATACATAAAAAAAAATCCGTTATTTTCCTTACCCCTCTTTTCTTTCTAGTTTTTCTGTTTATCCTGGTTCAAGATTTTCCTTTCTTTTTGTGTTCGGTTCGATAGACACAAACACAACGTAGCTAAGGTATGGGAAGATTTTCTGTGTACCTAAATGACTTTATTGTTAAAAAGAAAATTATTTTGTTGGTGATAACACCAACAAAAAAATGGGAAATGCAGACAGACAAATGATAATAAATCAGCTGTAGTGAAAATGTGTTTTCTGTTGAACACGTTTTTGTGTTTGGTTTGTGGCTGTCTGCAGGGAGGGCGACCCATTGTATGTTTTTAGTTACTTCATATATCTAACTAACAAACCACCTTTATCTAACAGGTCAATCCATCTCGAGTAAAGGGTATCGCTTTTTTTTGGTCCATATCGGTGGACGAAAGTTATTTCAAGAAGCTGTTTGATTTTATGCATCTGAAAATTTGACGGATTTCTTGAGTCTAGTGTGATCGTTGATCCGTCAAGAGCTTAAGACGTCTGCTGGACTGGACTTCAGCAGCACCGTGCTTGCATCGAAAATTTCTCCAGATTGCACTCTAAGAACATGCAATGACAAACACACACGGTGTGAAGATCTCCAGTAGTATTTTCGAAGATTCGCCAACATCAGCTGTCTACCACTGTGAACTAGTAGTAGTATTTAGCGTTATAGTCGACAAAAAATTTCAGCGACTGAAGTGGCTTTTAATTCTAGTAATTGTTCTCCGTACTGGAAACTCATTTGCGAAGTGGGTTTTCGGAGCGAGGTTCACTCAGAACTCGAATGGCCAATTGAGCTCTTGTTCGGATATGTAACCCTTTGTGAATGTGGTAGCACCCAAGCGTCAATGTTTAATAAATCGTTTGTAGAAAGCCGCCAAACAAAGTAGTTCATTAAGTAGAATTTCGAAAGGGTAACATGTCGTTATTTTAAATTATGGCTTCTGCATACGTTGCAACCCTTGATTTTATCAATGTGAGTGTAAGCCTACAAGATAGACAAATCGTCTGACGTGACCATGTATCTGAGATCGTTTCACAACCGGCCATGATCTGTCCACTACAATGGATGGTTGTGTAATAACCATGGTTCGACGCCACATAACGCAAAATCGGCGGAATGGTGGTTGTTGTTAATATAGTTCCAGTTAGTAGGTTGCAGATAATTCAAAATTTGTGTGAACGTTTAACGTCTTACGCAACCCTGACTCACAACTAGAAGATCCATTCGGACCATCCCACCTCTCCCTTGCTCTCTAGCTTTCACATCTTATTACACCATTACGCGACATTAGAATAAAAGGGTTCTAACTTCAGTTACTGTCATTTTGAGAAAATGGCAAATGAAATTTCAAATGGAGTTATTTTTGTATCGCTAGGTTGTAAACGTTTAGTTTGGAGAGGTAAAACGATTCATCAATGCTGCTTTTCGGACATGTTATGACCTTTTGCATGTCAAAGCAGAGAATGGGTACCCCACTTTCCTTATCCTTTTTCTTTAACTGCCGCATTGGCACTTTTAAGGCAATGTGGTCAACATTCATAACGCGATATTTCAAAACGTGATACGGTACAAAACGCGATATAGTACAAAACGCGAGATTTTAAAAATTTTAAAATCGATAGAGGCGGGAGGTTACGATGTTTCGCAATGCACATTCTGTAGCATATCGCGTTTTGTATCATCACGTTTCGAAATATCGCTTTTCGAGCGGATCCCGGTCAACATATTCGTCTCCTTTAATATTGGTTTTGTCGATTATTAACAATCGCATAGTCCACATTTATCAGATTTGGGTTTGAAAAAAATCGAAGTTAAAGCGTGTATTGAAAATATGCCGATAATAACTGCTTTTGACAAGTGATTTATTTGATTCTAAACATCTTGTGGAATACAAATCATACATTTTGCAAATGTTTAAATCAGCATCTAGGCTTCTTGTTTTTTTCTCTGCAATAGTGCGATTCTACGCAAGGAAAGTTATTGATGTACAACTATCAGAATGAGAGATACGAGCGATACTATCCATTTGATCTGTGTCTGCAAGGTTGACGAAGTATATACAAATTCAAATCAAATACGTAATTCGATCTATATATTCGTAGATTCCACTCGCACACAACGAAGTACGCTAACATTTGAGGTGTTATAATATATTCGTAGCTTCTAATCAGATTTTCAGCATCCATATATCCAATTGTATCACTGTTTCCTTCTCTTCCCACTCTTAATTTCATATATGTATTCATAAAAAAATTAAATTTGATTTATTTTTAAATCAAATTTAATATTTTTTTACTAAAAATTATTTTACCACCGATTAACGAATAAAATTTTAAATTTTAGTTCATTTATATTTCAATAGATGACACTAGTTTGGCATACCAAAAATGTTAAGCACAGACACTAAAATCCGCTTTTGATCAAAATTTTACTGTCGTCGTTTTACTGTCAAAAAAATTGCGATGCGATACTAAAGCTGCTCCAATATTGGAAACTGTCGAAGAAGTTACAACGTTTTAGCCGCTTTATCTTTTAAATGAGCCATATTTTTGTAAATCTGACAACACCAATCGAAAGATTGAGCTAAAATTAGTCTATTTACATATATAACTCATTTTTTTAAATATTTTCAATTGCTTAGAGGAGCAGCTTCTCAGTTGTAAATCAGCTGGATATTAATCTGCAAAAATATGATGCCTATCATCTATTTTTGAGGATGATGATAGCAGTTAGATTGCGACAAAAAGCTTTAATTTGACACTCATAACGGCTCGCATTACTTCCAAACGTAGTTCGACTTTATTTCTTGAATTAACGATCCGAACACTAATACCTCGATCATAGTACGGAGCGGCACACGAAGCGTAAAGTGGTTATAACACATCAGAAAATAGGGAGTAGCCAATTCATATTGGAACGGGCATTATTCCCCATTATTATCGGAAATAACGTCTCGCCTTGGTCATAACTGATGTATTGCCGTGATTCACTGAGTTCCAACCAGAAAATGTGAGTTCATTTTCTGTTAATAGTCTTAATCCTCGAGGGATATTCTTTGCCAAACTTTAATTTACTCTAGTAACTGCAGGTAGTCAGTTTCATTGCGAAAATTATTCCTGAATGTCCGTTCTTCTGTTCTACGATAGTAAATTTCAACTTTATTTTACAAACACTACCGCTGCATTCAAATCAATAAGGAATCATTGATCTGTATCTAAACTGGATTGTCGAAATTCATTCATTGTAATATTGAAGGCAATATGTTGATTAATTGACGAAAACCGGTTCAATGACTGATTTACGTCTGGCATACACGAAAGGCAAAACCAAAAACAAAAACAGCTGATGATGATTTGTAGACATGTTTAACATTCCGATAAAAGTCATTGCCTTTTTTCATATGCAACTTCCGCAAATTATGGAACATTCGACAACAATAACAACAATCGCAGTATAAACAGTTTTAAGTATGCGTTCTCTTCACCCATCACGAACAGCTTAATCAATTGTAACACTCATTTATGCATAAATGTTTTTAACATTATCAAGCAAGTAGAAGGTAAACGCTACGTCAAATCTTTTAAAGGTATGCTATGAATAATTTATAAGTTTGTTGTATTCTTCGTATTACATACGTGTATAGTAAACCGTATTTGTAAGTTATTCTACCTACCACTTACTATATATACCCAGTTGACCGAGTTTAAAAACAATTTATTTGATTTGTATACTCACTGGATAATGTCTGCCTTATTTCGTATAAATAAAAACTATTAAGTTCAAAACACTTTCAATAGTATTGAGATCACGATATGTTTTAATTTTCATTTTCATTCATCCGGTACTTTTTTACAAAACAGCTGTGATCGTGCGTTTACTTTAAATATCGATTTTGAAGTATGCTGCGTCCTTTGAATTGGTTATGGATGAGTTGCGGCCAAGTAAACTATTTTGTGATCGCATTGAAATAAATTCGTAACCATGTCAATAGAAATCAACAGAAAAGAAAAATCCTTATTTGGTAATAATTAATTTTTATTTTGTAACATAGAAGAAACTCTCGCATTTTCAAGTTTAAAAAGTATCTCGTATAGATTGTGAAACAAGTTTTCATTTTAATTCGTCTTCGCCTATTTATTTATTAATTTTCGATTCATGTTAAATGGCAATTTTTTGTTTGCGGCTCTATAAAAAGAACAGACTTGGATTTGATCGTTTTATCATGTGTCTTCTCCCTTATATAGTTGATCTATTTTCCAATTATATCTTAAGAAATGTTTTAATATGGAGTTTATGAAATATGGACAGACTACCAGACGTAATTCTAACGATTAAATTTAGTGTTTTTATGGGTTTGGTTACTTGCTGTTTCAGTTGCTCTTACCATGTTCCGTCTTTGCTGGCAATCATTTTTTATATTATGGTAATTTCTATCAACCGTGGTTGCTGTTGGACCAGTAAAGTACAAAGTCGTTCTAGATTTGAAATGCTATTCAATGGAAAGTATAATTCAACTTATTCGAAACAATGTGGAAAATACGTTACTTTCGTACTAAATCAAGACAGATTGCTGTTAGAACTGGAGAGAGAGGGGACAGGGGTTGTAGCGTATGCAGATGATGTAGCGACAGCTGTGTTAGGCGCGCGATTTTTGTACATAATCTTGGACAGTAAGCTCAGCTGGAAGTCCAACATTATAGAAAGGGGTGAATAACGCTAATGTAGCCTTTTACTCGTGTAGGAACGCCATAGGTAATAAATGGGGATTTAGAGGTTATGTTCCACCTTATTCCAATCGAATTTTTTGGTAAGTAGATGGCAGCCAATGTGGCTACGAGACTCTCGGCTGTCTCTCAGTGGAAGTGTCTTCAGGCTGATTTTCTTCAGGGCGCTCGACGATAGTTAGATCGCTAAGGGAAGAAATGGCGAATCTAGATTATATTAAACCAACGTTGTGCTTCGATAAAGGTTTCCGGACCATCTATCCTTCGAGAGAATCCTGGAGAAACGGATCAATACTGGAAACCGAGGCCGTGCAATTTTTCACGGATGGTTCTAAGCTAGATGGCACGGTACTAGCCGGAGTCTCCTGTGAGAAGCTTAATGTTAATATTTCTGTTCAAATGAAAGGTGGACCAACACTCTCAAATGCAGAGTAGCAGAGTAGTGACACAGGTTTGACCAAAACTGGACTTGCGGCACTCCAAAGCATTAGTTTCCCTGGGAAAACGAGACGTAGGATTGTTCGTAGGAATACTGACAGGATACTGCCTTTTTAGGGAATATGCGAAAAGGCTAGGTCTACAGACGAATGACTTTTCTGGAAGTTGTATGGACGAAGAGGAAGAAGCGACTTTAAATTACTTCCTATGCCCGTGTCCGACACTATCATACAGAAGGTATAAGTCGTTAGGTGTGTATGGTATAGACAGCCTTTCGGAACTCACGGACTGTGGAGTGCGAGATGTTTTTCGCAACATAAGTAGCTCTAGATGGTTTCAGTGGGAGTAAAGAGGAGACAGGATCCTGTGGTATCACAACGGCCCACTATCGGCCTAATTCTGCGATAGCAGCCACTCTAACCTAACGTAACCTTTTAAATTGAAATATTTAGCAGTCAAGATTCATGCTTCAAAATCTAAACATTTTAGAGCACACTTCAATTATTGTCTTTCTTTTGACATATTCTTTATAGATCATGTCACACTTCAAGCAACCACGTCCAATCCACAATTTGAATGTCTTGAAGCTTGTAGGTTTGAACTCATTAAAATGGTCACTAATTGACTTCACAAGTTCGCTCTGCGGAATATTGGTAACGTTATTAAAAAACTGACCAGGTAACCTTGATTGTATTTCCATAGACAAGTTCGGACGAAGAAGCTTGTAACTCTAAGAGAAGCTTTGAAATTTCTAAAAATAATTTGGATTCAAATTGCACCCCCTGATCCGTAACAATAGAGACTGGAACATCAAACCGAGATATCCTAATGGAATGACTTCAAGCCAACGTGTATAACGATCTGTACGTGTCACGTTATAATATCGCCGATTATCAGAAATCGGTAACATACCAAATGGATTTCTGCAAAACGTTGCGAGGTTAATTAAAAATTGGTGTTTTCGGATCTTTCTTGATAGAAGACTAGATAACATTTTTAGTTAAAATTTTTGGAGTACTCATAGTACTCCACCAGGATGTGACAAATTATGGAAAGATTCGAATACCTGTTTCCGAAAACTTAATATAATAAATGGTCTACGTCTAGAAATATCGCACTAAAATCGTGTATCAGAATTAAACTTAATTTGAAGTTGATACGGAAAATTTCTGTAAGTTTCGCATTATTGGTCTGTGCATCTGCTATTGCTATATAGTTAAAGCGTTGAAGGATAGAAATTTTATCTATACGTGATTGAGTATCTGCAACGACGTTGTCAACGTCTGAGATGTGTTGAATGTCAGTAGTGAATCGGCCAATGAAATCAAGATGTCTAAATTGACGCGGAAGTGCTTTATCCGGATTTTGGTAAAAAGTGTAAATCAAAGATTTATGATCCGTGGACAAGTGAACTCACGACGCTCAAAAAGATACCAGAAGTAAGCCGCAAGCAACTCGTATCATAAGCACTGTACCTTTCTTGTGTCTCGTTTAGACGTACAGAAAACAAACCTACCGATTGCCAAGTATTCGAACATACTGCTGTACCACTGCTTTGTTCGCAAAATCGGATGTGTTAACCATTATTGTTCTTCTTGTATCCTTTTCAAGAAGTACAATCGAAACTCGATTATCCGGGATCCTATTATTCGTAAACCTCTATTATCCGTGATTTTTGTTTGCGGACGATTTTTTTGAGTTACTTGTTTATCCGAAATTTTAATTGATTAACCGGGATTTTTTCCACAAATTTTTTTCTATAGTGTTGTATGTTGACATGAAAACAACATTCTAAAAGCAAAGTGGTCATTTATCGCACGACCAAATTTATAATGTAGATGAGATGGAAATTTTCTGAAAGCCTTACCCGCAAATACCGTATTCTCCAGAATTAAATTCCCTGTAGAATGTGTTAAGGTAGCTAAAGAACGGGTAAATGGTATTGTGTGTTCCAATACTCCAGGAACATACCAAGTATAAACTACTAAAAAGTGAAAGGATTACCAGTTGTGTATAATGCTATATTAGTGTGTTTTTCTTTATAGAACGCAAAAATTCGATCAACTGGGAAGCCTCTGGTTCCGAGCGTCCCGGATAATCGAGTTTCCATTATAATTAAGTAAGATTTGATCCCCAGCAGCACCAGAAATAAAACGTCTATAAAAGTTAATCATTCCTATAAAATGTTTTAGTTGATAAACTGTTACAGGTGGTTGAAAATCTTTGCTGATATAAATTTTGCTTGAAGAGGAAGAATGTCCTGTCAATTAATAGCGTGACCAAGGAAATTGATTTCGTTATATGGAAAGATTCATTTATCAGAATTAATGATCAAACCATTTTCGGAGATTTTGTAAAAACAACTTTGGGATATTCAAGATGCTCTTCAAAATTTTTAAATGCGCCAATCTTTGAAAAGTTTGTGCATTCCTTAGGCCAGAAGTTATTTTGGTAAATTCGAATAAACCGAATGGAGTAGTAATTGCTGTCTTTGGTATATCGCAAGGTTCGATCGGAGTTTGATGATACGCTTGGACAAAGACTAAAGTACTCGTAGAAAATATTGTACAACCTTTGAGTTAATACGAAAAGTCCTGAAGATGATGAATTTTTGGATATCTCTCCGGAATTGTCACTATGGTATTTAACGCTCGGTAGTCACCGCATGGTCTCCAATCTCTATTTTTTCGAGTCTTTTTAAGTCGATCAACAGAATTTGCCGAAGATCGTAAAAATGTTTCCATTAATGCATCTACACGCTCAGCTAATATTGCTAAACTCAGATCGTTCTCAAAAGGAGCAAGTATCAATTGAATGTGAGTAAGAAGTCTAGCCATCTACGAATGTATAGTTCCGGCATTAAGTCTAAATACGTTCAATAATTGAGACAGCTTACGATCTCCCAAAGTTAAGCCATTTAAAATACGATGTATTCTTGATCTTCTACCATTCAAAATCTCTAAGCAGTCTAATGACTTCTTCCTTAAACTCGGTAAACAGGAAAATTGAATACAAACAAAAATATGAAGAATACGAACAAAAATATGAAGAATTAGTTACCCGTAATTGGCGAATGCCAAAGTCGAGTTGAGACATCTACCGGGAAATAAAATTACTAGCTAAACTCAGTCTGCACTAAATTTAGTGCAAAATAGAAAATGCTTCTAAAATTAATTAAAATAAATTAGTTTTATTTAGAATTCTGTAACAAATTTAAATTTCCCATAAAATATGTATTTTCTTGATAAATTACAAAATTATTACGAACATTACAAAAAATCCAATAAAACTTCATTTACATTTTTCCCGCTAGAGCACGTCGTAGTACCATATTCGTCAATTGATGGCTGGTCAAGTTGGGAATATGCGACATCTAGCTCATTTATGAAAGGCTTATTGATTATTTTTATATCGAATTTTAACACGACACATTTTATGTAAATAAAAATTGTAGTCCAAAATATGAGCATTAAGCTTTAATTTTTCGCCACCAGTTCGAACAAAACTTTCTGTTAATTTAATTTTAATGATACGATTTTACTTCTCAAAACAACTCTCAAAGAATTTATCATGTGTTTTTTTTGACAATGGACCTATTTTTTAATTCAACCTGAGCAAGCAGTGCGCTATCAAAACATACTCGTATGTTTCAACCTGAGAAATTTTACTTGCACACTGTTTTTATTTGAGAACCGCGCAAACTCGGTTCTTCAAATTTTACTCTGCCTCTTTTCTGGATCATTTGGCATTGCACAACCTGTGCTTGGTGTAAAATACCCAACTTGCTTGGCTTGGATTAAAAAATAAACCCAATGAGTCTATTTTTTATTCAACCCGAGCGAGCATGCTTGCCCTGTGCAGTGCCAAATGATTCGGTGTGCATAGAGTAATAAACTGTTTTTTTTACTTTGCACACTGACATTCACTTCAGAGTCAAATTTAAAGAACCGAGTATGCACCGGTAAGCACAGTTCACAAATACAAACACGCAGAGTAATAATTATTCATGTTGAATAAAAAAACATAGAATATTTTTTGACAGCACACTGCCTGCTCAGTTAAAGTTAAAAAATAAACCCATTATGCCTTTATTATTACTAGTGCTTGCTGCGATATTTTGATATATCTGTGGCAGTTCAGAAAAACCACTTATCTTTTTTAAGTAAATTTTCAGGAGATCAGGAGCAAAATCGTACCATCTGATCTCCTGAAAATTTGCTTAAAAAAGGTAAGTGGTTTTTCTGAATATTACTTAAATGTGGTCTACTAACTATTAATTGGCACTGTTGTCTTTCGGCTAACATGAACAAATTTATAGTAAATCTAATCCAAAATAGGTCAATACCCTTACTACTAGATGGTACACATGGCGAACGCGATTGTGACGCTTAAACTTGAGACATCAATCAAATGGCATAGTGCCTAGGTATGCCAATCGATTTGACTGGCAGTTACGTCTGGTTATTTGGGGCAGCGGCCTCAAAACAGATTGCAAAAAATAAAACATATAATTTGCCTTACGTTCCTCTTTCTACATCCAAAGACGCGTACGACGAAGACTTCATACTAAAATGCTTCTTAGTTTTTATATGATTGAATGAGACTAAAGATTTAGACTTTTTCGTCCAGGAAAAGTTTAGTTTAGACATAATAACGGGGTGTGTAGAACAGCGCAATGTTCTATATGGTCTTGGATACATCGATTTAATATTTGAGCCCTAACCTCATTTAAACCATCATCATATTCATAAACAGTTTCCCTTACAAAGAAATGTGGTTCAATTATTTCTTAACTCCTCTTAAATAATTAAGATTCAAAACCACCGACTGTATAATAGGTTATGAAATAATTATACAAATGTTTTGTGTAATAAAACATTTCAAAATTAATTACATCAATTTTACACTTTGTAGGAGGCCCACCCATCGTAACACGAACAAAAGATTTTCTTAGATTTTGTTTTTGTTTTTTCCAAAATCGGTTGTAGCAATTTTTTTTTTGTAATTAATTATTTGTTATGCTGTCTGTAAGTGCATGGAGTTGTGACTCACATTATACCTGCTGTATAATTTTACTTATAGATTCTGGTTTTTCTTTCTTTCGTAGGTAAGCAGATATACGTATATAGATAAGAAACGTTTCTTAATAAATCGTGATGAGTAACCAAACGATCAGGTATTCAGTATAAAGAATAATTTCTAACTGAAGCATTAAATTGCTTTTAAGTGCAAATGTCATTGTGCACATTTTTCAGTTCGATGGAGAGGATTATATTTCAAAACTGAAACTCTATAGTACGTGTATCATCTTTTTGTCTCTATTCCCAATACTTGTATTTAAAATGATTGCGCAACGAGAGAAGCGTATTTCTTAAGACTTTTCAATCATATAATAGCTAAGAGACATGTAATCGTTTTGATTGTGTACAATAAATCACGAGAGGCGACATTAATTTTCATTAATTAAGAAGTGACACAGAGACGAATTAAAAAAACATCAATGCTGATTGATTGTCTTTATCGGATTTTTCATAAATGAGGTTACATATTTACATAAAACATTATCTTTTCAAAACTAATCAAATTTCGTATTTTATAAATTTGCGGTGCGGTTACTTAATTGAACATCTTAAGGCAGGTGTGTCGTATTTTTTCGCAACATCTTATTAATCATTGTTTTATTAGAGAGTAGGCTTATACACTTAGAAAATTTTAATAAAAATATTTAATAACAATTCATTCCAAATTTCAAGATAAATTCGTGTCAAATGTCAACATAGTCGTGCAAGTCAACATAGGTGCGGTTGATGAAATTTGTTTGAAAACACAAAACGGGACCCCTTTATGAATTGAACATCTACACCGTAAAAAATCTGATATCAACTTCTACAAAAAATGCAACTGCTCGCACTTCAACCACGTCTCAGAGTGGGTTGGTTTCAAACCCGATTAAACATATACATTTTGGATCTCTAATCTTCATAATAGGAGTAAATAGTATAATGATGCAACCATCTAATCGATTGCAGAATAAGTCTTGTAATTTACTTGTAAAATAGATAAAGTTCCATATGTTTTTCAGCGGGCTAACTAAATAATGGAAAATACTATACGAACCTGAATCAAAATTTCTTGGAAGAACGACTCTTATTATCAGTTGACCATTTAATAAGACTTGAATTCAAGGAATAAGATACTCGGCGATATTATACCCTACATAAGTTTAACTACAAAGTTCCTCGCGAAGCGGAATCCACACGTTAAAGTTACACTTTGGAATTTAGTGTATAATGATTATGGCAGAGTACAGTAATCGGAGAAAGTTAATGCCTTGCGTAGTTAATTTCTTGCGACACTTGCAAATATATTAGGTTGCAAATTCGATTTGTAAACCGTCTATGGGCTGTTTAAGTATCACAGAATACTTCCAGTAGTGGTTCCTACCGGGATTTCCCGGTAAATTAGAGATTATTCTATTTCCCGATTTCTGGGATTTGTATGCTTTTGTATTTCTTTAATTTTGTTTAATATTTTTTTTAATATTAACCCGAATGTCTTTTCTAATTATAATAATTTTTTTTATCAATTGTATCATTTTTTGACAATATTATAGCTTCACTTATATACAAAATATTTAGACGGCAGAGTAACGCTCAAAATTTGATATTTTGTACTTAAATTGTGGGGCATTAAATCATACTGTTACGGTGGTGATATCTGGGAGAAAATAGGCAAGCCTCATAGCAGATATTGAGGTAATAGTAAATACATTAAAACCATTAAAATTGGCAATAGAAGAAGTATCACGGCGTGACGCGAATCTTTTAAGTAGTGAGGGATTTTTAAATGTCCTCTTTAAATTAAGCACAGGCCCTTGATAATTCATTATCCAAAAATGTTTTATCTCATAATTCAGTAACTAAGAAATTCATCGTTAGTTGCATTAATACAATTTTCGCAAAATCCGCAATATTTCAAATCAAGTACATTTCAATCATTTTTTGACAAATCTAACAAAACCGCAGTTATCAAACTAGCGAAAGAGTTAATGACAAAATACTTTGCAAACCAATCTCTGGATATGAGTACTGATTCATCTGATGTTTCTGATGCACAAAACTTGAGCAAGACTGGTGTACCGGAAAATGATGTGGAGGCTGCTATTAAAGAATCGACGAAAGCGAAAAGTAATATTGCAATTAATATTAACAATTTAAACAAAGAATTGCAAATATTTGAGGTAACTGGTTAGCTTACAAATAATCTAAAATTGCTGTTGGGGGCATTAAAAACGATAAAAAAACTTAACAAATGAATCAGAATGGGTATTCTCAATAGTGGGATCATTTTCCACAAAGAAAAAAGCGAGTCTAAGCGATAAATCGTTGAATGTATTATGTTTTTTGAAAACGTATTTTATTAAATATGAAAAAAACGATTAATATTTTCTTTTTCGTTTTTAATTCATACAATAAAAATATTAAATTTTTTATTTAATTTTTTTTCTTAATATGAATGATTTACATGGTTTCCCGCGATCATAGGATTCTAATTTCCTGGATCCCAAGATTTGGGAAACACCCGGGAAATGGAAGCTCTAACTTCCGGGTTCCGGGAGTCGTTCATGGACATAGCAGACCAATTTGGAGTTATTTAAGAGAGATTAATCGTTCGATCGTTGAGTCAGTCGACCAGTTGGTTCACGATATCATCGTATCAATCACGATAATCATTACAAATTTAACCTATCTGCCATAACGAAAGTGTTAGATATTGTGACTTATTTTTTTTGCCTAAATTGCCGACTAAACTAAATAGGTGTTAGTGCATTCAACCAATTATTGCTAGATGTCATTAGTTCCATAAAAATTGAATGCGTGATTTTTAATTTAAAAGTACAAACTAATAATGTATTTTGCAATTTAGAACTACATAAATATGTATCAGGAACATTTATTTATTTTGAAAAAAGTCTACAAATTTGACTTGAAACATATTAATTTAAGAATATAAAATAAAATAAATCCGCATTGGATTTGAAAATTTGAAATATAAAAGTAAAGTAACAAGTAAAAAATCAGTGAGAGGCATAAAATTGCCTTGTACCCTTGACAGACTAGGGTTTAGCTAAACGAGTTTAGCTAAACTAAAACTAGTTTAGTTAATCTACTAGAAAACCAATTAGGTTGACACACTATGAGGCTTAGCAAACCCTGTTTCAATAATGCAATACGGTAGCGCTATGTTTGTCCGGAATCGGTATTAAACAAATGTCATTGTCATTGCTCAGTTCTGAACTACTCCGTTATTAAACAGAACTATACAGAACAACGATATTACAAGAAAATCATAAACTTTTATGATGGATTTTTTGGTTATATGTACATAGATTTAGATTAAATCAAAATTATTGAATTTAAAAAAAATTAAATTTTTAATTTTAAATTGGACCAATTTGAAAATAGCTATCGCGAACTCTACTCGATTATTTAAAAAAACGCAGCTTTTATTTGCCATGGTATTATAATTTGTACTCTACTGTAAGCGGGATGCACAAATGTGTATGTTGGTCCATATCCCTTTAGTGATTTACTAACACAATTGTGCGGGTAGGGCAAAAGTATCATGTCAAAAATTTAGTTTTGTATGTTTTTTGAACCAACTTACACATTTGTGAATTCCTTTTTAACTTATTTTTGTTCGAAAAAAACACGATATCGTTACACACAATTGACCGGACAAGTGGTGCAGTGGTTAAAGCTTCGGCACTTGGACCGGGAGGTACTGGGTTCGAATCCCATCAGAGGCTAGATGCAATTCGAATTTTCATCATCGATTACGATCGGTGATGTTAATAAACACAACTAAGACCCTCTGATGGAGGGGACCCAGAATTCAGCGCCGACCCACCGTCCATGTCAATGTACAGGTTGACATGGAGCTTGCAATGTGCAGGTGGTAATACTGTAGTTGTGTGAGTAGGTGAATAGGTGAATGGGTTAATGATGTAGCGTGAATGCGTGGTATCACAATGGGCCAAAAAATGGCCTAAGTGTCAACCACTGAAACCTAAACCTAACCTACACACAATTGTGTTGGTTTTACTACAAATAAAGCGAAATTTTTTATAACAACGACATTACATACTATGGTTTTTTATTCACACATTTGTGTGGGTTGGACTAAAACTGAGCCAATTTTTTTGTTTCCTTGGTTGAAAAAGGGATATCACATACAAAAATCAATTTTTGACATGATTGGTTTTCGTTACCCACACAAGTGTGATGGGAGGCAGGAAAAGGGATATAACATTGGCCGGCCAGCATACACAATTGTGTATGCAAATTTTGATTACGAGAAACGAATGTGTCAGAATAGAATTATGTGTGAATTGAAAAAACATTTGGCATACCATTTAATTTTGTTTTGTTCAGAAAAATAACACTAGCTATAATAATAATAAAATAATTAATGTTATCAAAACCTAATAATTAATATGGTATATAATTTATGTGTTATCAAATTATTATGGTTTTTTAAGAATTCCCATTTAACTAATATGCGTTAAAATACGGAAGACATTACCGCATTATTGACATACACATTTGTGTATATAGAACTTAAATTGAAGCAAAACAATTTTTTTGAACTCGAAAGGAATAACTCACAGTAAGCGGCATCTATCATTGTATCACAGCACTAAATGACATTGTCCTATTTATAAATTTTAACGTTCATTGTTAGATGGCGCTCTCGCTAAACCCATTTTTATGCGATAAACTTCAAAATATTGAGAGATTAGTGCACTAAACCGGTTTAGTTACTAAAACCTAAAACAAAACCCGTTAAGCTAATCTCGAAGTTGACACATTAAGAGATAAACTCGAAAAAATGATTAAACGCGTTTAGCTAGTCGCTAGTCTGTCAAGGGTATTAGTCTACTTTTAAAATTATCTTTAATTAAACAAAACTCAAATAAATAGTTAATTCTATTGAAACTTTTACACATCATCTTTACTGGTTCATTATCGCCATAGTTGGTTCTGTGTCTATCTAAGTGGAAGAAGCCAGGATCTCTTAGTTGTCTACCAAAAACCTTTATTTTAATTGTCTTAAGCACATCCGGTGCGTCGATTAGACCTAGTAGGAGCTTACCAATAAATGCACTTTTTAGCAATTCGCGTCTATTTTCAAGTGTTGTCAAGTTGTATGACTTGCACCCGGTTAAATATGGTGGTTGTCGCTGTATGTTTACGTGGTATGGTAGATCATGGTCATAAACCCATCCGTCTTTCCAGGTCAACTAGCGTATAAACTTTTGAATTTTCTTAATACTCTGAACATGATATTCGTAGAACGGACATCACACATTTACAGCATATACCAGCTGGGATCGAACGTAGGCACAATACAGGATCTTAATTGTTTCCACATCAAAATTATCACCCTTCCAACGTTTGAGAAAACCGCGCATGGAGTTCGCGCGAGCAATGCACAACTCAATGTGCTTAATAAAGCTCATGTTTTCAACGAAAGCAACCCCTAGGTCTTTAGTCTCAATTACTACCTGAAGGAGTACACCATTTATCTTGTAGGCTTGTGTGACAGGGTTGGTTTTTCGGTGAAATGATAGAGATTTGCACTTTTCAATATTGAGACTCAGAGAATTAAACTCGCACCATAACGCTAGGTTGTCAATATCTTCCTGTAGTTTATTGGCATCTTCGACTGACTCGATGGTTTTGTAGATTTTGAAGTCATCTGCGAACATCAGGATATTGAAATGCTTTATCACTTCGGTAATACCATTTATGAAGTTTGTGAAAATCCATGGGCCAACGTGAGAGCCTTTTGGTACACCAGAGGTTGCTTGTATTCTATTTGACATTTTATCTCCTATTTCAATATATTGGATACGATTACTCAAATAAGATTGGAACCGGGCTACGAACTGGCTGGAAAATCCGAACTTGAAAATGTGTTCCACAGTTTTACAATGGCTGATGGAGTCGAAAGCTTTTGCAAAGTCGGTGTATATTACATCAACTTGTTTGTGCTTCTCAATTTCTTTAATAGAATAGCTAGTAAATTCTATGAGATTTGTAGAATCTGATCTTTTAGGCATAAAACCATGTTGATATTGTGATAAATACCGTGGAAGCACTGCTTTGAATGAGTTACATATTACTAGTTCAAATAATTTAGGTATAGCAGATATAGATGTAATACCTCTCTAGCAAGAAACATCATTTCTAGATCCAGTTTTGAAAATAGGCGTCACTCTAGTTATTTTCCACTTTTGTGGAAAAGTTGCCAATTTTAATGACTGATTGAACACAATGCTTAGAGAGATTGCCAAATTTTTAGAATTTTTTAAAAATGAAGCAGGAATACCATCAGGACCACAACCTTCTCCGAATCCTACCAGTGCTCGCTGGATGTCTTCTGGCTCGATGTGTGGAGTAAATATGAATGTATACTATATATTCACTACAGATGGAATCTTTATAATTATCAATGTCTTCCGCTTTATAAACAGATTGGAAAAACTCAGCAAACATGTTGGTTATGACCTGTAGTTCACAAGACTTTTGATCATTAAATTTCATCCAGGCTGGGTAACCATCAATTTCGTGTTTGGTTTTAAAAAAATTCCAAAAGTGTCTAAGATCGCCTTTTATTTTATCCTTTCGATTACGAATATAGCTTCGGTATCTCCGCTCAAAATAATATTCAAAATTTTGGTTATAAGCAGTAAATTTCTGTTCACTATCCTGGGAACACACTTTGAGGTTTTCTTTATAAGCCTTGTCTTTTTTGTTTTTAAGACTGATAAGACGACGGGAATGAATAAGAGATACGGGAATGAATAAATAGATTCCTTTAAATAGATGTGTGTAAAATTTTTCTACGTTTACATCTATGTCATCGGTTTTAAACTCTGCATTCCAATTTATTTGCTCAAAATATTGTTGTAAGTTATTCGAATTGGTCTTTTTGAAGTTGTAATATATTTTCCGGTTTTGTTAATTTTGGAACCTGTTATTCACTTTCGTTCCCAATATTATTTATATTGCTTTATGGTGAATATCATTAATTACGAAAGGTGTTGGTGATTCTTCTGTTTTTAATAAAACTGGTTCATTAGTAGAAATAAGGTCCAAGGTTCGGTCTCGTCCATTTTTTAATTCGCAGATTGGACTCAAATTTGAGTTGCTCGATCGATGGATTCGTTAAATCTACCAATTCATTAGGTAGTGATGTATCGATAGCTATGAGTACTCCGCCACCGGATTTGTTTACGCTTGTGTGTGGTGAGCGATCACATGTATAAACCACATATTGGACTAGGGAAGAATTTTGAACTCAAAATTTTATCGTTGGATGATGTTTCACATATGATATAAACCGGAAAGAGTGTTTTTAAAACAAAATTATGAGATTGAAAAGCCTTTGAAGACATTTTATTTACATTTTGAAAGTAAAATGTCTGTTTAATAGTTTTTTGAGGATGTGACAAGGTTGAGGTGCCATGATTACATTCCGAATTTGTTGCACTATTTTATTCGCTACTGGATTTAGTGGTGCGTATAAGCTGGCCGAAAAAACGCCTTTCTTTGACCCCAATCAAATTATTTGACAAACAGTCCTGCTGGCCACAGAGTAGAGTTGATGGTGCTTTGAAAAACTTCACCTAGAATATTGATTTTGTATGATACGTAATCATAGTTCATTCCAAAGCTTGCTTTCGGCACCATGCGTTGGGCAAACAGATCGACAGTATTCGCGATCTTTGTCGCTAGTTTGCGGAACTGTTCATCCGGTACTGAATTATGTATTCGGCTAACGAAAAGCCACTTTCTGGATCTTGCCACTCGAATCGAGAACTCATCCATTAATTCAACTCCATTGGCAGTTGTTTTAATATTAGGGACAGGTATAGTCGATTGTGATGCTCCAGATAAATTATTATTTTGTGTTGGCTTTAATGATCTATAATCTTGTCGGTTTTGGATAGCTGACGGTGATGTTAGTGATGATATCATATCACTAGACTTGGTGTTTCGGTCTGGCTTGAGGCTTCGGATATGAATCTTGTGGCCCAACTTTCTTCTGGTTGAACAGCAGATTGGGACAAGGCATGAACCACTGTTGTTAATGTCTCTTCTAATTGATTCATTCTTTTTAGAACATTATCGATTATGGTCTCCTCTGATTTCTCAATTTTATTGAATGATTTATCGATTTTGGATAGAATGTTATTCAATCCGTTCCTTCCGAACAGTATATCTTGTGCCATCGATCAAAGACTGGTACGAACTAACATCATTTTAGTTTAGTTAGTATTTTAGTCAAACAAAAAATTCGGTGGCACACACATAGAGGGGTGTATTTTTTTAGGTAATTACCGTCTGGATTAAATTCTTAATACTTTGTACCATAGATAGATATTATACTTCTTATACTTCTTATATATATATATTTTAAATTTGCAAAATAAATTCTGATGAACTAGGAGGTACGCAATTTCAGAATTAATTCATACCAATTTCCAAAAAATGCCACTGATATAACCATAATGTGCCTGTGTAATAATAATGTGTAAAATGGCAAACTAAAATGACTTATATCAACCTCCGATTATAAATAATTCAGCGATAGACAAATCTTCAGTTTTAATAAGTAAATTATATTGAAAAATCAGACATGTTTTGTTTTATGCCTTATTTTAATGACTGGTACGAACTAACCATCAATTTAGTTAGGTGGAAATTTGACAATTTATCGAAAATATTTAATAGTCGGTTTTTATCGAAAATATTTAATAATCGGTTTTGGTGGCTCGTAACCCACTTGTGTGTGTAGCCTTGTTGACATTTTATCTAATTCAACTACATTCATCATGTGACGGAGGGCTTATGGAATTTACTATTTGAGGAGGAACAGAAATGTCATTTGGACGAATAAATGTTTAGTTTGTAAAGTTTTGACATTCAGTAATTTTATTTGTTTTGCGTATCTGGGAATATGGGGTACATCTAAATATACCCCATTGCCAATTTATGCGTTATCAATTGGCATTTATAGTACTAGTACTTACCAGTATTTATTGGTAAGCTTTAAATCCGGTGACCCTATATTTAAGATTGGTGACCCCATTAAAAAAATGCTTAATTTTTGCAAAAATCTACTGTCTAGGCAACAGACAATTAAACTTATTCATATGAATAATTTAAAAACTTTGCTGTTTAATGTTGACACAACTCTTTTCTGTTCAAGATAAATAGACGCAGGTTGTTTTCTCTAAGCGATATTAATTTTAATTAGTAATAAATTTAATTTTCTTATGTTGTGCAATAATGTTAGTAACAACGAGTTACACAATTTACACAAACCTTGCGGTTGATAGACGCGGTTCCAAAGAATTACCATATAAACAAGTCCTTCATTAATCTTACGATGTGTGGTCTCAAATTTCACTAACGCAAAAAGAACTTGTAAATTTGCTGTATTCTGGGTTTCATTTTACACATTAAACATTACTGTGGTGGATTAGTGGTCCCCGGTTGATTCAAAATTTATGCATATTTTTTTTCTTTTTCTTTCAAATCAAAATTTACATAATATTGTATCGGTAATCCTAAGAATTTTTTAATCTCAAATTTATTAGTATACCGGTCCATTTCTAATGAAAACGAAATTCTATGCGGTGACGATGATGACTCATTTGATTGCTCTACATAAAAATAAAAGTTTATTGTTCATTTTGGAATTTTCCGAATAAGTTTATAGTTTTTTTTTGATTCATCGCATGTGAATATATAAAATTTTTGTTGTTGTGATTAAAGTTTTTATATTTTTGTTTAATGATATTGACACTGTGCACGGTAATAAAGACGCGGAAACAGGTATTACCTCCAAAACGTAGATTATTTTGTTGTAGTTTTAGTTTTTTTTTGTTTTATTCAAATGGTATAGTTTTTTTTGTTGGTTGGTACATAAAACTTTCAAAAACTGCCTGCCCATTTTCAATTGAAGGTTTTTTTTTATATTTGGTTAATATAAAGCGTTTGACGTAAGAATTTCTTATTTATTACTTATGTACATAGAAGGTGATTAATTCAGTTTCGTACTCATTCTACTTAACGATCAATAATCCGTCATAAAGGCACCCTGTGTATTATTATATGATGTGGTTGAGCTTCATATTTCGCCTTTCGCTGTACTCGTATATCGGATAGATCTCTCTCATTGCTATAGGTTTCTGTTTCTATAAATATCACGATCAACGAATAATAATTATATATTGCTGCTTTTGTAATACATAGATTTTATATACTTAAGAAGAAAACTACATTCAACTATAATGCTTGTGTTATATAATAATCCACTTTATACGATTATGACGAAACCAATAAAAACAACAAAAGATGTTTAGTTTTGAAATGCCAAAAGTTCATTTTGCGATCGTTATTTCTTATTTAATGTTTTTCTGGCTAGAATTCGTTTTTTAAATTGCGATCTTCGTGTATTTTCAATAAATACTATATTATCGTATTATTAATAAATCATCATTAGTAATTAAAACGTGTGTGTGTGTGTATCGCACGCGGTATTATTTCTGCCTTGATCGAATTTTACGCGTTGCCCTCTACGTAAAATATTACAAAGTATATGGGCAATGAAAAGCGAAACATAAAAAACGGGTTAACGGTTTATTTATGCTTTGTGTGTTTATATGTGATGATCGCGATATTCTCCAAAAAAAAAACAAGTAGAAATGTATTGATGTACAGTACAAAGAGTTTTAATTAGGTTTGTTTTTTTAATCGTGTGCCAGGTCGACAAGGGCAAAATTAATCGTTAAATACGATACGAGACGCGTAAAAGTGTCAATACTTACAATTCGGTAAATAACAGAAAAATAAATCAATTGATCATAAAATAGAAATAAAACGATATTTTCTATTGTTCAAGTCTATTTTTATTTTTTTGAGATATTTTGTTGACAATGAAAACTGAAAAATAGTTTATTTCTATAGATATTGTCAATTGATAATCGAAAGATGTGTTTTCCGTAAAAGTAGAAAGTTGATCTATTTTTTCGTTGCAAACGGCGGCATGCAGTGTCATGATCGCACAGCCGTTTTCCTATTAGATTATCGCGAGATCGTAGATTAGTGGTTGATTCATTGAAGTGAACGACAAAATTAAAGCAAGATTCTTTGTTGACGCTGAACCCATTCGCACACCTTTTTAAATATACAAAATGGTGGGTTAGGCTAGGTCTGTAAATTATTACGGAATTGGCCCGAGTTCAGAGAAACTCGCCCAACTTAGACCATTTTCTTGTACGAAGTGGTTTTAATAATATAATAGCAGTCAAACAGCGCCTCTGAGAAATTCAAAAAGGTGAAAGTAACACTGACATCGAAATTATTTGAAATGTTTCTGAATCCAGCCGAGTGCAGTTAAATGTGCCTTTACATTACTGATCTAACGCACAGTAGGGCCATTAGTCTCGAATTTTTTGTGGTTACTTAGACGCGCTTAATTGTATTTTCTCCGGCGGAATATATTAATTCGATTTTAATATTGCTTGATTGTCTGTTTGATAAGTCTCCGAATCCTCACGTGGGTATTTGGCGTTTTGGAATTTTGTAGTAAAGTAGTAAGTACCACATCGAAACAGGCTCGAAAGGTATGCCGATAATTCAGAATACGTTTGGTTAATTATGCCGGTGTGGAATTTTCCACACTAAATGTAGCTGACAGACAGTGTAATGTGAGTTTTTTCACATTAAGTGTAGCAACATAAACTATCAGAAAGTGTAAACATTTTATTAGTGCGCCCTTTTTATCATATAGTATTCCCAAATGTAATAAGGTTTGAAAGGCAACCGCTCATGTTGTTGACGCTTCTAGCACAGTTTTGTATGGCCCAATAAAAAACATAAAATAGGTTCAGAATTTAATAAATGGGTTCTATGAACTATAAGTGTCAAACCAATTCTCATGTGACAGATTTGCAATGATCATCGTTATTTGTGGATATACATATTTTGAAGTGCCTCTGGCCAAATTTATTTGATGCTGAACATACTCTTACGTCATTTCCTAGAAACTTGAGTGTTGGAATTGGCGGAACGGGCTTACACGTGTAAGCAGTTTTGCCCGAATTTTGCTTCATTTCGATGGTATATGAATGGTTACATAGATGTTCGTTACTACACTAAAATCCACACCCGGCGCTCATGTATAGACTTGAAAGTTTTTAACTGCAAAACTGCCTGGATCGTAAAGATTTTAAGGTTCTATTTAGAACTGGTGCAAGAAATAACGAAACCGCTCACTGGGTGGTAGAAGTAGAACCAGAAACATGTTGCTAAAGTGTGAAAGACTGCCGTTTACTGGACTCGAAGCCATGTGAGAGAGTTTGTGACTCCAACTATAAGTGCTTAAATAAAGAAAAACCTGCCAACTGCAAAGAAATGCAAAAACCACATGACCACCAAGTAAGTCGCGTTTCATGTAACGCATACAAAAGTGCTGTGCAACGTCTGAGATTAAAAACTAAACATGATGATAAGTCAAAATCAAAGACATTGTAACAGCAACCTAAGTTGGAATAGTTGGGTGAACGCATCTCCATCCACGGCATAGATATACTATGCATGCAAGAACGACACACGTGGTCAATGATCAAATCAGCGGCATGCCTACTACAGCCAGAAAGCGACAAGATGCTCTTAGATTCCTAAGACTGCGATTAGTATTCATATTGTTGGCATGAACATGGTGAAGCTAACTCAGGTTTGTGATAGCAACTACACGCATGTGTTATCATCGGAAGTTCGTTCATTCTACCTACCAGTGAACCGATCGAGTACCATTTGTGCAAAATCGAAACGATCCTTGGCTCTATCGGGTCAACAAAAAAATGTAATGATCGCTGAAGACTTCAATACTAGAAGTAAAATGTGGCATAACTGGTTAATCGATGAAAACGGAAGAAAAGTAGAGAACTTCGTGTCCAGGAATGACCTTTTCATAATGAACTTGCAGGGAAACCCAACGGCTTGCTCGTCTAATGGAAACTCCAATATTGACCTAACAATAGTCAATAGAGCCTTGCTGGGCTCGATAGTTGGGTGGTGTGTAAGAGAAAGTTGGACATCTAGTGATCATAGAGTCATCACGTTTGAGTTATAAACGCGCCACAGAATAGTCTGCTTGCAAGTAACAAAACTCCTAGATTTGCCATCAAGATAGCTGACTCGGGTGTATTTGCTAGACAATTGGTTGGCTCTTGGGACAGTAGAAGTTGTTCCAGAGATCAATTCGTTAGACGAAATTGATGCTCGTGTCGAGCTCGTAAGAGACGGAATAGTTGGTGGAACTCTAATCTAAGGAAACTTAGATGTTCTATGCACAAGTTTAGAAGAGCATACCATTGGCCCTATTCTGGCTTTCCCTGGGAATAGGGAATTGGGAAAAATATTTTCATAGCATTTTTGTCAAAATTATATTTTTCTGGCCTACTGAAACAATAAGTTTAGTGCAAAAATTTTCAAAACAAAGTGAATTGGGAAACTTTTGTTCCACAAAATTTTTATAGGGAAAAATATTTTCCCATTTAACTTTCTTTCGAAAATATTAATTTTCGAAACACGTTCCCTCAGTAGGCCAGAAAAATACAATTTAGACAAAAATGCTATGAAAATATTTTTCCCAATTCCCAGGGAAAGCCAGAATAGGTCCACAGAAGGAGGGAAACCAAATAGCAAAAGAGTTGAAATTATCTCTTTAGAAAGGCAAGAAATAAATACTTCCATGAAGTATTTATAGCAAAGCAAAGTAGTTTCCAAAGGTACGTCACTGAACATGGTAATAAAGACCCATGAGACCTTGTATACAAATTTGCCACCGGCAAAGCAAGGCCACTTCAAGTTTTGAGCACCATTAGGAAGACAACTGGAGTCGCTACTGATACGTGGCATGATACACGCTTGGAGTTACTAAACTCACTTCTGCCGGACGAAACATGTGATGAAACTGGGCCTCAAGCAGAAATGAGTGAGATCGCCACCAACAGCAGTTCGATATCCATAGATGCTGAAGACCCTCATTTACGTGGGAAGAGATCACCAGTGCCCTTATTTGCTTTAAGCGTAACAAGTCACAAGGACTTGACCAATGATTAAGACCGGCGATATAGTTCCACTTTGTCCGAAGTCTTATAGACCAACAATGTTGCTACCGGTCTTGGGGAAGCTCTTGGGGAATTGAACAGAGCGGAATGTTCTCGGACAAACAATTCGGTTTCAGACGTAGCATGTCTAATGAACATGCGATAGTCCGTCTAACAAACACTGTCAAAACCCATAGTTCAAAATATGTTAGGGGTATATTCTTGGGCATTGCCAAAGCATTTGAGATCCTAACCTGGCCTAGTGTCATCGCAAGTTTATCAGTCTACAATCTCCCAGGAAATACTATGATGGAGCTACTGCAGCAACCTATCCGCAATAATCAGAGACATGTATGGTTCCGTATCAAAACAAATTACAAAAGCAGATGATAAAGTCATTCTGGTGCACGGCAATTCGAGGCTTAAACTTCAGCGCCAGGGTCACATCGTAATTAATAATATGATACAATGGTGTGATACAAATAAAATGTCACTATCTGCAGATAAAACAGTGATGCTGCTCCAACAATATAGTTAAACGGTCGAAACATGAAAATGGTCAAGTGCGTGAGATATCTAGGAGTAGACCTCGATGAACGTATGGGGGTAGCATCTCGTAGGGGCTGAGTTACATAATTTCAAATGTTTAAGAATTTTCGAATTTCACGCAATGATGTTCTCTATCAAATAGCGAAAATATCAGAAATTTCCGAGCATGTGGATAAATAAGATTGGTTCCCCACACCAAATACTAATTCAGAACCACTTCGATCATCTCTGCGTGATTCGTAGTGTGTTTTATTGTAAAAAATTTTATAAAATTCACTCAAAACTTTTCACAAAAATTAAATATTTGCTACTTGCTGGTTCACATATGCGATAAAAAAATGATTCGCAAATCAAAGGAAAATCAAATCATTGAAACATATACAAATTTCCCCGCCCGAGATGAAATAATTTTAAGTTTGGGCAATTTTTGATCGCAAGCATCCAATATGTATAAAAAAAAACAAATTATGAGCAATAATAAGAAATAATTACGCTCATTGATTGGCTTGACTCGCGAATCATTTTTTGATCGCATATGTGAACGAACCATTATAGTGTAAAATTTTTTGTGTTTATTAAAAATTTCAGATATTATTATGAAAGTTCATTATTTGAGTGTTTTTTCAATTCTAAGTACTTTATAGAACACAGTGTATTATATTTTGTTCTTTTGGCTTAACTTCACTCCGATCGTTTTCTTTTATTTCAATTACTTTTATGCTGCCCTACCATGCGGTCACCCAAATTTGTACTAACGCAAGCAACGGTTGCTTGACGTGGATGGTGTAGTTGTTATCGCATTATCTCTCTCTGCCAGGTTCCCCGCCCCTGCAGATGGCTTTCGATATCATTGAATAATATATCCAATCATCAAAAGGTTTAATAATGTCAATTAACAATGCATCAAACATATTACTAAAGCTAAGCGTTAATTTTAATTGGGTCAACTTCCATTTTTTGTTTTACTTGCGATCGATCGGATTCCCTCAATATACGTCACGTTGCCACGTGAACCAATTTGTATTTTGACAAAATGTCAAGTGTATTGATAATATCATAATTTAAATCGTAATGATTAATAAAATTTGACATTAGTTTATTATTAGAATTCATGATCATCTCTCGGACCGGAACACAATGCTAAAAATAATAATATCTGATAATAAAAATACGTTCATGGTGCGTTCTAATCGTCTGCACCGTTCATTAAAAAACCGGACCTATTATAAAAAAAATATATTTACATAAAAATAGTCATCACGTCGCATAAAATTTCATTCAAGTTTTTGTTATTTATTATAAATGATCGTTTTTAGTCAGTCAGTTGGTCATTTTTATATTTAATAACGATTTGTTAGTACTTTGTGTGTGCCTCAAGATAATTTTCCCGATTGACGTTCATAATTATTTTGAGCATGCAAACAGGTGAAATTTTTTTTTTGTATTAAACTATATAATGCAGATGGAAACTACAATTTATTATTGTAGGTCATGTGTTCATGCAAGTTTTGCGCTATTTGTATTACATATTTCTCTAATCGTGTTCGTTCGAATGGACCTACATGTAAATAACAATAACAAGTTATGTGTGGATGTATTGTGTTGTGTTTATAATTTATATCGTAAACAATAATGTGTGGAATTGTAAATACTTGTTTGGTCATATCAACTTACTTGTTTGTTTCGTTCGTTCGCATACAGTAGTGTGGTCCGTTGGAAGTACTGCCGCTTAAAATATGAATATGTGTGCGTATAACCGTAACCACGACAACAAATTTTATTTCAAATCGTTTCTTTTATTTATTATTATGTGTGAGTGTGCACACAACAAGTTTTGGACGTTGTACGCGCAAATTATAAACATAATATTTGAGGAAGTGGTGTGTGTTTATGTAAATCGAAATTGAAAAGAAAAATACAACAACGATTTATCCATATTCAACACAAACATTTAATTTATTTAGTTCAGTCATTGATAACCTTCCGTTGAAAGAGGTACGTTAAATATATTTATATTTGTTTAGGCCAAAATGAAATCGGCCCAAGCCCACCAGGCCGCTATGAATAGGCGCCGTGAAATGGAAACGATTAAACAGGAAAAATCAGCCGCAGTCGATCGATATTTTGACCAATGGGAGAAAATAACAACAAGGTATTTTATAAATTTTGTTATAATAACTGTATTTTCTAACTTACACGCACCAAATTAAATTCGCAATAGGTTCGAGCATTGGACTGCCCCGGAATATTATAAAGCGGTCGAAGATAATGTTATCAAAGAACGAAATCAGAAAGAAAAAATGGCCAACTTAGAAAGACGTCGAGAAAAATTACGTACTTTGCTTGATACAGAAAATGCAAGATACAAATCAGAGGTTGAAGAATTGACACGACCTAGATCAAAGAAATATCCAACTAATATGCTGAACGAAATTGTAACGAATATAAACCGATGTAAAACGGAGAAATATCGATCGGATTTGGAAGCAAAATTGTATAAAAAGTGGCGTTACGGGCTGAGCCCAGATCGTGAGAATATAATACTCGAAGCTAAAAATGAAAATACGGCTATGGCGAAACTAAGTTGGCTCGACAAGCAAGTAGAGATGCATCTGCAGAAGGAGAAATGCTTGAAAGAGAGCGAGGAACGAAAATTAAAATTGGAACAAGAGCGACGAAAACATGAGGAATACTTAACAGAGACGCATAAGATTCGAGAAGCTGAAATTAGGGAGCTACGATCAATACAAGAAAATCATTTGCACGAGTTAAAATTACGCGAGGATGATGGTAATCGTTTCAAGTCTGATGAAGAACTATTAAACCAGCACAAATTAGAATTGGAAAATTTATTAAAATCAGTCGAAATAAATTTTTTGAGACGCAAAGAACAATCTGTTGTCTATTTTAATATACGAAAAATTAAAATGTTGTTTCGGAAACGGTCGGCCGAAATCCAAAACGATCTTCAGGAAGATATTGAAATATTACGAAAAATTCTTGAATTACATCATACTGAAAAAACTTTGAGTATATTAAAAAAATTCGAATCTCAATTGGGTATCGAGCGAGATCGCCAAAAAATGATTGAATGCATGTACGAATCTGAGGTGAAATATCAATTAATAAGGCAGCAATCACAATGGACAGAGGAAATATCGGTTCGAGAAATTTTACTAAAACATCTAATTTCCGATGAACTAGAGGTCGTCACTAAAAAATGTCGTGAATGTATCGAGCAAGAAAAATATTTGCTTGACGTAAGACAATCCCATTTAACGGCGATTGCGGATTTAAACGACCGGCTTAAAGAGCTGATGCGCGAAGAGAATATTTCGAGTAAGAGTAAAGTAAACGAGATTGATGAAAATGTTGAAGAAATTACCGATTTTAAAACGGTGACTAATAAAAATGATAATGGTCGGCTAGAGCCACCACGTTTTGGTCGAAAAAAAGTTGCCTGGATATAGACATTTTAAAATAAACTGTTGTTATATGTATATTGTGATTAAATAAATTGAATTAAATTAAAATTATATATCGTTTTGTGTATTTTTCAATTGGGGTTTTATGGCCCCTCGATTATCAATTTTGAGAAAGAAACGCGCGCACTTGCATTGTTTTACGATTCATTTGTTATTTTAATTATTATTATTATTATTTATTTAATGATATCAAAAAGCCAGAACACAATTAAGGTCGAGTACGATAAAAAATAGTTTTACTAACAAAAACAATGTATGTATGTATCTTATTAATCATCAACACTATAAATGAAATCAGATTTACAGGATTAATGAAATAAAAATCGTTAATCCAAATTTAATTTAAAACTATTTATATTGATTAGTTTTTTGACAACTCAGAATTTTTGTATGTAAATTGCAAACCAAATTTTATCGTATCATTTTATAAGAAACTATTTCTATTTTTGAAATATCTTGTACATTGTTATGTTTTTATTTATGTATTTTTTGGTAAATGTCAATCCACATACGAAAATAGAATTAGAAACAAACTAATGTAAATTAAAATGTTTGGAAGAAACTAGCGTAGATAGGAAACGAAGGTGCGGCAAAGAAGTCAAAATAAAAAATGAGCTTCTGCTTTATATTGTATTATTATTTTTACAACACAACCATATTAAGAAAAATTCTTATCTCTATTTATAGTTTTTATTTTATTTTGGAAAATATGTGTTTTATAAATAAACGATGGTTTTCCTTCTTGAAAGCTTATTACATATGTCGTACCATAAAACGATTTTATCAAGAGAATAAAATTAACGATGCATATAAAATAAAGAATTTAACGCTTCACAAAAACAAAAATATATTTTGTCACACGGGAATAATGTACTATTTCAAACTGAAATGACGTAATGTGATGTTGGCCTACGAGATAGAATTTTGAAATGTTAAAGATTATAAAACAATATAATAATAATAATAATAATTTAAAAACTCTTACGAGATTATTAAATTTCATAAGCGCGCGCGCGCTCATATTACACGAGAATACATTTATGAATTTATTTCAATGTTTTATTGATATGTCTTCAAATTACAGAGCTGATAAAATATGGGAATGATTTTAGAAAGAAATTACTTTCTGGCGAGGAATTCACATGAAAGAAGAAGAATAAATTTGTTTGGCATATTAATTAAAACAAAAATTCTGGTAGGTTATCATTTCTGAAATGTTATCTATTCAAACTCTTGAATAAGTCTGTCCAATTTTGCAGCACTGACAAAATATCGCCATCATAATAATATATTAGTGAGATAATAGTTCAAAACGCCGCCACCGCATTTTATTTTCATTGCAACTTCAGAAACACCCCAGTAAGTCAAAACCAGAAATTGTCCCAACACTTTTTCTGAAAAATTAAAACTTAAGAGGACCTTGGAGCCTATTATGAAACTAAAAAAACAAATGAGCCGAATTTTTTCGAAAAAACATGATGCAATTCGACTGCTATTTACTTGTCGATATTGGGAATCTACTTTCATAACAGAGATATGTAATTTGTATCGAAACAAATATTTTCGATTTCGAGAAAATCGAAAAATTTCACAATATACCCTCGATCGCATTTTAATTTTTTTTTTTCATTTATTTGCAATGTAATCTGTTTTGGGGCTCAAGGCTCATCCTGTTCTTTCGTGATTATGCTTTTTATGTCCTTACTTTACGCCTACTCAGCCAACTAGAAGATGTACTATAGGACCGATTTAAGACCATCTGCACATTGCAAATTCCATGCCAGCCTATACTGGTATGGAAGATGGGTCGGCCCATGGGTTTTGTGCACCGACAGGGAGTCATAGATGTGTTACATTTCACCACATCATAATCTGTTGATGAAATTTCACTTTGCATCCTGTTCCTATCGGGATCGTATTTGTTTTGAAATTTGTCCAAAATAAATTTTGACCTATTTTAAAAAACAAAAATGCCTGGAATTTTTTTTTGAACACACATGATATCGAAAAAAGCAAATTAACCTCAAACTTTACGAATCCACTAAAAATTTCGTTGCAATCAAATGATTAATTATTAGTACTATGGGTTTTGTTTTTATGGAAATTAGCCGTAGGGTGTTTTCCAAACGACTTATTGCAGACTTATTGACTTATTTGGCGCCATCTTATATAAGTCGGTGGTCAAGTCATTCCGACTTATTTGTGACGTTATACAATTTTTCGATTTCGATTTTTTCGATAACATAACATGTCAATTTTTTGATAATGCCATATCGGAAATGTCTTTATATACTTTTATGAATTATTAAAATAATTATACTGTTTATATTGGAGGTTGAACCTAGGTTCAACCTGGGTTGAACCTTCAACATAAACACCAAAGGTTAACTTGGAGTTAACTCGACTCAATCCAAAAAATTTCTTAGGTCGAGTTAACTCTGGTTAATATAAACGCCCAGAGTCGAGTCGAAAAACAACAACAAAAAATAATCAGTAAAGTAAAAAAATAAAAATGGCGATTTTTCATATTTTTCTTGTACGAGCACGTCTGTATCTAAATTCGGCAGCATATTCTTGTGATTTTTGCGATTTTTTATTTTTTGAAAGTTCGAAAGAAAATGTTAGAATGATTTTTTGCAAGAAAAAAATTTGAATGATTTTGTCAGTTATAACCTGGTTTCGACTCAACCTCAAGATAACTCTCCAATATAAACACTAGAAGTTAACTTCAAGGTTAACCTAAAGATAACTACAAGTTGACTCGACCTGGGTTCAACCTCCAACATAAACAGTATAAATGAGTTAATTATATTTAATAATTATTTAAACATACTGTAAAAATAATAATTAAGAGCTACGAAATTTACAACCAATACGATAAGCCGTACATATTGACGATTGGAGCATCACGGACTCCACGTAGCGGATTTTTTTTCTATGATAACTACTAATTTTGTCATTTATAAAAGAAAATAAACAATCGCGATAATTTATCTTTTTTACTGTGCTAGCTTTGCTTGGTTTAATTTTGTTTAAATATATTAATTAAAAATGATATAGGTAGGTTATGTTGAGTTAGCGATTTTGTGGCTTATGTAATATAAAAAACATGAATCTATGTATATCCTTGATTTTTCGGCATATCGATCACACATGTCATTTTTTGTAGCTAAGTTAGTTTCAATCTGATCCACCAGCGGCGCTATTCCAACTTTTACAATCGTCAATAAAATTTAACAAGCAAATAACCAAAACCAACAACAATATAAAGCCATGCTATTGCAACAAATACAGAAAAAATTACACTATAGATAGTTGTATTAGAATGTATTTGAACATCGTATGTGCGCACTAGTTTAATAAGTAGTGGTGCGAAAGAAAAAAATTAACATGGGATTGTTAGTGTAAACAACACAATCTTCTGTAGTTTGTTGTATATTGGCATTTGCGTTTCAGACTTTGTTCAGGGCTTTTAATTGTTGTTGGTTTTGAAATAACACAATTGTTTCATTAACTTACGAAAATATCCGCTTCAATTTTTTTTTGTTTAGTTTGAGGCGAATTTGAGATTTTAGCTTCATAATAAAGTAAATTTTTTCAATAACGAGTATAGTTTTTCAGACAGACAACAGGAGCATGCTTTCTACCAGCATATATGGACAAGCACCTCCGCAAAATAGTATTTAACAGGAGCTTGTAGAATGACCTCAAATACATAGAATAACGGAATTGCTTTCTTCTTCCAAAATCACGGTTCATGCTTTATCCAGTTTAAAAGGTTTTAACTTTGAATGTGCACAAAATATCCCGGGTAAAATATACTGTAAGTCTTCGTGTAAGAGACGTATATATAGTGTAGGAGACTCCATATTCCTACAAAGAAAAACAATAGAGATACAGAGATAGGATTAAAGTCCCTATAAAATTCAGACGTTGCCTGACTCAATATCACATATTCACCTCCTTCGATAATAAACTAATCGTTAAAATTCACGAATAAAACAGATAACAATTCTTGCCATCGTAATCCCATCCGCTTCCGCAAAACCAAAGAGAACTTTAGCGTTCGATCGTCTTGCGCGCACCATGTTTAATGTCAAATGTCCCTGTGATTGAACTTCTAAGATAATACGCACACTCCTGTGAATGAAAAATCACGGACACACCAACCATTCACGCAATTAAACTGTGTAACATTAAAGGTGAGCACTGAGTTCTGCTCCTCCAATAGCGGTTGTGTTTATTAAAATCACCGATCGTAATCGATTGACAAACTTTGCTTTTGTATTTTGCCTTTCGAGTAATTCGAACCCAGTACCTCCCGGTTAAAGTGACGAAGCTTTAATCACTGCATCACTTGTCTGGATTATTTTAAAAAACATGAAAGATTCAACTGTAGCATAATTTTGAAAACGATTAAAATATTCCACGGGCGCCGCCAAATCTGCATATAAGTCTTCGACCGTGGACAGACATATGACATCATAAATTAGTCAAGCTACCATCAAATTATTTTTTTCTTTTTCATACACACTTAGAAAAATGTTAAGGTTTTTCGTAATAAAATAATTTAGACGGATGTTGACAAATTTTCAGCCCGGACGGTTTCCACGTAGAGAATATTTTGAACATATTTCCGTTGTTACCTTATTTTAATTAATGGTAATTTCGTAATTTGGAGGCGAGAACTATTAGTTTCTATATGTGTTAAGAGTGTGCTGCCCTGTGTATCTGAAGCTGAACAGAAGCAAAATCTTTTTTCAAACTGTTATGAACGTTTTTATTTAATAATGGCTCTTAATATTATTTTACAGAAAAGTGCATTTGTAGGAATATAGGCGGTAGCTCACTAAAATTTATAATAGTATTTGAATTTTAATGATTAAATAATAACTTCATTATGGAAATAAAATTTGGACCTTGCAGTAGATTTGTTTTTTAAAGCCAATTTACCAACCGGATTCTGCGATCATATGTGTCCTCGAGACATAAAAAGTGTTTGTTAAAATTTTACTTTTACTAAATTTCTAGCCTAAATTAATGAAGAAAAAATTGTTTCGAATCAGGTTAGGGCGATGTTTAGCAAAGGAACTAAAGAAAAGCTGATAGATGTTATTGATCGTTCTTTAAAACGAAAATTCTCTAGAAAATTAAATAATCGCATTATGGGCGATATTTTCCAATCCAAGTCGAACGTCTGCATCTTACATCATTGACGTATACAGTATTTGTTGTAATTACCTAATTTGACAGACTACTGGTAGATTGAAATATCACATAAGCAGAAGCGATTTTATAGCTATTTTACTTTATTGTTAGTTTACTACTTTTCACTTTTGAAATAGCACATGACATCTCCGCAATAAACCGGCAACTACCGCTTTGGCTATCCTCGAGTTGAATCTGCTAATGTTGTCGAACAAAATTAATAAATTATTTATAATTGTAATCGAGTTTTTTATCGGATAAAGTCGGAAGATACTAAACTTTAAAAAAGCTTTAACCAGTTTTATTAAATTTCAATTAGTAAATGTTGTTTTTGTCTTTCGTGTTTTAATCGCAAAACACTATGTTTTTAGTTTTTATTAGAATTTTTCGTCCTTTCGGACAAAATATTATTTTTAATGTATCTTGCAATGTTTATGACTATTTTAGTAACCTTAAAGACACCATTTACTCACAATATATCTACCACAAAAGTAGACACTCCCCCACCATTTTCATCCCCAAGGGAACGTGTAAAAAAACACAAACCCTTTCAAAAGTGAGAACTTCCTTAGGTCTCATTTGGCAGCTTGGTTTCGTACTGGTAAAAATTTAGTCTACTCATCAGGTTGCAACGACCAAACTGCAAAAATTTAACTCTTTCTTTGTACAAAACGAGAACTTATCGATTTAGCGAATTATGTCACCAAATCAGAAACCTATGAAAATTCTCACTATATGTATGTGTACTAAGCCAACACAATATAATTAAGATGTTTTTAAAATCGTCCGTGATATTAACTAGAATTTTTATTAGATTTTTTCGTATCAGCACGAAACCAAGCTGCCAAAAGAGATCTAAAGAAGTTCTCATTTTTTAAGGGTTTGTGTATTTTTACACGTTCCCTTGGGGTTAAAAATGGAGTGAGTGCATTTTCTTGTGAGTAAATGGTCTCTTTGTTTTCTGTGGTCTCTTTTTATGTTATTCTAAAACAAGTTCCGCATTCAGATATAAGTTCCGCACTCTAAAATCGCTCTTTTGCGAAAGCAAATCCATAAAGAGTATCTAAAAAAAAGAGAAAAAAACCATTTGCCACGCTATTCGGTAACTGCTGGGAAGTTTGGTAACCTACGCATTAAAAGTCGCTGTCTGAAAAATTCGCAATATGAAACGTATGTGGGTGTACTACGAAATCCCGGTTTTCAAAATCCCGGTTTTATTTTCTTCTAATTCTAAAGTATTGATTTTGAAAAAAAAAATTATTAATTCCGGCCGGCCGGACTACATAATAATATTTTAACATACAAAAAAGATATCTCGCCCAAAAATTTGCTAAAAAAAACCAAGGCTGCAACATTTTGAAACGCAATAATTGTAGTTTGTGCTATAATGGTTGAAATCCATTTGTTAGCCTGTTAACTTTTGTCACTTATAAAATTGTTTTAATGAAAAACACTTGTAAAAATTTCCTTATAGTGACAATATTATTGTTTTCAGGAATATCGATTTCGAAAATTAAATTTCTTCTTCAGTTCTTTTTTACAACTAATACGCTTTTCTTAAAATTATGCTGCCTATATACTAGTAGGGAGGACAAACAGAAAGATCGTTTCTAACACGTTTTAAAGAATAAACCAAAGAAATAAACGCAACAGATCCAAAATCGAAATACGCACAACACATCAAAACAGAAAAACATCAATTCACAGACTTTGACCACAACCTAACAATATTACATAGAGCCAGAAAAGGACACATACTCAACTGAAGGAGCGGATTATATATTTAGAACCTATTAATGACACCTACTAAAAAGAAAAATAATTGCACCATTTTGTTATGCAAAATTTTGGAATATCAAGATTTTGTATTTGCATCATTTTAGAAATCTATTTCCAGCGCACGTATCGAATTTCAACAAAACAAAATCTGTTAAGAAAAGGTTAAATTCCATCCCTATTAGCCATTTTCTAGAACTTAATCGCAAACTCATTTTGTCAAAAAATCATTTAAAAGTCCCATTTTCCCACATGTAAAATTTTTTAACCGGTATTTCCTAAAAATCGGGATTTTTTTTTTATACAAAACCGAGATATTGAAAACCTGAATTTCGTTACACACCCGGAACGTATTCCTCAAATAAAAGCAAGCATCTACCTATTTGGCCTTGAACAAATTCATTCAAAGTTAAATTCAAATCTAAAATTTAATGCAAGTTTCATTGTGTGTGGTGAAAGAAAGCGGCATTGCAGATTGATTAATCCACAGTATCATAAATTATTTGTTCGAACGAATAAAATTAATAATTGCCAGGCGATAATTAACTAGTAACGGATAAAGGCGAACCAACCAACTATTTCTGACAAAGACGATCATTATAATTCGGTTTGGATTTCCCATGATATTTTCGAATTACAATTTCCAGGTATACCATTCGTTTCTCACTGAGTCAGTCACTCACATTAGAATATTAAACATACAACTTTTTTTTTAATTGCATATAATATATGAACCCATAACGTTTAAATAGATAACAGTCTATCAACATATCAACACTAGGTTATGTACTCGGGCTAATATTATCTTTCTAATATTGTGTAAATGTTGTAGATAAAGAATATTTTTGCCACTCTTTCCAAAAATAATGTTTCTCTTTATTAAATTTGTTTAGCGCCGCTTGCCAATGTATGACGTATTGATTGTTTTGGTGTTTACATCACCTGGCTTGAAAATCGATTAATACGTTTTCTTCTCGACAGGGTTAATCATTTATTACACGGTAAAAGTGAAAGTCGAATGAAATAGCAAATTCCTAAAATTCTTGAATTGCTTTTGTTCTTTAAATTATTTTATAGTTCAATGTTAATTTGCGCGCTATGCAATTCTAATTATCGTACGCAATTATTTTTCGGTAACATTACTGGCGAATGGCAATTATCTAATTCTTAAACAATAGCGAGTAATAATTTATGTTTTTCTCACATGGTTGTGTTAAGAGTGGGAATTTTTTGTTTGTAAATAAAAGTGAGATTCAGCACCGCGGGCGCATGTGTTTTACGAAAGACGCCATATGAATTTTACGATATTTTATAATTTATAGTGTCTTAACTGGTTTCGTAAGGTAAACACGAATTCTAATGAAATACTTAATAAATTTAATTAAAATATTTTATGGAATATAAAAGAAGCAGCTGTCTAAAACTCGTAGTCCTCCACACAATAATTATGTGTAATTATGAGTTTTAGATAATGTTTGTTTAATTTGACCTTTATATATATTAACACTTACTGACGTAATTATCGTGACCGTATTTGCTAACGTTAAATCACACTTTAAACGAATAATATAATTATATTAAATAAAGCTTTTGCATATTACTATAATGGTTAGAGATGTGACGCTTGGATTAGATCTGTAAATATTCGACAAGCTCTTAAATGTTACGCTCAATGATTCAAAAAGTGTTGTCGTTATGTTTATTAAGAGTACAGTCTAGAAGTCAAATTTGAGAAAGATTAGAAATCGATTAGATTTCAAAATCCTACGACACGGGATATATTATCGATTACCATTTTTTTTTTATTGAATCTACGTATTACACGTCATCGCGTTTCAAAGTGGCTTATTTAGCCCTTGGCTTTTACAACTGCAATTCTGAGCAATGCGATGGGTAAAAATCGAATTACTCACAAATCTAAATACTCCACGTCATGATTTTCTGGGCGCTCTCTGCGATTGAGATATACATATACATGGACTACATTTCACCCATTTAAATATTTATTGTTATTGTGCATACCTTTACAAATCAATAAAATTAAACAAGTATTGACTAATTATCGCAATGACGAAGAAAAGAAAACAAGACGATCAGTGTGTTTAAAATGTTCCACATTTCCATCTGTTTGAGGTATAGCTATTCACGAACGTTAAGTTCGAGGGCTATTGTTCGTCTTTCTACATGCTTTTAACAATGAATTTAACAGCAACGAGTATTTTACTTCAGATTTTAATGTCTTCCGGAAAGATGTTTATTATAATTCTGACTCAAAATTGACCGGTAGAGGAGTTCTTATTGACCTAACTTTGATGTTTCGACGCCCACCATTCCCAATACTGAAAATATCGAGTTCATTGTAATATTCGCCACAACAATGAAGCCTAAAACTATCAGCTTCTTGTGGATTATGTGGATTACGTATTAGACATTACACTCAGAGAAAAAAGTTGTTGAAATAACAATTTTCATATGCAAAATCAATAAAAAACATAGGTTGTTTTTGGCCAATAAACGAAGTTATTGCCGTAACAATTTTATAGTTATTGATTTTACTATACCTTTAAATCGACACAATAATTGTTATATCAATAAGTATTTAGTTCCGTTCAATAACTTGACGTTTTAAATTGGACGTTCTTTAGTTATTATTCCAAAAAAATAAATTATTAATTTGTACAAAGAGCGTAATAATCATAATGAAGGATATTCTGGATAATATGGGGGGGATGGTACCTACCATGATAGGGTGAGGTTGAGGTGAGGTTACCAAGACGTTGGAACGCATTTTGAATATATATAATATATTGTATATACTATATATGTTCAAGACCATCTTGAATGGGATCATTTACCCATAGAGGGTGCGAGGCCCGTGTAGAGACTATAATCTGAGACTGAAAAAAAAATCTCTACAGAGTCGTGTTGCTGATATTGCGGGCTTGCGGCACTAACTTGGTTTGGTGGATAGAGTTTACCACCAAGTTAGAGCTGCAATATCAGCAACACGACTCTCTAGAATTCAATGTTTCCATTAGTGCGAAACCATCAATGGAAGCTTGATTTCGCACTAATGGAAACACTGAATTCTTTACATTAAAAATTCGGTCGTCTCATCAGACTGCAGTGCAGTGTTGCCAACAATTATTTTTGGTGAGTGCCAGATTAAAGTCAAAATAGTGCTAGATTACCACTACAGACTTTTACAGAGTGCTAAATTTTTTTAGTACCTATTTTACAAGTAAAAATGGTCCTCACCATGTAAAATAAAATCAGCAAAAACTGGAAATTGAATATTAATGTAGGTGTTCGCAAAACTGCTTCTCAAATATGATTTCATAAAAAATCACAAGAAAAGCGTTACACTATGTTTTAACAGCAAATATTTTGCTAAAATTCCATGTTTTTAGATTATTTCAAAGATGTCAATCTGTTTGGAATTTTTATTGAGATTCGAAAATTTTTAATTACAGACAAACTACAAAACCATATCCAAACATGATTGTGGTTATACGACTTAGAAAATGTGTAAATAAATCAACATAGATATATTGATTTAAACCTTTGGAGACATCAATTGAAAAAAATTGAAATTTATGTATACACACAACTATATAATAAATAATAATAGAATATTTAACAAATTTTAGACAAAATTTTATTTTTCAAATTTAATTTTTATATAAAAATTTGTATCTAAATAATTTAGTAATTTAGATTAAAAAAAAAAAAAAAATTAATATATGAATCTGGTAAAAAAAAAAATAAAATAACAATGTAATATATTAATTAAAAATCATAGAATATACAATATATAATTATCACCAATTTTAAATCATATTAACTATTCGAAATAATAATATAGGACTTCACATTTCGTTAAATATAAACTAAAAATGTACTGAACAACAGTAAAGTTAAAACTAGTTTAAATTATATAATAGTTCTCTAACAGACAATTCCTCCTCAGCTTCCTTATTATAGGAAGCCATAGTACCGACTTGTTCTATAACATCTTCCGGTAAAATGTAATTATTACAACATTTCTCATAGCGTTGAAGCCCAAGCATTAAAGGTTATTAATTGCATTGGATTTCGCGTTTTATTTTTAACCAAATTCATTTGGCTAAATACTCTCTCAATATCTCCATTCGAATGAGGAAGTGACAATAATTTTAATGCAAAATTGGCAATATCCCCAAAAGGGTTGGAGAAAACACAGTTTAGAACAAAAATGAAGTAATAGATATCGATAATGTAGTTCGTCCATATTACACAACCAATTTTTTTTTAAATTTGAAAGTGCTAGATTTAGTGCTAAAAATATATAAATAGTGCTAAATTGCACCTAGGTGCAAAACACATATTTATGGTGCTAAACAAAACAAAATAGTGCTAAATCTAGCACTTAAAGTGCTAAATTGGCAACACTGCTGCAGTGACCAAACTTCAAAAATATTGAAAATTTTTGAACTTACATATAAAGTATAAGTACAATGCTTTAGCGAATTTTAATGATTAACGAGAACAGTCACGTTGTAAATGTAATAACTTTAGTTATTGAATTAGTAATTTAATCAAGTCCTAATGTTTATTTTAACAAAGAACATTGTCCGATCAATAAATTTAGTAAGTTTAGACTTGATAACTAATACATTGTCATTACAATAAGTGTATTTATTAGTAAAACTATTTTATTTTATTGATAGAATACATGTTTTTGTTAAACTTAAAACTAAGTTATTCATTAAACAATTTTATTGCTGATTTCAAAAAATACGATTCAATAAGTCAAAGTTATTGAATTAAAAACGTTTTTTTTTCTCGGTGTATGCATATGCACGATGATCTTATCGTCGTCGGCGATCTGAACCTTCTTGATCTGACTTGGGCACAATCGGATGATAACACTATGTTGCTACGAACGCACATTCTGCAAGAAAAGCTCTTATTACGGATAATATGGCGAATTCTGGCAATTCTAATTAATAATAATACATAATTTTAACAGGCAGATTATCAACTTTTATTCTGCAATATTTCCCGTCGTCAACTCCATGCATGGTACAATCGAAACTTGCGTACATTGCACAATCTCTAAAATAAACGTTGCTAAGATTTTTTAAAAACGAATGCGGACTCAGATTATTTTAGTTATCTGAACATTTACAATCATTTTTCAAATTTGTCCCATAAAGTTTAGCATAATTACGTCAGCATTCCGACATAATCGCCGACCCTAAGGTCGGCAGTCCATCAATTGTTAGAAAATTCTAACAAATATCCTACTACCTTGAATTACAATTTACAATCTTCCAATGATCCCATAATCATTAATAACCAGTTTGCAAATTTTTTACTTACAGTAGGTGGCCATTGAATTACTTTTATAAAATTTAGTTTTTCGGGGAATTCAATATCAATAAAATTCATTTAACAAATTAATATCATTTCATTTATTAAATTAAGATGTAATGACTATAAAAAAATTATATAAAAGTTTAATAGAGGTACTTTTCAATATTTAGTCCACATTCCTTTATTCTTGAGCAACATTTCGACTCTTTGTGGCATAGTATGGAACGAGTTTATTATGTTTTTTTTAATAAGTGGGTCGTTGAATGAACCATATCATTTTAATTTCCTTAATCATTGTTTGTTTGTCTGTGATATGTTTTTCTGATAACTGCTTCTTTAGAACCGTCGAAACATTTTCCATTGGGTTCATATCCGGAGAGTTCACAATAGCGGTATGTTTTGGAACTCAAATAGTTTTTAACGATTTGGCGATGTAACAAGGAGCTCCATCCTGCTGAAAAATATACCTTTGCCTATGGCGAAACAATTGAGGGAGTTTTGGTAAAAAAACCGTATCCAATATCTGGATATACTTATCAGCATTCATAATGCCATCTACTACATGAAGAAGCCCAGGAACTTTTGCGACGATACACTCGCAGACCATGACAGATGTTGGATGTTTAACCTTTTGCGCAACATAGTCTTTGTTGAAACGTTCATATGAATGGCGTTTAACAAACATATTTCTCCCGGCAGTAATTTGGACCAACGATTCATCCGAGAAACAAACCTGAAAATTTGTTCATTTCAGAAAATTTGTAAAAATGAAATAGCAAACAGGAATTTTACTTACATTAGACCAATCTGACACTGAGAAGTGCTTATATTTCCGTACCCATGCAATTCGTTTAAGTATCATGTTGTGCGTTATTTTTTATTTAATAGTCAGACGGCATTGTTTTAGTCTAAATTACTTAAAGCGGCGTCGCAATGTTCTCTTCGAAATGTTGATGTCGTATTTCTTTAAAATGTCATTTATTGAAGTCATTGATCGTTTAAGATTCTGCAAAGTTAATTTCAAGATAATTTTGTCGTCCCTTTCGGATGTTTTCCTTTGTGTTCTGCAATTTTCCCTGTGCGATGGAGCCGCGATCTCGCCATTTTGGAGTGATTTCTTAATTCTGGACACAACATGTTTACTGGTTTCAACTATCCTGGCAATTCCATATTGTTTTAATGATGAATGTTCCAATAAATCAGCAATACGCTGTTTTTTTGTCAATGTAATATCTGTTTTTCGCCTCATAATGCCAGTACCACGAAACTCTCAAAAATCACCTACTAAACACAATTGAATATTATAAACTATAGCACCAATACAAAACCACTAACACAATACTTAATAAAAAAAATAATTACTCCTCATTTATTACACTATTTGAATAGTAATGTTACATATTGTTCATCAATCAATCGTATTGCGAAGTACAAAAATTAAAAAAATATTTTAAAAAAATCAAGAGAAATAACGGTAAATAATTTTGTGCGTCATAAACAACGAAAGATATGTGCTATAGAATACAGATAAAATTTTCCAGAAATTGCTTGTATTAATAGTGAAATTTTGGAAAATCAAAAGTTGCCAATTCAATGGCCATGTACTGTACTTACTTCACAGGCTCTCCTAGTCCCAAAAGCTGAAATGAGTGAAACCTATCCCCACATATTCAAGTATTTTAAGTATATTTTCTCCATTAAGTTCCTTAAGGCGCTGATTCATGTAGAAATTTTGTCTGACAGACATAAATAATAATCGCTCTGATTAGTTAATAGTTTTTCGTCTTATACGATAAAAACGAAACTCACGCTTAAGCGATACATTAAAAAAATTTAGTCGTATGGATATTTTTTGACATTTTAATATTTTATAAAGCAAGCAACCTAAAAAGTGTTTTTTTTTTGTTTTTTAATTTTTTTTTTTTAATTTTATAGAATTTGTAAAATTGAGCAATGTTCAATTTATAATTTTTGTCGTACGATAAAAAAATATGGCCAACCTTCAACCAATCAGAGCGATTATTATTTATGTCTGTCAGACAAAAATTATACATGAATCATCGCCTTTATGAAGGTTTTTGTAATGTAAATTCAACTCAGGGGTTATACTTGACTAGATAATATAGAACAAGTTATTTGCCACACATATCAATTTCAGCTATGATAAGTAAGAAAGTATTGCATCACTTAGTTTAGTTTGGATCTCTTAACTAACCCTGTCAATTTCAATTTCGGATTCTTTTCCCATGAGATTAGTGGGTGGCGTAACATTGTTTTCATAAAAGTCATTTAGTACTTTCATAAGTTTGAGTGCTTACATGAATAACAGAACTCCGGCGATTTAGTACAAAATACCACTTTAAACAGATGATACCTGTAAAATTAAACTTTTACGCGGGTTTTACATCAAACGAACATGCATTTAATATATTTGATACACTTTTTATGATTCTTACGACATCTAGTAGGCATTGTGAATCTGTCAGAATTTTGAATTGAAAATAAAATCATTAAAGCATTGCAATACAGTTATGTCTATTAAAAGTTCTATTTATTAACTTTTAATGGAAATAATAAATTTCTACGTATATATTGCATGAACGAATAGTTGAAACAGGTCTGTCTGACTCGATGTCAACCTAATAACAGTTAGGAGTGATACTCCCATTTTCATCCGAGTGATACTCGCATTTTACAATAATCTCTAAACTAAACAATTATCACCCTGTTAACTTCGAATAAAACATATTATAAAAAGCTGCAAATTATGGCTGAACATTGTTGTTAGTTAAGTCCATAATTGCGTAGTTTTAATGATATTCTATTGGCAAATATATCCGTATTTTATACGGTCAATCTTCAATAAAATTGAACGAATATGTGCATTTTATTATTTATCTGTCATAAATATTTGAATATTTTGACATGATTGAAAACTCGAGTTACCCGATGTACTCCTATTATAAATGAAATTGCCTACTGCAATAACTTTAGTTTCTTCAACACTCAAATTCTTTTTACTGGTTTAACGCTTGTTTAATAAACTTTTGAGTTCGATAAGTTAATTCTTTATTGAAGTTTTTATGGAATATTAAACTCACTAAAAAGTTCAAAAATCGCATGGCTCTAATTTTTTCTTGATTTTTAATAGCTTAAATAAGATCAAAGTTTTTAAAATTAATCTTTATTCATATTAAAAACAACTAAATATATGGTTTTTTGATAGCAAAAATTTTTATCAAACAAAAAGTTTACTTGATGTAAAAGCCGCGTTAAACTACATATGTGGCACTTGTACACGGATTACCGTTCGATTTTTTGAAAAAAAAAACTCATTTAGTTTTTTCATAAGTTTGAGTATTTTATTTGTAACAGCTAATAACAACTCCACAGAATTTTTACCAAAACGTTACTAAAAGTGGTGATACTTAGAGCACAGAATAATATATTCTATATAATAATATCCACAGAATAATATATTCTATAGAATAATAGAATATATTCTGTGCTTAGGGGCTTAAATTTTCAAACTGCATACATATGAGTTATTACCTAATCAGTGGATTGGTACCAGACGGTATTTCAGAATATAACTCATTTAGTACATTCATAAATTTGAGTGACTTACTTGTAACAGCCAATAACAGAACCCCGCAGGATTAGTACTTGCATACCGTCGACTTTATACCAAAATGTCGCTGACGGTGCCAAAGTTGCAAACTACATACATATGTATAACTTCTGAACTAAATCTATAAAAAACGGCGTTGTGTTTATTCCAAAATGCCGCTATAAACGGATGACACCTATGGGATTACACTTTCAAACTACATAGGTGGCACTTGCAATCGGATTGATACCGTACGATTTTTTTAGTAAAAGTGTTTTAGTACTTTCATAAGTTTGATTGGTTTTCTTGTAACAGTCAAAAAAGAATCCCGCAGAATTTGTATCAAACAGCCACCATAAACTGACAATACATTTATTTTTTTCAAAAATTTGAGTGGTTTATTGTAACTGTCAATAACAGCACACCACAGAAAACACCACTATAAACGGATGAGGGCTTAAACTAAATAATTTCTCATTGGATTAGTGGTTCAAATTTGTTCGAGCAAAATATGATAAAATAATTAGATACGAGTATTTAATTTTGTGAGTTATTTTTAATTTCACTCAAAATTCTTATAAGAAATATTTTAATGTACTCAGGTAATCTTTTGGGAAACTTGATAATTTAATTTCCATTATTTTCCGGAAGATGGCAGCAGTGAAGCTGAACAATAATATGGTGAATTACTTAGCTACCCGAAATAGATGCCGCAAAATGAAAGTTTCTAAAATGTTTTGAACAAATTACGTGCCGTATCGTCATGTCGTGACGATTATCGTTAGCGATTGACCGGTCAATAAATGATCATGGATTTCACTCCTTTGGGGATTATAAGTGAAAGTTATAAACAAATCTGACCGCCTCTAATGTCAAACATATGAGATTGCATCCTCCCTGAGCATGTACCGCTTCCAGTATATGTTGCTGATAATATTGTTATTTTTCCAATAAAGATGTAGCATTATAATTTACGAGTATGGCAAATGTTGTGAAAAGTCGTCTTTCTTATTTAAACCATTTTGGGTTGTCGTAGTTATCTTGCCTTTTTGCTGTTTTGGTGACAAGATCTATTGTAAAACCGACACTACCATGCAACTATCTGTTATTGACTAAACTTAAGTGTTCAGTGAAGCACAATTTATGCGGTAAGAAAAATATTCACAGAAATCAACATTTTCAGTACAAGTTACACAAAAAAAAAATTTACAGGGTAATGTGAGAGGAATTATAAATTCAAATTTCTAATCAAATAAAATCTGACTTTGTACTATGTAGCGTTTTTAGGAGTTCGATTTTATTGTATAGTTTTAAACTAAAATGTTATTTATTTGAATTGTTTAGTAATCGATCGTCATGACTATTTAAAATTAGTCTCAAGGCCATTTTTTGGATATTCCATTTTTTTATATATAAATTTCCGATGTCCTAAATTCGATATTAAAAATAACATTGTTACACTAATAATTGATGACGCAGTTAGTGATGGCGCTTGATGTTGATGTTCTTTGAACTTTAACGCAATAATTTACCTAATAAAGAGTTTTAGATTTCACAAAAAGTGACAGTCACGTAAAAAATTACTAAAAATAATTTCCATTATCTAAGCTTAATCGCCTAACCAACAACCGGTACCATGTTCAACCGAAAACCAAACAAAACAAAAAAACAAAAACTATAAATCCTTTGAATCACCGTTTTATTAAAATGGTTACTCCACCTAGATTTATTTTTATATAATTTTACAACTATAATACGTCCTAAGTAGTAGCAGCATGCAGCATTATAAAATACTAAAATAGTTGTGTTACGCTAGCTACCACCACATATAATATATTTATAAAACTATCAAATATTGATTAATTTTTTTTGTTTGTTTTTGTTTCTTTTGTATTTTTAGTTTTACAACAAAACTGCTTTCGAAAAGTAAAAGTCAATCACAACTACCATCATCGTCGTCATTGTTAAATAGTCAAAGCGACACCAAGTCTGACAATATAAAACCAGACGTATTTTACGCGGCCGGTGATGATAATGCAAAATCGCAGCGTAACAATGGTGATGATGAGCCTCGTTCAAATGTAGCAGCAGCAACAACAACAACAAAAGCAAACGCGGATAATAATTATTTAACAGATAAAAGTCAATTAGCTTTTGATTGTGTTAAAGTTGGTGTCTTAAGACGTAGTTTAACAGAAGTAAGTTTTTAAATTTCACATGCTTTTATATAATGAAGTCGTAATTGTAATATTTTGTGATTAGGTTATGCGACCCGAACAAGTTTCAGCTGCAAAAGGCGGTTCAATTGCGGAACGTTTGGCGGCATTACAAAAGAGTGGTGAAGATGATTGGCGTAAACGGGTGCCGAAAAGTAAAGATGTTGCGGATAAAGTACAACGGGAAAATTTAGTGAATGTAAGTTTTTTTATAATTTATATTTATGTAGTTTGGGCGTGATTTTATTAGCCTAAATGTTGACGATTTTAATTTATGAAAGATTCATTACGTTTTTGGTTTATTAATTCATTATAAATTCATTTGATTTGTGATTCATACAATTTTTTTTCGGCGTTATTTTATTATATCTTGAGTTAATATTTATTTATTTATTTAACGATATGACACGATTTGTCAATTTATATTTTTTATGATGTGTTTATGCCACATTTTCTGCACTGTGATTGTATGCAGATAATAAAGTTTAGTGTAGATCGTTGTTTGATAAATCCGTGTTTCGTTCTACTCAAGCACAATGTTAGGTGCTTTTTTGATACACACGATTGAATCGAATGATTTAATAAAGAATTTGTTATTTTTGTTATAATTAAGGCAAATAAAAATGTTTATAATGCCGAATAGCAAACCAACCTTTTTTATATTGCGCATATTATACGTTATTACAAATATATGTGAGTGATTGAAATTGAATAAGATTTTATTGTTCTTTATGAAGTCAGTGTTTTTTAAATCAGTATCTACGAGCGAAGATTTTTTAAATATGCAATGTGTTTCCCATTGTTGGTTTATTATTAAACTACACACAATCCTTTGAATCGTAAATGTATTCCTCAAGCAATAGATATTTTATACAAATATTTGAAATGCGGTCGGTTGCAAACATTTTGGTACGTGACTACCTTATTGCAAAGTTTGGATTTAATGCATACAAAATGTGACGAGTAACATGTAAACGCAATTCTTGGGAAAAAATTTCATACATCAGCTTGAATTACGATGCGTGTTAAAATAAGCATTTAATATTTTTTAATTTTGTAAAAGTTACTAAAAAAACTGATGATTAGTAAATTTAATTTGGTCATTTTATGATAAAGCTTCTGTCGCATGTTAATTTTTTTCGTGTGCCTCAATACAAATTGCTGTTTATTATTATGAACTAATTAATTAAGCATGATATAGCGTAAATCGGCACTATGTTTAGTGCCAAAATTTTGATTTCTTTAATTTCATATGGTGCTGTTCACTTAAATATCTTGATTCGATAATGAAATAGTTCTTAACAATCACAGTTTTCTTAATCTTCATATATCCATTTCAAACGATTTTTCGTAGTTATTTGCATTTTGCGAAATTGCAAAATTAAAATAAGTTCCTATGAGTGTACCTCGAACTTTCACGGGTCCTAATTTAAACTGTTGGACTTGGAGACGAACCTCTAAACGATTACTACTTGCAGATACTTTAAAAATAGTTCGATGAAATAATAATAATTCGCTCGCGAATCTTCTAAGGAAAATGCAAGGACTTGTAATTCAGTTAATCAGACCCAAATAAATAAATTGATAACTAGATTAATCTGTTAGAATCGTGAATAAATTCGCAGCCCAGTTTAAAAGTACGGCATTCGATTAACCAATTCCGATAATTTGTAAGCACAACTAAAGTTGCATCTATCGATTCTCTTCACGAACAATTTAATTTGTATATTAGAGAATATTTTTAAGATACTTGGTCTTTTGAATCGTTATAAGCAGATGAGACAGTATTTCTGATGTATTATTTTCTTTAGAAATATATTACAACTACAAGCTAAAGAAAGCTCCAAAACGAAATATTCCAACACCAAACGGCGATAACGTATACATAATTGATCAGCTAACTCTTTGTGTTTATTAAACCGATAATCAAAGTTCCTTTCACAGGTGAATTTAACAAGAATAGAACGCGTAAGTCAATATAAAATGTCGTTGCTCAACTCTTTCATTTTCAAATCACATGAGATTTCTCAACTAACTGGTTCCTTATCTTGCTTTCTCTATTTCCGGCATCCTAAATTATGTAGGTCTCGTTGGATGTCGTCAGAACCAGAGTGGTCTTGCCAACATTATTTCTGTTTGGGCTCTTTGACCGTAACATATAACTCGGCTGGATTAATAATATAACCCGATAAATTTCAAATTAATAATGTTAATACGCATTTTAGTAAAATGGTATCAAAATCTGAAATGGAAGTTTGCTATTTTCGAATCACAGGACCAATAAATTAAATCACGTTATTATCAAGTCTAAAATCACCATCCGAAAAATCAAGTAATTAAACTAGTCAGACGGGAGTGCACTAGCTTCATACCTTCTTCGAGTCTTACCAAAACACTGTGTTGCTTCGTTCTGCAAATAAACTACTTAATTTTTGTAATTGGTAAAAGCAATTTCAGTTTTGGAATTTACGCCATCTATAAGGCAGCCCTTGCACTTAGTAGGTTGCGTAATATGCCTTCATTGCTAGCATATCTAACTCTTCTAACTTGCGGTTGAATTCACCAACAAAGTAATAAAAGAGACAGAAAACATCAAAGTACATATAGCTTACACGGATTTCAGCGAGCTCTTATGCTGATGGGATAAACAACATAAACAGTCAAAATACTGGCAGGAATGCGCAGCCATAAATAAATGTTCCGATCTGCGGGTTAATAAATACTTTTCATCGTTCGTCTTATAATGCGAACCTTAAGAAAGCTACTCCGGGTTTCCAAACTAATCTAAATGATCCTGTTGGCAAATTTCCTAAGTGGCGTAATTTGAAATTTGATGGATCTAAAACAAAGCGTAGCAATAGTATTAGTGATTTTATCTTTCGGTTCGAAACAATGGACGGCGGAATGGTTATGATTTCGAGACATTAGACCGCCACATCTTCGATTATGTATCGGGCCAAGCAGACATCCTTTTGTGGAATTATATCCGAAACTACCCGAATTCTGGGTGATCTCAAATTAGACAGTACGAAGATACGTAAAACCTCTAATGAAACGATTGCAGACCTTATACTAGACATTGAAATCCATAATAATCATTTGAACGTAAGTCGTTTCAATCAATCAGAACTTCTCGATATAATAAAAATCAACCTTCATCCGTCGTTTAGAAACGAAATTATATCGATCCCTATCCAAAACATAGAGCACCTTCGTTTGATATGTCAGCGATACGAAAATTTGGTGTCTCAATCCGGTTTCGATCCTAGATTAAATTATCGACCTAATTTCAGATCCCACGTTAAGAAGTACAATATCCACAAATCAAAATGATGTGATTTCGGGAGACGATTATGAGAATTCATATTTTTTTGAGGCCGTAAGTCCCCAAGTTCCACAACGATCCGAGGTAATATGTTGGAATTGCAAAGACTTAGGGCATTATTACTAAGACTGCCCATGCGACCTACTAAACGTATTTTGTTTTGGATGCGGGCGTCCTAATGTAAAAAAATATAACTGCTTAAACTGCCAGAAAGTCAACCTTTCGAAAAACGGAATGACGGACTTCTCCAGAACTGGGAGGGAAAGTTCAACTCCGACCAGAAATTATCCCAGACAGGCAGGTTCAATTTCAGTCGCTTGGAGTGAACATTCACAAGGGTTAAATTATCCTCGTACAGACATATTTCAGCTCTGACGTTAAACATAGAATATTTACCCGTACCAATGTTCACGATACACCTAATATAGGCAACTATTCCGAAATAATCAACCCCAACGATATTGTTCGTAACGCGTTGACGATACGAAAAATACCGTTGTTTCACGGATTATACGATACTGGAACACGAAGAAGTTTATCAATAAAGAATGCGCTTCCTCAATTCCGCTCCTCTTTGCCAGAGCTTGATGTTCGACCTCATGCCACTGTAAAAATATTGGGGAAACCACTGACCGGGCTACTAGATAGTGGAGCGAGCATTAGTATTCTTGGGAATAAGGCACTCGGATTCCTGAATAGTATAAATAGTAGCTACCGGAGAATAAATTCATTCGTGAAAACAGCCGACGGTAGTGCGAATGCCATTCTCGGCTACGTGACTCTTCCAGTAAGCTTCGAAAATAAAACTGAAAAAGTGCGGGTCTATATAGTACCCATATGTTACAAAACTCGTTGTACTTGGGGATTGATTTTTGGAAAAAGTTTGGGATTGATCCGAAAATGATAAGCGAAATTAATTTGATGGATGAGATCGAATCTAATAAAAAACATCAATTATTCGTAGAACAGTTTTCCGAATTAAATGGTGTAGTAAAAAAATTCCCGTCGTTTAATGAACGAGGACTAGGGTGTACTATACTTCATTAACATTTAATCGACGTTGGCTCGGCATTACCAATTAAGCAACGGTACTTTCCTGAGAACAGGTATTGTCTACCTAGACGATCTTTTGGTTATTTCGCCCAGCTTTAACGAAGACCTTGATCTACTAGAAATTGTTGCTGGTCACCTCAATAAAGCCGGATTAACGATTATTCCCGAGAAGTGTCATTTCTGTATGAAGGAGATACGATATTTGGGATTTATAGTTGGTGAAAATGGTATCCATACCGACCCGACCAAAGTTGAAGCGATAGAAAATTTTCCTGAACAAAAAACCAGTGAGATGCTTTCTGGGCATGGCTGGATGGTATGGGAGATTCATTTCTAATTATGCAAAAGTTTCAGCACCAATATCGAACCTTCTAAAAAAGAATGTCAAATTCAAATGGACCGTAGAGGCTTGTTTGGCTTTTGTGAAACTTAAGAACCTGCTGGCTTCTGCTCCTGTGCTTGCGAACCCTGACTACACCAAGCACTTCTTTATCCGTTGTGATGCGAGGACGGAAGGAATTGGTGGAGTTTTGTCTCAGAAGAGCCAGGAGGAAAATGAACAGTCGCTGTCTTACTTTCCACAGAAACTAAATGCAGCTGAAAAGAATTACACGACCACTGAGGTAGAGTGCTTGGCTGCGGTGTTGTCAATAAAAAAGTTTCGACAGTATGTTGAAGGCTACCAGTTCACGGTGATCACCGATCACGCGAGTCTAAAGTGGCTCATGAGTTTGTACTTCCAACAATTTAATATAATCCACCAAAAGGGAAAGGAAAATATTGTGCCCGATACTTTATCGATGATATACTGCGATTCTGTTACTGAGATTGAAAGAGATAAAGTATTCATGTCCGTTCAAATTGATCTAAACTGCCCATGCTTTGATGACATAGATTATACAAATTTGAAATTTAAAATATTGGGTAATCCTGCCCAATTCCCTAATTTATAAATCTTGAATGAGCGAATTTATATCATAATAAAGCCGAGGCCTTTCGATGGTTTACCTGATGTGCTGATTTGGAAGATTTCCATTCCTAGATCTTTGGTACAGGACACTATTCGTTACAACAGCGATGCTTCACACGGGGGCATTAAAAAAATCATAACACGCATTCGAAGGTTATTTTATTGGCCCAGAATGGCAATCGACGTTTATGAGTACGTGTCAATATGCGAGATCTGTAAATGTACGAAGGCCTCCAATAAAATTACTCGTCCAACAATGGGAATACCAATTTTGCCGACCAACCGTGGCAGAAGATTTATATTGACCTCCTTGGACCGTATCCTCAGTCCAGACACGGTAAGAATATAATTTTAATTGTTCTCGATCAATTAACAAAATTTCTGATCTTAAAATCTCTCCAAGGGGACAAACATTGTAAAAAATTTAAAAGATGAAGTATGTTTGGATGTCCTGAAACGGTAGTTTCTGACAACGGAGTTCAGTTTACTAGCCGAGAATTTACAGTCTTCCTTTCCAACTGCTGTGTTAAACGCGTAAAAACTCCCATCTATTTCCCCCAATTCAATGCCTCAGAACGGGTCAACCGATCCGTGCTGAGTGCCATTCGGGCTTATATTAAAACCGACCATAAGAAGTGGAATGATCATTTAGCTGGTATTGCAGCCACCTTACGCAGATCCTTTCATAGATCTACCAATTATGCCCCGTATTTCTCATTTATTTGGTTATGAGATGATTAACCATGGAGACGACTACAAAATTCTTCGTGAAGTTTGTTCCTTGAATGATTCAGATGTGGAAATTTTACCAGCAAATTACAAACTCCCAATAATTCACTCAAAGGTTAGAAATAGTTTGGCCAAAGCTTTCGAGAGTTACAGTAAAACTTACAATTTGAGGGCCCGTCCTATCTCTTTCGGACCTGGGCAAAAGTTATTCATCAAGACTCACCTTGATACTGATAAAAACAAGCAGCTTTCAGCCAAATTAGCTTTCGCTTACATTCCGGGTAAAATTGTCAATGAAACTAGTAGTGTGAGTTATACCCATAGAAATAGAATAAATTAAAAAGAATACATGAAAGCTGCTGTCAAGTGAGTGAAATTCGGAGGGTAAAAGAGAAAGCATATAAATCAACGGGTCGTAATTAGAATTTGTTCGATCGAAATTAAAAACTACACAAATTCACAATTATTTTTATTCCAATGTAGTACGCATTAATTGTTTTTATTTTCGATAAAATATTGTACTTATAGTATTCCAAAATAAAAAATAATTATGAAAAGAAAAGCACGTAGAATATGTACGTAGTAATAAGAAAAATGCGACACTGTAATATAACATCTGTTTATAAACACAAACACAAAAAGAGAAACCCCACGCCAGTAATCAAAATTGTTTACTTAATTTTCTCGGATTTATAACTTTAAGGATAAATTAAGGATACATTTACCACAAATCACTTTCTTCTTAACATAATTTACATTTTATTTTATATAAACACTTAGTAAACTTACTGATCGTAAGTAAGATATGCCTTTTTGAACTTTTTTAGGCGTATTTTTGAACTTTTCACAATACATACACTTCATTTTACTTAAAAGTTTATAATTTTTATTTTCAAATGATACACTACTACATAAACCACTAACTCTTTTATAATGAAATTTTGGGTTATTCTGGATTGATAGCCAGATGGTATTTTTACATCAAGGTATCTTTTATAATGTTTTTATTATTTTAATGTATTTTAAGTAATAATTTTAAAAGCACAAAATTAAGTCGTCACCATAGGTTGTCACTGCGCACATAAATAAACAGCTGATGGGGTTTTTCATTTTGCGTTATGAGTAAGCCATATGCTTTTTTATATAACCATCCTGCTCCGACGTGTCCGACGAAATAGCAAATTTTATATGGGTAAAATCCAAATACCCATTCTAAGAGTATAATTCTATTGTTATACCGTAGCTAGCGATAGTGGTAAAATTCTTGGAGTTTACCACGCTAAAGATTTAAAAATCTAAGGACTTTTTCAGATTTCATGAGAATTTAGTTAAATTCTATGAAAATATGTTGTGTAGAGTCCCGGCTGCGATTATGTTAAATATTTGAAAATTGTACCAGACCAAATATTAATGGTCATGTCATAGGGGTTACAAGCTGTAATTGTTTTGTAATTCAGGGACATCTTTATGTTTTAGGTTGTTTACGACTCTATTCAAGTTTTGTTCATTTCAAATCAAAAGTTGCTGTAACCAAGTGGCAAACAATAAAAGTGCAAAAAATACGGTGGTAACGATGCTAGTAAATGATTGGCCCAAATAATGATCATAAATTGGTGATTCGAGCAACATAATGCTAACTGGTCGATATAAGTTGAAACATACCTATATATCCATATATGTATAGTCAAGAATTTGATGATCAAAGAAGACCTGCAAAGTTATCATCGGTGTGGTTCTTCCCTTTGAACCGGCAAACATTTTAGACACCGCCATAAATATTGGTTGGGATATTTATTTACCCGTGACCGGGGTGTTATTGTTCTTCAAACGAGGAAATCAAGAACAAAACACGCATTGGATAATTCGCGTGTGATAGATCGAATTTCGTTGCTCCAACAAGCCGTTAACGAAAGCCCTCGTGCCACGGCTATTATATTACTTTATTTAGTGATTTTTTTAGAATTATACCATTTAGTGATTAGGTTAATCTCCGAATAGCTTATTCTATATATATATATATATATATATATATATATATATATATATATATATATATATATATATATATATATACATACATTAATCGCCGAACGTGTAATCGGTAGTTTTCTTTAATCCTTAATATACTAGTAATAAATTAATTACCCCAAAAGTGCTTGTAAAAACATAAAAAAATTAGATTAATACAAAATTGTGATCAGTTGGTATGAATAAATCAGCCGGGCTGATATTAGTCATAAGTGCGTCGTGTTTCAAAGGATACTTCAAGGCCTTGGGGGAACCAGGAAACTGTAAATACGTAGTTATTGTTTGTTACCATATCGCCTTCTGTGGTATGATTTATTGTTCTTGGGTGCAAATATTTTAGGTGGATTTTATTCCCAGCAACTGTGTGTAGTTTTTAATTGTTTATGCAAGTGCTACGTTTTAATATTTCTTTTAAAACTTAATTAAGATTTAAATTCCCTTTTATAAATTTCGAACATACACTCCCCGTCAAAAGTTTTTGACTACCCAAAAAAAAAGTTAGTTTAAGAGTTTTTAAATAAAATTCAATATTTATTTCAATTTCTTTTTAATAAATGTCGTTTTTCAAATATATATTCATTGAATTTAAACATAATTTTTTTTTCTTAAATTTATATTTTGGCTTCATTGAAATGTCCTCCGCGCGCTTTTATAACCGCTGTACATAATCTTGGCATTCTTAACAACAGTTTTTCGATGGTGGATGTCTGAATTCCATTTCATGCAATTACCAATTTATTCCAAAGGTCTTCTTTTGAAGTAGGGCATGTTTTTCGTACGGCGCGATCCAGTTCGTCCCACAAAAGCTCGATAGGGTTAAGGTCGGGACTTTGAGGTGGCCACACCATTATATTCAAATTTCTTCTTTGGAATTCGGTGTTCAAATGATCTGTACATAACTTCGATTTGTGTTTAGGGCTATTATCCTGTTGAAAAATGAATCCTCTTCCTATAATTCGAAGTCCAGAGGGGATAGCGTGCTCTCGTAGTACGGATAGATAACCTTTCTTGTTTAAAATTCCGTTTATTCGATTAAGGTCTCCCACTATATTGTTACCAAAACAACCCCATATGATGACAGAACGTCCTCCATGTTTTACGGATGGGATTATACAGTCGTCCGGATACTTTTCGTTGGCGCGACGGCGAACATAGATGTTACGTTTTGTAACAAAAATTTGGAATGATGATTCATCAGTCCATAGTACCTTTATCCAATCTTTAAGTACCCAATCCTTATGCTGTTTTGCCCACTCAAGTTTCTTTTTCTTATTTTGCTTTCTTAACAACGGTTTTTTGACAGCTTTTTTACCTTGAAGTCCAGCATTGAGAAGACGACGTATGGCAGTCGATATAGAAACCGGCAACTCGATTTTGATTTGTAAAGGCTGCGATTTCTGAAGCTGTTAATCTTCTATTCCGCTTTGATGCTATTACTATATCGGTATCTTCTCTGTTTGTTGTGCATCTAGGCAATGCCTTCTAAACTACTGGCCGCTTACACCAACTGATGACGACACGCTAAGTCGACGGTTCAACTAGATGGCAGATAAATTTTAAAAAGGAAAATTACATCACAAAATATATTTAGTTGCAATTATTACATGGAAGTAGAAGATTATTCATTTTTCATTTCCGTTTTCCAGTTTTTTCTAGTTTTTGCCTTCGCCTCGTTCTCATAAAACCAAAATAAATTTCGTCATACAAAATTACAAAACAATAAAAATATTATTTCTCTCTCCAGTTGTTTTGTAATTTTGTTAATTTGTTTACTTGTTTAGTTTCGAACAAACTGTTGAAGCCGAAGGATATTCGTTTTTTAATTTTTCTAGTAATTCATGTACATTTTTATTTTCGATTTTGGCATTTTTTTGTCATTTTTATCCAACATAAGTCGATTTTTAATATCATCTAATTCAAAATTGTTGTAATTGGTACGTAGATTCAATAAAAATAGCAAAAGAAGTACGGATATCATGTAAAATACTGAAAAAATGCATAGTACCGTACGGCTTCGACTAATTATGTGACACTAAATGAAAATGACAATAAAATACAAAATTGAAATGACAAAATAGAAACAAAATGATCACATAATATTCTCTGCTCTCACGGTCTTATTTATATTTTTGCAGTGGAATACACTAGAACTTTGTATTACGTTATCTTAATAGGCGCATTTCTTTAAATTCTCATTAGCTTCTTGAATGTGGATCGGAAAAATTCAATTTATGAATTAAGAAAATCAATTACACTAACATTGTTCATAATTTATTAATTTATTGTAAAATAATTCAGATTTTTATTTGTTAAGTTTGTGAAATTTATTGCCGTCGTAATAAGGAGGTAAAGTGTATTATTTTTACTTAATTATGCTGACATCTGGTTGTCGAGTTACGTTGTCGTCATCAGCAAGAAATGAATGTTGTCACAGGCCAGTACTATAGAAGGCACAGATCTAGGGCGATCAGACTTTTCTTTATCCTTAAATCCTTAATTTCCCCTGTGGTTTTCAATTTAGTGGTGGTATATTGTACTGTAGAGTACGGAATCTTGAGTTTACTCGCAATTTGGTGTAAGGAATTACCATCGTTGTAGAAAGTTACAATCGATTGACTGAATGATTTCGTTTTTTTGCCATTTTATTCTAATTTTAGTTAAAAAAAATAGAAGAAATATAAATAATATTTAGGAAAAGTAAAGTTTTTTTTTTAGTACTTACTTTTTGTATTAATACAATGTACTTCGAATATTCTATTAAATATTTAACAAAATAAATATTAGCAGATAGAATAGTGTAGAAAGAATAGTTATATGTATATTCTCTATTCGATCGTTCAATAAAGAGAATAATATATTTTATCTATTCACTACTATAACAAATATTCGCTTTGTTATTCAAATAGAATAGAAAAGTAAAACAAGAGAGTAGTAGATCTCGTTCGCTCACGCAAAAAAAATCATCAATCCTTTTAGTTTTTTTATTATTCTCTCACTATTCGTTTTTTTGAAATTTCGTTTTACTATTCATGAACGAAGAAAAATTAGCGTAAAACACAATTCATTTAAAAATGAACAGAAAATGAATAATAAGCAACTGAAGAGTAGTGTAGAACGCTGAGAAACACCAATAACACACTTGAACACATTAAATAAAAATTTGTTATTTTTTACTTTCCGGGTGATTCCCCAAAGTATGGAAAGAAAATCCATAAAGAAAAGGTTGTGCTACTACATTAATCATTGCACTTAATACAAATTCGCATAAAACCATTTTAATATTAGTGAAATTGCAGATTTGAGTGGTGATCAAAAACTTTTGACGGGGAGTGTAAGTAACATAATGATAATAAAGTCATATAATTTTGTGTTAATATGAACAATATGAACTAATTGTGTATGATTCTATTTTTTTTTTGTGGTACGACATTTATGGTGGTTTCCATGTTGGACCAATCAAAAGAATCCCCCTCAGGCGGGCAAACCTGGTACAAAGTATCACGTGATTGGTAGGACCATAAAATCGCCACATTCGTCGATATTTAAAAGGCACAGCATCTGCTAAACTTGAATTCTGCAAGGAAGGTAACCCCAAAATACTAGCGTACTGTGATTCTGACTGGGCTAATGACGTGGATGAAAGGCGTTCAGTGACAGTCACTGTATATATTTTTTTGATGCAAGGTAGCCGAATATCATGGAATAGTCGAAAACAGTGAAAAGTCGCTTTGTCCGCTACCGAGGCGGATTATATGGCTTTGTCTGCGACCACGCAAGAAGCCATTTGGTTGATGAATCTCGAAAATGATTTCCAACTTAATCCTTCAACAACAGAATTGCAAATCCTGCTCTCCCTTGCTATAACGACTTTTGAAATGTATGCAAATGCCACAGCACTCAAAACGCCACTTTGATCTCTTTTATGTGACTCTTGAATTAAATATATGGATTGTTAAAATTTGTCAATTCGATATATTATATTGGTTAAGATCTCTTTCTCTCTCTCTCTCTTAAGATCTATTCGGTGTATTTTTCGAGTGACGACCGCCACAACTACTTTGGCTATCACTGCATTTTATATATTTATATAGATCTTATTAAGTTTGTTTATAGCGATTGAATTAAACCCATTATAAATTGTAAGAGTTTCATATTACATTATAAACGTCTTGGATTTATTTATTTTTTAATTTTTTATTTAAGGTTTTAAGATTTGAGACGTGTAACAAAAAAGAAAATTTCCGATAATTTCGACCAAATAAGAAAAAAAATGTTATTCATAAATTATACCAAGAAATGAATCATTTCAATTTCATTGTGCGATCTGCGATGGGACAAAAAAAATAATTGGAAGTCTTTATGTATTACAACAAAACGGTGTTGCTACTGTGTGTGATCTTAAATTCATAAAGTTAGTGTAGAGTTATCAATCCGTATATAGGAATAATAGTGTACATGTAGCTCAGAGATGATTTGGTTTACGTAATTTGAAGGCCACAATAGATTGCGAATTGTGATAGGTTAGATAAGTTTTTTCTGCTATTTTAATTAATTGAAAACGAGTTCAATTAAACCAAGTATGGAGACTAGGCGTACGGTATTTCCTTATAAATTGTTACTGCTTAGTGAAAAATGTGTAAATATATGTAAATTGGCGCTGTGTACATTAAATCAGTGAAACGTATAAAAATAAAACGCGAACAGTATCCGCATATAATCTATATAGCGAAGACGAATAATATTGATGATTAATTTGCATATTTCACTTGTAGTTTTATAGTGAACGAGAGCAATTTAATAATTACTGTGGTTATATTGAAAATGTAATTAGATCGAATTTATTTTTCGCGCCCGTCTTGTTATCAACATTTGAACATTATCTATACCGTGTTTTATTAGTTTAGTGTTTATTTTGTTATCGATTATATTTTTTTTTTGTTGTCGGAATTTGTGTGATTCAGTTTCATAAATGTAATTGCATTTTGAATTTAATCCTCGCCTGTTGCGGATAACAAAAATTTCGGTTTAGTTTTTTGTGTTATCGTTTCGATAAATTTGCGCGATTTTACTGTATAGTATGAGTACGAAAAAATTACATAAAAATAAAAACTACTCAGCAAAATATTTGCACGAGAAGCGAGAGCGCGAGCCGTCTGTTTTATATCATAAAATTCAAAATCGCGTAAATTTTTTTCGTTTTTTTAGTTCATTGCCTGGCGATGGTAGTACTCTTGTTGCATTCATCATATTTGGTTTTAGTTTTGATAACAATTTTTATTTTATTGAAACTCGTACTATCGAAATCGACACCGAGTACGATACGTGATAATAATTACAGTAGTTGTAAAAAATTTAATAGTAATTTAAATAATAATAATAATTTATGTTTTTATTTGAAAAAAAATTTACGAAACTTCGATAAAATTGATAAGAACTTTGATAATAAAATATTTTTAAAGCACAAGAATTTTTTTATTTCAATATTATTTCATTTTTTTTACGACGGTGTCCGTGATCATCAGCACAATGAAAATATTGCAATAAAATTGAAGCGATTTCGAAATTTGTTGAACAAAATGGGACAGTCAAAAAGTCGTAATAAAAGTGCCGGTCTTAGCAGTGAAAATATACCAAGTGATAGTGATCAGCCCAGTAGTAGTAAGAGACGCCAAAGTATTGGACGTAAATTTAGTTTTAGTAGTTTAACGTCAAGTCGACGAAAAAGTGTTGTTAACACTAGTGGTAATAATAATAGTTCTAGTAGTGATAATCTTAATAGTGGTGATGTGAAACCAAAACGAAAATTTAGTTTCTCACTGTCGCCCAAGCGGCAGAAGAAAAAATTCCAACAGCAACGAAATGAACCTAGCGAAGCTGCCTCAATAGAAGTAATCGAATCGCAACCAATCGATCACAAAGATGAGAATTTTTATGAGTATCCATTAAATGAGCACGAAAATATATATTCGTCTATCGATGAAGTAAAACATATCAATAATAATAGTACGCTGTTGGATAATTCAGAAATCATTGAACCGAAAATTATTGAAAAGCAACAATCGATCGAGAAGCAAAATAATGACAAGAACATTGACAATCGATATTCATCAGTAACATCAACATCAGCTACCGATCGTGATAGTTATGTAACGGCAAAAACTTGGGACGATGATGATTCATATCAATCGGCAGACGACGTAAATGTGATTGCCGCCAACGAACCAAAACCACATCCACCAATTGTGGAAACAGTGAATGACGATATACATTTAAAAATTAGTGACATGGTGATCGAACATTTTCAGAGAAAGAGAAAATTAGATAAATCTAATGGGACGGGTATTGCCCGTCGTAAAAAAATTCCGTATACAAAAATAGAAAATGACGATAACATAAAACAAGTAACGATTAAAACATTAGCCATTGCTGAATCGACGAAGCTACGTAAAATTGGACTAATCGATATGATAGATGCGTACGATGAAAATGAATTTGTCACACATCGGAATCCCCAAATCACTATACAGCCAGTCGATAGCGTAGACGATATAATACGGGCTGAACATTTTTCTAAACATTTTTCTCAATATTCCATTTCCGATTTATTAACACCGAATACGATTGAACAATTAGAAAGTAATACAACTGAATTTAATTTTGATAAAATAAAAGTTGAGGATGTGCCACCTATAGTGTCAGCACCAGCACCTCAATCATCACCACCACTCGCACAAAAAAAAACCATCCCAGAAAAACCAAAACGTAAAAATTTACCGGTAAAAGTGAATGATGTGTCGACGCTGTCGCCGCCACCAGCCGAAACCAAACCAGTTAAATTTGGATGTAGTTTTCCCAATATAAAATCGTTAGTACAAAATTTTGAATCCACCGAATCATTAAACAAAATACAAGCGGAACATCAGCAAAAGGAATTAATTACACAAACGCACGAACCGGAAGTGGCAGTACACGCGATCCTTAAGCATTCAACTAGCGTAGAAAATACAAAATTTTGGAATGAACCGTACACAAACAGTTCGAAATACGACGATTTGCGTGAAATTGTGTTCGAAAAAATGGCGGCGAAACAGCAAAAGGCACCACCGCAGCAGCTAAAACAGGTCTTATCGTTCGACGATATACTCGATGAAGAAGTATTTTCACGACGATTTTCCCAGTATTCCATATCCGATTTACTCGATTCAAGTGATGATATGAATGCAATGGCGATAAATAATTCAATTGAATCGTTGTAAACGAAATATTTATTTATATTTTATTATTTATTTTATAAATGTATAGTAGTTATCAATAAAATATTTTTTTGTTGTTTACTATCTTGCGATGGTGTGTAATGATAAGAAGATATCGTGTTGTTGTTGTTGTTGTTCCTCGATTAATAATAAGTCAAATCATTTGCTTAGGTGCGCTCACAGATGTGCGCTCGCTAAGTAAATAGAGATTTTTATATAATGGCCAAGCAGAATCTAAAAGAGTTACGGGAAATATTTTCTAAGGTAAACTAACTAACCAAAGTATTAGTAATAGGTTGTGGTGGGCCCTCTTATAAAAATATTTTTAAGTGTAATTCTCAAGTTTGTTAATAATATATTTTAAAACCAAAAATGTTTTTTCTTTGCAGGATGTGATTTCATTTGCACACTCATTACAATCGGGTGACGGTAAACTCCAGAAAGAAACCTCATCACCAACAACACCAATCATAAAAGAGGGAGAATATGTAAATTTATCGGAGCGATTAGGAAAATTGAAAAATTCGTCGGAAACATGGAAGTCACGAATCGGTAAATATATAAATTATTATTTTTGTGGTTTTTAAGTGACTAATATAATTTTAAGGTGCTTTTTAGTCTACTAAATGCGTTGCAGTTATTATCGCGGTTGAGCCGATAAGTCGCAATCTTGTTATATTTATATCTGTGCGTTGATAATTTAATATGTCACATGCTAGAAAGTCATCTATGTAGATTTTACCCAAAATCAACTTTTAGCGCATTATTGGAATTCTCATCTGCTAAGTAAGCTTGGTTTACCGTTACAAAATTATATGGTGTTCCAGAAATTGCAGAAAGGCGCTATCGTTTTTCTAATTATATTTATCAATTAATTGATGATGACCACCACTGAAATTATAATTTGTACCTAAAAGTGCAGTAGTGACAATTTAACATTTTAGAAAGTGAAATAAATATTTCGGCCAAAAGCCGAAACAGTTTTTTTGTCGACGTGGCCAACTTTATTGGTTGATGATTGCGTGAGCGCTGAAAACCGCTCGGCATAGGATCTCAATTTGTCGATACCCTATAGAGCAATAAAGAGAGAGAGTACAGAGCCGTAAGAATAGCGACCAAAACTCGTAGTAGGCATTTCTCCAAAGATAACGCGTATTTTATTAAGCTCAGATTAGGTTCACAAATAAAGAATTTCATGAAGCAAGAAGCCATTTGTGCTTCAATTGGTAATGAATATATGTTGCTTTGGTACTGAAATCGCCTTGCAATTGGCTGAGTCAGACACGGACCAATAAACCAATAGTTTAAAATTGATCATAGGATTCCAGAACGAATTGAGCACAGCTTTACTAAATATACACAAAATAAGATTTACGCCTGAAACTGTGCGGTTTGAAGAGCATATGATAACTTGCTGAGGGTGTGCTCAGATACGCAACATGGGGTGAGTCCTGGGTCACCAGTTTTGTAATTCTCAAAGGTTAGGTTAGGTAAGGTTAATAGTGGCCCATTGTGATCCTATCTCCTCTTTACTCCCGCTGAAACCATCCAGAGCTACCTATGAAGCGTAACATATCTCACACTCCAGAGTCCGCGAGTTCGGAAAGGCTGTCCATACCGTACACACCTAAGTACTTATGCCTTCTGTATGCTAGTGCCGGACACGAGCATAGGAATGATCTAAAGTGTCGTCCTCCTCTTCGTCCATACAACTTCTACAAATGCCATTTGCCTTTTGACCCAGCCTGCTCGCATATTCCCCAAAAAGGCAGTGTCCTATCAATATCTCTACGACCAATCGTACCTCGTTTTTCTAGGGATAGTAGTGCTTTGGAGCGCCGCAAGTCCAGTTTTGACCAAACCTGTTTCTCTACCCTGCACGTGAGAGTCTTGGTTCACCCCTCGTTTTTCAAGGCGATTGCCTTTTGAGAAATATAGACCAGTTTCCCCCTGAAGATTCCCTCCAGCCAGGGGAGGATGACTCCCGAGTTCCTTTGCATCTCTGTTGGTATAATCCGATCCAGGCCCGCCGATTTATAAGGCTTAAAACCGTTCAGCGCACACAGGCTTCGTTCCCTGTCCACGATGCCTTCCACCTCTATGGATTCCCCACTTGAAGCTGTCCATGACCCGTCCGGTCTAATTAAATAGCTAGGACTGGTTGGATTAGTAGATAGAATTTTCCTAAGGCGAGAAGTCTCAGAGACTTCCTCCATTCTACAACAGAAGAGTCTCCAAGACCCCCTTCGCCTACTTCGGTCACTGCCCTTTTATAAAGGTCGACCGATCTCTGGTCCGAGCACGCAGTCCCTGGTACCACCCCGCATCTCTACAGGACAGGGGGATCCCGGATTTTCTCTGTGGGCCCTCAAGAATATGGAGTTTACCCATGCTTTACCCAAAGTGCATTGTACACAACCCTTCACTTCTCCGACGTGATGCTTCCATCTTCCTGACTTCTGGCAATGACGGCTAGCACCAGCACGAGCTTCTTTAGAATCTCATTGACTAGCTTCAGTTTTTGATCCCTAGGAGCACCCGACGTCTTGTCTATTTGCACCTTGGCTCGCTTGCTGTCACCGCTTCCAGCTCATCCTGGCGCCTCTGGCTTTTAGACACAAAGACCCTTTCCGAGTTATCGCAGCCGACAGTTTTTTAGTCGATGCCACATATTCCTTTTGCTCTACTGTAAACTGACCCTCAGGAGTCGCAGCCAGTTTCTCTAAAATTTTGAACGCCGACTATCTCTCCCTGTACCGTCGCTTCGCCGGAGGCATCTCTCTCAATCCCCCACTATTTTGTTTGGTGGTTCCGCTTCCTTCTAGTTTCGATGCCATGGTTTCTATTACCCTTGCACCTGATGAGGGAGCCCCACCTTTATAGTTAGAGTTATTCCTTATACCTTCCGGTTTTGGGAGGGTACCGGACCCTTTATCTTTTTTTCATCTTGATTGTCCATATTTTCTCACGAGTGTCTAAAAAATACAGGTCCACTTGCGCAGAGATCCGTATACGCAGGTATCATCAGCATGGGTCGCATAACACTTTAATCCAGCCCATTGGTTCATCGAGCACCCCGCCCCCTCCAACATTCACCCGCTCATTCAGCCATTCATATGGATATCCCAAACCAATGGAACCCATTCCATTCAAGGGTTGACCCGTTTATAAGGTTCCCCACTCACTACTTGGGGACCTGGGTATCATAGGCCCTCAGAATTTAGTGAACTGAGGTTAACCACTCCCCAGTTCCCGGAGACTCCTCCCAGCACAGCTGCGGTTGGGCGGCTTATTCAATTCACCGCTAACCTACCTATCGATAGGCCGTCAACTATCCACCAAGCGATTTAGATTTTAATGAATTTGCTAGGCCGAAACATTTTATTTCTGAACTACTGTCAATGCTCGACTTTACTCTGTCGTGGAATTAAATTCATTGGCAATATTCTTTAAAACTTAACGGAAATATTTTTGAAACTAACTTAGTTATTTCTTAATGAATAATTACAACGGTTTTTTGTTTAACAAAGATTCCTAAATTGCTTGTTTTTATCTTTCCAGAACAATCAGATGCCGATCAATTTACCGTTGCAGCAAAATTAAAAACACCCGTCAAACTACAATTCATCAAATCGGAAGAGAAGCAAACCCCACCTAAGTCTATATTCAAAAGTGTTAATTCGCCACAACTTGGACTAGCCAAAAGCCCGTCTATGGCCACAACCATAACCGGTTCAGTAAAATCCGTGGACGAAAGTCTATTGAAGCGCAGTTTAAGTGTTCCGTTCGGCGGTGAAAATAAGGATGATAATGATGAAAACAATGCTAATAATAATAAATGTGATAAAACTTTAGAAAATGAACGACAGCAAACAGCAACACCAGAAAATAGATATATTCTTAAAAATCGCGATGGCCTAAAGGTGAGCGTCCCACGTTCAGATGACGATGAAACGTTTTCCAAATTTTTTACTAGCCTACATAATTCTGTGATAGATGAGGGTGTTGAAATCGCTGATTTTGATACAGTTAAATCGACCGAACGATTATCACAAAAACGGGCAATACAAGGGCCGAAAGGTCGTCGCGCCGCACGTAATCCACTGCGTACACTGGCCGCCCGCAACGATCTCCAAAATGAGTATTTGGAAGTTAAAATGGGGGTAGCCGAAAAGGAATTAAAACGCGCAAAATTAGAACAAATTAGCAACGGAAAGTCATATGCCGTCGAAGCGCTAGCTGGTCTTGCTTCGGTGGAGGATTTTAAATCGGTCAACTTAAAATCAAGCTCTCTGCCACTAAATCAATCATGGTTGCCATACAAACCAAAAATGTTGTTACATATCAAGGGGCGAAATCATATTCAGACACGTCTCGTTGAACCCACCTACAAATCATTAAATCGTGGCGATTGTTTTATATTAATCGCGAACGATAAACTATTCCGCTGGATCGGAGCGTATTCGAATGTAATTGAAAAATCACGTTCGAAAAATATTTGTGCGTACATTTTGGAGAATCGTGACCTGGGATGCATGGCGACCAAAGAAATTCTACTCATCGATGGGAAACTAAATAATCAGCGGAATGAGCGTGATTTCTTCGATATGCTGCAGAGACCGGATGATGAAGATATCGCTGATGCTGGCCATTCAGACGAGGATGAACTCTTTGAATCTTGTCTAACCGAAACAAATATGATTTACGAATATCAGGATGATAAACTGGTTCCGATGGACGGCTACTGGGGCTCAATACCTAAAGTTGAAATGCTCGATCAAAAGAAAGTGATTGTGTTCAATTTTGGCAGTGAGGTATATGTGTGGAACGGGAAAAATGCGAATTCAGACGCGAAACGGGCAGCCATTAAATTGGCCGCTGAACAATTTACCAGCACCTATAATTACGGTATGTGTGAATTGAGTCCGCTAAACTTTTCGGTGTATTCGGGAGATCGTGACGAATTTTCTGTTGAAAGGCTTTCAAAAACGGGTGATAAAACTCCCGATTGGTGTCTGCTTGCCAAAGTAACACAGCATATGGAATCGATACTGTTTCGTGAAAAATTCTTGGATTGGCCCAGTTACGTGGGCGATGCTAAAAAAGATCACGGCAAATATTTATACGATGGCATCGAAATCAAAGAATTGGATGGAAAACAACTGTATAAGGGCGAACCGTATGAGGAGCCAAACCTAGTATTGGAAAATTCTAATTTGGGTCGAGGTAATTTCTACTATGACACGGACACGATGAGACATTTTGATGTACTAACAAAATCAATTTCCAAGTGGCAAATTCATGAATTTACGTTTGATGATGCCGCGCACAATGGACATTTCTATTCGGGGGAGAGTTACATAATTCGGTGGATTTATCAAATTTCAGTAACAGTCCGTGAACTAACGGGACAAGTATCGAAACGGAATACGGTCGGTCGGGATCGTTGCGTATATTTCTGTTGGCAGGGTGTAGACGCGTCTGCCAATGAAAAAGGAGCGGCTGCACTTTTAACGGTCGAGCTGGATAAAGAGAAGGGGTCACAATTACGCGTATCCCAAGGTGATGAAACAACCGTATTTATTCGACTGTTTAAAATTATGTTTATACATAACGGGAAAGAAACCCAGTTGGAGCAAAATTATTCCAGATGGCGAATGTATATGATCCGGGGTAATGATGTCGAGGAGACCATTTTAACAGAGGTCGCTTGTGATATAAAACAATTGAGATCTCGAGCATCGTTTATTTTGGTGCACGGGGGACGTGGTCGAATTATACTGTGGCACGGCGCTAAGTCGATGAAACACACTAAAATGGTCGGACAGAATGCCGCTGAAGAAATAAAACGCACAATCGATCGGAATATATTTGATGACCAGGTGACCGAGGTAGAAATAATGGAAATGTCCGAGAACAATGAATTTGATGAATTCTTTGAGGCTATTGGATCGAATGATCGTAGTTTGTATTATAGTTTGGTACCGTACGAGAATGAAACGTATAATTTTACGCCAAGAATATTTAATTTTTCGAGCAGTAACGGCACATTTGAGGCTAAGGAAATTCTGTCTAATTTGCGAACGAGAACTTTGGCTAATCCGTTCCCGGTTACACAGTCTGATTTGTATAAGGCGCGACAACCTACTTTATTCTTAATCGATAATGGTGATAAATTATGGTTGTGGCAAGGTTGGTGGCCAGTTGAAGAGGAGTCAACAGAGAAGAATATCGAAAATCGTTCGGGAATCAACAGATGGCAAGCAGAACGGCGTGCCGCAATGCAAACAGCGGTTTCATATTGGAATACGAAATTTGAATCAAAAATTTCGGCCATAGAAAAGAAAAATAGTACAAGTAGTGAATACTCGTCGGGTAACGAGGATAGCAGTGCCGATGAAAATGGGCAAGACGAAGTTGATAGAACTGAAAGCAGCGAAAGTGATAACTCAAATGTAAATGGTTACTGTATTTGGGCTGGTCTGGAACCGTTAGAATTTATTTCAATTTTCCCCGATTGGAAGCACCGAGACGATGTTGCAGAAATAAATAAGCAAGATGGTCGCACAGATACACCGATTCCATTGCATGAATGTTTATCGTCCCTGTCACAATCGGAATATCCATTATCCGTTTTACTAGAGCATCCGTTACCCGAAGGTGTCGATCCCACCAAACTAGAACATTACCTATCAAATTTAGAATTTGAAACAGCCCTTGGTGTAACACGAACCGAATACGATCAACTTCCGCATTGGAAGCAAACAAATTTGAAAAAAGATCGTGGCTTGTTTTAAACAAGGCAACATAGATTTGCGATGCATTTAGAGATTCATATTTTGTAATTTTACATTATATTTTGTATTCATTGGAATTTTTTTATTATGCATTTTGACATTTTTTTTTTATCATACAACACGCATACACACATCCGTTTTTAAAGATCATCCTCACACGTTTATATTGAAGAAATATAAAAAAAAATAATGAAGTTAAACAAATATGTTTGTTTATTATCGTTCAAAAATAATTAAAATTTATACACCATTTTAGAATGTTATTCACTTATCCTGTCGGTGCCTTTAAAAATTTATAAATTTTATAAAGCAACAAATTTTTTTGGCCATTTAGGAAAACAACAAATAAATTCTAAAATTGTCGAATTTTTATTAAATTAAAATTATATAGAATTATTAATTTATTATTGTGCACTACGTGTAATAAATTCAGTCATTAAAAATTAAATTAATTTTTAAATTAAGTAAATTTAATAACAAAAAAAAATTGGTATCTAGTCCTCTATAAAATTATTAATTAAATATTATTATTATTATTATTATTAATGAAAATAATAACACCATAAATATAAAAATTTTAATTTTGTAAAAAATAGACAACAAATATTTTTATGAGTTAATTATATTAAATTTTATAATTTGTGCCAAATAGTCAAAACTTTTGTTTTTATTTTGTACAGTAATTAAATTAAGCTTTTGTTGTTATTATTTTAATTATGTATTATAATTTCATTGATGGTTTTGTAATTATATAGAAGTGTTGGATAATTTAATTAATTAACCCCTCCCCTCCTCCTTAAGAAAAAAAAAATACATAAGAGTAGGTATTTTATATATCACACCCAAATTTTTGGTAACATAATTTGGGATAACATTATTTGTATATGTTTATTGGTGCTAATGACTGCTTTTCTCTTTGATATATATTTGAATAAAATGCAATTGCATCTGGGTTTTGAGGGGGCCGAGGTGTTTCGGCCGTCACCAGATTTTCTTTTTTATGTAATAAACAACAATTTTTAATATTAGGTATTGAATATTATTTATAAACAGTACTTACATAAATCAATAATTAATTATTACTTACTTATAATAAATAATTGTTTATTATTTTGTATTTTTTATTAATATGTAATAACACTTTTTACTAAAAACAAACATACAACAACAACAAATATGTATAATTAGTTTTTTAAATTTAATTTAAACAATAAAGCAAAAATGTGGTAATTTTAATTTATAAATAATATTGTATAACTTAAATAATAATTAGTCGGATATGTTTTTAAACAAAATAATTACATTAACATTTAAATTATTTAATATTTTTTAAAAACATTAAATAAATAGTTCAAAATAATAATTACCTAAATTATTAATAAATAAATTGTGTTGTTTAACTATTTATTTTATATTAAATTATTAACACACATGAAATTGATTGTTATTATTTTTACATAAATAATAATAAATAAATATTATTAAAATAATTGATATATACATATTATAATTCAAACTAAATGTATGGTTTTTATATAACATTACATCATAAACAACAACATCAATATAAAATAAAATTTTTATTAAAAAAAAAAAAATTTAAATTAAATGTAGTTTTAATACCTAATTATTTTGACATGAACGTTTAAATTTAATTAAATATGAAAATGATTTCAATATTACAATTTTGCCCGAATGCTGATAATTGAAGAATATACGTAGAAAACAGGTGCTCATTTACGCGTTGTTGGAAATTTCAATGGATTGTGGAACAACAAAGTCGCACTTCAGTTTATTAAAAGACAATACTCGGGCAAAGCTAACGCCGTCAAGTCGTTTCCTACTCCATAAAGTGATTGACGACTGTAGCGGGTTGTTTCGGCTACTACAAGAAACACGTAGGCCTGTTCCACACCATACTTCTTTTGAAGTTACCTACTTCTTTTTTCAAACTTTTTTCAAAGTCGTAATAGATTTTTTATTGCTAATTTAAAAGCTTATTTTATAATTAGCCACAAAATTTGTTTGTATTATTTTATTCTACTCTCTCGAAAATAAAATTTAAACTAAAATCTACATCTCAAAAATGGCCTTAAATTTTTTATTACATTTTGACAATTACCAAATCTCCAACTTTCAGCGATCTGTTGTCCTTTACCCATTTATTACGACGTTGCTGTTCGGTTATGTATTCTCATTTTGTTGATTAACGTTAATTCATCGTAAAAAAACATTCCATTCATGTTGTATAGAGAACAAAAATTGCTCATCCCTGCCATTACCCAACGGCCACAGCTCTGGAGAAACCCATCCTTGGGGATCAAAAATACTCGCTGCTTCGCTCGTGATAATATGGTTACTGATAACATCAGGTTGAGTCCTATTTTTGCTTGAAATTGAAATTCATCCTTTACAAAATCCCACACGAGTCCCAATACATTATAATGCTGTCCTGCAATTCGGCAACTTTTGCTGTCATTTAACTTTATAAAATTTTTAAGTTGTTCGATCGCCGTTTAGCTAACTCAAAACCTCCCTGTCTTAGTAGTTTAATAATTTCTTCTTTTACTCTCATTGCTTCTAACTCGGATTATGCTGTTGTTGACAAGTCATCCATATAAAAATCATTTAGGACCACCTAGGATACCATTAGCATTTCCTCTCCACCATCAATAACGCTTTGAATTAGTGCATTGACTGCCAAATATGACGACGCTAAACCATAGATCACTATATCTACAGTTAGCCAATAAATACAAATTGGCTGATCCGTATTAGGTCTCCATAAAATTCTTTGGAAATCCCAATGAATTGGTTGAATTTCCACCAGGCAAAACATTTTACAAATGTCAGATGAAATTCAAAACCTGCCCTGCTCATAACTATATCAAATAAATCCTTCTGAAGACGTCGTCCCATGTAATGTAATGTGACCACTCTAAATTTACGGTCAACAGAAACAACATGATGTGGTATATAATTATGCAAATCCTGACATACGTTGGATCACGTTTAAATTTATTTTCTTGAGAATAAACTAGCCATAGCGTCATAGCTTTTGAACTACCTAGTTCTGAATCTGGTTTCAATGGTATTGTCACACTATATCGATTGGCGGCTTTTGCAACTGTGTTTTTAAAATTTTCCTCACAATATTGATCGTCAGGTGGTAATCTATCTTTCATTTCCTCTATTTCCCATAATTTTTGAATTATTGATCTAAGTTTACCTTTCAAGATTACGCCTACGTTATATTCATATGTATTTTGAGCAATTAATCCATTTGAATTTCGCACTACTGCTTCACTTATATATTTCGCCAACACCCCAACAGATCTTGCCCAGGTCTAAATGATGTCTGCGGATGATCAGAAATTGAATCTAATAATACAAATTTTGCGCTCGTAATTAACATATCAAATTGGTTATGCGATAGGTCCAACTCTACTTTGCCTTTGGGTCTCACATCATCTGCTCCCCTTGATATAAGTTTTCGCAACTGATCTAACCATTTTAAATTCTTTTACTACTTGATCCAAGATTAGATTAGTTTGATCACTAGAGTCACAAATTACTCTCAACTCTCGAGAAAACTGCACTATTAATTGAAAACAATAAGCTGTTGCGAAAACAGACTGCACTGACCTATTTACTACGTGGCACACCGACTGTCGTTGCTATTGTTGACTATTAATCATGTACTATTAATCACCCTAAAATTGTGTTTCGCCTTATAACGTAGTTGCAAATGATGATTCACTGGTTCATTTGGACAAAGCGTGCACACCTCTTCCAAACATTTGGTCGCAAGGCGATCTCTTTTTAAGCAGCACTTTCATAATTTATTTTAACGATTGCCTTGATTACTACCTTGTTCATTTCTGAATCTCCTATTGTTGTCTCGATCTTCTTAGCCTATTAAATCAATTTCACTGTCTTTTACAATCGTATTTAATAAAATATTGTCAATTCTAACGCGTGGCTTCTTACATTCTGTTTTAATTTTACAATTTGGCTCAACACTACCATAGCTGATATAAATTATTTCTCAACATTTGCATATACATTATTGGTGGTGAAGCAAGATGTTTACATCATCTCTGATTCCACAAAGAATTTCAAAATGTCGTTGGATTCTTCCTTGATATATGCCCAACTTAGAATTTGTCGAAATATTCTTTGTCTGACACTGCAGAAAAATATTGTTCCAATGACGCGTCTAAATGTTCTCTGACGTCAAATATTATATCTCCTTGCATTGCGCTTGCACCGTGTTCATCTTGTTCAAATTTTTCAACGATCATTTCTAAATCATGTGTCTGGAACGCCGATTCAGAATTCATGTTAATTCGTTTTTCTAGTAATAAAACTAAAAAAACGCAAATTAATAAGATCTGATTCTCAAATCAACTTATTATATGTGTTTCCACCCCTAAGAAATGGTTTGAAACCAATGAAACGCAGCTCTAATAGATTCATAATTTTTGTAATAAATTTTAACAATTTCTAATCGCTATAGTGCAATTGTGTATCTTTTCATGGTAATTTGCCAACCAAATAAAAATGTCAATTTTGAAGGAAATCTGAAAAAATAATGTTTATAAAATATATAATACTAATTTGATAGAGGAGATAGAAGCGAAAGTGATAATTTGCATAGAAGATTGCAAACAATTGTAAATTATCACTTTTGCTTCTTTGTCAAAGGTTGGGAATTCCCCATCTAAAGCGATTTCCTCTAAAGCAAAAGGAGTACGTAACTCAAGGTAAGCACGCCACTTAGATTTGGTCTCTATATTCACTACAGACATACAACATATACAGGGCAAAGACAAAGTGGTCACCGACACTTTATCTCGGACACACGACGACGATCTTGCCTCTGCCACAACAAGTTTCGACACTATCGCAAAAATTACAAGATTGTGATTCAGAACTAACAGACTTATGCTCTAGTTCTACAACTCGGCGGTCTTACCCTGCGAAAGAAATCGCTTCATGGGAATGTTCAAATTCCACCTGGTAGATTTGAGCAGATTATATTTGGACCATTTCCACCATCTAATGGATACACCTACATCTTAACCTGAGTTGATCGTTTTACGCGGTGGCCAGAAGCCTACTGTTAACATAATGACCGATCAAACTACACAGTTCAAGTCCAAACTATTCACTGAGCTTATGCAATTCCTAGGCTCAAATCGAATACGAACTACGGTCTAGCATCCACAAGCAAACGGTATGGTTGAACCACAAACTCAATATATCCAGACGAATTATTGGCGAATAAAGACATGGTTTTATCAAATTGACTGATAATTGCGCCAATTGTGTGGTGAGAAAAATTTAAACTACATCGAGGAACCCCATTAGCTATTTTGATATTCATTTGACATCTACTTACTAGTAGATGGCACTACCATCAACATAGTCGAAAACATCACAATTTTTACGTATGCAGATACACAAAAAACTGAAAAACAATTTTATAAGTGAAAACTGTAAATTATTATTTTTTATTTGTTTTTATTTTCGTTATTCCATTCATTGGTTGTTTTAAATTATATTCATATTGTTTATTTTCATACCTACCATGGATCAATAAGAAAATTTATTGATAAAAAAATTACTATTAGTATTAGCTATATGTATACGAAAAATAAAAACCATGAATCGAACAAAATAATATCGGCAGTTAGTTCGACACACATACACACAAAAAATGACACATGGTATGCACGTTGTTTTACTTGAAATTAGTTTTAATTGTTATGTTAAATAATTTTTTGTTTAATATCGAATTTGTTGTGCAACCATTATTATAATCAATTAACTATACTATGAGTTAACCCTTTGACTGCCCTGCGCATCATATGTGATGATGATACACTTTGCCTTATTTTTTATTACAAAATTTTGTTTGAGACTGAGAACATTACTAACTGATAAAAATAATTAATGTACCTATATTTACTAACTGTAAAAACAGTTATAAATTTTGTACAGAAATAATAACAACATATGCTTTGGTATATTTCGTATTTAGTCTTAATACATACATTTCAACTACATATTTTGATTTGATGCTAATTGATAACGAGAAAAATTATGAACGATATGCACAGAACGTCCGACTAGTAAGTTTTAATATTAATGGTGGTCAGGCAAAGGGTTAAACAGGTAGGGTATTGAGAAAGAATTGCGATGAGGTTATTCAAGAGAGTGAGGTTATTTGACATTAAATTTGAATTTTTAATCCCTAGAAGAAAATGTACATCAAACATATGTATGGCGACGTTTCCGTATACAATAAATCGTCCATATACAATAAATTTCACTTGGTATACCACTAGATAAAGAGAAAGAAACCAGCAATTTTACTAGTTAAATTATAATTAATTTATTTAATCAAATTCAATAACAATAAAACACATAAAATAAAAATTTCAATAATAAAGTTTTACGGGTTATCCAATTCGAGGTTGATAAAGTAGAAATCTGTATACCGACATCTGTCAAAGATAAACGTCAAGTACGCTGTCATTTATTTAGTTGACATTCTGCCATTTAAGAATATGGAGCATTTAACAATCGACCAACGCGTTAAAATTATTAAATCTTATTATAAAAATAGTGATTCTGTCGTATCCACATTTCGCGCTTTACGAGCAGATTATGGTCGTCATAATCGTCCTACAAAGCAAACCATATTGAATACAGTGAATAAATTTGAACAAACTGGATCTGTTACTGATATTGTAAGGTCTGTGCATCATCAAAACATTCGCAATGCTGAAAATATCGCTTCTGTAGCTGAAAGTGTGGAAGAAGATCCAAATTTGTCAATTCCTCGTCGAGCTTAACATTTAGACCTATCTTATGGCTCATTATGGCGCATTTTGCATCTGGATTTGCATCTTCATCCGTATAAAGTCCATTTGACACAAGAGCTAAAGCCTGCTGACCATGGACAACGAAGAACATACGCAAATTGGGTGTTGGAAAAACAGGCCGTCGATGCTGATTTTTCGAACAAAATTTTCTTCAGTGATGAAGCTCATTTTTCGCTTGGTGGATACGTTAATAAGCAAAACTGTAGAATTTGGGGCTCAGAAAATCCACAATTGATTGTAGAGAAGCCATTACACCCGGAAAAAGTCACTGTTTGGTGCGCATTGTGCAACAACCATGGACGAACCGTTACCGTCAATTCTGAGCGCTATGGCCGCATGTTAACCGATTATTTTTTTACGAAAATCGAAGATTATGATTTTGACGATATGTGGTTCCAGCAGGATGGAGCAACCAGTCACGTAACACGAGCAAATCGAGATCTTTTGCAAGAGAAATTTCCTGGACGTTTGATTTCGCGATTGGCTGATGTCAATTGGCCTCCAAGATCCTGTGATTTAACGCCTTTGGATTTCTTTTTGTGGGGCTACGCGAAAGATCGTGTTTACGCAAACAATCCTCAAACTCTTGACGAATTGAAAACTAATATTCGTAAGGTAATGGCCGAGATACCGCCCGAAATGTGCCGAAAAGTCATTGAAAATTACCTCAAAAGAATCAAGGCCTGTAAGAAGTCCCGTGGAGGACATTTGAATGATATCTTGTTTAACTAAAAATGGCAAGGATCAATCTGTAAAATGAAATAAAAATTACAATACATTCCGAATATTTTGTGTGTTTTTTTTAAGTTTACTTTATCAACCTCGAATTGGATAACCCTTTATTAAAATTAAAATAAATTTTAATAAAATTTAAAAATAAAATAACAACCCATGTGCGGTACATTTCATTATATAATTATTTGTATATAATTATGTGTTTTGCAATAGCTGAGACAACCTAAAACAGATATTTCATCCTATGTAAACGTAAAAATTTGAACTGCGATTTCATTTTCTGTAAATAGCCGCATACAATCAAAAATATTTTGTTTTTTGCGTATACGTATACGCAGTTTATCGAAAAATCACAGATACAACGATGACATTGGAATTTGTTTTGTTTTCATTTTTTAGTTCAAATGAAAAATCTAATTTGCTTGTCTAAGGCAATAGTATTCGCCAATTAGGATTTCGTACGGTTTTAAATTTTTTTGTATGTGTTTTTCAGCTAACCAGGTACAGTGTTTTCTGATTAAAACTAAAATCATGAAGTTTAAGGCTGCCTTGTTACGCTCATGGCATGGATTTTGTTCGACATACAAATCTTTGTAACACCTGCTGGTGTTAACAATACAAAGTTGGACAATATTCCTCTTCAAATCTTTCATATTTGCACGTTCTGAAAACATCCGTGAAAATAAATAAATTTGTTCTTTGCAAATTTTGAAATAATAATCAGTTGGAGCTTTAAGATTTTTCTTTTTTTCATCGTCATAATATTTATTGCTAATCAAATATTCTGTCGGAGCCTCTAAAATTTCCTCAGTTTTGATAAACATGTTTTCGCAACGGGAACATTTAATTTTACTCAAAATTTTAAACGCTACGTAGCCCACAATATACCGCATTGAAGCTTCTTGCAAAGGTACTTCCAAATTAAAAAAAATTTCAGATATATCTGATATGTCATCAGCAGGTGGCAGCACCTCATAATGCACGATTTTTTTTCGCGTTTCGCAGATAGAAATCCGGTTCATTAAATTTTTAACTGTTAATTCATGAGGTACCCAAACGTCAAGCTTTTTTTGTATCCAGCCAATTTCAAATGATTTAAACCTGTTTTGTGATCAATATTGAGTTCTTTACCAATGGCATGGCTGCTTATATGCTGGTCTTCTTCAATTTTCTGCATGATTTCATCGAATTTTCCACTGGTTGGTCGACTAGAGCGAGGGGCATCTTTCACATCCATATTTCCAGGTTGAAAGCGAGATTTCTTCCCTGCTCATTTTGATAAAGCACCTTCTCCATACCCAATTTGTTCGCAAGCCTGAGCCGTCGTAATAAAATTGTAAAAGTAAACGAATTTTTTCATTATTTATCTATATGTTTAAAATGTAACTTTTTATTCATTTCACCGATTTTAATGTTTTGTATGTCAAAGTGCAAGTTAAAATGTCACCTTTCAAACGCATACAAGGTTGCCTGATACGTTCAATATTTACTGGGACATGTGAATGTAAAGCGATCTACCCCGAAAAAGACCACGAAATTTTTCTCCTACACCAATATAAATGTATTAAAATGTTAACTCGCACAATTTTCCTTAAAACGAATTTAAAGTTTTCGTTATATTATTTATCCATAGATCATCGTTTTTAATACAATTTTCATTAAGAATTTTTCCTTTTCCACGTAGGTACGTGTGAAGCGCCCAAATGCGCTTCTATTATGTTTGTGTGTAAAAACATGTATTGCTCATGATGCAGAAATTCTTTAGAGTATGCGACCAAACCAAAAACAAGTGGACGGCGGGCCATTCACCCACCCTTTTATATATAAGTTAATTATTCTGAAATGGACCCAGTTTCAGATATCTAAATAGTCAATAGTAACTGAGTTATTAGTTCAATGAAATAGAATGTAAAACAGCAAGCTTTTGCTAGCGACATAATTGTTTTCAACATTTATTATAACTATATAAATTAATAAATCATCATCCTCAGCTATTTATCTACTATTTCGAATAACAACATAATCGAATGATTAATATTTTATTAAATAATAACTAAATTAAAATCTATATACGAGGGTATATCAAAAAGTCTTGCAATATCATATGAAAAAAAAGAGTGAGTGAGACAACAATATTTTTTTCAAAACCATTTTTTGTCGCGATGAAACTTCTAGAAGAACATTTCGATGTAAATTGTACAGTTCGTTTGTTTTTGTCAAATTAGTAACACGTGTTTTGAATTTTTCTTAAAATGAATGAAATTGAATATCACGCCGGTATTAAATTTTTCTGTAAGGATGGACGAAATGCAATTTATATATTCAATTATATATCAAAAGTTTACGGCGAATCTGCACCATCATATGCCACTGTAACAAAGTGGGTAAAATTATTCAAAAGTGGTCGGGAGTCATTAGAAGACGACAACCGCTCGGGTCGGCCAGCAGATGCTATTAGCCATGAAAACGTAATTTTGGCCGAATCTATTGTATTGGAGGACCGGCGTATTTCTGTTCCGCGGTTAGCGTGGAGACTTTCTCTTTCATACGGTACCACATATACTATATTACATGACCACCTTCACATGTCGAAAGTAAGTGCGCGATGGGTTCCCCGTTTGTTGAATGCAGAACAAAAAAAAATGCGTGTTCAAACTTCAAAGGCGATTTTTGATATGTACAATGAAGATCCAGAAAATTTCTTGGATAACATAATAACAGGCGATGGAACATGGCTTCATCACTGGGATCCAGAATCCAAACAAGAATCGATGCAATGGATTAAACGTAATGGACCACCACCAAAGAAATTCAAAACTCAACCGTCTGCTGGTAAGGTTTTGGCAACAATTTTTTGGGATGCTGAAGGAATTTTGATAACGTTTATATGCCATCGAAAACCACAATCACAGGCATATATTACGCAGAGGTTTTGCGAAAATTGAAAAAAGCGATAGGGAAAAACGGCCAAGGAAAGTTAGGAAAAAAATCTTGCTTCTTCACGACAATGCACCAGTGCACAAGGCTAATATTGCTCAAGCTGCATTAAAGGACTGCGGCTTCGTAGAAATTCCACATCCACCGAACAGTCCAGACTTGGCACCCAGTGACTACTTTCTGTTTCCCAATTTGAAAAAAACACTAAGGTGCCGGAAATTTTCCAGTGACTATGAAGTACAGTCTGTTGTAAATGAATATTTTATGGAGCAAAAGAAATCTTTTTTTTAAAGGGTTTAGGCAAATTAATTGATCGATGTGACAAATGTATAAACCTTAAAGGAGATTATGTCGAAAAATAAAAATATTGCTGTCTCACTCACTCTTTTTTTTCATATGATATTGCAAGACTTTTTGATTTGCCCTCGTAACTCAATGATCGTAAAGATTGGTATTAACTAATTCAACCCGGACAAAAACTTTTTTCGTTTGTTGCCAAGTGAAAGTGAATAACACAGGAATGGCATTAGAAAATCTGGAACATTGGCCCCTTAGCTGGCGTTTCTATTCTAATTACTTCTCATCTGCGATATAATAAATTGCGAAAGTAGGCGTTAATTTAGGTGTATATCTTTTCATTGGTTGTAGAATACTGCAAAAAAAGATTTATTATTCAGAAAATTGAAACTACATTAATATGTGGAAAAAATTCTTGGTTGGTGGTTAATGAATTCAAAAGTTGTTAGAATGAACAACTTATGCCATTTGCCTTGACTAAACAAATATTGAAGCTTCTGCTATTGTTCAGCACGCGACTGATGCAATTAAGTTTAGGTGGTTACTTTTTGATTACTTTTTGATTATTAGATTAGAATTGTCATAATTTTATTATGGTGTACTCCGGATGATTTTAAAATTTCTGTACATGTACATTAACAAATAAACTACACAGAATAAATATTTTATTTTAGTGATATCTGTCTTTAAATTTCAGGGACTTCTAGTTTGAATTTAGTTAAGTCAATGTAGTTGATTGCACACAGCATTAATATAAAACAAAAATTTAGCTTTCAAGTGAATGTGTAAAATCCTTCGGCCTTAGAATAACTTCAATGTTTGGTTGGCATGGCAGAGAGAAACAATTTTACAATGTATCCCAACAAAGTCAAACAATCGTTGTTTTGGTCAGTAAATGGAAGGAAATAAATTCATCCTCCGGGCATGCTAGTATTCCTCATCCAGTAGCAATATGCCTCTTTCAGATGCCCTGGGATCTGGATTGGTTCCAATGAACTAATCATTTGCTCATTAATCCGAAATTTAATTGATTGTGTACCTTAGAAATAAAGCGGCTAAATCCCTACTATGTTGTCAAATAACTTTTGCTTACTACCATTTGCAAATAACTCTTGGCAATTTTGCAAACAGCTTCGCATAAAAAGGCAAATACCAATCAAACAATTAGCCGAAAACGAATTTTTGGGTAAATTGTTTCGCGTTATTTTTATCGCGAAATATATATGTATAGTATAATGCATTTCTTTAATTTATCTTTATGTAAATTCCATTTAAAGCTGGAGTCAATTACAAGCCTCAAATATGAATATGTTGTTGCTCTTTATGATTAATAAGAAAAGTATTAATTTTAGTATTCAATTTCAGGAAATTTCTAGTTACATCCAAAATATATATTTTTTTTTCTTAGGTACTGATTTAATGAAGCAATTATTGAAGACCAATATCATCATTAATCTCGATTAAACCTATACTAAACCTTTATCCTTCCTTGCAGTAGATCAGTATTGAATCGTGTCGTGCCGTAGGATCGCTATGTGTTTGACACACATTTTTTGATTATAATTTATATGTAAATATTAATATAATTACCGAGACCGACTAAAGCATCTCGGCACTATGATGTATTGCTCATTTTTACACGTTTTTACAAACATAATAAAAGCGCATTTGTCTTCACACATATTTAACTCTATTGATTATCAACAATCAATAAATATAGGTACCTACGTGGAAAAGAAAAATTCTCAATGAAAATTGTATTAAAAATAAAAAACGATGATCTATGATAAATAATATAACGTATACTTTATAATCGTTATTGTGCGAGTTAACATTTTAATACATTATATTCCTGTAAATTATGGTTCGCAAAAATATAAAATGGGAAACGAAGGACGAAAAGTGAAAACTATATAAAATATAGCTTCCCGAATTAAAAAAGACTGACTTAAAAATTGTATTTTTCCGGATTTAAAACCAGCGTTTTTATTTCATTTTAAAATTGACTTAAAATCTGTAATGAAAATGAAATAAAAAAAAGCCGTACTTTATTAATGCATATCATAAGCCATTTTGAAAATGATTTAAGAAGTGTATTTATAAATAGCATAAAATGTGTATTTATAAATGGCATAAAAGTCCACTTATAACGCATGCATTTGTGTATCAAAAACAATTGTAAATTTTATGTTTATAATGTAAAATAAAATATGGCTATTTTCAGTCATTTTGAAAATGAATTATAAAATGTATTTTTAAAATGACTTAAAATATGCCTTCCCTGTGTCATTTTTAAATTAAATTTGTTTTTGTAAACACCTTTGTTAAGTCAGAAAATTTGTTATAAATATGACTTAAAAAAGGTCCCATTTTTTCATATAAAAATATATTTTTTAAGTCTACCTTTTTAATTTCGGCATTTTTCAATTCAGGAAGCCATAAAATATGTCTGAGTAATTCCTAAAAAATTTAAACTACATATCCACATACAACACAACTATACTCGAATATATATAGAAACAAAAAACTACATGCAGCAACATTATAGAAAAAAGAATTATGTATCTATTTTACGAAATTTATTTAAAATCTATTTTTCTCTGTACATGTATAGCGCACATGGCCAAGCTCCACGTGCTTCACTACCCGTGTGTGTGATATACATGCATATTTTATTTTTTATAAATATTTTATTTTTTATATATCCATACTACATACACACAAAACAACTAAACCGTGAATAAGAGAGCTCGTTTTTAATAAGCCGACACTATGATCATCGTGTTGTTTTGTTATTGTTTCCTTCATTCATAAAGTTTTTATGTGTATGTAGTTTAGGTGCGAAAAAAAATACGTTTTTTTTATGCTGTTTCTGCTATGTATATATAGATGGCAGGGTTATGGGGTTCCTCGATTAGATTACAAAAAATAATGTAATATGAAAAGTGGAGCCACAGTATTCGACCAAACTTTCTTTCGCAATAATTCGTCTGTATATATTACGTTTGTGGTTGAACGCTTTCACCGTCAACTTAATTCAGTTCTCAAAGCTCATGCACATACCGTCAAATAGAGTACGGAGATCCCAATTATCAAACAAGATCGGAAGCTTGTTGGGAAGAGTACACAACATTTCGTAATGTTACGACCAGAGCCTTCGTAAGCAGCCTCTTACCTCCACAGCTTTTCTGGAATGTGACAATCCAAGACCACAAGTTATAACAAGTTTATACGTGATGAATTTAGTAACTTTCCAGTATTTCTTCTTCATCTAGTGATAGACCGTATTTAAACTTTATTTCTTATGACATTTCTTTTTCTGGCTACTTACCGTGTCTCTTCTAGCGTTCCGTACTACTTTCTCGTACTTCCTCTTTTCCTGCAATTTTGTCGGTGATTAGTTAATTTCATTTTCCAATACTGTACGAAATTTAGGGTTAATTCTCAATAAAAAACCTTACTTGATTAATAAACAAGCAAAATTAAATACGGTTGTTTGTATAAATTGAATTTAATTAACGATCAACAGGAAGTAAAATTTTGAAATTTGTATTAGAATCCAACTACAAAATTTTACCGCAATCCTATTAGAATATTTTACCGATTCGATTGTCAATTTAGTATGCGTATTGTAAACCAAGCCAAAGAAATTGAAATGTCAAAATAAATTGTACTCGAATGGAAAATAAATAAAATTAGTGATGAAAATGGATTTATTTAATCCTTTCAGTAATAATGATTCCAATAGTGTAAGTAGTAAATAGTATTATGAGGTACTTTATATTCCTCGTATATTAAATGCTATGGTGCATTACACAGGCATCAATTTTCAACCAAAACATCAGTGGCAGTGATATGCAGCTGCATGGTGCAGATTATGGTCATTGCAATGAATATTCCAATCGCTCTTATCAATATGGTAATCCTCGAAGTTTATCTGCATCGGACCTATTCACTCCAAACGTGTTTGTGACCATTCCATTGCAAAATCAAAGTCCCACCATAAATAATAGCAGTTTCAACAACAGCAACACCAATAACAAAGGGAATAATAATAATAATTCTAATTTAGTGGAGCACAACTTGAATACGAACTACACAAATCTAAATTACACTAGCAATAGTAATAAAAATGGCAATGAGATTAAATCTGAGCCCATCAAGGTTGAGATGTCGGAAAATAATCAAAACAAAGATAAGTCAGCTTCCACCGTTTCAATAATTTCATCGACTATAATCACTTCAAATAATAATAATAACCTAGGTGGTGAAACTTTTAAGTGTAAAACAAATTTACTTCCATTACCCTCATCAAATTCATTATTAGTGACAGCGCGTCCAAAAAAATCCGTCATTTGCTATAAATGTGATAAATGTCCTTTCATAAGCATATCCCAGAATTGTCTGAACCACCATTACGACCAAAATCATAAGCAGCAAGAAGAGCTTATAAATAGTAATACTAGTAAAAAATTAATATGCCCAGGCTGTGACAACATATTCTATATACGCAGATCTCTAGAAACCCATTTGTTGAACGACCATCAGATGAATAGTAATGAAATCGAAACGCTTCTTAATAGTTTGCTCGACGGTACGGGGGGTGGTACACCATCCAACGCTGAGCGCAATGAAATTGATAGTGCGGGAAACCTTGTGGTTCCACCAAAGAACCGAATTTCTATAAAAAATGTAAAAATTTTACAAAATCCGAACTTAATTAATTCTAACGAACTTTTCAATGACACATTTTGTAACACCGGATATATCGGAGACAGCACAGCAAGCACTAACTGTAATCAAAAAATTTATTTGAAGAATCCTATTTATTTACTAAACAATAATAACACGAATAAAATTTACGAACAATCCTTATTGCCCTCATTGCATTTATCTAGTACGACATCATCCTCGTCATCGTTCGAGAGTTTATTTAACGAACAAAATTTTATCGAAATGGGACATAATTCTGACGTGCCTATTGAAGATGCGATGTCCGATCAAAATAATTACATTATCGATTTAAATGGGAATTCTAATTCCAACAATAACATGAATATTATTAGTGACGATAAACACAGTTTGATAGTACAAGAGCAGCAGCAGCAGCTGCAGAATAATAATGGGCTTCATTTGCGCACCGTGGACGAACTTAATCTACTCGATCTGAACGACGTTGAAAATAATTTTTTACTAAATAGCAATCGTCAAACTCCTCCAAATAGCGATAATCATAATGATGAAGTAGTTCTACTGCAGCAGTATAACATATTAAATCAAACCAATTTGCTGGATACGGCGGCAAATTCGGAAGATAATTTTATTTTTATCGAGCACGATAATGAAATGGATCAGACCGGCTATGAGGACGATGAAAATGATGATAATATAAATTTTGTATGTGCCGAGGAGATTATTAATGAGAATCAATTTGACAATGACTTTGGTGGAGCGACTACAGCTGCAATGGAAAATGAGTACATGGATTGTGATAATTTCGAGGTATCGAAAAAGAATCGCGGTCGGCCTAAAGGGTCAAAACAAACGGGTATCACTCAACTCAAGAAAACTGATATAAATTTAACGGCCAAAGAAATTGGATACAAATGTTCGGTATCGATGTGCGCAATGCGATTCCATAGCAAGGATGTGCTTTCATATCATGAAAAATGTCACAGTGAATCAAATCCTGATATTATATTATGTCCTGATTGTACGAATGATAATCGAGGCTGGAATTGGGACACGTTGCATACACATTTATGGCGATATCACAACATTGACATGGAACTATACTCGTGTAAGTTGTGTAATTTTAAGACGCCGATTTTATCGCGACTCAATAATACCCACATTAAAATACATTCGACCGAACGAAATTTTAAATGTGAACAATGTGTGAAAGCCTTTAAAAATGCGAAACAATTAAAAAATCATCGCCGTTTGCATCGCATCAATAATCAGGTTACAAATCATGAATATAAAAAATGTTCGAAATGCTCGGCAATATTTAAGGATGCGAAACTTTTAAAATCACATATGAAACAAACTCACAGCACCGGCAATCGTAATGCGACACAGAAAAATAACAGTGCAAATAAACAGACGAAATATAAGTGTCCGCATTGTGATAAAATCATGAATTCAAAATCGAATTTAAAACTTCACATTTTAATACATATGGAGAATAAGAAGTTTAAATGCGATAAGGAGAATTGTTGTTATGCTACGAGCGATCATAACGCGTTCAGGCGCCATAAAATGAAGCATAATCAGAATAAACGATATAAATGTTCGTTCTGCAACTACACGAGTATTCAGAGTACAACATTCAAGGTAAATTTTAAACTTATATGTACACCACATATCGGGAATACTGACCTGAATTATTATTATATTTTACAGAATCACATTTTAAAGAATCACGCATCGAAAGCACCCGACCTGGTATTCCAATGTAAAATGTGCACATTCGTTACGATCAATAAACAGAAATATACGTTACATATGCAGAAACATGATGCGAGTAACTGTGATGGGATTAGTAACATTACGGATAAACTAATCAATGATAGCACAAATTTTATTGATTTGGAGGAATTAGATGTAGAAAATATTTCACACGATGAAACCACCGATAGTCAAAATGTCGCGCCGACCGCAACATCCATAATCTGTGACGATAGCCCTAATCATACTGATAATATTATATTGTCGTCAGCAACGCTAGACCAACCGTTGATCCGACCAGCCGTATTCGCAAATAATTTTTCGAATATAGAAAATTTTAGATTTTCAAAATTTCTTGATCTAGACTTTAAATTTGATTCGGTTAATTTTAGCAATATTTACGACGATGCAATTAATTATAATCACCATCTGCAGTCGGACTATCAATCGGATAATTTGAGTACGGTGGTACCTGTTCATCGAATACTGAACGATAGTTTTGATCATAATAATAAAGACTGTTTTAATATTGATTTAACGTAAATGGTAAAAAGTTGTTACTGTTTTTTCCGACGTACGTTTTTTTTAATACACTACCAAAGAAAAAGTGATTTGGATGTAGCTCGGTGAACCACTATGTATCACTATCGAATTGATTGGGATACGTTAATGTTAAAGTGTAATATAATTTGTTTTTAGTTTACGTAATTAATAGTTTATTTAAATAATATATTTGATTGTTAGCCTAACGGCATATTTATTTGTTGCTATTGTGAGTGGTGTATCCACAAGCGAATCAACCGTTTTGTATCGTTATGGTTTCGAATATTTGCAGATTGATATCTTTTCTTCGAGTCGGCTTGTTTGCCTGTGGTATATTTGTTTGGTAGGTTAGGTTTCAGTGGTTGCTTAGGCCTTTTTGGCCCATTGTGATACCACGCATTCACGCCACATCATTATTAACCCCATTCACCTATTTACACAACTACAGTATACCCACCTGTATCACCGATTGTCATCGATGATGAAAATTCGATTTGCGTCTAGCCTCTGATGAGATTCGAACCCAGTACCTCCCGGTTCAAGCGCCGAAGCTTTAACCACTGCACTACTTATCCGGTTACGTTTGGTAACAATGTTAAAATCAGAAAGCTGAACAAGGGACAGTATAAATGATAAATACATACATAAAAACGAATGTTTATTGTCTGTACTACTCTTGCTAAAGACACTAGAAAAAATGTCAAAAGAAGATGTGTACTACCGTTCAAACCAAGGTAGAAAACATCCACTATGCTTCGTAAGATCTGGGAAAGCGTTCGTCCCGCCAACAGACGCATACCTGATAACGTTCAATGACGAGTGGAGGATCAACTTGATTGGCGCCAAACGATCAATACGGCAATGAAAAGGATAATTCTGCAAGATTTGCAGCAACTTGTCCATGAACATCATGCATTGTTTCGGTTGTTTAAAACTGCGTTGGATCGCATGCCAAGTGACAAATGCAAAGTCGTGATCAGAGCGGATAAACGACCCGCTGGAACACACGAACGCCAATTTAATGCTCCAACCATAGATGAAGTCACAATTGTGATTGTTGATGAAAACGTGGAACCTCGCGATATAGCGCGCTCACACGTCGCCACACTGGACAACTGCAACGAATATGCGAAACACACCGTTCATACGATACATTGCAATACCAACTGATGTTTTGGCAAGGAGACGATGGATATCACTTGATTTCATTTCAGGTGAGGAAACTAGCATGTAGGTTAGCTTGATGAATTATTACGCATATCGTTTGATGATTCGTCAAAATGCTGACAACTATTTGCTGCGATTTCTTCGTTTGCTTTAGCAATATTGCGTCGATATGTACGTCAAAATCGAAACGGGGTGCCTCATTTTCATTCGGTTGAACCAAGCCAAACTGCGTTCGGAGGAGTATATTCATTTACGCAATGCAATCAGCACCGAAGGAGATGCAGCTAATGGTGATCGATTGACTGTTCTATCGGCGACGTACATTGGCAGCCCGCGTCATATGCATGAATATTCGCAAGATGCAATGACATAATATGTTCGTTATTACGGCTGTCAAGATCTATTCATCACCTTTACGTGTAATCTGAAACAGATAAAAATTGTTCAACTGCTGCTTCCCGGACAAATAACAAGCGATCGGCACGACATCACTGCACGAGTCTTCAAACAAAAAATCCAATCGCAGATGAACTACATTGTTAAGCATTGCGTCTTTGGGGATACTCGATGCTGAATGTATTCGATTGAATGGCAGAAACGAGGCTTGCCGCATACACACATTCTTATTTGGTTAGTCGAAACAATTCGATCAGGCCAAATAGATGATATCATATGTGCCGAGATTCCTGATCCCGAAACCGATCCAGACCTGCAGGATGTTGTAATTATGAACATGATTCACGGTCTGTGTGGCTCCATCAAACCCCAATCACCGTGCATGGTCGACAACAAGTGTTCCAAGCGTTATCCACGAAATTTAACCGCAGAGACTATCACTGACAACAATGGTTATCCATTGTATCGGCGTCGATCACCCGATGATAACAGTAGAACTATCACAAAGTTAGTGAGAGGAAATGAGTTCGCGATCGACAACACTTGAAATGTTCCGTATTCGCCACTTCTTTCGAAAACATTCAAGGCGCATAGCAACGTGGAGTACTGCAATTTATAGTGAAGTCCATCAAATACATTTGCAAATATTTCACGAAAGGCAGTGATATGGCGGTTTTTGATGTTCTAAATCCTAATACAAACGATGAAATCACGCATTATCAAGTTGGTCGATATGTGAGCTGCAATGAGGCGATTTGGCGTATATTCTCATTCCCCATCCATGAACGTCATCCCACTGTTGTACATTTGGCGGTGCATCTGGAGAATGGTCAACGAGTTTATTTCAACACATCGCAAAACATTGCTCTACTCTGAGATGCAACATTATTACACTTGGAACGCTTCATCAAACAAATTTCAACGTCGGAAGCAAGGCGATTAGGTTCTTAATCATCCATATGTACGTTCTACTGATGCTCTTGGTCACATTTACACAATTTATCCAAAGAATGACGAAAGCTTCTAGTTGCGGTTGTTGCTGGTGAATGTCACACAAGACATGACAATCACTGAATCAATTATTTCTTGCATCTTCAAGTCAGATACACACATTATTTGCTATCATATCGACATGTTTCCCATCGAATCCGCGTGAATTGTGGAGCAAGTACAAGAATGACATGTCAGAAGACATTCTACATCGAATTCGTGTCAGTTCAGGAAATCCCGACCTCGAGGTGAATGAGCAGATACATAACCAAGCTTTGATTTTGATGGAAGACATGTGTTTCTGCATGTCTGGCACTTTGTTAGTCAAGTAAGGAATGCCAACGCCATGTCGTGGAATGAACGACGCTTTCATTCGAGAATTGGAACGTGAACATGAATACGATCGAGATGCAGTAAACCAATCAGTTATAACCAATGTACCACTGTTGAACCCCCAACAGAAAGAAGTGGACGATACGTTAATGAAGGCAATTCACGATGGAAATGGTGGATTATTTTTCCTCGATGCGCCAGGTGGAACTGGGAAGACATTCCTTATTTCATTGATTTTGGCCACGGTTCGTGCGAGATCCGATATTGCTGTAGCAGCTGCTTCTTCTGGGATAGCGGCCACATTGCTAGAAGAATGCCGAACGGTACATTCAGCGTTGAAATTGCCGTTAAACCTTCAATCGGCTGAAAACCCGACATGCAACATTGCGAAACACTCGGCAATGGCGAAAGTTTTCGCAGCAGGTAAAATGATCATCTGGGATGAATATACAATGGCGCACAAGTGCGCATTAGAAGCACTCGATCGAACTATGAAAGATCTACGCAATGACTCAAGATGTTTTGGGGGCGCAATGATTCTACTTTTTGGCGATTTCCATCAAACAATACCAGTCATTCCAAGATCAACCACTGCCAATGAAATAAACGCTTGCCTCAAATCATCTACTCTGTGGTGTTATGTAAAGAAACTTCAGCTGACGACAAACATGCGAGTTGCATTGTTAAACGATCCAACTGCCGAAGATTTCTCCAAGCAATTGATTTCGTTTCCTCCGAACTTATGCAATTTTGTCTCAACGAAGGACGAGCTCATCAACAAAGTGTTCCCGAACATCATTACTAACCACAAAAATCGCAATTGGGTGAGTGAACGAGTAATTCTTGCGGCAAAGAACAAAGATGTGGATCACTTAAATTTCATAATTCAAAATCTAATCGTCGGTCCACTTCATATTCCTTCAAATCTATCGACTGTGTGACAAACGAGGACGAAGCGCAACCAATCATCCAACTGAATTTTTAAACTCATTGGATCTGCCCGGCTTGCCACCGCACAATTTACAACTGAAAGTTGGCTCGGTAATCATCATGCTACGAAATCTGAATCAACCAAAACTATGTAACGGGACGCGTTTGTTGATGAGAAAACTCATGGGCAATGTGATTCACGGGGGCGAGTGGACGAGACAGTTAAAGGCATAACAACTACACCAACCACGCCAAGCAACGTTTGCTAGGGTGAGTACGCAATTAGGGGTGACCGCTTGGGAACATCATAGAAGTAAGAATGGAAATGGACGAAAATGGAACGAGATGAGAACCTCCCCCCCGGCATGCCAGGTATGACTTACTCAGCAGCCCTGGGACCTGGCTGGGATTCATTGGACCAATCATTCATTAATCCGAAATCAAATGATTACAAAGACGAACACTAGATTTTATAATACAAATCGGCAAATAACATAAATATCGACCATTGGTTATCCCGGACACGAATTGGAAGCTGGAACGGAACATAAGAACTCTAACGGAAACATCAAGGTTAGCACAAGTTGGGAAGGAAATGAAGTGATACAATATAGAATTTCGGCCTCAGCGAAGTAAGATGAAAGGATAGCGGAGACGTTAACCAGCGCAGGAAACTATATGATGTTCTCTGGTAGAGCCGATACACACGAACAAGGCGTAGGTATACTATAACAACGGCTAAAGGAAAGAATCACTACTCTAATGGAAACTAATAAGTAGCCGAAAAATAACAGCACGATTCCACTCAAAAATCAGAAATACAACAATCATACAATGCTATGCGCCCACTGAAGAAGCAGATGACACAAAGATGAATTCTACGAGCAGCTACAAATAAGAAGTTGCTATCCTCCCTACAAGATGTCAGAGCAATGAGAGGAGCAGATATACACAGCGAATCAATCTACCGAATAACGAAACTAACCCCTCAATCAAAATACGAGGGCTGCCTTTTATATTTCGGGATTAGAGAACAAAAACAAATATTAATCATCGAAAATCGCTTTATGGTTTTTCAAAATATTCCCCATGAAGATCTATACACTTTTGCATGCGTTTGAACCAATTGTCGAAGCACTTTTTCCACTCTGATTAAGGTATCTCCAAAACATGCATTCTGAACGCAGCAACCTTCAGGTGTCGAAAAACGTTGACCTCTCAGTTTGTTTTTTGTGCTCAAAAATGCAGTTGTTTGAGCCGATGTGTGAGAGCTCGCATTGTCGTGGTGAAGAGTGATCCGTCTTCGGCAGTTGGTTTTCCTGATTTCTTGGAAGACAACTGGCAAACACATGGTTGTGTACCACTCAGAACTGACTGTTCTGCGTTGTTCTAGTGGTACGGTTGCGACATGTCCATTTTTTCTGAAAAAACAGGCGATCATTTGCTTGCAAGTGTTTCGTGCGCGAACAACTTTTGTTTTATTCGGCTCATCTTGAAACACCCATACAGTCGACTGTTTACTTTCGGGCTCATACGCGTAAATCCACGATTCATCACTTGTCACTATATCATAGTCGTGTTTTGAAGCACCACGATCGTAATTTTTGAGCTTTTCTTTCGACCAATCGAGCCTTTTTTTGAGCGATTGACAAATTGTGTGGGATCCAACGCGAACAAATTTTTTTGACATTCAAATGTTTATGCAATATTGAATGTATGCTGGTCCCACTAATGCTTAAGGTTGTCTCAATCTCACGATAGGTCACATGACGATCTTGCAATATCAGTTTGCGCACAGCATCAATGGTTTCCGGAACAACAACTGATTCTGGACGACCTTCACGAAATTCGTCTTGGAGTGAACTACGACCTCGATTGAATTCACCATACCATCGATAAACACTGGGCCTTGATGGAGCTTCATCGCCAAAAATTGAATTAAGTTCATCCATGCACTCTTGCTGCCTTAATCCACGTCGAAAATTGTAAAAAATAATCGCACGAAAATGTTCACGATTTAATTCCATTTTTTCGCCGAGATGTTGAGTTAATGAGTACTGTAAACAACACAAATAGCGCTCGAATGTCAAAACGTTTTGAGTACGTATAATCTCAAAAATGTCAAACTTTACGATAGAGCTGTCAGTTGCCAGATTGCAACACTATAGGGTTGTCCAATCCCGAAATATAAAAGGCAACCCTCGTACGGCAAAAATTCGAAGACAATATGAAGATACAGCTCGACAAGTGAAGAAAATGGCAAGGAGCGATCGTAGGAAATACACAGAAGACATTCTCATGACTGCCGAGTCAGCGGCAGGAAATAGAAATATGCGCACATTACAACAATGTGTAAGAAAGATCACCGGAAAATTTACAAATGCACCACCAATAAAGGATTCACATGGACAAGTCCTAACTACAGACGACCAACAACTAAATAGATGGAAAGCGTTCTTCGAGAACAACTGCATAGATAGCGAACCAAGGAGCTTCCAGATGGCAACTATAACGAAACCAGAAACACCCTTCCACCAACGGAGCGGGAAGTTACAAGAGCCATAATGAAGCTGAAAAATAACAAAGCCGCTGGAACCGACAACATACCAGCTGAATTACTCAATGGTGAGGCATTTGCAACTGCAGGAGCACTAACACCACTATTAATAGAAGTGTGGAATACTGGGAGAATTCCGCGAAAATGGAAAGAGGGCTTAACCATAACGATTCCAAAGAAAGGCGACTTAAGAGAATGCAAAAACTGGTGAGGCATCTCGCTGCTCAACAGTACAATGAAAATATTAGCAATGATCATCCTGGAACGAATCTCACCAACTGTGAACCAATACATAAGAAACGAACATGCTGGTTTCAGACCAGGGAAAAGCTGTATAGACCACATCAACACAGCCCGAATCATCATCGAACAATGGAACTTACCACTACGCGCATTTGATTCCATCAATAGAAGCGCAATCTGGAAAGCACTCTGTGAAATAGGCATCCCGACGAAAATAACCGAACTTATCCGAGAAATGTACCGGGATGCTGGAAACAAAGTTCAACACAAAGGAAAGCAGAGTGAGTGGCACATACTACAAGACACGAGGAGCTAGACAAGGATGTGTACTATCTCCAGTATTGTTCCTCATAGTACTGGATAATGTCATGCGCAAGCTAGATACCGCATCACCAAACGGAATTCAGTGGGATCCAATCAGAAAACTCAATGATCTCGACTACGCAGATGATATATGCCTTCTAACACACAAATACGCAGACATGCAGCAAAAGCTACAGAAGTTATCAGAAATAGCACAAGATGTGGGGCTTAAGATAAATATAAGAAAGACAAAGGCCATGAGACTGAACACAAGCATTAGTAAATACACCACCTCGCATCAACCAAGATACAATAGAAGATGTCGAAAAATTCGTATACCTTGGCTGTACTGTATCAAGAACAGGTGGAACGGAAGAGGACATTAATCAACGCATCAACAAGGCGAGAAACATGTTTAACATGCTCCATAAGATCTGGAATGCATCCGTCCTGTCAAGAAACACCAAGATACGATTGTTCAATGCCTGTGTAAAATCAGTACTGTTGTATGGCTGTGAAACGTGGAAACATACCCAGAAAATAACAAGAAAGCTCCAAGTGTTTGTGAATAAATGCCTCAGGCGATTGATCAAATGCTACTGGCCGAACAAGATCACAAATGAAGAATTACTGCGACACCAAACCAAGTAGACATTGAGAAAGAAATTAGGAAGCGGAAATGGAGATGGATAGGACACATGCTGAGAAAGTCATCCAATGACATAACCAGGATGTCAATAGAATGGAATCCGCAAGGAAAGAGGAAAGTTGGAAAGCTAGCAGTGACCTGGAAAAGAACGGTGCTAACCTAACTGAAGCAAAACATCTCGAGAAGACATGGGGGGAACTAAAGAGAATAGCCCCAAATAGAGTTCGATGGTCCAGTCTAGTAGACGCCCTATGCTCCTAAATGGAGATAAAGGAAACAAAATGTGATTCACGCGATGATACTCCAAGGAAAGTTCAAAGGTGAGGAAGTTCTCATTCCGAGAATTCCGATGATCTCAACCGATATGCCAATCGAGCTTAAACGAATTCAATTTCCGATTCGTCTTGCATTCGCCATGCCTATCAACAAATCACAAGGCCAATCCTTGAGTGTTTGTGGACTGAATCTAGAAAATTAATGTTTCTCTCACGGCCAATTGTACGTAGCATGTTCACGTGTCGGCAAACCATCCGCTTTGTTCGTTCTCGCACGTGACAATAAAACAAAAAATGTCGTATATCACAAGGTGCTTTACTGAAGGGAATCGACCCTATTGCAACCCACCCAGCAAATAGTTTAAAAGAAAGTAGTGCAACAAAGCTACGCGAATCATTTCGAATCAATTCAATAAAACGAAAGCCTTGCTGCCACGTGAATTACATTCATTTCAACGTAATTAAAATATATTTCATTTTGATTGAATTTAATTAATTTGGAGTATTCATTTTATCCGCCCGCTAAATAAAAACTCAATTTAATTAAGTTAATAACTTTAAACAACATTTATTGATTTTGAGGCTGTACGAAGTTCGCTGGGTCAGCTAGTTAATAAATATTAAAATAATTACAGTTCAGAGTCGTAAAAAAGGTAGGATGTCGATAGGTAATTCTTTCTTGGTCTACTCAATGGCGCTTCTGGATAATATCTATTCTGTGATATTAGTATGAGCTATCGTACCACTGCTAAGCGGAATGAGAGGCGCAGTTAACTCTCATGGACGTGCAAAAAATAACTGCGCCTCTCATTCGGTTTTGATGGAGACTAACAGAGATTACAGGAATTTATGTATGTATTTGTAAAACTGCTTCTTTTGATATTATTGATAAACGTGCCACAGGGTGCAAATGTGTCATTAAACGTATTTTCGGGCAAAAACCCGCGGTTCTAAGCTGGTTTCGAACCCGAACCGGAACAAACATTTAAAATAGAACAGGAACTGAACTGTAGCGAAATTGAAAAGTAATCTCTGGTGGTGAATCAGTGTGCTGAACGTATCCCGACATCCAAACCATTTTTGATAATCATTACCAGGAAATGATCCATCAGTCACCAGTTGTTGTTGATGACTTATCTTAAAGTTGTTAAGATATTTTCCATTAAAAATCCGAATATCCATTACTCATAGCATTCGATTGCATTCAATTTCATTTCTCGCATTCGGGAAGTCTGCCATCTTAAGGCTAACTACATGGGGCAATATACCCTTGAGGATTTAATAATTTAAATACGATACACTTTTGCATTGTCAATTTTTTTTTGCTAACTCAGGCACCAACGTTACATACTTCATATAATTTTTTATTTGGTCTTTGTTTGTAGTGTTTTCTAATAATATTAAATTAAATTGTGTTATTTATTAATTATATATTTATCTGTCGCTAAATTATGTACGTTAAATTTTAAATTGTAGCAATATATGGACAATTTTATTATGGTCAATTATTATTGGTTATTTTTAGGGCCAAACACGGATGTTTGATCGACCAAAAGTATTCAAACTTCGTAAACGTATTTCTACTAAGACGATCATGTGTGCTAAAGATACCGTTTCCAAAATATTCAATTGGCTCCGACTTGATCCAAATTATTTTTAAAACGTTGGGTGTGCCACCAACAGATCACCAATATTTTGGATTCAAATTTTTTGTTCAACAAGATGATAACGAAGATCTGGTCGTGAGTATTTTGAATTCTATAAAATAATAATCACTGTGACGTATTTAATTTGTGTGCATAGATTTGGGCCAATCTACATAAATCAATTCACAAACAGTGGAATAAAATGAAAAGTCAGTACGAACATTTACAAGAGGTTCCCGCATTACACTTAAGAGTTAAATTTTTTCCGAAAGACCCGACTGAATGTAAGTGCAAAAGTACACAGGAACAATTTTATTTACAAATAAAATATGACGTATTAAGTGGAAAATTACCTTGCTCAATAAATACGGCGTGTCTACTAGGAAGTTATGTAGCCCAAGGTAAGTGCGATCAAAAATATTTGCTACACCTTTAAATCATATAAACTGTTACCCCCCTCAGCTGAATTAGGCGATTATATCACAATCGATCATAAGCCAGGGTATTTAACTCATTTAGAATTATTCCGTGGTCAAAACCTTGAACTTGAACGAAGAGTTTCCGATCTACATAAACTTCATCGTGGGCAAGAACGTAGTGATGCGATTTTTCAATATCTAATGCATGCAAAAGGCTTAGATTTGTACGGAGTAGATTTACACAACACGGCGGTAAGATATAGATAGCCCTGTAAAAATTTAAATCACGACACATTTTCTTTACAAACTACTGTACTTTTTAGGATGGTCCATGTGGGGAGTCTCAAGTGGGTGTTACATTAAGTGGGTTACTAGTATATAAAAACGGAAATCGTGTTCAAACACTCCCTTGGACAAAAATACGAACAACATCATTTAGTAAGAAACATTTCCAAATTGACGTTAAGGATCAGTGTGGTGATTCAGTACTTCATTTCGATATGGAGTCAATTGTACATGCGAAGGCACTCTGGAGATCGTCTGCCGAACACTATGCTTTCACACGGGGACACTTATCAAGAGTATGTATAAAACGAAGGAAAAAGGATGAATGTCCATCGGCTGCAAAACGAAATCATAAGCCAGTGAAACAAAAATCGGATCAAGAGGCGAAAGTATGTAAATTTAAAAAATCAATGTCATTGCTAAGTAAAGCTTTAGCGTGTGAAAGTTTTAACGCAGTTTATGAACAAGTGTATCATAAAAATTCTTTATTTCCCTGTACTGAAGCGAAAAAAATTGAAAATCACCCGAAAAACCGTTACAATAATGTCTTGCCTTGTACGTTGGATTGCGGTATGTATTTGCTTATTGACATCTAGGTAACTAATAAATCGTACCTTACAGACAACCATACTCGAGTTATATTAAGAGGGGCTGCTTGTGAAAATTACATAAATGCAAACCATGTCAAGATGCAAATAACTAGAGATAACACAAATCATTATATAGCCACCCAAGGCCCATTAAGTAATACCGTAATAGCTTTTTGGCGTATGGTACAGCAGGAGAATTCTCATCTTATAGTAATGCTTACCGCAGTAAAGGAGCTTGGTGCTGATAAATGTCATCAGTATTGGCCAGAGTTAGGAGAAACAGACCAAATATCGGACGATTTGTCGATTAAATGCATAACGGAGCAACCAAATGAAAGCGGGACCTATGTATTGCGAGAGTTAACACTTATTGATAAAAAGCTTAATGAAAAACGTGCTGTTCAGCATATGCAATATTTAGGATGGCCGGATCATGGCGTACCTACCGAGACGTGCTCATTTTTACATTTCATCAATCGTTTGGAAGATGTTAGAACAGCGACTAGAGTTCATCAGTAAACATAAACCTTCAACATTTTTTACCATAGAAGTTAAAATAATAAGTCATATTTGTTTCCGATTGTAGGTGTATCAGGGCAGCAGATCCACCAATTATTGTTCATTGTTCCGCTGGAATTGGCAGATCGGGTGTTTTAATTCTAATAGACACAGCATTCAACATGTTAAAGGCTAAAGAACCGATTTATCCAACGAAACTTTTGCAGAAAATGCGCGACCAACGGCCATATTTAGTTCAACATTTTGTAAGTGCCTTTAATTCGTTGAGCTTCTTAAAAACATTTTAGCTGAATCATTGAACTATTTCAGAATCAATTTCGTTTTGCCTGTGAATGCATAATTAAACTTGCCAAATTGGCAGGTATGATTGATGAATGATATGATTTTATTCACGAGTTTTATTCAAGCGGTTTCTGTTATTTTATGTTCTATTGTAAATAAATGTATAAAAAAGGATATTGTAATGTTATCATCAAGTGCTTTTGTGCTGCGTTTATATCACAGGGCTGGCTAGCATGACATCAAATCTCCGGGATTTCATTTAGTTACCAAACCCCATTCTGGTTGTAACTATTACCCCAAGTACCATAGTCGCATCACTGCATGTGAAGTGACTATAGTCGTGTCACTTCACTTGAAATTTGCCATTCTCACAGTCGTTTTAAACGTCACGCATACTACAATAGAAATATCGGGCAGCACTAATAATTTCTCTAAATTTGACATGCCATTCGATGTCAAAAATCAAAACATTTACGAATATTTTATTGTAAATGCACGTAAATTGAAAATAGGTAAGTAAAATCTACTATTTTTAGAGTAGGAAAATATCAATCGAAATCAACATAAATATTCGCACAAAAATTCGCACGCGAACAGTCGCCTGCAGAGTAAAATTACTCAGGTTGAATAAAAAAGCTATACGGGTACTTTGTGGCAGCGCGGATCCGCTCGAAACGCGATATTTCAAAACGCAATATGGTACAAAACGCGATATGGTACAAAACGCGATATTTTAAAACGCGATATTTCAAAACGCGTACAGAATGTGCATTGCGAAGCGACGGAAGCGCAGCGACCCGATTGATATCGATCCTATATACTCACTCCAATCGATTTTTAAATTTCTATAAACTTAAATTAAATTTCCCCTTCACCCACCTGATATAACCCGTTCCTAAATTCTCGTTTTGTACCATATCGCGTTTTGTACTATATCGTGTTTTGAAATATCGCGTTTTGAAATATCGCGTGTTGTACCATATTCCGTTTTGTATTCTATCGCATTTCGAAATATCTCGTTTTGAATTATCGCGTTTTGAAATATCACGTTTTGATAATTCGCGTTTTAAAATATCGCGTTTCAAATGCGGCCCGTGGCAGCGCACTGCTCGCTCGGATTGAATTATAAAACAGACCTTTATGCTGGAAAAACATGAGCAGAATTTCGGCCGGCAGCGCTGCCGGCAGAATTTCAAATGAACTACATGAGCGTCTTTTTTGACTAGCAGAATTTTTTTTATTGTTTTTATGCACAACTGGTGTTCCCCAGTCCGAATGTTCGACCTTTTCTAATGTTCCAGATTTTTCCAGTCTTTCAATTTCGTCTTCAACCAAATGACGTATAGCGTACGGAACTGGCCTTGGTTTAATGTAGATTGGAGAAACCCCTTCACGAAGTTTCAATTGACCTTTAAACTGTGGAATTGTACCAATTGTTTTTTTGAATAAATCGTCATTGCTTTCAAAGATCTCTTTCTCCAGTTTGTTGACGTCTACGTTCACGGTTGTAATGCTTTTGACATCCGATCGGGGTAATAGTTGTAATGCTTTTATCCATTCCCGACCAAGGATACTATCGAATCTGTCATCCACAATATATAAATTTCCTCGTATAGATTTACCGTCATGGCTAACTGATACCTTTGCTACCCCAACGCTGGGAAGATACTACCATTGTATGCCTTTAACTTCGTATTAGTTGGCCATATGTTGACCTTTGGTAGTTTACTGTGCAATAATTTCTCGCTGATTGTCGATATGGCCGATCCCGTGTCAAATTCCATTTCAAATGGTTTGCCTTCAATTGAAACCCGTATCAGGAATTTGCTCCTCTCACCAGACTCTGTAATCAGTTGCAGTGCATTTATTTCTTGACAATTATCATTATCAATGATTTTTATTGAATTCGTATAATTTGTGCTGGAACTTTTTTTGTATTTCTTCATGCATACATTTGAAACATGACCCGCTAATTTACACTGATTGAAGTATAATTTATCCTTGCTTCTGCAATCATTCGCTTTGTGCCCTGGTTTTCCACATCTATAGCAAGTTAATTGTTTATTGTTGCTGTCGCCCTTGCCTGAGCCACCATCGTTAAAATTCTTCGACGTATTTTCATTTCGTTTTGGCCACCGTTCATTCTGATATATCTCGGCGCTGTCCTTGACTTGGTGTACCTTCTGCATTGATTGACTTTGAATTTTTGATGCTTCCATTGCTAATGCCGTTTTCACAATTCTATCCATACTGGGTTGAATTTTTTCTAGCAAACGCTGGCGAATCTCCGCGTCACTAATGCCCCGTATAAACTGAGATCTTAAATGAGTTTCTGCTGTACTCTTATTGCAGGATGTACATGTAAAATTGCAGAAAACACTTAAACGTTTCAACTCTGACACGTATGTTGCCACTGATTCACCTTCGTGTTGTGTTCTAAGCAGAAATTTATGCTGCTCTGTAATTTCATTTGGTTTCGGGCACAAATGATTCTCCAACATTCCAGTTAACTCCTCATATGATTTTGTATTTGGTAAGTCCGGCGCAGTTAAACTACTAAGCAATTGATAATGCTTAGTGCCGATGCAATTAATTAATATTTGTACTTTGCGTTCCTCTGTTGTAACAGATCGCATTTGTAAATAATTTTCCAAACGCTGCTTGTAAATTGAAAATGTTTCCTCATTTTCATTAAATGTACCGAATTGTATATTTGTATCCCCCCGATTGCCATTTTGTAATTCTTGTAGCAACTTTAACAACGCCGCCACATCGATTTGGTTTTCATCCGCCATATTGTAATATGCGGTAATTAATTTTTATTATTTTATTCACTTTTATATATGCGAATATATATTTAGATACACGCGTAATTTCGCCTTCTCGTCGCCAATTATTATATACTTAATGAAACCACACATATTATATACGAGTACTTAATGAAACCACACAGTAATTATTATATACATTTATTGTTAATAATATTCTACATGGTGTGCTTTATTATATAGTCCATTTTAGAATGCTGCCATGTTTATTTTATATATCTGTACAAAGGACAGAGAAGTATTGCCCGATATTTATTACAGTCGAAGGTCGGTAATCCAATACATAACAAGTAAAAATCGCATGAACATATATTACGTTTCCGCATGGACCGAGTTAAGAGTTTCGTTGAGTTTCGTCGAGTTAATAACATGGCGAGCTAATCCCTATCGTTTCCATGCTAAACTTGTTTTGACAATTCAGGCGGTGTAATGTTTTTGTCAGTTTTTTCTATTTTGATGTTTCGTGAATATTCTAACCCGTGTTTATTTTAAATATATTGTTTCTTTATAATAATACTATTTTTTATAATAATACATATATATTTTCTGAATAGTATAATTTTTCTTTTGACAGATAGAATCTCATTTAACCCAACTACTTTCGTCGAATTAAGGAGGATTAAGAAATTTAACGAAAACTCTAAATCCAACTCGTTTCCATGATGAAATAATCCCGGTTAACTCTGTCATGGAAACACCGTAATAGTTGCGATTGTTAGATTTGTTTTCTTCTACGTAGCACAACCTAGTGCGAGGCAGAAAAATGTACATGTATTTCACACCATATAAACGTGTTTATTCTAATTTTTCTGCTTTCAGAATTCTGTCCATGTGTTTCCAGCATTACACCGAGGACAGACAACATTTATCGTGACTATTTCCAATCGCAATTGAACAAAATCGCAATTTAAAAATTATATTTAGAAATTATGGTGGCATTACACAAACACTATTTCATAATTTTGTAACTCGTTCAAATACACGGTTGTAAAAAAATTGCCATCACATATCTTGTTCACGTGGAGCGCAGTGTAGTGTAGTGTATTTCAAAAACCACCACGTGAACACCAAAGAAACTACAACGGAGTGGATTATGAAATCCTCTCAAAATGTGTGGATATAGTGTAGTAGTTTTCGACATTTATAATATTTTTGTTAATGGTGGACAGACTGTTTATTTTTAAATAGATATAAAAGTGATATTTTTGTGATAATTAATAATTATGGAAGAACAATTTCAGAATGATAAACAAACTAAATGTGCATGGGAATTGGAAGAAATAAAACTATGTATTTTTAAAAATATGTATTGAAGAAAATATAATGAGATCACTCGATAAAAAAACAATCCGACATTTAGATATATTTAAAACTATAGTTGATAAATTAAATCTGTTGAAAACAGATTTTAGGTATGTGGAAATAAAACCACGGCTATCTCTTGTTATGAGTAAACCAAATGGTGACATATTTTTTATTCATATTTTTAATACAATGTTGCCTATAACCCAAATTATTATAATTCCCAACTAACAAAACATAAATTCAGCAATCATCTGATCTGTCCCGATTGGATTTACACTAATTCGAGTCCCATTTCTCCTCGATGTTGTTGATGTTTGGACTTGGGAAGTCCCTTTGTTAATGCATCAGCAATCATCTGATCTGTCCCGACTGGATTTATTGTGATAACAGTAAATGCTTCTACTTTCTCTTTTACAAAATGATGCCTGACATCGCTATGTTTCGTACGAGGATGGTATGCATCTGTCTTCGAGAGATTAATTACGCTTCGACTATCACAAAAATCGGAATCGCAGTCGTTCTCCTGAGTTCCACGTCCAATTTTCGAAACCATAATGCTTCTTGATAGGCTGGCGAGACAGCCATATATTCGGCTTCAGTTGAAGAAAGTGCAACGGTTTGTTGCTTGCGTTATGACCATGTTATTGCTCCACCGCCTTTGAGAAAAACCTAACCAGTGGTGGATTTTCTTTCATCAAGATCACTCGCCCAGTCTGCACCACTGAAACCAGTAATGTTTTCTAATTCCGATCTCCGATATTCAAGCTTGGCAGCTACTAAGTAACGGAAGATCCGTTTCCCTGCAATCCAATGCTGCTTTCCGGGATTATTTGAAAAACGACTCTCCAAATTTGCTACATACAGAAGGCTGTCTACCTGGCTGCCTACCTACTTCTTGAAATGGAATTTTCTGCATGTCCCCAATTTCGGCTTTGCTGGTTGGTGACATACTTTTGTCTAGCTTAAATTTATGTTAATTGGTGTCGCAATAGAATTAGATTGAGACATGTTGAATTTTTCCAAAATTTTGGTAATGTAATCCTGTTGATCCAGCAATAAAAAACCCTTTTCTCGATCCCTTGTAATTCGGAATCCCAAAATGCTTTGAGCTTCTCCTATATCTTTCATTTGAAAACGTTTAGACAGTTCGTCTTTCAAACCCGTGCTCTGTGCTTTGTTGGTACTTAAAATCAAAAAATCAAAGACGTATACCGCAACAAAGAACTTGGAATTTCCGTAGATTTTATAATAGATACACCTATCAGCTTTAGATCGTGTCATGCCGATCTCTACCAACGCCTTGTTCAACTTTTGGTTCCAGGCACGGCCGGCTTGTTTTAATCTATAAAGTGCCTTGTATAATTTACAACATCCGCAAATCTTTCTGGTTGCAACATATACACAGTTTTCCTCAATTCACTTTGCAGAAAAGCAGACACTGCATCCATCTGCTCAACATTCATATCATATTGAACAGCTAGTGTCAACAGATAGCAAATTGAGCTATACTTCACTACTGGTGCATATGTTTCCTCATATAATCCAGACTTTCACGCTGGAAATAACCCTTTACAACGAGTCGTGCTTTGTATTAAACAGAATCATCTAATTTTAATTTGGTTTTAAACACCCATTTTGACTTGATCGCTTTGCTGTTACTTGGTAGATTACACAGTCCATGTTGCGTTTGCCATAATCGCTTCATATTCATCTTCCATCGCTTGTCGTCAAAAATTACTATCACTGCAGCTCAATGCTTCTTCAACACTAAGCGGATCATTCGTCGATAACTCAATTGACGAATAAACATTATTTTCAACAAATCATTTGTTCTGTTTATTTTCGGTGTCCTTTTTGAACGCCGATTTCCACTAACATTAATTTGTGCAATATCTGGACAATAATCGCTACCAGAACCATTATTGTCTTGTGCGTCAACAATCGTTTCGTCACTGAAACATTCATCTTCATCGGCTGGGCTGTCATTATCTCCCTCATTTGACAACGGTAAAGAAATACTTTCCAAATGAATCTCCGATGAATCAGACGCAACCGGAGTGACATCCCTAAACTCTTTTTTACACAAATTCAAGGGACATCAACGTCGTTGTTTAAGTATTCGCAAGACTCATCAAAAATACAATCACGGCCTTAGAAAACTTCGTCATTAGTTGGATTGTACATACGATACCCTTTTTGATTTTCACAATAGCCAACCATTCTGCATTGTTGTGCTGTTGGATCGAGCTTTTTTCGATTTTGTTTTGGCACATGTACCATAGCCTTTGACCCAAAAACCCTCAAGTTAACAAATCCGGTTGTCTTCCAGTCCATCCGTCTCTGGTATCCGTCCTGATAACACCTTTGTCGGTGATCGGTTGATTAAATATACAGCAGTATTCACCGCTTCGACCCAAAAACGTTTCGATAACCCAGAATCAATCAGAAGACACCTCATTTTTTCGACAATTGTTCGATTCATGCGTTCACATAATCCGTTCTGCTGTGGGTTATATGTAATTGTCGTCGGATGCTGAATCCCCGAACTCTGAAGACAACTCAGGAGTTTTTTATTACAAAACTCTCCACCGTTGTCTGTCCGCAACACTTTTAGTTTTTCTCCACACTGATTTTCGACAAATGCTTTAAATTTTTTGAAAACCGACACTACTTCATCTTTGGATTTTAAGAAGTAAACGAACGTCTTATGCGAATAATCGTCAATCAAGGAGAAAAAATAACGCGATCCGTTAATCGATTTCTTTTGTAATAGAGTCAGCAACTTGTAAGCAGTCTGCAACGATTACGACGATCTCTCGTTCGTCTATTAGATTTCGATTTATCTATACTCTATTAACGATACACCAAGAACTACCACAAGGAGTAATAATTTCGGATCACGCTTTCAATATGCTCTAGAAAAAATGAGGGCAAGTATAATACATGTAATTTTTGTCAAGTTCAAGCAACGACTAATAATGGCACAATTTTTTCGACAAAGTTGCCAAAGTAAATTTTCAATCATTTATTTGATTTCATATACTAAAGTTTAGAAAAATTAGAAAAAAAAAATATAAGATTCAAAATTTAATTTATTTTTATATATATTTTGTAGATATTTTACAATTATTACTAAATTATGTCGTAAGTACAGATTATGAAATATATCGGAGCTGTAGTAGTTCCATATTGGAAGTGATTTTATCCGTTAATTTTTACCATTTTTACTAAAACGAGTTTTAAAACGCAACGTCAATTATCTGTCAGAATCAAACATTGGAACTGTTTGGACTTGCAACGCTTTTAAAAATAAAATTTATGTTTTTAGGTGTGGAGTTGGAGGGGCACTACATAAATCTAAAGATGGACAATACATTACAGTTTCTGTAATATTTTTGGATGGTAGTGAAGAGACATTTCAAATAAAAGGCTCGTCGAAGGGTCAGACCTTGCTGAAACAAGCCTGCACACATTTAAATATCTTAGAACGCGAATATTTTGGTTTACATTTTGTCCAAAGTTGCGGCGCCGTGGTATGTTTAATAATCTGATCTAAAGTATTGAGAAACAAATTTGTACAAATGTTAATTTTAGGTATGGGTCGATCCCAGTATGATATTTCGAAATCAATGGAACGAATTGAAGGAAAGCGTGGGTAGTTCAGAACCGGTACTAAGATTTAAAATAAAAATTTTTGCGAACGATCCCTGCAAATTATTACCGAGGACTCGCCAACAGTTTTATTTACAATTAAAAAAGGAAATTTATAAAGGAAAAATACCATGTACCGTAAAAACCGCAATGCTGTTAGGAGGTTATCTCGCCCAAAGTTAGACTCCGTTGTAATATTTGGTCTTATACTAAATCGTTAATCTACCAAATTTCTCTTATTTAACAGTTGAACTAGGTGACTTTATTGCAATAGATCATGAGCCGGGATATTTAGAATGCCTGAAAATAACACGTGGTCAAAATGAAGAATTCGAAAGAAGGGTTTCCGACCTGCATAAATTACATCGTGGACTGACAGCTCGTGAGGCTATACGTAGATATTTGGACATAGTTAAAGGCTTAGATTTATATGGAATAATAATGTTCAAAGTCAATGTACAATGTTTAATAACCGTTCGACTAAAAATAAATATTATTCATTATTTCTTTTAACGCTCTTAGAAAGAAGATACTAGTGAGAATACACAGGTGGGAATATTTCTATTAGGGATGTACATAAATAAAACGAAATTGCCATGGACTAGATTGATAAAGGCAACACATACGGATAATAATATTAGTATTAAAATTAAAAAGCAACCGGTACGTATGATGGACTGAATGTCCCTTAATAATCGGTTTTAAAATTATTTCTGAATATTTATTTAGAACGAGACGTGCGACACACAATTAAACTTTTCATTGAACTCGAGCACTTCGGCGAAAATATTTTGGAAAACACTTAATGATCACTACAATCTCGCTCGTCGTCAAAGTGCCATCGATCCAGAAAATTACGAAACATGCGAGACGAAAGAATCGGTTAGTGGAACAAAGAAAATTCACGATAAACTATCAAAACTGTTCACAAAAAAGAAAAGTAGGCGATTCACCTCGGGCTCGACTTCTACTTCGATTGCCCCGGTACGTTATTCGGTAGGTCCCCCAAATCCACCGGGCATGTTACCTGCGCACATGCGTGATATTCCTGCTCCAGAACCTCATACAAAACCATCTCCTGTACCTGGCCCAGCTCGTGCACCAGCCTCTGCTTCATGTCGTGCACCAGGCTCTTCATGCCGTGCACCAGCCCTTGATTCAGCTCCTGCAGCAGCCAAGGCACTCAGTAAGGGCGCTCCCCAAACTTGGGATCGGCGCTCTAACGTGCAAAAATGGATACCGAGGCCGGAAGGCAAAGATCCATATGATGAAATTTTTCATTCATCATTACAATTGCTATGTAGTTCAATGGCGAGTGGTCTCATTGAGGAACAGTTTAGAAAAATTCCGAGAAAGAATAATAATCTTACAACAAACGACGGTGCATTACCATGTAATGCTAACAAGAATTATCGGGATAGTGTTTTGCCATGTACGCTAGATTTTGACGATAACACATAATAATGCGATAACACAAAATAATTCGGATTTAATGTTTATTTCAGATGATTATAATCGGGTTCGTTTGGAAAAGGGTTTAACTGATGGTGACTATATAAATGCAAGTTATGTATATATGGAGATACCTGGATGTACAGAAAATCGTTATATAGTAACACAGGGCCCCATAACCAACACTATTCATGATTTTTGGCGTATGGTACAACAAGAACAATGTCACCTAATAGTAATGCTTGTGTCCGTTATGGAAAATGGCGTACATAAATGCCAACAATATTTCCCGGAAGTAGACGAGGAGCTGGAACTCACACAAGATTTCTCAGTTAAATGTCTAATGGAACAACCAGATGAAACAGGAACTTATGTGTTGCGGGAACTAATGATAATTGATAGACAAGCCGATGAATCGTGTAGTCGGGAGCAGCCCGTTGAACATATGCAATTTTTAGGATGGCCTGACAGTGGAGTACCAGACGACCCATCAAGTTTTATACGGTTCCGGGATCGAGTAAAAGATATTCGAGATTCAGTCAAACTCGAAGCGTAAGTTTTATACAAAATGAGTGACATTTTATTTTTTTTGTTAACGATTTGGTTAAATCCATATATAGAGATACAGATAGCAAGCCATCGATCATTCTTCATTGTTCTGCGGGTGTTAATAGAACGGGGGTTTTTCTTGTAGTAGATGTAGCACTAACATTCCTGGAAATGTATGAACCAGTTTTGCCAACAGAAATTCTAGAAAAGACACGAAACCTTCGCTCAGGATTTATCCAAAATGCCGTACGAATAACGCTTTTTTATCGAAAATTATTTTTCTAATTTAAATTAAATTTGTTTTAATTTCAGAAATTATTTCGATTTGCTTGTGAATGTATTTGTGACCGATATCAAAAATTAGCATTCGCATTGGGCGTCGAAGATTGATAATTTGCACCCAAATAAAATTTTATATTTTGTAAGTAGCCTTTACCAATTTCACAACATCCTCGTTTTGTATCATAAATTATTAGTTGTAAATTCACAGTTAATGCGTAACATCCATTATAAAAATAAATTATTGCTATATGTAAAACTGTTCTTTTCTATTATTCATAAGTTTAGAAGAAACCTAGTACTGCACTGAACCAAGTTATGGCTGGTTGCTACGGTGACTTTAAAGAAACACGTTGTTACGGCGTCGGTCGTCCCGAATTTCTTATTATATTAATCCCATCAGGCAAGTTCCCATCGCGCTTTTCTCATCCAGTAATATGACGTCTCTTTTCTCAACACTTTATGTGAGTATATCGGGTAACTCGCGCTTGTTAGATTATATTAGATATAGATTTTATTACCTATATTAAATTTGTTAGTTTTATTATTTTTTAAAGATTTTTAGCAATAAGGTGGTATTGTATCGTTTAATCCAACAATTTACGCAATTGTTGTTTTAATCTAACAGTGTTGATTGAATGCTTTTTATATGTTATCTTTCTATTTGAAAAGAAAAAAAAGTCTATTAAAATTTAAACGGATCCTCTTAGACCAGTCATTAATGTGGCATATCATACAGGTTTTATATCTATTAAAAAATTAAAATCGAGTCAAACGAATCTCTTTGAATTTTCCGTTTCTACAGTCTAAATGAAATTATAAAATTTCATTTTATTCGTTAATTGTTATTAAACATAACTGTTTTTCATACAGTTTCTGATTTCGATTCAAATTCAAAATTCGTACAGGTTTACAGTATTTACAATTCGTAATAGATGTCGCAAGAATCGTAATTAACTTTATCAAATATATTTAATGCATACTAGTTTGATGTAAAAGCCGCGTCACTCCCCAGTTTCTATCGAAATATTTGTTAATGATCAAGGAATGCTGAGGAGCTCGTCACTAGGTGTTAAATTCACAGTCGGTGCTGCCGCCTAGTAACAAAAGCGATGAAAATACTTAACAAGTGAATCGGGCAGCACCATCGATAGTACAAAAATCTAGTTAGTTTTTACAAAAAATGAACATACCGAAAAAAAACACTTTTTTGGGTATTGTTTCTGTGATATAGCTATGTAAAATTAATTATTGAATTCATCTTGTATTGTTTGTTCGAGCAAGTTCGTTTTGGTAAAACTTGGCGTAGTATTTTTTTGTTAATACAAATTACGTCGTAAAACACAATTGTGTGTATTATTTAAATATTTGGAAAACAGTTTTTGTTTAAGTAGTGAATTTAAACATTTTTGGTCCTTCGAGCTGGATTGGAATTAGCGAGTACATTTGTCGTCGTACAAACAAGGCACATTTATATTGGTGCGAATTGATGCAATTTCATCGTCGTGCAAATAAGGCACATAATTCATCGTGGTGCAAATTAGGCACAATTATATGAGCGCGAATAGTTCATATTGGAGCGAATTAAGGCGCATTTATCGTGGTATTGGTACAACGAGGTATGTACATTGATCGTGTTTAGGCGCTGTAGTCAACATTATCAGACAAGCTGGCAAGGGTTCATAGCTCATCGTCAAAATTTAAGTATAGTTGTAAGTAATCACATTTGATTTTTGTATTTAGTGTTTAAGTTTAGAATAATTGATTGTCAAAGTTAGATGAAAGATTAAGGTTAGAAAATGGCAAACGTTGAGGCTATTAATAGTTTAAATAGAAAACTTTCCTATTATAAAGGAAGAATTACATTTCATAAGATTCGGTCGGCTGGAAAGTGGGGAAATTGAATAAAGTTCGGGAAATCGGTGGTAAAGTGACATCCACTTTAGAAGAGTTGGATTCATTGAACGTGGAAATGGTTGAAAAGCGAGACACTCTTGAGTCGTCGATTTGTGAGTTAGAGAGAAACTTTTAGATGCATTTAATGAGTTGGAATTAGAGAATCGTTTTGGTAGTGGTCGGTTAGATACTGGTCAGGAAGATGCTGTTGGTAAAAATTGTCAAAATGTTAAGATGATGATTTCCATTAAGCTTCCTGAAATTCAATTGGCAAAATTTGATGGGAATGAATTAAATTGGTTGAATTTTCAAGGTCGATTCATGAATATGGTTCGTAATGGTAGTAGTATGGATGGCAAGGTCATGCAATTAATTAGTTCAATTCCAGTTTGTTCGCAACAATATGAAAACGCTTGGAAAACCATTGGTGATCATTATAACAATATTCTGTCGATTCAGAAATTACACATTTCATCTTTATATGATATAAAGAGGCCGGTGGAAAATTCAGCGTCATCGTTGAAGTCATTTGTAGAGACAGCAGTGAAGCATTATTACGCTTTGTTGTCATTAGAATTGAAAAATAGATAGTTTTAGTAATTTGTTACTGTTACTTTTCTATTAATGGAAAGATTGGATGGTGGATCTCGCATAGAAGTGGCAAAGAATATTGCAGAAAAGGGTTATGGTTTTAGAATCATTAAAGTCAACTAATTTTAGTTCGCAGTTCAGGAGAAATTATGAAACAATCGCAAGTAACCATGGATTTGAAAAATATAATTCAAAATATGCCAAGCAGAATATGACATTCATTAGCAAAACGTTAATATGTTTTTATGGTGGTCAAGGCCACGTGTTGATTCAGTGTCCAAAATTTACGCAGTCAAACGTTCCGCAGAAGCGTTATGAATTTGTTAAAAAATCTAATTTGTGTATCAATTGTTTGGCAGCCAATCACAGGTCCTATGAGTGAAAATCAGGTGCTTGTGGATTGTGTGGTCAGTAGCACCACATATTGTTGCATTTTGATCAGTCGGTTAAGTGTAAAGATAATGTTTGAGTGGTTGATTCTGGAAATCAGGGCAGTAAGGTATCTGAATCTGGATCCTCTGGGTTTAGTGCAAATGCTAAAACAGGGATGGATACTAAAGTGTCGTATTCAAGTAGCAGCGTGAACAACCCTCATCAAGTTGTATTACCTACAGCGGTTATATTAATTGAAACTGCTGGTGGAGTGAATATTCGAGTCAGACTTTTACTGTATAATGGAGTACAGTCGAATTTTGTCACAAATAAAGTGTGCAAAATGGCAAACTTTAAAAAGGAAAGTGTGTCCGTTCCTATATCAGGAATTAGCCAGGAAGTCAACACCATTAAGTCACAGGTAGATATTGTAACCAATTTTGCATGGGTACTGAAAATTTGTTTCATCGGGTTGCAATTCAGGCGGTGGTCTCTGGCCGGCTTTGGCTCATGAAAAGTGGCCGTGAGGTTTTTCAAATTACAACTCCGATCTTGCTAGACCGCCATAAAATATTCAAAGGAATCTGTACATTAAATTAGGTAATTAACAAGCGAAAGAAAAAAAACCAATACAACCGTATCATCATGAATGCCATCACCTTCGAGTCACTTACCACCGTCACATCTCCACATATCATCGGTTTATACATACATACTTTCATTTTCATAATAATAATAATAATAAAAATAAAAAGGATCACAAATTTTGCTTGATTACACATAATTATTGAAAACCAAAAATGATCTCACTTTTACACTTGTACATATCTATACAAGGAAAAGTCTATACAGATTTGTAATACATATATAATACAAAAAAAAAATATTTAACTCTAAAATTAAAGCAATATGAAGTTATTTAATAAAATTTTTTAAGAATTTAAAACTTATGATACTCCTATTATCTTTTTTTAAATAGGCTCAGCAAATAGACACACACGGAAATGTGTAAGATATTTCAAAAATTAATTATAAAAGAAAAAATTGACAATATTTAAATTACAAACTTACATCTATAAAAAGATAAATATATATACCTCGTTGGGCACCATTGATCGAAGAACGACGTAAAATGACTATATCATATGTTTGTTTATAACAACAATTCTTCGTTGCAAACGACATCTCCTAGTCTGACATCTCCTAGTGCAACATTCACTTAATTTGGCCGTATATTCTGGAGTTCTTTTCAAATGTTTTTGAGAACGCGAATAATCTGCTGTGTGGTTGTAATTCTTTGTCTCTAAACTTTGTCTTCATAAGATCCCAGACGTTTTCGATCAGATTAGCATCTGGACTCTGTGACGACCAATCCAAAGTTTGAATACTATTTTGCTCTTTCCACTGGCTCCACGATGTTTAGGGTCATTATCCTCTTGTAAAATCCAATATTTATTTCCACATCCAAATAGTTTCTCAGCGGACTTTAGCAAACCATTTTTGTATAATTTCACCATAAATTGAACATCCAGGTTTCTTGTGAATATGACTAGTCTTCCAAATCCTTTGAAAGAGAGGCAACTGTAAATCTGGACCTTTTGTAGGTGCTTGACGATTCGTTTGACTAATCTGTGACTTTTAGATGTATAGGCTTTCCGCCAATAATTGTATACCACAAAAGATGTTTCGTCTGTAAATATCACATTGCTCCAATCACGGCCCAAATTTTCATTTGCCCAAGTCAGCGTTTTTCGATGTGCTTCTCTGTTAACAAAGGTTTATACTGTGTGCTCCTATTTTTAATATCGCATTCTTCAAGCCTTCGTCGAATTGTATTTATTGACACTTCAACACCTTTCTGACTTAGGTTTTGTTTTGGTTGCCATAAGTTTATTGTCGGATTTTTCTCGCACTTCAAAATGGCCTTATCGTCCTTCTCTGAAATAACTATCTAAACGTTTCTCCAGTAAATCATCCACATTTCCACAGTCACTATACACAGTCACTATATGGGTCACTAAGTAATTTCCAGTCACTATATGGGTAACTAAGAACACCACTTCAAAACGTTTTTTATACACGGAACTCATTTTAATATTGTTGTTTACCTCTTAAATGCTTAAACTGAACTGAAGAAAGAAGCTAACAGAAAGAATAAATTGAGATACTTTCTTGTGGAATATACTGTAACTTGATTTATGCTTAGGACACTCCATCTTTGTGCCACAAATTTCCAAGGCTCATCAATAAAACAATGATAATTTTGGTAAATTAAAAATTTACTATCATTTATTTTATTTTTTTCAAATTGTTACAAAATTTATTTAGTTTTTTTTTCTTGTTTATTAATTAAATTCCTAATTTTTTAAAATTTGTGAAACTTTTTTTGTGTTACTGATGTACAATTTTAATTTTTTCAATTTTTATAAAATACATAAAATGTTTAAAAAAAAATAAAATTTCACACAGAGTTTATTTAATTTATATTTTTGTTTATATATTAGTTTTTTTTATTAGATTTATTATTAATTAATTATATTATGTAGTTAGAATTTTTTTATTTGTTTTATTCAAAAAATTTGATATTCACATTTTAAAAAAAAGAAAAGTACGAAGGAAAAAACATTTAATTTTTATTTTTAAAATTATTTTTGTGTTTTTTTAGGTACAAATAAATAATAAAAATAGTTACTTATAAGTAAACGAAACAACATAATTTTAAGTTTTCTATCTCTCGGATATTAAAATCTACTATTTAATTACTATTTTATTAATATTATTATTGTTCATTTTTAATTATTTAGAAAATTTTGTTTTGAAATATTTTTGGACATAAAAAGATAAAAATTTGTCTTTAACAAAAATTACTTTTTAATATTTAAAACAAAAACTAATATTTTTAGTAATAATAAAATGAAATTATGTTTATAATTCTGTTATTTCATTGAGACTTGTTACTCGTCGAAGACAAACGTTTTGTTAACTTTGCATATGCCGCACAAATGCATTCACAGACAAATCGATATTGGCTCTGAAATTAAATATTACGCAATTTTGTACTCAGTATAATAAATTTTGAAATTTCTACTTACAACATTTTGTACCATACACGCTCGTTGATCGCGCATCGTTTGTACAATATCCAGTGGATAAATCGGTTCTCTAGCCTCCATCAGAGCAAGGGCAGTATCCATTAAAATTAAAACACCCGTCCTTCCAATTCCCGCAGAACAATGAACAATCGCTGGTGGATTTGATGAGCTTATATACCTAAAGTGATTGAATATAATGGTAATAAATGTAAATTTAGTAATGTTCGTACATGATTAAGTTTGAATCTAAATTAATTTGTTAATTGTTATTGTAACTTTTAGGAAATTTGTTTCTTCTTTGTCTTCTAGGAACCACCAAAGTCAAAGCATAGAAAAATCTATGTAGTATATAAATATTTATTCCTCGATGTTCAAAGCATGGTCAAGCAAAGTAGTGGCTAGCGACGGACAATGCTTTGAAACCAATAACTGCCAAATTTTGATTAAAACGGCGGAGACTTATTTGCATACCCAATACATTTTGAAACGCATAGGAAAGACATTTTTAGAGATAACTGATTTAAGTGCCATGTCTGTAAACTAATTTTATATTTTACATGCAATTGTTTTTATGCCTTTATCATACGTTTAGATTTTACGAATGAAAAAGTTCTCACATCACATCTATTATTGACAGAAAGCTCTTATTGGAAATTTGAAATTTCACATAGTCAAGTGAAACCAGATGCATGTGCTTATAAACTCATTAGTAAAACGACAATATGAGTAAAACGACAATAATTCCCCATTCAGCCCGCTCCAGATGGGGAATAAAAAAAACAGCAATTGTGAAACTTCAGCCAGTAAAAAATGTCTATACATAGTCATAGTCCCATGCCAGACGAGCATTTTTTGTATTTTGGCATTTTTCTTCTACCAATGTTTTGTTCTGCTCTCTCTTAAATAAAATTTTAACTAAAATGAGTCAAAAATGTCCTTGAAATATTTTTTATTTCATTTATGTTTGAGTTGTGTGGTAGAACAGAAAATTTGTTAAGTCGCAATTAAAACTTGTATCATAGGTAAACGGGGAAAGAAACGAAGAAAAATGCCGCATTTTTTTTTACGTGTGGCATGGGTCATAGTACAGCAATTTAATTTGTGATGTGAACGTATTTGCATCACAGAGAGTGATACCTACACAGGACACCTAATTTTGGCCACCTAAATGACCCAGCTAATCGGTTACCTGTCTTATTATGCGCCGTCAGACTCGATTAATTTTCCACAGACTAATAGTTCTTAAGAGACACCAGAACTTTTTTGTTGTAGGAGTTTTTTTTTATTTCATTATTTAGGAGCTGATTGTTTAAAATCAATTTGCTCTAAATATTAACAATTAATAATTAGAAACAAATATACAAAGTATAACAAAATATTTAATTGAAATAATTTTTCCTTCAATTATTTGTCAATTTTCTGTACTTATTTGCTTCTTTTATTTTTTGTTGATAGATGTCACTTATCTCTTTCTTCATTTGTAATTTTATCAAATAATATTAGCTGTGTTCCAATGGAAACAATTTGCTACTCACAAGTACTTGTGAGTAGATAACCAAAGGAACGGGCAAAATTATGACAGCAACATATTTTGTTGTACAAAATCAAATTTGTTTGAATATTTTCAGACAATTTGGTAATACATAATGTCAAAAATTGGACATACCATGAAGGCAAAGCCTTAATCTGTGCGTACGCTGGCAGGAAAGAGGAGTATTGAGGTTCTAATAGTGAAAATGTTAATAAAATTAATTTATATATATTTATTATAAAAATCCACCGCTTTAATAGTCGAATCAATTCCATCAGTTTAATAATTTTAAATATATATATTAGGATATTTATAATTGGATCAATTTAATAATTATAATTAGTAGCTAATTGTAATTTTACAAATTTTATTGCAATTTGATAAGTAATTTTCCACAAAAACCCCTTATTGTCAATCAATCGAATATAAACAAACAAAAAATTGTAATAAATCTGACATTTTAACATAATCAAACCATCACAAAGCCATCTGTTAGATTTTTCGAAACTAATATACCTACCGTCAAATTTATGCGTAACTACTTTCAACATCTACACCACCATTTGAGCATGGGTAGCTGCGAGTAGTTACAAGTACTTGTGAGTAGTTTGCTTTCTCCATTGAGACTTGTACCCCTGTGCTCTCGCGGAAAAATTTATTACTACGAAAAAGAATTTAGTCGGGCTTTTCTATGAATTATCTATGAAAACTGATCTTGGAAAGTTGAATATTATTTGTATATTGCATTAAAATATAGAAACTATAAATTTATCTATAATTAATATTAAAATCATCAATTTAAAAATGGAAAAAGTGTCTCGGGTGTATCTGAAGCAAGCTTCATTTTTCCCCACTGGTAGCGTTTTCTATACTTTCCCTACCTAGTCTCAATTGGAACACAGCTAATATGTATTTAAGATTTTAGTACTTCATGTTTTCTTTTGAATTATTTTAAAATTCTATACCATTTTCAATATAAAATTTGGTTAATTCTCAAATTTTTGTATTTTGTACAGTTATCAATTATAGAGAATTGTTTGTAGATCTGACGGCAAAAAAATTAACCTGATTGGGTCTTTTTGTATGTTAATTTTTATTTTCATAAAGTATGCCGTGCTAAAATTTCATATAAAAAAAGACCCAATCAGCTTATTTTTAATGCGCCAGATGTCACTACCCCGGACATTAATAGTTCTCAATATATGTATATTAGTTTCTTTTATGTTACATACTAGGCTAGGCATTGATCGTTATGTCAATTTTAATTTATATTTAAATGTTTTGTTATATGTGTGTCCTGTTTTTAATCTATTAATTCTTTTTATATATTTTGATTTCATCTTTACTGTTTAAAACCAAATATATTCCGGAGGTTTAGTTTGGTTTACCACTCTATTAAATATGCCTTTATTTCTTGTATAATATTCATAGCTATCATTCCAATCTTGATATACACTTGGGTGCAAAAAAATCGCACATTGTTCAATTTTCCACAAAAGTTCAAAAATATCAATAAAATCCAATATTTGTTTAATTTTTTTTAATGCAGATTCACAGTCAATACCTATCCAGTGGTACTTTTTTGTACTTGTACCATGCCAACAAAGCGATTTTTGGGGGGTCAACATCTGAGGTACACGTTTTTGTGAATTTGTCAGCATTAAAATTAGGGGTAAAAATCGAATTAAAACATGGAAATAAACAAAAAAACAGTTTTATTAATAAGAAGTATTCCCTCTCCTGGCGTGAATGACAGCTTCTATTCGATGCTGCATTGATTTCACCAAAGTTTTCATAAAATCTTGAGGTATCGCCCCCCATTCCTCTACGATCGCCTGTTGCAGCTCCTACAGACTCGTTGGAGCAACATCTCTGGCTCGAACCCTTCTTTTTAACTCCTCCCATAAATGTTCGATGGGATTGAGGTCCTGGCTTTGAGCTGGCCACTCCATAACAGGCACATCCACCTCTTAAAGATACTGGTATACTACACCAGCCGTATGCGGTCTCGCATTATCCTGCATAAACAGAACATTTTCACCAATAAACCCGGCAAAAGATACCACTTACTCCTCGAGTACTTCCTCAATGTACCGTTGCGAATTCATTCCTCTTGATCGACAGCCAGTATTGGCTCGTGTGATGAATACAAAATCTGTCTTTGCCTCTAATGATATGCCTCCCCAGAACATGCACGATCCACCGCCATACGAGACACGTTCTTCAATGCAAGATTGTGCATATCGCCCTCCTTCTCTTTTGTATACTCTTCCGCGTCCATCGGTGCCATATAAACTCTCAAACGAACTCACGACGGGCTCATCGGTGGGCTGCGGTCACTTTCGGCCCATTTGCTGGTCTGTGAGCAGTCAGATTAACTTCTCGAAGTCGTCTTCTAACTGTTGAACGACTGACTTCGACTTCACGAACTTGTTGGAGCCGCCGTCCCAGTTGAACCGCATTCATACAGTGATTTCGCAACGAAGTTGTTACAAGAAAGCGGTTATCACGCTGGGCTGTAGCACGAGGTCGGCCTGATCCTTGTCGCCGTTTGAAACCACCAGTTTCCTGATATCTCTGCCACACTCGACGAACGGAGAATCGGCTCAAATTTAGTTGTAGTCACTTCACTTTGGTGCTACCCCGCATAAATTAGTGCAACCACTTGTGCGGCTACCTCTTGTGTGCTATCCATTTCTTTGCTCCAGTTGAAAACGTTATCAATAGAGGATTCGTTCAGGCTAAGCGTCTATATATGAATGATCACAATTGCGAGCGAGATATTTCATGGAGATATTTTTAGAATTTAATTCGAAAGCCTGCTATATGCATTTGACAAAAAATTTCTTTGTTGGTATGGTACAAGTACAAAAAGATACCACTGGATAGGTATTGAAATAGACTTTGAATATGCATTAAAAAAAATTAAACAAATATTGTTTTTTTTTTTTTTGATATTTTTGAACTTTTGTGGAAAATTGAGCAATGTGCGATTTTTTTGCATCCAAGTGTATTTTGTGTTTTATTTGTTTGTTTATATCTTCAAAGGGTATTTTATTATCTATTTTGTTGATGTTATCTATTTCTGTTGCGATTTTGGCCAATATGTCTGCATTTTCATTTCCTTTTATCCCTATATGTGATGGAATCCATTGAATTATAATTTCTGTTTCATCATTCTCATTTGCTAATTCTATCGTTTTCTCTTCATAAAATTTGTGTTGGACTTTATTAATGCAGTTTATGTATGAGAGACGTTCAGCAACTTTTGGAGTCCGTAAATATTACAATCTTTTTTTATCATCCCTTATTTGTTTGATAAGAGCTAGATAAATTCCTATCATCTCGGTTGTATTTATACTAGCTTCATATGTAAGTTTGATTGATATATTTACGTTTTCTTTTGAATATATTCCTATGACACATATTTCCCCCTTCTTTGAACCATATACAGAAATTATACAGAAATGCATTTATGTTTTGCATATTTCTTCTCTATTTTAAAAATTCTGCTTTCATCTCTATATTGTTATAATTCTTTGTTTTTCAATTCACCAAATTTATCATACATTTTGATATTATATTGCATAATTTTAATTCATTTAATAATTTTCATCTCTGGAAATTTGAATAATATTTCTTCAAATGTTTAATACAAATTCCTTTTATAATATTTTTTTCCGATTATAGAGTTGTTACTAATTTTTTTACTAATATATTTACAAGAAATGAATTTGATTTGATTTTCATAATCAATTTCCGCAGCTTCTGCTAAGATAACTTTTATTGGTGTGGATCTCGCTAGTCCTAGGTCTCAGAGTCTTCAGCATGAATTCTGAAATGTTTGCATCATTTTACAAATAGTTTTATTTGGTGTTACATAAATTGATACTATTAATTAGATTCCAAACTTTTTTATTAGTCATATTGATTTGTTTCCGTTAATTCTTGCCATGATTTTTGTTTAGCTTTTTTAATTTCCCATTTTAACAATGCTGTTTTTTTTAATTGTATAGCTGTGATTAAATCTTTTTCTCGATTGCAATTAGTTAAATCTCGTTTTATCGCTTTCCATAGACAGTTTTCTATCCTAAAAAGAAGTGACTGACAGGTTGCGGCATTTATTGTCTCATTCGGCCATTTCCTATCACAAGCTCGTCTACTTATTTATGATGTATTATTTTATTTTTTTAGAAGTGTATTTTACCATTTACTACTGTATCTCTTGCAATATACATATAGTAAGGACCATATTAGGCATATTAGTTAAAGTAATCTAAGTTTTAAAAGTGTCTGATACTTACTGATGAACACTGGTCGAAACCTTAATGTCCCTCGTCCCCTTTTCGCTATCAGAATCATCATCATCGACTTCATCTTTAACGATGGTCGCTTTACGTTCTCCAATGACACCGTTACCACTTTCATCCGAATCAGCATCAATAAGCTTCACTTGTTTTAAACTAGCGTCGATTTCCTGTAAAAGTGTTGCATTACGAGCGGATCGTACCCGCTCGGTAAACTGTAAAAATAAATTTGGATCGGACGGAACCCCATGATCGGGCCATGCTAAATATTGCATATGTTGTATAGTACGTTTTTCATCAACATTTTTATCACATAATAATAATTCTCGAAATACAAAACTTCCCGTTTCATCGGGTTGCTCGGTAATGCATTTAATCGAAAATCCCGGTGATAATTCTAATTCTTCACCGGATAACGGCCAATATTGATGGCATTTAGGACGGCCACGTTCCATAACGGTTGTAAGCATTATCACAAGATGACTACTTTCTTGTTGTACCATGCGCCAAAAATCGACCGTTGTATTAGACAACGGCCCCTGTGTGGCTATATACCGATTAACTATACCACCGGGTATTTCCATATTTACGTAATTCGCATTTATGAAATCACCGGTGTCAGAATTTTGCAGTATAACACGGGTACAATCATCTACAAGTACATAAAATAGTGATTAATTGCCAATGAATATTACAAAGAACCTAAAAATTTACTTACAAGGCGATATATCCCTGTACCGATTTTTCGAAACATTTTCCGTTTTTTTTGCTTCGGTGATCGCTAAATCTGGATTCTTTCGATACATTTGTTCGTACTGTGCCAATAAAGCTCCAGACGCTAATCCATCACTCAACAATAATAATGATTGTGTAAATAATGCATCACCACCTAGATGTCCTAGATGACTAACATCACCTTCGGGGACGTATTGATATAAGGGCTCCTCTTCGGATAAATTTACTAAGGCATTCGGTTTTATTGTAAGTACCAGCTCACCATTACGATATTCCCGTGAGGCACGAATTAAATTTACTACCTGTTCGTGCACCATACTACTAACATCACGACCGTTTATCATAAGCACTTGATCACCCTCGCATATGCGTGGATTACTGCGATCGGCCGGAGTATGCGGTGCGACCCGAGATACTAGTATTGGAAGCTTTAAATCGATACCACCTTTTACGTTAAAACCAAAACGCCCCTGTTCATCGGCCGCCAATTTAACCGTCACCGTTCCATCTTCACTCGACCCGATATTATTTTCGTTATTATATAGCGGTGGAACTGAACTTTGATCGTAAGATCGTACACAACGTTCAATGAAACCTCCATCGTCGTCACTTTGTAGTTCCCAAGCTTTCCGCGGTATCGAGGTACTCTGCTTCGAAGTTACTTTGTTATCATGTGGTCTCGATTTCGTATTTTTTCCATTGCTGTCGGAACCGTTCACCGGCGATGAAAGTTGTCGTTTACTTGGTGATCGAATAAAAACTTTGGAAATTTTTGCTCGTTGTTTGCTCTCTTGCACGGCCTGCAATTCTGTCCTGCCGGAATAATAAAATTTGGATCCTAGGGACAACGGTAAAAAACGCGATGAATGGTGTGGTCGCTGAAGACGGAAGAATGAATGATGTTCGACACATGATTTCCATAGTGCTTTCGAATTTCGATACGAACCCATCGAAAATCCTAGGAGTGTGTCATAATTTTCACACTGAAAATTTAGAAAATATTAGTAACGATTTCATATTTAAAAGATATTTAACCAAATACCGGTTCACGCCTAAGTTGAATAAAAAAATCTTTTCGTTTAAAAGAAACTTTTACCATCTTGGACCATGAAAAAGTGTTAACGCGAATACTATTTTGATATACAAGTAAGCCGATCGAAGTTACACCCAATTGTAATTCTTTGCCAGCAGAGTCCTTAAAAACATAATTCATATTAAATATTTTAAAATTAAAACATTTTATAAATTTGACAAACTTACGGTTGCTTTATGTAAATCAATTCCATACATGTCCAGCCGTTTAGCGTGCTCCAGATAATTGTATTCAGCATCGGCGGGTAACTGTCCCCGATGAAGTTTATGCAGTTCTGATACTCTCCGTTCAAGCTCTTCATTTTGATCACTTAATAATTGTAATCCACTTAAATAACCAGGGCCATGTTCAATTAAATTATAGTCGCCTAATTCAGCTGAGAATTTTTTTAAATAATAATAATTAGCCCTTGCAATAGGAATATTATAAGATAACTAACAGACTTACATTGAACCGTATAACTCGCTAAAAGACAAGCCGCGTTTATCGAACACGGTAATTTACTTTGATATATATCACGTTTTATTTGTAAATAAAATTGATATCGTGTATATTCTTCCTGCAGTCGACTCGGGTCTGTAACATAAAACTTAACTCTAAATTGTAGTGTAGGCGAGGCTTGTTCGCTATTATCCCTTATATTACTCCATTGCTTTCGAAATGTTTTATTGGGATCGACCCATCGCTGTAAAAATAGAATATCATGAATCGTGTTTAATTTTATGACATATAAAATAAAAAAAAATCACTGAATATAATATACTTACAACAACATCACCCTGATGCACGAATTGTAAACCAAAATAATCACGTTCCGACAGTTCCAAATGTTGGAATACAAGATCCAACAAATCGGAACCCTTCGAACGTTTTTCTATATGGAAAACATGTGTACTGTCATCTAAAAATAATACAGTAACACAAATTGAACGATTTTTCCTGTCACGAGCCAGTTCTGCACTTCTAATACAATACGTTCCACTAAAACCACCCAACCGTACCCTTTCAAGCATTTCTATCCATTTTAAAAAATTTATTATTCTCGTATCATCTCCGTGAATTTTGTTGATAAAATTGTGTCCAATTTTAAATTTGAATTAAAACTCTGAAAAAAAAAACACAAAAATAAAAATATATTATTATTTTTATAAAATTAGTCAATCAAAAATGATTTTAATAATAAAAATGATTTGAAAACCAAAAGAATGGTTCATGAAAGAAGAAATACACCCGGCCCGGAAGAACGACCATTAGCTGGCAATACACTGAAAATTCACCGAAATCATCAATTAATCGAAAACTCGAGAATTCAACGAAAACGACAAATAACCGACAATTCACTGAAAAAGCAATTCACGGTAAACATTAATTTACCGAAAACTTTATCGAAAACGATTATTTCCTTATACAACCTTCCAGACTCCGGTTGTTCTTTCAAAATAATAAAATTGTAATAATAAATTTAAAACAGAAAACACAAATTTTATTATTAGAAAGATTCTCTTTAATAAATGGGATCGTACTGAAAAACCGAAACCTTAAACCCCGGAAACAAAGAAAAAAAGTCTTGGACAATCCTTAGACACAGGAGTGTACAAACTATCATGTAACGATTGCAACAAATTTTACATAGGTCAAACAGGAAGACATTTCTAAAACGATTTAAAGAACATGTCAACGATTTAAACGCAACAGATCCAAAACGAACTACGCACAACAAATCAAAATAGAAAAACATCAATTCACAGACTTTGACAACAATTTAAAAATTTTGCATAAAGCAAATCATCAGCATATCAATTTATCATTTTCTATCAACCACCATGTTTAACTTAGCAACGCTAGAAAATAGGTGCGAATTGCTAAAAAGTACATTTATTGGTAATCTCCTACAAGGCCTAATCGACGCACCGGATGCACTAAATTCAATTAACATAAAGGTTCCTAGTAGACAACTCAGAGATCATGACTTCCTGCACACTATGGCGATAATGATGTGTGTAATAGTTTTAATAAAATTAGCAATTTGTGTGATTTTTGCTTAATTTAATATAATTTTAAAAGTGGATTTAGGCAATTTTATGCCCCCAGTGATTTGATTATTGTTACTTACTTGTTACTTTACTTTTATATTTTTAATTTTCAAATCCAAAGCTGATTTATTTTATTTTGTATTTAACATTAATATTTTTCAAATCAATTAAACAGGAACAAATGTTAGGCAAAACTTATTCTCGTAAGCGTTTATAATCTAAGAACAGCGAATTAATATCATCGGGTTATGCGTCACATCACCGACAACAATTTCGCAGACCGTCTGACAACCACATCGCAGACAGTAATTTTGATCGACAATCCCATTCAGCTTACACAACCAGACCATCGACAACAACATCGGCGACACCCACATTGCCGAAACTCCCATCTCCGACATGTAAATGACCGACAACCACATCTCCGAGAACCTAATCGCCGATATAGGAATTTTGGTCAACAATCAAAATTAGTACACATAACCAGATCGACGAAAAGCCATTTTGCCGACAGAAGATGTGAGCAATATAAGCTCATCCTAGGAATGCTTTGGATTTTGATAAAAGCAATATAATTATCAAAAATAGTTGTACCGCTAGAAGCATCCACATCGCCGGGATTCACTTTAAGAATTCTAGAATTAGCAAAGTGTAAGTTTGCCATTACGGTGTTGGCAATATAGATGTAGGCCATATAACTTCATCTTAGAAACTCCATAAATTTATCTGAGAGCAATGAAATAACCACATAGCCAGCAGCGATTTTTTACTTCTTGGGTTTGGCCTTGGTGGAAATTCTGCTTATCCAATTTGATTAATTTTGACGAAGGGATTGTACTAATGGAGGAACGAATCAATACGAGATCACGATTATATTATTTCAATAGTCTTTTGTGTCGCGATAGTTTTGGTAAACTGTATAGCCGCTGCCGTTGTGTGGTTCGTTGCTGTATCATTCCAGCGTACAGTCTTCTGTTGAAAATGTGTACTATCATTTTTATATTTGTACACGACACTCAAATGAACGCATGTTTTTGAACCATTAGTTATTTTATTTAAACACTATATGATATTTTATTATTTTATATAATCTCTTAAGATTTTTTTTTTGTACTAACGGATAATAAATTAGGATAAGTAATAAATTCGAAATATGAGTAATAAAACAGTTAGTGTTACCAACGTTAAATGATTATAACTTAAGGAAGTGTCATCTATCGGTGGACATTCGTTATTTTTAGTTACATAAATTCCGATAGATGGCATCAATAATAAATAGTCAACTTATTTAGAATTACGTAACGGTTTAGTTATGAGTTTATAACTTGTGTATTGTATTTTATTGTAATTGTATTATATTTTAATTATATTATATTTTCAACTTTGATTTAGGACTGTATTGTACTGAGAACATAAATTTCTTTTTAAGTATCGATATTTAAATACCCCTATAATGTATGCAACTGGTTTGATCCTTTAGTAAGTTTGAGTACCAACTTTTTGTATAATTTGCTTACTAGACCTTATTTATATTGCTCATACGAGTATGTGTAAATTAATTAACAATTCTTTTAATTTTCATTATTTCTGAACTAAACATTGTATATTATAATTACGTCGATTATAGAACTCGCCGGATTTACTGCGGCGGGAGTCCAAACTCCATATAAAAAAAATTAAAATCATTAATTTGAATCAAAGTTGCGTTGAAAAACAGGTTTATTTTCATATAATTCTGTTTTTACGATTCGCAAACCATTCGTAATGTTTTAGCTGCGGATTTCGAACGAATGTTTTTGTTTGATTTGCGTAAAAATAAAACCAGTTTCACATGCAACCTTGATCGAAATTCATGATTTTATTTTTTTTTATATGGAGTTTGGACTCCCGCCGCAGTAAATCCGGCGAGTTCTATAATCGACGTGAATAAATTAATGACCACTTACCTTGTACACATTATTTATAAAGTGATTTGCTAGGGTCAATAAAAATTACCTAATACGCCTCGACTAACAGTTCGCTTAGTTCACCAGAAAAAAAAACAAATTTTTTTTCTCGCACTTATTCTTAATCTTCGTCTTTTTGTAGCTTCTCTACATAATCGCCATTGATTTCAATGCATTCCCTAAGCCTATAGATCCACTTCTCAAAACAATCTTCAAAATCTTGCTTTTTATGCTTATCAAATTCAGCATTAACCACATAAATTATCTCCGGAAATAACCAGAAATCACAAGGTGCTAGATCCTGGGAATATGGTGCTGGTCGTATTTCTTCGATGGCAGAGATCGCAATAAAGTTACTCGTTATTTTAGCAGTGTGAGCTGGCGCGTTGTCATATTGTAAAAAGTAGCGAAGCAAATCCTATTTCTTTCGGTTTTCCAACAAAATTTTGAAAACTTTTGGTAAGCAGTCTTTCGTATACCATTTTGCAGTTACCGTCTAACCCTTTTCCAGGGGAATAGCAGCTACAATTTTTGACCGGGTGAAGTAAACTGACATCATTATGTGCTTAGCTTTTACGGCTGGGTTTGCTCCTGTTGGGCTACATACCATGGACTGTTGTTTGGTTTCCGGATCGTACTTATAGAACCAAGATTCGTCACCAGTAACGACTTTACTAAAGATGCTAGACTGCCCATTTTCGAATTTGTTTAGGAAAAATTTAGCAAAATGCACTACAGAAAAATGTCTCGTCTGGCATCTTCGTAACCACTTGGAAATAGTCTGTAGAGACGGTGCAATCGTTCCATACGCAATTTGCCATTCATTGAATTGCCATTCATTGAATATTTTGGCTTTAGTTTACGCCGAACACCGAAGAAAATCACATAGTGAATTTGTGTTTGCGTTGGTGGTGGAATTTCGTCTGATTCATCCTCAGTTATTTTACGTTTTCTTATCTCCATTTTAACGGATCGTTATGAAATTTTGAAAAAAGTCTCATAAAACAATTGCAAAGGATTTGGTATTTTTGTTTTTTTAATAAAGATTTAAGGGTCACCAACTAAGTGAACTTTTGTTAGTCCCTTCGTATAATTGTCATTGCGGCACAACACAAACTTATCGTTTGATGAAATTTTTAATATTTTTAACTAAATTTTACATTTTCTATGTCATTTTGGGACTAATCTTGAAGATCATGTATTAGTAGTATCTCGATTTTATGTTTCTTAACAACTTGATGTAAAATATGCTGCTGTTTAGGGGTACCATATTGAGAAATTGATTTATACGTTCGTTATTGATTTAGTGCATACCATTTGTGACAATTTCAGTACCTTACAACCTTAACCATGAAGAATAAATAAGTTTAATATAACGTTGAATAATTTGAAAGCAATTAAGTAGTTAAATAATAAGCATACAGGTTGTTTTCAAGTTTAATAATTAAAATATGTTTACTGAGTTCTTTTTTAGTACGGCCAGTTTGCAGTGGAATTATTAAATGCTAATGGATTTTAGAGTAATTAATAATATAATTCAAATAACTATGGTTTCAGGAAATTCTATTGTAAATTGTGGAGTTGAAGGAGGATTAAATTAATAAATGTTTATATTATTTAGGAAGCCGGAAAAATATTAATTAAGAATTAATTTCAGGAATCTAAAGGTGCTTGTGAAGTAATATTTCTTTGAAATATTAATTACTGATTATGTAGATAAGGATTGTGTTGCTGTCATTGTGTTACTAATTATTGGCTTTACCTAGGTATCTGTAACCGAGCTTATCTAATCAACCAATCTTGTTTAGTAAACTGAAAAGTATTAATGTAGAATTATATTTCAGGAAATTTCCAGACGCGTGAAATAATAATATTTTTCCTCAGGTTGCTGATTTAGAGAAGCAATTGTTCAAGACGAATACCATCGTTATCCATTAAACCTATTACGCCTTTATCCTTCCTCTAGTAGATTAGAATTGTGTTATGCCGTACGATCGCTAGGTATCTGTAACCGGGTCGTTCCGTCACCAAAAAAAAAACATTTCCTAGCTTTCCTATTGTTATGTTATGTGTAAAAAAGGCTGTACAAATAGGCCAGGTGTTATCTGGGACACTTGCCCAGTACTTGGTTCTACAGTCCAATCAATCAATCACGAGAAGCAAATGAACGCATGTTGACGTTACTTTCTGAATTCTCTTATGAGGAGAAAATGAAATCGATACAAATTAGTTGTACTAGTTCGATGACGCGTTGCTCGTTGTAGTTATGGGCGAGATGTAAGTTTTTGAACCAATAACGATGATTTTAAATTCAAGGGAAGTTATTATAGACCTCTTCTATCTAGACATTTGACTTTTTTCGGTGCTTATGTATGCTGAGTAACGATCACGATATTAAATTTCATAATGCGGTGTTAAACTGCGCATTTCGGCATATTGGCAAGGTCGCTGCACGCGCTGATGAATAAGGCAGAAAATACATTCAACTTTCATTGGGCCACGCAAACCAAGTGTGCTTCCGTATCAAGTAAGCCCAATCAACCGAATTAAGACAGTATAACGTAAATTCGTTCGTTCGCTGCCGGGATGATTTAGTTTAAAGCAAGCATTGGTGCAAGAGCCTTTACGATATTTTTAGTAAGTTACCATTGACATACAATTCCGCAAATAATGTTTTTGAACATGTGAGCAATAAGAATACTTTTGAATACTTGAATACTTGAGCAATAGAAATATAAATGGGTTCATCAGTCTTAGAGATGTTTAGTTTCCAAAGCATCTAAACCCAAGAATTTATGTTCACTTGTATCACCGATCGTATATCCTCATGAAGAAAAACGATTTTTGAATTGGGATTCAACCTCCGTAGCTTTCAATCCAAACGCCATGTAGCTTTAAGTAATGTGCCGTTTGGTCGGTAGCCAGACTTTCCATCCAGATTTGAAGACAGCAGAATTAAGGATACTCAAAAGTGTAAAACTATTTGACACCTAGGTTGGCGACCGGAAGAAACAACAATAAAGATTAGATTACAATTAGAGTATAGAAGATAAAATATATCAACGAAGCAAATTAAATTGGAAATGAAATGTTGTTAGTTTATTGACTTGGCACTTTGTAATCATTTAACGTACATATTGCAAAAATATACGATTCAAGTGTTTTTTCTTTCAAGTTGCTATTTTAATTTACAAATGTAAAATTTTGGCTAAAATTTTGTATTCCGATGTCAGTATCTGTGACTTTCTATGGTAAGTATCATCTACTTTGGACCTTTAACACTTTTGATTTTGAAATTTTGAATTATTGAAAACGGCACCGATATTCGGCCCTCGATATGCTGACGTTTCTGGATCTGTGATTTTCTTTTTTGCATCCGATCACTGCAACGATAATGATGAGGTAAATTATATTATGTTTTTTTTTGGAATTTGGTATGTTGGATGGAAATGGGATTATTAAATGTTTTGGAAGAAATTCTGAAATATGACTACTTGGGACGGAACTCGAGCAATTCTTAATCGATTAGGTCGGGGTTGGGTATGCTGGCTGGAAGTGAGATGCTTAAATGATTTTGGGAAGAATTTCTGGAATATGGTCATCTGGGACGGAACTCTTCAATTTCTTAACCGATTGTTGGAATTGGGTATGTTGGATGGAAATGTTTTGGAAGAAATTCTGAAATATGACTACTTGGGACGGAACTCGAGCAATTCTTAATCGATTAGGTCGGGGTTGGGTATGCTGGCTGGAAGTGAGATGCTTAAATGATTTTGGGAAGAATTTCTGGAATATGGTCATCTGGGACGGAACTCTTCAATTTCTTAACCGATTGTTGGAATTGGGTATGTTGGATGGAAATGTTTTGGAAAAAATTCTGAAATATGGCTACTTGGGACGGAACTCGAACAATTCTTAATCGATTATGTCGGGATTGGGAATGCTGGATGGAAATGGAATATGGCCACTTGGGACGGAACTCGATCAATTCTTAACCGATTGTGATGGGATTGGGTATGTTGGATGGAAATGGGATTCTTAAATAATTTATGGAAGAAGTTCTGGAATATGGCTACCTGGGACGGAACTCAATCAATTCTTAACCGATTGTGATGGGATTGGGTATGCTGAAGAATTTCTGGGAAATGGTTATCTGGGACGGAACTCTTTAATTTCTTAACCGATTATGTTGGAATTGGGTCTGTTGGATGGAAATGGAATTATTAAATGTTTTGGAAGAAGTTCTGAAATATGGCTACTTAGGACGGAACTCGAGCAATTCTTAATCGATTAGGTCGGGATTGGGTATGCTGGATGGAAATGGGATTCTTAAATAATTTTTGGTAGAAGTTCTGGAATATGGTCATCTGGAACGGAACTCTTCAATTTCTTAACCGATAATACCATCATAATAGTTCAGAATTAATCGAGTTCCGTCCCAGGTGGTCATATTCCAGAATTTCTTCCAAAAATCATTTAAGAATCCCCGAATCCATCCATCATAATCGCTAACCGAAAAATGGAAAATAAAAAATTGTCCGTTAAATCTAGAGTCCATTAAATCGAGGGTACGTTAAATTGAGTGTCCGTTAAATCGAGGGTTTACTGTATGTATATCGCTAAAAACAATTACAAATTTTTCCATCGCCTGCAAAATCACACTCCCAGAATGCACAAACTCCGCAAGGAACTGCAGTGTTTGGATAACCATCGACTTCTTGTAATTAGCGATGACATACGTGATTTTTATTTGTTGACCTTATGTTTTACCAAATATTTGCGGTTCAGGTGTTCGTTTTTTTTTTGAAGATGAACAATACAAATTACATTCTATTCACTATTGATGTGATTTAAATGCTATTATAAATATTTTCAAACATTTTTTAGCCATTTCAAGTTTAAAACGGTGCTCTTCCAAAGTATGGAGTTTTTTTTGAAAAATATACAACACAGGAATCGAAATGCTTAAAATGCGGTAAAATAATAAATTGTAAAGGTTCTACAACATCAGGGATGCTAAATCATTTAAAACTTCACAGCATATTACTAAAAGAAAATCCGGACGAAATCAATGAAACGTCCAGTGACCAACCCCATCATATAAAAAAAATTAAATTAAATGAATTGGAATACGAGAGTGAGAGATGAGGAATTTTGAGAAATTACACCGATCGAGCTACTATATAGAATGTGGCTATTCACAATAGAATGATTTTAGCAATTTTTTCACAAAGTAAAATAGATGCTTTGCCAGAAATAAAACAAAATGAATAAAACAATTTTTCTTTATTAATTTTAAATATTATACGAATTTCCTTCGAATTTCCCCCGAATTTCGTCTATATTTCCACCAGATTTCCTTCGGATTTTCTGAATCTCCCAGGATTTGCCCCGGTTTTCGCGCGTTTCTTCCAGATTTCCCAAAGATTTCCAGGATTTCCCTCGGATTGTTCCGGATTTCCCGGAATTCGGAGGAAACCCGGTGGAAATCCAGTAGAAACCTAAGAGAAATCCAAATCCGGGGGAATCAGGTGAAAATCCGTGAAATTCGAGGGCAATCCGAACAATATTGGATGTACAAATGTATTTCCGACCTTTTTAGATAGGTGTCGTTAGTATCACTGCTTGCATATTATTCAATCGGGTAATCCATGTTTATGGGAGGTTAAATATCAGGCTTGAAACTATTGACATTTGTTCAAAGCGTAAACAACAATTATTTTCGTGTAATTGAAAATGTCAAATTTTGTGTCAAAAACAGCATTTTCGGGAAGTTATTTTTTGATGAAGAAAAGTGCAGCGGAAACAAATCGGTTGCTTATGGAAGTGGTGTGGTATGGAGTGGTTTCAACGAGACAAAGTTGGTGATTTTGACGTAAGAGACAAAGAACGTGAAGGTGGACCAAGAATACTTGAAGATACAGAATAGGAAGAATTTGCTTAATGTGGACCCTTGACAGACCGAAAAACAATTGGCAAAAGAGTTAAATATTACCCAACAAAGTGTTTCGCAACATATATATATGCAATAGGATTAGTTCAGAAGCTGGGAAATTGGATGTCACACAAATTGAAAGAACATGGAACGTCGTAAACCCATTTGCGAATTATTGCTTCAAAGACAACAAAGGAAGGGGTTTTTACATCGGATCATCACTGGTGATGAAAAGTGGATCCATTATGACAATTCAAAGCGAAAACCGGCGAGGGTTAAGCCAGATGGACCAGGGCCGTCGACGCCAAAAGCAAATATCTATGGTTCGAAGGTGATACTTTGTATTTGGCGGGATATGAAGGGTGTCGTCTATTATGAGCTTCAGAAAGAGGGTGGAACAACCGATGGCTTTAAAGCTAGCTTTAGCTGCAAAACGACCAGAATGGGCAAAAGGCACCATAAGATTATTTTGCAACATGACAACGCTAGGCCACACCTGTCAAAAACTACTTGGACAGGCAGAGCTGGGAAATTATAGCCTAGTCGCCGTATTCACCAGACATTGCTCCCTCTGATTACCACTTGTTTCGGTCGATGCAATCAGCCCTGGCACAGTAGCACTTCACTTCATATGAAAACGTCAAAAAATGGGAAGATGACTGGATCGCCTTGAAACAACCAGACTTCTTCCTTCGGGGAATCCGTTTATGACCTGAACGATGGGCGAAGGTTGTAACTTCCGAAGGAGCATACTTTGAATAAAACATTCTTTCATTTTCTACACAAACTAATGTCTTTTATTTCACTAAAAAAGATCGGAAATACATTCTATTTTTGACAAAGCATCTATTTTAGAGCTCGAAATTTTGTTAAGTGCGTTTTTTACAGGACTTACTTTTGCAAAAAAATGCCAAAAAACTTTCTATTGTGAATAGCCCGGTGTGTGATACTATTTTAAAATCTGCATTAGTGTCGCATACTTTTCTGATAGTGGGTCAATTTTCTGTAGTACATTCTTTTCCCACTCGCGTCACTTAAACATCAACAACAAATTTTTAGAAACAAATAAGTTTACAAAACCAAAGTTTTTATTTGACAGAAGATAATGCAGCTTTTAAAAATGATTTTATTGGAAAGGCACACTCTGCTAGATTGTATTAAAATAGAAAGTTCTTGGTTTCTTTTAATTTAATTTTTTGGTGGGTGTGCATGCGATTTCACTAAAAAACACTACAAGTGGAATAACTTTTGCACCATCAACAATTCGAAAAACTTTATTTGGCTGTTTTTGTTGGAAATGAGCTCCCCTATCACTCTGCTTCGTTTGATCTGCGAATTTTGGGACACCCTGTATAAGTTAAGGGAATCGTGTTTGTATAAGATTTACACAACATTAAACTTTAACTGTACTGCATAATTGTTTTTTGCTTGTAAATTTCAGTCGACTAATGTGAAAAATAAAAACAACAATAAGCCATTTTATAATTTATTAAATAACTACTCAGAAAAATAAGGTGTCACCAAATATTATCCAAGTGAGGCAATATTATCAGCAATTTAGTAATATGATTATTTACAAGTGATGTTTTAATTAACGATAATACATTATGATTTGACCGGTGATTTAATGTCAAATTCGAATCAATCAAATCGATTATGCAATTCTATTGATTACGAATTTGCAAAACATGAAGTGCCCTAGTGAGAGATTTATCTATACAGCCAGAAGAAATATGAAAATGTGTCTAGTTACGAAAATCTCAAGTCTAAAAGTAAGAAATGAACCAGTTTTACTTACTTGTATTTGATTTGTGACAGACAACAACCTGCAAAGAAAACAAAAATAATCAATTAATACTCCGGATATTACAATAAATACGTATTTTACAAATGACTCAAGATAATGATTAGATAAAAATTAAGTGAACTCAAGTAGACTAACATACCAACACTAATATTTATACGTGTGCGTTATTAGTAAATATGTATACATAGTAAATCAGTACTTAGTATAATTTATTAATCTTGTTGGTATATAGCAAGTATTATGTATATCGAGATTAGCGCACTTCCGAATGTATTTGTCGAAAATCATAATAAACTTATTTTGTTCAATAACATAAAATTTATGATTAGAATTTTCGTTGTTTTATTTAAAAACGCAAAAAAATATTTGATACGCATATTCTTTACTAAATAAACACGTACACTACAGAGCAAGTAGTTGAAACAATTTTCCATTTTATTTGTATATTAATCACTGAAAAGTGTGTTGACGTGATTTTGACTCAAACAGCAACAACAAAAAAAAAGAAATCTCGATCGCGAATAGCCCATCATAATTTAATTTTATAAATATTTTGGAAGTGATTTTTTTTTATTGTTGTAGATGTTTTTTCAATTTTTTCGCGTCTGAATTTGCGTTTCATCTGGTCTGCGGGTTTTTATTACATAATTGTATAAATATATTATGTTGAGATGTTCATTTATATAGTTTATAGATTATTTTTAGCATTATTTGGCGTATTCGACTGGTATAAATTCTTAAATACAACTTATGTATGTACTTTGTGTATTGAAGCCCAACTGGTATGCCTAGATTATGTAAGTACGTTCGCGCGCTCATATAGATCGGCCCAATTAAATTGCGTGACATGAATTCTCAAAAGTAGGGAAATAGACCGCCAGTCTAATTTTATGACACCACTGGGCTCTACTTAGGGATCAATGCATTATGTAAATTTTAATCCTGTTTCCGTTGCATTTTTTTAGTGGGTTTATAATTAAAATATAGTTAAGGCTAAAGGAATGTAAAAATTAAGTAAACATACATAACCAACTCCGTTGGAGGTGAGAGTTGGAGTGTAAAATCAACAATGTTCATCAAGAGACAGATAAGTTTACGTACCAAAGGTCTGGGTCCAGTACAGGATGGATTTAGGGAGTGAACACGCAAGTTCTCTGGAGTGAGTGATGAGCTTGAATGCTGGGGCATATATGGCTACAAGCAGTGCTATTTCACACAGAAAAGTAAATCAGAACAGTGGACGTAACAGTGCACCACCGAAAGCATCGGTACTATAAATGAGCTGAACATCGGAGCTGAAATTCTTTAGAGTTGTGATTTTGAATATCTGAGTCTAGGTAAGCGTTCGCACAATTTGAATGAAACGTAAAGCAATTTGATGGATTTTACGAGTTCATCAAATATAGGGCAAATCCAAATATAGGGTGTCCCATTAAAACCGTCGATTCTAAAAAAAAATTCAACAACTCCATTGTTTCGTTCGTTGTGTGGCAGTTTGCGCCGTCCTGTTGCAAGCTCATGTCTTCGAGATCCTTTTCAGTAATTTGAGATTAGAATAGGTTGTTTATTGAACGCGTGTAACGAACGCAGTTGACAATGACCGCATTGCCAGCCGCATTCTCGAAGAAGAACGGTTCAATCACTCCGTCAGTTCAATGAGGTTCACTTGAAGAGCGTGACTGATTCCAAAGCAAGCTAATATATAAAATGTGTAACTGAGGCCTGTATTGCTGCAAAACCTAAAAGAGTCGTAGATAACCATCGTCCGCCGAATTATTGTTGGAACAAGGAATAGCTAAGTAGCGCAAGAAATGTCGTCGAGCAATCCCCAAAAAAAAGTAGTAATAAAACGGCAAGAACACCACTGAAACAATCGCCCTTAACGGGTTGAGATTTTGTATATCTGAGTCTACGTAAACATCGGCACATACTGAACGAGACGTAAAGCAATTTGATGAATTTTCCGAATTCATCAAATATGAGTCGATTATGCACCATGACATAAGAATAATGCTACTTCCTATATAAAGCATTTATCGTCGTGGTTCAAGCACAGCATATTGAAAGAAACTCATCAAGAAGAGAATAGAGGAAGTAATACTAATAAGCCTAGAAATTCCGAAAGGTAAGAGGAACAGGTCGGCCAAGACCAACGTTGGGCCGAAATGATCCTAAGAAACAGAAAACAAGGCTTTAATCCCAGAAAAGGAACAAAAGAAACTTTTTACAAATAAAACTGAACTAAAACAAAAACCCTGGAATCGTTACAATTGACACATGGTGAACCATAAAACCTCAACGCGTCTTGAGAGACCTACCGTCCGCATCTTGAAGATAACGCAAAATGATAGCGCACCTCGCGGAGAAAGGATGTCTTCTTCTTGAGCTAGTGAAACTGGAAAACGAAAACATAGCGGCAGGTATTTTTCAAGCGAATTCTGAAAACCGAACACAGCACAAGTATAAACTCTGAAGGACACAGAGGAGGTTCTCGACGAGACTAAGGACATAGATGAGGTCGCCACAGAAGACTTATCGGTCAATGACAACCCAGTCCAATGGTCGTAAAGTTCTTCCATTGAGTATATTAAAGTCTTTGGGAAAGACATACGGAGAGACACAAGTAGTCACAATGATAGGAGTGCGGCATGTATAATGTTGATATAATACGAGTGATTGGCTGAATGGTTGCCGTATCTATATGAACGCTAGCCCACTTTAATGTTTCCAGCGCCTTGTCTATGAACAAAGATCACAGTATTTTCTATTATTTTTTGTGCACGAGATTTAATTTCAAATTTAAATAAAAGGTGAGAATATCTTTTTCTTTAAGTGATAATTTTATTTATCTTTGTTTTTTTTTATTTTGGACTAGTTTCGAGAGTTCTCTGTTCGTCAACTATTTACTCTATTCTCGAGAATAGAGTAAATCAGCCGTTACACATGGGATGTAAAATGAAGCAGCTTTATCTTCGTTTCTTTCCCCTTTACCTATGATACCGTTTTAGATGCGATTCATTTTTCAATAAAAATTTTTTCTGTGAAGCAGCTTCAACACAAATAGAAATGAAATATCAAAAATTTAATGCCATTTTTGAGATGTAGATTTTAGTTTAAATTTTATTTTCGAGAGAGCATAATAAAACAATACAAAAAAGTTTTGTGTTTATATATAAAATAATGCCTTAATTCCATGGGAAAAATTTGCTGACCGTAATTTTTTTATTGATAAAACGCAACACAAAAAAATCTTAAAATTTCATAAGAGTAACAAAGAAAAAAATATTTTTTATTTCATTTTTATAGTAAAATTTTATGGTCCTTCGAGAGACGTGTTTTAACCCAATTTTGACGAAAGGTTGACTTAACGCAGATGCTGACGAGGCACAGATGTTTCCGAGCATACTTGTATAGATTCGAACACTATGATACTTCTGGTTGTCGCGATCTAAGACCATACCGAAAAAAGCAAGAAGTCCCCTCTAAGGATTGAGCAGTTTCCCACGTTTGAGAATATAGTTGAACTAAGGCAGGGCTCCACCGATAACTGGTCTGCCATATGTAGTTTCACAGCGGAAATTATGAGGCAGTTGTTTTGGTACCTCGAGCACGAAAGGCGAACGTAATATTATAGGTAACGTCCTCAGTAAATAAAAAAATCGAACGTGTGATAAACACGTCCCGGGTAACATAGGGGATATGACAAATGGAAGTATTGCTGAAATTAAGGAACTCGATGCTTATAACGATGCAAGAAATCAAAAGCTCCGTTCGATGGCGAGGAATTGGCCACCGGATAGCATAGAATCTAAGTAGCTTTGATTAGCTGTCTCAGCGGTCTGATGGAAAAAGACACTTTCGAAGATAAAATTCGAAATAGATGGGTTGTACAATTCTGGAGAAGACAGTCACCACCACGAGCATTAAATTCTTAGGCTACGGACATGTTGGTTAATATTCTGCTAATAACTTACACCACTCAAAACTCTGTTATAAGTGTAGTAGTGATAGACACGTTGCGAGGTTATGCAAAGCAGCTGCCCTATTCCTGAATACGATACGAAAACGAAAGTACAAGATTCTTATTCAATTTTAAATAAGAATCGTACGAATCTGATTCTGTTTGCTACATTGCAGATTGTACTGTTAAGAACGGGTACATCCACATTTCTCAGAGGCATACTACGTCAATAATGAATTTTATCAGATTAGTGCAGCGCTTTACTAATAATAAATCTCTTCAAATGTGAGTATAAGCTATACCCACATAGCCACGACTATCCCATTTAAATGATGTTTGGAGATTGAAACTGTTCGATATTGGTTTGTTGTTTCTTTTCTTCTAGAATAAGGTTTCACGAGTACTTCATACTCTACATTCTCATTGCAGAATTTTGTGATGCAGAAAGTTTGTTTATCGCAGTGCTCTATTGAAGCTTAAATCCACTATTAAGTTGAGCAAACGGTACTGTTTCAGTGATCTGTGCGGAGAAGTAGAAAAAACGAGCGAAGTGAAATTTTGAAACGGTAATGCAAAGTTGGCAACAACTTGGCACCTAAAACACAGCGGCAATTCGAACGAAACCTTATTTGTTTGGTAATGTTTTCGATTCGTGATTAAGTGAAGATGTATTTCAAGAGAAGTGAAAGAAATAAAGATGGGTATGCTGTTACTAAAAGATAGAGGTAATTGTAAGGTTCGTTAATTTCACCAATCTGCAGACGTAATCACGAATGTATTAGTGGCCTTAATAAGAACCATTAGTGCGATTGCAGTCAGGTAGTCTACAATTAGCTGAGATGAAGACGGAAGCAGTACTATTATACTAGCGAGTGTGTTATTTCTTCACAACCAACAATTAAGTATCCGGATATCACCATTGATAGCAGACTGTGGCATATATATGCAAAAAACAATTTACATAGTAGGTAATGCCCTGAAAAATACCGATTCCAAACGGGGCAAGTTAAGTTGTTTCATCAATGATGCTTCGTATTTTGATTTATCGCTATATGAATACGTAATTGTAGCAATGCCCTAGTAAACATTTTAGTTAAAGAGCGTAAAATGCTGAACATACAACGTGGCAGCGATGCAAGTGTTTGGGAGATTGGGAGGTACTGGGTTCGAATCTCGATAGGGGCAGGATACAAAAGGGATTTTTCGTCACCATAGTATGATCTGTGATGAAAATGAACACAACTATGACCCGAATACACAACTATGACTCGAATTCGCTGGTGAGACGTAAAAGTAGAACGTGAAAAGCGAACTGTGAAAGAATTGGCAGTTCATCGGCTCCAGTACAGATTGCAAAGATAATAAAAAATAAATAAAAAAAAAACAAAAGGGTGGGCCGAACGGAGTTATGCAGAAGTCTACTACTAAATCTATCTAAATATAAAAACGATCGGCGAGATGCACTGAACTAGTGGAAAATGTCGAACATATATTTTTTGAATGTCTACAGGTTACTCTTAAAAATACATTGAAAGAACATGTTATATTTTGAAGAGATAGATCGCTCGAAATGTTGTCATTCCACCATTAAAAAACATACGGCTGCGTTCTTAGTTAGCAGTGTAACAACTTTACGGTGGACGGAGTTTGAACTCCAGAATCGAAGGCTTGTACAATCACTAACAGGCACGGTCACTAACTAATCTCCTGACTCTCCAGCATAGGCAACTTGTTCCAATGGTGCGGTGCGTACGGATAGGTAAAGTTTATAAAGCAGAAAGCCAATATTCATTGGGAAATAAGGAGGATAGTTGGCCTTTCAAAATCTACGTTTTGACGGAACTTCTCGAGCTAATCAAAGATGGCAAACTGGAGGCACATTTCAGGACAAAGCAGGCAGACCGAGGAAACTTGAACCAAAACGAAAGTCATTATAATATCTTTTATCTTCTTGAAAATAAAGACAAAATAAAAGATGATGGCAAACTGAGGAAGTGCAGTAGAACCAAAGTGTGATTGTATCTTCTTCATTAGGTGCTAACACAATAATTCTTTTCCACAGGGCTAAGGAAGCACGACAGCAGATTCTACATTAGTTAAAAGCTCTGAAAATATTAAAGAGGAAACCCAGAAACACAAACAAAACAGTAGCAGAACAGTCCATAGAGGCCCACTGCACTCATGATCAAAACGAGTTGAAAAGACCTTTTTGCGGTAGGTTCTGAAAGGCATACAAACAGATTTTGCTTGAAAAGTATTGGATACAGAGTACATAAAACCGAAAAGGGGTACCTATTGCTGAAAATATTGATAGTTACCAATATCAACCTACTGATAGTTACCAACCCAGGGAGAAGACTTTGTAGACTCGAAAACCCTCAGTAAGTATTGTGAACAGATCTAGACTTTTGCACACAGGCACGCACGTTGTTGTTAAAGTAACAATTGTAATTACAAAAATGGATGGTGTTGCCAGAATTCGTATAGCCCTTTTTCAACCAAGAAAACAAAAAAATTGGCTCAATTTTAGTCGAACCCACACAAATGTGTGAGTAAAAAACCATAGTATGTAATGGCATTGTTGATAAAAAATTTCGCTTGATTTGAAGTAAAACCAACACAATTGTCTGTATAAATATAGTGTTTTTTTCGGACGAAAATAAGGTGAAAAGGAATTCACAAATGTGTAAGTTGGTTCAAAAAACATACAAAACTAAATTTTTGCCATGGTACTTTTGCCCTACTCGCACAATTGTGTTAGTAAATCACAAAAGGGATAAACTGTATAAAGGTACAAAAAGTCAGCATTACAAGAGAAAGCATCTTCATTCCATCCTAGTTATAAATTGGGTACAGCGGGAAAATTTCTAGAAAGGGTGTTCTGTGAATGGTTTGAATAAATGATTGAACAATTGAGCAGCCTTGCATCATATCAATATGGTTTCCGCAAGGCATGTTCAACTTTTAATTGTTTAGTTTGTTGCCATGCTGGCTGAAGGCGGCATCAGCGTTAGGAGATGGAAAGAACATTGCAAAATGAGAATCTATTATCAACTCCCTTAAAACCAGTTAATCGATTTAGCCAAAAGGTTGATTGCCATCTATGATTGACTGGAAATGAAACGACAAAAACTATTCGAGGATCGCCAATACTACTAGCACAGTACGAATAAATAACACAAAAACATACAGACAGAATATTCTGCCTAAATGACAACTATGGAATCGTTCGGATAAGCGCTACCAGACTAGCGAACTTATTTCAGAAATGGCCTTTAGCTTATCAGTTAGTTTTGCTTCACAGTCAATTGTGTATCACCTAGAAGATGTTGAACAGGTGTTTGAGGGAAACGGATGGATTCTCGGGTAATGCTCAATTATTATAATGTCCCCAGAATTACGAGGTGCTGATGCAAATTTCGCAGTAACAACTATATTCGGATTTACGATGGTTGGAATAGATAGTTCGCATCCTAAAGTCGCGTGTGTACTCGCGAGATATAACGCCACATGATATACACCATCTCCTGTCCGCCTTGTGTGTCGCTTCGAGAGGAAAATTTATTGGAGATGGTTTTAATGAGTAAGGGTCTCACAGTCTTGTGGCCTATGTTATCCACACAGCTCCATGGGGAATTAAAACGTCTTTAAAAAAAGACACATCCGCAACATTATTCCACCACGGCATAGATGAAGAGGTCTCGCTACTCAAAAGTTCATTTCAGTATTTTGTTTCCCCATTATGGAAGTGGCTATGGCCGAATCAATAATCATACATTTTCGATCTCCGATTATACATTGATAATCAATTTTATGTCATTTCCGGTATATGATCCCATTGGAACAACCTGGACATTCACGATAATTTCGTTTTATTTCACTAAGCACAGGGTACTTCCAGCATCAGTTTTGCAAGTTTTTAAAAATTTATTCAAAATCAATTAGCAATCAAAAAACTAATCTTAAAATTTGCTCATAATTTATATTAAACTTATTCGTAATTTCCTGAAAATATTATGACGTAAACTCTGTTTGGCTTGCAAAAAATTATATACAACAACAAAACGAGCAAGTCGCGGAATCATAATTTTATCGGTAATGCAATTAAGACTAAGCAAATTTTATGTTTTATCGTATATTTTTGGATTTATGATTTGGAAATTTTTTATTACTGCGCTTTTTTTTATTAATAATTCAGTAATTTCATTTAAATTAATTAATATTCGCGTTAGACTTGTGTCATCGATTTTATTAAAATTATAATTTAGCGTAACATGTAATATCATTTTGGCACACCCACGTTGCGTACTTCAAATCCACGGCCAAACCACTCTACTTAGACACCTATAATAAAATGCAACTGATGTTTTTTTATAGAGGATTTGCGTAAATGGCAAACATTAATTGAGAGATTTGGTATTTTATTGCAAAAAATTTAGGCTAATGATTGAAACGCGTTGACAGTTTAGTCTAAAATGTCTCAAATCACCGTTGAAGACGTCGGGGTTTATGAAAATATGTATTTATGCACAAATACATGAATTGAAAACGCGAAAAAGGTCAATAAATTATGTTTCTGCTTATTTTTATTATACATAAGTTTATTATTCTTAGCTAATGACAAAATAATTACGTATACCAAAAATAAAATCAAACCGTGAACACGAAAAAAAACTTTAAAAGTAAAAATATTTTTAGACGATACATATTTCTATAAAAAATACTTTGCACATACACACGCACAAGAAAAACATTTAGGTATTGTTTTCTGGGGAATATGGTTTTATATAAGGTAACCTTATTATTTACAGAAGATAAACTATATTAATGAAATATGTGAAAATCACCAAGCAGAAAATTTTGTGTAATGTCCCATTTCCAAATTATTAAAAGAAATGTGTTATAATTCAATTTAGTATACCTAACGTCGTGGCTACGATGGCTCGATAGATTATTGCCCTTACTAACTACACACCGATTGAAAATTTGAAATTGTGTAAAATCCATAATTTAAGAATTGGGCACAGAAAGACAAGTTTGTTAGTAGACGGCTGTAAACGTGCAGCGTTTTATTTCATGCTGTTTTACCAGTTCTTAGAAATTTGGTGAATTGGGTTTTTAAGTCTCCAGATATCAAATTCACAATCTTACCAAGACCGAATTCGTGAAATACGATTATACCGTTTACAAAAGTAAATAGCGTCCAATTCGTTTAGCGATTACAAAAAAGGTCGCGCTCTATAACATTATTATGGGAATGTCTACCGGATTTTTGTTTTAAAAATGCATACATTGTAATTTCTGTCGATAGTGCCGATTAATACTAAGGTTACATGTTGAGCCGAAAAGTGACTATGTTTTGAACTTGATACTGAACGAAATTTTCAGTCGAAGAGAATTGAAAGAGAGAAAAACAAATCAACCAAAAAACACTTTATTTTGTAAATAAATCTTCACCTTCACATTTTTTTATGTTCCTTGCGAAATAAAAAATGTTTATTTCGAAACAAATTTTGATGTAGAGGTTCCAACTTAATTTATTTTTGCCCAATACGGAAATGTTTGCTTATAATTTTTTATATTTACGTTTTTTTGCTATTTTTACAAAAAGTTAAATTACATTACGGAGTTTCACGTGCAATGCAACAAAATAAATTTAGAATACACGTGTTTATCAAAAGAAACGCAGAGCGTGCAGCATGATGCAAATCGTCTCTATTTCTAAACTTGCTACACCGCATCAGTGTTGACAACGTGTGAGACACAAAGATCTAACCTAACTTCAAGGCAAACATTACACTTGTTTTTGAAAGCTATAATAAAATAAAAAGTATGAAAATGGAGGAAATTACTGATTTTTTGGAAAAACTGAATTTATACAACTCGATCAAATTAGTATTATATATTTTATAAATATTATAGCGGCCATTTTTTCAAATTCCCTTCAAAATTGACTTTTGTGATCAGTATTGGTTGGCAAATCGCCATGGAAAGATAGACAGTTGCACAGCGTTTACAAATTGTTAAAACTTATTACAAATATAATTCGGGTTATGTTTCGCGCATTACGTACAATTTATGGTCAACATAACCGACCTCAGAACTTACTACAGTAAAAGCCCTGTTATCCGGAATGCTTGGGGATGAGAGCATTCCGAATAATCGAAAATTCCGGATAATTGAATGTTTCATTAAAACTAGAAATTTTACGGGAATTTCGCTTGATTTCATTATTTTTTAGGATACTGGTTTATTTATTTTCAAATTATGTACCAGAAAACAATCTTTTTATACATCATCAGTTCTTTGGATTTATTGCAAATAATAAATACATACATATTACGTATACGAGTACCCACAATTGTTTAATTCATAATTTAACTTAATTATAAAACTTAGTAATAAAATATAAAAAAAATTCAGACTTCGTCGTTATTGGACCTCAAACTTCATGGGTTTTTTAAAAGTCATGATCTTATATCTAGCTGTTTGGTCGACAACTCTTTTTTTCACAAGAAAATTGTTCTGCATGAAATAAATCTGCATAAATTCTTGAGCAGAATACTGCGAGCATTGTTCTGCAAATTTGAAAAATGTCATCAAACCACAGCTTCTGCGTCTTGCCAAGTGATACCTTTTCAGCTACTTGTATGTCTTCATCAGAATCTGAGCTTAAGTTCTCTGTTGCGTTGCGATTTAAAACACTTTCGATGTTGTTCATCCGTAAAAGTTTGCACAGGTTCTGTGTTATCATCGAAATGCAACCAGTCGCAGCTATTTCGTGCTCTTGAATTTTCACAAATTAGTTTGCATTAGAATTCAAGATTTTGCAAATTTCATCGTATTGTGCTGTTGATTTGCTAAAGTTGAAGATTTTACTTCAGTTCAGGCAAACTCTGCATTAAATATTGCATCTTTGATGTTATAAGGTTGTTGAAACGATTTCACTGAATCAGTAGCAATCAATGATCCATTGGTAAAATTAAAGATGTCACATTGAGCGGTAAACACAAAACAAAGAAATTTCCACAATCTGATAGTAGCTCACTTGTTGAAGAGTGAGCTCTACAATTGTCTAATAATAACAAACATTTTTGAAATGCGATTTAACCGATGGTATAAAATTTGATTTAAACCAGTCATGAAATATTTTTCGGTTCATCCAAGCATTTGACTGGGGTTTATATATTACAGGTAAGCCACTGATATTTTTCAATGCTCTTGGTCGAGCATATTTGCCAATAACCAATAATTCCAACCGATGCGTTCCAGCTGCATTTACACAACAAAGAATTGTTAATCGTTTTGGTCATGTTTGAAGTCAGAAGCAGCAGCTTCCCTTGTTCCAGCTAAAGTAGAATTTGGTAAACATCGCTACAACAGCCCGGTTTCATCAGCGTTATAAACCTGTTCACGAGTGAGATGATGTTTCTCTACAATTTCTTTAAATTTTGGGCAGTAATCGCTTGCTGCGATTTAATCGCTGATCTCTTTTCACCTGAAATATCTAATTTTCGGATACCGTGCCTTGATTTAAAACGAGTTAACCAACCGTCCGAAAATACACACTGCTCAGCCACTTTTAGAGCGTCATCGAAATACAATATTTAGCTTTTTTATGATGATGGGGCCAGTAATTAGCATTCCTTCACTTCTCTTACACAAAAACCACTCATATAGTATAAAACAGAATCAAGCGAATCCAGTTTAGCTTTATGCATTATTTTTTTAGTTTTAGCGAGTTTATCATTTTCTATTTTAGAAGCAACTGCCGATATTATAAAAATTCATCAATGCCTCTCGAGATTCACCTCTCTTCAATCTGTTAATAATTTCAATTTTATCACTGATTGATAATTCCTTTTTCTCTTTGTTGGTTCTTTGCTGGTCGAAGCTATATTAATATTTATTTATGGATTTATTAAAGTTAGTTTTTGCTTTATTTATTAAAATTAGTGTTAATTTACTATAAGGTATTGAACTACATATCGTCAAATTAAATACTATTGTATATATTCAATATTTAACTAACTAGTAACTAACCTAACTATGTAATACGACTTTACACATTCGATTCAAATAGAATAAATCATAACAGAAAAAAACTCAAAAAAAATCCTAAAACTTAAAGTTCCAGTTAACTCAGTGTTCAGTGGATGCTGGATAATTGCGCTTTTACTGCAATATGAAAATTAAAGCCATTCAAAATTTTCAACTAATGCTTTCATTAATGAAAACGTGCACAAAACAATTACAAATTTCAAAATGAATTAAAAAATGCATATGAATGAAAGAGAAAAAACAAAAACAAATCCTAAAAATTAAAATTCCGGTTAACTGAGTGTTCCAGATGGAGACAGATGGTAGTTTTTGTGATGTTAAGTATCGAATCCGTCAAAAGCGTAAACGTACTGACAACAATCAATTAGACGTCTTTCTCAAGAACTTGGATTTTCTTATGGCAGCACATGGAATATTATTCATACAGATTTGCATTTCAAGGTATATAAAATTCAGTGGACCCAAAAATTTTAACCATTTATTGCACAGAAATTATGCAGATTGGGCTTTAGAGATCATTTCTGCTTAAATGGCTTCATGAAACACAACATATTACATCCACAAAAATTAACGGTTTGGTGTGGTTTATGGTCTGGAGGTGTAATCAAACCATATTTTTTGTTTTAAATGACATTGCAGTTACCATCAAGAGAGAACGCTACAGACCCATCATAACTGATTCTTTGTGGCAATATGCCATACATATCATGACACAATCAATTTTTTGAGACAAAAGTTTAATAACCGTGTCATTCCGATAAAATCCCAATGTGAACTGGCCACTAAGATCCTGCAAAACAACTTCATTGAACTTTTTTCTTTGGCGTTATTTTAAATCATTGATTTATTCAAATAAACGATAAACAGTCAATGACCTTTTCAGACCAACATTATTCGTATTACTGGTGAAATAAGTCCAGTTGATGTGAAAAAGTGGCCAAAAATTGATGTTCCAAAATCGATTTTTTGTAAAAATCCGGAGGCGGTCATTTAGATAGAAGCATTTTTAAATAAAAGAGTCTTGAACCAATGTCTAAACTAAATAAAAAATTATATTGATGTTTTATAGCGTTTTATCTTTAATTCAAATTAAAATGCCAAATCCCATCAAAATTATAAAAATGTATGTTTAAGGGACAAGCCATTTGCTGAAGTAGCGGAACAGTTTAAATTGTCAAATAAGTTTATTGTCATGTTTTATTGAATCTTAATTAACTTCGAATAAAGTGTTCGAGCCGAAAAATTGAATAGTCGTTGGCCTACATTGCGAATTGTATAAAGAACTCAAAATGAATAAGGCTAGTTCAGAGCAGATTGATGGTGCTGGTTTGTCACGTCAAGATTGTTAGAGCCGCGGATGGATATTTTGAAAATAGTCCATGGGAAACTATATCTAATGATATTTTATTTTCTAATAATCTTTTAATATATTTCTCTCTCTCTCTGGCACTATATCCCATCAAGCGATTTTGCCGCCTCAAATAAGGTTTCATAATCATATTTTCATTTCGGATGAGTGATTAATTCATTGATCCTAAACCAGCCGTGAAATTGTGTCCTTGTCACCACTGGGAATCGAACTCGGGACTTCCGGTCGCTGGAACAAGCATGCTGACCACTTTGCCACCGGGGCGGCATACAGTATGTGACAAAATAAACCGAACAACGCTCATCAAAAAATCATTTTTAGCATAACATTTCAGCAGATTTCTTTTCCAGCCTTATTTATTTATGAAGTTAAACGTACATTCAACATTTTTAAATTCAATAAAAAATAACAAAACAAGTGAAATTTTAATTGAAAAATTAATTATTTTTATAAATTGGACTATTTTTGCTGCGACAAAATAAACAGTTCGATGTAAAATTTCAATGGATTTATTCATTTCACTAAACAATCTAACTACTAATTTCAAACGATTTAAGCATTAATATTTTGTTGGCCTCCTTTAGCGTTTTTAACTGCTTGCAACCTATTTGGCATGCTATCAACTAGCTTTGCTGTGACCTCTATCCCAATGTTTCCCCATGTCTCCTTAATTAAGTTGAAAAAATCTCTTTTGTTTGTCCTTTTAGTAGTCGGGATATTATGATCGACCACAAATTCTCAACCGGATTGAGATCTGGGCTTTGTGGAGGCCACTCAAACAGTTTTTTTTGATAAATGTCGATGCTTTTAACGAAGTGTGTTTGGGGTCGTTATCCTGTTGGAAAATGTAACGTCGCCCAAGATGTAATTTACGCACAGATTTTGTTAAATTTTGATTTAATATTTGCACATTGTCGTCCCCTTTCATTCTCCCGTCAACCAATACGAGCTCACTGACTCCGTTAGCTGAGAAGCACCCCCATACCATAATACTACCACCACCGTGTTTCACAGTCTTCTTTAAAAATCTATCTTTGAGTCCCTCACCTCGAAATCGCCAAACACTTTCACGCCTCTTTCACCCAAATAGTTCAAATTTGGACTCGTCAGACCATAAAATTGTATGCCAATATTCTTTCTCTTTCCCCTGGTGTTTAGCTACAAAACTCAGCCGTTTCTTTTTGTTGATTTTGCTAATGAAAGGTTTACGTCGTTGGTAGCAAGTGATCAATCCACTTTCTTTTGGCCGCCGTTGAATAGTTCGAGTTGAAACATCAAATTATATTGCTCTTTTTATTCTCTAGCAGAATTTGTTGGGGTTTTCTTAATTTCTTTTACGAGCATCACATCATCTTTTTTAGAGGTTTTCCGTTTATGGCTACTACCAGAACGGTTTAACAACGAGGTGGTTTGCTCAAATTTCACGCATAGTTCCCTTACAGTAGATTTCGCTACTATAAATTTTTTAGCAAGTTGTTGGTATGATAATCCGGTGTTTCTATCCGCAACAATTCGATCTCGGAGGTCCATAGATAATTGAGGCATTGTCGTATCTAATAAATTAATTAACATTTTTTTTAAATGTTTGTACACCAAAATAAATCTATACATACCAATTGATCAAGTTCATCATAAAACAAAGATTTATGCTTAAAAAATATTACAACCAAAGCGTTTGGGTTATTTTGTCGTACTAAAATTTGGGATCGGTTTATTAAACAAATTGTTTTTTAAAAACGGAGATTCCTTAAATTCTTTCAATTTAAAAATAATATAGTAGGCTTCTAAACAATCAAAATGAGGTATAATATGTTGAGAAAAAATATGAAAATATTGACACAACTAGAGTTTTTAGTAAATCAATATAGTTGGACGGTTAATTTTGTCGCAAACCGTATATACCATATTGAAAAACCTTTCTGGTGCCGATGAACCACGTGAAATGCCTATATTGTGATAATGGCTCAACCTCCCGTCGCCAAGTACCTTCTACTACCTAATTGATTTTGTTTATCGTAGAGAATAATCTCTTCTTCGGTTTATTTTTTACTACTATTACATAACTAGGTTGTTCTGAGGCGCTTCGCGCCCGTTTATTCCCAGCAAAGTGTACTTAAATATTTATTAAAAATACGAGTGCTTTGCACCCGCATATTAATTAAACAACCAAATTTTCCGAGCTTTTGGCAATTACGCCATCATCAGGGTTTGTTGTGTTTTTTTATTAATTTAAATATATGTACATTAATTGACCTTCAATTAATTAAAAAATTCCATTTCCAAATCAACTACTGTGCGTTCTTGAGTGAGTCAGTGACATAGACATTTATAATATTTCCATTTTATTTCAGTTTCGGTAGTTCTTGATTTTTTTTTAATTATTTCGAAAAATAGCTGGATTTCAGTTACCTTTGTTTTTTTTATACATAACCAAATTGACAGTACTAAATTGTTTTATTGTTAAAATGTTTAAATATTTTGGATTTTATTGACATGAATTTAATGGCCACGCTTTTTAAACTCCTAACTGCCAATTCAATACGTCCATTCCAATACCAGCGAAATTTTCGATAATTTTATTTGTGTATTGTCCAAAGACATAGTTGAGCTGAAGCCTCGGTATCGCTAGTGATTCTCACCTATTAGGTATTAGTTGGAAAAATATTTCTGCTCTGAAAGCATATATCAATTGTACCGGGTTAATGCTCATTAGATCGGCCAATTAAATTAACGTTGGAATTTATCGATAGGTCAGCGTTAGAGCATTTAACCAAAGCTAAATGAACTGGTTTAAAAACGAACAATAATGTGTAGTGTTTGGATGTGTTTCTGAATTTGGATCTGAATGGACGATTTGATGATTGTCTCGTTGTTACTTTTGACAGAACGGTATGAATTATATGAAATTTATGGTGCGTTTCAGATTGTGGTAGTCTTTCGACATTTCATTTTTAGAATTATAATATAGAAAAAAAAAAAAAAATTTGGTCACCCTGTGCTTATTTTGAAGCTGTTTATATACTGTTCCTGGGCGCTGTTGTTTGGTACCTCCTTTGTTTTTAAGTTATGGATAATAAGTCATAAATTTTATTGCTTTTTGTGTTGATTTTGTCGTTAAGTAAATTGTTAGTGTTTTTATTTTTGTATATTTTCAGGGTGTGAATTTTGACCGCAATTTGAGTCATGACTCATGAGAAATTTGTATACGTACAGTATACAAATGTCTCATGACTCATGAGTCAAATTGCGCCGAAAATGCCAAGATCTTCCCACCTGTCTAATTTCGGTCCATTTGATTCTGTGCGAAATGGTTAAATTTTTATTGAATTTAGTGTACTTACGATTTTCAGTTTTTATTTGTTGTGCGAAACTTGATATTATGTACTTTTTTTTAAAATGTGATTATGTCATTGATGTGTTCTTTGTATCTTTTTGAAATGAGCGTCCTGTTTGAGCTAAGTATGCCGACCTCCAGTTGTGCAGCCTTACATGAGTATACGGATCTCTGTACAGATGGACCCATGTTTCTCTAGACGGAAAGGTAGGAGCCAGAGTCTTGTGTAGGAGATAACTTCCTATGCTCGTGTCCGGCACTATCATACATGTCTATGCCTATAGACATTTGGGCGTGTACAGTATGGTCAGCCTTTCAGATCTCGCGGACTGTGGAGTACGAGATATTTTGCGATACGTACGTAGCTCCGAATGGTTTTGAACAGCGGTAAAGGGGAAATAGGATCCTGTGGTATCACAACGGGGTCCACTACTGGTCTAAGTGTGCGGAAGTAACCACTCCAACCTAACCTAACCTAACCTTGGCCTAAGTAAAACACACATATATGGTGGATGTGGTTTTTCGGTCTTGATATGTTCGGCAAAGTTGTTTTTCTTGACTTGCGCAACAACTTTGCTGAAGAAAGCATAACGAAAATCTTAATGGTTCAAGAACTATCAACGTGAAAATGATTGTGTATTTTGACAAATTTTTGACTCAGAGCTAAAACATGTCGAAAGCGATATCTCAAAAATGGGGACTAACTTTGAAATAGGACTAGCACCTTTGAATTCAGCGTACTCGAATTAGGTGTACCCCCCCCTCCCCCCCCCCCCCCCGGGTGCCCAGCTTGTGAATTTTTTGAACTAGCACAGTGAATCGATTGCAGTTTTTTAAATGATCAAGTAGATAAGAATGTCTAAAATATCTTAAAGAATTAGTTTTTTGATTAAAATATTTTTGTCATATTTATGCCGTTTATTTTGAGTAGACACCCTGGGAAGACCTCGATACTATCATTTTTATAAAGCTAGACACGTCGTAATCGTAATTAACCGTAGATACAAATGTTTTGCCTAATCTAGAGAAAGCTTTCTACGTAATGATGTGTGGTAAATGTCAATCAACGTTTCCAAACTTTTTCTTAGAAAATTTCTAAAATGACAAATTACACCACCTAAATGTTCTATACAGAATATTTTACTAAACATTTTTATCATTTCCAACAGAAATCTTATCATAAAAACAACACGACTATAATGTATTTGAAAGGTTTTCTAGAAATTATGGTTTATCATGTTTGCTAATAAATATAATATCTTTTTACGTTTCAATTTACATAATTATAACGAGTCGAAAGTAATTTTTGTAACGAAATCACACACAATACACATTTATATAGCTGATAGCTGATAGCCAGATGATTGAAAGAAAACTATTTATATGACATAATTTATAAGCTTTAGCTTTTTTACAATTTGTGTGTGTGTTTGTGTGTACGTCTGTTTTGTTGCTACAACTCATGGCTATTTACATAATTCGATAAATAAATTTACGTTGTTCACACTTCACGATAAAATTTGCCAACACAACTGATAACAAATTAATGTTTATAGTATTTTAGTTTGTAAATAGAAAAACCAAAATTACGTTCTGGCGTACCATCTCCAAGTCGTCTGGTTGTGGTTTTACATTGGCTTTCTGCGGAATATACCGTTTTAATGTGTTCTAATTATCAAATTATTTTTTACTCTAATAGTTTGTAGTTCAACATCAATTACGTTTACTTAAACTTTGCTTTATTTAATTTTTCTTTATAGTTTATCTGATTATATTTTTGTAACTGTAGTTTGTTGCTGTTCTACAGCAATTAAGCTCACAAAATATGATTTCACATTTCTTTATGTTTCTAATATTTTTATTAATATTTCAACTACATCCATAGCTAGATAACATCGAAGTAGAATTTATATTATCTTGCGTTTATTAATCGTCATATATCACGCTAAATCCGATGACTACGCCAATAACATGTTACCAAGAAATGTTGATTTGATTATGACGGAAAAAGAAAACAAATTTCGATTTCTGTATAATATTTACGAAAGTGATAGAAGCAATCTATGAAGTGTTCCATCGCGGATTACAATAATGTCGATAAACAAAATGTACATGGAACGTTATTATAAAAGCAATTGAAAATTGCGGTCATTTAAAAATAAAAGTACTTTTTGTAGTGAGTAATAAAAAAAAGAAAATTGAAAAACTTGTTTTCATTTTAACTTTTCTCTTTCGCACATAATAAAAATAAATTTTGTAGCAAAGCTGTTCTATAACATCGATATTGAACAAGAAGGAAACAATTTTTCGGTATATTATCGTAATATTCAAGATTATTTACACCACGTTAACAAATGTCTATTAGAATTACGCTGTAAAATGTTAACTCTTTATAGAAGCCCGCGCCCGTGGGCAACAAATTTAACAATTTAAATGTGACCAAGACTTTATATACGGAAGCCGTACGTGAAATCATCAACAACGACAATTATTGTCTATGCTCATAAGAAGAGCATTCTTTGGAACATTTGTTTGTTAAGGGAATAAGACGTCTACCAAAAAAACGAAGAAAACACGAAAAATTGGTATTTTGCCATTTTAGTTTCATTTAGTGCAATGAATTTAAATCAGTTTAACAGATGTCCAATATTATCATTCGAATCGTAGTAATATCAATTATTCGAATTCACATCACATTATCTGGGAAATACGGAACAAGATAGGTGAATTACTTATTAAGTATATCCCTAGTACCAATCTATATGCAACATTGGCTAGATTAAGACAACGTTTGTAATTACCAATAAATATACATGTAGTCTTAGTCATGTTGTTTTAGATGTTATTGAATTTGAAACTGTGTGACGACAATGCCTCTTCTGGGGTCTAAGGGCGTGACCCCATGGAGGTACATTTTATTTATTTATATATCAATAATAATGACATTTTTTAATCTTATTATCTTGAATCAATTAAATAGAACATAATTATTATACTTAATACTATAAAACGGTGTAGTGAATTCTTTGGTTGGTTAATAGACTTCCACCCTAGTACTTCAAGCATTTCACTAATACGTGTTTTAATATCTGCTCCTAAAATTCCTCGCATAAATCAACAATTGATACGTAAAATATACTTTTTGTCTCACGTGGCATTTTATCCTTAATTCTATTAAATAAGCCTAACTTGTTAAGCTATTTATATTGTTTCACACGTTCAATGACTTCAGTATATATATTTTGATTACATTCTAGTATTATTTTTATTGACATCACCATGTACTTTGTTTTAGAAATGTTAAGTACCAAATTATGAAACATCATCCATTTGCTCAGGTTTTCCAAATCTTCGTTTATTTTCTGAACAGCTTCACTAGAGGTTGGTGTTGCAGTCATAATCAAGGTGTCATTAGCAAACATATTCACTTTACAATTTTTTATAACTTCCTCGATATCATTGATGTACAGGATGAAAAGCAATGGTAATAAAATAGATCCATGCGGTACTCCACGATTATTTGGTGTTGACTGAGAGATACAATTATCGACTTTTGTATATTCTTTGCCTTCCTTCTTAGCCTTTCTTGAAGATAACTATTGAGCCATTCAAACGCGCGCCTTGAATTCCACATTTGCTTATTTTTTTTAGTAAAATTTGTCTATCGATTGTTTTAAAAGCTCGTTTAAAGTCCAGGAAGACTGCTATTTTTACTTTATTGTCATCTATTTTAGAGTTCCAATTATCCAACATTAAGTTTAATGCAGTTTTTCATGAATGGTGTTCTCGAAATCCAGATTGTTAATTTTTCCATTTTGGAAATGAAAAATGTGACTTGACAGATAAACGTACAGTGGTGTGCAATATAATAGGTAATTCTATGAAATTTTTATATAATACATTTTTTTTAACAAAATCATCAATATCAAAAATTGAAACATGTTTTTTTTAATTGACAGTCTCTTGTAGAAAACAAAACATTTATTACATTATCACTTTATTGTGATCACAGATCGAACTATCGTATTCAATTTTAATTCATTTACGCCATCTGTGCAAATTAATAGGGAAATTTAAGCAATCTTGTTAAAAAATAGTTATTCGTTGGAATAATTTGATTTTTACATAAAGATTTAATATTTGGAGATGTACTCGTTATTTTTAATGACCACATTACATCGTCTCCCCATAGAATCTACCAGTGATTGACATCTTTCAACTTGGATACTCCATCGACCGTTTTGAACGTTTTCTCAAAATTCATTTATAGTTTCTGGCCTCGGCAATTTACCAAAATCACGTTTTAACTCAGCCCAGAGGTTTTCTATTGGGTTTAGATCGGGAGACTGGGCTGGCGATTTCATTACATTAATTTTATGTGCAGCAAACTAGGCTTTTACCACATTCGCCGTGTGCTTCGGATCATTGTCCTGCTAAACACCCAGCGAAGGGGCGTGTTTGCATCAGTATACGGAAGCACGGTATCTCTTAAATGTCCTTCATATAAACTTTTTTATCAAGATTTTCGTGGACCTATCATATAGGCCCTACCTCACTATACGAGAAACACCCCCATAGCGTAATGTTTCCTCCGCCATGTTTGACAGTTTTTACTGTACAGCGCGGGTCGAACTTTATTAGTTTTGGGTCGTCGAACATATTGTTTGGTGCAATCCGATTCGAAAAAATTAATTTTTGTTTTATCGGACCATAACACGTTCCGCCATTCTGTTATGGGCTAATCCAAATGGTCGTGTATGGTGATTGGTGTTGTAGAGTCTATATGCTGGGTCTACGTAAACCTTGGTAAAAAATGTTATATGGAGGACTTCTAAGGGATACCATGCTTTCGTATGCTGATGAAAACATGCCCCTCCGCTGGGTGTTTCAGCAGGACAATGATCCCAAGCACACGGCGAATGTGGTAAAAGACTGGTTTACTGCACATAAAATTAATGTAATGAAATGGCCAGCCGAGTCTCCCGATCTAAACCCAATAGAAAACCTCTGGGCTGAGTTAAAACGTGATGTAAGTAAATTGCCGAGGCCAAAAACTATAAATTAATTTTGAGAAAACGTTCAAACCGGTTGATGGAGTATCCCAGTTAAAAGATGTCAATCACTGGTAGATTCTATTGGGAGGCGATGTAATGTGGTCCTTAAAACTAACGAGTCTATCTCTCTCTGGCACTATACATCTCATCAAGGGATTTGGCCGCCTCAAATGAGGTTTCATAATCATATTTTCATTTCGGATAATGAGTGATTAATTCATTGATCCTGAACCAGCCGTGAAATTTTTCCTTGTCACCACCGGGAATCGAACCCGGGACCTCCGGTCGCTGGAGCAAGCATGCTAACCACTTTGCCACCGGGGCGGCATACAGTATATGACAAAATAAACCGAACAACGCTTATCAAAAAATCATTTTTAGCATAACATTTCAGCAGATTTCTTTTTCAGCCTTATTCATTTATGAAGTTAAACGTAGATTCAAAACTAACGAGTACATTTCCAAATATTAAATCTTTATGTAAAAATCAAATTATTCCAACGAATTACTATTTTTTAACAAGATTGCTTAAATTTCCCTATTAATTTGCACAGATGGCGTAAATGAATTAAAATTGAACACGATAGTTCGATCTGTGATCACAATAAAGTGATAATGTAATAAATGTTTTGTTTTCTACAAGAGACTGTCAATTAAAAAAAATATGTTTCAATTTTTGATATTGATGATTTTGTTAAAAAAAATGTATCATTTAAAAATTTCATAGAATTACCTATTATATTGCACACCACTGTATGCGAAAATGAAACTCACCGGTTTTATACCAATAGAAAATTTTTGTCTTCCTTTTAATCGAAAATTTTCGCTTACGAATTTCAAGAATGCGATAATCTAAATTTTCGATTGGGATGACGTATTTTAGCAGAAAGTCGTCAACGATTTTATTCGATTGAATTTCAAGAATATGCACATGAAGATTTACATGAAGCAACCTCCTGGTTAAATGGTTGAAGGTAAAGAAAATTAAGACCGTTTACTCAAAAAAACGCTTACATATATAGAATTACGTTTTGGAAAACGAAGACTTGGGGAAAATGCCTGGAGAATAGCTGCTACAAAAAGAAATTATTCTCTATTCCCGGGGAATTACCAGAATAGGACCACTGGTGATTTATTTTCAAATAATGAAAACTACCGAAAAGTGGTAGTTTTATATGTAGCTATCAATACACGTCTTAATGTTTCGGTTACGACATTGATTTCTTTAACAAGGATAGAAAATTGAATGGTTTCTCAGATGCATCCTGGAGCGAAGATCGTTTAACCTGATTTGCTGGTGAAAACACAATGTTTGATTTTATTTTCGGTGGTCTAATATGTTAGACATTTGGACGTGCAAAAAACATAATTGTGCAATAAAGTCTTCAATGGAAGCTGAATTTATCTCGGTTGCAAAAGAATGCATATGGTTACGAAATATTTTGAAAGATTTTTATTTAGAAATGACAGAACCAACTAAGGGGTGTTTTAAGCCCGATAGAACTTGAAATTGTAAAAAAATTACACAAAAAATTAAATTGTTATCAAAAATTTAATAAATTTTTAATAAATATATAGCCATTGAAAAAGACGGTAAGTTTATACCTGAAACGATCAGATTCTATAATAGTACGAAATTCGAAATAGATGACGGATCAAATGGCAAGAAAATACTCCGTGAAATCGAAATCACGAAGATGGCATCTGCAGATTTTCTTCAACATTCTTGACCTGGCTGCAATTAACTCATGGAACTTATATAAACAACCGGCGAAAAAATTTCTGGGCAACAACTTTTATTCCAATTAGCTGAAGAACTTGCCGAAGATTTTCAACATGAGCAACACTAAGAACAAGATATTATACGGATAAGTTCAACCGATTCAAGTTTAGTTTCATGTGTGACGAAACGAAAAAAGTAAAATGTACAAAATATGTGTTATAGTACGGTCATTTGAATCTTTCTGGTAGGATCATTTAAAAATATCGGTACGTTTAGTGTTAAGGCACACCATATCAAGGATAACATTGATAATGGAACTCTTGCAATTAAATATTGTTCAATCGAAAATATAATTAACTAAGCTATTGTCAAATAAAAAATTCAACAATTTATAATGAAAATTTAATTTAACCCTTTGCGGTCGTATTAATTTTAATGTCGAGTTCACGTATGCGATCAAAAAATGATTCGCGAATCAAGCCAATCTTTGAGCGTAATTATTTCGCATTATTACTCATAATTTGTAATTTTTTTTTATTATGTTGGATGCTTCCGATCAAAATTTTCCCAAAGTTAAAATTATTTCATCGCGGACGGGGAAATTTGTATATGTTTTCAATGATTTAATTTTCCTTTGATTCGCGATTGATTGATTTGATTTTTTGATCGCATACGTGAACTCGACATAAACGTGGGTGTCATGCTGCTCGGAATTAATTTTCGTTGAACAAACAGTAAATATATAATATGCAAAATTATGAAGGAAAAATAAAATTTATTAATTCTTTTTTAATTTGGTTTTATTTCGCATTTATTTTTATAATGTATGGAAAATTCCACGAGAAACTAATAAGTGTTTTCCTTAATTTTGCGTAAACGTAAAGTAAGAGAAATAAAACGAGACACAAAATTGTAGACACAAATCAATATGCATTGTTTCGTTAGAATTATTCGTTAGGTGTATTATTTCAGTACATAGAACAGTATACAAAAGGAAGGGGTTGCATATATTTATTGGTTTTCTTTTAATCAAGTTTTAATATAAGATCAGTATGGTTCTTCGACCACAAAGGGTTAAATTAATACAGTGTGGATTAAGGAGAACTACCCATCTAAATATTTTCATTATCACTATCAATTTTAATTCATACTTGTTTCTAAATTAATTAAAATTCTTGTAGATTTAATGAAATGACGGAAAGTTGGTATTTCATCTAAATATGTACAAGCCCTTACTAATTAGTTACATAATTAATTAGAGAAAAATCTATCTTGTGTTTGTTTGATCATTTCAACTCCACTTTCTACCAATACGAACCTGGCGCAGTGTCAATTGAACCGGTATGCTTTTTCATTGAGCACACCTTATACAAGTATACTCTTTGAATAAACAGTTCACAAATGGTAGAAAGCAGAGTAACGTAGTCACAGCACTATGCGGAGGCAAATAATCATGATTCATTGTACCAATAATTATGATAGCCACTGTAAAATACAGAGAAACAACTGCAATAGTTTTTCTTGTAGGTTTTTTGTACGAAACTCGATGGATTATGCACGAAACAGCATGTAAGACAATACAAAAAAATAAAAGTAAAAACTCTCAAGAAAATTGCCACATCTCCAAAAAAAATTATTTGGAAATTAAAATAAAACGGATGTAAAAGCAATTTAATTTCTTTTACATATGGATGGCAATCACCTAATCGTCACTTGGTGGTATTTTTGGAGAGCTTTGTAATACGAACACTATAAATAATATTTATTTATAATTATTTTTTGCTGCATCAAACCGTTCGACATTACTTTTGGAATTTTGCTTATTTTTAAAATCGGCAGAGATAACTATTCTACTGTATGTCTGTCGCTTTTTTTATTAGAAATCCTTACGTCAAAATCTTTTTATTTTTGCGATATTATTTTTGTAAACAAAATAGCATGAAGAATAAATTATGTAACACACAAGAAGAACAAAAATTAAAACAAGAAAACCCATTTATTTTTAACTTCCACCAAAATCAATTAACAAAAAACGGATTAAATAAAATTTTTTGCATAAGGCAAACAAATAATTTTAAAATCAATAAGATTTACCTGCGTGTTTTGTGTATTTGTGTTGTGTAAATTAAAATTTTGACACATTTATTATTCACACACACTCGGCTATTTTTTTTTTTTGCTTACGGTTAAAATAACACAAAATTATTTATGAAAACAACTTTAATTTTTGACTATCGCAAAAGTTATGATATCACTTGATAAAATTATGTACGCTTCGAAAACCAGAACCACGCAGAAAAACAGGTAGCAGGAATTATAAGAAGAAATCTTCACTCGCGCGCTAGTGTTGCAAAATATTTTTTTTGTTTTTTTCGTTTCGTTTCTGTGAACTCAAGAAGAAACCACACACAAAATACAGTGTTCGATTTTACTGTATAAAAACACAAAAATATTCACCGAACTATAAATGAAATTATTTTATTCACAACACTGGTATTTATTTTTATAATTAGATTATAAATTAAAACTGAATTGAAATTATAAAATGTTGAAAAGCGTAAAATTAAAAACTTAAGAAAAATGTTGTGTCTTATGAATACGCCATACTTGTACAAAATGTGATTTTATTGCAGATTGCAACTATAAAAAAACATTCTGCTGTAATCGATTTTAGTGGCATCTAGTGGGAAATACATTAGCTTTGGCGGTGTCATCTAGCGATAGTAGAATTTAAAATAATGTTTTTACAACCAAATATGTATGGTTTGAATATTAGATGAAATGGAACGGCACGCAACCAACAAGCACGTGTATTGGGTACAGTGTGATCTGCAGAATTTCTTCTTTTCAGGCTTGTTTCACATCTGCCGTGGTTCCTCTCATGAACATTGTTTCGATATAATCTGAATAATGATATACAATTATCAATATACTTCGTTTCTTGTTATTATACTCAGCTTCACAAAAATCTATGGAAATAATTTGAAACGGATACGTTGGTGTTTTATGCGTTATCATTGGCAATTTTTTGTTGTTAATCCGAATGTATACCATAAAGAATCTTTTTTAGTTTTGTGTTGATACCTATGTTAGGCCAAACGATGTGTCGCCATCTTTGTAAACATGCTTATATGCCTTCATGCCGATAATGCAGATTATTGAGATATTTTTCACTTAAATTTCTCGAACTGACGAATCTTCAGTCTTGTGTCGTATTGTCTACGTTGTAGACACATGTAGATAATGTATGTAGAAAATTTAAAATATTTCGTCGATAATGTAGACAATATAGAAAATTATTATTTCTGTAATGCCATAAACTGTTTTTGGGTGTTAGCAGGCGTTTGTGACCTGCGTAATCTAGATCAGTGAGTTTCTCCGTTAATCTCCACCACTATCTTATACTATTAGGAACAGAAATGGCCAGAGGCATTTTTATCTTACGCTTTTGCTGTTACAGTATGATTCACTTTGCTTGCCTTTGTATTCAACTCGATTACCGGTTCGGTTAACCTGTTCACAAAGTGCCTTTCATTTTGCGTTCCTGTGTGTTGTGTCGAATGTTCGTTCAAAATAGACAAAGAGTGCGTACAGTGGTGAATTCCAATCGTTAGACTGTTCCAATGATGATGCGCGTTGTGTTTATATGTGGTTTATATGTTGTGTAGTCTCTGAAATATTCTTTCCATCTCTTCAATTGTGCTTCATTTGTTGTTAAAATTTGACTAGATGCATCCCTTAGAATATTTGGGATTTTTCTAGTTACCCGTAGCACGCTGATTTTTTTAAGTACGCGCATGTTCTTGTTGCTGCTACCACTTTTTCTGCCTTGAGTATGTTTACAGTGTATTGCCTATTTCTCTACACTGGTGGCTGGCGTCTTCATTGGTTTAGAGGCTGAGCTTGAGCAATTTACAGAATGTGTTTCTTGTGTCAGCATCTTTTAATCTGTCGGTGTTAGATGTTTTTTTTCTTGATCCGTTTTACAGCGACAGGCTTAATTTTGAATTGTGATTTTACCAGTTGGTGGTCACTTTGAATGCCTCCACCACTCATTGCCCTGACATCATGCAATGATTTGAGAAATTTCTTTTTGATCATTACGTTATCCATATATGGTTCGTTGCTCTGCCATCAGGTGGTTAACGTGTAATTATTTATATTTTTGTGTGGAAATTTACTGACTCCTATGAATAGTTGGTTTGTATTATAATGCCCAAGTATAATGAGTCGTTCTCCTTTATTATCAGACACAGAGTCTAATGCTTATTTACTTATGTTGGTTGTCAGGTCGGTTTTATCTGTTCCAATTTTGCCTTTTGTTATTGTGGTTTGTAGTTGTTCTAGAACTCATTATAATACGGTAGCGGGCGGTATTCAAAATTCCATTGGTTTTGTTACTTCACTCATCAAGCGCTCTTAACTTATTAATCTACCTACAAAATGAATGTACATCACAAAACACATGAATATCTAAAAGTACTGTACTCTCTGAAATTGACTATATTAAATTTGACAGTATGTAGTTTATGTCAATAAAAAACCATAACATTCCGCCAGTCCACATTTTGATTCTTTCGTCGTGATTTTGTCTCTTTTCCTTCCGCTTCACCAACAAACTGGTTTTAGTTTGTTGGTGAAGGGGATGCAAACAAGGAAAAAATCACGACAAAAGAATCCAAGTGTGGAATGGCGGATTGTGATCGATTTACGTGAGATACAAATACTAATCGAAGAAAATCGGTTTCGAAGAACACAGATACCCATTTCCTCAAATTACACGGTTTCAAACAACACGATTTTCGTTATTCTCTTTTATTTTATTTTTTGTATATCATAACAAAAAATTAAACGTAACATTTTTTCTATTTTTTGTAGATCCGAACAACACGGTTTTAAAGAACACGGAACGAATTAATCGTGTTCTTTGAAGGTTTCCTGTATAATAAAAGTTTAACAAATTGTTTTTAATTTAGACGCGACGAGAAGCTGTGTGCTTCATGAACATCACGGCGGTCTTGAATCCCGATGGTATTTAATTTATTGGTAAACGACAAAGTTTGGTGATGGATCGACGGATAGTGCCCCGGGTTGTTTTGATTTCGGCTACGCGAACGCGTCCATCACTTCCTGGAAATACTAGAGATAGGTTTTATGGAACCCGCAAATGGTCGAATAGATTCTACCCTGTACTTGGGCAGATTACCCATTAGTTGGCTTTCGGTTTGATGTAATAGACACATTTCCGTATTGTGGTTTCTTGGTATCAGGCTTTAAAGCATAGATGCGCTGCTATGTGAGTACATTTTGTGATATCGCTCTATTATTAATTTGGCGATTTTGCAATTGGACAATAGAATTATTGGATGACGCGTATCGTAAGGTGCAATCGATTTGTCAATCCGCTCTCCTCTCTCTCTCTCTCTCTGGCTTTCACATCCCATGGATCCGCCTTCCTCGGGGTCGTAAAACTCCTCTTTGGTCCAGAAATTACTTAGTGATTTGATTGTGCTGTTAGACGAAACTGCCTTACCCTTGCTAATATCCTTTGATTTCTTGTTTGAAAGCATGTGATTGTGCATCCCGTAAGATCTGTATCTCTGCGGCGTGTCACTCACTTTGAGTTCAATTGGTTGGTTTAGTTCTGTAAGCGTGGATCAAGGTCGCCATGGACCCTTTTGAATCAGGTGCAGAGGGCTTATCTTTCGATTGATATGTATACGGAACCAGACTACCAGAATTGGAAAGCATTAGTGGAGTAAGTAGTTGCTTACGAAAAAATGTGCCAGCCACGATAACATATGAGACTATAGAAGACTAGAAGTACACAAAAATTAAGGAAATGCCAGACAAAAATGAAAACTTTGAAATTTGACAGCAACTGCATGTCTCATTATAAAAGAGCTAGTAAGCTCAAAATGGGGCAAGCAGTTATTAAAATTATTGTAAACAAAATAAATAAATATTCTAATGACTTTGCTTTACTTATAGACACTGGTCATAACTTGTACTTTATTTCTTCGTTCTGGCTGATTTGTCTTTTCTGTTTTTTGTAACTTAGGCGAATTGTCAACTTCTAAACTGAGAAATCCTCGTCCCTTCCACCATAATGTAATCCTCTGTCAAATCCTCTGGACTCAAACCACTTGTAGCGTAATCTGCTGGATTAAGCTTGGATGGAATGTGCCGCCACTTTCCTCTCGGAAGGACCTCTAAAATTTCGCTCGTTCTATTCGCCACATATGTTTTCCATTTGCGTGGTGGTTCTGAAAGCCAATCGAGCACGATAGTAGAATCGTCCATCCGAATAGCTGACAATCTGGAATACACAAGACTTCTTAGATATACTTGATTAATCGAGTTAACAACAATGCCCTATTTAATTCTAATCTGGATAATGATATATTCTTAATAGGCGCAACTTTGATATGGTTATGGTGGATAGATAGCATGCTTTGTCTCCAATGGTTTACCATTGATTTTGAATGGACATTTGTCGTTCCATCCCAATTCGAGCAGCCATAATGTTTAAAAAAAAACTTAATTTTTTAGGTTTAATTTGATAACAGGCCTAGAGGAACAAAAGTCCGACTAGCTTCAGATAGTAGAGCATGCTTCGTAGTAGGGATTATATCTTCTATAGTGATGTGAAAGGTGAGTTGATATGGCTGCCATTGCAATCCCAACAAAAATTATTTTTGGATTTGATGGGCACGACTCAGATGCATTCATTTTGCCTAATAATCCTGGTGAATTCGACGACCATTTCCGAAGGTTGAATCCAGCTTGACCCATATGTGAAATTCGGTCCGCTAGTTTGATTGCTTCATGTGTTGAATGTGCTCCAGTTAAAAAATCGTTTATCACGTGTCTCTTTGCAATACGAATACGATCTTAAGCAATTTTGATCTAGACTCTTGTTGCTAAATAAGGTGCTGAAGACATATCATATGTTAATGTTTTTAGTGCAAAATGCCTTAATGGTGTGCTCGTTGTTTGACGCCAAACTATGCGTTGTAATCCATATTTGCCGATATATTTTCTCAGCTTCTGCTGTAAATACTACCCTGTAGACCCGGCAACGTAACAGGATATCACTTAATAAATTCTGCAGAATTGCCAAATTATCGTTGAGCGAATAACCAGAACTGGTCTTGGCAGACGCGTCAAATACCACACGCAATTTTGTGGTTGTGGAAGTTTCCTCCCAAACTCCATGATGTGGTAGATACAAATAATCTAAGGTAATGGAGGTCATATGACCCAGTCGTCTGTACCTGTACTTCTCCATGAACTCAACGTACTTCTCATGCAGATTAGGGTTGTTCATAAATTTCTTCTCCAAAACTTGTAATCGCTTGATAGCGATACTCAATCATTTTTTCAATGATGTTACTTCTTGTTTAAAGGGTAAACTCACCATGTAATGCTTGTCTTCTTGTTTCGTGGTAGTGGATTTAAAAAGATCTTCACAAATATGGTGTTCTGGTAATAATGTAATAGACCGAGAAACTTCTTCCGATTTCCAGAAACTTTTCAAATTCTTGTCCAACATATTATTATCCACTGTAATGGTATTACATTGGCTCGCGTCTTTTGGGTGTGGTATATTTCCCGTCAACATCCATCCGAGATGTGTATTATGATGAGCACAGATTTTATTATTTGAATCTCTAATCTTCTCTGGTTTCAAAATATCGAAGAACTTGTCTGCTCCGATTAGTAAGTTGAATTTGGATGTTGAGTTTGGCAACACATTGATACTCTCACTCGTTTTTTTGCACTGGGTTAATTTTGATAATGGAAAGCAGAATTTTGTTTTGGCGAATATCGAATACGATTATTCTGATATTAATTGTTTTCTATTCCACTAGTGCCTTCTTTGCTTTAGCTCTTAAATCGATTGGCTGCGATCTATTAAGCAGTCGATCAGCTAGTTGTATTTTGTGGAGAGGAGTCCATCTAGTTGTATCAACGTCAGTATTTCTGGCAGTTCAACCAACACCTTCCAACACCACCGATCCCTTCCACCAACACCCGCAATCTTAATGTATGCCATTTGTTTTTCAAAGTGGAACTGGTTGGCAGTCTGTGCCTAGTCATCTGCGATCCTAATTCTATTAATGCTCTTAAAGTAATAAACTGACCAGTGATAGTTGCTGCCGTTACTACGGCAGTTGGTAATAATACTGATAATTGCTGACTCACTACAAAGGTTTTGCAATGCATTTGTGTGTTGTGTTTCCCGTTACATACTAAGCAGAAGGTTGTTGCTAGGCACATACCTTTTTGATGCCTGGTCATGCAGCTTGTACAAGAGTAGCACTATTTATCAATTTTGCATTTTCCAACGTTGGCATTTTTTTAAACAATTGGCAATGCTATAATTTATGATGGTATTTGCACTGTTGTACGTAGCAAGATGTGGAGGTAGTTGCTGCAATTATTATACCTTAAAGGCTGTTTAATTTGCATCGCCTCTATTCGTCTTTCCAAAAAATTTAAAATTTTCTAATTTGTAGCATATCTTTTGCAGTGTGCATGCATAATTCGAAATGCTTCCCACTATGCTACTTACAATGTTGGTGTACTAATTATTTGCTAGCAATCTTGGATTGTTATATCGTGCTTGGAATGTGTTCCAGGCCATCTCATAATTCTCTTCTTTAGTTGCTACGTGATTGATAAGTGGTGCTGCTTCTTTATGAAACTTGAATTTTAAATATGTCATGCTTACGACGTGTGACAATGGGTATATCCAGCCCAAGTAGGCCTACATTTGTGATGTCTCACTTGTAGATTTTCCTCAGTTGTAGAATTCTACATGGGCTGGATGCAATATATTCGTATTATTTTTGGTTTATGTCTAATATAATTGATTTTAATAATTAAGTAAATATGAGCTTCCTTAATTTATTAAACTTCAGACGATGAAGGTAAAAACAATAAAAAGAAATGAAAATGGAACAAAATAAATTGTTATTTAAAGTAAAGGTTCACTCAAAATATATCTACTCAAAAGTAGACAGAAAATTTTTGCCTCACTAAACAGTGAGATATCTACATTTTTTGAGTGAGATATTTTGCATCCAGCCCATATTATGTGTGAGGCCTACTATTTTTTAGTGAGGCCTATATGGGCTGGATACACCCAATGTTTTATTTCGGTGAATGAGTTCGCTAAATATATCATTAAATGCACTCCATCGTTCATATTCACCATTCAGCTTCAACGTTTCATAGTAACCATGCATGTCGGTAGTGTGATCGCCTACTCTGTTTCGGTCAATATACATAGTTGTTTGCAAGTTTGTGATTTCCTCCATCTCTCTTTCCAATTACTTAAATACTCTTTCGAGTGTAGTTGCTTGCCTCTAATGAGTCGTTAATTTCCTAGTTTTGTTGCCTAAATTGTTTATTGGATGACTCTGCTGCACGTGAATGTTATTGTTGACTGACGTTCTTCGATGTCTTCCCCGAAACGTTAAAATAGTAATTAGGCATTGACTTTTCAATTGTCAAAAATGACTTATATATTGAGAGAACAGAAGAAAATTTGTTCCCGCCAACCAAATATCTCAATGACAAATATAAAACTCAAAGGAAACTCGATTTGCTTGGTAAACTATTAGCACAGACATTCAAACGAGATTTTTCATTTGAACTAAAAAATTAAAACAAAATTTATTTCTGATAATTCCAATGTCATCGTTGTATCTGTGATTTTTTGTTAAACTGCAAAAAAACAAAATATTTTTGATTGTATGCGGCTATGTATAGAAAATAAATTCGCAGTTTTAATTTTTACGTTTACATAGATTGAAATATTTCTTTTAGGTTTTCTCTGCTATTAGTATCCGGAATCTCCACTTTTGATGTATTCGGCGTTGGGAGCACAAAAATGCCTTTGGATGAGAAAAAATATTTCATTCCGAAACTCAGTATAATACCATAGACACATATCTGGTTTCGTAACTAGGATTATGAAACTATGGTTTGCGAGATGAGAACTCAAGACACACTACAATTTCTTTTGTCTTCTCGTTTGGTTTTAAATAGTAATGGAGTAGGCACTGACAAAAATGACAAGATTGACATTTAATTGACTTTTAAATTGTCATAAATGACTTTTCTGTTGACAGAACAGAAAAATATTTTTTCCCGCCAGCCAAATATCTCAATGACAAATAGAAAACTCAAAGGATACTAGATTTGCTTGGTAAACTATTAGTATCCGGAATCTCCATTTTTGATGTATTTGGCGTTGGGAGCACAAAAATTCCTTGGGATGAGAAAAAATATTTCATTCCGAAACTCAGTATAAACCGAGTTGCAAACCATGGTTACTGGTGACACATTACAACGAGATCATGGTTAACTCGAAACCATAGTTATGAAACCAGAAACGTGTGTGTCTATATCATTAAATAATTTCAAATGTTAAGGAATTTTTGTACAACGCTCAAAGAAATTCTCTCTCAAATTACAAAAGTCTCGATGGTCTTGGCGTGAAGCTGTCTGAAAAAATCAAGTTGTCACTTGTATCAGCTCCGTATATTGCAGTTTCTGCTACTGTTCCTGTTATATGCTGATGGTGACCACCGGGCAACTGGCTCGGTATTTACAGTATTTATGGTGTTTTAGGATAAAACATGGCCCGACTGCGCCAGATTAAGGTGTTAATCGTAATGTATGTGAAGTTAGCCCGAAAAGTAGCCCGAATAAAATGTGTTTTTGCCACATTTTTAATATTTTCGGGCCAGCCCGAGAATTTTATAAAAACTGCATTATCTTAAATTTTCATCCCGAAATAATTTTTTTCATCGTATATTAAGCTATTTGATCTGTGAAAAAATAAATAATATAATAAAACACAATAAATCAACATTTTGTTTGCCACCATGAAAATTTATCAAAATAAACCGAAATCATAAATGATTGTTGAAAATCTATACTAAATATATGGTTACGTGCTCGACCTCATAGAAATTTCCAGAAACTACTGAAAGTGCTACGAAAAAGTGATCAATATCACGAATATCAATACATACATTAATTATCATATAAGTGGGATAGAAGGTTCTAAATACCTGAGTCCGCACATAATGATCGAAGCACAAAAAATCGAATTTTCACTGTCACATTTCATTCTGTAGCAGATTACACAGGGATATTCGACCACTTCGGCCAATGCTTGGAGCTAGTGTTGACCTTCAGAAATCTTAATCATATACTCCCATTACCATATCAGTGGGGTAGAATGTTCATAAATACATGAACGCCCATAATGATCGGAGCACAAAAAATCGAATTTTCACTGTTACATTTGGAATCTGCTACGGAATAAAATGTAACAGTGAAAATTCGGTTTTTTGTGCTTCGATCATTATGTGCGGACTCAGGTATTTAGAACCTTCTATCACACTTATATGATAATTAATGTATGTATTGATATTCGTGATATTGATCACTTTTTCGTAGCACTTTCAGTAGTTTCTTTTTCTATGAGGTCGAGCACGTAACCATATATTTAGTATAGATTTTCAACAATCATTTATGATTTCGGTTTATTTTGATAAATTTTCATGGTGGCAAACAAAATGTTGATTTATTGTGTTTTATTATATTATTTAATTTTTCACAGATCAAATAGCTTAATATACGATGAAAAAAATTATTCCGGGATGAGAATTTAAGATAATGCAGTTTTTATAAAATTTTCACGCTGACCCGAAAATATTAAAGATGTGGCAGACACATTTTATTCGGGCTACTTTTCGGGCTAACTTCACATAAATTTAATCGTACCGTGCTGATAACTGACTAAGCTGAGGGCCCAGTATAAAAGGCTCAGTCTCTAACGGTGTATCCGGATACCTTACATCTTCCGGATTAACCTACATTATATGTGTGCTGGGGCGACAGATGGACATTTTTTGCTTCGCTAAGAGACAAGAAACGCTCTTATGAGCTGGAAGAGCCAATGCAATTAATTCTGTTAAGGACTTGAACTGCTACACGGAAGTCCTCAAAACATACAAATACGAATTAAGAAATGCTAAACCAAATGCCTGGAGGCTATATTGGAGTCCTCTGAGATATCTAGGCTGCGTAAAGTACTATTTCTTTGTTCCTTTGTTTTGAACCGTTAATATAGTAAAATCCTTGGAGTTACTACTGAAAACTCACTTTCTAGGTAGTCCTAATCTGCGCCACAACGGCCTAGGGATAATAGAGTTGTAGGCATTTTAAGCCAGGTTAAAAGCGGGATAAAATCCTGTGGGTTATAAATAGTTACTCGTGTAGTAGTCGGCTTCTAAGTCGGCTGGACTAGATGGTTTTATACCGGCGGATGTCCAACAAAAACTAGCTTAACATTACGCTTGTTGGGAGTTATTTAGAAGGGCAGCATAGAACTCTGTCACATTTCTAGTAAATGGGCTGTAGTGTGAATGTAATAGTATTTATACCTAAGGCGAGAGAAACGAGTCATAGCAATCCTAAAAACCTTAGACCTATAAGTTTATTCCCTTCCCTGCTAAATTTTAGAAAGACAGCAAGAAGCCCACATTAGGAGTTCGATTTAGCAAAATTGGCTATCGAAATCCAAACATGCATATTGAAAGGGGAAATCTATGGAAACTACTCTCCAGTCTCTTAATGTTTTTATCGAGAAATCCCTTGCACATAAGGAATACTCCATGATAACTTTCCTGGCTTAGTAGATCAAATGCTTAAAAGCAGGTAAAGCGGTAAATATTCAAGCACCTTAAGTAAACGCATGCAAAGTGTTTGGCATTCTCTCTAATTGGGGTAATAGTTGCGGTTTGAATGTGAATCCACACAAATCATTGATACTTTTCTCCAGGAAATACAAACTTCCTCAGATTGATCACCCAGTTTAAATGGTCCTGGATATGTGAAATTCATTTCACTAATAAAGAAAAGTATTGCTGTCTCATTTTGGATAGCAAACTAAGCTGGAAACCTAAGATATTAGAAAGTGTAAAAATATCTACAATAGCGCTTAATTCCTTTAGGATGAGCCCATCCACTCAAACACGGAAGATTTTCATCTCACACCCCTAGATATCCTAGGTAAACCAATGACAGCGAGCTCAGCTATAAGGCTCAACCCAATCACCATGTGGACCTGTAAGGGTAGATGGTACTTATCTATTCTAAGCAACAGGAACATTTCAAATATAACCGACTATACTATCCTGTCACCATCTTTTGTTCAGCGATTTAGAACTGATATTCACATACTACAGAGGTCTAGGGAGAAGCGTCTCTGAATACTGAACTAATAGCGATAAGGGAACCCGTTAACTAGTTGAGGTATAATGTAATATCTGCCATGTAATATCTGCCAATCGCATTTTTACGGATCTTACGTCAAAAATAGCCAATAATTATCATTATAATCTCCTAATTCAGCTGGTGTTGCTGCCGGGGTATTTCAATATTATACGGGGAATGAAAAGGTGGATGAATTCACTCGACAATTACTGCTTCAAGAGGAAGCTAGAAGAACAACAAACAGCGGGTGGTTCAATTGTACTTCATATGTAATAACTATAGGCAGATCTGGCCAAAACTACACCTGCCAAGAACTGGTATTGCTGCGGCAGTGACATGTAGGTATGGTGGTGGGTACTATTACTGGATACTGTTTCATAGGTAAGCATGCGAGCAGAATGGAATGCTCCTCACATGATTACTGTCATAGTTGCGAAGATGAAGATGGAGAAGAAACTGTTATCCATTTGCTTTGCACCTGTTGTAGGCTGTTATTTCTGTGAGCTCCCCTCCTAAATTATTTGATGGACTTCTGAAAAATGGAAATCAAGAATACCTTAGGATTCGTTGAAAGCTCAAGATGGGTTGTGGCACGGCTATGGACTTGGTTATGTCTATGCCAGCCTTTTAGCCCAATCACCCTAACCTTATCCAACCTTACCCAAAAATTTAAGAGGTTTTCGAGCAAGTGGCTGAGTATGATTCATTTCTTACATCAAATATTAATTGATCATCTCTGTGCGATTCTTAGTGTCTTTTGATTTCTAGAATTGCCTCTCATAATTTTCACTCAAAACTTGTCCCAAAAATTGAATTTATTCGATTTAATAGTTTTGAAATATTTGTGTTTATTGGAAATTTTCAAATATCGGGGTAAGGACGGCTCAGACTTTTTAGCACCCCACCTAAAGATTTTGACAAAAGTGATGATTGAATTCGTTTGGTCATCGTTTGGTCAGGATTAGTCACTAGTTTTATCGTTTGGTCACTTATGATTAAACTGTAAATAATTTTTTTTAACAACTTTATTGATATGGCTACTACAATCTTAAACATTATTAATTCATTAGTAAGGTTGACATTAGTACTTATGAGATAAGCATAAACTTGTGTGGGTCTGCTGGACCAGTGTCCAGTTCCCTTGGTTTATAATTTTCATACGGTTAGCTCATGTGGTTTGATTCGTTTGAGCCGCCTTACTTCGTTTGTACTGTCTAGTAGTTGTACGGCCTCAAGATTGGTGTGGGTAAGAAGTCTCTTTTCATGTTTTAGTGCACATTCGCGGATAACGTCGTCTATCAATTGTATTTTTAAATCATTGTGGATTTCCTTGTTAGTCACAAACCGGTAGGCGTTGGTGACCATTCTAAGAAATTTATTTTGGCTTCGTTGTATAATGTCTCTATTGGATTTATATGTACAACCCCATAGCTGCGCACCATACATCCATATTGGTTTGAAGATAGTCTGCTATACCAGTCTTAAATCGTATCTGTTAGCTTTTTGTCTCACGTGATGTTTCCAGTTGAGCCTTGAATCTAAATGCAGACCAAGGTATTTTGCCAATTTAGCCTGCGGCACTTGTACCCCTTTGAGGTATATATGAAGAGTGTTATTTTATGTCGGAGCGTAAATGTCACATAGGTTGCTTTTAGCTCATTCAGTGCGATTTTCCAGTCAATTGTCCATTTAGTAACGTTGTCCATTGCTCGTTAAAGATTCTCCATTGCTCTTGGTTGAGATTTGTCTACTGACATAATTACAGTGTCGTCAGCGAATGTGCCGATGAATGTTTTATTCGTCGTAGGTATGTCCGCATAATAAAGAAGGTAGAGGAGGGGACCCAATACGCTTCCCTGCGGAACTCCCGCAGTCGCTGGATAAAAGTCCGAACATGTTTCTTCATGAATGACTCTGAATTGGCGATCAGAGAGGTATGATTCAGGCAGCTGGCAATAGTTTTGTGGTAGCATTTTGCTCATCTTGGATGTCAATCCCTCATGCCAAACCCTATCAAAGGCCTGAGATACATCCAGAAATACGGCGGGGCAATATTTCTTTTCTTCTATTACACCAGTTATTCGATGGACTTGATCTATTGTGGAGTGGTTATTCCTGAACCCAAATTGAAAATCAGGAACGTTTACCATTGGCTTTAGACGTTTTAGGTCGGAAGCAGTGAGATTGGTCTGTGTGATGTTACTTCTTCATCTGGTTTACCTGGTTTCTTTAGCATAATTATTTCTGCCATTTTGAAGCATTTGGGTACATACTTCAATCTCATACAGGCATTAAATAAGTATGTGATCAAGATGATTGCTTTACGTGGAAGTTCCTTGAATAGACCCGGTGATATTTCATCAATTCCTGGTGCTTTTTTATGATTAAGATTTTTGTCGATTTCTTCAGCAATTTCCATTGGCGTGACCCTTTTAAAGTCCTGATTTGGTTGAGAAACAGGTGTTACATCAACGTTGGATTGAATGTCATGGGGTTGGAATACTGCTGCTAGGTGTTGAGCAAAGAGTTCCGCTTTTTCTTTGTCTTGTCGAACCCAACTGCCTTGAGCATTCCTTAAAGGTGGTACTCGAACTACAGGTCGTTTAAATCTTCTGGTTGCTTTCCATAACGAGTAGTCCTTATCCATTTCTGGACCTAGCCCGCTTAAGTAGTTATCGAGGCAATTCTGTTTGAAATATTTGATTAGCCTATTGACTTTGTTACTTATTCGATTAAAAATTGTCTTATCAGCGGGATTTCTGGTGAGATGCCATATTCTCCTCGCCCTTCTTCTTGCCTTGATTTGTTCCCTGATTTCAGCCGGGTATTTGACTTCAATCTCCGCTTTGTCCTTTAATTCAGGAGTAGCTAGTCTGGCAGCCATTCGAGGGTATTCAATGAAATTATTTGTTTATTTTATTTATTTATTTATTTATTTTTATACAATTTACTATTTACAATTTTGAAAAACCACACACTCCATTTTGAGCATCCAAGCTCATTCATAACGAGGGTGCAGTTCATAGTTTTCTCCAAAGGTTTAGCCATTGTGTGATAACCAGCCAAGCAGAAAATAAAGGGTTATCCAATTCAAGCTTGATAAAGTAAACTTAAAAAAAACACACAAAATATTCGGAATGTATTGTAATTTTATTTCATTTTACAGATTGATCCTTGCCATTTTTAGTTAAACAAGATATCATTCAAATGTCCTCCACGGGACTTCTTACAGGCCTTGATTCTTTTGAGGTAATTTTCAATGACTTTTCGGCACATTTCGGGCGGTATCTCGGCCATTACCTTACGAATATTAGTTTTCAATTCGTCAAGAGTTTGAGGATTGTTTGCGTAAACACGATCTTTCGCGTAGCCCCACAAAAAGAAATCCAAAGGCGTTAAATCACAGGATCTTGGAGGCCAATTGACATCAGCCAATCGCGAAATCAAACGTCCAGGAAATTTCTCTTGCAAAAGATCTCGATTTGCTCGTGTTGCGTGACTGGTTGCTCCATCCTGCTGGAACCACATATCGTCAAGATCATAATCTTCGATTTTTGTAAAAAAATAATCGGTTAACATGCGGCCATAGCGCTCAGAATTGACGGTAACGGTTCGTCCATGGTTGTTCTCAAAAAAATACGGCCCAATCACACCACCAGACCACAATGCGCACCAAACAGTGACTTTTTCCGGGTGTAATGGCTTCTCTACAATCAATTGTGGATTTTCTGAGCCCCAAATTCTACAGTTTTGCTTATTAACGTATCCACCAAGCGAAAAATGAGCTTCATCACTGAAGAAAATTTTGTTCGAAAAATCAGCATCAGCAGATTTAATAATTTTAACGCGTTGGTCGATTGTTAAATGCTCCATATTCTTAAATGGCAGAATGTCAACTAAATAAATGACAGCGTACTTGACGTTTATTTTTGACAGATGTCGGTATACAGATTTCTACTTTATCAACCTCGAATTGGATAACCCTGTACATCTTATTGGTTCCAATAGCTATGAGGCCAAGTATAATATTACCTTTCTTTATAATATACACCCAGCAACCATTTGCTTGTTTGTTGTTCCAATTCTTCGTTGCTTTTAATACTAACTTTTAATTCAACTAGCTCTTTCAATTTTTCTCTGAAGATGTCCCAATCCGTGAATCTATTAGTAAGATTTTGCTTTTTCTGTTTCTTTATTACTATAGCGCTTACTGACAACAGTACAGGAATGTGGTCAGATGTTAGGTCGTTAATTCCTTCGACTCTAGTGTAACTTAGAGGAATATCTTTTATGATGAAGAAATCCAGTAGATCTGGAATTTCTCCTGCATCCGTTGGCCAATACGTTGGCCCCCCTGGGGACTGATATTCGCATTTGTTTTCATGAATGGCATTGAACAAGGTGTTTCCTTTCCCAGGAGAAATAAGCCTGGAACCCCAAGCTGTATGTTTTATATTGTAGTCCCCTCCAATAATAAATCTTGGACCGAGCTTATTGTAGACGTTATTAAATTGTAACTTCGTTGGTGTATGCCGTGGAGGACAATACGCTGCTGCAATATTTAGATCTGCGCCATTATATTGGATTGAGATAACAGTTGCTTGCAAATAGTTTTCACGAATACCCTCTTGTTGATTATGTTTGATATTATTTTTAATTAGTTCAGCTGAACCACCTCTGGCTCTTTCACTAGGATGGGTTGTCCAGTAGGAATTAAAACCCCTTATTCTGATAAAGCTTTTTTTAGGAGAAGTGCGTCTCAGAAATCAGCGTAATATCAATGTTGTTTGTATGGAGAAATATTTCCAGTTCTTGGGCTCGTTGGTTGAGCCCATTAGCGTTCCAAGCTACAATGCGTAGGAACGAGTTAATCATTTGTGAGTATGTTGACTTTTTCGCTTGGTGGATAGATATAGATTTTTAGTTTTGCCACCCTCTCTGCTAAATGATCAAGTGACTGTTGAATTTGGCTAAGCATTTTAAAAATTTCAATGTTATTAGAGTCGTTGGTGATTTGCGCATAGGACAATCCAACTGTGGATGGTGTGATTGTTGTTTGTGGTTTAGCAACTTTGGTTTGTAATCGCTGCACTGCGCTTGTTCTATTATTCTGTTGACTTTTAATTTTGTTCTGATATACACGGCATCCTTAATTTGCAGTATGCCCTTGTTGTTGACAAAGAGCACAAGAAGGCGCGATATCTGGTGTTTTCTTGCATTTTGTCGTGTGGTGATTTTCCGCGCATTTAACGCATTTGGTTTGACGATAGCAAAAGTTCTTGGTATGTCCAAGTTGTTGACAGTTCGTACATTGTGGAATTCCCCTTGTCTTATTTTGAAAGGTAATTCTAATGTCACTATTTGAGAGCGCCTGAAAATTAGTTGATTCACTAGTCTTTTTTATTATTTTTTGTCGAAAAAGTTCGAAATTGTTGATATTGCTCACATTAATGGATGGAGGCAGTGGTATTTTTGGGTTTTTCTGTTCAGTGTTACTGTTCACACTTTGTGTATTATTTTTTGGGGGAGTTTTCGTTTTTGTGCGCTTACGTTTCTTAGGATTTCTGTTATTAGCTCTGGAAACTTCTTCTTCCAGTTCTTCCTCATCTGTGAAATAATCCTCTATACTCAGAGCATTAAATCTATTATTTTGTTGAGAGACTGGAAATTGCTGCAGCAACCAGTTGGAATTATTTGAATGAAACTTGCTTAACAGATCCTCGCTGTTTATAATGTTTCTTGATGCACTCGGCATTTGTAATGAAGTTCCTTTTTCAGTGGAGACTGCGTCTTTTACAGTTACTGTGGACGCAGTCGTTGTTGGCACAGTTGTCTTTAATTGTAGTGTACGTCTACTTACATTTGAAGGTGGTGTTCTCAACATTTTCATGCTCTTAGGAAAGTTGTTCCATTTATTTGCCAAGGGTTGGTTCCCCCCAGAATCTATGGTACTAGCATCCGAAGAATAAATGGAGCTCGTTTCCTTATATTATTAGGCTATTATTTTCATCATCATTTTTCATCATAAATTTTTCTTTTATTCCCACGAGTAGCACGAGAAATTAACGGTCACCTGTGACAGAGCTCTGCGTTATCATACGAAGGCTATGGGTTTAAACCGAATAACGCCAAATTCGTAGTTCACGTACTAACGACTAAGCACCCTCTTAGCCACGCAGCCATCGGCGTATGTAGTACCACCTTAGCTTTGGTGTGCTAGTTTTTGGTCCGCCCCGAGTATGTATTTAATTTCCCCGGTACCTACCATATCTGGCAAGGATTCCCCTATCCGCTACCCGGGGAGGCGCCTGATGGGGGTACTAGCAAACCCCACACAGGAGTAAATAAATGATGAAAAATTCAAAAAAAAAAGTTTTCCGGGTACCAGCACCTCATTGCAAGAAAACCATACCGTTTTTATCAAATTTCGTTAGGTAATCGTTAGGTCAGGATTGGTCACAACATTTAGACGTTTGGTCACCAATGGGTCAATTTTTATTGTGAAAAAACAAAATCAAACTTGTATTAATTCAATAAAATCAGGTTCGTCGCTTATTTGGGAATTTCATTTTACAAAATTAATAAAAATTCCAATTAGAATATACCATTTAGATGAAAATATTTCTTTTTTCATAGAATTGTCTAAAGTAGAAGACATAACAACATTGATTTTTCGGTTTTTCATAAGACTTAAAGGACTTAGTGGAATAGACTTAGTGGAAGACTTAATTTTTTGGTTTTTCATAACTCGTTGGGATTTGAGTAGTGATTTCGTTTGGTCATCCCTACATAATGATTTATTGCGAAAATTCGCTAAAAACTCTTTGGAAATTATGAGTTTTTAAAGAATTTTCGCAATAAATCATTATGTAGGGATAACCAAACGAAATCAACAAGCCACTACTCAATTCTCAACGACATATGGAAAAACCAAAAAATTAAATTGATTATATCTTATGTCTTCTACTTTAGACAATTCTATGAAAAAAGAAATAGTTTCATCTAAATGGTATATTCCAATTGGATTTTTTATTAATTCCATAAAATGAAATTCCCAAATAAGCGACGAACCTGATTTTATTGAATTAATATAAATTTGATTTTGTCTTTTCGCAATAAAAACTGACCCGTTGGTGACCAAACGTCAAAACGTGGTGACCAATCTTGACCTAACGATTACCTAACGAAAATTGATAAAAACGGTATGATTTTCTTGCAATGAGGTGCTATCCGGGAAACTTAATTTTTGAATTTTTCATTTTTTATTTACCGTTTAATCGTAAGTGACCAAACGAAAAAACTAGTGACCAATCCTGACAAAACGATGACCAAACGAAATCAATCATCACTTTTGTCATTTTTTTTTCGTCAAAAGCTAAAAAGGCGGAGCCGATAAGGACAACATTTTTGTATTTAAATAAAACACAAAAGAATTGAGATATTGGGCTGAAATTCCAGGTGCAGTACACATGTTACATTTAATTATGGAATTTAATCTCCTTCATATATGACCACCGCGACCATGTTTGAGGCATCGATCCTTTGGAGTCAATTTTCCATCACTTTATCACATATATCGGCCGGGACGTTTGTAATTTCACGTTCGATATTGTCCCTGAGCTCCTCTAACATTGTTGGCTTGTTGGAATAAACCAACGACTTAACGTAATCCTATAAAAAGAAATTCATTGGCCTTAAATCAGACGAGCGTGGTGGTTATTCGACCGAACTTCCCCTTCAACTTAGATCAATTATTTGACTAGTCTGGCTTGTGGCACCATCTTGTTAGAGCTACATATCACTGATGTCAAGTTCATCCAATTCAGGTCAAAAATAGTCTTCCAACATGCACGATGGCGAACTCCATTGACCGTAACATGGCGATCATTTTCATCGGCAAGAAGCAGCATCGCAGAAGTTTCGGCGCTTCAAATGATCAAGAGGCTCCAGTTCTTGAGTAAATTTGATTTTGTAAGGGCATAAGCCAAGATCTTGGTGGTTTGAGAGATTCCCAATTCTAGTGAACGGCGAGGAACGAATGATTTGGCTGCGATATTTTCGGTACTTCGACCGGCGTGTTGTCTCACTGGCACACGATCATCTAATAGTTAATATTACTATAGCACGCACAGCCTGACTCGTGTGACGATTATTAAAATTGCAACCACCGACTCAGAATTGCGGTATAGTAATTTTATTTTTCATGATTTCCAAACGTAGTTTGTTCGTGAACCTCACCATGATAAAAATTTTAACCTTGAAGGACGTTTTGACGTTAACAGATCATGAAAAAAAATTGTCCCTATTTGAAAACCAATTTTTGAGTCGTTTTTCAATATTAAGTACTTATGGGTCACAGTGTCTATTTTGTTATTCTGGTATAAACTTCACTCCGATTGCAATTTCTACTGGAGCTCTGAGACCTGGCTAGGATTCAACAGACCAGTCAACCATTAATCCAAAGATGATTTGATTGTGTAACCTCGATAATGAGGCAGCCAAATCCCTACATGGCTGTAGCGCCAGTAAAATAAAAAAAAAATAATTTTTTGATGGTAATACTCGTAATAATGTAACGATAAACATATAAATGCTGTGATAATGGTTTATAGATTAATAATTAAGTATTTTAAGGGAAGTAATAAGTAGCCACTTTATTGGGTAATTAGTTTCTGTTCAATCCATAACTAAACTAATAATAATAAACAGTTTAAGTATTTAATCGATCGTTTATATTTTCTTCCTCCACTGTATATGTTGGAATGGTGTTTATTACCAATTATAACGTCTCAATGAATACAAACATTTCTTATGTATAACACAAAGTCAATCATTAAGTTTTTTCTCTCTCAATAAACACTTTTCACATGGTTTTTTGTTGTTGCTGTAGTTCATAAGTTTGGTGTTTAGATAACACACGCTAGCGCGCAATGAATGTACTCTCCCATTCATAACAACAAGCAACATCATATCATCGTATCGTGTACACTGAGTAACGAAATAATATATATTTTTTGCATTCTTCCGTCTTCTCTGTACATACTCGTAGCTATCGTTCCTGTTTAACAACTCCGACTACTCTGACTTCAGTTTAGATTAGCACTTTGAAATTGATAGATCACAATTTATATTCTCGTTCGTGCGAAACTCGAGTCGAGTCGAATAGCACCTAATAAAAAAAAGTTAAGTTCTAGTTTTGTGTACGATTTTGGAATTGTGGTGTACTCGAGCGATAACAACTCGTTGGTTAAAAAAAAACAAAAAACAAATAGAAATTTGAATCAAATAATTTATTTTAATTTTTTGATAGTGAGTCACAATATTTCTTCGGTGTGTGATATCAGTTCAGCATAAACTTTCCGATAAGTTAGTTTGACCGATTATAAATTAATAGAAAAATTATTTTTTTTTATTTTTTATTTAAATTAAGTGTGTGTCCAAAAATTAAAAAAAAAAAATGTGATATAAAATTGTTAATGAGTTAATGAAAAAATATTTTTGATTGTGGAAAATAATTATTTAGGTGATGTGCCTTTATTAGTAGTTTATGTGAAGTGTGAAAAGTGTTTGATTTTTTTTTTATATACCTTTGGGAATTTTTCAAAATCTTGTTTTCTTATAAATTATTATATATTTAGTCATACCAAGAAAGTAAATATAAAAATATTTTTGTTGATTAGTATACCTGTATATTCACAATACTAGTTCATATATATATATATACCATTAAGACATAAAGTTGAATGGCAGGTATAAAAAAGTGTTACTAATCGTGTCTAGTTTGATATTGCAAGTAACAAAATTACTTGGTATAGCTGTAAAGGACAGATATCGTCGATAACGCAAAAGGTAATTATCAAAAAAAAAAAAAATATTTTGCTTTAGTTTACCTTTACAAAGAACAGACATTTATATTCCACCCGGTGATTTTAATTGATAACAACACAAATTTAATGATAATTTTATTTACCTGTGTACATTTTTAAATATTCTTCGTAAGTATACTGGGACCGATGGAGTGTGTATCGGACGCGGAAGATCACGCCGCGAAGGTTAACAAACAAGTTAAACACCATTTTCTTCGTATCTGTCTCGATTTATCAATAACATGCTTAAAATTATTATATAAAGTATAAAACGAGTGAGGTGTTCATCTTATACACACAATATTAAAAGTAAACAGTTCGTTATTTTCTTATTTTTCACGATGCAGAGATCTTACATAAATTTTGTTTTATATACGCGCCGCGTACATTTAAAATTTAACGCGCGACTTAAATACATCGATGTACTTTTTGTTTAAAATAATTAAAAATAAAAATTTGTTTTAACATTTTTTAAACTAAATGAATTGTATAATTATTATAAACATGAAATTCTATGGTATACAATGGATTAAGAATATGAATCAGCACTATTAATAAAAAAAAAAACTAAAACTAACATGACGTTATATTTTATATACAACTAAATTTTGACATCTCATCTCGCGCTACACAAAAATTAGGTTTCAGGGTAGGAACTAATTTGGGATTGCCCAAATTTTAAGTTCCGGTACAAAGAAATGCTGGTCCGTCTGAAGGGCTAATTTTCGGATAATTATCTAATGCGAGCAGAATCCAAATCAATAATCGGATCAAACACGAACTGAGAAAGCAAAACAAGATCTAGTGTCTCATAAATAATTAGACCCCTGGTCATACCCAGACTGGTTATACCCAGTCGGAAATATTCACCGATTTTTGTTTAGTCGTGAAATAAATAAAAGAAAACTTGCTAGCAAATTTGAAAAAAAACGATTAAAGTAGGCGGCGAAAAATTCGAATAATATAAAGAATTTTAATACAAATTATAATCCGCATGCGGATTGCGGAAATATCGGTGGATTTCAAGAATACACGCCCTGTAGGCTAATCAAATTATCCATTAAAATACAAACCACTCGTTTTTGATTAAGCTTTGGGCTTTTCCAATTTAATACGCGTTATGGTAGTGGCGTTTTTAACAATTAACAAATATAAGCATGTATTGGAAATCGCACACTGTTAAAATATTTTTTATAAGAATTTTGAGTGAAATATATTTCATGAAATTTAAAATATAATAAAAGAATGTCGCCAAAGAATTTACATTTTTTGCAGCAGATGATGTCACTATTTGGCCATTTCTTTTCAAAAATATGATAATTTGGAAAATTTAACTGTTAGAAAGTTATTTTTTAAATACAACTGGCACAAAACAGAAATATCGACATTTAAAAATCCATCAGCATGCAATGCCACGAATTGGGTTTAAAACTTTTGCGTGCAAAACTTTAAATGGCCATTTATTAGAAGTGTCAGAATATTTTTGTAATTTTTACTGGCGAGAATCAAGTAATGATTTTAAGATGCTGTTGCTACGCAACTTGCGCAACATTTTTTACGGCATAAAACATAAAACCTGAAATTTACAAAACACAAAACAACACATAATTCCAAAGTAAAACACTAAATTTAAAACATTATTTATATACAAAAACTTTATTAATTTATTATTTACATTAATTTATACACAAATTCTTACTATTATTATTGTTGTTAAATGTATATGTAGTTACACAAAAACTTGCTGTTATCCAGTATTTGTTTCCAGTTTGTATGTTCCTAGAATAGAAATTATAATATTAGAATTTATCAATTATTTATATGCAAATACTTATCTGTTATAAATCACAGGCAGGATAATTATCTATAAAAAACATAATTATTATAACTTTAGAATTTAAACAGAATCTAACTTGAATAAATAAAAATTACTTACCTTGTTTACATATGGGACTGTCGAGACGATGACACTTCCATCATTTTGTTTGACACTTACGTACACTCATACCAAAATATACCCATTGAACCTATTAAACTCCGAATGTAGGTAAAGTAGATTGTACACTGCATGTAGATAGTACATACGTCAAATCAATTTTATTCCGAATTGTATTCGGTATATTATAATAAGTAAATAATATATATTTTAAGATAATTGTTTATAGGGTGAGTGAGGTAATTCCGAAACTCCGAAACTTATGTCAACTTAAAAAACCAATTTTGTAAAATCATTCTCTTACCTTTTCAACTTTGGAAGCAGCAACACCTACATATTAAAATAAATTTGTACATATATTTTTACGTTTATATATTGCATTTTTATTTTATTGAAATCTATAATATTTCAAGGTGAATAAGCTTGGGCACAATTATACTCCGTACAATATAAGTTTTTATTTGCGGACGTTCTACATTCCCCAACTATTCACTTTGAACACATACATGGTCCTTCGAGCCGGATCGGCACTAGTACTCGGGCGCAACTATTAATTTCTTCTCGTCGGCGATAAATACTACCTGCACGAGCGAGTAAATTATTTCGATATCCAGTACACGCTACCCTCCGTTGTATCAAACTACAAAACAAATTATCTAAGTAGCAACAACTGTAAGTAATCAACTTTTACGAACAATATATCAGTGCTTCAACAGTGAACTAAATTATTAACAATAAACAGTTATCAGTTTATTAAAAATAAGTGTGTGACTAAAGTGTGAACGTGATTCGTGTAATTCTATCCTAATTCGACGCGTTATATTTTATCAAACCAAAATGGACGCTGCTTTGCTTATACAAAAACGTGGGCGCATACTCGGCTCATTAATAAATGCGGCTTCTTTTATCGAAAACGTACACGACGAAATACTCACTGAAGAGATTGAAGCTAGGCTCCTTAAGGTAGAATCGTGGTGGGAATCATTTTTTAATATAGAGGATCAATTATTATTGTTGCCACAACAAACATCCAAATCCGATGAGTTTGAGCGGAAATTCTTCGAAACTACACGTGCAATGATACGAGAGATTAAAAGACGAAATCCTGCTGAGCCAAACATGCCGAACGACGATCTGAGCGCCAGCGTGAGCAATATGTATAATCAACAAAAGGCATTTTTCGAAACGTTCAATCAAATCATTAATGAAAATAGTGATGTTAAACGCCCTAAAAAATATATTCCACCGTTCGATGGCAAATATACACAGTGGCCATCCTTTAAAGACTTGTTTGAAGCTAAACTTCACTACATTTTACAAGATCCAGTCGAGCAGCCTTCATACACTAAGGAGACTAACAACAATGTATCCAGTATATGCGCAACTAAGTCAGAAGAGTCTCAGCCAGATAGTTCCACTTCAATCTCGTTCACAACGAAAAGCCCATCGCATGTCAATAAGCAGTCAATACTACCAACAGTTGTAATAACAACCACCGATTCGAAAGGCAAAATTTACCAGATACGTGCAATATTAGATTCAGGATCAGAATCCACCTTCATCACCGAACATCTTACCAAGAAATTAGGGCTGAAGCGTAAACATGCCTGTGTCACTGTAAACGGTTGGTCTGCAATCGCAGCTGGTCGAACAACTGGTATGGTCAATTTAAAATTATCGTCAACATTCGATTGCTCCAAGTTTGTCTTCGTTGATGCATTGATACTCAATAAACTAACAACTAGCTTACCATCACAATCAGTTATTTTGTGTGAACATTTATCAAGTAAAATATCTGACTATCGCCTTGCTGATCCTACATTCAATGAATCGAAATCTATAGAGATGATCCTCGGAATCGATGTTTTTTATGAAATCGTCAAGGAGAGAAGAATATCCATTCAACACAATCTTCATGTAATAGACAGCCTATTCGGTTGCATTATCGGAGGGTTTTTTGACGACAGTATTAAATCAGTTACTGGGTGCTACACAAGTGAAGAAAGTCCTGACCAACCATGTTTATCCGATGAAGATGCATTTACGTTCAACGTTGCAGAAATGTCGTTCAGCAAGTTCACTAAACAAAGTTTATCATCCGATTGCAGTAAATTATTACGCCCGTTCATCAACTTCAAAAATTTGCTGCAATATCTCCGGTTGACAAAGATAGAATGGGATGATCCAATTCCAGAAGTCGTAAATCGGACTTGGTGTTCAATCCGCAACGAGTTGTCCAGTCTAACTGCTGTGTGTATTCCACGATATCTTCTAACGCAACCACCAACCAATATCATTCAGTACCATGGTTCCAGTGAAGCTTCGGAAAGGGCGTATTCAGCAGAAGTATACATAAGAGCTTCGAACACTGATGGAGAATGTTTCGTTCTCATAATCGCTTCGAAAACAAATGTTGCTCCTCTAAAGCAATTATACGTTCCACATTTGGAACTCTGCGGTGCTGTACTACTAACTAAATTATTTTATAAATTTTCAGATATTTCTCAAGTTCCAATTGGTTTATTGTACGCAGGGACTGATTCGAGCATTATACTATCATGGCTTTCAAATGTCCCAAGGAAATGGAATTGTTTCGCAGCAAATCGTACGAGCTTCATCATCGAGAAATTACCGAACTATAACTGGCATAATGTACTTAGCAGTTTCAATCCAGCTGATTGCACAAGTCGGGGAATTCTACCTAGTGAGCGCCTAAAACATTCAATTTGTTGGAATGGTCCAGAGTTTATGAAGATGTCACAACATGATAGCTTCCGTGACGACATACAACAGTTGCAGAAACACGCATCGATCAAAGGAGATAGCAGACGGAGAGCCCACTCATTTCATCCATTTATAGACGAAAATGGCACATTACGAGTGGGTGGTCGCCATCAAAATTCGAACATCCCGTTTTCTAAGGAACACCTTGCTGTATTACCTAGGCGCCATCAATTAAAAGGGAAAATCATGAAACACTTACACTACAAGCACGTCTTGCATCTAAATCAATCAACGTTGCTCTTCACATCACGAATCTATGCAAGCTGACAATGGACTTGTTAAGCGAATCATCGCTTAACCGGGGGAGTATGTTGCTACGCAACTTGCGCAACATTTTTTACGGCATAAAACATAAAACCTGAAATTTACAAAACACAAAACAACACATAATTCCAAAGTAAAACACTAAATTTAAAACATTATTTATATACAAAAACTTTATTAATTTATTATTTACATTAATTTATACACAAATTCTTACTATTATTATTGTTGTTAAATGTATATGTAGTTACACAAAAACTTGCTGTTATCCAGTATTTGTTTCCAGTTTGTATGTTCCTAGAATAGAAATTATAATATTAGAATTTATCAATTATTTATATGCAAATACTTATCTGTTATAAATCACAGGCAGGATAATTATCTATAAAAAACATAATTATTATAACTTTAGAATTTAAACAGAATCTAACTTGAATAAATAAAAATTACTTACCTTATTTACATATGGGACTGTCGAGACGATGACACTTCCATCATTTTGTTTGACACTTACGTACACTCATACCAAAATATACCCATTGAACCTATTAAACTCCGAATGTAGGTAAAGTAGATTGTACACTGCATGTAGATAGTACATACGTCAAATCAATTTTATTCCGAATTGTATTCGGTATATTATAATAAGTAAATAATATATATTTTAAGATAATTGTTTATAGGGTGAGTGAGGTAATTCCGAAACTCCGAAACTTATGTCAACTTAAAAAACCAATTTTGTAAAATCATTCTCTTACCTTTTCAACTTTGGAAGCAGCAACACCTACATATTAAAATAAATTTGTACATATATTTTTACGTTTATATATTGCATTTTTATTTTATTGAAATCTATAATATTTCAAGGTGAATAAGCTTGGGCACAATTATACTCCGTACAATATAAGTTTTTATTTGCGGACGTTCTACATTCCCCAACTATTCACTTTGAACACATACAGATGCCTTAAGGGCTAGTTATATAGACGAACCGAAACGAACTGATAGATTGACTCCATTAAATTTCTTTTCGGTTTGTTTTCGGTCGAAGTTCACAATGATTGATTGTATTTGTTGTAATTTTCATAAATTGTGAATATTTTTTGCGAATTTGTTTACTGGGGCTTGACAAATTAAAATGGCGATAATGAAATTGATTCGGAGATGTAACATAACCAATTACGTTCTCAATAAAAATAAAGAATTTACAAAATAAAAAAATAATTTATACGTTTTGTTTATTTAATTCAACAATGTTAATGTGTTATGTTAATCATTGTGTTGAAATAGGTTGGCTTGCCAATGAACAGCTCCAACACCGTTGACATATTCTTTCAATTCGTCTCGTAAGTCGTAATTTATATGCCATATTTACTGATCGGTTTTGAGCCAAACGACGAATTAAAGTTAGAAGCTGTATCTCTTCTCTTCATTGTCCATTTGAAACATCTCCGTTCGCCGATACAGTGTCAGCAAAATTTATTGGGCATTACTGCGCTAATGATTACACAATGTGAGTAACATTTTTAGGCCTTACGTTTAGTATTGTCAACAGAATTCTCCATCTAGCTACTAAAACTCCAAAGGCATTTTCAATGGTACGTTAAGTTTGTCATTCGCGTGAAAGCTACCAGCATCTGGTCTTACTAAATTTTAGTATCACCTAAAATTGAATTAAAATAAATTATAATATGTGGTGACCTACCTATAATATAATGTGGACCTTGATTATAATTTTTTTTTGTCCTATACTATAATTTTTTTTTGTAATTATAGTACTCAGACCGCGAGTTAGTTGGAAGTCGTACGGCAATATGCTTGCCATCAATAACTCCAATGCAATTAGGTAAATTCCATTTTGAGTTGAATTCTTCGGCAATTCTCTTCCACTTCTGTGTTGATACAGAAAAGAGATACGTTGGATTTAATGCACCGTAAATAGCGATGTATGTATCAAGTGCAATTTGCCTAACCATGGTATTCTCCAGGTGGTAGCACCGCGCCACAGACTGCACAGAATCTTCTTGTGAAAAATAATTAAAACGAAAATTGTTATATTGATTTGAATTCAGTGTTACAAAAATAAGAAATTTTTTATATTAATACTCTAAGGTTACGGCCAGCTTCATTTCTGGAATAATTGCCTTTTCTGATGTTCCCTTCAGCGTATCTTTCACTAAAGATAATAATTTATCGAATGTTTCGGCACGAACTAACTTTAAAAAAACCAAGTTTATCCCATTTTTTATTATAAAGCGAACCCCCCAACAACGCACACGACTTTATTTTTTTTTTCAATATTTCTAATTAAAGCAAGCATCCACTAAAAAATAAAATTGAAAATCCATTTTATTTCCTTGTATTTATCACAATATACACAATGCACGTAGCGGAAACATTTGAAACTGAACGAGCTATGTCAATTTGAAAATACGCGTGATTTTTGTTATTACGAAATGTCATTGAAGGATAGCTAATTTAATTTTTATTTTTTCCGCTAGCTGGGTTTATTCCAATTTTATCATCATCTGGATTAATCTTTAAAAGTCATAGCATTAGCATACAACCTAAAGCATTTGACAGGTTCTGCACCAAGGCATCCTCGTACACAGACGTAACTTCTTTGTAGTACTAGGTGTCGATGAATTCCTCTTCGTATAATCAAATTATAAAAAATTAAACAAAATTATTAAGGAATTCAGAAAATAGAAACATTTTGAAAGAAAATTTTTTCATCTGGCGCTGTTCTTTAGCAGTTAATTATTACAATTCGTATTAAAATTGAGGTACATCCTTGGTGAGAGCAAACAAGGTACTTAATACCCTTTTATGGGCTTAATAATCGAAATCAGCACGCTAAACATTCGAGGCTAAATTCGGCTATGAATGGAGTTTCCTACGTCTAAACAAATACTAAGTCCACCTTCATTCTCAACTTTAAATTCCGGGTTTTGTGCAACACTGTCAGGATACAAATATGGTGACCACAACACGTATGTGAAGTTATTCCAGAATTTTATCCCAGCAAATCATTTTTTTTAATCAGGCAACACTAACATATACACAACTAATTTGCTCTTGTGTGAAGTTATCCCAGCCTAGGTTTTGATTCATGTCATTCAAATATACTATATTTGTGAAGCCTAGCACAGTAGATTCTGACTGTACTCAGATGCACTCAGATTCTGAGAAACTTCATATTGAAATGGTTCAGACATCGTTTGATAGGTCAGTTCCTAAAGAATTATTTCTATATGATTGTGATTTGGTACCAGCTCTCTCTGGGATGTCTAGTTAATGGCCAAGACGGGATTGACCCAAAAATCAGATGGAGAGCCTTTGAGAGTTTTGTTTTGAAAAAAAAAAATCGCACTGTGTAAGTTATTAAACGTTACTGGTGTGATCTACTTTTTTTTTTTTTTTTTTTTATGTTTTAATCTATGCAATCTGTTCTGGGGCCGAAGCACTCCCAACTCTTTCGCAGTTTACTTTTACCGTCCTACTTTACGCATTGCTTGCCAAATCGAGGACGTACGGTTATAGGTCGATTTACGTAGAACCATCTGCACATTGCATTACTCCATGCCAGCCTATAGAGTGACATGGAAGATGGGTCGGCCCATGAGTTGTGCACTCCGACAGGGGGTCATAGTTGTGTTCATTACCATCATCGATCGTAATCAAATGATGAAAAATCCCTTTTGCATCCTGCCCCTATCGGGATTCGAACCCGGTACCTCCCGATCCAAACGCCAAAGCTTTAACCACTGAGCCATTTGGTCGGTGTGATCTACTTTCTCGAAAATGAATTTGTTTAAATAAAACATTTAAGCTATACATTTATTTAACTATCTGAGATCTATCTTCACGACAGACGAAACAAGAATCATCCTATTTTAAAAAATGTGATATCCATATAGATAATTTGACAAAACTTATATGTCTTGTTTTATGTGTTTATGAATTTCACCATTCTCCCCCCCCCCCCCCCCCCCCCCCCCCCCCCGTTGAAGTAATATACATAACTTCAATGTAAAATGAGAATTAAATAATGAAATTCATAATCTTAAACTATTCTTAAAATTATATTGAATTTCTTAAAGATAACAAATTAGTAATTTATTCTAAGGGTAGTTTACAAAATTTACTAATTGTACGTTTTATTATTCCATTTTTTGTTTTAATATTAAATACGCGGTTAATCCCATCTCAACTCTTGATATATCATTATTTTATTAGATGAAACTCGCTTCATGTGTGACTTTAACATTTTTATAGACGACTCCCATAATCCTCCGAAGTTTGGTGATCTTGGTGGAATGAATTTCCATTGAATCTCTGCGAAATTGCAAAAATTCATTAATTCATTCGTATGTTCTTGTTTGCAAATTAAGTGGTACAGCTGCTTTAATTCGCGGTTGGCGCCAACGAAATTTGTGCCATTATCCGACCAAATAGTGGTTGGAGCGCCGCGACGAAATATAAATCGTTTTAAACAGGCAATAAATGCCTCGGTAGTCATATCTGATACAATTTCAAGATGTATGCCTTTAGTCACAAAGCAAATGAATATGCAAACATACACCTTATGGCTTGCACCGCCTCGTTGATTTTTATTTTTTGTGAAAAAAGGCCCACAAAAATCTATTCCAGTGGTCGTAAATGGCCTGTTAGGTGTTAATCTACATTCTGGCAAGTTCCCCATAATTTGATTGATGGTATTTGGTTTTGATTTGAAACATTTGATACAATAACGAGTTAACCTTTTTGCCAAGATTTTGCCGCGTAGAGGCCAGTAGCGTTGCCGTATCATCGAGAGTAATTGCTGAGGCCCACAATGTAAATATTTTACATGTTCGTCTCTAAAAATTAACAATGTGAAATTGCTTTCGTATGGCAGAATGAGTGGATGCCTGCTTTCATAAGTCACAAACATCGCCTTTTTTAGTCTGCCGCCAACTCGAAGCATATTTTGATCATCGATGAACGGATTCATATCTTTAATTTTACTTTTGCGTGATAGTGGTTTCCCGGATATTAATGATTGAATTTCGTCTTCAAAAAATTGTTTTTGCACTTCTCTTATTAAATAGTTCAAGCTGCCTTTAATTTCTTCAGCTGTGAAGAATCCTTTAATTTTATGTTTCAATTTATTAACATTATTTGTGAATCGTAGCAAGTAACATATCACGCGAACAAGTTTGAGAAGTGAGCCATTTTTATCAATTAACTCAGTGATATCTTCGTTTACTGTTAAAGTTAACGTTACTTTTTCTTTTTAAATTTCGGATGTGACTTCTTGGGATTCATTCTTCGATATTGCTTTTGGCCAGTATTCTTGATGTTGTTGAAGGAACAGTGGTCCATTCCACCAAGTTTGTGATTCTACTAAATTTTCGATACTGGTGCCTCTTGAAATGAGATCCGCTATATTGTTTTGGCTATTTACATGCTGACAAGTGCAGTTGGTGGTCAAATTCTGTATCTCAGATACCCTATTTGCTACATATGTTTTTAAGCGCATCTAATGCATTTTTATCAAACTAAGAACAATGGTCGAGTCAACCCAAAGAAAAATGCTTTTAAAATCGATCTGAAATTCTCGAACTACTTTGGTAGCTAATCTAGCCAATAAAAGTGCTGCATTTAATTCAAGCTTAGGTATTGTAATCGTTTTTAAAGGTGCGACACGCGATTTACTAGCTACCAATTTTACAGTATAGCCTTCAGTCGGATTCGTACTGCGAACATATAAGCAAGCACCGAAAGCCCTTTCAGAAGAATCTGCGAAGCCATGTAATTCAACTATTTGTTCGGCAAAAGGAGAGAGATACCTATTCAAGCGACAATTTTCGATTAAATAAATAGAATTTCTAAAACGCAACCATTCATTTTCATAATAATTTGGAACTTCCTCATCCCAACTAACATTCATTTGCGAGAGACTTTGCAAGAGTATTTTGCCTTTTATCAATACCGGAGAGAGGAAACCTAATGGATCGAAAATTTGAGCTAAATCTGCTAATATTGTTCTTTTTGAAACTTTGCTATGAACGGATAATTTTGGAACTATTATGTGTAAACTATCAGAAGTAGGATTCCAAGCTATTCCTAGTGTTTTTATAATTTTATTATTTGACTGTTCAATGTCCGAAATTGGAATGGTTTCTAAAATTTTGTTGGAATTGGAAGACCATTTACGAAGATGCATTTCTGAATCTCTTAACATACTTATTAAATTAATTTGAGTACAAATTAACTCATCCAAATTGTCACAACCAGTTAAGCAGTCATCTACATAAAAATCTTCCTTCACTGCTTTGGAAGCTATGGGATATTTAATTGAATTACTGTTAGAAATTTCTTTGAGAACTCTAGTAGCTAAAAATGGCGCAGAAGTAGTACCATAAGTGACTGTCTGGAGTTCGAAAGTTTGAATGGCGAAACCATTTATCAATGTCCGCCATAAATACATATTTATGGCGGCGAAAGCGTAAAATTATTTCAAATAATTCGGATTGAACGTTTGGTCCTGTCAATAAAATATCATTTAGCGATATATTATTGTCTGTTTTACTAGATGCATCTAACACAACTCTTAATTTAGTTGTGCTACTAGTAGGTTTAATAATTGGATGATGCGGTAAAACATATTCTAGATTACTGCTAATAGATGATAATTTCATGTGACCTAACCTTAAATATTCTTCCAAGAACTTTTCATACTCTACTTTTAACTCAGAATCCCGATTCAATCTTTTCTCTAGGTAAGTAAATCGCTTCTTTGCCATAGTCAAAGAATCACCAAGACAAATTGGATCGACTTTTAATGGCAAACTCGCAACATAATGACCTTCATCATTTCTATATGTAGTTGAGTTGAAGATTTTTTCGCACAATTTTTCTTCGGAAGTTTCAACATAAGAAGTTTCACAAGCTTCACTTTGGAATAACTGCTCCAATTGCTTGTTTAGTTTTATGTCTGAATTTTCGTTATGTAAATGTAAGTTTACTGGTTCTACTTCGAATTTCCCGCGTACTATCCAACCTAATTTCGACTTTACTAGAGCAGGTACGAACGGATTAATTTGGATTTTTTCTTCGAACAATATGTCGAAGAAAATTCCAGCACGTAGTAACGCATCAATCTTATTTGGAATATTAAAGTAAGGATCAGCTAAGATTATAGTTTTTGGTAAATTCCATTTAGAAATGTCCAATTCTAATTGAGGCAATAAGTTGGTTATATTTGGGACGATTGAGAATTCTAAACTGGCTTTAAAATTAGAGCACTGTGATCGAATAATTGTGGAACACTTCCCGAAAACATTAGTTTTTTGGCTATTTAATCCAGAAACTACTAAATTACTGGTTTGTGATTCGAAAGGAAGTTTATTTGAAAGTTCTAAAGTAATGAAGTTTGATTGTGAAGCGGAATCTAAAAGAGCACGGCACGAAATAAAGTTACCATCGTAATTTTGGATTAAAATTATTGCTGTTGATAACAGCACTTGACTATTAGAAATATTATTTGAATGATGTAGTGTTAAACTATTTTCTGAGTTCGTGTTAGTTTGAAGAGGTCTCGTTTCCGATTGTTCAACTTTTGGCGATTCTTTTATGGATTCTATATGGTTTCTGTGCAAGAGTGTGTGGTGCTTTTGAGAACAGTGCCTACAAGTAGATCTTGTGCATTGAGAAACAATATGGTTTGGCCTTAGACAGTTAATACATAATCGTAATTGCTTTACTTTTTGGAAACGGTCTGGTACTGAGAGTTTAATAAAATCTTGACACATTGCTAAATAATGATCACTCTTACAATTGGGACAACGAACGAATTGGTGTTTTTCAACTGGCGAAGTTGATACTACTAGTTCAGCTTTTGTATTGCGATTAGAAACGGGAATTTCTATTTTTCTATGTGTTATTCCTATTGCTTCTAGTACCCGTATCTTTTTTTGTAAGAAGGTTTTGAGTTTTATCCAATTGGGAAACTCATCTATCCCTAACTCATTTTCAAACTCTTTTCTGGAATTTAAATCTAAACGCCCTAAGACTATTCTGATTATTAGAGCTTCGGATAACCTGTCCAATTTAAACTCACAGGTTTGCAATGAATCAATATTCACAGTCGAAATATCTAAAATGTTTTTTATTTCTGATAAATTGTTATTTGAAACTTTCGGTAAATTTAAAATGGCATCTAGGTGACACTCGACTATTGTTCTTTCGTTGTCCTATCTGCTTAGTAAAATTCGCCACGCGTTTTCATAACCATCAGCAGAAATAGGAATATGAGCCACCAAAGATTTAGCTTTACCCTTCAATTTACCTAATAAATACGAAAATTTAGCGATATCACTCACCTGATTATTATTATGCACTGCTGCTTTGAATGTGTCCCGAAAACTGTGCCATTTATTGAATTCACCATTGAATTCTAGTAATTGTAATTCGGGCATTTTGATTTGATCGATTTTTTGATTATTGGGACGTTTGTCCATTTCAACATTCAATATTGTTTTTACACGGTTCACTAACATTTCAAACTTAGCACTTTCTTCATCACATTTTTCAAATAACTCGTCTGTACACTTATCACTGTCAATAATTTCATTTACATAATGTTTATAATCTGTTTCATATTCACAAATATTTTTTAATTGATCTTTAAGGGTACTTTCTGTGGTTGTAGTAATGTCTTGTTGTTGAATCGACTCACATAAACGAACATATTTTTATACACTAAGTCTCTTCTACGAATTAATCGCTCCATCTTGAATAAATTTATTATTGAAATTTATGATCACTACTATTGTTTTAATTTGTATGGACTGTATATGTTTACTATTTCAATACGAGATGCACTTTTGATTGAATTTACGATAACGAAACTGATACCGGATTATCCGGGTTGATGGACCAAAAAATGGTGTGATCTAATTTCTCGAAAATGAATTTGTTTAAATAAAACACAACACGATAAAGATTTAAGCTATACATTTATTTAACTATCTGAGAACTATCTTCACGACAGACGAAACAAGAATCATCCTATTTTAAAAAATGTGATATTTATATAGATAATTTGACAAAACAAAAAGAAACTACAACAATAAAATAAGATAAAATAAAGGTAAAACCTAATTAGGATCCTAAAGAAAATTGTTCCACTTTATGATACCAATAAAACAAGATCATCAATTATCCTCTTTTTTAAATTAGGGTTGAGGGAATTCCAAAATACCATATGTCTTGTTTTGTGTGTTTATGAATTTCACCAGTTACAATTGCAATTTCATTGATGAAACTCCCTAGGAATTATTCCTATATAGGGGCATTGTGGTGTAATCTCTGTGATGTTTTGTTATTGTGAGAATACCATTTCTACTTGGCTGAGCCATCTAAATCTGTTGAGTACTATGCTTTAATTTTCACCCATGACTGGTCGAGTTGTGTCCGTTTCTGCTATGTAGCATTGTTCGTTTCCACGTTACAGCTAGTCGTCCAACTTCCCTTTTCTCTTATGGGTTCAACTCTAAGCATCTGTTAGTTACATCATTCGGTAACGTGAGCGTGTGACCAATTCAACTCCAATTGAGGTTTCTTCATTCCACATCCGCCTATGCAGCTCAATATTTCATATTTTGGTGGACCAGAATCATCTCAAAATTCTTCTAAGACATTTATTTAGAAACATCTGTAGCTAATTGTTGATCTTATGCTTCCAGGTTTCAAAACCATACTTAGTAACACTGTTTCCACACACAATTTGAACATACTTAACATGGTATTATGGGACAGGATAGATGAGTTCAATACTTTGTGTAACATGTTGAATGTTGTTCTGGTTTTCTTGATTTCCTTTTCTCTTCATCTATTCCCTACGTTTTAGCTAGTGAAAACCAAGGCATACATATACTTGGTTTACATGAATCGGTGTTATTATTGGTGCGCCATGGTTGCCGCACTGGATGATGTTTGGGGACGAGCTTATGACTTTCTCATGACACCTATCTAATATTATTAATAGAAGCGGCGAGACTACGCCGTCTTATAGAATATGATTCACTTTGTTTTGCTTTTGTGTTGTACTCAATTATCTGCATCCCTGAACATATCTTGTATAATTTTGATCAATTTCTTTTGGCTGCCCATTTCACAAAGTGTCTTAAATATTGCGCTCTTGTGAAGTCCTCGTAGAGTAGGATATAGTGTTGAATTCCATCCGTTACTTTTTGATCGGTGAAATTTTGTCCTAGTATAAAGCAGACTTGTCCTTTCTTAATTTCGAGTTGATTGTCGAATTTCTATCTACGATGATCATTGTTAATAATTTTATGCTTCAGACCCCGCCTATTTTTGCATTTCCTCAGGTCATCTTTCTTTGGAATCGTTGTAGTTAAACCTTTGAATATCTCAGGTGATAACTCATTTCCGTTCCAGAGGCTTTGTCATTCTTCATTTTAGTAATGAAACTTTAGTTAGCACTATCCGGCTCCGTTGGTTAATGGGTGTTGATGGTTTCATTATAAGCGTCAGTTGATGTTTATTCGAAAATTTGCATATATTGTTGGTGATGTTCTCTCCGAAATATTCCTTTCATTCCTTCAATTGTGCTTAAGATTCGAAAAATGTATCTCTTATTGGAGGTGTATTGGTGAATTATGTATTGCGTACATTTCCGGGTTGCTACAGCCTCTGCTACTGCCTCGAGATGGTTCAGTATATTGCCTATGACCACTCCTGGCCATTTTCTTGATTTCTCACAATTTCCTTCCACGTTGTCACTAATTCAGACTTTGCATCTGTATAATGGGGGCCCGAGTGTGTTAGTATAGTTCTTTCGATAAAGGCTTCCTCGAAGCAGACGATATATTCATTTTATCGGGGTTTGGAGGCTAAGCTAGAGCGCTTTTATCCGCTTATTCGAATATAGGTTAGAAATTTGTCTATCAATATTGTGAAACGGGGCACGAGGATTTGCACCTTGTTTTTAAAATTTAAAACTTCTTAATTTTCGTTGTTTTTCTCAATTGTAAATTTTGGTATTTTCTCCAATAGGATTTTTACCCCATTGACATTCTCAAATAAACTACGAACCCGATTTATTGAAAAAATAATCAAATAACAGAAATTCTAGAGATGTTCACAGGCTCACGTTTATACTTTTGTATAGTTCAAAGTTTCGATAAATCTGACCATATAGGCGAGATCCCGTGAACATCTCTAAGATCGGAGATATAAAAGTAGAAACATTGTCTAAAATAACCTTCAATAGAATTGAAAAAAGTTTAGTATATCGTTTTACGTTTTTATCGTTTTACGATTTCAAATCATTAAAAAATTATTTGATCTTTACAGCGACACTATTAGGGACTTAGAGAATTCTCTAATATAAATGTTAAAGATTATTTAAAAATGTTTCAATTTCACCACAAAAAATGTAAATTTAACAGTGTAAATTTTTGGTATGTATTTCACAATCATCTTGTTCTGACATCAGGTGATTGATATACATGATTTATTATTTTGTGTGGAAGTCTACTGTCGCCTCTGAAGAACTGGTTAATGACGCAGAAGTTATATTGGAACTGATAACACCGATCTGACAACCTTACTATCACGGGCAAATACGCATTACACTTTGTGCGTAATAATAATGAAGAACGACTCATCGACTTCTGCGTTGCGGCATCGGGCTGAATATGGCTTTCGTTTTTATTGGAATCTTGCTACGATTATTCTGTCTATTAACTGATTTCCAATCGATTAGTGCTTTATTTTCTTTCTTTACTTTACCACTTTGTTCACTAAGGCCGGGAAGTTCGATTTTGTAATATTTCATTTCTTCCGTTCAATTGAGATGTATGTGAAGATAGCCCAAATTCCATCCCCGAAAAATGCGATGGCAACACTAATTATTGCTATCATGACATTTTTTTACTCACAGCCCAAAAACTCTCGACATTTTTACTCTTAGCCCCGAAAATTTACTGTCATGACAGCTAAAACTATCATGACACAAACATTTTTCTGGGCTGAGAGTAAAAATATTGTATTTTGGTGAAGGAGGAATATTTAAAGTAACTTTTGATTTTCGCTGTCGGTATATTTGGCGTAATTTTACGTTACGTATACATCGAGTAAATCAAGTTAGCAGTATAAATGTTGGAATTTTAAAATATTTTGGCTTCGTCAACCTTGCAGACACAGATCAAAGAGTTTTTATCGCTCTTATCGCTTCTTCTGATAGTGCCACAAATGTTAAAAAAGTCAACTATCAGTAAATACAAAATATTTTTTAATGTAATTTTAATTCGTTGTATACCTTAGAAGATGAGGCGGCTGTGAAAATTTGCATTGTAATGTCGTTTGCGACACGATATTTGTCGTAAATCCGCTATCGACTCTAGTGTATTTGTATACGATGCACAATCATAAAAATATAAAGTTTTAACATTTTCTTAAAATTAACAATTATAAATCAGTTTGAGAGGTTGGTAGAAAATTCAGAAAAACTCCTTCAACGATTTAATGTACGAAGTTCTAATCAAGCCAACAAAATGGGTAATTTGTGGACGAACAGCTGGTATAGTCCCAGCGAAAGACATTGAACATGAACAAATAACGCTTGAAATATTACCGCCTAGCGCTGGATTTCTGCAACTGCCCAGTATTCGACTATCGAAATATATTTCAACCGATAAATCAAAATCGGAAATTCATCCAAAGTTACAACCATTTCCAGTGGGTCAAGTTTTTAATTAGACCAAGAGTATGCAAATTCACGTACTGGCTAATAATAATTTAGAATAATTACGAATTTTATGCATTTATAAATAAACTCAATTATATATTTAACAGTTCACAGAATGTAATTTGACATGGCGCCATATTTTGACAGATTATAATTTATTACGATACACAATAGATACTTTAAAGGAGGAAATTCACAAATGAATGTTTTCGTTTTACTGGGGCAATACTAATAAGTCGTTTCGTTTTTCTTACACAATACAAAATAAAAAACTTCACGACACAAAGTTGTCGTGTCGTTTTTAAATCGTTACGACAACCACAATAAGGCTGATTAACAATATCATCAATATCCTCGGCCCCCGGTCTTTACACTGAAACACTATTTGTAGAGCGATACCATTTATGTGGTACTGTTGGACAACCACGGTTTAATTTTCCGGTGAAAAGAAATATTTCAATTTTATCGTTCAACGTATGACCACGTATGAAGGGTGATTCTTGTCTTATTTAACCTTGTTAATGTCAAGAGAATTTCTTCAAACTATTGTTGAATAAACTTAGGATCAGTATTGAATGAATCGTTCATCTAGAAGTTGATGTATTTTTGTCTTATTCACTAATACTAAGACGTACTTTTATATTTAGGAGAAATTTCATTCAAACTTGTACTACATTTTTTGGTTTTGTTTTTAGGCTAGCACTTCATTAAGTCGATGGAGCATCTTCTTCTAAATTATAAATGATAAAACTAAATGAGTTCGTCACATTAAAGTTACTTACCCTGATTTGTAGAGTTTTTATATAAATTTGGGTAGTTTTGTGGTTTTTATATTTTAATTTAGCCCATGATCGATTTTACAGGTTTTCTACCGTAGATCCACCATACTTGCCAAAACTTTGTATTTTTTGTTATAAATGGAAACCGAATATCTTACAACAGCTTTGGAAAATTTTGTCGAGATAGTATCTTCCATAATTATGAGCATTCATTTTACGTTCTAATGGATCGTTGATTTCAGAACAAAATTTGGAGTCGTTTATGAAAACTCAAACTATTTACGTCATGATGTGATCATGTTAAGGAGAGTTGCTTTTATTATCTTAAGAATGAGAATGTAATTTTTAAGCACAATGGTTCTAAAAATACTTGTTGGGTGAGGGGGTGGTATTCTCTAAATACTCCAGTTCATTTATCAAGCGGAAGACTTTATCAACTAATTCATAAACCTCAAAATTTTTCTATCTGGTAGTTGGATTAAGATGAAATTTTAAATAACTTAAATTTTCAAAGTTTTTAAGTTTCCAACCGGAACTGCGAGTATATAAGTTAATAGTGAATGAAGGCTGCAAATTTTTTGATTGTAATCTATTATCTGTAATCTGCGTTATGCGATATTGTCTTATATAATTTTTATCATAAACTTTCAGGGTATTTCCTAAGTACATATATATCGGACTATAATTACATAACGCATCATAAATACACAAAGTAGTTATTTAAAAAACACGTAATCATCGTGCTCGTGAACGAGTAGGTATATGAATAAAATCGCGAGACTTTCACCACGCTTCTGCGTTTATAATTTACTTAACGCCACAATATTAAAATGATTTGACGCTTTTTATGTTTTGCTTCGATAATTTGATGAAACTGGAAAATTTGCAAAAAAACGAATCCGGGTATTTTTTACAGCTCAAACATACAAATATTAAAGTGGAACCAATCATTATGGTTCTTGATTACTAAAAAACCCAATTATTTACTATATAAATTCTTATAGGTAAACAATATAGTAAATTCGTTAGAATGCGTAAAATGTAAGATATTGAAAGGTGATACTATTATTATTCTTGTATAGAGGAAGTTAAAAACTATCGGACACGCGACCAACTCTAAATCATTAATCAATTTAAATATTTTATATTGACATACTCGTATTTGTCAACTTTGCTGAAAGTTGCAACGACTAAGCATAAATCGATTATTGTTCTTTATTCATTGAATTCTAGGATTTTCGCGCCCACCTTATATAATTATCTTCCTACTTCTGCTATTATATTATTCCATCCAAACTAACTTAATGATTGATGATAATGATTATAAAAAAAATCGCCACAAGAATATACAAGATTCTATTGAACTTCAATTATATAATAACGTTGTTTTTGCTATGTCATTAAGTCACTAGAAATTATCGAGAAATGCAATTTGTTTGTTTAATGTTTGCAAATTAGCAATATCGATTATGCATCGAAAGTCATTTAAATAATTTTAGACAATGAGATCGAGTTACATTAAATTGACGTCCAGTAATTTACTTCGTCAATAGAAGCGTGAGCTATAAGTTAAATCACATCCTTAACAACATGACAACGAAAACGATTATCTAGAACAAATTTCGTACCTCTCTAATCAACCAAAATACTTAAAGAAATGCTTTACCTAACGGTTGGTTATCCAGACACTTTTTTCAAAATTCGTCTCTCTAATTTTGATTAAGGTGAGCTAAAAAATCGTTGAATAGTTCGTAGCAAATTTGTTAATTTTTCAAACATTTTCGTTTTATTTAAAATTTACACAGGCGTGCATTTATTCAAAATCGAGGACCATCAAAGGCCATCTATTGGTTTGTTTTTAAATCATAGATTATGGAAACACTTTTTTGAACGATTTGCTTGAAATTTTGACAGCTTGTCAGTCTGATATTCCGCGGCGTATGGGTCGTGAAAGAGCTCCAAGCAGAACCGCTGTAGTGAAACTGGTGAAGAAAGTTCGTGGTAAAGGCTTGCTATTGGATGACAGAAATAGTACCCAAACTCGGACAGTGCACATGCCGAGAATATTGGCGCTGTGGTCCATAGTGTAGCCATTAGCCTCATGTTCCTCAGTAGAACTATCAGTTCTCTGCGTGGGCCGGTCTATGGTATGAAGCCATACGTCGATTTTAGTTGAAAAATCATATTTTCAGACGAAGCGAATTTCATCTCCGGGGCTATGCAAACAAGCAGAATTGCCAGATAACAACGAATAAAATTTTCAATTTAACTGATATTAATTTATTGTTTCATATCATTCATATTTAATTTATTAAAACTTAACGTTAAAAGTGTTATGTTTGGGAAAGGTCTCATTTGAAGAAGTTTGGAAGAGATTTGTAAGCAGTATTATCTGTTTCATAAAGCCGCAAATTGCCGAAAGAAGTTTAAAAATTTTCTTTAAAAGCTTAAAATGGTTTGTAATGGTCATTAAAGAGGTTTGGAATTCAAGACTATGCCAGACATACACCGATCTGACTACGTCAATTTGATGGGCCGTGATCATAGGCAAATTTTAAATTTAGGTTTTGGGTGGGTGTGATGAGGTTGTAGGGGTGACATTTTGATTTTTCCCATTCTTCTGACAATAAAATCGTCTATCGTTAGAGATTTTGACAAATAGAAATTAATCTGACTATGCCGATTGGATAGCCCATGACCATAGGCAGATTCTGAGTATAGGTTAGAGGTGAGTCTGATGGGGTTGTAAGGATGAAATTTTGATTTTCTTCGTTTTTCATCTAAAAAATCGTTCGCTATAGAAAATCTGATTTTTTAGAAAATTGATAATTCATTTGTAACTTTTAAATCTGTATTGCCGAAATTTTTCGGTTGGATAATCAAATTAATCTTCTTTATCGACATAGCCAACCAAAAGCAATATGCATTATCGACATTTTAAAATATTTGGTGGCAATATTAATATCTGCATTACCACCTTCTTTCGGCTGGAAACTTTCGGCTAACTTTAACAGTATGTTTCGTTAAAGGTATTTGCTATGCGGATAATCCAGAAACAATTCCAGCTTTAAAACATAAAATTGCGACAGTTATTCACGAAAAAGTTCTTAAAAACTGGACTAACAGGATGGCTTACTGTAGCGTTTTTAAAAACAAACTTTTATAAAGCCCATTATACATCATACACCCCACCCCATACACGGCTTTTCATACACTGTTAACAATTGATCACTAGTAATTATACTCGGGCAATTGACCAGTAATAATTTAACACTAATAATTGAATACTAATAATTGAACACAAATAATTGAATATTAATATTTGAATGCTAATAATTGAACGGCAATTATTGAACACTAATAATTGAACACTAATAATTGAACACAAATAATTAAACGCTAATAATTGATCACTAATAATTGAATACTAATATTTGAACGCTAATAATTAATTGAATTGAACAATTATAATTATGCACTAATAATTGAACATTAATAATTGAACATTAATTTTTGAATGCTAATAATTGAACACTAAGAATTGAACGCGCACTCGCTTAACCTCTTGCGTTATCAATTAGTTAGAAGAAATGTGTGCCCACATTCACTTAAAGAAATTCCAAATGAACTGCAGCTGAACGGCTTGACCGATTTTAATGAAATTTTGTGTGAGTGTTTGAGTTGGTTCTTGGATGGTTAAGATTCACAATTGGACCCAGTAGGTGGCACAGCAATGGGGTTCTAAGAATTTTTTGTTTTGTTTTTTGACGATTTTTTTTTTGATTTTTCGCATAACCGTGTGTACAAATTTAAAATTTATTATTTCGTTCATTTATATTTTTTCTACTCCCTTTCAAAGTTGTTTTGAAAAAAAAATATCGTTTACTATTTTCCTCCTCTCTTTCAGAATCAGGAAGAATAAGGAAAACAAAAGTTAAAATATAAATTCTTTCTTTTGGAAATGTAAAAATCACAAAGTCAAGTTCGCTCGTAGACGTACGCTTTACGTCATTTTCAGTATAGAAAAATATTACCAATGAGATTGCACGTCAAAATAGTGCAAGAGGTTAAATTTTTAATTGACAATTTGTTAAGAACAAAGAATTTAAAAGTACAAAATGAGTGTAAGCAACTATTAAGTGTCACAAATTCGAAAGGGTAAAAGAGAAAGCATATAAATCAACGCGATTACAAAAACAAGAAACAATATAAGAACCCCACGCCAACAACCAAAATTGTTTTCTTAATTTTTTCAGATTTATAACTTAAATTAAAGATAAAATTAACACAAATCACTAGCTTCTTAACATAATTTACATTTTATTTTATATAAACACTTGGTAAACTTACTGATGGTAAGATATTTCTTTCTGTATTTTCTAAGGCGTATTTTGGCATTTTTTCACAATACACTTCATTTTACATAAAAGTCTGTAATTTTTATTATCAATGTAAAACTACATAAACCACTAACTATTTCATAATGTTTTTATTATTTTAATGTATTTTAATTAATAATCTTAAAAATTTATAGTTTATAATTTTACTGCGCAAAATTAAAACGTCACCTTATACAAATCAACGACTGGTTTGGCAGGCTCTTATTTTGAGATATGAGTAAGCCATATGCATTTTATCTATAACCATCCTGCACTTGTGACAGATGAAATAGCAAATTTTATATAAGTAAAATCTTGACACCCGTTCTACAGTTTTAAATTCTTTGGTTAAGAAGTTTTCACTGGGGTAAAATATTACGAATTTTCAATTATGATCATAAAACTCAGGCTTTGTTGATAGGCACATATTACGCGACCTAATTGTTATTCCAAAATGATACTTTGATTCTAAAAGACAGCAGATGTAAAGATACTTAAATTTGCTTAACAACGGCAAATGTGACGAATTTATTAGTCTAGAGCTAAGCCATTTCCTAATCGATCATCATGTAGAGTTCAGTTGGAATTCTGAACGAAACTATATAAAATCTTGACCGATCAGAAAGACAGATCCTGCAACTGGATGAGTGGTGCAGTGGTTAAAACATCGGCACTTGGACCGGGAGGTACTGGGTACGAATCCCACCAGAGGCTTGATGAAAATCGAATTTTCGTCATCGTGATGTAAATAAACACAGCTAAGACCCACTTTTTGAGTGCAAATTGCTGCACCGACCCACCGTCCATATCAGTGTACAAGTTGATATAGAGCTTGAAATGTGCAGGAGGTATACTGTAATTGTGTGAGTAGGTGGCATCATGCGTAAATTAAAAGGGGAGTATTAATCGACCTTCAAAAGACAATAAATCCACTGAATAATGCGAGAAAACGGCTTATAAGATCCTGAATAGAGCTAGGATTTTTATAATCCATCATGATGTAGTCCCTTAAGAGGGTCACAATTATTACGACAAGAGGCTACTCGCGATGTATAACTTACCTGCTAAAATCTAAAAAAATTACATATTTCGAACATCGATATTGCTGATGGCCTGGTTCAGATTGTCGGGAGGCGGTCCAACTGGACGATCCAACTATCAGTTTTAATGGTAAAAACAGCTGATTAGATAAGAAATCGAGGAAAGAAATCAACGTTTGCAATTTACGAATGAATATTTTTCATAGTTGGTTATTTTATTAGAAAGGGTATATACATTGCCATTAACTATGGAAGCACAATTTCATTAAAATGACTTCCACGGCTGGCTTTACAGTAAGTACTCCATTCTGTCAACCCAATTTTTCATAATATTTTCGATTGTATGGGCTCCTATCTCATCAATGGTAACTTCGATTGTTAGCGTAACACTTATCCTTAACGACACGCAGCTGCGTGGTGGCATTGACATCTCTGTTATGGCTGATTATTCGATCCCCGAAGACAGTGTGCGAAAGACCGATTGTTGCGTTTGCTGTGTAGCAAGTTGCGCAGTCCTGTTGAAACCAAATGTCATATGTGTCCTCCTATTGAATTCTGGGTAACAAACCTCGTTTATCATGGCTCAGTAATGCTCCCCATTGACTGTAATAGCGGCTCCTTGCTCATTTTCAAAAATTCACACCAAACAGTCACTCGTTGAAACATCGGGTTCTCCATGGTTACGAGTAGATTTTCTGAGTCCCAAACTTGAAAATTTTGCTTGTTGACATGACCGAAGTAAAAATGAGCTTCATCGGAAAATATGATTTTTCGGTAAAAATGCCCATTTTCTTCCAATGGTTCCACAGCCCAATTAGCGAACCGAAAACGTTGCGGATGATCATTTTGCTTCAGCTCATGCACTAATTGAATTTTGTTTATTTATTCAAAGAAATCTATTCTGTGATTAACATGTATGATTTCAGATTATTTAGTTTAAAATAAAATTTGAATTTTGACTTATAGCTGGAAAATGTGTAAGAATCACAACAATCAGTTTCGAACGGATGAGATTACTGATTTTGAAAAATCAGCCTTCTCATCAGGTCGATAGACAATATTCCAATGTAAATATGCAATGTCAGTCGCATCGGAAATATCCAAAAATAATATAATAATATATACGGAATAATCACAAACACCATTACAATCGAAAAACCAAAGTAAAATTAAACCAAGTGCGACCAGTGTGACCAAGCAAAACGTTTCTAATAAAAGCCGCGCCTAAGAGAAGTCGTCTATTTTCAAGCGTGCATATTTTGTAATCCGTGCATCTTGTTGAGTAAGAAGGTAACCGAGCTACATTTTCATGGAGTGGTAAGTTGTGATCCCAGTCACTTTTCTTTAACAATCAGAAAATTCTATTGAATGCTTTCAATTCTTTTAATGTGCACAATTCTTTTAATGATGTCGGTATGCAAAATTCTCATCACAGAACTGCGTGAAATGATCAATTCTTGAGCACGATGGCGAGTTGATGTTGATGGATGCTCAGACATATTCTGAGCAACGAACAGTATTTATTAACAATTAGAAAAGAAATATCCTTGTTCCATTAAAGATAACCAAATTTTAGAACTTCGGTCAGCATTTGTTTAAAAATTCCGATTCCATTTTATAAATTTTACCATAGTTAGGAACTTCAAAAAATAATCGTTTTAGAATTGAATTGCACTCTGAAAAGCTTATTTGATCATGATCGATTAAGGAATGACTTTTCGACTCAGACTTGCCATATCCGTTTTGTGATAAATTTGGTGTGATGTGTGTAACGAAATCCCGGTTTGTCAAAATCCCGTTTTTTTATAAATCCCGGTTTACAAAATTCTGGTTTTCCAAATCCAGTGTTTAAAATCCTGGTTTTCAAAATCCCGGTTTTGGATAAAAAAAATCCCGATTTTTAGGAAATTCCGGTTTGAATTTTTAAATTTTGACATGTGGGAAAATGGGACTCTAAAATGATTTTTTGAAAAAATTCAAAAATGAGTTTGCGATAAAGTTCTAGAAAACGGCTAATAGGGATGGAATTTGGCCTAAATGATAAAGTTTATGATAAAGTTCTGGAATAAGGCGGATAGGGATGAAACCTGGCCATTTCTTAGCCGATTATGTTTAAAATCGACATGTGGGATGTAAATTGGATTTTAAAATGTTTGATCAAGTTCTGGAAAATTGTCATTAGGGATGGAACTAGGCCATTTCTTAATAGATTCTGTTGAAATTCGTCACGTGCGATGGAAATGGGGTTGAAAATGTTGCAAGTACAAAATCTTGCAATTACAAAATCTTCCATAACAAAATGGTGCAATTATTTTTCTTTTTTGTAGGTGTCATTAATAGATTCTATATAATCTGATCCTACACGCATGCAGTGCGACATGCTTGCCGCCTCTGACTTTTTCTAAATCAAGACTTAGCTAGAAGAAACGAAAACTGGGATTTTGAAACCGGGATTTCGTAGTTCACCCGTTCGTTGTGTTGGTGCTCTTCTTTAATCAAGATAATTTTTATTGGATGGTTTCTTGGAACGAATATCGTATTAAATTCCCATTATACATTCAAGCGGTTGACTGTAGAATTTGTCAACCAACTTTTAGGATCCCTTCATGTCAAAAGAGAATAATGACATAATTGTATGTCTATATTTGCTGCATCGTTTTATTCTAAGTATCGCTCGTTTTGTAATTCAAATGCTGCCCTTGATCCTAATAGTTTTTGTGAACCATGTTCATTGATTATGAAAGTAACGTGGTTCAACGTAATTCTACTTTTGGAGGTATTAGTTTGATTTCTGTTGGTGCCACTGTTGTCTTTGAAATACACTACCGCCTCGTATGTTGCTGCGGAACGATCCAAACTTCGTACATCTAGCCGATTATTTTTAAATTAAAACTGATCCATTAGGGAATCTTTAGGTTCTCTAATATGGGGAGCTAATTCAGGAATAATGTTGACTCTTGGTGTATTATTGTATTGATTGGCATGAATATTTTTGCTCGTATCAAAGTTTTGAAAACTATCCTAAATCCTGTTGATCTTTTTTAACCAAATTAGGCCATTTCTTAACCAATTTTAGTCAAATTTAGTTTTAAAGCTGGGTTGGGATTGAAACACATAATTTTTTCACTCATTGCCAAATTTCATGTTCTACAAATTATTTATTAAAAAAAATTCTAGTTCCATTCAATGGCTGAATTCCAGAACTTCCTCAACAACTCCAGTAATTATTTTCCGTATTTGTTTAAATACTAGGAAATTATTATGTTACGGATTTTTTAAAAGAGAGATTTTGATTTCGGGATTTTGTACCAACTCTTCAAACAACTTTCCTCGGATCTTAGAATTTCAGATGGAATTGGGGTTGCTTTATTGTCCTCTTCACAATCCATGAACAGCTTTCCTGACAAATACTTACACAGGTGGCGCTACTGGGATACATACCCTGCTCAGGAGGCCGCCTTATATACAGCTTACCTTTTCTACAGCGTTTAAGTGACCCCCTGAATTTTATGAAGTACAGTTAATAACACTTTTACCCGCATGTGAGTCTTCATCAAGTCTAGCTGCGGATGGGGCGGCTTATTTTTCTCGTCGCTAATTTGTCAGCTTGTCACGGGAAGGCTTATATTCCGCAGGCAACATTTACTTTATAATATTACAATTTAAGTTTACGCTAACTGACTAAAACCACAATATTAAGAAATAACATAAACAATTTGTTACAAATCATAGCTAATTATCAGCAAAAATTACTAATTATGGTCTTTCTTAAGAAAATTTTATTTTATGTATTCCGTTTCCACCGGAAATGGGTAATTCCATGTTTAGACGACAAGGGGAAAAAGAAAAATAAATAAAGTGACGCGATAAATTTACAAAATATGCGAGATTTACTCAAAGTTTGTGGTAAATATACTTGTGGAACTCTTATCATTTTGTAATACATATACGAGCAACTAAATGTGTAGACATTTAGTTCTGTGTTACAAAATGATAAGAAATCTACAAGTACAGTATAATATAGCATTACAATGGTGATTGGTATACTCGTATAATGCTTGTTAAAGTTACACAGGTTCAAATAAAGTAGTATCACTGGCTGGCTATACATCAATTCTGATTTGAATTCGCACGTGCGCGGCGCAACCGTATAAATAAATAATTTATAACCGATAATTAAAATAAATGAAATTATTTTGTATATAGATAAAATAATTATGATACTCGAGTTGTTGTATAAACTTATAAAAATTTCCTGTATGTTGATACATAATTTTACTGGGTGTTCCAACGAAAACTATCTCTGGTAGTGCTGGTACATCGTTAAACTGTGAAAAGATATCGTCTACAATATAATCAAAATATTATGTTTCTGATTTGATGGGTAATTTTTGTTGGGACCCACGGTATACAAAATAATAATAATAATAACAAATAACACAAAAAAGTCTTAATTAATTAAAAAAAAAATTGTTATAAATTTTATATGTAAGCACATCGTATATCAACACATCAGTATTGTGTTGTTTATTCAAATTTGCGCCGGGCACACACACGATACATATACAGTGTTTTGCACACACCACAAAAAGAGCAAACCATAAATATGTTAATTAGTCTAAATTTTGTTGTTGTATATTTTTATAGTAGTTTTGTGTATAGTTTAAGAAAAATTATGTTATCACAAAATGAAGAGTTCTGCGAAAAGGTTTAAAACTCACCGCAATTAAGCAAATGTGACCTAAAATTGAGTTTTTTTTTCGTATTGATATTAATTTTGCAGACGAGTTTTGCTTAACTATTTGTCTATAACTAGGAGACAAAAATGCACATTTTATAACATTTATGACATTTATAACATTTGTCCGGTTTTCTGGGTTTGCATGTTTTGCAATATATTTGTAATATGTATAGCTGAAAAATGTTCTGCCCCCGCACTTTCTTTTTGACGATATAATTAATTCAAGGAAACATTAATTAAATTGACTAACCAAATATTGCGTACTTCGTGTTTCAAACTAGAAATTTTATTAGGATAGGTAATGCTCCATACCTCCTAATGAATGATAGGTATGTTACAGTTTCTGGTGTGTTTGACCTGTCACAACAATCATAAAAGTTCTTCATTTGTGTACATAGCTTCGTTCGTTTATGTGATTTAATTAAATTAGTTTCTTCTTTGTATAAATAAAAGATTTAATTTAATGCCTTTTTACTTTAAAATGATTAGTCATACAACAAAAAGATGAGGAACATCAATATCAATACAACCATACTTGTAATTCAAATTTTCGAACTCCTGTCCGCGGAGATTTTTGTAATGTAAATCTATTATATTAAGGCGACATAGCACCTTCAAATTTTCAAAAAATCGAAATTTTTTTATGATAGAATATGTTAGAATGAATGTTTAAAAATATGATTTTAATGATATAAACATGAAAATCTCAAAAAAAAATTATTTTATTTATTGCGAAGCGCGCCAAAGTAGGTTTTACGCGGTTATCTTGAAATGACGAACTTTAAATGCGGTTATCTCGAAATGACGTTTTTCAAGTTGGCGTGCAAGATTGAGAAAAAACTACTTTTCCAATCGTTCTAAAATTTTAACACGTTGATCTACATATATTTTTGCTCAGAATGAACTACGGAAGGAAAAATCGGCTTTCAATTTTTTGAGTTACAACTAATTTGGGGGGGGGGGACAAAAAAGCTGCATTTTCGAAAAAAATCCGCCATTTTTTTAGTTTTCAACCAAATTTTTTTCTTTTAGTTCATTCCAAGGGCGATTTAATGCTGAATAAAACCTCGTTTTTCTTTTTTTAATCAGACGTTTCTGAGAGTAGTTATGATGCTCGCCGCGAATTTTCAGTGTTTTTGGAAAACCCTTGTGGCAGATAACCTTGGGCTAAAAAAAATCTAAAAAAATTGTTTTTGTACTTTCAGTTAAATAAAATGTCAATAGAAAGTTTCATTAAAAGATATCTCTTTTTCTTCCATTAAAAAAAAATCTTTGAAAAACTTTTGTTTTTTCAATTTTGAAGGTGCTATGTCCCCTTAATACGCTTAATTTTTTCAAACTCAACCCTAAAATGACCCTTAAACATGATCCGATCCGTTTAAATTTTTCAGGGTAGGTCGACATAAATATAGCGGTGTGCCTTTGTTAGAAAAATCGGAGAAACTCCACCAGGAAGTACCTGATTCGGGTACCTCAAGTGTTTTCAGCAAAATTTTGTCACGACGCCAGAATGCCATGACAAAATATGTTTATATTGAATCTATGATCATGCGCATTACACCGTGACAATGACAAAATTTATTAAAATTGCCGAGGTTTTTGTCATAACAACACTGTGATGACAAAATGAGTAGAAAATCTGTAATTGAATCTCAATTAAGCAAAACAGAGAACATAAAAGGATTTTACATACATTTTGGTGTTAATAGTTTGTGAGTGTAAAAATATAATTTTATCACTATCTTTTTAATATTTAAAAATTAACCACTTATATGAATTTACTTTATTTTTGATAAAAGTGCGCATCAAATTTACATATTAAAAAATCTTCTTAATCATTTCTTAACCAAAAATTCAACAAAATGTATTCACGTGACTGATTATTCAGTCACAGGTCAGCTAGTTAATTTCTAATATATAAAAATCTCGTGTCACGATGTTTGTGACCGCAATCCTCCGAAATAGCTCGACCGATTTTTATGAAATTTTTTATGTAAATTTGGTAGGTTAGAGAATAGGTCGTAAAGTATATTTCATACCGCTAGGTGACTAGGGTGTCCTATCCAGAACAATTTTTTCTTCCTACCTCCACCCTCCATTTTTTAATCGCGATTTTAGTATTTTGTATGAACAATATCCAAAATAATTACCCCGTCATTTGTATTTCAAACAGAACGAAATTATTTATGTTGTTGAATGACAGATGTCGCTACATCCGCCTCATCGATCTTTCATCCACATACATACAATTCATCCCCATCGATATATACACGCAAGTGATTCACGAGAAGAGTTGCGTCATTTTGACATTTCATTCTGCATTTTTTATGTATTACAACGCAGTGCGTGCAAAATATTGTACGATTTATTTTAATTTATAATAAATATCTACGCGTTTCATGATTGTAGAAAGGTTTGTGAAATACTAAAAGAACAAATATAGTACATTATCGGTATACCGCTTTTCATCAGTAAGTACAACAATTTCGTCTATTTTTGTGTGTGTATTACTGTAAACAATGCTAGCAAGATGCAAACAAGCCCATTTGGGTCGTCGAACGAATAAAGCAACAAACATGCGAAATAGTAGAGTAGAAATAATAGACGAACAAATCCAACAAGATAACGAAAATGTGCGTGTGATCATGTCGCAATTGCGTGCATCTCAATCATAAGAGGTACGAGATGAACGAATTCAACTACGACAATTGGAACGGAGACAAGCGCGCCGGTTCGTATAGTGAACACACGCAGAGCAAATGACAAACAACGCCAACAAGTACATCGAGCATGTACACCCGCTTCGTTACATCGTCTCGCATTCGAGTACAAGCCAGATATTGAATATTCCGAATTTTCATGCGTACAAATTCAAACATGAGTCAGTCGAGATTTGTTGCGCATCAGGAAATGTGCAACTACTAGAAATTGAGGCACCACCAGAACCATGAGCCTGTTCCTGAAGTCCATTCGCACATTCAATTCATGCTTCTAAATGACTTCGTTCGGAGCAACAGAACTCTGTTGCTGTATTGTGAACTACTTCACAGTATTGTGAACTACAATACTGCGGCCAACCACAAAGTAGGCTGCCAATGCCAAACGAACCACATATATTTTACAAATCTACTTCAAGGGCGGAGAGGACATCAAACGTGTTGTGCACGTTGCGGCTACAATAACCTCAATTCGCCTAATGGCAAGCGTATCGTCGGCGAACTGGACGCCTTATTGAATGAGCACAATGAATTATTGAAATTCTTCAAATCACACATGCACGAATTGACAATCACGCTATATTGTCATCAATCCTGATAAAACACCAGCTGGAGAGCCCGTATGTTGATTCAATGCACCTGTTGTTGACGATGCTGACATCGATGAGAAATCGAGAAACAGAGAGAGAGAGAGAAAGAAAGAGAGAGAGAGAGAGAGAGAGAGAGAGAAAGAGAGAGAGAGAGAGCGAGAGAGCGAGAGAGAGAGAGAGAGAGAGTTTTATGATTCGACGTGGTCAGGACAATGTCATTCTGTGATGTCGTGAGCTTTGGCAACAATTCACTTGCGAGACGTTACCATTAGCGTCGCCGGCACCGCCGAAATTGGTAACTCTATCATTCGACCATCATCGTACGTAGGCAGTCCACGACATATGCAAGAATACATACAGCATGCTATGATTTTCATGCGCGAGGACGGACGACCGTGTTTATTTATCACGTTTACATGTAATCCAAAGTGGCAGGAGATTACATCTTTGCTATTGGCAGGCCAAAATGCATTACATCGTCATGACATTACAGAACGGTGTTCAAACAAAAATTGAAGTCTTTAATGAGCTTCATTATAAAATTTCACGAATTCGTGTGTCAATGTGTGTTATGATCAAATGTGTGTTATGTTAATGTTTTGTAAATGTTCAATAAAGTTTTCTGGTTAAAATTTAAAAATTGTGTGTCTGATTTAAGATTTACTGTGTTTTTTTGGTCTAAGTGAATGTGAATCATTTCTAGTGTTTCCCGTTTTCTTTTATGCGATTCCACTTCCAGAATTTTAAAACATTAACATAACACAGATTCGCCAATAACATACATTGATTTCACACCAAATATACAACATAAAACACCAAAAACATGCAAACACTTCACATTTAACACACTCACACTAATAACATTAACAACATAATTAATTTAACAGCACATTCATAACTATAGAAATAAAATATCTCTAATAAAACTGGATAATCGAAAAGGCAAAAATAATAATTTAAAGAATTCCATCGCCGGCATATCATTGCATAAACCAATAATAACATATGATGTTGACATTTAAGATTTGACAGATTTAAATATTTTTGTACCGTAATAGAATTTTTAAGTTCTTTAAGCCCTTTCGTAAACAAGTTCAGCTCATTATTTCGTATTTTCATCATGATATGTAACCATTTCAGTTCAAACGAAGCAATTTTAAAGGGTGACCATATTATTATTTTAGTATTTTTATTTAGATCCCACAAATACAAACCTATGTCATAAAATCGAAGAATAACAACAAAATACTTAATTTTTTTATCATTCATTGGTCTTACACTACCGTACTAAATAAATTAAAATAATATAATGTTTTTACGTTTTATATTTCTTATGTTATTTATTAACTATGTATCAATGTTTATTAATATTTTTAATATTTTAAATGTGCAACCGGAGTTTTTAACATAGTGACGAATCATGATTGTTTAAATTAAAATTTATTAAAACTATTGTAAGTAGAATTTTCCGCCAATCGTTAAAGTATCAGTAAAAGCGTCTTCAAAAATTAAAAATTAAAATTAATATTCAAATCAAAAAGCACATTCTCTCATTTCCTTTCTTTTGCTTTTTACTTTTCTTTTAATAATTTTGTTCTAAATAATTATATTTATATTGTCAATATTAATTTTATGTACATTTTCATTACAAATTCACTAGATTCTGATGATGCCAATGATGGCGAAATATTAAGTTAATAAAATAATAAAAAACAGAAGCTGAGCAAAGTGTTATATAATTTCATACATCACAAAAATTAAAACCAAATCAGCAATTTTACAACAAAAAATTTGAAAACAAAAATACATTATTCTCGGGGAATGGGTACAAAGGACCGAATTTCAAAGGACCGAATTTTTCGAAGGGCCGAATGTGTCGAAGGGCCGAATGGGTCAAACAGCCAAATGGGTCGAAGGGCCGATTTTTTTTATGTATTTTTTTTTTGTTTTTAGAATTACATATATATATATATATATATATATATATATATATATATATATATATATATACATATATATATATATATATATTTTTCTTTTTATTTAATTTAATTATTTTTTTTATTTATTGTACCATATACACACCTATTATCAGAAGGCTGACATAGGGCCGAATGTCTCAGGTGGCACATGACAAAGTTTTCCTTCACCAAAATGTATCGGATACGTGCAATTTCATGAATATCCAAAGATGAAAAATAGTAAAATACATAAATTCACAAGAAATTCATTTTACATATGTTTAATATTTTTTTAAATATTCCATAAAACAGGAAATTTAAAAAATTATATTTATTTCTATAAACAAAAAAATGCGGCCCTTCGACCCATTCGGCCCTTTGACATTCGGCCCTTCGACACATTCGGTCCTTTGAAATTCGGCCCTTTGTACCCATTCCCCGAGAATAATGTATTTTTTTTTGTTCTTATTGTGCATATCCATACTACGGTAACTTGAATCCGGTAGCTTCTTCGTTTGTTTCTCTTTACTTATAAAATAAATAAATTTTGTAGACAAAGGGGAAAGAAACGAAAAAGTTACCGGATACAAGTTATCTGAATTAGACACTTTATTGTGCTATTTTGGCGAAAGTCGTCTCGACCTTTAATCGAAATGGGATTAAAACTAATCGAGATCACTCAAGGATTTCTTTACATACGAGGGTATATCAAAAAGTCTTGCAATATCATATGAAAAAAACGAGTGAGTGAGACAACAATATATTTTTCAAAACCATTTTTTGTCACGATGAAACTTCTAGAAGAACATTTCGATGTAAATTTTACGGTTCGTTTGTTTTTGTCAATTTAGTAACATGTGTTTTGAATTTTTCTTAAAATGAATGAAATTGAATATCGCGCCGTTACTAAATTTTTCTATAAAGATGGACGAAATGCAATTTATATATTCAACTATATATCAAAAGTTTACGGCGAATCTGCACCATCATATGCCACAGTAACAAAGTGGGTAAAATTATTCAAAAGTGGTTGGGAGTCATTATAAGACGATAACCGCTCGGGTCGGCCAGCAGATGCTATAAGCCATGAAAACGTAATTTTGGCTGATTCTATTGTATTGGAGGACCGGCGTATTTCTGTTCCGCGGTTAGCGTGGAGACTTTCTCTTTCATACGGTACCACATATACTATATTACATGACCACCTTCACATGTCGAAAGTAAGTGCGCGATGGGTTCCCCGTTTGTTGAATGCTGAACAAAAAAAAATGCGTGTTTAAACTTCAAAGGCGATTTTAGATATGTACAAAGCAGATCCAGAAAATTTCTTGGGTAACATAATAACAGGCGATGAAACATGGCTTCATCACTGGGATCTGGAATCCAAACAAGAATCGATGCAATGGATTAAACGTAGTGAACCACCACCAAAGAAATTCAAAACTCAACCGTCTGCTGGTAAGGTTTTGGCAACAATTTTTTGGGATGCTGAAGGAATTTTGATAATCGATTATATGCCACCGAAAACCACAATCACAGGCATATATTACGCAGAGGTTTTGCGAAAATTGAAAAAAGCGATCCGGGAAAAACGGCCAAGGAAAGTTAGGAAAAAAATCTTGCTTCTTCACGACAATACACCAGTGCGCAAGGCTAATATTGCTCAAGCTGCATTAAAGGACTGCGGCTTCGTGGAAATTCCGCATCCACCGTACAGTCTAGACTTGGCACCCAGTGACTACTTCTCTTTCCCAATTTGAAAAAAACACTAAGGGGCCGGAAATTTTCCAGTGACTATGAAGTACAGTCTGTTGTAAATGAATATTTTATGGAGCAAAAGAAATCTTTTTTTTTAGAGGGTTTAGGTAAGTTAATTGATCGATGTGACAAATGTATAAACCTTAAAGGAGATTATGTCGAAAAATAAAAATATTGCTGTCTCTCTCACTCTTTTTTTTCATATGATATTGCAAGACTTTTTGATTTGCCCTCGTATACCCTTATTTATCCCGAACGTTCATTAACGAATTATTTATATGATTTAGTATCAAAATGTAAACTATTGTGGTTTCTAGATGGAATAACCAGATAATTACCAAATAGCCCGACAGTAACTTTATCAGACCGGCTAACGTAAAATAAAGAGAAAATAGAGAATATTGAGTTTTTAATATCATTTCCTAGATTGTCGATGTTGTCTACATTGTCAACGTCAGTGACGTAAAAAAAATTGGGTCTGCGTCGGACCAGACGGTGGAAGTGAAATTTATTTGGCCAGGATACATAAATGAAATATAACACATATTCCCCTGTTATTTAATATATTTCTCTTCAATATATTATAAGTGACTTCAGTATTATATTATACACCTATATATTATCATTATCAGTAATTGCTTCTATAATCATTCTTTCATCGTGGTCATTTTCTAGTTGGCCATTAGAAATCGTACTGTATTCCAGGAAAGACACAATCGGCTTAGGATAACTAAGGTAACTAATAAATAATCTAGATTCAAACTTTTCGAGATATCTACAAAATACAGCATCGATGGTCGATCTGAAAGGCTGAAAATTTATGAATGGCTCTGTTTTTTCATCGGAAAAATTGATATTGAAATCGCCACTCATTATTATTGGGATTTCATGAAAATTTTCATCGAGCATTGCGGAAAAAAATCTGGTATAAATTAATAAAGTTTGGTGTATAAACTTTATGATCTGGTTCACAGTTTTACCAGGAGAAATGTATAGCGCTACAACTACGAATTGTCGACCAGTTTGTAGAACGCATTTACTAATACAAATTTCTCCAATAGCAGACTGTGCTGTAACAAAAGATTCTGATGTCCTTGAAGGAACATCCATGTGAGAAGTGACTATATTATTATAGTCACTTTCATTGTGATAAATTGCTACTTCTCCCGCAGTAACATTCTCTCGTTTATACTTTGCTATACGCAAGGAAAATTCGGAATGTCGATGTTTTGCCCATTTCTCAAATGTGTTTCCGATAATATAACTATTGTACATTTTTTGAATACGCGGTGTCATTCAGAACGAGTGCATGTGCAATGAGAGTTTGACTATTTATTGAATAACAAGCCTGTTGCTATCCCACAACGAAAGTGTCTACTGAACAAAAAATATATAATCATCGATTTTTCTTGCGTGACGCGGTTTCTCGACCAACACCCCATCCTAATGTGTACAACGGGCGCAAAGAAGTTTCACTTTAAAAATTGCTAAGTTGTCGCCCATCCCTGGTAGTGTCTAACCACTACCGTCTAATAAATGTACTAAGTACATCAGTGTTTTAAGTTTTCCTGTGCTGAATTTGTACACAACGCCCTACGGTTCCGCATTATGTTCCGCAGTGAAATGTTTGTTTGTTCCTCTTGGATGTAGTTTTGTTTGATTTAAACAAGTAATGGTGCCGCTGCATTGTAATTGTTTCGGCGTCACTGCCTAACCACTATACGTTTCTTTCGGAGGAATTTGATAACCTTGTGTTGTGTCATAACAAGAACCTAAATTTTGTAATACGTTGCACATCATACCTTCTGAAGACTTATATTTTCAATTAAAACTTTATTATGTAAATAAAAACAATATTGCGTTGTTTAATTTATTTACGTATTCTTGATTACTTGAAATTTTTAACAATTTTATTTTACGTATTAATCACCTTAGCCGCTAACTTAATAAGAATAACTAATTACAAAAATCTATTTTTATCTACTACGTTGACGTCGGTAATTTTGTCGTATATTTTGCATTTTTCCTTGCAGGGGGTTTCAATTGTAGTACTCCACACGCAATTAGAAAGTAGATCCCGCATCTTGTTCGATGTTGTTGTTGTATCGCGTGTAGAGGATCGTAACTCCTCCTGCCGAAGGGAAGCTGAAAGTATATCATCGGAGGTTTAATGATTCCTGTTAAATTGCGAAATATCCCACCCATGTGAACACATTGAAGAGGGCGAAGCTATAATTTACATTGTCTACGAATATTCTATACATACTATACGCATTGTTTACGCCAACATGAATTGTCCACACTATTTTCTACACCAACATGACGACATTCCGAATTACGCGGAAACGTATAACAAAACTTGTACCACGAATATACACGCAGATCTCGAACCACCATTGATTTCTGTTTTTTATTATCAAAAATCATCATTCCTGCTTAAATTTCAGAAAACCTATAATATCAACATTTGAATCATCGTTTTTGTAAATGCTATACTTTTAAAGATTATTGTAAAAATTGAAAAAACTATTAAGCTGCCACTCCCGATTCACAAATTTTTACCAAATTTCGTAAGGATCTCCCAATTTATGCAAAAAGCCGATCAGTCAATCCGTCTGGGCGGTACAGACTCTGTATAATGTACCAGAAAAATTCGAACTACTATTTGTTTTTCTTCCCGTATTGTTAAGTAAGGTCATGAAATTTTATGAAAATCGTTTTCCGTATAGCCCAGCTCGCTATATAAACGTGTTCCAGGCATGACTGGGTCTCTTTAAGAAGTATTACCGGTACGTGACCCACACACGTAAAAATTGGGTTGATCGGTGGGCCAACCCCCTACTCCACAAAAAAAAAAAAATCGTGTTAAAAACTCTATAGAAAGGCCTCGGGATTAATTTATCAGATTCATCACAACAACGACCTTGAAAAATGTACATTGACAATGCTATTAAAATGGAAACATGCAACGCGTTGCTATGCCTTCAAAGACCTGGAGACCTGGAGATAAATGTAAAAATATTTTAGGAAAGGTTTAGGAGAACTTTCATACTCCTTCCTACACACAACCGTGCAATATTTCCTAACGAAATCCTATGTATGCTAGTGTTAGTGATATATAATCTTAAAAGCGAACATTTAGGCGAAAACATATTTTAGGGAAACACCTATTTTAAAAAATATGGAAATTAGCAGATACAAACGAATTAAAGTTAAACACAAAAACATCTTCAACTAAACTCTGCTGGAGATTTTGCCAAGTACTCATCAATTCCACTATGTTTCTCGGTTGGCCGTATGAAATATCAATTTCATTTTTTGAAACAACATCCACCATCAACTTTAGTTTTTACCATTTCAATTTTATTGAATCACCATCTTATACAAATGGGGAAGAGGAACTGTAAAGATTCGATTGTACTTTAGACAGAATTTACACTATTTCTCGAAATAAGAACTTACTACAGATTGGGGACTGTAAGAAGATATATAAAATGCCAATGTCCATGAAATTTTTCGAAATTTTCTCATAGTTGAATGGCCCCGAAACGCATGAGTTATGACGTACAGTATTTTTGCAATTCAACCGATTACTAATCGAGATTTTGCCCTGTTCTCATCGATCCCGTTATGTTTTCAAGAATTATATATCAAATGTCAATATCCGACGAGGAACTTCATATCATTATTGCGATAAAAGATGAACAATATTGTCTTGGACTGTAACTAGTTGGTTGGCAGATAATCTACTCAGTTCGTTGCGCAAGGCAATCGTGGAATGTGTTGTTCTCAATCCGTGATGAAAAATATTGTCTCCATTCTTTGAGATTAAATAAAGCCCTTCAATTGAAGTGACCCTGTGATTCTTCTCATATTTGTAAACGACTGCATCGAACGATGTTCCTAGAGCCTTGTGTATTGTCACTGCATCGTTTTTCGGATGTCTAAATCGGACTCAAATTCTCGACAGGCTGTTGCTCTGTCTTCATCAGCCTCTAGTACCTGTGGAGCATGTCTCCAGCTCAGTTCTACACTCAATGATCTATTGAAGCGCATGGACTATGAATTTGGAATATTAAAGGCAATGATTTCCGGCATAAAAGATTCTCAAGAATTCATTAACAACGAATTTGAATTAATAAAAGCTAACCTCAAGGATATTGGTGCGGAGAATGTTATCTTAACCGACAAATGTGATAATCTGGAAAGCGCTTATAAAAAACAAGGCATCCGTATCTGCGAACTGGAGTTTAAGACTGATGGATTTCAACAACATGAATTGAATTCCAATCTGATTGTTGCTGGTCTTCCGAACAATTCGAGAGAACCAAAGGCTGTAGCTGAGGAGATATTTAATCACCTACAATGCCAGGAATTACTATTTAATATATCGAGCTGCGAATACATGTCATCCAACAAATTTAACAGACAGAAGTCACATAAAAGTAAGTCTAGCGATGTCAAACTAATCATAAAATTTAAAAATCAGGCTTCTAAAATTAAGGCGATCCAACAAAAAAGCATCTAAAACCTACTCTATATGCCAACGACATTGGATTTGAGTCGGGGCAAAATTTTCAACTATATTTTCGCGACCATCTCACATCTTTACGGCAATCGTTATTTCGCGAAGCACTTAATCTCTAAAAGTTATCAAAGTATAAATACCCGTGGATTTCTGAGGGCAATATACTCATCCGTACATCAGAAGGAGCCAATATGCGTAGATTTGAAACAACAATCGCCACCAATGAGAATCGCCAAACAGCAGCCAGTATTAATGATGGGCTATCTGCAAATAAACAGTAATTATTATGGTTTTTTATACACTTTTATTATAATTAGATCACTTATCTTTTTGTTAATTATTAATATTTTATTTAAACTACACATTAATTATATTTTCAACTTCTTCTTATCCAGGGTATATTATTATTATTATTATTGTTGTTATTATTTACATATTTCTATTTATTATTATTATTTTCTCTTCATTCTCTTTTGACATTAAATAATTTTGTTTTGTTTTGTTGTAATACTGGAATTGGATTAAAACCTTATAAATGTCATTTTGGCAGTTGCTAAAGGCTCAACTACACTACAATATTTTTTACTATCATATGGTCTGTTTAATTGATCGATATTTTTATTTTGATGAATTGCTCGGTAGTCTTATCAATTCAATTAAGCGGCATTATACAATTTTATTTATTTTGAATAGTTACATTAATTTGATTATTATTAATTTCAATGGGCAGCTCAATAAACTTTAATATTGTGTATCAAAACATACGTAGTATAAGAAAAAAATTAGATAAGCTGCTTGTATACATAGGTTCCGGTAATCTACAGCCTCAAATTATTGGTTTGTCTGAAATTTGGATTTGCGACAATGAAGTCGCGAAATATGGTGTAAAGGGCTATAATCCATTCATTTCTTGCCTGCATGATAAACGTTCGGGAGGTGTTGCTGTTTATGCCCATAGTAGTCTAAATTGCAAACAATTTAATCTACTTTTCCAAACATTCAACGCGGTCGGTCTGACCTTTTTTATAAGTTCGAAATTAGTTTGTATTATTTGTATTTATCGTCTTGGTTATACGGATATCTCCAGTTTTATTGATGAATTCAGTGGGCTTTTGGAAGGTCTATCCCACTCTAACTTAATTATCATGGGTGATTTTAACATTGCCTTTCTCAAACAGAATGCAATGCTTAATAGGCAGCTGATTTTACTATCAGAACATGGTTTGGATAATATTCTTGAACCAACACAAATTACAAATACCACAGCTACTTGTATTGATAATGTACTTCATATATTTGATCAAAGGTATTTTCCGGCAGTTTCTTACAGTGTATTAGACTTAAAAATTTCAGATCACTGTTTAATCGTAATTAAATTAACAGGAACCTTTAACATTAAATATACATCTCAAGGAACCTCTGAAATTTTACAGATTGATTTCAATAAGCTTAAGGAACTACTATTTTATGAAGTATGGACTGATGTTTATTCTTGCCTAGATGCTTCTAAGGCCTACGATAATTTTATTAAAATCTTTAAAGGTCATATTAAAAAATGCACTTCAATTAAGTTGTTTGCCAATAGATCAACTAAGTTAAAGACATGGATGTCTGATGATTTATTGAGAATAATAGGTTAAAGAAATAATATTTGTCGCCTTGCAAAAAAACATAACAGCAACCGTAGATTGAAACAATATACATAGCTTGACACTGTGTGATTCTGTTAACCTACAAATTGATATAGCCAAAAATAGCTTTTATTCTCAAAAATTTAACAACAATGGTAGTGATGCTCGTAAAAATTGGAAAACAGTTAACGAAATAATTAACGACAAGCCTGATCCAGTTGAAATTAAAGAAATTGTTAATCAAAGAGGCTGCAAAATATCTGGTCCAGTGCAGATCGCTAATGATCGCTAATTTAACGAATTCTTTACTAGTGTTGGTGATGCTAATGCTACTAGTCTCCTCTTGGATGAAGCGGATAAAAATAGATTAATATGTCAATATTACTAATCTATAGATAGTTGCGTTTTTTCAGAAATTTCATCTGAAGAAATCTATTTTACAATTCTTTCCCTAAAAAATAATTCAACTCCTGGTTTGGATGGGATTTCAAATAATGTTGTTAAAAAACGTCTTGGTTTTTAGTTGATGTTTTATCTTTTATTTTCAATTTAAGCTTGGTAACTGGGATTTTTCCTACATCGTTAAAGCGAGCCTTAGTTGTTCCGATCTTTAAAAATAATGATAAAACAAGTATGAACAACTATAGACCAATCTCTCTACTTTCGGTCTTCTCGAACAATCGACAATTAAGGGAAGAGTTACCGATTAATGTGGGAGTACCACAAGGTTCTGTCTTAGGACCTTTATTATTTTTAGTGTATGTAAACGGTATCTTTCGACAACAATTTCGAGGGTCTCCAACTGCTTTTGCTGATGATTTCTCGTTTACATATGCTAGTCCAAGCTTTCAAGATAATATCACGCTCATAGATCATGATTTAAACAGTTTATCTATTTGGTTAGAAGCACTTAATTTTGTTTTGAGTCACAAAACGAAATTATTACATTTTAGGGATACCCCATCGTCGGTCGTATCTTGAGACAATATATCATACTTTCGAATGCAGGAGAAACAATAACACGCATTGCCCTCCTAATAACTGCTTCTTAGTGAACTTAGTTGATGAATTTCGATATCTAGGTATTATTATTGATCGAGGTTTAAATTGGAAAGCACACACTCAAGGGTTGAAAACTAGACTATCATTGGTTTCCAGAAAAATGTATGTTTTATGGCTATTTTGTCCGCAATATTTACTTAGGACGATTTACTTTGCATTAGCGGACTCAATTCTGCAATATGGTTTATCATGTTGGGGTAGTGCTTGCAATGGTACACTACTTCCTATCTACGTGCGACAAAAGCAGTTAATCAGAATAATGTTCTTCAAACCATCTTTTTCGCCTTCGTTGCCATTATTTGAAAATCTCAGCATACTTCCTCTACGTCACATATACATACGTCTTCAAGGTGCTTAGAATATACTATGTCAAAAGTGGGAATAATTTTGTGACTCATGCAGGGTATATAATCTCAGATCATATCATACCTTTTTGAAACATATTCCCAAGTTTAGATTAGATCTACGGAAGAACTTTATTAATATCGTTACACCAATCATTTTTAACAATTTACCGTTGGATATTCGTAAGTACGGTAACTTCTCTAGTTTTTCAATATACCTAAAAGAATGGCTCATCAAACTAAAAATATTGACCATCTTTTTCAACTATTAGTTTAAAATATTATAGTTCTTAAAATTATATACATTAAAATTAAATGAAGTAGTTTAAGAGGTTTTAATATATTCATGTGTAGTTAATTATTAATATGTAGTTATAATTATATTGTACAATTTTTGTTTCTTTCAATTTTAACTGTAAATTAAATTGTTTTTATTTTTGTAAATAGAATTCAAATATTTTTTGTGGTTTATAATCAGGGGACCAGTCACGTGATCTATTTGATCCAATGGTTCTCTTATCTTACCTTCGAGTATCTTGTTAGTTTTCATAATGTTGTACACACAATCTATTTTATTTTTAATGATTAAGTTGGTAATGAAATAAAATAAATAAATAAACTGATCAGGGCTGGGATGTTGTACCATCACTATTTTCGACTTTCGACTTTTTTTATGTCTCATTTTTTACAAGTAAAATGGCAGCCTATTTCACTTCCAAAACTACGCATTTTCTAATGTGTTCTCAGCTTGCTCGAGTAAAACATTACTCTATTTCTTTTCGACGATATCTAAGACTACTAGATTAATCGACTCTAATTATTACCCAATATTTTTTTCGTGATACGTTCATCGAAATGTAGAAAAGAGAGAAAGCTCACAATTATATCAAGAGGTTGAAATCAGGATATAAAATACATAATTGTTTACGCGAAATAGAATGATAATTGATTCCTGAAAATTGAGACAAAAAAAATTCGAAAGTCGAAAATAGTGATGGTACAACATCCCAGCCCAGTTTTATTCACATATTCGACTACATAAGCAGCAGAGGAATATGCTGTATAAGATAGCAGAAAATTGCCAGCATAAAAAATGTGTTTTGCTATTCACCGCTAGAGGCATCACTATCACAAAAATGAAATTTTTTTCTGCTGATATTTTTTTACACCAATTTTTGATATTTTTATGCAAATTAAAAATTCTCAGCAGAAAATTTTATGAAAAATCAGAGAACTTATGAACAAGAAGAGAAAATGTATGTTTAAACATTTTGAAGCGATGAAAGTTAATTTTCTTTAAAAAACGATTTGCGTATGTATAGTGTAAGCACTCTCAAAACATAATTAAATTATCATAATCATCATTATGCAAACGCAGGGCAACATCAAAAAACGGCAATCGTTGAAAGCACTCCATATATAGATTTCTGAAGTCATTTTAATGTGAAATGTTTTCAGTTTTTTAACAAAAGTGTTAGAAAAACTTCCCTGTAACTACCCTGGGTGTATGTTTTTGTGGTAGCTGAGATCATAATCCATATATACATGAGAAACATAAGATTCACACCTGGCGTCAGTAGCCTTCCATACATTTTTGAAGTCATTTTAATGTGAAATGTTTTCAGTTTTTAAACAAAAGTGTTAGAAAAACCCCCCTGTAACTACCCTGGGTGTATGTTTTTATGGTAGCTGAGATCATAATCCATATACACGAGCAACATAAGATTTACACCTGGCGTCAGTAGCCTTCCATATATTTTTGAAGTCATTTTAAGGTGAAATGTTTTCAGTTTTTTAACAAAAGTGTTAGAAAAACCCCCCTGTAACTACCCTGGGTGTATGTTTTTATGGTAGCTGAGATCATAATCCATATACATGAGCAACATAAAATTCACACCTGGCGTCAGTAGCCTTCCATACATTTTTGAAGTCATTTTAATGTGAAATGTTTTCAGTTTTTAAACAAAAGTGTTAGAAAAATCCCCCTGTAACTACCCTGGGTGTATGTTTAGATGGTAGCTGAGATCATAATCCATATACATGAGCAACAGAAGATTCACACCTGGCGTCAATTATAGCCTTCCATACATTTTTGAAGTCATTTTAATGTGAAATGTTTTCAGTTTTTTAACAAACGTGTTAGAAAAACCCCCCTGTAACTACCCTGGGTGTATGTTTTTATGGTAGCTGAGATCATAATCTATATACATGAGCAACATAAGATTCACACCTGGCGTCAGTAGCCTTCCATACATTTTTGAAGTCATTTTAATGTAAAATGTTTCCAGTTTTTAAACAAAAGCGTTAGAAAAATCCCCCTGTAACTACCCTGGGTGTATGTCTTTATGGTAGCTGAGATCATAATCCATATACATGAGCAACAGAAGATTCACACCTGGCGTCAATAGCCTCCCATACATTTTTGAAGTCATTTGTTTAAAACTGAAAACATTTCACATTAAAATGACTTCAAAAATGTATGGAAGGCTACTGACGCCAGGTGTGAATCTTATGTTGCTCATGTATATAGATTATATGATCCCAGCTATTATAAAAACATACACCCAGGGTAGTTACAAGGAAGTTTTTCTAACACTTTTGTTAAAAAACTGAAAACATTTCACATTAAAATGACTTCAAAAATATGTGGGAGGCTACTGACGCCAGGTGTGAATCTTATGTTGCTCATGTATATAGATTATGATCTCAGCTACCATAAAAACATACACCCAGGGTAGTTACAGGGGGTTTTTTCTAACACTTTTGTTAAAAAACTGAAAACATTCTATAAAAACATACACCTAGGGTAGTTACAGGGGGGTTTTTCTAACACTTTTGTTAAAAAACTGAAAACATTTCACATTAAAATGACTTCAGAAATCTATATATGGAGTGCTTTCAACGATTGCCGTTTTTTTGATGTTGCCCTGCGTTTGCATAATGATGATTATGATAATTTAATTATGTTTTGAGAGTGCTAACACTATACATACGCAAATCGTTTTTTAAAGAAAATTAACTTTCATCGCTTCAAAATGTTTAAACATACATTTTCTCTTCTTGTTCATAAATTCTCTGATTTTTCATAAAATTTTCTGCTGAGAATTTTTAATTTGCATAAAAATATCAAAAATTGGTGTAAAAAAATATCAGCAGAAAAAATTTCATTTTTGTGATAGTGATGCCTCTAGCGGTGAATAGCAAAACACATTTTTCTGCTGGAAATTTTTTTGCTATCTTATACTGCATCACAGGAATACTCTTCAATTATAAATTGAATATCCATACTAGAACCAAGCAAGCTGAAGATAAACGGGTTAAATGGATTCATCCATTTCTCTGATGGTGTTCGCTGTATGAAGACCTTCGGTCTAATTATACTTGCTCTGAGCACATTTTCATAGTAAACATCCGAAAATTCCAAATTGCATTGATCGTTGTCTTTTAAGTTTTGCCAATATTTCAAATAATTCTTCGCATAACAGTCTCTACGATTGTCGCTCTTAGTCATAGGCATCAAAATAGCTGTGTGACCCATATGCATAAATGGAGCTCCAAAGCGACCGAGCAAGGCAACAGGATCGTCCTCTCTCTTCTTATAACACTTAAACGTATGTTTATGTCGCTGCAGTTTAGAATAGGCAGAAGCTCGTTTTTCCGAATCGCTAATGAGGCAATCAATCATATCAGAGGCAAATTTAGTATGCGCGTGTGGACTTTCGCGATGCTGAAACTAAATTCTTTTAAAGTAATGCACCACCTGATTACATCCAAAAGGGTAATGCTGCTTAGACTGCAAAAATCATTATTAAAGTGTCTACCAGCATGTTGAAATGGAGTACATAAGCCACTGGACCTTCATTCACTAAGGCAGCTTTGGTATTGAAGTCAAGTGCATCTCTTTCAACGTCATTGGCATATTTTGGCCGATATATTTAAAGGCAATAGTGAGTGAATCACTTGGGCGTCTGGCCGAGATAGATCGCTGGACATGATATAATTCTTTAATACGCTGGTCAAAAAGAATACTCTGGGGCAAACAGCCTTCAAATGGCAAGTTGGCGCTATTTGCAGAATATTTTCCCCGCTCCAAAGCAATGTCTGCTGCTGCGCTTGTAGACTATCGTCTATTGAAGTCTCCTTTCTTATATTATCGCGTTCTAACGGGGCCATGGCATCCAACGTTAACTTGCATAAATTTACTTTAACATTGTAAAGTTTATAAAATAGTATCTCGATTAGATATACGCAAGTAATGCTTTTACAACTCGCTTTTTACACATTTCACGATTATTTTGAAATGCCGGATGTGTTGTAGATATGTTGCATGAGTATGCGTAAATTTTGTGTTTATTTGGCATTCAATTATTTTTGTTTTCTGGTCGATATTTACAAATACATCCAATATTATTTGTTCGGCACAGATACTTCCGTAACATGATTTCTATACAATATTTTTAGTTACTCTGCAAACAAATAAACCACGTGTTAAATGTGGATTGATGCCACTGTATTTTGATCAGACATTCTTGCACACATGGTTAATTATAACTCGTTGCATGTGTAATTGGACATCGCACGTTAATGACAACACGAACCTGTTTTTATAATACAATCGACCTAAGAAGAATCTAAGACTAAACGTTTATTTCAATTAATTGCACGTGCTCTTCATAACGTCCCAAGATTTATAGACGTGCGTTGTTCAATTTCTATTCAAATCAGTATTCAGTTTTATTGCACTAAATACGAGTACATGATACAATTTAATAACCACAACCAAATATGTGGAATCAAATGTATAGTAATTTCGTCCCATTTGTCACTACTGAATGTGTGTGCGGTTAATTTAAGTCTCTTATCAGTTTTATAAATAACCGGATATTTGCAATCATAGTAATTTTGAAACGCACTAGCATGTATTTCGAATTGGATAAGATTTTCAAACGTATTGGTGTTTGCATATCTCAATAGGAAAATTTATTTTGTTCGATTGTGAAACGTAGTGCAAATAAACGAAACTGTCGATAAATATTGTGTCAATTTTAACGTCACCACAGTTTATTTTGTACAAATTACGACAGTGTGTTTTGACGGTTAAACCTGTGACTCTCAATATAATATTGCTCATAAATTATACTATATAGTGGGCAATGGGTACATTATATAGTTTCATTAAATTAAATGCAAATATTAAATCACGACCCAATATAAACGATAATAAGTTTATTTTATGACTTTGTGCGATGATCGATTATCGTCCACTCATTAACAAATAAAATCGTCAATTTATTGTTTGCACATGGGGTGGTCGGCACGCTAAACGTATTACCTAATTTTTTATTAGATAAAATGCTATAAAACGTACAGAATATGTCATCAAATCGATAATTTATAGTTCGTGCGGAACACAAATTGTGAAAACGTTTTCGTATAATTATTCTACTTGTGAGTCGAGTAATGGGTTTTTAATACGTAAGCTTTCCAGAATATGAAGTGATTTGGTTTCATTATACGATGAAGATGGTTGAACTGAAAGTTTTTGTGCTATTAAGTCGACACACAGCTATTCACAAAAATTAATTGCGTACACCCTAAATATCGAACGGATTTCATACTAAGTTCAAGAAATAATAAACGGATTCTGTATGTTGTGTTTACACTTAGGCATAAATAATAAGAAAGACTGTACCTCAAAGGCCTCGAAGGCATAGAATTCACGAAATTCATGGTGGTGGCATAACGTATTTTATTCCATTCCTCATTTATAGCCACTTTTAATATTGTTCTTTTGTAGTGACCCTATGCTTGTAGACTCTTCTACCTAATTCTTCCCACAAATGTTCTATAGGGTTCTATAGGTTCTTCAAATCTGGTTATAATAGCGTGGGTGATTTAGTTGTTTAGGGACCCTACATAGTAGTCATTCTTTTACTATTCTCGCCGTATGCTTTGGGTCGTTTTCATGCTGGAAGAAGGAAGATCCAATTTTCGACGCTTCCGACACCATTTGTAGCCATACATCGCCAAACCATGACATACCGCATGTTTAATTGTTGGTTTTGTATTTTTTTCATCAAACACCGTATTAGGCTTCCTCCACACTTTCCGATGTTCATCGGATCCATAAATTTTAAACATGCTTTCGTCCGAAAATAAAACATTTTGCCAAAATCTTATATCTAATATCTTATATCTTAAACCTAATACAAGTACGTAAAGATATGTGCATCATTATTGGTTTTGAATTCAGTGACAACAATTTGAGCAACATCTATCGAATAAAATCAAGGCTTAAATTTAAACCTGTTGTTGTTGACTGGATTTCTCGTCTATTGCATCAACGATTTTTGACATCTACCAAATTAAAGAAAGCAACTTTATCTAATGTCACTCTATGTGGATCAATGTGCAGCCCAATTGTCACCGATTATTTATCACCAGCAAAAAAGCTCTTACTATATGAAGCCAAAGTACTTGTACTTGTACAGTCTAATGGAAACCATTTTAAATATGTATGGACTAATCATCGGGATTATTTACGCCAAGGAAAGCTGCTGCCAATCATAATTTTTTAGTTATTGGTGATTTCAATTTACCCTGCATCACCTGGAGTTCTAGTCATGATGGTTTATATCCTGCTAGTTATGAAGGTTGAAACGATTACGCTCACCAAATTACTTCAACATAATAATATTGTTAACTGTTCTGATAATGTGTTAGATCTTGTTTTTTCTAATCTTAAAGCTACCTCAATTGAAGTTATTCAGTGTTTCTGATCCACTTTCGAAGGTTGATCACTCCCATCCACCAATTCACATCAATTTGGTAAACTTTGGTCGCAAACAATTGTCATATAAAAGTTTTAACTTTAAACAACTTAGCTACTGTCATATTAGAGAGCAACTTATGAATATGAATTGGGATATTGAACCCAATAACTATAATATCGATGTTGATTCGGCGGTGAACCAATTATACTCCAAATTGAACCATTTCTTAGAACCTAAGCTATATAAGAATAAACCCCAGTCCAAGTTTTCCGTTTGGTAGTCATCAAAATTACGTTACTTAATAAACCGTAAACTCAAATATCACAAACTTTAAAAAATATATATTATATAAACGTCTATGTCACTGATTCATTCAAGAACGCACAGGGTGACCAATTTTTTTCTTTCTATATTATAACGTCTATGTCACTGTACTTGTACTATACTTGCTACTAAAGTAAAACATTTTGCATTTTTTTCCCGCAACGGAATTTTTTAACATTCACACTGCCAATTCACCTTCCAAATCATCAACGAGTTGTTTTTGAAGTAGGCTATGAAGAAGTAGCACTTTTAGCATCTTGGTTTCTGCTTAACACGAAAGACGCAACTGCACTTTTTTTTATAAGCGAGGTCAATGGGAAGAGCGTCATAGAGAAGGTGAAAGGACAATAGCACGAATGTACGTGGTGATCATTAAGGATGAAGAATGCTTCTATCTTCAATTACTGCTACTACATTTTCCTGGTGCAACAAGTTTTGAGATTTTGCGTACGGTAGAGGAAAATTTATGCGAAACATTTAAAGCGGCAGCGATGGCAAGAGGACTACTTGAGTCGGATGAAGAATGGGAGCGATGCTTGACAGACGGTGGAACATACTTGATGCCTAAGCAATTGCGAGAGATGTTCGCTTACATTTGTATTTTTTGCCAGCCCGCTCAATCCCTCAAATTATGGCGGGATCACCTAGGAGATTTTATACTCGACTACATGCGACGACAAAGTGAATCTATGTCTATCAACTCGGCTCTTAATGATATCAATTTTGTTCTCAAACAGCACGGAATGGAATAGCCTGTTCCAAGTGGTAACCCACCCGAGGAAAATCAAATTTATGATCAAGGAGAAGAAGCACTATTGGCAGTCGAACAAATTGGAAAGCTGAATGAAGCCCAGCTTGCGGCATACATCAAAATTATGATTGCAGTTGAAAATAATTACGCACAATGTAAGCTCTTTTTTATCAATGGTCCCGGTGGCTCAGGCAAGACCTTCTTATACAGAACTTTAATGGCAAACTTTCGAGGTAAAGACAAATTTTGTGCTGCCAGTTGCAACAACCGTAATAGCAGCCACTTTGCTTAAGGGAGGATGCACGATTCATAGTGGATTTTCCAGTGCCACTTCTTGATAATTCAATCTCATCAATGCGAATGACATCACCAGAAGCTATAGTTTTGCGTGAGGCTGTTCGTATTGTTATCGATAAAATTACAATGCTTCCCAAGAACATTATAGCTTCGGAGCAGTCGTTCAAAGAGGAACGCGCACTGAAATCATCGAATGCTTTATTAAATCAAGCCCTTTATGGAACCAGTTTTAACAACTTTCTTTGACCACCAACATACGCAGCGAAGGTCAACACGAGCACAATGAATGGCTTCTGCAAGTTGAATCACGAACTTTGCCTGCTACACCTGGCATTTATAAGGAGGACACAATTCAAATTCCGACCGAAATGATCACAAGTCAAGATCTAATCTGTGTCATTTTTAATAATATTGAAATGTTGAATTCCTCAATGAACAGAATCCATCCGGCATGCCCCTCACGTATTGCTTTTGAAAAAGGATGTTATCTTAATGCTTCCACGAAATCTAAATCTTAAGAAAGGTATGTGCAATGGAACGCGTTTAATTGTTGAAGAGCTATCGCGAAACTTTATTAAGGCCAAAATCATTTCTGAGTGCAACAAAGGCAGTACGGCTCTAATCCCTCGAATTGATTTGGCACCTTCTGAGACCAATCTACCATTTGTTTTGCGATTACGACAGTTTCCAATAATTCTGGCATACGCAATGACGATAAACAAGGCGCAAGGTCGGTCTTTTAATAAAGTGGGAATTTATCTTCAAAGGACAGGTGTTTTCCCATGGGCAATTGTAGGTCGCCCTTTCCGCTCAAGAGATTCTCATCAAGTGAAAATAAGAATCGAAGATAATCCACAGCAGGGAAAGCTTCTCAACGATGACCGTCAACTTTCTTGAAATGTTGTTTTTAAAGAAATCCTGTAGGTTAATTTTTAATAAATATTGTTCGTACGAATAATTATAGATTTATTTTGATTTTGTAATCTTACATGAGATCTATTTAAAAAATATTTAACTACACGTTGCTGGGAATAAACGGGCGCGAAGCGCCTCAGAACAAACTAGTTTATAAGAACGAGCATGATTACAAAATTTTCTCTGAACTTCGTAGACAAGCTAAATTAGAAATTCGTATTTGCCATAATAAATACTTAAGAAACATTGAGCATCAACTAAAGCAAAATCGTAACTTGTTCTGGAGCTTTCCTCACTCTCTCACTTCACAAACTAGTTTTCCGGCTATCATGAGACAAGGTACAACTGAAACTCACGATGTAATATGTAACCTTTTTGCAGACTATTTTGATTCAGTTTTTATGGCTATAGGTCTAATTCTGTATATATATTCTAATTACATATCTAAATATTTCATTTATCAATTGAAAGATGAACTTGAGTTGATAATATTCAATCTTTAAAAAGGGTGACACAAGTGACATTGAAAATTATAGACCAATTTCCATATTAAAACGCTTTTAGCAAGATTTTTTAAAAGCTGGTACATAATTTAATATTTATAGTAGTTAATAAGAGCATTTCTAACCTGCAACATGGATTCTTTGCAAAGAGATCGGTTTTGACTAACCTTTTAGAATTTTCTAATTATATTTTTGGTAGTGTTATAATGGCTTGCAGTGTGATTGCATTTATACTGATTTTCAAAAGGCGTTTGATTCGGTGGCACATGACATTTTAATTGACAAATGCTCTAAAATCGGTCTATCTCCGCTATTTATTCAAGCATTTCTTTGCTACTTCTGGGGTTCCACAAGGGTCAACTTTGGATCCGAGGTTATTTATAATTTTTACTAATGATTTATCCAATATTTTAGAATGTCCACACCTTTTCTATGCAGAAGATTTGAAAATATTTAATACTATTAATAGTTTATATGATGCTCTTAAACTGCAAGCAGATATCATCAACTACAATCATGGTGCCTACAAAACAAGCTAAACTTCAACATTAATAAGTGTGTAACAATTACTTTCTCCAAAAAATTGATCTCTTTCTTCATTCTTACAATATAGGGGGCTTAAATAGAGTCAGTCACATTTCTGACTTAGGTGTCACATTTGGTTCAAAATTATCATTTAACATACACGTTGAAGTGATTTGTATAAAGGCTAACAAAATTCTTGGATTTATTTTTCGTAGAGGTAGGGAATTTCGCGACTCTGACGTGCTTACGATTCTCTTCAATTGTCTGGTGAGGAGTTTGTTAGAATATGCCCCTCCTATTTGGAATCCGTTCTATGATAAATATTGTGATCAAATTGAGAGGGTTCAAAAAAGATTTACAAGATTTCTCTTCTTTAAATCTATACCTTACATCGGTCATATTTTCTACAATATGAGGTTGAACATACTTAATTTGTTAAGCCTAGATAACAGAAGACTAATGCTTGACGATGTTTTATTGTACAAAATTGTAAATTTTAAAGTTGAAACAACTGTGTTGTCTAAAATCAGGTTATATACACCAGCGTACAACACTCGCACTGGCCAACTTTTTCTACCAAAATATTCTCGAACAAACTTGGGTTTTGCCAATCCTCTATCTAGAATTCAACAGTCACAATGATTTGTTTAACTCGTTGGATTTATTTGCATTTCTCTGCAGTTTGTAGTTTGTAATTTTCGTTTGAAATTATTAACAACCCTTTTGATTGTAGAATGCCTTCTCTTAACGATTGCTCCAATGTCTCTGTATGATTTTCCATCTTTAAATAATTTACATTCAAAATTTGAAAAATCAACATAACTGTTGTCTCACGTAGATCAATTTAATACAACTAATTGATGCCTAGGAATTTTACTCAGTTTTAGTAAAGATAACGGTAATTAATATGAAAAAAAAGTGAAATATAACAGAGTGTACGCAAATTTTTGTGACCTTGTATTAAAGAAAAAGGTGAATCATTTATTGAAGTAAATATTGTTTTTTTAAACAACACAGTCTTTCTTATTATTTATGCCTAAGTAAGCACACATTACAGAATCCGTTAATTATTTCTTGATCTCAGTATGAAATCCGTTCGATTTTTAGGATGTACGCAAATTTTTGTGAGAGACTGTATATAAAGTTATTTGATATCGCATTGCTTTCTTTGTTCTCTTATGGAGAAAAAACTTTAAGCATCTTCGTTCTTCTAAATATAACGAAATCAAGCGCGGAATTTGGCATTTCAAATCTATTTTTCAAGTCTGCCAATTTATCAGATAACCTTAAATAGGAAGGTTTATGCCCATATCACTCAACCTGTTTGGGCTGTGAAATAACAGTTTATTATCAGAAATCATTATTAAATTTTGGAAAAATGATTTAAACCAGTGTGGGCTGTGTATAGAGAGGATGTAGACAGACAGACACCACCTCGAAAACCACTTTTTCGGACTTCAGCAGTATAGCGAATGGTAAATTTGCAGAAAATCTCGATGTCACAAATGTCCATTCGGAATTCATTTTGGAATCCTATCCTATTTTTAACATAAAAAGAGTGTTGTATATCAATCGGTTAAAAAATGCCCTAGGTTCATTTAAATTGAAAATTTTCCAGAGGTATTTTCAAAAATTTATAATAGATTCCATTTTTCATGCACAATCACTTTCTGATATTCGAAAATATCCTCTTTAAATTTTTTTATCAAAATCGTTCGGGCCGATCTTTTTTCCCTAAACAAATTTCACTGAATTTAGAACTCATCAATTCTTAGCACTCGAAAACCCATCTCACCCATTTTTATTAAAAGTCGTTCACCCGAGAAAACCCTAAATGAATTTTCCAAAATTAGGACTCATCTAAAATCATTCTTGGCCTTGGAAAACCATTATCACCGTACTTTTTATCTAAATCGTTCGAGCCGAAAAAAATTGAAAATAGTCCCGCGCCCCACCGAAGGATCTGTTAAACGAATTTTCCCAAAATTAGCACCCATCAAAATCGACTCCTGAAGTAGTAATGTAAGTAATCGACTCCTGACAGTAATGCCAAGTGAATCGATCACTTGGCATTACTGTCATGAATTTTTCATTACTGTCATCGAAATCGTGCAGAAAAAAAATAAGCGAACCGGGCCACACCAGACGACATCAAAATCGTATGAGGTGGAACAAAACGTGAATAAATCACAAAGATCAAAACATTAGATGATAGGGGGTCCTACAAGTCTATTGTTACTAATAACAACCAACATTTTAAAAAAGACGCGATTAGTGCAACCATCTAATTTGACAGTAACGCAACCAACAGCAAATTGTTCAACATTCCGCAATATGATGAAACAAGGCATCAGATATCTAGATAACAAAAAACACAAGACACAATACGAAGCAAAATGGCATTACATCGTACAAAATCACGCAACATGGTGCAACATCATGCAACATGGTACAAGATGATTCAGTATGACGGCCATCCGGAGGTGTCCTAAATGAATTGTCCAAGAATCATGAGAACTCCTTGTAATCCTTTACCTGCATTCGAAAACGCTGTCAAACGTTCGAAAGCGCTTCTCTTACAATTTGTCTATATTTTTTCTAATGATTATCAAGGGTCTTCGACGAAAAAGCTATCGGATACTTCTTTCATTCGGGGTAAATATAAAAATCAACTGAAGATAAAAATCAATCAAGGCAACTGTCGCTAACAAGAGTTCATAGTCGATAGTGGAAAAGCTGAGACAATTTCACAATGGAATTTTTTATTTCACAAAAAAAAAATCCTTCTCTGTTAACCAAATAAACGGAACATTTTGTTCAAAAAGCTCTTTCGCATGATGGTCGGATTCTAGGTCGGTTCGACCTGTTAAAATTATGTTGTCCAATTAACTTGTAACAAACTCCGCATTCGCTGTCATTTTCTCAATGAATCGCTGAAATATTCTTGGCACGCTAACTGTTCAAATCGGCAATCTTTGATAATATAATAGTCCAAATGGAGTCATAACTACCACCAGATCTTTAAATCCACTGTCAAGTTCCAATCACAAATACTACTCGGTGAGGTCAATCTTTGAAAATCGTTTCCTTCCTTACAGGCGATGAAATAACTCTGAAATAACCTTTCCTCAATTTTATTTTCAGATTCAACGATTTTTATAAAAATTGGTGAGGGAGGGTTTTTGGATACAATCCGATCAGTGGGTCGCCGATGGGGCCCGGGTCCTTTTCTTTAATTTTTTTCGGATCTCACGATTTTTATAAAAATTGATGAGAGAGGTTTCCAATTGCCAGAAATCGATTGCGATTGGTCCAGCTTTATGGAAAATTGGGGTCGAACGATTAGCTCTGGGCCCCTTTCTTTAATTTATCCTTGGCTCGCTCGATTTTATAAAAATTAGTGATGGATAGTTTTTAAGTTGAAGGAGTCGATTGCGATGAGTACTAATTTCGGGAAAATCCATTCAGAGGGTTGCCCCGTGGAGCTCGGATCCCTTTCTTTAAATTTTCTGCTCGCATGATTTTAATACAAATTATTGGTGAAAAACTGATTTTGATCGATTCTTATATCGGGGAAATTAATTTAGTGGGTCATCCGGTCGGGGCGAGGAAGCTTTTAACCTTCTTTTAACATTTTATTTGGCTTGGACGATTTTGATAAAATTGAGCGGAACAGGTTTTTCGGATAAAGGAACTACAAGGAGTTCTTATTTCTGAATAATTAATTTAGGATTCCTCGGATATAGCGTCATGTTGAACCGCCCCATGTTGCATGATGTTGCACCACGTTCCGTCATGTTGCACCAAAATGTCGTTCGTGGCATGCGCTATGTGACACGTATCACCGTCCTATTGCTGAACCCATAGCAATACATATATAGTAGTACCATCATTCGAAAAAAATCTTTAGAGGGTGAAAATCTAGGTAGCGCGTTAATCGAAATTAAGTTATGCAATAATTTTACTAGTTCGCCTAAATGTTTGCAAGATTAAATACACTTACAGTACACACGGCGTATTTTTGTATACCATTAACCAGTATAGTATTGCTTCACTCTAACTTATTATACTACATAAGAACACAGAATATATTTATTTCAACTCGTATTGTTTTACAATTGTCAAGGTCATGTAGAAAATGTGTTTAATATTTTTTGTGATAAACAATAAAACAAATCGTGAATACCTTACTTCAATTTTCTTTTTATAAAAAATAGCATAAATATTTTTTTTTCTATGATAGAAATGCAAAAGAATATGAATTGTTCAATCAAATAAATCCATTATTGGAAAGGAGATATGAACGATAGGATATATACATATGTATATTAATATATTGAGTACATACTTAGCTGTGTATTATTATTGTTTATTTTAAATACATCTGTTCTCACAAACACAAACGAATAAAGATTAAAAATGAAAACGATGTAGAAATCTATATAGAACAACTAAATACAATTTTTTAAAAGGATGCCGTCGATTGCACTGTTACAGTATGGTAATTTATAATTGAAAATATGTTTGTACGAGTAATTTTCTTATAATATACATACATTAAGAACAATGTATTGTTATGGAAAGGCAAATTTTCTATTTATCCAAATCTGTGTGAAAGTTCAAGGGCATTGAACCCAATATTTGTTTCAGAATTAAAATAAAATTTATTAATTCGATTTTATCATAAAAAATGTTACGTAAGAGAAGTACGTAAAAATAGGAAAATTGTCACTTGGACATACTACAATAGTATGTCGTTTTTCATTATTGTCTTTCAATCAACCACTTATTAAGGGATTGTTTCTCATTGGAATAGAAAAAACGAGGATGTCATTATAAAGATTATAATTTCAACCAAAACTATTATGCATGTCTGACTTGATCTGTTTTGTCACAGAATCCAATGAGAGTCATGTGGTGTTTACAGTGTGCAAATCTAGAGCGTATAATTATAATCTAATTATGAGCATTTAAGGTTCGCTAACAAAACTTAAATTCATTTTTCTGTTAATCTAATCTGTTAATCTCTAATAAATTTTATTGTTTAAATTGGGGGCTGAATTAATCCATCTCAAATGAATTACATATCCCTTTTGTGTTTTACTACCACAATTGTGCGGGTAGGGCTAAAGTACCATGTATATGTAGTTTTGTATGTTTTTTGAACAAATTTACACATTTGTGAATTCCTTTTTAACTTATTTTCCGTCCGAAAAAACACTTTATCTATACACACAGTTGTGTTGGTTTTACTTCAAATCAAGCGAAATTTTTAATGAACAACGCCGTTACATACGTTAATTTTTTACTCACACATTTGTGTGGGTTGGACTAAAATTGAAAAGATTTTTTATTTTTCTTAGTTGAAAAACGGATATAAGGAAGTATATAAGATATTTTTTATAAATTCAATATACAAGTGAATAGCTTACGAGTTTAGGTTGCCGCTCACTATTTTGTAATTAAAACTATTTTTAAATCTATTATATTAATACGCTTAATTTTTTCAAACTCAACGCAAAAATGACCCCTAAACATGATCCGATCCGTTTAAATTTTTCAGGGTAGGTCGACATAAATATAGCGGTGTGCCTTTGCTAGAAAAATCGGAAAAATTCCACCCGGAAGTACTTGAAACGGATACCTCAGGTGTTTTCAGCAAAATTTTGTCACGACGCCAGAATGCCATGACAAAATATGTTTATATTGAATCTATGATCATGCGCATTACACCGGGCCAATGAAAAAATTTATTAAAATGTTGCCGATGTTTTTGTGATGACACACTGTGATGACAAAATGAGTAGAAAATTTGTAATTGAATCTCAATTAAACAAAACAGAGAACATAAAATGATTTTACATACATTTTGGTGTTAATAGTTGTGAGTGTAAAAATACAATTTTGTCATGACACTCTATCTATTTAAGATCTAAAAATTAACCGCGTATATGAATTTACTTTTTTTTTGATAAAAGTGCATCAAATTTACATCTTAAAAAATCTTCTTAATTATTTCTTAACCAAAAATTCAATAAAATGTATTCACGTGACTGATTATTCAGTCACAGGTAAGCTTCTATCTATCGATTATATTAAACTCTTACTTTTTTCATATTCAACCCTAAAATGACCCCTAAGTATGATCCGATCCGTTAGATTATTTTAGGGTAGGTCTACATAAATATTGCGCTGTGCTTAATAGGCTAAAACCTCAGGTGGTTTCAGAAAATTTCCAAGATTTTGTGCGCGTGAAATCTTGCCACATTTGAGAATTTTATGGGACGACTGAAAAGAAATTTTTTTTGTTCAAATTGGTGGTGCGCGATTCAAATCAAAAGTTGCAAAACAGTTTGCACGCGAGTTAGATTCAAAGTTCAAAACAGTTTTCGCGCGATTCAATTTCCAAGTTGCTTAATGGTTGATGCGCGATTTAAATTTAAGGTAGCGGATACAAATAAAACTGGATTGAAATTGTTAAAGCATGCTACTAACTTTTTAAAGTAAAAAAAGACAAAAATAACGATTTTCAAATACATAGTAATAAAAATGCATTGAAATGTAAAAAACGACGCGAGTGACCAATTTTGCGATTTTCAAATCCATACTAAATCGAATAAAAATCAAAATATTTTTATTTTGCTGATTTTAATACTGAAATGTATAAGAAATTCAAAATATAAAGCTGTTAATCATCAATTCAAGCCTAGAGTATGAATCAAAACCACTTTGAACGAGCGGTCCAGTGAGTAAGTCATTACAATTTCTCACCTCAACGATTCTTGAACAAAACTCTTTTCATTTTTCTTCAAAATGCCTTGGAAATCAAGAGACCCCCGAAAACGAAAAATATACGATCAAAATCGAATTTCACAATCCACAAATTCAAGCCATGAACCAGTCTCATCAATATCACGTGACACCGCCCCATGGATCTACCAAGACGCGAACCCGGTCCCAGGGCCATCAGGAGCCACCCTTCCATGGATCTCTCAAGACGCGCTCAACATTTCAAGTGAATCTCCAGCAGACGCCTTCCTCACATTTGAGGATTAGGTTCTAGACGAAGAGGCGGAGCAAGATCAATTCGATTTTAACATAAGTTTTTCGCCATTTTTTTTTTATTTTTGAAAACTCGCAAAATTCTTTCTTTTTAGGGGCCTTTTGTTTCTGTGAGTGCAGTCGAAGGTTCAAACCTGGCGGGCAATAAGAAGCGCACGGCATCATCCTAAAGTGCTCTCGGGAAATTTAAATCCACTATTTAGGTTCGATGGGCGTGGCTTGCGAGTTCTTTGACGCGCTATTTTTCCGGGCATAGAAGGAGGGGCCCAAGCCTCCATTAATACGGAGTAATCCAATACTCGCTAATTCAAATTCTCCCTTTGTGATAGACGGGTCCATGCCGTGAAAAGAAGTACGGTTCGCCAGGGCGCTGCTCTTCGAGCTCCATTCTGGTGCTGACCATGGAGAGGGCGGAGTTAAGCTTCCGGATGTTAGTCTTATAGAACCGCGAAGGGGAGTTCGTTCCGAGAATCAGCTGATTGAGGTAGGGGAGATTGTGCAGTGCGGGGAGGGACACCTTTCCTTTACCACAGCAGCGAGTAAAGCCAAGACCAATCTTGGCTTCACTCGCTGCTGTGGTAAAGGAAAGGTGTCCCTCCCCGCACTACACAATCTCCCCTACCTCAATCAGCTGATTCTCGGAACGAACTCCCCTTCGCGGTTCTATAAGACTAACATCCGGAAGCTTAACTCCGCCCTCTCCATGGTCAGCACCAGAATGGAGCTCGAAGAGCAGCGCCCTGGCGAACCGTACTTCTTTTCACTGCATGGACCCGTCTATCACAAAGGGAGAATTTGAATTAGCGAGTATTGGATTACTCCGTATTAATGGAGTCGCCTCATGGGATCCGCGTTTCTGAATTTACATTTTAAAAATGCACCAAATATTCATCTTAACAAATAGTCTAAATCATTTATTAACCAAAAATTCAATAAATTGTATTTACGTGACTGATTATTCAGTCAAAGGTCAGCTAGTAGTAGTTAAGCTAGAGATTGGTCAGCATTGTCTGAAAGAAAACGTTTCAGTTCTTTATGGCAGGATAAATAATGGCTTACTTTTAAGTTCCGTCTTTATTCGAACGCTAATTTTAAATTGTTTAGTTTGATGTACCATACAAATTATTTTTTTTAAATAAAAAATGCGTTGTGTATTTTATTTTGAATAAAAAAAAACAGTTTTTAATTTCCTCTAAATTGTAAAATTTTATTTTTATGTCTTAATTTAATTAATTAACCTTAATTTGTATTTAGTCTTACACCGTTTTAATACTTAATTACCTTTCCGAAACGAATATTTATTTGTGGAGACTTTAAACAGCTTTCACAATAAAACAATTTTTATTTTGCCTTAGAAGTTTGTTTGAAAATCAAACTTTAGAAAAAAATTTACTTTAGAGAAAAAATTGTCTATTGTGAGAGCTCTGTGAAGGTGATGATACATGTACAGATTTTCCCTTTAAGGCATAAAAATTATGCGCGCTTGTTGGTTAAAAGTCAGCCATCTTGAATCGCTTTGAATCAATTCGGATGATTATGCATACTCATGAACGATGGCTACTAATAAGACAATAAGGCCTGTTTCAGCTGAACTAAGACAAGCGAACTGACCTATGTTCATCGTTCTTGGTTGTATATAAAAAACTTGTATAAGCCCCGTTTCCCACTTGAGCTAAGTATTTTGACTGATATGAGCTATGTTTTCATTTAACAGCTTCACGTTTTGATTTCTTTCCAAAGTCAAATAACAGAAATATTGTAGATAAATCTCAGAGTCTACCCAATCTGTAAAGCAATGTATTTAAATTTTTATTTTCACCTTGGAGATACGAGGGTATATCAAAAAGTCTTGCAATATCATATGAAAAAAAAGAGTGAGTGAGACAACAATATATTTTTCAAAACCATTTTTTGTCGCGATGAAACTTCTAGAAGAACATTTCGATGTAAATTTTACAGTTCGTTTGTTTTTGTCAATTTAGTAACACGTGTTTTGAATTTTTCTTAAAATGAATGAAATTGAATATCGCGCTCTTATTAAATTTTTCTATAAAGATGGACGAAATGCAATTTATATATTCAACTATATATCAAAAGTTTACGGCGAATCTGTACCATCATATGCCACAGTAATAAGGTGGGTAAAATTATTCAAAAGTGGCCGGGAGTCATTTGAAGACGACAACCGCTCGGATCGGCCAGCAGATGCTATTAGCCATGAAAACGTAATTTTGGCCGAATCTATTGTATTGGAGGACCGGCGTATTTCTGTTCCGCGGTTAGCGTGGAGACTTTCTCTTTCATACGGTACCACATATACTATATTACATGACACCTTCACATGTCGAAAGTAAGTGCGCGATGGGTTCCCCGTTTGTTGAATGCAGAACAAAAAAAAATGCGTGTTCGTACTTCAAAGGCGATTTTAGATATGTACAAAGAAGATCCAGAAAATTTCTTGGATAACATAATAACAGGCGATGAAACATGACTTTATCATTGGGATCCGGAATCCAAACAAGAATCGATGCAATGGATTAAACGTAGTGAACCACCACCAAAGAAATTCAAAACTCAACCGTCTACTGGTAAGGTTGTGGCAACAGTTTTTTGGGATGCTGAAGGAATTTTGATAATCGATTATATTGCACCGAAAACCACAATCACAGGCATATATTACGCAGAAGTTTTGCGAAAATTGAAAAAAGCGATCCGGGAAAAACGGCCAAGGAAAGTTATTAAAAAATCTTGCTTCTTCACGACAATGCACCAGTGCACAAGGCTAATATTGCTCAAGCTGCATTAAAGGGCTGCGGCTTCGTGGAAATTCCGCATCCACCGTACAGTCCAGACTTGGCACCCAGTGACTACTTTCTGTTTCCCAATTTAAAAAAAAAACACTAAGGGGCCCGAAATTTTCCAGTGACTATGAAGTACAGTCTGTTGTAAATGAATATTTTATGGAGCAAAAGAAATCTTTTTTTTAGAGGGTTTAGGCAAGTTAATTGTTCCATGTGACTAATGTATAAACCTTAAAGGAGATTATGTCGAAAAATAAAAATAATGCTGTCTCACTCACTCTTTTTTTTCATATAAAATTGCAAGACTTTTTGATTTGCCCTCGTAATTAATCAGCTCACAATCAGCTATGTTTCTATCCCACAGCTTTAAATAAAGAAATTAAATAAATCGGGACGTAAGAGTGTGTTGAGTTAAGCTTCGCTAATTCGGTTTCACTTATTTAGGCTTTGCAAAGTAAATCGAAAGCTGTTATCTCAAAACATGCTCACTTTGCTAAAAGAACATAGCTTAAGTGTGCAAGAAGCCTTAGCGAGAAACGCAGCTATTAGCATAGTTTGGCATCCACAGCTCATTCCACTGCACATTTGAGTTAATTACATCGCTCTCACATACATTTCAATTCAAGTAAAATGCTATATGTCTGCCAAAATATTATTAGAATCACATAGTCACATAGGCGAATATGTACACAATAATAGCAATGTATGTGTGAACGATATAGCTGACTTTTGCAATCCAAAGACAACCCGAGCTAAGTTAGTTTGTATCGCTCAAAACAGAAAAACATAGCTCGCATAGCTTAGCTCAAGCGTGCATCGTTTCATTAAAACTCTTTATTTTCAACCAAGAGCGATGAACTTAGCTGACATCGCTTAGCTTAGCTTAGCTCAAATGTGCAACGGGCCTAATGGAACGATGCACATTTGAGCTAAACTATGCGAGCTATGTTTTTCTGTTTTGAGCGATACAAACTAACTTAGCTCGGGTTATCTTTGGATTGCAAAAGTCAGCTATATTGCTCACATTGCTATTATTATGTGTACTTATAAAATATTGAAATTTCGATGACATTTGAGTATTGTTGTGTTTGGTATTGTGGATCAAATTCAAAAAAGTGGTTGAATTCTTAAATAATATAATAAAATTAGTTAATTAATTTTTGACAGACATAATATTTTACTTGTATTGAAATGTATGCGTGAGAGATATAATTAGCTCAAATGTGCAGCGGAATGAGCTATGCGAGCTAAACTATGCTAATAGAAACTACGTTTCTTGCTTAGCTTAGCTGAAATGTGCAACGGGCGTTAGAATGAAATAAGTAGCCGTTTTGAACAGAACCAAAGAGCTAAATAAAAATTAAGGTTAATTAAATGGGAGCATTATTTTCATAAAAGCTCCCATTTAATTAACCTTAATTAGGTTAATTAAATGGGATTTCAGTTGGGCTCTTGAAAGTTCTTGTTGCTACAATAGCTTAAATTGTTGTAATTTATTTTATCTTAAAAAAAATTAATCTCTCATAAGATAAAACAATAATATTTTTATCTAAATTGTATTTTAAATAGGAAAGCAATCGCCAATGGTAGTTTTTAACTTGCTTATTAGAGTTTTAATCTCTTTACAATTTTCATAATACCCTTCTAAGACCCTTGTAAGTCACATAAAAATAAAATTAAAATTTAACCCATACAAAAATTTTAAAACATGTACTAGTTTTTTTTATACTGAATAATACAATTTTTTATCCTTATCTGGCAAATTAAAACCTTTCTTTAATAAATGCTTGTAACATGAAGGTGATTTAAAATCAAATTCCAAATACATTTTTTGTTCAACTTGGGTCCAAGATAATTTTAATTTATGAAATATTTGTGCAAGTACAAAATGTGTTTACTTGTGGTCGATCGTCAAGTGTATTATCAATTAATATTTTATTGTATTTTCTTCTGTTTGCATTTTACTTTTCTGAGGGGTATTTAATATAAACCTGAGAATTTTGTTTAAAGGTTGAACGGGTTCTTTATTTTCGTCTTCAATTTGATGTTGCGGACTAGGAAATTGCGATGGTGAGATGGGACATTCATGAGGAATTTGTGGAACTTGATAATTCTTTAAATTAGTTCTTGGAGGCCCTTTTTCATATTTCAATGTTATAGGTGGGAAGTCAGGTGTTTTCAATATTCTTGTTGTTTGACTCTCAGTGTTGTGTGTCTGGTTGGAAATCGTACGCGAAACTTTTGGAATCAATTTTTTTTTATTTAAAAAAAAATCGAATTTTAATAAACGCTTGCATCGTGCATCTATGTCATTGACCTTACACTTACAAACAAGATTATTAATTGGCTGGGGAAAGACCGTTTTTTAAATATTTTTTGTTCTAAAACTACTTATTTTGAAATTATTAAAATTAAAGTTCTTCATAATAGTTATGCGTTTGGAAGTAACTTTATTCTTGTCGAACACACGACGATGGTCATGCAGCACCGTAAAAAATGTTCTGGTGGATTTACAGTCATTTTTATTTAAGCAGTTTTTGTAAGCACACACCATTTTATCACGCAAATTCACAAAAGTTTTAATACACAAATTTTCAAAATGAACTTTTTATAACGTTTAAAAATAAGAAAACACAAAGCTACATGCGTTACGATTAGACGACAAGCAATAAAATTTTAAACGAACAAATTTACGAAATTAACTTGCAAACAATTTTTAAACTTTGTAGTGTGTAGATGTATGATTTCCTTTTACATATATTGAATTGCTATGTGTGTGCGTGTAAATAAGTATGTATATCATCGGTGGTCTATCTATATAGTTATCGAAACGAAAACCAAATAATGTATATGTGTTGTACCTACAAAATCATTTAAAATAATCTTTAATTGGATTTAAATGTAGATCGTTTTTATGGACAATCTTCAATTATTTTAGCTTTTTATAATTTTCAACGAATATTTTAACGTTCAAAATTATTTGTCTATAATTTAGAAAACATTGTTGCAATTCAAAACAAAACCAACTTAGTTACGATCGGTATTTTCTCTCCATCATCTTTGTTACATTTTCTATTTAGTTTTGAGCGTAAAAACTGTTTTGACTTATAATGAGAGCGTCATTATATGAGTAATACAATGCGATTCATTACTATTTATGATAAAAAAAAAATTTAGTTCCCATTTCTGTTTGTTTTCATATAAAATTATTATTTTTATTACTATTTTATTTGTTAATTATGTATTTGTTAATTATTATTATATATGTTATTTTATTTGTCAATTTGATATGAAAAGAAACAGAAATGGGAACTAAATTTTTTTCGTATCATAAATAGTAATGAATCGCATTGTAAGTATATGTATAGAATTTTTTTTGTTTTCTGCATGTTGCATTATAAAATATTCTAGCTACATTTAGGAGAAGGTTATGCTATTTAGGCGGATAGGTAATTGCAGAAATTCTTTAAAAAGTTTAAAACGATACCAGTAGTGGTATCTAACATTTCACTCATGAACCTACCATTACATTACTATATAATGATTATACAATGCTGAACCGCATGTCGTCGGTATCCATGTCATTCAGTATAGACTATAAGAAGTTGCAGTATAGACTACAAGAATCCATTTAGAGAGTTGCCTGGTGAGGCCCGCGTCTCTTTCTTTAATTTTTTTCTGCTCGCGCGATTTTGGTAAAAATTGTTGGAGGAGAGTTTTCGATTACCAAAACCTGGTTTTGATGGGTTCTTACATCGGGAAATTCATTTAGGGGTTCATCCGGTGGGGGCGAGGAAGCTTGAAGCCTTCTTTTTACATTTTATCCGGCTTGCTGCATTTTATGTCGCTCTATGTATTATGTTGCATGATGTTCCACGATGTTACGTTATGTTGATGATGCGCTATATTGTATGATATTGCACCATGTTGCATCTTTTTGGGATGTTGCGTGATGTTCCAATATGTTGCGTCATTTTGGTGGCATGGGGCCTTCTTTTAATATTATATTTGGCTCCAACGATTTTGATAAAATTTGGAGGGTAAAATTTCACAAATTTGTAAGTCAGAGCATTTATTCTGGATCATAAGCCTCTCGTATCACTGTTTCATCTAGAAAAGAGCTTGCCGGTAGAGACAACAGGGATATTCCAGATAAGCTATCGAACTCTTGTGTTCGATTTTTTATGTTGTACTTAGGGGAATGTTCTGCCTATCTTATATGATTAAAAGTGTTGCTTATATTTGATTTTAACTTGACTAAAATTCGATAAAAACTATCACGAACTCGAGAACTTGAAGTCTAATTCGAGTCAACTGGTTCGATAAATAATCAGCCAACACCCATACGTCACTGAAATGTAATGTGTGCTAAAAACATCGCTGCTTGACGTGAGAGTGTATGGGACTGAGGCAGTCAATTTCTCGTGGTACACAAAAAATTTGTTATCTCGCGCGACGGTGACTTGAACTGGCTATCGACATGGTGCGATTAAACGCGTTTAGACTTCTTACTTTGGAGTTTTCTTAAATCGCAGGTCTTTGCGAACAAACCGCAAACAATTTATGCTGATAAAGTAGAATACTTTACAGAACTAGTTGTAGACTTGTTTGAAGAATTTGTACCACTAAGGACTATATCACCCAAACCTAAACAGCCGCCTTGGTTCAATGATGAGATCAGGGATACCATAAATTTCAGGGATTTTATTTTACGTCGGTGGAAGCGTACAAGAAGAGTTGAACTGTACCAAGAATATAAAGCTGTACGAAATAGGGGTAATAATATTATAAAACGCGCAAAAGCCAAATATTTTTCATCTATATTGCACCCATCCCTACCATCAAAAGTTTTTTGGAAAAATTTAAAATCTGTTGGTCCCTTTCTATCATCCAACGAAAAACCATCACCACAATTTTCACCAAATGAATTCAATAATTATTTTTCTCTTAACAGTGCAGGTTCAGCGGGGTTACTAACTTTTGATGTATTAATGAACTCTCGTGCGATGGAAGGTAACTTTAGTTTTAAAAACATCGATATCACTGACCTTATGGATGCTTTAGATTCCGTTAAATCAAACGCTGTTGGAGTTGACGAAATACCGATTAAGTTTGTTAAACTTATTTTACCAAAGGTTGATTGCTACTTACTACATATTTTCAATAGCTTAATAACGTTTTCTATTTTTCCAGAGAGTTGGAAGCAATCAATTATTATTCCCATTCCCAAGAATAAAAATCCCAAATGCTTATCTGATTTTCGCCCTATTAGTCTGCTTCCTGCTTTGTCTAAAGTTTTTGAAAAAATACTACAGTCACAAATACTAACTTACGTTGAATCGGAAAATTTACTATCAATGTACCAGTCTGCTTACAGACGTCATTTCAGCACTAATAGTGCTTTACTACATATCAATGACGACATCCGCAGGGCCATAGATAAGGGTTATCTTTGTACGCTGGTTCTTCTTGACTTCAGTAAAGCTTTCGATAAAATTGATCATTCAATTTTGGTTAGCAAGCTTCGTAACAGTTTTAAATTTTCAATGTCGGCTTGTCGTTTGGTTTTGTCATATCTATCAAATCGATCGCAATTGGTTAGAACTAATTCAGGAATCTCAAGCTCTTCTTATACTAATTGCGGCGTTCCCCAGGGTTCGGTATTAGGTCCTTTTCTATTCATGATGTATATAAACGACCTACCTGCAGTTATCACTCAATGCAAATATCACCTTTTCGCGGACGACCTGCAAATTTATAGATTTTGTAGGCCCAACGAGATAACAAATTCTATCGGAACTGTTAATTTCGAAATTCAATTGATTACAAAATGGTCTATAGAAAATAATCTGGAACTTAATGCTGGGAAAACCAAATCTATTATTATATCTTCTACAATTCGTGATACGCACAACCTACCTAAAATCAGCGTACTAGGAGAGGAGGTTGATTTCTCTGATTCTGTGAATAATTTAGGCTTAACTTTTGACAAGTGCTTATGCTGGAGTTACCACATCGAAACAGTTTGTAATCGAGTAATTTTTTTATTAAGAATGTTATGGGCTACCACGAAGTGTTTTAATACCAATCTTAGACTCCAATTGGTGAAATCTTACATCCTTCCACATTTTTTGTACGGCGATATTGTCTTCTTTGAATTAAAGAAGAGGTACTTTAATGAACTTCGATTGATATTTAATTCTTGTGTGAGATATGTATATGGGCTAAGAAAGTACGACCACATCTCAAATTTTGCTAATTCATTACTTGGTTGTTCTCTTGCTGAATTCTATGAGATTCGAGTTTGTTTATACATTTTCAAGTTCTTAAAGTATAAACAACCCACCTATATTGTAGGGAAATTGGTTTCGTCTTCCAATCGTCGCATTCATCTTTTGACTCCGGCTATTAACAAAAGTAATCTGATGAATTCATCATTTTTTGTGAGGGGAGTTAGCATGTGGAATTCGTTAAGTAATAACGTTAAAAAATCTAAATCCCCTGCCGTGTTTCGGAAAAAATACTTTTCTTCACCTTAATAATATCAAAATTCTATTTTTTGCCAATTTCAAGTTGATGAATCGCTAAAATGTTGCTGCACACCTATAGGTTAATTCAATTAATAAACTAGAAATAAATTAAAATAAGTAGTTGCCACTAATGTAATAAGTTCATAAGAACTTCAAACATTTATATTAAATAAAATAAATAAATAAATAAATAAATAAATTTATGCCTTTAAAGCTACCATAACGAACGCCGTTCAGCCAATTCATCCATATTTATGCGACAAAGTCAACGAGCAAACCCCGGCGGCCATTTGTACGACGTTATTGTTTTATTTACATTTCAAAATCGAGCGTCTTTATTGGACGACCCTTTAATAAGCTTAGGTTCGATTTGTTTGATTGGAAATATTAGTAAAGAACATTACACACAGGGTTGTGGTTGATTTATTAAAAAATTAAATTAGAAAAAAAAATCATAATTTTGGGTTGTCATATATATTCGTTTATTGTATTCTATTAACGTACTGAAAGACTGTGTCAATCCTAACATATGGCTGTTATAGTTTACATTAACATCTCAAAACATAAACTACCATTTCCGGCCTAGGAAGTTCTTAAGAGATTCAAATGTTTATTTAACTTGAGATTATAGAAAATATAGCCATTTACTCAAATTAGCACATACGGCCATCACTTGGCCAGTATTAAGCCACTGTGGTGGAAAAGTGGGGTTACTTCAAATGCTTCTCCAGCGGGCACAAACGCTAGCTGGCTAAGCGAACGGTTAAGATAGGGCGTTATTGCTTCGCGATTACGATCAAGTTTCAATAAAATGTAGCAGATAGAATTCTATTTTTAACTTTGCCCTGACTTCTGATTATAAATCTTACTCAGCAGTTGAACATTCTGCCTACAGTAAATAATATCAATTATTATAAATAGTATGTCATTATCGATAATGTTCAATTAAAATAAATTGATTACGTTAAAAGTAATAAATTTTCCTTTAGTAGTATTTAATGCATATGTTACGGTAAAAGTTCGTAATCAGTAAATGTCCGAGTAAAAAATGGAAAATTTTTTATTCCTTCGAAATCTATGAAATGAGCGTCCTATATTCTCGAAATGGTATTTTTTTATGGTATGAGTGCAAATTGGAATAACAAGGACTAACGGATTTTAGGCTCATGACGCTTAGTCCTCTGAGGAGGAAATACATGAAACTACGTGTTTGTAGGGGTTCGAAACAAACATTTCGTAACCATCGAACCTTTTGATAAACCGGTTTTTAATCGTGTAAACGAATTTAAAAAATTTAAATTTCATACATTTACCGATTTCGGACTTTAACCGTCACACAAATAGCCCATCGTTAAATTCATTGACTACAAAGTAAAACAATAAATACTCTTTATCACCAAAGTACGTCGTAGTACACGTACTATGAGTTTGACGGCACAATTAGGTGATTACACATTTTGTGAGTAGATAAAAATAATTCTACAATTATTGTGGATTGTAAATGTGTAGTATGTGCAACGAGTGCATTCTCTATACACATACACCCCTATTCCCCTAGTCGTATTACTTCAAGTGAATCTTCTTGGTTACTAGATCATTAAATCGAAACTTACAAAATAATTGATCAATAAAGTCGTTCTGGCTGATTTTAAATCTTAGTATGCTGCTTTATAAATATTTCTTTGTTTGCGACTGCTATCACTTCAAACGACAATTTATATTACTTTTTGACGTTTTATTTTAACGTGACATTGAAAAAAGCCAACTATGATTAAAAAAATTGCATTGAGAGTTTTGCACAAAATTATTTAGTAAATTTTGATTTTAAAATCTAGTAACCAGGAAGATCCATAGTCACGTCGCATGAAATGATACTGTAACGTTGTGCTTGCTGTGTCCCAGTGGTCTAAGCCAATCACAACCACACCGTTACATAGATCAATATCCAGAACAGGGACTGTACGACGGTGTTCATTTTTGCGCGGCTAAGCTCAGTCTGTCGTGGGTCTTGCTACAGTATGTTCAGTAGCTTGGTTAACCGTCGAGATAACGTTAATGAAATATCATAAAACAAATTTAGATTAACGCGGTATTTAACTATTCTTTATTAAAGGTTTCCACCGTTGCTCTGACTATATCGCATGAAATTAAAAAAAAACTTAGGTAGACATTATCAATGCGACAAAAACAAGTAAATTAGTAGAACAGAAACAGAAGACAGCTCCAGAAAATTGTAAACAAGCAAGCTAAGAATGCAACAAAATGGAACTATATAATAATAATAATAATAATAAAATAGAAAGAAATTAACTTTTTCTTTTCGTATGTAAATTAGCAATTTTATGTATTTAATTTTAAAGATTAATTTTATAATAATGAAACTAAAACTAAAATATATGCTTTTATTTGGTTTTGAAAATAAGAAAGAGCCCAATATAAAGCTCATAAAAAAAATTAAAATAATGTTATGCGACTTACCAAGGCCACCAAGGCTCCACAGAAGAAAGTACTTTCCACCTGGTCCTGATAGTCCGGTTACCTAAGAATAGAACTTAATTTCGCGACGCAATTACGCAAAAGTTGACGTTATTTCCAAATACAATGTAAAACTATTATACACAAAAAAATAGTAATTAAATAAAGTATTAAAATAATTATTAAACACAAAAAAAATAATTTGATTGTAAGCCAAAAATAAGTCAAAGAAAAAAAAAAATATATATAAATAACCGCATAAGGGTTTTAGGCTAACCGTTAGTGCATTCGCATACCATGTGTTCTTATACCAAAAAAAAATTAAATGGTTTTAAATGGATACGATATACATACACTTAACGATATGAATAATACTAATAATATTTATTTTATACTAAGGTTTACGACAGAAACCAAGTAATCCACGCAATCCTCAAGAAAACTCGCCACATACGATAGATGGAATGTTCGCGTGATCCAACGGTAAACTAACAGTAAATTTTCAGCGCCCTGTCGAGCGTCACGTATGTTTGGGTTTTTTTTCGAAATTGTAATAATTTTTATTACATATTAATCCGAAATATAATAATTTGTCTTAAAACTGCATCCGAAACCGAAGGCCGCAAGTTGCAATCGTTGTTTCTCCTAAGAGAAATAATAATAATAAGACAAACGACAAGTTAGTATAACCAACAGAATTCGCAACATTGAACACTTCGTACTATGAAATTGCATAAAAACGTACCTTATAAAGTTTTAATTATAGTCCAATTAATATGGATCCGGGTTACCACAGGTTCCCACTTCCCAAAGTTGCAGACTATACACGGTAAATACTAAACTAGTTTAGGATTCCTTCCTTTTTGGGACACTACCAGTTTTGATTAACAAAACTAAATAAGTTTTCTAAATTTTTATTTTTTTCTATTTATAAACAGCACAACACTTGAGTTAATCACCGTACACAATAGTGAATTTTGTTTTAATTTTGGCAACTGACTGATCGTATTATCAATTTTAATAATTTCTGCTTTTGTTTCATACTAATTATAAGGCTTGCGGTTGTATATGTTTGAGAGAAGCAAGGTCCAAACGCTAAGACATCAACACCCTGGGTATATACATGTAAACAAATCGCTCTCCAATTCCAGTATCGAACCTACATTGTATTATACATTAGGAAAACCTGAATCCAACAACGAAACATCGCCACTGTGCTGTTTTGAACATGAACACACACCATCAGAATTATCTTAATGGTAAATGCAAAACAGAATTTTTAATTAGTATGTACATTCGGCAGAGAAACACCAATGTCATCTCCAGAGCAAAGATGTACACACACATAAAATAGACCACAGAATAACAAAACGATCGTTTGTCTAGTAAAAAAAAATCAGGTTATGAGCATTGTCAGTAGACTCGTTTGTGTTACATAAAGGGGGAAAAAACGTATACAACATGTTGTATAGCACAATTGAAATGGCATGAAAAAGGTAAATGATATAACAACGTCAGTAGATGAATTCGTTCGTTTGTAGCGAGATGAAAGCCATATCGTTACAATACGTCTAAGGGAATTGAGTATACAGTTATGAGTACCCAATGCACTTTACTAAAAAAATATTTATTTAAACTGTTTTTTGCTTTACTCACTTTAAAGCACAATTATGACTGTTTTATTTACATTAACTCGAATTTTGTCGTGATGTTGCTTATGCCACATTCTATGTAAATATGCCACGCTGCACATACTTATTGTTTTAGTGTGAACAACTGCAACTGTCCGTCTCGGATTACCAATCGTAGTTATGACGTGTTTAGCTTTTCTTCTGACGATTAAATTGCGATTGTAGGAACTTCTCGTTGGTTTGTATTTATGTGCGGGTGTAACTACTCCCAGTTTTCTCCAGTATGAGTTTGTCTTTTCAAGTTCATCCAATACTATTTTGCATCGATTTTCTATTTTACGAGTATTTGTTTATAATAAATGTTGAGAATTGTATAATTTATTTTATTTTTCATTACTGTGTATTTTTAAAATAAATTGTTTAAAATATTAACCGGAATATTAACAAAAAATAAATAACCGTGAACTATTTTTTTTTTGTATAATTTATTAATCATTCCTTATATTAACCCACAAATGCACTACTTGGAATTAAATTACACCCATAATTTATAGTAATTAAATTGATAAGTAGTGAACGCAATGATAACAAAACGGTGAGATCATTTGTATCGTACCTGCGGTAAAGTATAACATCTCGCGGATTGTGTGTGGAATTAAATTGGGTTGAGAAAATTTTACTGTGCACGTATGGTACCAAATTAGTGACATGGCGAGAACATTTTTTTAATGAGTAACATACTGTATTAGACGTAAACTAAAAGTCAAAATTAATAAATCATTTCGATTTTTTGGCTTGTGTTTCCAATTTAGTCTTAATTATCGTATAATAGTGCTAATTAATTAAACGCTTTTATTTTAAATGATTGTTTAAATATTTAAAGATAAACTTTAACCATGTGCACGAGATGTACAATAACTATATAAATAGTCATGTTACTACAATATTTTAAATTATTTTTGATCAACTGGACTATTAATATAATTGCTTCACAATATAATGGGTTGGGGAAAAAGAAATCCATTATTTTTTCGCTAGATTGGCCTACTAGCTTTAGTGACGTATCTCGTGATGTATTTACTAAAAAACTATTTTTTTCTTGAAAAAGAACCTCAATTGGACGGGAATCATCTACTATGAGCTGCTGCCTATTGGTCAAACGCTCAATCGATACCTGCCTAGCAGCAGTTGGATCGACTGAAGGCAGCAAGCGACTAGAAATGGCAAGAATTAGCCAATAGAAGAGGCGTCGTGTTCTACCAGGACAACGCCAGGACTCACACAGTTTGGAGATCATTATTATAGCCCGGACTTGGCACCAAGCGATAATCATCTCTTTTTGGCCATGGCAAACGCTCTTGTTGCTGTAAAACTGGCCTCAAGAGAGGCTTGTGAAAACTGGCAATCTCAGTTTTTTTTCTAATAGTTTTGGAAAAGTAGCATAATGAAATTGCCTGAAATAAACATAAAAATAATGGATTGCTTTTTCCCCAACCGTATTTACTATACAAATACAACCACATGCTTTCTTTAAGAAGTTATATACAGGGTGTTCAAAAATTGGCAGATCACGCGAAACAGGGTGAAAGGGAAGCTCATTTCCAACAAAAATAGCCAAGCAAAGTTTTTGCGAATTGTTGATGGTTCAAAAGTCATTCCACTTTTAGTGTTTTTTGATGAAATCGCATGCTCATCTACCAAAAAATTAATTTAAAAGAAACCAAGAGTTCTTTTTTAATGCGATCTAGAAGAGTGTGCCTTTCCAATAAAATAATTTTTATAAGCTGCATTATCTTCTGTCAACTAAAAACTTTTGTTTTGTAAACTTTTTATGTTTCTCAAAATTTTTTGTTGATGTTTAAGTGACGCTAGCGGGAAAAAATGTACTACAGAAATTTGACCTACTATCAGAATTTATCTGATGCGACACTAATGCAGATTTTAAAATGGTATCACACACCAGGCTATTCACAATAAAATGTTTTTTATCAATTATTATTTCACAAAGTAAGTCGTTTTAATTAAAACACGCACTTAACAAAACTTCGAGTTCTAAAATAGATGCTTTGTCAGAAATAAAACAAAATAAATCAAATAATTTTTCTTTATTAATTTTAATGCTAGAGATATACTCGACGTTACTCAAACGTTGCTTTATGTCAAAAAAGTTTTACTTTTACACGCAAGATAAAGTCAATAATTTCGAATCGCGTTTTTGACATTTTGACATACTATACATTTCGACGTAAGCGCATTTTAGTAGTGTTTCTATTATCGGTAAATCATAAAACTCGTATAGTGAATTAAGATAGTGTTAATAAAATAAGATAGTGTTTTTTTGGACTAGAGATATTAATTTTTCTTCAAAACTCATTTTTAATTTGAATTTGGGTGATCGAATGTTTTATTTTGACAAGCAAAAATGACCTGAATAGAAAAAAATTGTAGTAGAATGTTTATTAAAAAATTGCCGTAAGATGTCACTTTTAAGTGTACAACAACAAAAAGTTAAAGTTGAATCAACTTTTTTTTTTGTTACTTCTAAGTTGCGTCGAGTATAATTGCTTTGGTACAAACTCATATATTTCAACTTTTTATTTTTTGCTAGTCACTTCGGTCGCGTCGAGTATAGCTCAGGGATAAATATTAATATACGGATTTCCCTCGAACGAGACAAGCACTACAACTAAAGTTCGAGTGGTTTTTGATGCTTCAATAAAAACATCTTCATGTAGCAGCCTTAATGATATACAACTAATTGGGCCAACCATACAACAAGATCTTTTTTCATTCGTGCTAAGATGGCGAATGTATAAATATGTCTTCATTGCTGAAATCTTAAAAAAGATTTTTATGTCGATGATGTCTTGTCTGGGGCACATTCGTTAGACGAAATATTGATCCTGCAGAACGAGCTAATTAAATTGTTTAAATGTGGATGTTTCAACCTTCGAAAATGGTGCAGCAATTCAAGGGAGGTACTACAAATAATTCCGGAGGAAAATCGAGAGCTTAAGAAATTTGAAATCACAGAAGATCAAAATGGAAAAACATTCGGTTTGTATTGTTATCCTCAAAGAGACGAATTTAGTTTTAAGGTGCAAACAATCCTAACTGCACTGAAGATTAACACCAAGCGAAATATCGGAGTAGTCTTGTTGTCAAGACTAATGAATAACGTAAGACAGTCTTTAGAGTCTCCAACATCAAAAAACGCTTATCCGGATTCAACCATAATACCTGCATGAATTCAAGGGCCTTCAAACAAATGGAAGGTGTTAGTAGGAAATCGTGTAGTTGAAATACAAGACAACACCTATTGCTTTCACGTCAAATCAAAAGATAACCCCGATGACGTGGCTTCACGAGCCTTTACGCTTAGAGAAATCCAACACAACAACCTGTGGTGGTCTGCCATCATCAAAACATCAAATTTTCAGCACTCAGGAAGAATTGAAAAAAATCATAATCACCACGCAACCAGCAATACACCAATGGGACATTTGGGATAAATATTTCTCATACACGAAACTGATAAGAATCATTACTTATATAAAAAGTTTTATCCGGCCTCTGTCGACTGATAAACTAAGGAGCAGCCGAGACTTGGTAATCACGAATATTCAGAAGGCTGCATTTCACGAATAAATAAAACTGTTAGAAAGGGGCTTCAACTTAAGCAACAAAAGTTATTTGTGGTAATTACTTCCATTTGTCGACAACGTAGGTATCCTACGAGTAATCAGGAGCCAATATTGGATTATAAATGCCGAAGACTGCCATAAAGGAGTTCACCAAACCTATATATCAGAGATTAATTATCTTATCTTAATCAGATGAGAGCATAAATTGGCATTTTAACGCCCTGGCAAGTCCCCACTACTGTGGATTATGGGAGGCAGCCGTAAAATCAGCTAAATACCAGCTAAAAAGAGTTTTAGGTGAAACCGTATTGAGATACGAAGAAATGTCAACATCTGGCAAGGTTGTTGCAAGGAAATAATTTCCTAAAAATACCAATCCAAAAAATATGCATTTTGCCCATAAACGACAATCTCAAGCATGACTAATCTTAGAAGATCACCAAGGCTAATTAAGGGGCCGCTGATCATGTTGAAAATCTGCCTAACATGCATATGGATAGTGACTGAACTCCCAACTCCTCAAACAAGTCAAATAGAATCGATTCCTTATAACACCACTCCCAAAATATTAATGAAGCAATCAACAACCACCCCGGTTGAAATATTCAGGCGGGAATAAGGGGGAAATTAACAGATCATGAATTTACCGTTGTGGCGCTGGTAACTAATTTTACGTTTATTTTAGAATATATGCTTGTCGTATATCGGTCGAAAAAGTTTTGAAGATTATTTCTGAACATCCTAGTACTTAAAACTACCGTTGTCGCACTGGAAGCAGTTATAACTTGTATTTTTCCTTTATCATGTGACATACCATTTTAAAGGAAAAAGCAACAATAGGGTGTTATTATCGCTTTAGTTGTTAAATCCACCGTTTTGGCGCTAGTAGCTAATTATTGATTTTTTATAGGTGTGACATGAAAATGAAACGGTCTTACTCTTGCATAATGCCACAAATTGAGCTGAAGCATATTAGTAATCCAAATGGATGGAGTAATTCATTGTGGTGCTGAAATCAGATATATATTCTTTCTCATTCTGGTATAATCATGTGACACATCGTTTTTAAAACAAAATTTTAAACGATGATTTAAAAATTTTGAATGAAGGAAATTTTTTGACGCGATGGAAAATTATTCCTTTGATAAAGGAGGTATCTCATATCATTGAACAGGTCTTAAAAAATGTCACAAAATAAGTTGAAGCATGTTGGTACTAAAAACTATCGGTGTGGCGCTGGAAGCAATTACATTTAGCTCATTCAAATATAATCATGTAACTTATAAATCATTCATGATTGAAAGGTCTTGAAAAAGCAATAATTGTGTTATCACTACTTTAGTTCAAAAGTTACCGCTTTGGCGCTGGTGACAAATTAATCCTTTGGTATAGATAAAATATATATAATATTTTAAAAACCAAATATTTACCAAAATTTAATGAAAAATCGGAAATTTTTTTGAATCGATTTGTGAAGAATGGTGTTAATTATATTCTTACAAAGATTTTCTTCATTAGCATGTAATTTGAAAAACTGTTAAAACTGGCCCAATTTTTAAATCAATGAAGATTGTACTCGTATATTAAGATAATGTGCGATCAATTTGTTTACTGTAAATTTGCGATGTTTCCCAATTTCCAGTGAATTTACGAGTTTGTCAATTTCAGGGCCGCAGCTCTGATTACCTCGCGAGGTTTCAGTCCCAAGCGCATTTATCGGGATTTCAATAACTTGGCCAAGGAAATATAATTATTTAAAAAATGATTAAGAATTGAAAAAAATATTGAACCTTTTCCTACAAAACGGATGTTCAATAATATCTTACAGAATGGTCTATAATATTCCCATGTTCACCTGTAAAGGGGCATTTACAATAAAGGTCACTCCTCTGCTATAAGTAGATATGCTTCTGTTACTGAATTCAGCGGCTGATGATTTCCTGTTATATATGATTACAACTACAGCGATACCGAGAGGTTTCCTGTATAATATCCTAAATTCAAAATAATTCGAATCTGTCCAGTGCAATGCCGGGAAGCCTGCTAGTTACTTATAAATACTGACCAAATTATTTTCATTGAACAAAAAAAATATAAGTTGTGGATGTGTTTGTTGAGTCAGCATTATATTTTATATGTAAATAAAGAGAAACTTGAATGAAGTTAGAATACGCCATTGCTCCCCCCCCCCCCCATCATCGATCGTAATATGGTCTAATGAAAATTTCCTTTTGCAATCTACGTTTGAGGCTTAGCAACTTTTTCGATGTCGTGATTCGAACGAAGCGAATTCAACTATAATTACAATTTTACGTGAATTTGTATTTGGTGAGGTGCAATAAACATAATCATTGTTAAATCTTAAATTGATACGATACAAACTCCTATTGTTTCAAATCTAATGTGAGAACATATGTTCGTGTTTTTAATCATTGTATATTGTTTATTTCTTCTAAATAGCAGCGATGACATGTTTTGAGTTAACCATTGCTACTTACTATCTATAATTTATCACAAAAAATTATGTAATTGTCTGGAACGAAATCCCAAAATGATACGACACGAACGAAACAAACCATATGGCTCTATATTATGAATACGAAATTTTATTAGATGAGCAATATTTAAAAATAATTATTAAAATACGAAATCAAATGATTTGGTCTAGATTTCCAGAATCCAAATAATGAACGCATGTAGTTTCCACTTAGAAAAAATTCTCATAAAATTCCCCAAAACTATGTCACCAAATATTTTTATAATTTCTTAAATTAAAATAAATTATTTCAATCAATGTTATGCGATTGGAAAAGTAAATGGCGTAACCAAAAATCATAAGTATAGTTTGTTATCAATTATTTATATTTATGTTATCATTTTCAGTGGTTTTGTAATATAACCGCACATATACATACGTTCATATGTAGGCCCACACATCGACGAACACACTCGAATGAATTATAACGTTATGTTGATAAGCAATTTGGGTGCAATAAATTATAAATAACGATTACACACTTAACCAATTTTGTTAAAATAAATAATATAAAATTAACCGTGCCGAATAGTGCTAAACTATCAACAAAACCGCAAAAATATCAAATGTTTATTATCCGTTTGCTAACTCTGCGGTACAACCGCCAACTGGTAATATTCTATTGTTTTTAACCAATTTTCATTTTCTTTTTTATTTTCAGACAATTTTCCCGCCAAAACAAATAAACTGTGAATAGAAATGGGGCCCAAACGAAAATATGAATCATACACCCGATTATTGTTACTGACGCCATTAATAATTAGCATAATTACAAATAATTTAGTTTCGGGTGATAGAACAAATTTCTTTAACCTCGAGAAAGATTCGTTCCCATGTAATTTTTTTGAAACGATCAATATTACGTTGGGTGTCCGAAATCCCGACAATAGTATTACGTACAATGGGGTAACGTATCCGGAGCAACATTATAGAGAATACTCATATTCGTATAAATCACGGCATGAACGAATTTCGGTCGATAAACATATACGCGGTTGTGTTTGCTTCTTTAAGAAATGTATACGGCTTTGTTGCGAGCCGCATAGGTATCTCTATGAGAACAACGATACCGATCGATGCCACTATGAAAAGAAATTTACTAATTTTGATTTGGATGTGTACAGTGAAAATGGTGATGTTGCTACATATAATATGTTTGATAATAATCCGTTAGCAGCTGTTTATGGGCAACCGTGCAACGGATATTTTTTAAATCCACACGAATATGATGATGATGCATGGATTTTGTTAGAGGTAAGTTTGTATACGCTTGATAATAATATTTGAATTTTATACTCACATTTGCAGAACCAATAGGTTAATCGAAGTGATATTGCTTCGTGAGTAACTCCTAACTATTCTGCAAGCTCCTTTTGAGTTTTACGCGGATTTTGGATCCAGTAAAACTTTAAGTTCTTCGCCTAAAAATTGTTTTGCTGCACCTGAAAGTGGATCGTCCTCAAGACTAATATTCCAATCACGAAATCTTGCAAACCACTTTTTTACTGTTGAATGACTCACAGAATGTTCACTCAAAGTCGAATTAATCAATTTCATAGCTTGCGAGCAGCATTTTTTTTTTCATTTCAAAACAGAATAGAATGCAATGACGTTAATGTTGCTTATTGACATCCATCTCTTAAAATCGATGCACGCACGGAACTACAGCTTGTAAATGGCTGAAACTTATGTCATAAAAACAGCAATGACTGACCCGGGGTCTACACTTTGCAAAATCGCTGAGACTTTCTCTTATGATATTTTATGTATGTGTATGTTTTTTTCAATGTACTGATAAATAATTATACCAAACAAATTGTCAAAAGATTCGTAAATATTGTGCACCATTTTTTAGATTTTTATGTTAAAAAAAGTATAGCAAAGACACTGTAGACCTAATTAAAACTTTAATTAACGGATGTGAAGTTTATCCCACAAAAAATCGCGTGTACATATACAAATCCAATAAGAAAGTTTTAATACAGAACATGTATTAGTAATTACACTGTTAAACCTTAATTTTGGCGAAATACCTATAATAGAAAGAGACGAAAATAGGCGCCATATATTTTTTTATTTTGCAAAAATAGTAGCAATAGAAAGAAATTAGGTAGGGTTAGGTTAGGTATCAGGTATCATTTTTCGTTCTCGCAAATGTAATCGATTTTATTGGTTTGAGTAGTTTTAGGTTAGGTAAGTTCTGGATATCGTAGAGTTTGTCGGAAGTTTTCATTATAAAATCATATTTGCCTTATAGCCTGTACAAACTGTGGATTAGTTAAACTGGTTTAGCAAAATTCGGTCAAGTACTCTAAGAAATAGAATCCAATTCAGTTTGACATTCTAAGGAAAATTAAAAAAATCTACTAGCAAGTTTTAATTTTTTCATAGGTTACTTGATTTAAATTTGCTACACCAGTTTAACTAATCCTCAGTCAGTACAGGCTATTTGGCTTACACAAACAATTGACTAATCTCCCTTTTTTGAAAATATTGCTTTAGACTTGTTAGTAGACACCACTACGCAAACCAATAAAACGGATTCGATTTCCGAGATCGTAGATATGGAAATGGCTCATGATTTATTTGATTGTGTCAAACTAAAGCTAATATTCGCACATAGTGGAAATTTCCGACAAACCGATTTTAGTAATTTCGCTCATTTGCTGCAAGAGTGACAAAATCCATAATTTTTAATTTTTCGGGAAAACAATTTGAAAATATCACTCAAAATTGTTTGTAAGAACGGTGTTTTTTAAAAGTAAATAAAAATACATTCCGATTAGTAAAATACGTTTCTTTTCTATACCTACCTCCTCTATCGGATTTTAATTTTTATAATTTTTCAATATTTTGCCAATTTTCGTATAATAGTTTCCAATATCTTAACCCTCTTAGACCTGTTGTACATGAGTATGTACAAACTTTTCAAGGAGTCGTAGTATCTAGTATTCATTAAATTCATATTTTCTCCTCTATTGCATGTTTGTTTCAGTTTTTCATCATTCTAGTACAACAAATTCGCTCAAACTACAAAAGTGAGATCAGTATACAATAAAACATCAAAGTACGATCACGTATTTTTTAGTAGTGGAAATCCTTTATTTCTTAGCCCAATTTTATTGCAAATAAAAAAAAATCCTGGTAAGCCAAATAATGTTTTTTAAACGTTTAAATATCCAACAATGTATCTGTTTTTGGGATTACGATAATATTCCGGAACTTTGTAGCAATACAAGTAAAGACGTCCAACAAAAATCGAAGTAGAACAGGCGGTTAGTGAAGATGACCAAAACGCAAACACCGATCCGAAAACATTGGCTGCAACTGTTATTGCAGGAGTATCAAACGAAGGAACTGTGACTGAAATTTCAAGCACAAGAACTGAAATTTCTGGTTTCCATCAACCAAAATTTGGGTTTGGTGCAGCAATCGTCTTCCATTTATATTCAAAGAATTGAAGTGCCGGGACACAAACTGTATTTCGATAATTTTTTTTATGACTTACAATTTATTGGAAATATTAAAAAATAGAGGGATTAATGCAATTGGGACCGCTCGAATTAACCAATTTCACAAGCCAGATTTTTCAGAAGACCGCCAATTAAAAAAAAGGACTGCGGTTGTTTAGAGCAATGTGTCAGCAAGTATGACAAAATTATTGTGGTCGTAAAAAACCTGTTTAACTAGCATCCATAATTTTATGGGAAAGGGTGATGTAAACACAATAAAAAAATGGAGCGCATCGCTAAAGCGATATGGCAGCGATATCTTTCAGATAAAGAAATTGTACATTTATATATCAGCGGTATGGGAGGAGTTGATCTTTCAGATTTTTAGATTTTTTAGATTTTGCGATCAGCGCAAGTTGGATTGAGTATAAACTACCTACGTATATGCAAAAACAAAACATACCAGCTAAAACATACTAGATTTGTTGGAATTCCTGTTACATGTGTCACTCTTTCTGATGAATTCTTTCGCCAATTCACTAAAACGAGGACGTCCTCCGACGGATATTACCAATAACGGAATTCCATCTCATTCAAGAAGAATTCAGGACGAAATTCTTCCAATCTTGGATATTCGGTATTATAATTGATCATTTTCCTGAATTTAGTGGAAATAAAGAGGCAACTAGATGCAAGTTCGAAAGCTGTGCGTTTCGCACGTATACGTTTACTGTGCAAAATGTTCTATACATCTTTGTCTACTAAGAAAGAGGAACTGTTTTTAAAATTCCATAATAAATGAACGTGATTTTAAAAACTGTGAGACTGAAATATTTAAAATTTATTTATTGGATGTTACTTTATTTATATTATTTTTTTTGCTAGAAGCAATATTTACGAGTATGTATTTTTAATTATTTTTGCATTTTATATACACATTTTTATGTTTCAATTTGAAATAATAAGTTTATAAACTTTTCCTTAATTCAAAAATAGTTACTCTTGGCTCGATTTGTACATGTACGTGTACATTAGGTAAAACCTACCCTGATTTACTTTTTAAATTTTCCTTCTTATTTTTACTTAAAACGGTACCCAAGCAATCCAAAACATGTCACAAGAAAAATCTATTTGGCCCACTTTTAAATCAGGACTCAAAGGGTTAAAATGTTAATTCCTTTCGCGAATTTTGTGATTTTTTGTATGGAATTTATTTCCGTGAACTATTTCCTAAACTATCCTAAAAATTAAAATTAGGAAGGTTTAGGAAAAACTTCACGCTTGTATACACAATTGTGAATATTTTGTTAAATCCTAAATATCTTTATATGTATAAGTGAGTGTAATATACTTTATTCGTATTAAACGATAAAGTTAAAATTTGCCGATGCCTTATTTTATTTTTGTATTTTCCTTATATTCAATAATTTTGAAAAATGGAAATCATAATTTAAAAAAAAATCGTAAAATGCTAGTAGTACATAATATTAATAATAATTAAGCAAATCAATTAATCAGTATATGAATTTGGATTAATATAGAACCAAACTAACAGAAAATTTGAATCCCTAGAATAGGTGTAAGGAATAAGGTGGTTTAGTAAGCACAATTTGTAACGCGATAATAAATAATTGTTGTAAGTGATTTTCTATATAATTTTACCATGCTCTAGGAAAACCCCCACCAAATACTAAGTGTACATTCGAGATAATATGGATCCGCAATAGAACCGAAAATCTTCATTCCTTGAAAAGTTATAGGGGCCAAGGGTGATTAGTATGCTCAATTCGCAATACGATAAATTTACATTGTAGGCGAATTTCCATAATAACATTTCATGGGGGTTTTCCTAGGACATGGGAAAAATTTATGGGAAATCGCTTACAACGTACATTTATCGTATTACTAAACACCCTTAGCCCCTATAACTTTCCAACGGATGATGATTTTCGGTTAGATTGGATCTTTATTAACCCGAAAGTACACTTAGTATTTGGTGGGGGTTTAAAGGATTTTCTTTATTATAAAAATCATTTAAAGCATTATTGTAAACTTATTTACATCATTTTATATAAATAATAATTTACTCGTTTGTACGAAGTTTTACGCATACATTGAAATAAAAAATGACTGATTTAAATTTTTAGGAATGTTTAGGAAATAAATACTTCACTATCATTGGAATTTTACCTAATTTGCTAGCAATAACTACATAAGAGAGTATATTTTGATACAAAATAATCAAAATATGAATTATTGGAAATAAAATGAGTGAATTTTGAGTTAAGTTACTATTAAAGCCAATGAGCGATTTATTTAAACTAAAACTACCCATACTGAACGACTACATAATTTACCAGAACAAAATTCAGAAGTATCCCATTTTACTGAGAGTGTTCATTAACTCACTTGATTGTCTTTATCTCGCTTCTGGATATCGTCTTATCGTGTAATTTCCACATAGTGGCTTTGTATAAAAATTTTCTGACCCGCCATTTATGGATATTGAAATATTATCTTTTTTATTAAATTTCTCGAGTATATTTTCTAGTTTTCACTCAAAATTCTTATAATAAATTTTTAACAGTGTATTTACTAATACTTGTTTATGTTTGTTGTTTTGGACATACTTCACTGCCATTTTAATTACAGTTTTTAAAATTTTCTCTAATTTCTCTGTCTAATAAACACTGCAAGTGTACATTAAAATGACAAAGCATAACCTTAAAAGAGTATTTTAATTCGACATGACATTTCGTAAAAATTTCATGATAATTTTTTCGTGAAATAACCTCCTGATAATTTACGGAGACCCTCTAAATAAATTTTCGAATCCTCACCAAAGCGAATCGAAAACGAAATGCAGGTAAATCGTTTTTTTCGTAAAAGACACCAACACTACCACGTTCATATATAAGTTGTTTTTTGCTATAGATATGTATAATTTTTATATTCTTTTACTTATGTAGCCATTTTGCTTTTTAAAAAATAAAAATAATTCGTGTTTAATAACAATAATAAGAGTGCAGTGATAAAAATTGTGAATATTAATTATTAATTAATATTAATATTAATTATTATTAGTAATTCATAACAATAATAATATTAAAAGTGATAAAGTACATAATATAAATTATTACATATTATATAATAGATTGTAGTGCATTATAAGTCATTGTAAGTATATTGGAAGTAACTACGTGATAAAAAGTAGTTCGGTAGTGATACGTTTTCATATCAACTGCATTTCGTTTCTGATTCCAAAACGATTCGTAAATGAATCGAATATGAAGAGAAATGCGAACTACTAATACATACAAATCTGTTCGCTTTCATTTTAATTTTCATACGCCAAACGAAATACTAACGAATCGCTTTCGCTTCGCTAAGGCGATAAGTTTGCGAAGTGTTTCATATATAAATTTGCTCGCTTGCGATTCGTTTTCGATTCGCCAAGTTTAGAGGGGAGTTTCAAAATTTGTAACACATACATTTATGTATACTATACACACAAATTTATTCTCATGAAACACAATCTCAGCATTTTTGCATAGTGTAGACCCCGTGTAAGCTATATATCCAAAATGGTGGGCGATTGGGATATGCTCATGTATGTATTTCCAAGTAACTTACCACCTAATATTTTTCCAAGTAACTTATAATCCGAGGCTCACACCGATTTTTCCACTAAATTACTGACTAAATAAATTAAACTATTGTTGGTTTGTATTAGTGGTTTGTTAGTTGTCACTGAATCCACAAAGCCTATTGTGTATATTATTAAATTCTAAATTGTGTACTAAATCGATAATAACCACTTCGACAATATTGTAAACCTCAAATTAAATTTGAAAATTAGAATAAATTTTTAGTGTATTGTGTTATACGCCATCTATTAATAACTGATACGAACTAAATTTAAATTAAATTAGTGAGTAATTCAATCGAAAAAATTGATATGAGGCACACAGGATTACACATTTTGTCTAAATTTGCGACTAACTAAATTGATGTTGAGCTCATCATACCAGTTGCTCATAGATGGCTCAAAACACAGAAAAAAAAGAGACTTCTCAATTAAATATCAGAATTAGGAATTTGTGATTAAATTTACGACTTACTAAACTGATGGTTAGTTTAGACCGGTTATTGTTGGATGTCGCTATTGTCCATGTAGATGTCGCCAATGTTCAAGTATTCCATCTCTTTAAAAACAGTAATAAAAAATCGAACCATATTTGGTTGACATTTTCTGATATTTGGTCAACGTTGAATTGAACAATTAATATTCAGGTTTATTAGAGCCTGACTGGAATAGATAATGCAAATGGGCAGTAGATTAAATAGAACCAGCTGGAAAATAAATATAAATTTATTTTCATCGCCGTTCAAAGCTTTGATTGGTTGTTATTTGTTTTGGAATTTTAAAAGTCTTGATTTACTAACCGTGCACAATAACGATATTGTCCAGGTAGCGCATGTAGGCATTATATTGACACGTGTAACTCGATATTCTTTTTAAATCGCATTCTTTTATACCCAATGAGAATTTAATTTGGCACTCGGAGCCAAATTAAAGTCGTTTAAGAGCTGTTCCATTATCTTCTCGTGGCGTGGTGCCGATTACCATAAACTTCCATCATTTCAGTTTAAAGCAATAATTACAATATGACCCAACTAACCGTAATATTTAATTATCGTTATAGTTGCTCCATTTACTCTGTACTTGCGATCCCGTGGCCTATAAATCGACAATTTTCATAATTGCAGTGATTTTTGGCCGAAATCAGTCCACCGGAAGTGGTGGCTTCAATAGAAGCTTTCTCACTTGCCCCAAATATTTTGAAAAGTATATAGCATTTACGAAAAACGAGTAGAAATAGAAAGATTGTAAATTAAATTTTAAATATAATTAGTTCCGTTTATGTTTTAAATTTTACTGGAAATGACGAGTTGGCGGCTTGACAATTCGGAATAAAACTTCATACTAAAGCTTTTCCATAGTTTGGAAGAGCTATGCGAAATGTGATGGACGCATCTGCGTGCCACAAGTGTCAGCTTTCTCAAATTTTGCATTGAAGATTAAATTTTCAACAGTTCTTTTTTATTGGTTTTATGAAATTTTAGCAAGAACAATGAGTTTTGATTATACAACTACTTTGTGTGATAAAAATTGTTTAGTACTAAATTTGTGAAAATACCGAACGCACCCGAATTATCACAGTCGTTAGGTATGATAGCTGCACTGCATTGGTAAAAGTGGATTAGGATTTAGTTTTGGATTTATAATTTTCCAAATCAACAGCCATTTTCGGATTTAGTTTTTGCCTTCATAGTTTGAAAGTAAACATGTTTCTTCATATGTATATTCAAATATTTCGTGATTTTATTAATATTTTACTTTCATTTTAAAAATATAATAATGTCTATGTCGATTTTGTAGTTTGAAATATCAGTTTCAGCATTTTAGTACTAAAAATTGGATTGAATTTACGTAAATCCAAAATCATTTTGGATCTAGATGAATCCATTTGGGTTAAGTTTTAATGGGATTGTTAAATGGCCAACGCAATACGCTAAATATATTTTGACAGTTACGTGATAATTTAATCGGAGAAAAATTGTCGTATGCACTTGTTCAATGCATTATTATGATTAGAATCTGATTAAAGTGAAGGATCTGGACTCAAGGAAGTAATACTCTCAACAGCAATATTGTATTTTGCTTTATAATATTTATGTAATATATGTTATTTTCAAAATACAACAAAATAGGTTATTCGCACAACTTTCCTCTTTCACTTTCCGTCATAATTAATATTATTGTTAATTTTATTTTTCATTTGTTTTTCCTACGGCTTTTGACAATCATAATGTTCTTTCTTTCATAATTTCTCTAATTAAATTACAAATTGATGGTACTGACTATTTTTTTACGAAGTAGCTGTCGTAACATTAAAAAAATTGTTTGAATAAAATTTTCATAATGCAATTTTTATTTATTAAAATCTAAATTTTCTCATTATTTTTTCGTTATTTTACGTTAATTAGTCTGACAAAGTTGCTGTCTAGCTAATAGGTAATCGTCTTATTACCCAAGAGGCAAAATTATTAGTTAGTATAATAAAATAATACGATGTGGCGACGGTAGAATATTTCGTTAGTGCCAACTCATATACGCTAACCTAAACTAATTCTCATTGAGCGCAAAAGAACAGTCGCCGTTTACCGCCGTTTGTGTTGTAAAGTCAGTATACATGGTCACTCTGAACAATATCCTCATGTCAAACATCAATATGTTTAACACTTAAAATTCGACCACAAATAAAAATTTTAATATAGCACCCATTTCCATCATCAAATTTGGTCTCACCCCTAATGTACCTGATTCATATTTAATTGGCTCACTATATTTAAGGAAGAAATACATCAGGTAATTTATGCATGAAAATAATATTTGTCAGTTCAGTGAACAAAACATATTTGTTCAATTCAACTCCATATTTTATTTAGTGCGGCCAAATGTCAGTAGAGGTCAATAAAATATATATAGATCGATTTTTTTTACCATTTTCGTCATGACACTTTGAATTCTTAATTATGGTATGTATTCAAACTACCATTTTTACATTTTGTGTCGGCCATGTTTAATAAAAGTTTGTATTTAGTCTGAAATGTTTGACTAACTAAATTGATGGTTAACTCATACCAGCTGTTTATATATTACACAAAACAAACCGGGCCTGCGTTTTAATTAAAATTTGATAAATAATTAAGAATTAAATTTTATAACTGAATATCTGAAAAAACACGGCTAAAATTTCTGACGAACTAAATCAGTGGTCACTTCATGCTACTCTGCTATAAATGCTCTAATATTCAGACACCAAATTAAGTCGATTTCTGAATATTAGAGACATCTATCAATGACTAGCATGAACTAATCACTAACTTAGTTTGTCAGAAATTTTATCCGTGTTTTTTTGAAAAATAGTTGTTCGAGATCGCAATACCTTAAGTTAAATTTTGTCAAATTAAAAATTAAATCTTACTTTTTTTTAAATTAAATATCTTAATTGCATAACACAAAAAATCCATCGAAAAAGTTCGACATTTTTCTTGTAATATCATTGTCTCAACAGTTCTAAATAGTTCTGAATAATAACAGAACTGTATACAACAAGGATATTACAAGAAAACTATCTAACTCATATGACGAATATTTTTTGTGATACATAGAAGACTGTGCTATCTATCACATGAATTAAAAAATGTTACCTACCTGTTCACGAACTCGAAAATTTAAATTAAAAAACCGCGGTACATGACAAAAAAAATCAACACATAATTAAAACCTCTAATACTTTGTGCTTGTTACCAATTTAAAGCCGTGCGCCTGACGTCGATTGTTTTTTCAAAATGTCCGACTAACTAAATTGATGGTCAGTTCTTACAAATTATTGACACGTGTCTCCGACAACATGATACCTGATATTTGAACCAAGTTCAGCCGATTCGAAACATTTGAAATTGATAAAATTTACTAAGCATTAAGCAAATTTTAATTAAACTTCAGACGTCATTTGCTTAGTGCTGTATGGATTAACCATCAATTTAGTTAGTCGGAAATTTGGACAAAAAAGTCGACGTCAGGCGCAAAGTATGTATAAACAAACTTCATGTAAGTTCATACAAGTTATTAATAGATGGCGTAAAACAGAATGCACTGAAGTTTTATTATAATTCGCTAATTTGATTTTAGTTTTATCAATATTGTCGAAGCATAAGCAAAAAATAAGCAATGAGAAAGAGATGGCAGGATCAAACAGAAAATTGGATTTTAATATACAAAAACTATGCATGAATTATCATATAAGTGGTGTTTTGCTATGCAGAATTATTTCGATATAAAAAAATGGCATACATGTATTAAGGAGTCTCCAGATGATGATAAAATGCCAGAAGAAAAAAATACATGTTACGTGAATCAAAATCGATGTTGGCTGTGTTGGAGTTTTGGAACCGGAACTTTTTGTTCACATTCTCAATTGTAATTTGCCCCTTGAAATATGGGAAAAATTCAAAAACTTGTAAGAAGATAACCTCAATTTCGTGCAAATTGAATAGCATTAGATTCAAAATAGATGATGAGTGGTTGGCTGCAATTATGTTGGCAGGATTGACAAATGAATTTAAACCTCTTATTCTGAGTTTTGAGAGAAGTGAAACCATCAACGCAGATCACATTAAAATGAACTTACCTGATACACAGTACGTATCAAAGTTAAACGAAAACGTTTTTCAGTAAAAATTCATCGAAACATAAAAATCGTCACACTGGTAGTATAATTGTTATGAATGTGGTGGTAAAAACCACAAGAGTTTTGAATGCAATAAGATCACAGAGAAGCAGAAGTCATCGTCGAGTGGTGAGAAGAATAAAAATCAGAACAGTGTTAAAAGTGATAAAAGTGAGTCACACGACGCCTGATGCAAATTTATTGAAAAATCAAAGATCAACTGAAGCTTTTGAAATAGTGGCAGCAAATCATTTGAAGATGCCAGTGAAATGTGTCGGTGAAACTGTTCTATTAATGAAAAATGAAATAATACCAGTAGAAGAAGTCCTACATGTTCCCGATCTGTCTGCTAATCTTTTATCGGTCAGTAAAATTGTCGAAAAAGGGAATAAAGTTGTGTTTGATAGTGATGGTGTGATTTGTTTGCACAATGTGAGTCACAGGATGGTGTATACAAGATTTCAACCTTCACTGATAAATTATGTTGCCAAAATCAAAAAAAGGTAGTGCATTAATATGGCACAGACGTTTTGGTCATGTAAATTACAAAACACTTTGTGACATGCGTAATACAGTAGATGAAATGATGTTCGAAGATGATGAAATTATGAAATGTGAATTTTGTGTAATGGGCAAGCAATCGCGCCTTTCTTTCAAGCTTAGTGGTAAGCGTTCAAATAATGTGCTTGATTTAATCCACTCAGATCTCTGTGGTCCGATGGCGACAAATTCAATTGGTGGCGCAAAATACTTTTTATCATTCATCGATGATTGTTCAAGGAAACTATTTACCTATTTTTGTCGTCCAAATCTCAAGTTTTTGAATCATTTGTTAATTTCAAATCGTACGTAGAAAATCAGACTGGTCGCAAAATAAAGAAATTCAGAACTGAGAATTGCACTGAATATTATTCCAACGAGTTTGAAGATTTTCTTAAACAACACGTTATACAGCATCAATTTACAAATGTGTACAGTCCTCAACAAAATGGTCTCGCACAGAGAATGAACCGAACAATTGTGGAACATTCAAGGTGTATTATTTGAGATGCTGATTTAGACAAAATGTTTTGGGCTGAAACGGTTGCCATGGCAGCCTAAATTATCAACAGAACAATTTCATCAATGTTAGTGAATACAACTCCCGAAGTGGTACGGACGGGCATCAAAGTGAATGTATCTCATATGAAAATTTTAGGATCCAATGTTATGGTACATGTTCCTAAAGAAAAAAGGAAGAAGTTCGACACAAAGCCACGAAAAATGATATTCGTGGGGTATGACAGCAATACGAAAGGTTTTCGTTGCATTGATCCAAAAAGGAAACAACTGGTAATAAGTAGAGATGTTATTTTTCATGAGAAAAATTGTGATTTGATGGTGAAGCTATCAATTGATGACAATGTGAGTCCAGCTGAAGTGAGAGATTATAAAAAGACAGAAGAATCGTCGTTTGAAACTGATGTTACTTTGATTGATACTGGTGAAAATGATAATGATGATGATCGCGATTCTCAACCTGATGGGATCTACGCGTGAACCAAAGCCTCGAGAATTTGATGATTATATAAGTTATTTTTCATTAGATATTATTAACGATTATGATCCTCAGACGTTGCAAGAAGCTCCAGCATGTGATGATTATTCAAAGTGGGAGTGTGCCATGCAGGAAGAAATTGCATCATTGGTAGAAAACAAAACTTGGAGTCTCATCAAATTACCGCCTGGAAGAAACGCTATTAGAACAAAATGGGTATTCAAACGCAAATTTGATAAGATGGCGACGTAACGCGATACAAAGCCCGCTTAGTCGTGAAAGGTTGCTCACAGAAATATAATGTAGAATATGCTGTAGAATATAATGATACTTTCTTGCCGGTGGTTCGGTATGCTTCGATAAGATTTTGATGGCTTTGGCAGTTGAAAATATTTTAAAATACATCAAATGGATGCTGTCACCGCCTTCTTACAAGACGACATTGATGCAGATGTGTATATATTGAGCAACCTTCAAACAAGCTGGATGCCAGTTGAGTATTAAACTCAAAACTGCATTAAAGGAATTTGGTTTAGTAAAATCCGAATTGGATCCGTGCATTTATTTTAATCGAAAATTGAATTTGATGAAGAAGAAGATGAAATATTTAAGTACTGCCACGGAATGCGTGGGTATTCGTATACATCTTAAACAGCATTGAGCTGGATCAATCCTCGTACATAAAAATATTAACTCGTTCTGGAATGAAAAATTGTAGGCAGATTGGCACACCTAGTGACTTGAACCAAAAACTTTCAATAAGTATGACGTCAGATGGCAAAGAAGAAAAGTTACACAACGTACCGTATCAACAAGCTGTGGGTTGCTTACAGTCCCTTATGCAATGTACGAGACCAGACATAAATTTTGCAGTAAATGATGAAAGTCGTTTCAATTAAAAATTTCGGTAGTGCGCATTGGAAGGCCGTGAAAAAAATCCTGCGATATCTACATGGTACAATTAATTGACTTAACAGACTGATGATTATTCAATTAATGGATAACATTTTACATGGACAAACGTCGATCTTGTACAGGTTACCTGTTTAAATAAGCAAATGCAGCTATTACTTGGTCCAGTAAACGACAACAAATTGAATTATCCAACACTGAGGCCGAATATATGACTGAACCAATTGGCTGATTAACTCGATACCAAATTTCGCTAGTCTGTTAGTATTTTTTGTGACAATCAAAGTGCAATATGATATTTAGCTGAGATGGATGCTTATCGAACAAGAAGTAAGCACATAGATGTCGACATCATCACATTCGAGAAAAGATTAACGACAAAATCATCATAATACAATACATCCCAACAGACGAAATGGTTACGGACAGTTTGACAAAAGCAGTTACTAAGGACAAACATAATTTTTGTTTCAAAGCTATGGGATTATGTTGAAAAATCTTATGTTGATTTCGATTGAACGGAAAACGTTACACTGAGGGTACAAATGGTACTCCAACTGCTGTCAAAATGTTCGATTGAAAAAAAATACCACAATAGGGCACACCTAGGGTAATTTTCTCTACTCCAGGGTTTTTGATCGAGTTGAGTTGTTGTCATACGCCATTTTTTTCTATACTTTTCAAAACAAAATATTTTCAAGCAAAGGGCCTATTTTTTAATTCAACCTGAGCGAGCAGTGCGCTGTCAAAAAATACTCTGTGTTTTTTTATTCAACCTGAGTATTTTTACTCTGCACACTGCGTTTTTATTTGTGAACTGTGCTTACACCGAGCTTACTCAGTTCTTCAAATTTTACTCTGAAATTAATGTCAGTGTACGAAGAGTGTGCAAAGTAAAAAACAATTTTTTACTCTATGCGCACTGGATAATTTTACCCAGTACAACCTTTGCTCGGTGTACACTACCCGGGGTAAGCCTGCTTGCTCCGGTTGAATTAAAAAATAGACCCAAAGTTAATTCAATACTCATCGTAAAGATGAAACAAATATTATATTGTTTTGGTGTAGTTCATTTCTGTTCCATTGATACAAAATGAGGGTACACGTAACTGAACATTGACATTTAATTGTTTTTATAAATGTATTTAATTGAATCAAGTTTTTATATTGTAAATTTTTAAAATTGTTATTTAATTATTCAACAAGTGAGAGTTCTGTTAAATTATGAACGCACCCCATATTTACATCTGTCAACACTATTACATTGAAATACACTTTATTATTTAGTATCACTCATAAAGACAACATCTCTTATTCTCGCTATATATTTTCAAAAAATTTCCAATCAATAGTATAAGTATCCTGAGATAACAAATTACAAGTAAATCTTCTCGAAAGTTGGCATCAATATTTTTAAACATGTTGAAACGCAAACCCTTAAATACCTCGATTTAAAAAAGTAACTTATCGTGTAATGAAAATGTTTGCCTGTGGTTTAAGAAACATAAAACACTATTAAGGGGAAATCCCAGGACTATCTGCATTATAATTTTCAATTTTCGGTTAACAGGGTCATTATGACTCAAATTATGTACATACCGACTGTTCGGCATAATATTGTCTATATTCGAAACTGAACCAAATCGTGGATTCCCAAACGCTATAAATAGAGAAGATAAGACAATAAATAAAAATTTCGATAAGATTTGATTTAATCTTAACCGAATGTTATCACAAAACGTTAAAAAAAAATCTTAATCTATAAATAGATGACTCTAAAAATTACTAATTGTTAGGAAATGTGTTCGATCAAAAAATCGAAAACAACGAAAGTCATATGGAAGTAATTTATTTGAACGATGTTGGTTGGTTCAAAACGCTATTTTGTGTAAACAAAAGAAAAAGTTGTTTTTGTTATTTTATTTAAACATTTTTATTTTGAGTCTACATAAGTACATGCTTGGCATTCTTTGTATATTTTAAATGTTTATATGTAAAATAATGAGAATGAACAATTAAAAATAATTTTGCAATAATAATATTTGAAACAGAAACAAACAAAAAAAATTTTTCACACATGATTTTGTTTAACGATTTTAATAAAACATTGTTTTTTATTTATCTTTCTTTAGGATGGGCGATTATTTCAAAATCACAGTGATACCATGAAGTATCACAAATCGGACGAGTACTGCATGGCTTACATATATAATGAAGGGGCCAATGATGGGACGTTGCGCGCTTTTATATGTGACGAGGTGGAACATTCGAAAATTTTCGTCGGATATCAAATTGGTAAATAAGTTTTGAAATTTTAATTTATATTTTTTTTAGATATGTAACATAAATTATTTATTGATACGGGTTTGGTATGCTATTGGTACCAAACAATAAACATACATTTTAAGAAAACGATGACAAGCAATGCCAAGTTGAAATAATCAAATTTGTTAGAGATATTCTACCACCTGCTAAGGAATTTGTTTTCTTTTATTTTTCAGTTTGAATCGTAAATTTACTTAAATGTTTTTTTTTTGTAATTTTCGGTGTTTATTTATTACGATAAGGAGTATTTCGTTTGTATCATCATCCAATGGCCTAACCTTAGAACAAAACCCATTTATAAGCTCTCTTAATACCATTTTTGATTATGACTGAAATTCTTTTGGGAACGGAAGTCCAGCCGACAGGAAAAATGTAGTGCCAGTTTTAAAACTCAGTGCCATCCATACAAAATCAAGGGTATGAATCCGTTATAGTACGAAAGTTTCAATCGGGTTAGCCACGAAATCCATTTTATCAATATTCATTTCTTTAAAATCCAATTTGACAAAATCCAACGAATTCATCGTTTTTATTACTTTTGCAAGCCCGGCGCCCGTTTGATTCGTTGGATTTTTTATGTATATTGGAAACTGTAATTAAGAATGAATTTAAAGCAAACAAAAATGATCGATTACATGAATTTAAATTTAAATTTGTGAATATCGAAAAATAATTGTGAAATTGATTACTCTCTAGTTATGTTACTCCGTATCATGTACATGTGTGTCTGTGTCTGTATCTGTGTCTGATGTCTGATGTATGATGTCTGTGTCTGATGTCTGATACCTGATGTCTGATATCTGAGGGTCGATTTATATTATCCGTTCCTTTCAGATCCGTTCCCTTCAGATTCAGACATCATCAATTTATACTATCAGATCAGATATTTTCATCATATCGTTATCGTATATATTCGTATTTTTTGGTTACGTATAAAGTAAAACATAACATAAAAACCCAAAAATGTTTTTAGTAGCAATTTAATTTTGTTTTGATTGTTGTTGCTGGAATATATATAAATTCCACTTTCCTCGCTATTCTTTCGTATTTTTTCGCGTTCAGATATCAGATAAAACATTCTTTTCAACAATATTTATCTGAAACGGAAAGTAAAGAATCTGAACGGAACGGATAATATAAATACTTATATAGAAAACATATGTAACAATATTTTTTTTGTCTGAATCTGAAAGGAACGGATCTGAAAGGAACGGATAATATAAATCGACCTTGATGTGTAATGTTTGTTGTCTGATGTCTGATATCTGTGTCTGTGTGTGATGTCTGATGTCTAATGTCTGATGTAAGATGTCTGTTGTCTGACGTCTGATGTCTCAAGCTCGATTTATATTATACGTTCCTTTCAGTTCCTTCATTTATCGTATCAGACAAAAAAAAACATTGTTACATGTATTTTTCATAGGAATATTTATTATCCGTTCCTGCAAGTACGGAACGGATAATATAAATACTCCTATGAAAATACATGTAACAATGTTTTTTTTTGTCTGACACGATAAATGAAGGAACTGAAAGGAACGTATAATATAAATCGAGCTTCATGTGTGATTTCTGATGTTTGATGTCTGATGTCTGATGTTTCTTGTCTGATGTTTGATGTCTGAGGTCTGATGTCTGACGTCTGATGTCTGGTATCTGAGATCTGATGTCTGATGTGTGATGCCTGATGTCTGAAGTCTGATGTCTGATGTGTAATGTTTGTTGTCTGATGTCTAATGTCTGATTCTGATGTCTGTGTCTGATGCCTATTGTCTGATGTCTCATGTGTGGTGTCTAATGTTTGATGTCTGACGTCTTCTTCTATCTTGTCGGATGTCTGATGTCTCATGCCGGACGCCGGATGTCTACGCCTGTGTCTGCGTCCGTGTCCGTGTTGGGACTGGTGGATTTCGTAAATAATTAACTTTGTCAATAGTGGATTTTGACAAAATCGCCTTTCGTTCTTGGAGTATGTTGTTCTTTAATATTTTCATTAGGTACGTTATCACTTATAATCATCCATTGTTCGTTTATTTACACGTCACGTTATTGTTCGTTACACGTCAAGTTCAAAATTTCAGAAAAATTCTTAAGCAATTTATTCGTTCCGCACTTCGCGATTTTTTTGTTTTTTGTTTGAAAGTGTCAATTTGCATAGAATACGGAATTAAACACACAATGAGCCGGGGCGACAATTTTCGGTTTTTGATACAAATTCACATTTATAAAAAACGAAATGATCGGAAAGGATTTTTTTGGTGGAGTGATTAAAAAATACTTTTTTTTACTTTTTAAGAGAATAACTTCCTGAAAATAACTGACCAATTGTGACCAAATAGTGACCAATTCGACACAACTTTGTTTGTACAAAGTTTTATTGATGCAGTGCCAGCTTTAATGAGGTGTTGGGTAACTCGCCGCTTACTTAGAAAACCCTTATCATAGTCAATAAAAAGAAAGACACCCAGGACCTTATTGATAAAAATATTATTCCGATCATTTATTTGGATCCGTTTTTTAATACTTTTTAATACTGTTAATATTTTAGTTGTAAGTTCAACTGATCAACTGCCAATGAGGATTGGTCAGTAGTTATTTTCGTTTGGTTATCCCTACGAAACAATTTATTCGCACCCTTTCGCATAATTTGAAGTGTTTGGGTCTGGAAAGTTGACTAATATTAATAATTTGATAGATGATCACATAATTTCTGTACTAAATTTTGTGAAAATATTAGGTTTGATCAGTGTGAAGCAGTTTCCACAGTGCATTCTCGCTAAATGAAATTCTCAAATAAGCGACGAACCGGAATGATGAATAAATAAAGGGTTTTAATAAGAGCGAGTCGATGTTGAAATGGAATAAAACAACCTGTATGTGAGGTATTAGCAAAATTCTTTTGGCCCATATATACCATTAGCCAAAGGCCAAAGGCCCATATATGCCATTATTTATGGAATATAACATAGTTTAAATGTCTGCCGCAGCTTCTCACGGTGGCACAGATCCGAGTCGTAAAATTTTCAATGACTCTGCTGCATAGATAGGGCTGAATTAATTTGAGCGATGGTATTGGTTATGTTGGTCTTAAGGGCATCGGTCAATTGTGGCTTATTGGCTTAGACCTGCGACTTGAGGAAACCCCACAAGAAACAGTCTACCGGGAGTCAAATCGAACGATCTTAAATATGATCTATAGATGATTTTTTTGTTAAGATTATTTTTATCATTTGGTCATTTATTGAGCAGCACGCTCAATCGTGTAACTTTTCATGATGATTTGACATCAGTGACTGAAAAAATAAAGACTAGCTACACGCCACCAAAACAACATGGCCACCACATTCTCCCAACATCGACTCGCTCTTATTCGGTTTTTTTCATGCAGTGGCTACTTATAACGTACGTTATTGATTATAGATGTGCCACTGCCAACTCAACTAAGCTGCTAAACATATTTCCTAGCGATCTAAGGAAAGGAATGAAGCTAGTGATGAATAATGTGACTGGTTTGAGATGGTGTTGTAATACGTGTGAAAGTGGATTAAACGTCATCTTATTCAAAATCGACGAATCGTTTAAGTTAATTCAAAAATCGAATGATACGCAAGTCAATAACCTACTGAGACGAATAGAAAAATTAGAAGAGACACTTAATACAGTGGTCCATGCCTTGTCACATTTTAATCAACCAGAAGAACGTCAGGTTACGAGATCTATGTCCATAATCTCATCCCAGACCGAAGCGTCAAGCTCAGTTAATACTAACCATTTGATATCATCAATACCATCATCATCAGCTACCCCTGAACGACAAATAAGGGATTAGGAAATGCAAGCACGATATAGCGAAATCTCGGGACCATCAACAGAAACTACAAAATGTCCCTAATGAGCTAAATACATTAAGTAAAACCTAGACGGTGGATTTTGATTAGTAGAATTCAATCGTCCATTACTGATGAGCACTTTAAAGGATTCATTAATTGCAGGTTTCAACTCACAAATGTGAATGCAATTAGAATGGTACCAAAACCTAAAAATGGTGGCCATTACGATTATATATCGTATCGTCTCAGTGTTGATGAAGAAGCTTTTACTTCTTTGATCAAATCTAAACTATGGCCGCCTGGCTTATTCATCAAAGAGTTCGAATTTGCTCACAAAAATTTTCGGAGCAAAGGGCCAAACACTCAAAACACTTAAGTGAAAATACTAAACCATTATTAAGAATTTGTAATTCGTTTAAAGGAATATGTTCCGTCTACTATCAAAATGTTAACAAAATGGAATCCAAAACATCACAATTTTTTCCTTCCGTGATGCAGTCACACTACTTGATTTATGTAATTAATGAAACCAATCTTCATCCGGGAATTCATAGTTCTTGGACATGACTACGTTATTTATAGATGTGATCGCTCACCTGATACGCGCTTTAAGAAATCAGTCGGCGGCGTTTTAATAGCCGTTCATTCTAAGCTAGAGAGTCATGCAGTTAAAATACTCCCATCAAGAATTGAACAGATTTCCGTGAAGATTAAAATCAATCAACGTTATGTATTCAACTACACTGCATACATACCTCCCAATTCATACTATTAAGTTTATGCAGCATGCCTTAATTCGGTCAATGAGGTCATTAATACATCAAATTCATCCGATTTAGTACTTGTACTTGGTGATTTCAATCTTCCAAACATTTTGTGGGATGTTGATCAGGAACTAAATTGCATACTCCCAAGCAACATAAAGTTAGATGCAGATTCACTGTTCGTCGATACCATGTTGAGTTATAATTTAAACAAAATTAACAGCACTGCAAATTGCTTGTCTTCACCAATGAAGTAGATGCGTTTAATGTTACTGAATCACTTAATTTATTTGTCGTGAACGACAACAACCATACATTTCTGGACATTGTGTTCAACATCACCCACTATGCGGCGGAAAGATCAGAACTCCAGATTTATATCAAATACAACTTTAAGAAGGCAAATTACTGTGGTCTCGAAAGTTTTCTTGCATCAGTGAATTGGGATCAAATTTTAAACGCTAAGGAGGTGAATGATAATGTTCACAAATTTTACGACATCATACATCGAGGATTTGATCTACATGTGCCCATTTTCAACTAAACTCCAAATACTCACCCTCCGTGGTTTGACGACCAGCCTACCTTAAAAATCGCAAATGCAAAGCCTACACTAACATGAGGAAATCAGATCTAGAAACAGACAAAATGGCATTCTTAAAGCAGAGCGAGAGGAGTTCGATACGTATTTCAAGCTAAAGTATAAGTCTTATTTGGCTGGCATTCAAGACAAAATTAAAACAAATCCCAAACAATTCTGGAAATACTTCAGAACTAAACGTGAAACCGAAGGGTACCCGGCCACTGTGACATATAATAATTTACGCACTTCGAACGTCAAAGAGATAGCAGACATGTTCGCCGAATTTTTTCAATCCAATGAATAACACCAATAAATAATACCGGATCCACTGATGAAACCAGCCATGCAAACATCTCTATCACTCCTCCAATTATATCCATTGACAACATTCTATCAGCCTTGAAAGACTTTGGTGACGGATGTGGGCCAGACGACATTCCTTCAGATATGTTAAAAAGGTTTGCGAATATTTTGGTAAATCCGTTATGTAAGCTTTTCAATCATTCGTTAACATCGGCTGTTTTTCCCGAAAAATGGAAAATCTCTAAGATAACACCAATTGGATAACACCAATAAAAATCAGGTAAACGAGATGACGTCACATGCTACAGAGGAATATCAACAACATCATCAATTCCTAAACTATTTGAACTGGTCATATGCAATAGTTTTAAATCAACATTAATACGTCATATATCTGTTAACCAGCATGGATTTATGCCATGTCGCTCTACTATACTTCTTCCAACTTGGTTAAATTCACTAACATAGTTATAAACGAGATTGAGAAACATAACCAAGTGGATGTGGCATATACAGATTTCAGTGATGCATTTGACTCTATCTGTCATCATAAAGCACTCCAAAGCTTGTATACATTTGGATTTGCAATGGAATATATCATTATCAAGTCGTATTTAAGAAGTCGTCAGCAATATGTACTAATAGGTAACAAGAAACCTAAAGTTATCAATGTGACTTCTGGTGTTCCCCAAGGATCTCACATTGGACCATGGCTTTTTATTGTTTTCATTGACAGCATAACGAACATAATAACACCAGAGCACCATTCCACCGAGTACGGAGATAACAACCCAATCAATAGATCAGTGAAAACATTTAATACAATAGAGGATCACTTCGACTTCAATTTATCTAAAAACACTTTCAAAACTAGCTTGAAAAAATATTTTTTAAATTTATAATTACTTTTGACTGCTTCAAATTTGAAGAACTACCCTTAAAATTTTTTAATTTTTAAAATTCAACTTGAATTTGACTTTTTAATATTTTTTCTATATGTATATTCTAGTAGAGTATCAAAATTTTTTCCGTAATTCTAAGGCTGCGTGCCAAACTTAAGGTAAAAGTCAATTTTAAGTAAATTTTTCGGTAAATTCAGTTATTTTTCAAAAACTCTATGGCAAACTGATCGAAAAATCTGTCCTAAATCCGATTTTTACCGTAGTAAACGATTTACCTTAAGTTTGGCACGCAGCCTAAGTTTGAAATTATAACTGTATACTCGTAATATTACTAAATCGATTTCCTGAAATAAATAAATAGATTCCAAAATTATGACCCGTCACTGATTTAAAAAATAAGATAATTAGTGCAATTCACTATGTACATGAAATCTGAGTATAATTATTTGAATATTTGCGATTATTACGTGTGCTGTACAATAGTAAATATGTACATATCATGTTTTCTGACAAAATTAAATAACATGCTCAATGTAAAAAATCATGATTATTTAGTTTATTTTAATCAAACATAGAAATTACATTAGTTTGTTTGGGCAAATACAAAGTGGATTTATATTTTGATCTCTGCATGCCTTCTCCGAAACTCTGGATATATGACGATGGCATTTAGTTTTATGAAATAATCTAAATAATTAGTTTTTGGTAGCATTAGATTACATTTTTGCTGGTTGACGGTAAAATCACTCCATCAAAGTGTATTTGAATAATTTGGCCATGTCATTGAGTTTTTTGATTAATATCAACGCAAATAGTAATATAAAAAGTAAATATTAACAAAATGTGTGAGTGCCGATCGCATCTTATACGTAATAGCAAAAATACCAGAGTCAATCAAAATAAAAAAATAAAAATTACCGAAAGCCCTTGTTCGTTCGATGTCTGCTCTCTTCGATACTATAAAAAATTTGCAAATAATGTGTGTAAATAACACCCTAAATTTTTATTAACCGTTTGCGATGGGTTCATCCGTAGAAGTGATACAGTACCCAAACTTAATTTCTAATCTTACTTAACGAATTAGGTTAAACAAAAATTAATAAAATTTAGTCTTTGAAATATATTTTTATCATAATTTGCTGATTCATTATGAAGAACTTCTGCCTTAAATAAAATAAAAATTCTCCTCCTGTTCGGATATTCATCAGAATTGGTCGCAAATGTTTTAGTTTCACAATCTCGTTGAGGAAACGCAAATCTGCACTTGTTTTTTTCACAATTTCATGTAATGGTGAATCTTTAACTGGCAACGCACATGTCCAAATTTTACCAATGAGTTTTTTGCCTTAACTATCAAATTTAGGATGATCACTTCATAAAATCGTATACCCATAAGGTGATCCTCGTTTCTGAATTTCAACTCTACCCCAATAAGTGTTGAATAGATCTCTACATATGCAGAGCTATAGTCTACTTCATGAAGCTCATTTTCACCATTATTCACTTCTAAAGGTAAATTTGCAGGTAATGCTCTTCTAACTAGTCAAGCTGATTTTATCTAGCCTCCTCAACAGTTATCACATCACTATATAGACTCTAGAAAATTACTTTTAACACTATTTGCCGTAGATACGTGGCGAAACACACTAACACTTAATAAACACATTTTACTAAACACTTGTTTTTTATTTCGCAAAAATTAAATTTTTGTGTATTTTAATTAAAAAATTGGCCCAAAAAGTTTAAAACATCACTCGATCGATTTCGACTTGTTAGGTCATCAGGAGTATCTACCCTAGTAGAGTAAGAAACATCTACCCTAAGTAAGTAAAGTAGTTTTTCAACTTTTTGGACACATTTTTTAATTAAAATATTCAAAAATTTAATTTTTGCGAAATAAAAAACAAGTGTTTAGTAAAACGTGTTTATTAAGTCTAGAAAATTAATATAGACTATGTATATAGAGCATATCATTTTCAACTAGCCTTAAAATGGCTTGTGGCGGCATATAATTTTTCTCGATTTATGTTATATTCCCTTGTGTTGTTAAGATTTATCAACTACTCTGTAACCACGATGAGTTAATTGTAACCATTCGAGTTAAGACTTGATCGAGGAAGTAATGCAACTCTCTCACTAACTTTGAAAATACCCCTAGCAAACGGAACTGTATACTCTTTAAATCTATATTGTCTGGATAATCACTTTCACGAAATGAGTGATTCTAGGCATTAAGCTCAACTTTTGGGTGACAATCCTTTTTGCAATCCTGAAGATGCTTCTTGCAGATATGACACAGAACGAGAACTTGCTTAGCCTTCAATTCATCCGGCAAGTAAGTAGGCGGATTGACTGGAATAACATCTCTTTGTGCATGTCTCACAATGTCTATATGCAAATATCCTACAACATCCTTCTCTCGATCTTTTTCCTCTTTGTGACCAATCGATTTTCACTTTCTTCTTCAGTCTCATTTTAAACAATTTTAGCTTGACATTCTGTCAAATATTGCAACTGATTAGCGTGATGCTCTTCAGTTCCATTAGCGCGTTGTTGCGATTGATAATCTCTGTTGTATTCAATTCTCTGTTGCATTTGGATGATTTCCAGACGTACGAGGAGTAATGGTTTTGCAAAACGCTCTGGACAAAGTATCAGCGACCACATTTAATTATCCCTTTCTGTATCCTATCTGGAGAATCTAGCGAGCTACGAGTCTTGAGAGATATTTTTGCGACATTAATCAGCGCAGGATGGAGTGGTCCGTATAAATGGTGAAAGGATACCCTTCTACATACGAGTGATACTTCTTTATGCTGTAGCACTCTAATTCCTGTAGCACTTTAATTCGGTTACCGAATACTTTTTTTGTGCTGAGCTGAGTTTATGAGAAATGTACACTATAAAATGTTCAGAATCATCAGAATTCAGTTGATAGAGTACACTTCCTACGCCGACGGTACTGGCATCACACTGTATGTAGAAGGGCCATCCGTAATCAGGATTTGCTAAACTGGGAGCGCAATATAGAGCAAGTTTTAATGATTCAAAAGCAGTTCCTGCAGCTGAAGACCATTTCGGTTTTGTGTTGGCAGTAAGATCAGGCAGGGTAGCGGCTAATAAAGCAAAAAAATTTATGAAGCGTCTGTACTATCCACACGGGTGTACTACGAAATCCCGGTTGTCAAAATCCCGGTTTTCAAAATCCAGGATTTTAGGATCCCGGTTTTCTTTTCTTCTAGTTCTAAAGTTTTGATTTTGAAAAAAATATTCTTTATTAATTCAGGCCGACCGGACTAATAATATTTAAACATAAAAATAAGATATCTTGCCCAAAAACTTACTAAAAAAACCAAGGCTGCAACATTTTAAAATGCAACTCGACAATTCTCACGGGCACGCTGGAGGTAGCAGTGCCCCCTCCTCCCCCCCCCCGCTTACTCATCCGAGGGGCTTTAGATTTGAACACAACCCGAATGGCATAACCCGAAATTGATATAAGGAAATGTCTGGTACCGTGAACGATGTCTTATCTGTGTGATTGGCGAACCCTACGAGCTTTGGCTCTCTTCGATAACGCTGATAGCATTCTGTCACGTACAGCATAAATCAACTGTTGTATTGCTGGAGAAACAACGTAGTACCTTTGTTTGACAGGCTTGGATGATCCAACGTCAATAGTTTGCGTGAGCAAGGTAGTTTTTCCCGAACTTGGCACTTGATGGAAATGTGTCCACGATATACTGTAGTTTAACCTGATCTTTCTTGCACAAAACATGAAATTTATAGGAACCGCTTCATAGTCATAAAAGTTTATAACCTCCATAGTGAGTTTTTTCCTTAAAGTTGACGGAAGCGTTGACAAAGTCAAAAACGCGTTCCGAATGCCAGTTAGCAGTATGGACATATGATGGAAATAGTGAAATGCGAGTGTAGATTTTGTTAAGAAAATTTCAGATCCTTTGCCAAGTACACTTACTCTAGCTCCACTGTCCAACAAGCGTTTATAAGGTACCTTATTTATTTCTACGAGCGCATATGGTCTAATGTCGCTAGCTGCAGCCGAAATAATCGAAGAAATAATCACAGCTCTGCTATTTTTTCTGTGCTCCTAATATGATGTTGATCTTATGCTTCTATTGGCATTGTACAAACGCCGTGGTAACTGTGCTCTCTGATTTCACTCAGAAGAGTTGGCAGGCTCTTTCATGATGTTCATCTGAGGATAGCCGAGTGATATCTTGCACGTAGACGAAGGGTCCATTGAACAATTCTATTGTGTTCGGTTACATAAGAGTTAGAAGAAGATGGTAAATTCAATATTTTACAGATGACATTGGTTGTAAATAAGTATGATCAGGATTGAAAGTAAAATTAGATTTGGTTTCGGATTAGCTCCGGGTCGATATTCCTGGCAGCATCTTCTCTCATAATTCTGGGTGACACTGTTTTTAGAGACCCTTGATTCCCAGCCTTCCAGTTGCCTCTCGAGAAGCGGTAGCAAAATATTTCGGTAGGTGGTATGGAACAATCAACAAAGGTGTGTCCAATATCATCGCAATTAAAGCAAATGGGATCTTTCTTACGCAAGACCATGGGATTAGGTCAGCGCAATTATTGATCTTCTACCAGCGAACATGATTTAAGTGAACCAGGATTTTGAATACCAGATACTGAGTATGATAGAGAGGTGCTACGTTCTTGAAAGTCAATATCTTTAGACTGCATTACCAACGACGATTGCGAGGGTCCTTCAACAAGACATCAGTTCCAGTTCATTTATGGCTCGTTTGTACATTGGTAAGCTGTTATACGGAGCATTAAATCTTTTTAATGTTTCTTCCCAGGCTACACAACTTTTAACCAAATCATTAAGATTGTTAAATTATCGGTTTGTCAGATGATACTGTAAAGCGGATTTCATAATCATCATTAGCATTTGAGTGAATTTTTCTTCGGTATAGGGAGTATGACCCTGTAAACTCAACCTCCACACATCATGATAAAAATTAAGAAAAGATTCATCTGACTCTGTTTTCGTGATTCAACCGCTCTTCGAATTTCAAAATTGGGTTGACGATCTTTGAATCAACTAAGGAAATCTTTTTTAAAGGACGTCTAATCAGCAATACGGTTATGTCTTCGGTCAGTCCAATATCATTGAAACGCTATGTCCTTCAAAACAGTACTAATTTCAACAAATAGGGTTTCATCAGGTAAGTGCATGGAAGAAGCCATAGTTTCCAACTGGAGAAAGAACATATCCATCGTGATTCCTAAGTGAAAATGTTGACGACGGTCATTTTTGGCATGCGGTAGTATATTATTAGTTAGTCTAGCAAATAGTTCGTCGGTAGATGTAAATGTACTATTATGATGGGTCGCTGATGTAAACACTGGATCACTGAGCGCTTGACTAATAGTACGCGGGGTTGTTACATGCGGCCTGGAGGTTATCTTGCTTTACGTTTAGCAATTGCAGCTGTTTAGTCAATTGATTAAGTTGCTCCATCATGGTCGTCATTAAAAGAGGATTAGGTTCCATGGGTGCGGTTTTCAGATCACAAAGAGTAGCCTGAGTTAATCGAGCTTCTTCATTTTCACCAGATTTTACAATGGTCAATGAGGAAACTGGTTGAATGATATCATCGATTGACGATTAATCAACTGGTATCATCGGCATTTTAGGTAACACTATAATCTCAATCTACGGTGTGGCTTGAATAGATTCGTCTAATTTATTTTCATTTCCAAGGTACTCGTGTAGAGTAGCTAATAAACACGCTAATAAACACGGTTCTAGTACCAAACAAGGCGATTCAATAGTTCAGTGGCACAACAAGTGGCAGCACTACGACAAAAGATAAATTCGTTTGTTATTTTATTACCCGCAGAAATTTTTTATTCATTTTATATCTCTTTTTCACAAAATAAAACAAGCCAGTGGAATAAAATATTAAAAGTGATCATTAAAATGACAAATTGATTAGTCTCCGAAGTGGAACGGAGAAGTGGTTTATGAAATTTTTAAATTTAACAACATTCCGTCTTTCCGCCATTTCTTAACGTATTACGATGACATTTGGATAGTAGTATTGGTTGGAGATTTTAAAGTGAGTATTGGACAAAATTCTAAGATCTGTTCGTGCCGGACTAAACTTGGCCATTTCATAATAAATCCTTATGAAATTTGGTTTCTAGATTGATTTTTGATTGAGATTTACATCGCATACATAAACATAAATCGAGGGCAGTATGGTAGAAGACAAAACAATGTGTTCTCACTATAAATCACATTTTGCTCTAGTGGACCCGATTATCTTATCGAGTACTGAATCTTCCCACTCAATTAAACGTTGTACATCACACATTTTATCGTATTTAAAACATGACAAAACACAGTGATAAACCGTTTTAAGTTCGCATAAAGTACACTTTTATGTTATTTGGGTGGATTTTATCGCCCAGATAATTATTAGCGCGTTCCAATTATGCAATAACATAAAATTTGGAGATATGTAATTTATCATAATTTTTATCGCACATAAATATTGGGAGTGTTATTCGTTTAGTAAATATTTTGAATCGATTAATTGATATTGATTCGATTTTTGGTTTCACAATCGGTAATCTGTTTTACCTCATCGCGTATACGTCTAAACATCTAAATCCAAAATACAACAAAACGATAATCAAGATGCGTATTTTATCGTAAACCAAATATTTCAATACATAGTATGGTACTTAAATCCGATATTTAAATGAATACGCGAATGAAATTGGCAATATTAATTAACATTTTTTTTTCTCTTTGCTATTTTGCAGGTATGATCATTTCGGTGCCATTTTTATTGGCAACATTACTGGTGTACGCCTGGATAAGAGAATTGCGTGCCACACTGCACGGCAAAAGTTTAATGTGCTACATTGGTGGTCTAACAACCGGCTATATATTTTTGATAATTGTGCAATTAAACGGTAGTCAACATATGGTTCCGGTATTATGTAATACAATGGGTAATTATCAAAAATATTAATTAAAACGTTTATTGTTATATAACAAATTGTTTTAATTTTCCAGCATTCGCGTTACAAGGATCCCTGTTAGCGGCATTCTTTTGGCTGAACATAATCAGTTTTGATATTTGGTGGACGATAGGGTAAGAAATTTATTTTGACATAAAATATTTGATTTAGCATGCACATCGTGGTATTTTTTTTGGGGCTCAAAAAATTTATAAAACTCTATGTTTACTTTTTGAAAAGAAAATTTTTATTCCATTTATGAAAAATAAATATTTTTTTGTTTTTGTTATTTATTTATAGAAAACCTGGGGATCATCATGCAAAACGGTTCTTCTATTATTCGTTGTATGCTTTCGGAACGCCTTTAGTACTTATTGTGATAAGTGTTATTATTGATCAAATGGAGTCAATACCACTGGATTTTCGACCGGGATTTGCTGTCGGAACATGCTGGCTAAGAAGTAACTAATATTATATTTATATTTTGTACAGGGCGAACGAATCAACATTTCACAAAATTTTAATCCAAACTTTCCTCGAAGGATACTGTTAGCGATATTATGGTTACGAGTCGCGTTTTTTTTGTAATTTTATATATCTATTTGACTTTATTTAGTTTAACTCTATAAAAATTTAAATATTGCGTGAAGTGCACATAAGACACATATTTTACACGTTTATTTTTAGCGGACTGACCTAAATTGTGACCTATTTTGGTCACCTTAGCAAACGTTTACAACGCAAGAATTATAGCCAACATTTGGGGCACATAACAAAATTTATGTGCACCATCTATTGAATAATACTAAGAGTATTGCTTATGTTCTCATCACAGTTCATATTTTTCTCATAAATAATTCCAGTAACATTTTCGAAATTAAATTCATTCATTTAAATTATTTAAATTTGCTTAATTAATAACTGTAAACCTAAATTTTAGGTGAACAGTTTTTATTTACAGTTGCTTCAAGCCAGTATCATAATACCATAAGTTTGGTCACTCCACACAAAAAAGTTTTCGAACCTAATTTGGATAACTAGCGTTTACATTATGTTACCTATCCAGTTTAGGTCACTTGGACTAAATATGACGATCTAAAGTACCTCACTACAAGGTTAAAAAACTTCAATTGACGACTGTTAAAGTTGGGAATGTGACATCTAGCGCATTAAAAATAAGATCATTGAAGGCTGTTCGAGTGCGAATTTTTGTGCGAATATTTAGGATCACACTTTTCTACCGATTTATTAGGCACAATGTACCGCCTAATTCAATTTTTTTTATGATTAGGTTGGTCGTCTGTGAATATTTTGCTTAAAGTTAAAAATATTTTATCTTTTGTGGGCTAGAAATAATATCGAGGGGCTCCCAATCCAAGGGTGGAATTTATAGAATTTTGTATTAAGACCAAATATAATAAAAATTGTTAGGATAACTGAGATATCCCAAGAGATGTTAACACAACTTCAGATATTTAGGGTGTTAGTTGGAGATGATGCCAGCTAGAAATAATATTAAGGAGCTCGTCATATACCTGAGGCTGTCACAAACACAATTGTGTGGGCAGGCAGGTTATGGGATAGTGACATTAACGGTCCCGAATTGGAACAATACTTTTAATTTCGATGATAAGAACTTCTAATCTTAGTTTAGTTTTGATAAATAGGTCCTTTCTTCAGGTTTATTTTTTTGTTAATTTTTTTTTTGATTTGTCACCGATTCGAGTTGCCATAGCTTCTTTAATTCTTCTTGATGCGTAGCGTCCGATGAATTAGTTGAATGTTAAATGCGAGGGAGCCGTTAAATTCATTTCCATTTTGCATCCAACGAAAAACCGAATACCGTATTCGGAATTCCGACCATAAATTGAATATATTCTGAGTATGATGTAATTCGGGAAGATATTGTAGTGCTGATAACTGCTTCAACCACGGTTTTTATAACATTGATACCCTTTATGCTAGTTGAGCTAGTGCGACATGGTAAACTGATCTTAATGGACATTTCTTGAGGTCAGATAATTATAATGCGCCGCGGGATCTACCAAGACTCGACACTAATGCTCGTTTACAAAGGAATCTTGAACATTCACTATTGCAGTTGACAATCCAATGTACGCTGTCGCTGGCGCCGCCAGCGCTGTTGCAACGTAAACTTCCCTATTAGCCATTTCTTTGTCGAAAACGATATAAATGAATTATTAGCCGAATTATTTGAGTTAGACGATTTGTTTTGATATGCCTTTGTATTGTGCATGAAGGTATGATGCCTTTTTCGACAGATATTGTACATTCGCGGACGACATGTACCCACACATGTTCGAATTTTTTAAGGTGATTCCAAACGCTGAATAAACTGAGTCACACGCCTTACGTTACATATTGTTTGGTGCGGTAATGGTTGTGAACACTTTGTTTGATCTCTTTGCATGATTTTCCATGTACTGTCTTTTTGAATCCTTTCTTAGCGCATAGATATTAATTTCGGTCTTATTCGGAATGTTTTTGATTCAGTGGCTTTCAACACCCGAGCACCCAAGTACACAAGCAAACGACATTTTCCATAACGACTTTGTTTTTTCGACTAGACGTGCTGAAATTATGTTAACAATAATTGTGTCCCATTAGTCAACAGATTGCTGTGATTCTCACCCCAGAATAAGATTGAAAGGACTTGCTATTCCGGTTGAAAATTCACATAATATTTGTTTCTCAGGCTGCGTACCAATCCAAGGGTAAAAGTCAATTTTCAGTAAATTTTTCGGTAAATTCAATTATTTTTGGAAACTCTATGGTAAACTGATCGAAAAATCTGTACTAAAGTCGATTTTTACCGTAGTAAACGATTTACCCTTGGATTGGTATGCAGCCTTAGTCTCGAATGTCGAAAACTTTTCGAATTTTAGAGTGTCTTGTGAACGAATAAGTTCGGCTTCGTTCATCTGTTTCCAGACTGTTTCCAGTTTTGACATAGTCGACACCACTATTGATATTTAAGTACGTTAAGTTAGCACGTCAATGCGCGAAAGAGATTATTCTTAGGAACCGCTATATCTACCTTAATACTTAATCAATTAGAAATTTAAAATATTTTTAATTTGTATTCCTTTTCATTTAATTTTCAGAAAATAAATTATCCGAATTCATTTATTTGTACTCAATTGTGTTAATTATTATAACATTAAATACAATATTTTTTGGATTGACGGCGAATAATATTCGCATTGTACAAGAGCAATCAGCTAAAACATTATCGAGGGGCGACAGTAGGAAACATGCTAAGATACAATCGGAGAAAGACAAGTAAGTTTAATATTTATTATTATTATTTTAATCTTTTATAAAGGAAGTGTTAATTGGCAATGCATTTAAACTAAATTTATATCCTTTTTATTCACTCATTTCAAGTACCAGATGTCAATTATAATAAACTCAAAAACAAGGCAATTGTTCAGCGTTCCCAAATAATTTGAAATTTTTCTCACGCCAAAATTACTTTTAACATTTATTGGCTGCTTTCTTGAGAAAGTTAGGCTTCCTAATATAAATTGACAAAATTTCTATAAATTAGACTAAAAGAAATTCATTTTGGTGGGATTTAAATTCAACCCAAAATCGAAATGTAACATGTTCAATTTAGACAATTTTTATTCATTGTTTCTACGACCAGTGTGCCTATTCTGGTTTCCCCTGGGATTAGGGAATTGGAAAAAATATTTTCATAGCATTTTTGTCCAAATTGTATTTTTCTGGCCTACTGAGGAAATAAGTGTGGTGTAAATATTTTCGAAAATATTTTTCCCTATAAAAATTTTGTGAAACAAAAGTTTTCCAATTAACTTTGTTTTGAAAATTTTTACACCAAACTTATTTCCTTAGTAGACCAGAAAAATACAATTTGGACAAAAAATGCTATGAAAATGTTTTTCCCAATTCCCTGTTCCCGCAAGGAAAGTCAGAATAATCTGGCAATTCCCTGGGAATAGGGAATTGGGGAAAAATTTATATAGTATGTAATTTTTTTTAACATTTTGTTTCTGGCATACTGAGGTAAAAAGTTAGTGTTAACTTTTTTGAAAACAAAATTAAATGGCGATAATTTCCACCGCCAATTTGGAATGGAATAATTATTCCCAATTTATAAATATTTACATCAAATTTTTCTCCTCAGCAGGCCGAAAAAAAAAATATTTGGACAGAAATTACATGTAAATTCTTTCCCCAGTTCCCTATTCCCGGGGAATTACCAGAATAGTACAACAATGGCCCTATTCTGGCTTTCCCTGGGAATAGGGAATTGGGAAAGATATTTTCATAGCATTTTTGTCTAAATTGTATTTTTCTGGCCTACTGAGAGAACATGATTGGTGTTAATATTTTCAAAACAAAGTTAAATGGGAAAATATTTTTCCCTACAAAAATTTTGTGGAACAAAAGTTTCCCAAATCACTTTGTTTTGAAATTTTTTGCACTAAACTTATTCTTTCAGTAGGCCAGAAAAGTATAATTTTAACAAAAATGCTATGAAAATATTTTTCCTAATTCCCTATTCCCAGGGAAAGCCAGAATAGGGCCAATTTTCGCATGCAGAATATAATTTGCTTTAAAATTCTTTATGTATTCGAATTTTTAGCCGGGTACTTTAATGTTTTTTCAAATTTGTTTCCAAGTTTTCTATTATTTATTTCCCTAGTAAAAGAAAAAATCGATGCAGATTTGTTTCCTAATAGGGAAATAAATAATAGAAAACTTGCAAACAAATTTGAAAAAGCGGCACCGATTTCAAGAATACGCGCCCAGCTAATCGTAAGAACATTTACCCGCACGGTCACATCGTCGTTTAAACACTTAATCGTAAAAATGTGGTTAATAACTAGCCCTGTTAACCGTATATGATTAATTATACGACCCTTACGCTATTGTGTGTCGGTTAGGGTCGTGTGCGAAAAAAATAGGAATATGGAATGATTAAATGTCAAAAAAATTTAATCGGCAAAGTAATCTAATAAAATTGTTTCACCCGTCACTGTCGAAATTTTCCTTATTTAACGAAAAACAAATGAAATTGTTTTGACATGTGAATAAAAATTGACGGTGTACAAGTTCAATTATCCTGATCACAGCCTTCATTTATTATCCTCATACTAAAACAATGAACCGTCCAAAGCTGTTTAGCATTGGATTAATTTGCGCAACATGGCTGTAAAAGGAGTTGAAAAGTTCTTAAATTACTTGATATTCGATTAAATGTGTGCTCGACGTTTTATTTTTTATTACACCAAACAATTTCAATGTTTTACTCGATCGATATTATTCTTCAGTGATACTTCTCAAAAACCTGTTTTTGACGTGAATACGTCTTTAAATTTGCTTTCATAGGGAGGCAATTGAAAAAAATGATGATAATAAAATCGGTAGATACAGTTTGATGATGCAGCTATGATAGGATATCAAAGGGCCAAATGTCGAAGGGCCGAATGTGGAAGGGCCGAATTTCAAATGGCCAACTGTGTCGAAGGGTCGAATGTCACAGGGCCGAATGTCGAAGGGCTGAATTTCAAAAGACCAAATGTGTCGAAGGGTCGAATGTCGCAGGGCTGAATTTCGAAGCGCCGAAGGTGTCGAAAGACCGAATGTGTCGAAGGGCCGAATGTCGAAGGGGCGAATGTGTCGAAGAGCCGAATATGTCGAAGGGTCGAATGGGTCAAAGGGCCGAATGGGTCGAAGGGCCATTTTTTTTTGTTTTTAGAAATATATTTTTTTTATTTAATTTAATTATTATTTTTTATTTTTTGTACAATATATCTATTATCAGAAGGCTGATACATAGAGCCGAATGTCTCTGGTGGCGCATGAGAAAATTGTCATTCCATAAATACATAAATTCATAAGAAATTCATTTATGTTTAATAAATAAAAAATTTACAAAATTATATTTCTAAAACCAAAACAAAAATTCGGCGATTCGACCCACTCGGCTCCTTGCTATTCGGCTTTTTGATACATTTGGCCCTTCGACACATTCGGCCCTTCGACATTCGGCCCTTCGAAATTTGGCCCTTCGAGATTCGGCCCTTCAACATTCGGCCCTTTGTACCCATTCCGCAGCTATATAGTATATCTAACATATCATCTACATTCAAAATTTAATTACACCGCTCGATTATGAAAAGGATCAAAGAATTCGTTACGTTGAGTGGGGCCTATGACGCATCATGTGAGATCAGTGATCTGCAGTGATTAGGTATGTTGGATGAAAATGGGATTCTTAAATTATTTTTGGAAGTTATGGCCACCTGGGACGGAACTCGGCAATTTCTTAACCGGTTATGATAAGATTGGGTATGTTGGATGGAATTGGGATTCTTCATCGGGCGGAACTCGTTAATTTTTTTACCGATTCGGAAATCTCGATGTATCGCGTGTGCCATTTCCTTCCCGAAACATTGTACGTTACGTCATATGTTTATACACGTGGTAGAGACACCCACCTTTTAATTTGTCTTTGGCGTATTAAAACAAAGTATAGTTAAAGCCTGTGAGGTGGATGTGTGCTTGTTTTTTTGGTGGCAACTGACATGTTGAACTGCTGGATTTTTACCAATTAAACTCCCTTCAAAATCCAGTTCCATCGGAACTATCCCTAAATATTACGTCGCGGGGCAGGCGTTCCGAAAAAGCTGCAGTTCCGCTATTCGGCGGTAGAATGAATGTTTTACCGAACCTTCCCTTTCGCGCCTACTAAGTTGTTTCATCATATCGCAGATGCTTTCACTCACAGAGTTCACGTTACCTTACAATTTACCATATTCCCCAATATATGTATATGTTCAGGAGTAACATGCTCTCCAATATTTCTCACAATCACGTGCCTTGCTCCCGCAAACCGTGACGTACTGTGAATTAATGTACTGAAAATGACACCCGTATCGTCTTTCTACCTATAATCATCATCGTACCAAAATCGACACCGGCCCCACAACTCGATTAGCGAAAAACAAATGTCAATAACGTAATCAGTACGCCGAAAATTACCCCCATATCGACGTTGTAGGTAGATAGTAGGTAGTTAACGGAAAAATCTATCTCGAATTGCGAAAAATGAAAGTTAGTAACGTAATCAGTACCTCCGAAATGCACACTTAAATTGGCTAGGCTAGTATAGGTGGGCACCAAAAAGAACACCGCCCCTCTTCTCGAATTCAGAAAAACAAAATTCGGTAACGTAATACGTACCACGGAAACCATGAAACTGACACTCATATCGGCGTAGTTAGGTACCAAAACAACACGATCGCCGCTTCATTCATCATGACTTGTGAAAAACCAAAGTCAGTAAGTTTCAATCAGTACCCCGGAACCCCCGAAAATGATACACATATCGGCATTGTAGGCATAGCCGTAGATATTAGTAGGTACCAAAAATGACGTCATCCTCATCTCGCCTTGCATAAAACAAAATTTCGCCAGCTCGAATCTTGAAACGGATGCCATATTCCTAATTCGCACTCCCGAAAACCAGGAAAAGGACGTCATTGGAGAAAACCAAAATCATGGGCCGAATTTTTGTTGAGAAATATTCTCTTGTCAAAAATCGTAATTTCCGCTTAAATTTTGAAAAACCTTTTGAAAAACCTGTCTGGACTGGATCTGGATATCTTTTCAATATAATTGCAAAAATCGAAAAAGCTTTCATGAAAGCTGTCCTTCCGGTTTACCGTATTCGGCCAAAATTACAGAATTACTCCACACCACCCATAGAGCATATATATAAATTTTTATTGAAGGCGGTGCAAAAGTTTTTGTAGTTTTTGAGTTTATCGATCGAGAATGCTCCTATGGAAGCTGCAATTTCTGGTGGACCATTTTCAGCTATAAACCATTCTCATCGCTCATAGAACATATACCCTAATTTTTATCAAAATCGGTACAGCGGTTCGACAGTTTCGGTGTTACAAACACATACGTCATTATTATATATAGATAAAAAATTGTTCACAAACATTTTTGGGAAGAATGAAATAGAGATTTAGCAAGAACCTTCGACACTGTAACGGAGGGTAACTTTTATATTTCCGTGGTTAAACGAGAAAATATAAAAGAAACGAAAATTCAGCCGTCAAATATTAAGGCATACAAGGCCTTGATAAATCATTTTGATGAAGTGGTGAAACACTACTATACTTATCAACTAACGAGCCAAAAAGGGTTCGTTGTGATGTTAAAAGGAATTGAGAACTTCGTTGACCCAAACGAGATACAAGCTGCTCTCGCTGAAAAAAACTTCCGTGTTAAATCTATAACTAATATTATAAATCGGGAAAAGGTGCCATGGCCAATATTCCGTCTGAAATTAGAACCAAAGATAATAAAAAAAAACAAAGAGAAGCTTGAAATATATGATCTAAAGTGTCTTCTACATAGCAGAAGTGTGAAGAATACGGCCACACTAAAGCTTATTGCACTTTGAACGATGTTTGTGTAATCTGTGGTGATCTCCATAATTCAACGAAATGCGATAAAAATAAGTCAAGCTTCTGTCAGAAAATGCAGTAACTGCGATAAGAAACCACACAGCGAATTATAGAAGTCGCACAGTTTATATTGAAATGAAAAGGAGAATTAATCCTAGACAGCGAGCTCAGCAACGATTACTTAGATTTAGATTACATTCAGAAGCTAAAGTTCAAAATGGAAACCAGAATGTAAACAGTAGTGTGCATTACGGGGTTCCATACGCAAGTGTACGTAAGAATGCCGTTCCAAAATCTGAGGCAAGTGAGGAAGGATATCTCATCAGCTTTAAACAAGCTATCTGGTATGATGCAAAGCTTCATGGCGATGATGGAGAGAACTATGGATCTAATGATGCAGAATATCAAGAATTTTTGCAATAAATCATTATGGTGGGATGACCAAACGAAAAAAAATAGTGACCAATCCTCAAGGACAGTCGACCAACCGATTCCGACCGTTGGACTTATAAAATTATTAGTATTGGTCAAGTTTCCAGCCCCGAACACTTGAAATCATGTAGAAATTATGAATTTTTAAGAATTTTTGCAATAAATCATTATGTCCAAACGAAAACAACTAGTGATCAATCCTCAACGAAATATGAAGAACCATAAAATTGAATTGATTATTCTTTATGTCTTCCACTTTAGATACAATCTTTTGAAAAAGAAATATTTTTATCTAAATGGTATATTCCAATTGGATTTTTTTATTAATTTTGTAAAATGAAATCGCCAAATAAGCGACGAACCTGATTTTATTGAATTACTACAATTTTGATTTTGTTTTTTCGCAATAAAAACTGACCCGTTGATGACGAAACGCCAAAATGTGGTGACCAATCCTGACCTAACGATTACCTAACGAAATTTGATAAAAACGGTTTGATTTTATTTCAATGAGGTGCTACCCGGGAATTTTTTTTCTGAATTTTTCATTATTTATTTACTTTTTAATCGTAAGTGACCAAACGATAAAAACTAGTGATCAATCCTGACGAAACGATGACCAAACGAATTCGTCCATCACTTTTGACAAAACTTTTTGATGGGGTGCTAGAAAGGTGGAGCCGACATCTGAGGTAAAAATTTGTAATTTCTCTGGTATGAGAAAAAAATGTTAGATATGGTAAAGACCAAAACAAATTACATGGCGAATACCATATTTGTAATATCTTGAACCATTTTAAGTACTAATCTCAACCACTTGTGTGCCATCCCAACTCGAACTGAAAGAACGCAATGGGAAAAAACAAAAATTGAATATTCTCATTTGTCTACAAATTCTCTACATAGACATTGACATTGTCTACAATTGCGACATGCCGACAATTGCGAAATACGCGTAGACGCACAACACTGCAGTGTCTGACTATAAAACTCGTTTTGTAACTGGAATTCCACTTTGAAGGCTTAAATTTTGCCGGTCGAGCATTCATAAATTTTGAGTCTTATATTCCGTGCTTAATGCATATACATATTTCGAAATTTTCTCGTGTATCCATATTTCATCCAATTTAATTAACCAAATTACTAACCTCCCCTTGTGATATTATAATTAAACACATCACACCAGAAGCAAATAAAAACGGATCATCATCAATATATCGTATTACAATTTAATTTGCGCACATATCCTTATTCTAATAATATTTTATCGTCATCATTTTTCTACTTGATTTTAGCCAAAATATTAAATTACACACACACACACAACATTTATGTATATTCTAATTTCAGATTTGGGTTGTATTTACGTTTATTCATCATAATGGGAGTGACATGGTCAATGGAAGTGTTATCATGGTGGTTCGATACAAGCAATTGGATATTCTATGTAACCGATGCGTGTAATTTATTGCAGGGCCCCCTAATATTTTTACTATTTGTATGGAAACCGAGAGTAAGGGCGTTAATCCGTAAAAGGTAATTATATTTTTAATTGTTTGCTACGTCATTACTATACCATGAACTATACCTAATTATATTTATTATATTAAGTATTCAAGTGTAAGCGTCCAAAAGGCTTTTATGTTTTTGTTTTTATTTGTCGGCCAAAAGTATATCGTGTATACCGTTGTTGTTGATGTTGTTGTTGTAAATGTTGTCGAGAAATATACCGATAAATCATAATAATGTAGCTCTGGATATGTACGCGTATCGCAAATCGACATACGCCGAAATTTTTTTAACATTTTTAAACTCAACAGTCACAAATCAATCAATATGGAATTTTAACAAATTTTTATTATTTTCAAAATTTTTTTTTTGCTAAAAAGCATTAAAATAATATTTGAAACGATTTCTTATTAAATTTATAGTTTGTTTAAATAAAATCGACGATTAAAATATTTCGCGTTTGAAACAAAATAGAAAAATGTGTTAGATTAAAAGATGTTAAGTTTTGATTTTTGTTTTTTTTTTGTTTTAATTATTTTAAGAACACAGATACAACCCAAAAAAACGATCGCAATTTACAATATTAAATAAAATACTTAATTTCGTGTAGCTTCAGTTCAACATTTACATTATCAACGGAAGTTGACCATCTCTAGGACATCGCCATGACCAAGGCACCACAAAACCAAGTATTAAACATTTTATACATACACCATATCTAAAAATTAAATCAGCTGTAAACTACTATGTATATGCTACCTATTAAACTACGTTAAAAATAGTGTTTACTAGTAGACGACCAAATATAAGTAGCCGAAACAGGTAAAAAGTAAAAAAAAAAAATGTGAAACATTTTAATGGAATGGAATGGAAAATACATTTGGGAAAATATTAAAAATTTTAATCACTCGCATTGGAGTTAATTAAATTAAAAAAATTACCATAGATAAATATACCTACACACACACATATATATATATCTAAATAAGCAACCTATTTACTAACAAAGCAACATACCGATCGTGTAATTTATAACACAAAATTAGATTAATGTTTGGTACATAAAACTATTGGTGTTCTGTTTATTTAATTATTTTTTTTTTGTTATAATTATTGTATGTTGAATAACAAATAATTTAAAAATATTGGTGGTGGTGCGGTGGTGGTGGTATTCCATGTATCTTGTACGGTTTGGTAAAATATGTTATTTATTAATTTATCACGAATGAAGTGCGATGAGGACGGCGCGAGCTTGTTTTAAATGACGGAATATATTCGATATTATACTAAATTGCTGACCCGGCGAACCTTGTTCCGCCCCAAACTACTTCGTGCCGAGCAAATACTTTTGTCCTTCACAAAAATTGGATTTGATAAGAGAAAAAATCAAACAACTTAACTCAATTCTCGCAATAGACGATTGAGTTGAGTGGACATTCCATTCACTTTTTCATCGAATTCAACATTAATGTATTGATGATCGAATGAAATGCGTCGATTCAAACTCAGGCATCTATCGAAAATTGAGTTGTTTTTTGGATTTTTTCTCTCAGTGTGGAAATGAATTGGAGTCAGCTGGAATTCAAAATAATTCAATGTATTTTATTCGACAGGAATTAAATCAAAAACAGACGCAAATCAATACTACAATTCATTGTGGTAAACAATATTTTTCGTTTTCTTCTCCGGCGCGTAAATGAACAACGATGATGGTTTGCCAAGTCTAGAATACGCGACGTACAAACTTACCATTAGAAAAAACCGGAAAACGCCAAACGAACGGGGAACTGAATGCGCTTGAAGTCAAATCCGTCAATTGGAATCATAGGAACTCTCGAAATTAGAACATCCTCTCCCCTTTGAATTTGACCTTGATGGTCGTCGCTTGAATCACGTTGTTCATTGTAATAATCTAATAATTTAATAATGCACTGCGTTTTATGCATTATAATAATTATTTATTCGTCTATTAAATATTCCTGTTTTCAGTACTACACCTTTAAATTATCCTTGCTTCTATACAACAAAGTTACCCTGTCAACCATCATTGGTTAATTCTATTTTCCACACATCAAAATACCTATAAACACATCACTACATATTTAGTACCTATAATGTACGTTACTACAATACCCTTTTCGATAAAAATAAATGATGCATACCTAAAATATTGGAATTTGAAGTAATAAATTTTAAACTTACAATCTATGATAAATTCAAAATATTTTACACTTCAGCTATAAACGTAAATTTGTACAAAAATTATATGCATATATTAAATTACAAAATCTTTAGAACGGCGCCTTCCTGATTCTCTTCTCAAGTCTTTCTTAGCTGCATATTATAATCGTCATTGTTTGATGCCGGGGGTTGATTTGTGACTCTTCCATCATAATACTCTCTCTCAAAGTTGAAGTAGACTATTGTAACTTTCGATTCGATTGATCGCTCGATATCGTTTGACTCTCCAACAATAGACATTTCATCCCTTTGCTTGTGGTTATCTGCCATAGGTATCACCTTCTTTAGATGGTCAGTTCGTCTTAGTTGACATTTACCATCTGCCCCTTGTATTACTGTTGCTTTTCCGTTCTTGACCTTTATCACGTAACGATCAAGATTGTACTTTGGAGATAATTTATTTTATTCTCCCTCGACTGCATTCTTTTTTATTGACAATATCTCGTTCTCTTACATCCTCATCGAATATGAAACTATCATCTGCCAGATATGGAATTTTTTCTTTCAAATCCCTGTTAAAAATGAATTTTTCTCGACTTGCATTGGTTGATTGGTGTATCGCATTCGAATACATTAGCTAGTAATTGTTTAATTCATCTCTGTAGTTTTTCTTTTCTAGCTGTGCGATTCTTAAACGCTTTAGAATTGATCGGTTCTGTCTTTCGACTTCTCCGTTGGACGATGGTGAGTATGTTATAGTGTGCTTCAGCTTTAGGTCCAATTGTGGACGTCTTCATTATTTCCACAAGTACAAACAAACTATAATCATCAGTTATCAGTAAGATAAAATCTTTATTAGGTAATGGGTCAAGGAAATCCATTCGTATCTGTCTCCATGGACCCTTAAGTAGTTCTGTGATATACAATGGCTCAGGACTTTTCCTTTTAAATATTGCTTGACCACTATGACTTGCGGCCACTTTCCATATTTCAAACAACATTTTAATTCGCTTATTTCTACGTCCTTCATGACTTCTTCTTTTACTTCGTCCATTGTGATCGCTTTTGGAGTTGCCGTTCTAACTATTCCGTTTAGATACTTCTCACCTCTTTCATCATGTCTTTCGGAATTTAGTTGACGTAGTCTTGATAATCGTTCGGTTATATTCGTTTTTCCGGGTCGGTATATCACGTTCATATCATATGACTACAATCGGAGTACCCATCTTTCTATTCTCGGACACGTTTTTGACAAAGGCTTAAACAAAACCTCTAATGGCTTATGATCCGTTATCAGATCAAATTGTTTTCCCATTAGATACATTTTGAAGCGTTCGACTGCCCAGACTAAAGCTAGAGCCTCCTTTTCATATCCGATAAACCCTTGAATGCGAAAGCTATTATACTTGCCTTTGAAACCGTATGGACTATCATCAGCAACCATGGGATTTTTCAATCCTTTGATCCGTAATATCCCTATATGGTTTTGCCGACTATTATTTCTTTAAGCTTTTGAAATGAATTGTCTTGCTCTGATGTCCGTTCAAATTTGTTACCCTTTCTTGTCAAAATTTTTAATGGTTCACTAATTGTTCCTAGATCTGGAACGAACCTTCCTATATAATTTAGTATACCTAGAAAACTACGGACTTCTTCTTTTGTATTTGGCTGTCTAAAAAATCTGTTCTCTCTCTAACTTTATCTATTGTAGGCCTGATTCCACTAGCATTTAAAATATGTCCCATGAAAATAATTTCATCTTTTTTATATTTACATTTTTCGTTATTTAAAGTTATACCGTTATCTCTTAATTTTATAAGTACCTCTTCTAATATCCTATCATGTTCTTTGCAATCCTTTGCAAAAATCAAATTATCGTCTATATAAATTTCGATTCCTTTTACTCCCATTATAAATTTTCCATCGTTTTCTGACAATTTCGCTAACACACGACATTCCGAACATTAATATTTTAAATCGATAAACACCCTCTCTATTTGATGGAATACGTTTTTTATATCTAGCTTTGTAAAAATTATACTCTTTGATAAACTAGGCAGAATATCATCGAAAGTATGTAAAGGATGTATACATACTAATGGAGATATCCATTCGGATATTCCTTTCACTCATTTTGTTATGCCATTGTCCAACAACTCTTTTAGTTTAAACGACACCTTTTCTCTCTAAGAAATTGGAATCCTTAGATAAGGCTGGCGCACTGGAATGATGGACTCGTCAATGTGGATTTCGACTTGAACACCTTTTAATTTTCCGATTTTCTTTCCTGTCCCACTCAACGATTCATATTTTTGAATTGATTTTACATCAGAAGAAAATATTTTCAAATTAACCGCCATTTTACAACTAGACAATGAAGTTTCACTTCCTTTAACAACATAAATGCCGGCTTCAACCTTTTAATCTTTGCTAGCTATTTCTGCCCGAATTACTTAATAAACACTAATATTACTACCTCCGTAATCCTTCAATTTGCTTTCAACTGTACTATCTTCCTTTATTACTTTGATGTTTCTATTCTTTGCCTTAAAAGAAGTATCTGTACTAAATTTAAGCGGTTAAGGCCCTGGATCTACAGTCATGCCTATTTTGGCGTTACCTACTAAACAAACCACTATCACATTTCCAATGTTGGTGCTACTACTGTCTATGGACTTTTAATATCTCACTTCTATCTGTCGAACTTTCCTCTTTATCTTTATCCGTTTATCTTGACTCGATTAGAACCTAAACTTGATCTACATACTTTATCGAAATGATAGAACAGTTTACATTTATTGCACTGTTTTCCTAATGCCAAACAGTTCTCTTCCCTGCTTAAATGACCCACTCTCTACCACATCTAAAACAAGAAAATTCATTCTGCCTACCTCTACCCGACTTCATTCCGTATTTATTTTGCGTATTTCCCTTTGCACCAGGATATTTCGGCTCTTATCGATATTGCTGCTGTCTATGGCTCTTTTCCACTTTTACGCTAACTTTTTGTAGTTGCTTTTCTAATAAATCGGTGATTTCCAACCATTGGGCTAATTTTATTATTTCAATTACTTTCTTCTCTAACTGGTTATGTGTTTTGATTTGTACACATTTGGCAGCCCATTGTCTCAATCTTATGACAAATTGATTAATAGATTCCTCCAGATTCTGTTTCATTCGCCTAACATTCATGTTACGAAAATATTAACGCTCCAGCGCTGAACTAGATTTTGGTAAATAATATTCGGCCAATAAATTTACCATCGATTTAATTTCAACCTTTTCCTTTTGTCCCTCGTTTTCAGAACTTTGGGGCAAATTGTAATATATATCTTGCAACTCCATCCCGCCATTATGCAGCATCTTGTATTTTTTTATTTTATTACCGGTTATTCCAGTCGCAACTACTATTACGTTAAATGCTTGCTTCCATTTTTCCCAGTTTGCGGAGGTACTGACGTACATAGCTTCCGGTTGGTCTTTTGTCTGATCTGATGATTATTTTGTGATCATCGGAAGTCATTGTCTCCAAGGTAGTTTTAAACAAACGAACCAGCGCATTATGTTCATGCAAAAGACATTGAGGTTCTCTGATTATCTCTTGTTTTGACTCATTAAAAAGCGCAAGACCAACAATAAATAATATTCAGACAATAAATTTACGAAAGAATTATCAAAATCGTAAAAATCACACCGAACTTCATATGATTGTAATAATGGTACCGTTTATGGATGCAATGCACACAACTCGAATGTCATTAAACAGCGAATTAATACTCAAATTTCTAATTTAACAGCAGCAAGGAAAATAACAGGTTCGCACAATCGAAAATGACAATTCAAAAAAGATACCTGCTAAATTGCACAATGCCTATAAGTCAACGAACAACGCCATCTACTGAGTTGTGGCATTAATGATCACACCTCAACGCCATCTCTTATTTATCTCGTTAACTTTGTGTTTTTATCAATTTATTTCACGATTTTCTGAAAATTTTCAAGAAATCGACTTCTCACACTTTACAGCATCCAAAATCATCAAAGCATACAAAAAATTCAATGTTTCATAGAAAAAAATTCAATTGTCTTCAAGTTTTTCTGGAAGTTTCCGAGGTTTCTGCCGTTCTCAACTGATATTTAGATAAAATTGTTAATGTTCAGCTACTTCTTAAAGAGATGCCCTTTAATGGTGTCAAACAGGCCAGAAAACCCATTTTGGAAATCCCATGCTTTTCATAATTTATCGACTAGTATTTGATGAAGCAATTTTCTGCGTCTACCGGTAAAATTTGTGCATATAACGTATTTTTTTAGAAATCCCATAGATACGTTCAACATTGCAATATGTGTTTTACTTTAGTTAAGTTGTGCTAAACTTCCAAAATAATTTAGTTCTCCTCCAGAATTTGTCAGAATTGACTCAATAGAACGGCTAAACCTAACCATTATGTATAGTAGGAAACCGTTAATTGAACCCTATTTTCAAAAGTTAAAATTTGTGAAGGAATTTTATGCGAAATCCCACCTTTTATTATTAAAGACACTTTATCTCTTTAACTTTTTTTAATGAAATTGCTTATATAATCTGATTGTATTGAACATCCGATCAAGCTTCATGATCGTGCCTACTTCCCATTAACCAGAATCAGTACGTTCAGTACAACCAGCTTAAGATTAAGAGATTTCATTAATAAATGTTGGGATTGCCAGAAATCACTCATAATCTTGGATCTTATCAGGTTATACCTAAGAGTGATTTTTTTTTTGCTTTTTATTTATTGTGTATAAGTTTTTCATACATCACGCGAAATATGTCGAAGTCAATTGTTCTCAGTTAGCATTGCCATTTCACCATGAAAAGACTTATATCCGAACAACGATTATAAATTATTGAAATTTATTAACAAAATTCGTGTTCAATGAAAAATATGTTTCGCGCACTTCGTCCATTTTATGGTCGTCATAATCGACCTACTGTGCAAGCCTTTGTATCAAAATTTCGCACCAATTTCACGTTATTAGATTTCAATCCACTAAATCGTGTCGACAACTGCAGGAGGGGAACTTTCGAACTTCAAAATGAAACTTATTGCATACCGATTAAGCCCAATTTGTACTAATTAGTGCTAACGACAAAAAATTAGTGCTACATAGTCCAGGAGCAGGAAAAACGAAAAAAGGAAATTTCAAATTTCGTCTGAAAGACGAAAAAAATAAAACCCTATTTTTAGAAGAAAAAAAAAACAGAAATAATTTAAGCCTTATTTTAAAACTTTCCAAAAGCGGCTACACTGACGAAATTTGTGTTTATCATAGAAACATGATTTTCTTAAATTTTCATTCATAATTGAGGAAAAATAAACTAGCTCCTAAAAAATACTATATTAAACAAACAAAATACAGAGATATACCGTTCAACAATATTTTTATTGTACGGTATAACCCTGTATGTATTTTGTATGTTTAATATAGTATATTTTAGGGGTAAGTTTGTTTTTTCTCAATCAATGAATGAAAATTGTATTTACAAATTTTGTCAGATTAGCCGCCTTTGCAAAGTTTTAAAATAAATCTTAAACTATTTCTGTTTTTTTTTTTTTTTTCTAAAAATAGAGTTTTATTTTTTCGTCTTTTAGGCGAAATTTGAAATTTTCTTTTCCTAATATTGCTGCTTTTGCCGAAAAATTGTGTACAGCAAATAAGCTCATGTTTGGTTAAATAGGTACGTTAATAAAAGTGCCAATGTACCCAGAAAAAACACTGCTTGGTGCTGTTTATGGGCCGATGGAATCTTCGGTCCGTATTTTTTCAAAAATGACTGTGGGCAAAATGCATGAACTTAATCTGGCCTATATGTGATTTCAGCAAAACGGCGCTACACGCCACACAGCACGCGAAACTATGAAATTATAGAGAAATGAGTTCGGTGAGTTGTTCAAATTTATATAATGTAGCCCCTAGATCCGGAGGTTTGATCAATTCCAAATTTCAATAAAAGGGTTGTCATGTGAGATACGCTTACAAGTACAAGAAAATTTTCAAAAAATTCTGGTTATTCTTAAAATTTTATATAGCAGCCTTAAACCTGAGGTCCGATCACTTTCAAATTTGAATTAAAAGTGTTGTCGCCGAAGAACCGCCGTATGTAGCAGCCCCTCGAAAATGCGGTTCGATTACTTTGAAATTGAAAAATACATTATTCTCAAAACTTTATATTTCAGCCCTTTGAGCCTTGATCCGATCTTTTGACATTTTTATTAAAAGTAACGCTGGAAATGCACATAGGACTATTTGCAAATTTTCTAAAAATTCGGGTTACTTTCAATATTTTATGTAGCAGCTGCTCAATCCTGCGATCTGAACACTTCCAAATTTCAATTAAAAATGTTGTCACCAGATACGAGTACGTGAACATTTTCAAAACATTCGGATTTTTTCTTAAAATTATATATAGCAACTCTGGGGTCCGACAACTTTCAAATTATTTAATTAAAATACTTGTCACTGGAGATACGCATACGGATTATGTAAAATTTTGGATTTTTTTTCTTAATTTTATTGCTCAGCTTGCAGCCTCTTGACTCTAAGATTCGGTCACTAATAAATTTTAGATTATGTGTTTTCACCAAAATAACAGCAAATTTTCAAAAAATTCGATTATGTATTTTCAAAATTATATACAGCAGCCCCTCGATCCGATCACTAATAAATTTTAATGAAAAGTGTTGTCACCATAAATCACATAAGATTGTTTGGAAATTCTCAAAAAATTTGGGTTATTTCAAAATTGTATATAACAGCCCCACGACCCTGGGGTACATCATTTCCAAATTTGAATTAAAAATGTTGTCACGTGTGGTTTGCAATTGAAAATGTCAAAATTTATATAAAATTGGAGTTGTTTTCAAAATTGTATGTAGCTCGACCCTGAGATATATTAATTTTAATTTTAATTAAAAGAGTCGTCACCGAAAATGGACATACGCATTTTCGGGTGGTTTTCATAATTTTTGTTTAATAGCCCATAGACCCTAAGATCGCTCCTAAATTTTAATTAAAAGTTTTATCCTTATCACCGTATTACAGTATTTGCAAATCTTCAAAAAAATTTTGTTTATTTTCAAAATTGTATATAGCAACCCCCAGGAACTGGAGTACGATCACTTCCAACTTTTAAATAAAAGTGTTGTCTTGTCACCAGAAAAACTCATACGAGTGTTTGAAAATTTTCAAAAAATCGGGTTATTTTCAAATACGTTTGCAGAAGTTGATCCTTTGGTCCTTAGAAGTTAATCCTTAAATAATCAAATTGTGATAGATCGCACATTCTTGGTGGCCAGAAATATCGCATCTTCGCGAAATTAATCGTCCAACAAATCTGTTTCTCAATAAACACATGTCACATGCGCCGTTCTGTTGAAACCCTAATCGTTAATATTAATTTTATCAAATATTGGCTGTAAAATTCCCCATGTGGTCGATGAGGACAAGTTTCTGTCACTGTACCAATATTTTCAGTTGAACGACTTGAACGAGCACGTGTTGCTGTCGGTATGTTTGCTACTGAGCCAGTCGACTCAAATGTTTGCTCTAAAAATTTAGTAGGGCTTAGATGGGCTATTTATTCTACCACAAATAACGCGAATTTCCGAAATGTGGTTTTTACGGATTCTTAATGGATTTTAATTATTTTAATTATTTTTTTCTATTAAAAAAAATACTTATTGTAAGACCCTTTAGTAGCGTTTCGCTGATCACTTCCAAATTTCTATTAAAAATTATGTCACCGGATAAACACATGCGAATGTGCAAATTTTCAAAAAATTGGAATAATTTTTAAAATTTTATGTTGCAGCCTCTTGACCCTAAGATCGGGCCAGTCCAGTATTGTGCCGTATTGTCTACACCGCGTAGATAATTAATATTCTACACGTGTAGTCAATGTATATAGAAAAATAAAAAGGTGGCGTCGACAATTTAGTCAACGTCGAAATTATTATTTCTGTTAGCAATCATCAAAATTCTATGATTTCTTTGTTAATGGAACCTTGGAACAAGTTGAAGTTCATTCTTTCTTCACATTTTTTGAACCCAAATTTTTATATGGTATTAAAGTATATTTATGTACCTACATATACGAGTATGCTACGGCTAAAGCGCGAAAAGTGCTAAATCATAAACTGTTTACATGATTAAAAATCAGTTATAAATGAGACCTCTGCTACCGACATGTTTGCTGATTCCTTCATCTTTGCTGATGATTTCTTTGCTTCATGTTTGCTGATTCCTTCATCTAAATACCAGTAGTATTGTTTATTCACCTTCTAAGTCAGTCATTAACCAATACAGTTGAGGTAAAAACGTATGGGAGGTTATCCGCGGATTCTATCCCCGAAATTAAAAAAAATTAATCAGGCAACACTATCATATCCCGCTAACTCTTGTGTGAAGCCCCGTCCCGTTTTATATTATATTTGCTGGACTAAACTGACCATTTCATAATAAGTCCTTATGAAAATGGTATCTGTACATTTTACACCATGTAAATAAATTTTTGAACTGGAAGGAACTCGGCTATTTGTTAATTAAATTTTGAAAAGTTTACATCGCATACGGGGACAATTCGGAAAAAATTATGGATTAGGATTGGAATCTCAAAAACTTGCACTAGTAACGAATACTTTCGGTTATTTTTCTAATAAGCTTAGAAAAACAACCGAAAGTATTGGTTACTATAGTGGAAGTTGTTGACATATTGGCCAAAAATTGAAAATAACTTACTTATATGGCCACAGAAAATCAAAAAATTCTAGTGAAAATTCTAATCCATAAATTTTCTATATAATCCCTGTATGCAATGCAAATTTTTCAAAATTTAATTAAAAAATAGAAGAGCTCCCTTCAGTTTAAAATTTATTTATGTCGTGTAAAATATACAGATACCATTTTTCATAAGGATTGTTTATGAAATGGCCAGTTTAGTCCAGCACGAACAGATCCTAGAATTTTGTCCAAAACTTACTTTAAAATCCGTGATCAATACTACTATCCAAATTTCATCGTAATTCGTTAAGAAATGGCGGAAAGACGGCATATTATGGCATATTATTATTATGCCGTCTCAAATTTCAAGATTTCATATACCGAGCTCCTTAACTTCGGAGATCAATCAATTTGCCATTTTAAGGATCACTTTTAATATTTTATTCCGATGAGATGTTTTATTTAGTGATAAAAGTGATATACAATGAATAAATAAATTCCGCTGGTAATTACAACACAAAATAGTGCTGCTTCAGACCAGCCCTTTGATTTCGAGCTAGAGGTGTAGATCGACAAATCGCGTATCTAATGTCGACCAGAAATTTGAATATCACAAACGACACCACTTGTTATACTAATTCAGGCACCATCGCGGGCGTGCGTAAGGTTATCAATATATGTATTTCTAACACAGAATTTATTTATCAATACTTCCGTCATTTACTGCAAGCCGCATGCCCTTAACTTCCTTCTACAATTTCTAATTAATATTTTTTACAGCATGCTTGTATTATTTAAATGTTATTTCTATAAATAACCGATTAGTTTCAAACCAGTCACATCCACACGCAGACTGTATATGTATATGCCATAATTTTACTGAGTAATAAATTTAAGCTTCTCTGTTACAGATACCGTGTCTGGCGAGGCCTTGAAACTGAAACCACGGCAATGAGTCGAACAAGTACATCACACATTTCAATGGAACGATCAACCATGATAGTTAAGCACGATGATAATGGAAAATCAAATTATAATTAATTTATAAAAACAAATGCTATAATTACTGATATTTTAAGTAACATTTTCAAAATGTGCGTGTACGAGGGTGGAAAAGCTAAAAAAAAATTTTTATTTTTATTAGCTCTCTCTTACCAACCTTTTCCAATTAATTATACCTTCAAACAACCTGAAGGTTTGTAGCACCCCAAATTTAGTTATTAAAATATTTAAATATATACCTCACAGAATATAAAACTAATTTAAAAAAATCGCCCAAATAAATGAAAGCTTTAAATAAATATAATTTTTTTTTTTTAAAAACATTTGTCATTATTGTAATATTAAATGTAATAATTTTAAGTATTTGTTATAATATAAAATTTTTGTAATCTATAATTATAGCAGTTCGAGTCGAGTTTGATTAGAAATTCTGAAATAATTACACCACAAATGAACTACCCTGTAATCAATTTTTTATAAATTTTTTGGGTTGCCATTTTGTGATAAATAAAATTTTAGAATTTTAAATCAAACTCTGCTTCAAACCACCGAACATTTTAGTTTTAAAAAAATCACAAAAGCCAAAAATTTAAAATTTTGCAAATCATCACAAAACCATATATTTTAATTTATGATATACAATTGAATTAATAATTAATATTAGTAGCAAATATATTATAATATCAAATATACTTTATTTAATAAACGATTTATATGTAAATATTTGGATAAATTGCATTTTAGAATGGCATGCATGTGGAGGGGAATATAGAAATAACAAAAGTAATTGTAAACGCAGTTGATGTCGTGGAATGTTCCCGAATACACAATGGCAATACGCATACCTCGCCAGATACAATAAAAGGAATAATCTCAGCTGATCGTTTCCTATTCGACTGTAGTGGTGGTTCGATTATAAAATTTGTCCGGGTTCCACAATACAAAACTTCCAATAACCGCGCTTTCCAGATGTTATTTGCCGTTTGTTTCTTGCTAAATGTGCCATTCCCATTACTTAAGTTATTAAGTAATGGGAATGGCACATTTGGCAAGAATCAGATCGATTTTCAATCAGAAATTGAGCAACAAAATGTTTAAAACATTTTGCGAAAATTTCTGTTAACGTTACAGATTTTAAACTGAAAAAATTTGTTATCCTAGATAATGTGAGTTTTGGTTGTTTTCACAGAACTAAAGAATTCTAGATGGATCTGTAGCGAGTGCTACCGTTTTTATAATGAATGCACTAATCCGACTCCAATTGGTAAACTGCAAACCTGTTTTTGTTTGAACCGGTTCCGGCTTAAGATCAGGTTTTAGATCTAGTGTTACATGCTTGGCTATATGATTTTTCGCAATTTTGCCTGACCCAGATGTATTATCATCGTTCGTCCGCTCACGGTCCTCACCGGCCGAGACGTTCTTATCTCCGTTGAAATTTGTAGGTACATCGCCGACTCCAGTAAAATAAGGTTTAAGACTATTAATTGAGACAGTATTCTCTTTATCACGAATCACGAGCGAGGAAATATTTATCATTCCGTTCGACAACTTGGTACGAACCTTCGTAAGGCTGGCCCTTGAACACATTCGTTCTTTGTAATGATATCGAAATGCTTTCGTACGTTTTGAACAAATTCGGATTGTAATTGCTTATTGGTTGAAGGAGCAAAGAAATTGTGTGGTAAACGCAGGGGTTGGCCATAGACCAATTCAGCCGAAGAAATTTTAAAATCTTCTCGTAGCACCGTTCTTAACCCTAAAAGTACCGTTGGTAAAAATTTTGTCCATTGCGTATTAGAAATGCACAACAGAGATAGCTTACGATGAAAACGCTCAATGATTCCATTACAAGCTGGATTGTACGCTGTAGTTTTCTTGTGTTCAAAACCAATAAATTTTGCTAAGTCCCAGAACAGTTTAGTCTCGAATTGTGCGCCTCTATCTGTAGTATTAGCCGATGAAAGACCAAAACGACAAATCCATTTGCTGTAAATGACTGAGTCTGATTTAATATCAGACAAACTTCAGGCCAGCGTGTATAAAGATCAATTATAGTTACACAAAATTTCGAACCGAAGCTGCTAGTTGGAAATTCCCTGTAGGAGAACTAACATGTCTCGTAATTTTGAATTTCTGACAAGGTTGACCAGATTTGGCAAACACTCGTATATCCCTGTCCATATCAGACCAAAAACATTTCTGTATGATCATTTTGACTGTGGTTCGTATGCTGGGATGCGATAGTCCATGACAATCGACAAAAATTTGGTAACGAAATTGACCGACGTACCATATGGTCGCATTTCACCAGTTGTACTTTCGCAAGCGTTTTATCAGAAGTAAACCAAGGTATCTTATCGAATCTGAGATTTGGTTTGGATAATAGTTGTTTAAATTTTAGGTTTTCAGGAAATTTCTAAAATATTAACTTTGATGGTATAAACGAATTGCCTCAACACGCGATAAAGCATCGGCAACAATTTTTTCACGACCAGAAATGTATAAACGGATTTCGGTGGTTAATTGTGAAATAAGATCTAAATGCCGTCTTAGTCGAAGCGATGCCTTATCTAAATTTTATTGGAAGGCATAAGCAAGCGGTTTATGATCAGTATAAATCACAAAAACACGACTCTCCAAGAAACACCTGAAATGCTTCACTGCTGAGTAAGCGGCAAGAAGATCACGGTCGTAGGCCCTGTATTTACGTTGTGCGTCATTTAACTTACTCGAGAAAAATTCTAAAGGTTGCCATACATTGTTAACAAACTGAAGCTTCCACCATTAAAGATACTTCGGCATTTTCTCGCGGGTGACAAAGTTGAACAGCTTCGCTCATTGAGAGGTTTATTTTTTCGAAAGCTTGCAACGCTTCTTCTGACGAGGTAGTCTGGGTTTTATCGTTTTTATGCTGGCTACCGATAAAATAGCTGTTCAAAATTATCTGACATCATTAGGAGTTATAGATCGGGAATACAGATTGTAATTACGAGCCTTATGCTTAAATCGTTCGTGATAATAACAAACTTGATCGTCCTTTGAATTGCGGCTTCCTGACGATTTGGATAACGGTTTCGGGAACGACTATTACTGTGCAATTGTAAGAATCTATCAAACTACTTTGTTAATGCGTCAACTTGAACAGCTAATTCACTGTCACCCTATGATGACACGCTGCTTACACCTAAAAACTTATAAATATTATCAGCTGCCTTAGCAATATGTTCTAAATAAGTTTCTAAACTAACCAAAATCTTCTGGGTGCCGTGTGGTAATCGTTTCAACCATATTTCTTGGAGAACAATATCCTTCATTTTATCACCAGCCAAATTTCTCATTTCTCGAAGTAGCTGTGTTGGTTTTTTATCTCCTAATTGTAACCCGCTGAGCAATTGATCTAATTTACTTCTTGCTGATTCAGCTCTACGATCAATAATTGCCTTTTCCAAATCAACATCAGGATCGAGAACGGACAATAAATGACTATACATAATCGAATCTACCGAGATATTAGCAATATTGGACTGATCTTCTAGTTGGAAGAACCAGGTCTCGAGATTATCTCGATTAAATGGTGAATGTTTAACCAATAAATGCGATACTGCCGGGGTTTTTATCGGCGTTCGGTACAAGTTTAGAATTATCATCTCACTCACTTCGCGAAACAAAATTATTAAATTAAACAAATGAAGAATTTAACACTAATCACCCGGAATACAATTAAATCTCTAATGCTAAATTATACACAAATTACGAGTAAATTATGGGACGAAAAAAAACGGCTTCGTCGCACACCTGATCTTGCTCAATTCAATCAAATGTTGATGAAAACTATTTGCGATAACACAATGCTTCAAAAACAACTTTACATTAATAAAAACAATTTGATTGGCTTTCGACGTGGTTCTTACACCTCTATTCCCCCAGTCGCATCACTTTAAGTGGTGTGACTACTCACCTTCTTGGTTACTAGATCATTAAATCGAAACTTACAATATAATTGTACAATAAAGTCGTTCTTGATTGATTGATTAGAATGCACGGCCAAGACTAAGCAAGGATCCCGGATACGCCGGGCCTACCGTACACCCTTTTTACATATAACAAGATGGAGGGATAGGAAAGGTTGTTAGGTATGATAGACTTGACCCGGTTACAGACACCTAAAAGTAGTCAATATAGTTAGTAAAGCACAAGACGGCACAATTATTTTTGTTTTTCGGGATATAAATAATCAGCAATCAACATCCTAAAAAGTAATTGATTAATTAGTAAATGTCCTGAAATAAAATTTCATTATTATGACTGATTAAATTTTATTTAATACCATTTCCTCCGCCATCCCCTCCCCAAAACAAACTATAAATTATTGTATGAGAAAAAAATCATATCGCAAACCGAAATATTGATCCCAACGAATTCGAAATGATCAACTTGGATGAAGTGTCGATTCAACCAGAGACAACCTAAAAGAGATATTTCATCCTATGTAAACGTAAAAATTAAAACTGCGAATTCATTTTCTGTTTTTTACCTGTACGTATACGCATTTTAACGAAAAATCACAGTTACGAGTACAACGATGATATTGGAATTATCAGTTTTTTTTTTTATTGTTAACTATGCGATCTGTTTTGAGGCTCAAGGCTGACCCTGCTCTTCCGCGGTTATGATTTTACGTCCTTACTTTACGAAGTTTGTTTTGTTTTCATTTTTAAGTCCAACTGAAAAATCTCTTTTGATTGTCTGTGGTTCAACTAACCATAGTGTTAGAGCGATTTAATCTAATCGGATAAAAACAAGATGAGCACGATCCGCGCATACCGGATCCAACAAAATGGATCCCATATTTCGGATGGTAATAGAAAACAATTGGCGTCTTGGTTTATAACCATGGAAGACACCTTACGTTTTTCGAACCGAAATTTACTGAGAAACGGTCCAGAATAAAATAGAGGGTAAAGCAAATGATATCCTTTTCTTAGCTGCGGAATCCCTCAATTATTTGCTGAAATAAAGCAAATTTTCATTTCACCAAGGGGACAATATGACCATTCATTCATATTATTCGCAGACCAAAGAAATCTTGCGCTCGAATTTCGAATACATATTTAGAATCGTTCGTTTAGAAAGTTTTCAACGGAGCTGATGATATATGCTTTATAGAAGGAATAAATACGGAGTTTTTTTTAATTGCATATACGCGTTTTAATAAAAAATTTAAAATTGGTAATTGTTATTTGATTTATGCATAAATTATAAATATAGATAGTATTATAAATAATAATCAAATCTCATATTAATCTTAAAAATAATAATTTTTATTATGTGATCGTATAGATATATTGGTTTTGACTTGTTCTATGTACCTATATTGAATTATTCGATAGAAAGATATTTCGACATGTAAAAATCCTAAATGTCACGATGTTGCTAAATAAGTAAAACAAGTTTTGATAATATTAACATTGCTACAAGTCACGGATAAACTACATTAATATTCGAAGTGAAAACGGTGGTATTATATAATCATTTTCATTAACTGATTTTGAACAAATTTTGCCAACATCAATCTTATTGATCTTAGAGAGGCTTTTGCAAGGCCGCTAAACCTTTTCAAATCTTATTTTAATCCGAGTTTTTAAGAAATCTCAATAATGATAGATTTATATTTTTTATGATTTTTAAGGATTTATCGTTACCAGTGGCTTTCTTTGGTTTTCCCCGGGAATAGAGAATTGGGTTTTTTTTTATTGGGAAAAAATAATTCCATTTTATAAATATATATTTAAAAATAAATTAACTTGTAATAAGATCGGCATACGCGTTTAAGTTTATAAAAACTTACATAAAAAAATTATTCCCAGCCTATCAGAATATACATTTGAGAACGGGAAATAAATATTTTGAAATTAGTACAATTTGTAGCAAAATATTTTCACAATTCCCACATTTTATATAATTAGATTACAAGATTTTACTATCATGAATCTAATGCTTAGATAACTAGACAATACTGCCAGATCATCTGGTAATATGATATTATGATATGATAAACGCGTACATGATATATAAGGCATGATGGCAGTCCCGGTAGGTATGTATAGCCAAATATAATATTGCCGATCTCATATACATTTTTTCGCCAAATTGTTTTTTAAAAGATGGAACCAATGCACAGTAACCCACCATACGGACACTTTTTTCATTAAAAAGTTTAGCTAAGACAACAATTTTTGTGAGACATCTAACGTTACATGAACAAAATTTTACGAACTTTAAATTTTTTTATCGATCTTTATTTTCGACGATTTGCACATGCTGGATGCACATGTTGAAGTATGTGCATACTTGTTGAAGAAAAACGTAAACAAGAAGCAAGATCAAGTTTGAATTTCTTCAATGGTTTTTGCTTTTCGTAAAATATTTTTTTTTTGTTTTGTGTCCTTTGAAAACAAAATTATGTTTTGTGTCCTATATTACCTACGAGTATGTACCTTATGAATGAACTGTGAAAATATTTTATGATACGAGAGACTCCATTAAAAAGAAGTTATTGTAAATAAGACTTATTATTATTGTAAATGTAACACTGTTATTCGTATTATTAAGCGATAATTTGTTAATCCGTGGATAATTGATAGTAGGGATAATAAATATGTAGATTATATTTTTTTAATATTAAATCTAAGGAAGCATGCACGTGTTAATTTTATCTTGTCTTTATGAGTGTGTATTTTAAAAACGCATATGAACAAAATCGACCTTGAACTAGTGTATGAACTAGACATTTTTGTTTTATAAACTTATTCTTAGTGTGGAATACCGTCGATGAGGTAAACTAGTTGAGCGTTGCACTTTTTTATTTATTTATTCTTGCATCGATTGGTTTTGATATCGAAAAAATCTGAGAATGATAAAATTTTATAAAAGGGCCCCAATTTATAAATATAGTCTAGGAAGTAAGAATATTATTAAATTATAGGAGCCTATTATAATGTAAAATATTATTTCGTTAAAGAAACAGCAGCAGATAATTTTTTTTTATGAAAGCTGATATTCGATAGGAACTAGAAGAAACTCGCGTTTATACTTGATAAATTTGAATTTAGTTTGATTTCGGTTTGTTATTTATTTAGTAGAAATGTGGAAATGGGAATTGAAGGAAGACGAACAAATATGAATATTTATACAAAATATTTTGTTGATTTTTTCCTGTGATGTATGTGCAATAAACTTTTATTTAAAAAAGTCGAATATTATAAATGTATTGTTTCTCCAAAATTATTTTTCCGAGGAATTAAATTATTTTCCCTTTAAATATTATAAACTTTTAACAGGAGAAGCTGCCACATTAGTTCGTCATATCGCAGTAACTGAGGCAAACATAGTGCGGCTACGGAGAAGATTAAATAGAGATACGATAAAAAAAGGCTCGTGATGACAAATCTCATAAAGCAGTTTGTTGATAAGCCAGATATATCAAAGGTTTCGGCTAAGGCGCTTCATCAAATAGCTGACGTATCGGATGAAGTTCTGAGAGGATTGAAGGTGTTAGCCGAAGCGGAAAAAGGGACCCATGGCTCATTCATATTTTGGTAAACAAATTGGATAGTGTGACTATGGGCAAATGAGATAACTGTAGAGGATTTCCCTACGATGGGAAGATTTTTCCGATTTTTAAGCAAACGAAGTGATTTATTGGATGCTATAGAAGTCAATAAAGTGTCGACCAGCAATCGAGTTAAATCCTTCCAATCAAGTGCAGAGCCTTTGTGCGTTAAATGCTCGCAAGGCCATTACCTCAGTAAATGTGACCAGTTTCTTTCCCTAAGCGTTAATGATAGACAGGTAGGTTTTGTGCCTGAGAGAAAGCTGTGCTTAAACTGTTTCACTTCAAGCCATCAGTCAATCGTTTGCAGCTCGAGTTATACATGCGGTAAATGCCACAGAAAACACCATCTTATGCTACACACCGAGGTATAGCACAATCCTAGAGTAAACGTAATTCAACATCAAAAACGTACTTCAGAATAATGGGGGCTCTGGTGCAGAAAAGGATTAGTTAATGGCATACGCTACACAACAGTCATTGTCTAACAATGTACTTGGCTAATAAATTATTTGTACGTATTGTTAATTATTAACACACACTTTCCTTACATAAGATTTGTTAATTTATTAATTTGAGTTAGTTGTGATTAGATATGCGAGATATCTGAATTTCATCAAATATTTATATTTCTTCATCGTAGGCGATTGTATACAAAATAATTAAATAATTTATCTATCGGTCTAAAAGCTGCTGGGTTTTTTCCAGCCAACCCTGCGACATCTACCCTGAGGAGTATATGTTTAAAAGGTTTCAATAGCATATTTATACACATAGGATTGATGATTATAGGATCCAGTTCAAAATTTAATTACAGTATTGTCATACCAACCTTACGCATTTCCAATCATTAAATAATCATAAATAAACACACTTGAATTCAATTAGAAAGTACATCTAAAATTTCAAATAGAGAAGAGTTATTTCTCTCACAAAACTATTGTTTGTAATACCTACAATTTTCTTTAGAATTCTGTATATCGATTTTGTCTCAAAATGTGTGAAACGAAATGAGTGTAACCGGAATGATATAGTAGTAGCCTATGTATTTGTGGTAGTTTCGTGCGTATGACTGTTTTTCTGCATATGCAAGTCACGTGTCATTCTTTCTTGTTTATTCATATTAACTCTTTGAGTGCCAACATGATTTCGGCTAGTGTATTGAGAAACACGATTGCGCTTTTTGGAACTCAAAGGGTTAACCATTGTAAACGCCATATTTTTGCGTTGTTTATGTATTTTCGATTTTTGTATAACCCTTTCCTGACCCGCATACACAATTGTGTATGTAAACGACAACCGAATATGTCAAACATAGAATTAGGTGACAATTGAAGACCAGCATACACAATTGTGTATACCATTTAATTTTGTCTTCGTCCGAAAATAACAATAATTATAATAATGATAAAATAATTAATATGTTATCAAAAACTAAGGATTAATATGTTATATAATTAATTTGTTATCAAATTATGCATTATGCTTTTTTCAAAAAGAATTCCGATTTAATTAAGATCCGTTAAAATACGGAAGACATTACAACGTGTCATTATTTGCATACACATTTGTGTATGGCGAACTTAACTTGAAGCAAAAAAAAAATTTTTTTGAACTCGAAAGGGATAATTTCTAAAATTTATGAAATGTAAAATAAATTTACCTATAACATTTTATTATTAGATGTAAAATTAATTTATGATAATAGATAATATAAAATATATTGGCATGTTAAATAATGACACTCCACAACTCGAGAGCAAACGTAATGTGCTGAGAAAAGGAAGTAAGCACTATAAAAATTAAACCGATTCGCCCGGATCGCGTTATTTTGGTACTGTTCATCATACAAATGACACAAATACGAACAAAAGAAAAATAGAAATACAAAGAAATAATTGTGTATTATACACTGTGTACGTGTTCGATTTTTTTTGCTTCACTCATTTTAAATGAGTAACTCACGAGACAAAATCGATACCCTGATTATTATACCTTTTTATATTTATAAAATTATATTTATAAAGCTGCACACTTACAACGTATATGTTGGAAACCAAACGGCCGATTGGTAAAAATTACCCTTGCATATCGCTTTTTCACTTCTTAAGCACGCTCAAGAGAAATGTTGAAACAAATAATAGTGAACCATTGAAGTTTATTTACCTGTACGGGAAATATAAATAATATTTCCAATACATACTATATTATAACATTATATTGTAAATTAGTCACTAAAGGTCAATTCTAAGTTATTCGAACATCCTTATTAAATTTAAATACATAGCTAGTACATTTTTACATAATTTATTTATTTTTTAACTGTTTAAAATTTTTAATCTATTTGAAGCGTTTGTTGATGATAATTTATTGTTTGTTTTTGTAAATTCACCTTTCAATAGATACCATTTGGAATTTTTCCTAACTAATACAAGATTAATTTTTTTTATTATAGTTCTAATGTGTTCATAACGCGGTCCATCTTCTTTTAACGGTAAAAAACCAGGAAATTTTCGCTCGATAATATTTAAGCACTTTTCAGTAGCCTTTTCACATATATGTATTAGGTAAATGACACTCATTTTTGAAAGAATGCTCAAAAATCGTTAAACAAGTGAATGCCACTTCTGCATATTCCTTTGTCGGTACTTTTAACGGTCCATATCTTGATGATTTTTTAAAATTGTTTTCGCTTATAAATGTATCACTTGCTGTAAAAATCTCATTAGATTCTTTTATTAGCTTAATTTTGCATGCATTGCAGTTTATTTTCAGAAAATTTTAAATAAATACAACATTTTTGATCAAGAGGTCTATATTTGCAATTTTATCAATAAAAAAGAACTCATTCTCAATGCCTTTGGTGGAAGATAAGTTTTTCCGATGTTCTTTGTAATTGGATTCAAATGTGTTTATTTCTGTTATTTAATAGGCGAGGCATGCAGTATGTGTTATAATTATCCAAGTGTTTTTGTTGATTAGAAATGAGTAATAGCTACCTTACTTTAGGTAGTTGTATAGAGTTCTAGTCATTCCTGCCGTTAACTAATCCTATCCTTTTACTACTTTTGATGTGAGGGCTCAATCAGGACCTGAGCTCGCATAATTCAAAAGTACAATTCGTTTCTTAAATGTGGTCTTCATATTGGATTGCGCTTACTCCAAATGCGCTTTACATAACTACCAAAACCTTCATCATGGATAAGCTGTACGTCTATATGACAGCGTTCTCTACTTGTTTAAGCATTAGATTAATGATAACAAAATATTGTATTCTAAAAGCTCGTGTTGTTTATTTTTTGTAAACGCCTTTTAAGATCAATAAAATGTCGGAATTCTTGGATATGTCAAAAATAATTATTACTTAAACTAATTATAGTTAAATTACCAATTTAGACTATGGTGTCATCAATTTTTAGTTTGTTTATAATTTTTAAAATCAAGGAAGCGGATGATAGAATAAAGTAAGCACATGATTATTTTTTTTCAATTTGTTTACTTTCGAATCAATCGTTTAATTTCTAAACCGCCGAAGTTTTGTTTATAAAATGAAGGTTAGAAAGAGAAATGGATGATTATAGGACCATCCCTTTCTTCGAAAACTACAGCCAACAACTCAGGAAATCAGAAGCAATTTTTTGTTTGTATATTTTTGTCGAACAAAGTCATTTTTTTGTTGTATATTTTCTTTGATTGAACTACGTTTACTCCAGGACTGACATCAAGGTCAAGGTGTACACGTTTATCATATCATAAAATCATATTATCACCTGATCTGGCAGTGTTATCTAGCTAGTTATCTAAGAATTAGGTTCATGATAACCAAATCTTGTATTCTATTTATATAAACTGGCGACGTTAAATCCTTAAAAATTATAAAATGTAAATCTGATGAGATTATTTAGATTTTTTAGAAACTCTGATTAAATTTAGTAAGGTTTAAATAGGTTAAGGCTGTTTTGTAAAAGCCTTTCTAAGATCAATAATAATTATGTTGACATAATTTGTCTGAGATAATTCTTGGATAGGTCAAAAATTAGATAGCTCTAAAACAAGGTGCCTTATTCGCTCATTTGAGAAGGTCTACGAATTCCATGAAAATGAATATTTAATGCCACCGTTTTCACATAGAATATTAAAGTAGTTTTTCCGTAACTTGTACTATATACAATGTTATCAAAAATTGTTTTCCTAATTTATAAACAACGTTATCTATAGGATTTTTATATGTCGAGATATCTTTCTATCAATAATTCAATAAATGTAGGTACATAGAAGAAGTCAAAACCAATTAATCTACACAAAGCCATATAATAAAAATTATTACGTTTAAGTAATTTCAAATTTATATATTTTTAATTTATACAAAAATGAAATATCAAATAGCAATTTCAAAATTTTAATTAAAACGCACAAAATTATTAAATACTCTAAACTAATCATTCTATACAGCATGTCATCAACTCCATTAAATAGTTAGATTCGAAATATTTAGCTTATACATAAATGAAAAAGATTCAGTTTATTGCGTTTATTGGCTTGGGCTAGGCATAAAACGTGGACCTGTAGATAGCTATTCCACTTTCACGCAGTTGTAAATTTTCTTTACATAAAAAAATTTCGAATGCAGAAGAAAAATAGTCCAAAATGAACAATGAAACGATCGAAATTAAAAATAATCGTTTACATGTATATATTCATTTTTGTAGAACCAATACTTATCCATTTCGTACATTTTTATTTGAGTTGATATTTTGTTTTCCATTTTATAATATTTCCATTCATAAACTTCCATCACTACGTGAGTAGCTAAGTGTATCGCATTATTTATTTTTTTTTAAATCAAATTTTTTCCTAAATACATACATAGAAATCTACAAACATTTTCAAATAAATTATTCCGGTATGCATATATACATATATTCCAAAAAAATCAAAAAAATTGGTTAGTTTCATGAGCTATTTTGATTAAAAATGTATAGCTACGTACATAAACAAACCCAAGCTGAAAAATAATACGTAATATTTTGCATTTCCAATAAATTCAAACGAAACGCATCCTTTGAAGAATAAAGCGTTACTAAATTACGTACGAGATAATTAAAAATGCTTTGCTTTTGCTTCGCAATATTTTTCCCCTTTTCAAATATTTTCGATTTTTTCATTGTTATTTGATTCGTTTGATTTTGAAATCGCCGAAGTTGTGTTTATCAAACGAATGTTAGAACGAGAAATGTATGATTATAGGACCATCTCGTTCTTCGAAAATTACAAACAAAAACTCAGAAAATCATGAACGATTTTTTGTTGGTATATTTCTGTCGAACAAAATCTCTTTCTTGTTGTATATATTCTTTGGTTGTATTACGATGCTAAAATACTATGTCACTAATTATATTTTTCTGTCACAAGCCACATCCAAAAATCGCAGACCATTCTGCATCAACGAATTTATAAAACTTCTGATTAAACACGAAAATTCGATAAAATAAAGTTCATGCACCTGACAAAATGTTAAACAATAAAATCAAAACAAAACACTTACCAATTAGTGTAATGCCAAACAGTTCGTACCCCATATGAATCGGGTTTTGCTTACGGTAAATCGTCTGCACAAAATATTTTTCATAAAAAACACAGTAGCACAAATAATAACACACACACACAAACACTCAACATCAATTAAACATTTACTACAATTTTGAAATACTCCATAACTTATATTTTATCTAATTAAATAAAAATACACTACACAAAACACTTCGCAGCACGTTCACTACATTTAAACACGAAATTATTGTAGCACTAGCACCACACGCGTCGGTTGAGCTTGAGATTCACAACCACTGAGCAATTGTACAATAAAGTCGTTCTGGCTGTTTTTTAAATATTTCCTTGCGACTGCCATCACTTCAAATGACAATTTCTATCACTTGAATTTTGACGTGACAAATAAATTAAAAAAAATTCAAACTAATGCCGCCAACTAAGATTTAAAGGTTTTATTAATATTTATTATTTATATAAAACAAACGAGTTTATAAAATTCCAAGCACCATCGACTTACTATGACGAGCGTCGAGATAAGAAGAATGAAAAACTTCACTTGTAGTTTTCAACAATATGATGACTGAGAGAGAGAGAAACAAACGAGCATAGAAAACCGCATTTTACTTGTCACCATCACCACCAATACACTCCATAATCCATAGACATGCAATTCTGTGGAAGAGTGTTTTAACCTTCACGACGCGTATGCAACACATAACACAGAGGCAATGCTATTCCGCCACAGATCTGCGTTTAAACTCCCTAATTATGTGGTTCTATTCGCCTGTAGTTGCGGTTCCATTAAAAAATTTGCAGGAATTTAAAATACAAAACTTCCAATAACCGTGCTTTTCAGATGTAATTTGTCCTTTGTTACTTAGTTAAAGTGCCATCCCCATTACATAAAACATTTTTCAACCAGAAATTAAGCAACAAAATGTTTTGACCCTCTGATGATTAGCCAGAGGTCATGTGTCCTCGTCGCGGCCATTTACACACACCGATGTCGATTATGCCAGTCCATTCAATATAAGTATCTCAAAGACAGAGGAAATAAGGCCTACAAGCGTTACATTTCTGTTTTTGTATGCCTTTCAACAAAGGCAGTTCATCTCGAAGTGGTTTCTGATTTATAGTATCCAGATGGGCTTAATAAATCAAATGCATAAACAGTTCTAGGAAAAATGGAACAAAGAATATTTATCTTGGCTTCAACACCGGACCAAGTGGAAGATTTAACACCCAAAACGAAACGGTGGGTAACTTAGATTCGGATAAATGAAGATAACTTACCTTTTTTGATGTGGGCAAGGGGTCGGATCAAGGAAATTGACCCGGATTAAGATAATCTTCTAAGAGCAGCCATAGAACATGAAAATGAGAGTCTAACAACTGATGAGGAATTCAAGCTAACTTTAAGAAGCAGATCATGCCATTAAGAACTTGGCCGCAGTAACATCGTTCACAGCTAATACGGTATTTGTTAAAACTCACCCAACCAAGTTGCAGATTCATCATAGTTAGTAGACGCAAGTGGCATACATTGTAGAAGAAGTTTAACTACTAATTTAGTTTAACTAAAAATGACTAACGGCAGAGACATCCTTCAATTTGGATGATTAGATTGTATGCCTTCCTCAACACAATATTTCGTTACTTCATGTTGATGACGTTCGGTTGCAAATAATTTTGTTAGTAATTGCAATTCGGATTGTGCTCCAACGAAATTGGTAGCGTTATCACTAAAGATATTAGAAGGGTGCCCTCTGCGTGAAACAATCGTTTGATGCAACGTAGATTGTAATGCTTGTTGCCCAAAGTGTAGATTTATCATATGTTCTTTTAGAACTAATAGAATGGTAAATGGATTATTAGTTGGTATCACCATAGGATGTTTTTGATCACAAGGTAAAATATGATGTTCAAGCCGGTCGCCAACGCGAAGAATGCAAGTTTTGTCAAGAAAAGTGTTTAATTTACAAATTGGACTTTGTTTATGAATCGATTCTGTGGAAAGCACCTGCTTAATCTCTTCACAATAACTTTGATGTTTAATACATTTAATTATACAATATAGGCCCATAATTCAGGAGGCGCAATATCCTGTATTTGGGCCACATGGTTGGCAACAATTGTTGCATATTTAGATGGTGAAAAACATATGCGGAACAAAGTTATCTCGGAATCTGTCCATAATCTTATTTTATGAAATTTAATCTTCATTGATTGTTGTACCTTTTCGCACAGTTGAGCCAACAAAAATCCTGCACATAACTCTAGTTGGGGTATAGTCTGCGTTTTGAGTCGCGCAACTTGTGATTTGGCGCACAATCAATGAAACATATTGGTTATGATGATCCTAGAGTACGAACGTATATGGAGCAACCGTAACCCAATTGTGACGCAGCTCCGAATTAGGTTTTATTTGAACCTACAACTACCTATAGCCTTGGAACTTCAACATCACCCAAATCTTTTAATTGCCCATAAAATTCAAGCCATTCTGACTTGACAGGTTCCGTTAGTTGGTCATCCCACGTTAAATTTGGGATAGACTATAATTTTTGCATATAGAGTTTCGCTACAAATATGATTGGTCCGGAAAGTCCCAGAGGATCAAATATCTATGAAATCACTGATAAAATTGTTGCTAATTAATAGTAGTATCAGCGTCGCCTTTTATCAATGAAATGTTCATGGTATAACTAAGACAATCTCGTTTTCTTCCCAGAATGCCAACGAACGAATCCGTTTGATCAGGAACAACTTCCAGATTATTAGACGACCACTTCGTCAGTTCAAACCTTCCCTTGGCAAGCAACGAAGCCGTTTCAGATTTTAGATGCTTTGTTTCTGTAACATCTGTTGCACCAGAAGAAAAATCATCTACATAAAAGTCATCGAGAAGACTCTGAGAAGCCTTTGGAAAATTGTAGTGCTCATCTAGTCCTAACTGTTTTAGTGATCTGATTGCGATAAATGGAGCACTTTCGGCACTGTAAGTAACGGTGTTAAGCTGATATATATACGGCATTGGCCAAAAGTATTGAGAACCCTATAAATTTTGGGCGTACTGGAGTTGGCGAAATGTTCGAGTGTGAGGGCCACATGAACTCTTCAAAATACATAAACGTCCTACAATCTGCGTTGCTGCTCTTATTTTTAACACATTTTGGTGATACAAACATGGATAGCGTTAAATTCTAGCAGGATAACGCGCTATATCATAAACCTGCCCGCACAATGGCATGGTTTCGAAAAATAGCATTGACGTTCTGGAGTAGCCTACCCAGTCCCCGGAGCTGAACCCTATAGAACATTTATGGAGTTTATTAAAATGCAGAGTCAGGCGCTACACAATAAATAACAAAGAAGATCTATAACGCTGTCTGAACCAAGAATGGAGCGCCATACGTCCTGCAGAATGTAAAAGACTTGTAAGCTCTCTACCGAAAAGAATTCCTGCCGTAATTATGGCAAAGGGTTTACCCGCAAAATATTAATTTTATATAAATAAATAGTAATGTGAACCTCTAAAAATTGTTTCAATTTATTTCAAATTGATACTCCCAAAAAAATTGTAAGATATCATGGGTGCTCAATACTTTTGGCCAAGACTGTATCTAATGGATCCGTAGACTTGTTGCGCCACCAAATCTGTTGAAATTTGAGATCCAACTCGTGAACGTTAATTTGAAGGTACATGTTAGTAATATCCGCAGTCAAAGCAACGGTATGCTTTCGGAAACGAATGTCATCAAACAATCATTTAATGAGAATCCTGATAACAACTTTGACGAAGCATTAAGTACTACACGGAGTTTAGTAGTGCTTGACGTTTCCTTCATCACCGCATGGTGTAGAAGAAAATAAAGGGTGTTCCAATAAGAAGTTCCACATTTTTATTTTGTTTGAAAGTACAATCCTCCTGGTTATTTGGGATGGGAGTCGTGGATGCCTTGGCGTAGTCCATTCGGTCGGTCCAATTTCTGAGCACATTTTGGATTGTGTGCGGAACTATTTCGGCAATGGTTGCTTCAATATTGGCTTTGAAATGCTCAATTGTTTGTGGATTGTCCGTATAACACTTCTCCTTCACGGCACCCCACAAATAAAAATCCAAAGGCGTCAAATTACAGATCCTTGCCGGCCAACACGTCATCATTTTTACTGATAATGCGGCCATCGAAATACCATGCCATGTTGACCGTAACGGCCATGCCGGCCTCATCTTCGAAAAACGGCCCAATAGTGCCGCTACGCCACGAGCCACACCAAACGTTTACGAACCCACCGAGATGGAAATGGGTTTAACATTTTGTACCTCCTGCCGCATCTCATCAACACTACAACAAAATAATGCAACCGTTACTAAATTAATGGGATTCTTGGTCTTGCCACAAATGACAAATCCAAAGGCTGATGCGTTTAATGGCGGCAACTCTTCACAAATGTTAACCCTTTTCCAGTAAAGAGATCATAAAAAACTTCTGCACCAAGTAATATGTCGATTCGGCCAGGAGTATTAAATTTGGGATCGGCAAGCTCCATAGATTTTAGAATTTTATCCAAATTAAAATGGACTGAATGTAATGGCAACTCGCCGGTTATCTTGGATAAAACCTAAACAAATAAATTCGCCTGATGTTTGATTTTAATTATAGTTTAATCTATTCCTGGAATTAGAAGTTAGATGAATTTCTTTGCAGCACTTCATTTTTGGCATGGGTCTGTAAAGAAATCCCGGTTTTCAAAATCCCGGTTTGTGAAAATCCGGTTTTTTTAAATCCCGGTTTTGTATAAAAAAAAAATCCCGATTTTTAGGAAATTCCGGATTGAATTTTTAAAATTTGACATTTGGGAAAATAGGACTCTTAAATGATTTTTTGACAAAATTCAAAAATGAGTTTACGATAAAGTTCTATAAAATGGCTAATATAATTTTTTTAATTTGTTCTAACCAAAATTTCGTAATTTATTTTATCAAATATTAATGAATTTACTTGATAAAGTTTTCCTTCGATAAAATGTATGAAAACCGGGATTATGTAAACCGGAATTCTGAAAATCGGGATTTTAAAACCGGGATTTCGTAGTACACCCTATTGGCATACATCCTCGGTAACAAAATTTGATTGGGACTCCGAATCCAATAGTGTAGTACACCTTCCACCCACATCAAAACTGTTGACAGCAGTACCGGAGAAGTGGAAGAATAGGAACACTTGTTTGATCAGTTCAACTAGATGTTACAACCGATTAAGTTGCTAAAATAGACCTACCGATATCACTTCTGTGTGATGATGATTTATTAAAAGAATTACCCGAGGCCTCGTCCGATTTTACAGTGGAACTGGTTAAGTGTGGTTTGACAGAGTCATCACATTGGACATTACTATTTTGTTTGTCCTTTGACGGGCTTAATTGATCATTCGTTAACTGTGGGTTTGTACGAGAATATATATGCAGCAAAGTGTGATGTCTCTTCGTACATTTATAGCAAGCATATTTTAATATGGTGAGAACCAAAACAATTCGAAAATATTCTCTTTCATGTACCCACCCATTGGTTTTTCTCCTTCCAGGATAATGGAATAAATTTGTCACATCTGTAAATCGCATATGATTACCATTGCAATAAAAACAACTGAATACACATATTTTCAATATTGGAAACTAAGGACAGGGTTGGCTTTTGGGTTTTAATTGTGGTTGTAGACTAGAATTTTCCGTTTTTACATAAATTTAATTGGAGACATCGCCTCCAGAACACGAGCTCGATCGCTTAGAATTTCCATAACTTCGGTTATCTTTTGATCCCTATCGATGTGTTTTTTCATCTCGATTTGATGACGTGAAGCTGAATCAAGTAATTGATTAGTGTGATAAACAAGGAATAAGTCCCAATGCTCGACAGGAACTTAGAGCGCCTTTGAGCATCGCATTGCTTCCAAAATGAATTAATAAATGTCCTCCATTCAACTGGACAATTTTCTTTCCTTATGGATTTCGACTCGTACAGCAATTGCATAATATGTAAGGTTTTAATCCTTGGTTCGTTTTCGGTTACTACGCCTGATCATAATTCTGTTCTGAATTTGGTGTTCCATCTATAAATTGATAAGGGGAACCCCTTTTAAACATTCTCGCAAATATTTAAATTTCAAAATAGAATTTAACCTGCAATCATTATGTACCCGTTGTAAAAAATTTTCCTAAATTCGATCCAAGATAAAAAAACACCGTCAAACTTTGGTAACGGTATCTCCGGAAGTGAAATGGACAATGGTTCGACGGACGCAATAATTGCTTCTGAATTGTTAACAATAAAAACAGGGACCTGAATTTACGACGCTGTGAGCGCTGTGATGACTCCGTTATTCGCCTTTGCACACGATAATACACCAATTTTGAATAAATTACAAATAATTGTAATGACTTGTAGCAATAAATGTACAATGCAATTGCCACTCGAAAACTGCACAAAATAATTCCACAATTTAAAAAAAAAAATGGCTGACTATGTAAATGATCCGGCTCGTGTAGGACCAAATGTTGCGATAATAAATTGATTTTTTATTTGTCGATGAACCAAGCGGACTGTATGATTTCCGTTTTAAAGTAATAACACGACACTTTTAACAATTTGTGATTTTCAACTTAATTTTATTTCTTTATTTAATTCAAAATTAATTACACGGTGCTTCATCCATGAAGCATCTAATTTGAATAAAGCGATAACGAAGACTACTAGAAAATAATATTTCAAGACGCGCGTGAAATATTTCCTAACTTTATCCTAAGTTAAAAAAAAATTAGGAAAAGTTTAGGAAATATTTCACACCCCTGTATACCGGAATGAAATAATTCCTAAAGAAGTTCTAAGTAAAAAATCGTGTTTGGGTATTAGTAAATATACACCAAAAACAAACATTTAGGCGAAACTAGTTAAATATTGTTACGATTTTGCCTTGTCAATCAAGGTTCGAATCACTGGATTGTGAATAAATACACTGCTTCAAATTTGAACTCACACAATTTATTTACACAACACAATTTATTATACAACACAAAATTCACAATTTATTATTATAATTATAACACACTTTTTAATTATCACTTTAATAATCGCTTTAATAATCACTTTAATAATCTTTCTATTTAACCTTCACTGTATCACATTTAAAATAATACTCAGCATTCCACGTCAACGCGCGCCTTTATATACCAAAATATTTGTTTCTAGAATAATCCTAAATGCGCAGCAAATATGTTAGTATAGAAATACGCCTAAATGTTGAGTATAAATTATAAATGTAATTGAACAATTAATGAAGTTAACTTATTCTATTCTATTCTAGGTGTCACCGTAACACTACCCCCCACCTAAGCCTGTTCGTCCCGAACAGGATCCAGATCACCTCCTCTGTAGAGCGCCAAACGCTCCAAATGCACCACCTTTGGTTTACCTTTCCGTCCTTTCTGTATGCGATAAACCACATCGTTCAACCTTTTAATGACAGTGTAAGGTCCTTCCCATGTGGGTTGCAACTTCGGTGATAATCCCTTGTGCCGTTGCGGGTTGTGAAGCCATACCAATTGCCCTTCCTCGAAGCCTTGATTATTTGCTCGTATGTCATATCGAGCTTTCATTCGATCACTTGATATTCGAATTTTCTCCCGTACAAATTGATGTATTTCATTAAGTTCCTCTTTCATCCGGTCGACGTAATCCTGTCCGCATAGAGCTGCTGATGGAACAGCCCCAAATTTTAAATCTCCTGGTAATCGCAGATTGTTCCCAAATATGGTTTTAGCTGGTGTCACTCCTGTTGTGTCATGTACCGCTGATCGGTAGGCCATCAGGAACATTGGTATATGTCGATCCCAGTTGCGTTGGTTCCTTTCCACAACTTTTGCTAGATATTCCTCCAATGTGCCATTGAATCTTTCCACCATACCGTCCGATTGTGGGTGTAAAGGCGTCGTTCTTGTTTTATTGATTCCAAGCATCTGACATATCTCCTGAAATACCACCGATTCGAAATTCCTTCCTTGATCCGTGTGAATTTCCATCGGTACACCAAATCTGCTAATCCAATTGTTGACCACGGCATCAGCTATTGTTGTTGTTTCCTGATTGGGTATGGGGTACACTTCCGGCCATTTGCTGAAATAATCCATTATTACTAGCACATATTTATTTCCGCTCTCGGTGGTCGGAAATGGCCCCGCCACATCCATTGCAATTCTCTCAAATGGTGCCCCGACATTATATTGTTTCATGGTTCCACGGCTTTTTCGTGCTGGTCCCTTCACTGCCGCACATTGGTCACATCTTCGACACCATTCTACTACTGACTGTCTACATCCGGACCAATAGAAACGTTGTCGAATTTTGGCTAATGTTTTATTAATCCCTAGGTGACCTCCACTTGCTCCTCCATGATACTCCTTGATGATTTCCGCTATCCGATCTTTTGGTACCACTACCAACAATTGTTTTACTTTACCATCCGTGCTTTCCCACTTTCGTTTTAAACATCCATTTTCTATGTGGAGGCTATCCCATTGAGCCCAATAAGCTTTTACAATGGGAGTTTTGTCAGCTATCTCACTCCATGTGGGCCGGTGTTCTTTTTCCTTATGTTCCATGATGAATGATAGGTCAGCATCCCCTAATTGCTCCTTCTTGATCATTTCATCAGTCCATTCCTCATCTGGTAGCACTTGCATAAGCCGAATATCGATGATGTTTTCCTTACCCTCCACACGCCCACAATGCTTGCATTCCACGGGACATGGCCTTCTTGATAATGCGTCGGCATTTCCATGTGCGCTTCCCTTCCGATGTTCAATTTGGAAATCGTAGCTTTGCAAACGTTCGATCCAACGTGCTACTTGTCCCTCTGGATTTTTGAATTGTAACAACCAGCGCAAAGCTCCATGATCCGTTCGTAGAAGAAATTTTTGACCATAGAGGTACTTATGGAAGTGCTTAACACATTCCACTATAGCCAACAACTCTTTCCGTGTTACACAATAATTCCGTTCAGGTTTTGATAACATCTTGGAGTAATATGCAATAACTCGCTCCTCACCATTTGTTGCCTGTGATAATACTCCTCCTATACCATCATTGCTTGCATCGGTGTCCAAAATGAATTTAACGTTGGGTATAGGGTATGCGAGGATTGGTGCTTCGCATAATCGTCGTCTTAGTTCCACAAATGCCTCTTCTTGATCATCCTTCCATTCGAATGCCTTGTTCAACCGATTCAAATTTTTGTTGAACCGTCCCTTTAACATTTTGAATTTCTGCGTGTACTTCTGTTTGCAGTTTTTCCACTTTACCGTGTAGTGTAGAAGATAATTCCAAAAACCTCTCGTCTATTTTCTTTTGGCCATCTTCTATTTGGTTTTTAATGTCCGCCCCTTGTTGCTCCATCTGCTGTTTCATGTCCTGGTTCGACAATTTCATTTGATGTTTAATGTCCGCCCCTTGTTGTTCCATCTGTTGTTTCATTCCCTCGTTCGATTGTTTTATTCCCTCCAACTGTTGTCCCATCATTTGATTCATAGCTGCCATTAACTGCGATAAATCGAAACTTCCAGATGGGTTTTGTGTTGTTTCGACCATCGTTTGTTCTTCCCTTTCTTTCTTGTCCACACTGATCTCATCCGTGTTGTCCTCCTCGAAATCATACACATCTGGATTTAAACCGTCCTTCTCCATGGCCTGACGTAGTCGCTCCACCAAACTAGCTTTTGTGCCTTCACTAGCCAAACCTCGCTGCTTCAGTTGCTCCTTTAATTGCGCAAGCTTTAATTCGTAGAGAATCATTTTTCTTATTATTCACAATCCCACCGCTGTCACCAATTGTTACGATTTTGCCTTGTCAATCAAGGTTCGAATCACTGGATTGTGAATAAATACACTGCTTCAAATTTGAACTCACACAATTTATTTACACAACACAATTTATTATACAACACAAAATTCACAATTTATTATTATAATTATAACACACTTTTTAATTATCACTTTAATAATCGCTTTAATAATCACTTTAATAATCTTTCTATTTAACCTTCACTGTATCACGTTTAAAATAATACTCAGCATTCCACGTCAACGCGCGCCTTTATATACCAAAATATTTGTTTCTAGAATAATCCTAAATGCGCAGCAAATATGTTAGTATAGAAATACGCCTAAATGTTGAGTATAAATTATAAATGTAATTGAACAATTAATGAAGTTAACTTATTCTATTCTATTCTAGGTGTCACCGTAACAATATGTAATATTGAATAATTGGTTCTACTGATAGATTTGAAATTTTAAAAACTGCTACAGTTATCTATATATATAAAACAAAGTCGGGTTAGTTACACCATCTATAACTGAAGAACGGCTGGACCGATTTTTATGATCTTTGTTTTGTTGGATTTGACTCCGTTCCGAATAGCATAATAACTATTAAAACATTGGAAAAATTCACTAAAAAAAGTCTCAATACAGTGGTGATTTAGAAAAAAAGAAAAGTCGGAAAAACTCAAAAGGGAAGCCCCAAAAATCTAATAAAAAAACCTTTTTTTATATGAATTTTGTAGGTGTAGTTTGTATGTGACGAGTGGTGCAGTGGTTAAAGCTTCGGCGCTTGGACTACTTTATTTTATTTTTATCGTTTCCTCTGAACTTTTGCAATTTTGTCTCAACGAAGGACGAGCTCATCAACAAAGTGTTCCCGAACAATATTACTAACCACAAAAATCACAATTGGGTGAGTGAACGAGTAATTCTTGCGGCAAAGAACAAAAATGGGGATCACTTAAATTTCACAATTCAAAATCTAATCGTCGGTCCACTTCATTCCTTCAAATCTATCGACTGTGTGACAAACAAAGACGAATCAACCAACTGTCCAACTGAATTTTTAAACTCATTGGATCTGGCTGGCTTGCCCCCGCACAATTTACAACTGAAAGTTGGTGTGTTGCCGGGAATCATCATGCTACGAAACCTGAATCAACCAAAACTATATAACGGAACGTGTTTTATTTTGAGAAATCTCAAGGAAAGTTCAAAGGTGAGGAAGTTCTCATTTCGAGAATTCTGATTAACCCAACCGATATGCCAATCGAGTTTAAACGAATTCAATTTCCGATTCGTCTTGCATTCGCTATGACGATCAACAAATCACAAGGCCCAACCTTGAGTGTTTGTGGCCTGAATCTAGAAAATGAATGTTTCTCTCACGGCCAATTGTACGTAGCATGTTCACGTGTCGACATACCATCCGCTTTGTTCGTTCTCGCACCTGACAATAAAACAAAAAATGTCGTATATCACAAGATGTTTTACTGAAGGGAATCGACCCTATTGCAACCTACTCAGGAAATAGTTTAAAAGAAAGTAGTGCAACAATGCTACGCGAATCATTTCGAATCAATTCAATAAAACGAATTCCTTGCTGCCACGTGAATTACAATCATTTCAATGTAATTAAAATATAATTCATTTTGATTGAATTTAATTAATTTGGAGTATTCATTTTATCCGCCCCGGAGGTCTCGGGTTCAATTCCCGGTAGTGACAAGGAAAAAACTGCACGGCTGGTTTAGGATCAATGAATTAATCACTCATTAGTCATTATCCGGAATGAAAATATGATTATTAAACCTCATTTAAGGCGGCCAAATCTCTTGATGGGGTATAGTGCCAGAGAGAGAGAGAGAGAAATTCATTTTATCTTAATAAAAAAACTCAATTTAATTAAGCTATAATAACTTTAAGCAACATTTATTGATTTAGAAGCGGTACGAAGTTCGCCGGGTCAGCTAGTATTTAAAAATAAAATAAAACATGAATAAATCGGCAAGAGGTAAGAATAAGCTTAAAATAAGAATATTATTATTAAAAGTTGCTGGGAATTCGAAAGAATACGAGTCGAGATTGTGGGAGGTATGGTCATCGATCTCACTATGTTTTTATGTTAGATCAGTCAGATATGGGCATGGTGATTTTTTGATCTTTGTCATAGTTCTGGAATTGCCAAACATGGCTCAGAAGCTTAGCATTGCTGTTTAACTAATTTTTACGGACTTGTAGTTTGTCCTAACTTATCGAAAACCCAACAACAACGTTTCCAATTAATAATAAAATTTAACAATGTAAAATACATTATTTCGGGAAAATAAGTATTATAACTTTTCACAGATGAAATTCACACGAATTGAAAAATTAAAATAAAATAAGGTCAATGATAAAATCTTTATTATCAGCCATAATTAAACACTAAATATATTATAGAATATGGAAATAAATTGAAATGATATGGTATTCGAGAAATCGAAGTAAAAACTCTTTGTCCCAAGAGGTTACAACTTTTGGAATAGTTATTTGCAGTTTGTACTAGAGCAAGTCGAACTAGAAAACATGAGTTTTTCGGAAAAATTAGGAGAACACTGGGTTTAATATTCAAAAGTTGGATAGGTAAAAAATCAAAGTGAAAACCTTCAACCCTAAGACACTTCTAAGAGCTTACAACTTCCAGAGTAGGTGTTTTCACTTTGTACTAGACCCAATCGAACTAGAAAACATGAGTTTTCTCAGCCGAATAGAGTATCGAATGCCAATGTAGAAAATTGGTTCAACATTCTAAAACATAATTTGATTAAGGAGCCCCACCAAAAATTGGGAAGATTTATTGATTCTTTAGCGGAAAAAACTAATTTAATTTATAATTCGATTGAATTAGCTCCGCATCTAATTCCCAGGAAACGTAAACAACGGTCCAATCTTGCAAAATTATAAATTCAACACAAAGTTTTATCACCTCAATGTAAAATGAAGACAAGATGAAACTGATCCATTCGATCTAAATGTCAAAGAAAGTTGGAAGAAAAAAACTCGTCATCAAATTAGGTATTCAGGGAAAACAGCTCTTTCAAAATTTATTAAATCTAAAACATTAATACCCCTATTACGGTTTTCGCCTCGCCGAACGATTCACGGTGAATCTTAAATCCGTGTGAGTTAGGTTTTCGTATTATGGTTTTCGCCTTTATTTTGGCGAGTGCACATCTAGTAACACTAGCCGAATAATAATTTTTATAACAATTTTTTTGACGTTTGTGGTTTTTTGTCAATAATTGTGTTGTTGTAATCATATATGATTCAGATTTTGTGTTTATAAATTACGTTTTTTTCTTTCAATTAATCTAAAATCAGTTTAAAATTGTGTTATCTAGTGTCGTTCTATCTTTTTCTAATAAACCAGATGAATATATTAACATGGCACAGATGCGAAAATCGTTAAGGGACCAATGTCATCCCTTTACTCTGCCTGGTACATTATTTTATAAGAGGCCCCAAGTTATTCAACATTACGGTCAAATCCTTCCAAAACAGGAATACGAATTGTCTATTTTTTTAAAGGTGAGAATTCTCATTGCAATATCCGTCTTTTTCTCCATCTCCCTTTAATTTCGAAAATTGGCTGGGATTTGTTGTTTTCTACATGTTATAAAAATATAATTACTTACACGTGAACCTCCATTGTTTGATTTTGACTGAGAAATGAAAACAGAAAACCAATTTTATAAGATTCGCCTACAAAAAGATGGCGAATCATTTTGACAGTTCAGCTCGTTTAGGTGAATATCATAATCCAAAAATGTGAGTTGGACTCGCCGGGAATGTCAAATGCGAAAACCATAATACCAAATTGTATATTTGACGAGTTGGATTCGCCGGGAATGTAAAATGCGAAAACCATAATAGGGGTATTAAAATGTGGATAATTTTTATTTGTTTGAGATGTCTTAAGCTAAATATACATATATACCATGTCCGTTGGAAATCTCTGGGTACTGGCCAATCTTCGATACAATGAATGTGTAAATTTCATTTATACCAAATTTGTAAAAATTGATCAAGTTCGGGCGAATTGACAAATCGTTCTACCTCATCGTATTAAAATGGAGATAATTTTTATTTGTTTGGGATGTCTTAAGCTAAATTTACATATATACCATGTCCGTTGGAAATCTCTGGGTACTGGCCAATCTTCGATACAATGAATGTGTAAATTTCATTTATACCAAATTTGTAAAAATTGATCAAGTTCGGGCGAATTGACAAATCGTTCTACCTCATCGTATTAAAATGGAGATAATTTTTATTTGTTTGGGATGTCTTAAGCTAAATTTACATATATACCATGTCCGTTGGAAATCTCTGGGTACTGGCCAATCTTCGATACAATGAATGTGTAAATTTCATTTATACCAAATTTGTAAAAATTGATCAAGTTCGGGCGAAATAACAAATCGTTCTACCTCATCGTATTAAAATGGGGATAATTTTTATTTGTTTGGGATGTCTTAAGCTAAATATACATATATACCGTGTTCGTTGGAAATCTCTGGGTACTGACCAATCTTCGATACAATGAATGTGTAAATTTCATTTATACCAAATTTGTAAAAATTGATCAAGTTCGGGCGAAATAACAAATCGTTCTACCTCATCGTATTAAAATGGGGATAATTTTTATTTGTTTGAGATGTCTTAAGCTAAATATACATATATACCGTGTTCGTTGGAAATCTCTGGGTACTGACCAATCTTCGATACAATGAATGTGTAAATTTCATTTAAACCAAATTTGTAAAAATTGATCAAGTTCGGGCGAAATAACAAATCGTTCTACCTCATCGTATTAAAATGGAGATAATTTTTATTTGTTTGGGATGTCTTAAGCTAAATATACATATATACCATGTCCGTTGGAAATCTCTGGGTACTGACTAATCCTCGATACAATGAATGTGTAAATTTCATTTATACCAAATTTGTAAAAATTGATCAAGTTCGGGCGAAATGACAAATCGTTCTACCTCATCGTATTAAAATGGGGATAATTTTTATTTGTTTGGGATGTCTTAAGCTAAATATACATATATACCATGTCCGTTGGAAATCTCTGGGTACTGACCAATCCTCGATACAATGAATGTGTAAATTTCATTTATGCCAAATTTGTAAAAGTTGATCAAGTTCGGGCGAAATAACAAATCGTTCTACCTCATTGTATTACAATATGGATAATTTTTATTTGTTTGGGATGTCTTAAGCTAAATATACATATATACCATGTCCGTTGGAAATCTCTGGGTACTGGCCAATCTTCGATACAATGAATGTGTAAATTTCATTTATACCAAATTTGTAAAAATTGATCAAGTTCGGGCGAAATAACAAATCGTTCTACCTCATCGTATTAAAATGGGGATAATTTTTATTTGTTTGGGATGTCTTAAGCTAAATATACATATATACCGTGTTCGTTGGAAATCTCTGGGTACTGACCAATCTTCGATACAATGAATGTGTAAATTTCATTTAAACCAAATTTGTAAAAATTGATCAAGTTCGGGCGAAATAACAAATCGTTCTACCTCATCGTATTAAAATGGAGATAATTTTTATTTGTTTGGGATGTCTTAAGCTAAATATACATATATACCATGTCCGTTGGAAATCTCTGGGTACTGACTAATCCTCGATACAATGAATGTGTAAATTTCATTTATACCAAATTTGTAAAAATTGATCAAGTTCGGGCGAAATGACAAATCGTTCTACCTCATCGTATTAAAATGGGGATAATTTTTATTTGTTTGGGATGTCTTAAGCTAAATATACATATATACCATGTCCGTTGGAAATCTCTGGGTACTGGCCAATCTTCGATACAATGAATGTGTAAATTTCATTTATACCAAATTTGTAAAAATTGATCAAGTTCGGGCGAATTGACAAATCGTTCTACCTCATCGTATTAAAATGGAGATAATTTTTATTTGTTTGGGATGTCTTAAGCTAAATTTACATATATACCATGTCCGTTGGAAATCTCTGGGTACTGGCCAATCTTCGATACAATGAATGTGTAAATTTCATTTATACCAAATTTGTAAAAATTGATCAAGTTCGGGCGAATTGACAAATCGTTCTACCTCATCGTATTAAAATGGAGATAATTTTTATTTGTTTGGGATGTCTTAAGCTAAATTTACATATATACCATGTCCGTTGGAAATCTCTGGGTACTGGCCAATCTTCGATACAATGAATGTGTAAATTTCATTTATACCAAATTTGTAAAAATTGATCAAGTTCGGGCGAAATAACAAATCGTTCTACCTCATCGTATTAAAATGGGGATAATTTTTATTTGTTTGGGATGTCTTAAGCTAAATATACATATATACCGTGTTCGTTGGAAATCTCTGGGTACTGACCAATCTTCGATACAAGGAATGTGTAAATTTCATTTATACCAAATTTGTAAAAATTGATCAAGTTCGGGCGAAATAACAAATCGTTCTACCTCATCGTATTAAAATGGGGATAATTTTTATTTGTTTGGGATGTCTTAAGCTAAATATACATATATACCGTGTTCGTTGGAAATCTCTGGGTACTGACCAATCTTCGATACAATGAATGTGTAAATTTCATTTAAACCAAATTTGTAAAAATTGATCAAGTTCGGGCGAAATAACAAATCGTTCTACCTCATCGTATTAAAATGGAGATAATTTTTATTTGTTTGGGATGTCTTAAGCTAAATATACATATATACCATGTCCGTTGGAAATCTCTGGGTACTGACTAATCCTCGATACAATGAATGTGTAAATTTCATTTATACCAAATTTGTAAAAATTGATCAAGTTCGGGCGAAATGACAAATCGTTCTACCTCATCGTATTAAAATGGGGATAATTTTTATTTGTTTGGGATGTCTTAAGCTAAATATACATATATACCATGTCCGTTGGAAATCTCTGGGTACTGACCAATCCTCGATACAATGAATGTGTAAATTTCATTTATGCCAAATTTGTAAAAGTTGATCAAGTTCGGGCGAAATAACAAATCGTTCTACCTCATTGTATTACAATATGGATAATTTTTATTTGTTTGGGATGTCTTAAGCTAAATATACATATATACCATGTCCGTTGGAAATCTCTGGGTACTGACCAATCCTCGATACAATGAATGTGTAAATTTCATTTATACCAAATTTGTAAAACTTGATCAAGTTCGGGCGAAATAACAAATCGTTCTACCTCATTATATTAAAATGGGGATAGCTTTTATTTGTTTGGGATGTCTTAAGCTAAATTTACATATATACCATGTCCGTTGGAAATCTCTGGGTACTGGCCAATCTTCGATACAATGAATGTGTAAATTTCATTTATACCAAATTTGTAAAAATTGATCAAGTTCGGGCGAAATAACAAATCGTTCTACCTCATCGTATTAAAATGGGGATAATTTTTATTTGTTTGGGATGTCTTAAGCTAAATATACATATATACCGTGTTCGTTGGAAATCTCTGGGTACTGACCAATCTTCGATACAATGAATGTGTAAATTTCATTTAAACCAAATTTGTAAAAATTGATCAAGTTCGGGCGAAATAACAAATCGTTCTACCTCATCGTATTAAAATGGAGATAATTTTTATTTGTTTGGGATGTCTTAAGCTAAATATACATATATACCATGTCCGTTGGAAATCTCTGGGTACTGACTAATCCTCGATACAATGAATGTGTAAATTTCATTTATACCAAATTTGTAAAAATTGATCAAGTTCGGGCGAAATGACAAATCGTTCTACCTCATCGTATTAAAATGGGGATAATTTTTATTTGTTTGGGATGTCTTAAGCTAAATATACATATATACCATGTCCGTTGGAAATCTCTGGGTACTGACCAATCCTCGATACAATGAATGTGTAAATTTCATTTATGCCAAATTTGTAAAAGTTGATCAAGTTCGGGCGAAATAACAAATCGTTCTACCTCATTGTATTACAATATGGATAATTTTTATTTGTTTGGGATGTCTTAAGCTAAATATACATATATACCATGTCCGTTGGAAATCTCTGGGTACTGACCAATCCTCGATACAATGAATGTGTAAATTTCATTTATACCAAATTTGTAAAACTTGATCAAGTTCGGGCGAAATAACAAATCGTTCTACCTCATTATATTAAAATGGGGATAGCTTTTATTTGTTTGGGATGTCTTAAGCTAAATTTACATATATACCATGTCCGTTGGAAATCTCTGGGTACTGGCCAATCTTCGATACAATGAATGTGTAAATTTCATTTATACCAAATTTGTAAAAATTGATCAAGTTCGGACGAAATAACAAATCGTTCTACCTCATCGTATTAAAATGGGGATAATTTTTATTTGTTTGGGATGTCTTAAGCTAAATTTACATATATACCATGTCCGTTGGAAATCTCTGCACTGAGAAAAAAAAGTTGTAAATTTGTTAACAAGCCATTTTAATTCAAAAACTTTCAAATATGAAAATGCGCTATTAGCGATTCTTATTAAATTATGTTTAAAAATAGTAATGCATTGTAAAATAAATCGTAGTTAATTCAACAATTTATGTTGTTAAATCATAAGAATTACAATGTTAGTTTATTAGTTTTTATAGTAAATTCATTGGTCAGCCGTTGTTAATTCAACAATTTATATAGTTAAATCATAAATGAAACGTTGTTAATCTATCAGTGGGCATTTATAATTCATCGATGTTTCGTTGTTAACTCTACAATTTGTAGAACAAAAATGGTATACAAAATGGTCACTTGGTGGGGTATTATAGGTATTTATGTTTCTATATTAATACGTCATCATTTAATATTTGCTGTAATCATTAATATTCGGGATTTATTTTATCCGTCATGCCGCATGCGTGAGCACCGAAAGTTTGGTTTGTCACTATCAGTATGATCTCAAACTTTTATTATATAACATTTGTTATAAAATATTCGGTAATCGTATAAGACATTACACCTGCCCTGCCATGAAGTTACAAAGTAGAAGGAGAATATTTAGTGTTTACATACGAATTAATCACTTATTAAGATAGCGAATTTTTTATAAATACACTAAAAATTATTAATCAGTCAATAATCACAGAATAAGCATAGTAAATTCATCGATGCTCCGTTGTTAACTCTACAATTTGTGTAGTTAGGGGTTCAACAATTATAAATTTAATTTAACACTAGTTTTTTTTGCTTAACATCGTTTCATGATAAATTCATCAACAAACGTGATTGATTTTTTTAATCAGAAACTATGTTGAATTAAAAGTTTTCGCCTATAATTTTACTACTCAACATTTTTCTCAGTGTGGGTACTGGCCAATCTTCGATACAATGAATGTGTAAATTTCATTTATACCAAATTTGTAAAAATTGATCAAGTTCGGGCGAAATAACAAATCGTTCTACCTCATCGTATTACAATGGGTACAGTACAGTATTGCCATATATATATTGTGTTTTAGTGCAAACGAATATAAAATGATTTAATATCTTGTTTAGAATGGTACGATCATGATCGGTGAGGATAATGATCCACTACTTGTAAATCATAATGGATATTGTTTAGGGCACGTATTTGATGAAATAACCGGGAATTTCGATGTGAAAGCAATGCTGTGCTCTGAGGATGAGCCCGAACAACCAAAAATGTTTGGCCTTTTAATTTATCCAGCCGTAATGCTGGTCTCGGTTGTTTTTCTTTCGTTGACACTTTTTGTTTATACTTGGATTGAGGAGCTCAGACGAACGATACATGGGAAAAATTTAATTTGCTACCTAGCAATGTTGATTGTGGGATACTCGTTTCTAGCGTTTACTCACATTGATAATTCGCATGCACTCAACGGCCCGACAAAATGTCTAATTGTGGCCGAGATTATACACACGGCATTTTTAGGAGGATTTGTTTGGTTGAGCATTATCAGTTATGATATTTGGAGAACGATTGGACGGACCGATAATCACAGAAATCAATTCTTTAAGTATTGCTCATTTGCAGGTGGCGTAACATTGTTAATCGTTCTTATAACCAACATACTGGACCATGTGAACATTTTAGAAGAAAAATATCGCCCTGGTCTCGGCACCACGACATGTGGGCTACAAGGTATTAAAAAAATTGTGGAAAATAATTCTTACATAAATGTCTAAATCGTAAAAATTAATTTTCAGATTCAAAATTTTCGCATTTCCTTTATCTGTACTCAATTATCATAATTGTGCTCACGATAAATGCAGTCCTATTTTTACTGACTAAAATAAAAATTGATCACGTAAAACGAATTTCCGATCGAGCTACAAATAGCGAGGGATTACGTAAATTTTCACAAGAAGAAACTGATCGATTTGGTCTATTTTTACGATTATTCATAATAATGGGTTTACCATGGATCATCGAAATAATATCATGGCTTCTCGATATGCAACCAGAAATTATCTATATATTGGACATAGTCACGATGTTACAGGGACCAATCATATTTTTCCTATTCATTACAAATAGGCGCATCAAGAAGCTGATCAAACGAAAGTATTACACAAATTAATAATTATCTGTATAGAAAAAAAGCTTAAGCAGAGAATTCTTCTTATTTTTATTTTTAGAATGTCTACAATTTGGTTCCGATCGAATCCACCAAGCCGTAATTCGGGTAGTGCGATTCAATCGGCTAGCGGAATGACAACGATGTGATCCATGTCTTAATTTGCAGTAAGCAAGTTATAAATAGCTAGTTAAGGGTTACTCATCACATTTTAAAATCATTTGATTAACATATGTATTTAGATTAAAAAAAAATTACATTATTAAAATTTATTGCTGTTTTAATATAGACTGAGCAGTAAGCACCCGTAAATAGTTGCACGAATCGATCGGAAGCGGTACGTTTCAAATGACTGAAACGACGTATGTAATTAAAAAGTACGGAGACTAAAACTCGGTCGCGCATTGGTAATGTTTCAGACCTAAACAAAGATTTTTCCCAAATCAAAAACAAAATGTGGTCAACATGTTTAGAAGTTTGATTTGAAGTTGTTGTTGAGGAAACCCTCAGAATCCAGGATACCAAACATCTCGAAAGTCAAATTCTTGTAATCTAATACCCTGGAAATCAAAATGGCGGAGTTAATCTGAATCCAGTTTTGTTAGAAATCCTGTAGTTTAGTACTTGTGATTTTGCAGTTAAAATTCATATCAAATTATGGTTAAACTTGTTTGTATGCTTGTATTATAAGATAAAGAATTTTGGACGTGCTTTCGAATTGTGGGTAAGCTGATTAAACTCGATTATTTCGTAACCGACTATGTGATGAAATTTGGTGAGGGTATGGTGATGTGGTACAGATATATTAACTATTTCGCCGGACTGTATTTATTTTTATGGCAATGTAGCACTTCATATTATTTATTTATTTTACCTTAATTTATTTCACATTAATTTATGTTCCAATCGAGCGTAATGAGTGGACTGTATGTGGTGCTGGATTTGAATGACACCCTCAATAAGACTTATTCAATGCTGGATGGATGTACTAATTATAAATTGGGAATACAATATTTACCAATTGTCCTTTATTAATTGAATTATAATATAGTTGCTTTATTCGCTGGACTTTTACACAATGGTTTTATTTTATTCTACGATCAACTTTACAATGTATAATATAATTTATTGCAATCGTTTTAATTATTAATTTATTAATTGATGTTCACTCGATTGACTTCCTAAATGCAATGGCTGAATTTTGCAAGATGAATTTACATTTTTCGCGTCATAAATTATTGTGAGTATGCAATTTACAATCCGCCTGAAGTTAGTCTACGTTGTGTTCATCTTGCAACATTAAATACATAAATGGATTCACATAATGAATTCGACTATATTTAAAAATTTGAGAGAAATGCATGACAATACAACAATGGACGATTGTTGTCATGTGTCAAATTAGTAAATAGTGGTAACTAACTTGCCTAACAAAGTTATTTGTGTTAAATTTAAGATTATACAATAATATCAGTAATTAATTAATTTATATACTTTTAGGTACTAAATGGAAATGTCTACGAAGATCCATAGTGTGCGAGATAGAGAGATCCATAGTGTGCGAGATCCAGGATACATAAATGAAAGCTAAGTATTATTATTATTTGGTTATATGGAACTTATAACATCATTTTTCTTGTTTCAGAATTCATCAACCTCCCGGATACTATGGAATCCCGTATATGTGTTTATAAAACTGTGCAATAATAGTACATATAATGTAATTTGTGGTGTTTTATTTCTACGTGGATTGTGATGATTGGTGTACGTCTCGAACAATTTATTTAACATTCCTTAACTCAAACGGAATGAATTTTACTCGTGAAGAATAGCGTTGCGTATAAAGCTTTACTCGTAATTATATGGCGTTGAGTTTTCTCTGCACGCACACGATATTTTCTCATCTTTTTTTATTAACAACCACTTTACACGAAACCGGAAAACTTACTGTTGCCATTTACAAAAATAACGCGAACATCGTCGTTGTCGTGTTGCCCGATGTAAACAACACAACCACACATCGTGCACTGTTCAATTATGTTGCATGGCGCATGCCCTACGACCACAGTACTTCCCCACCAGAGAACTTGTCCAGGTAAGCGAATCTAACAAGCGAGCCGGTGGTCGCGTCACCCTACCAGACCGGGTTACCAAAGGATGTTCACCACTCGGTATCCGTAACTGTTCCTGTGAGCCGTTTAATATTGGACTTTCGATCATTGTAGATCCAGGGATGTGGTTGGTCACTGTTTGCCTGAAGTATGCGCGTATGTATAATTAGGATTGAAAGTTGCTTTTGCAAATCTTTTTTTCGATCCGCCAGTATATCCGTGACTTCCAAATTTGGACCTACAGTGGGGAGCAAAAATGATACATAATGAAATCATTTTAAGTTTTTAATGCCTATTGTTATAATTTTATTATTTAGACAATAAAAATAACTGGAGGTTACAAGTTGTTAATATTACCCATAATTTTTACTTAAGAAATTAACAATAATTTAATTAATTAAAAAGATATATTAAAATTCATTGTTTTCCTGTTTTAGCGTACTCTTTAAAAACAGTTGTTTTTTGTTTTGTTTTTATATTTACACAACTTTTCATAAAATGAAATTGCGTTTCAACATTAACATGCGCTTTTTCCAAGTTTTATATTCAAAATTTGAATTGTGTATTTTAATTTAAAAAGTTTAAAAATGAAAAAATATCAGCGGAGTTTGATTAAAAAAACATTTCTTTTTGCGAAAAAGGATATTCGGTGAGGAAAACTGCCACGCAATTACATCTCTGTCATAGAATATTACGCAATGTAAGAAACAGGAACAATTTGGGCAAATCAAATGATTGTAAAGGACGTCCACAACTTTTAAATAATAGGGATTCTCGTACAATTGAGCGACTTTTAAAAGAAAAAAAGCGAAACTACCACAACCAACTTATAAATACACTCCACAATGTCGCTAAACATTTGGGTAAGAATGTTAGTGAGTCGAAAGCTAGGCGGGCATTGCCAAAAATAGGTTTTCATTCATACGTAAAGAAGATAAAACCGGCGTTATCCAGCAAAAATATCAAAGCGCGCCTCGATTTTGGCAAAATTTCATAACAATTAGTCTATTGACGATTGGAAATGGGTAATTTGTTCCGACGAAACGAAAATAAATCTATATCAGTCAGATGACTGCTACTACTGGAAACAGCCACTTGAATAAATAAGGATTATCATGTTACGGAAATGGTGAAGGACGGTGGCGGATCGGTAATGGCCTGGGGATGCTTCACTTGGTGGAACGTTGGCCCACTAGTGAGGATCAAGGGCATTATGCAAAAGAGTAAAGTATATTTAAATATTCTTAAGGAAAATCTAGTGGAGTTTGTGGAAGAATGTGCTTATCCGCAGAAAGAAATCATTTTTCAGCAAGATAGAGTCCCAAACACGCAGCTAAAACAGTGTAAAAATGGTTAAAAGATCAGAAATTTCAAACTATGAAATGGTCTACTCAAAGTCCGGATACGAATCCCATAGAGAATTTCGGCCCGTCGTCAAGCATCAATTAAACGAATATGGTGAGGCACCTAAAAACGTAGACGAATTATGGCGGCAAGTTGAGACGGAATGGAATAAAATTCCGCTTGACTCCATCCAAGGGCTTGCGGAGAACATGCCCCGACCAGGGGCAGAAAAATCAGTTATTGCCAATAAGGGACTTTGGACTAAATATTAAACATGTCAAATTTAAAAACGTGCATATATGGATACATATGACCTAAACAACTTGTAACCCTAATTTTTTTTTGTCTAAATAATAAAATTATAACTATAGAAATTAAAAACTTAAATGTTTTCATTATGTATTCATTTTTGCTCGCTACTGTATATCTTGCGCTGTACCAGATTGATGTGATGGTGAATCAGAACTCTCGACAAAACACGGCTTAAGTTAATCGATTGACACTTTACTTTGTCTGCCTTTTATGTCGATAGCAAAATTCTTCTCGAATCGCTCGATAACTGGATACGGACCTTCATAAGGTGTCTGGAGTGACTTGCGAACCGCATCAATTCGCAACAATACATGAGAACATGTATTTAGTGTAAACGAATCGATTCTGCTCACAGAAATATGACGGGTGGGTGGATGAGGTCATAATTCCTTGAAATTATCTCTAAGTGATGACACGAAATCTGACTGTATCCTGAGAGCTGGTTTATCCTCGACCACTTGCCCGGGAATACGTATTGTAATACCATTGACGAGTTCCACCGACATTTACCCGAAACCCTTGCGAAATACCGTTCGAAGTCCCAACAATATTGTAGGAAGGGAACGAGTCCAATCCAATCTATTATGGCGCATAATCGTGGCTTTAACAATCCTGTGCCATCTTTCGATGAAACCATTTGCTTTAGCGTTATAACTTGTAGTTCTTTTTCATTCAAATCCCAGTAATTTAAAGAGCTCTGCAAACAGCTCAGATTCAAACTGAGAACCCTAGTCCGTGACGTTTGATTCAGGAAAGCCTTAACGAGCAATTCATCCAGTTAGTAAGGCTAACGCCACCGTTTCCACTCGAATGTCTGCAATAGCAATAGCCTATGGCCAACGGGTGTACCTGTCTATCATGGTGAGAAAGTAGCGATGTCCGTCCGAAGATGGAAGAGGCCCAACAATATCTATATGAATTTGGGTGAATCTCTGAGATACCAGCGGAAAATTTCCCAAAACACACAGCGTTTGCCTTGTCACCTTCGATTTTTGGCATTCTAAACAATGTTGTGCCAATTTACGTGTTTCTTTATTTACTGCAGTCCAGGTAAATTTCTTTGCGACCATTTTTGCTGTGGTGGAAACCCGTGGGTGAGCCAAGTTAGGAATAGACTCAAAACCTGCTTCAATTAACTACTGCTTTCTATTGATAAATGCCTCTGATGCCGCTCGTTTGTCGTTACTCTTACTCCCCTTAAGGTAGACGTTTAGTTGAGCCTGGTTACCCGCTGCGTGTGGGAGGAATCGCCTATAAAAATTAAACTTACGCAAATAACATGTAAGCTGCTTAATAGTCTTCGGTTGATCATATTTCACCAGGGCATCGACCTTTTCTCTTGTCGGTTTAACACCCTGTGCAATAATGGTATGTCCAAGGAAATTTATTTCGATTTTGCAAAAACACATTTATCGACTTTGATGGTAAGTCCCGCATCTTTCAATCTCTGGAACACAATTCTTAAATGGTTTAGATGTTCCTCACGAGTGTGTGATGCTATCAATAGGTCATCTATTTATACAAAACAGAAACTCAGCCCACTGAGAAGGGAATGCATAAACCGTTGGAAGGATTGGGCGGCGTTGCGTAACCCCATAAACTCTAAGGGTCCGAATGGAGTGGTAATCACTGTCTTTGGGATGCCACGTGCTTCGATGGGCATCTGATGGTATGCTCTAACCAGATTCTTTGTAGTGAATACGGTACATCCATCTAATTGACATGCAAAATTATGCAAATGAGGAATTGAGTATTGGTCTGGTTATGTTACATTATTAAGCACCCGATAATCACCACAAGGTTTCACCGTTTTTCTACAAGATGAAGTGGACTTGACCGATTCTACAAGATGAAGTGAACTCTCGGAGGGTTTGCAAATACCTTGTGACATCATGAATTCAAATTCATTTTTTACGGTGCGAAGCTTTTCTGGAGAAAGCCTTCTTATTTTAGCACACACAGCTGGTCCACGAGTTTCTATGGCATGTGTTACCGATTGTTTAGCTTGTGTTGGTTCTGTCGCACATACTATTTGCATAGAACCGGATTGATGTCGCCATCTATCGAATGATGGTCAATGGAAGTAAGTGTGTTGACTGAAACCATTGAAGTCCTTCCTAGAGAAAAAATTTACGTTAGTGGATCCAAGAAACGCATCTTGGATTCTCGCGAAAACGAACTGAGGCTCAAACCCAGTTTAATCACTTGCGTTCCATATGTATTGACCTTGAAAGCATTTGCTGCATATAGAGAAAATTCCGGCTAACCTCTAGATCTGTCTATTTGTGAAGCAGAAAGCACTGAAATTTCAGCTCCGGTATCAATTAGGTATTTGCTGAGTAACGTTTTATCAAATATTATTAGGCGACAATGGGTATTCCCGTCATGACACGTCGCTAAGTGTGATGAATTTTCTATTGTTTTGAATCAAATTTGGTGGCATCGTAAAATGTACAAGTAGACACACACTTTTTTGCTTTATCATTAAAACGATCATGTTACCAGCAAATTCCACCCTTAACTGTTGTTTGCGAACCCGATCTGAAAATGGATCGACGTCTGACATGTGAGTCTGCACTGGAATAATTATTCCGGCTACGGCCACCGTATCCCGACCTTTTCATTGCTTGTGACAGCTCGTTAATTTGAGCCTATAAACGAAAATTCCAATTTTCCAAACGTTCAAAATTCGACTGCGACAATTCTGTGGTCCGATTCGGTTGAGTAGTATCAGGCCTATCCATGTTTTGAAAAACCACCGTCAGATTTGTTTCTGAACAAGCTGTCAACACTCTGTTGGTCAATTGTGCCACCTCGTCCAACATACCGGTACTATCCGCAAGAACCGTGCGAACTTTTGTGGGTAACTTAGCATCCCATACAACTTGAAGTCTCTCCTGGAAATGCGTTTACCGCGGTAACCTGCATTTCCTGTTGGAGTGGCAAAGGTTTCTTATCTCGCAGGAATCTCCGAGCCGTGTGATTAATGAATGCTTAAGTAAATCGTAAGGATCCGTAGACGGAATCTCTTTAACCATATCTGGCACTATGCGAGCCAGCTCCGGAGCCAACACGCTTAAAACTGTATAATATTTAGTCTCTTGTCTAGTAATTCGAGCGTTTGCGAATTGAGCTCCTAATAAGCCAAACCACAATTCGACATCGTATCCAAATTGGTGCAGGTTTGGGTGCAACCAGATGAAGTTGCGTAGGCACTGAATCATTTTCAGGTATTTGGTGTTGTTCGGGGATCGGATTTTTTTGATGTGTAAACATCTTTACTGGCGCCTACCAAAAATTTTTGTATTAGCGTAAACTTGTAAATGAAACGAATGGAAATGACGTACCTACTTCGTTTGAAAAAAAGCAACAAACTCTATAAAAACAATTTTGTACTAAACATGGCATGCTTGTTTGTATGTATATGTAATAGTAGGGAAAACAAAATAACCAATTTAAAATATGAAATAGAAACCATCGTCATTTTCATCGATCAGAAAAATCAAAAAAAAAATTACGTAACGAAATTCGAATTACGATTACGAAATTACATACTTTTACGATTAAAAACAGACTCAACAACTTGTGTATGTTGCTTTATCACGAGTAACGAGTCTCTAGGAGCCGGTCATCAAGTCGGCTAGCAATGATCATGTCTTCTACTAAATGGGGCTATCATGACGTCTCGTTTTTAACATTGAACTACCAGAGTCTCAGGTCACAGTCACGCAGGGATGCTCAATTCATTTGCTTTCCGAGACCTGGTTGCGCAATGACGAGCATGTTAATACTCTTACGTTTCAATGCTGCATTCAGTTCAAGAGAAATGGTCAGCGGACTGCTGGAGTAGCAATTCCGTCAAAAGATCCATAAAATGAACATGTTTGTATCTCTCTGGTACTTTATCTCTTCAAGGGTTTGGCCGCCCCAAATGAGGTGTCATAATCATATTTTCATTTCGGATAATGAATGATTAATTCATTGATCCTAAACCAGCCGTGACATTTTTTCCTTGTCACCACCGGGAATCGAAACCGGGAGCTCCGGTCGCTGGAGAAAGCATGCTGACCACTTTGCCCCCGGGGCAGCATAAAATGATCATGTTGGATACATATAATTTACAGATGACTGGCGAATGGAACTATGGGCTGCCTGAGCTATATCGAATGCAGCCATCCTGACCGGGACAATGAGAACGATGAAAACGTCAACAGCAAACAATTTCAAATGACTTTGGATGGATTTCGGCACAAATTCACAAGTTGGCAAGAAGGATGGGCGCAGAAAACGAATATCGACCGATGTTTGGTGCACATTTCTAGAAAAATCTCAACTGGTAATCGAAACAACAATCGGACAATTAATGTTAAGCGTAATCATTTTTCAGTCGTGCCTACATGTGCCACCACAATTCATGTATCACAGGGTGGTACCTATTAATAACGCGATAGTCAGTATATACTCTTACGATAAAAGACGCACAGTATCACGAGTAACGAGTCTCGAAGAGACGTCTTCTACCATGGACGTTAAAATGGGACGGGTCTTCTTCAAAATGAGCTATCGCGCCTCACTACAAATCCGCTAAGTATAGCTCAGGTTGTAATGTCGAATTTTGTACGAGATAATAATGACATCTGGTTTTTAACATTGAACTGCCAGAGTCTCAGGTCCCTCGACCTAAATGATACAGTCACGTCAGGGATGCTCAATTTTCTTGCTTTCCGAGATCTGGCTACGCAAAGACGAGCTTGTTAATATTACTAATTTTGAATGCTGCGTTCAGTTTAAGAGAGATGGTCAGTGGGCTGCCGGAGTACCAATATATAAAAATACAAGTAGAACTTATACAATCACCTCGCATAAGGAAATCATTGTTGGACAAACAACTGGTATGAGCGTAACAACACGACCCATTGATGATATATACACGGCTGAACTTTAGTTTTCATAATGGGAATAAGATGCTTTCTGTAGTTGTATTCACCTCACCGAATAAATCTATCGAAGACATAATGAAGTTCATACATTTCGTCCTTGCTCCATATTCTAAAAAAAAATCAAAAATTCTCAAAGGAGACTATCATCTTTTGCCAATGATTATGAGCGGGGATTTCAATATTAATTTTGCTATTCCTCAAGCTGAACCACTTATAAACTTCCTGCGGGACGAATTCGATTTGCACATGAACTCAGATCGAAAGATATCTACAACGAGAAATGGGACAACCATTGTGCAGTTTTTCAATGAAAATTAGAAAAGCTAGAGTCGACAGTATACTATGTGTATCTTATTTTAGCTACCATAATCCAATTGTGTCGATTATACCGAAAGTGTAATAGACCAATTTAACGATAATAAACAAATGAGAAACTCTGATTAGTAATACTGCATTTTTTCTTCCTTCAAAGTAAACTGTACACACGCACTATACACACGCCATGTTTACACATCTCCTTGAGAGTACTAATGGACTCACTCTTTTTTTATGGTTATGCTCATCCCGCTCCGTCTCTCCGGGTGGAGGGCGTTGTGATGCACTATTTTGCACCGCCAACATCTGCGACATCATCTCTCCGATGATGGTTTTAATTTGCGCAATATCCATTAACTGCCACGGCGCCGACACGTCGCCACCGAACATTCTCGTCGTCGCCAGGCATACTTTTGGTACAATTTCACAACAAAACACAGTATATATCTATATGTATTGACGGCAGTACGTTTATCGGCAAAATCACAATTCATCAAAATAAAAATGATAACTTTTAACCATATGTGCTTAACATGACACGGCGTACGATAAAAAAGAATATATAATTGCTCATGAAAAACGGACACAACACAACAACTATTCTTCTTCAAATCTTCGAATTTTCTTGGTTGACCAGAACGTTCTTTGTCACCGACATCAAAATCACCATTTTTGAATCGTTTAAATCAGTTTTCGCAAGTTTGTTGAGTTAATGCATGTTCACCATAAGTTTCTTGAAGCAAACGAAAACTTTAGCTTTTTTTGATTAAAACAAAAAAGAAATGCCTAGCGCAAATACTGTTTTGTTGGTACGAAATTCGACATGTTTAAACGGGATTAAAAATTATGTTGTTTACGCTTTGTCGCTTTCACGAATAATAACAAACTAAATTTTAATGTGGAATGTCAACACTTTAAACGCAGTAGGTGTCGTTAAAAAAGAATATTTAGTACCAAAGTTACGCCATCTCTTAGAAAACCCAAAAAACTAAGTTATACACCCAATAAATGCCTGATCAAACAAAATTATTTTCTTGTTCTTTACAAAAGAAAATCAACAACACCAAAAAAAATTCAGTACTTCTATGCCGTACAAAAAAAAATTCTTAGCAACATTAGTTTTTTACAACATCAATTCGCCTAAAAGTATACTGTACCAATAGCATGCAAACATCGTAAGCATAATATCAATTCAAATGGTATTAAATAGCAATGTTAGACACTGATGTACGAAAGTTGTGATGCATAAATGGAACGCATGTTACAACGATTGCCATTCGTCAAGTTTTACGAAAGAAGCCTATACCAAAATGAACTAATTTAAGGAGGCAGGAGATGACTATGTGGTAGATAATGATAAAAGATAAAGTTTGGAATAAAAATGCTAACTATTACAAATACGATGAAATCAACCTAAACCATACCCACATTTAAATTAATTTATAATTTATTGCTACAATTCTCAAAACTACATAATCTACAACGTACTTTTTTAGACTATTAATCACCGAACGTTTATCTCATTCGAATAAAACTGTACTAGATATTCATACGTTCACAATAACATTCAGTTGGGTGTCGCCGCACAAAACTGTGGTGCTTAGTTCTGTAAAAAAAAATATGAAAACAATCTCAGTGAATTAACAAACTAAATTAGTAAATTATGGATTTTCAACGGAGTGCCACCATATTCCTTGTTGTGTTGATCGTTATTAATTCAATTGAATGTGGCGCACACGACGAGGAGCCACACCATTTTTCACTGGAGGCGAATCCACATTTCTGTAACTTCTTCGATACAATAAATATAACGGGCGGCATAAAAAGCAGTGATGATAGTATTACGTTCGGAAAAGTGCGATATGCCAAAGAAAACTATGCAACATTTAATTATACATATCTGCCAAATCAAATTAAATTGGACGTGTCGCCACATCAGCGAGGATGCATTTGCAAATATACAAACTGTGTACGAATGTGTTGTCCGCGTGGACATTCGTTTTATAATACCGTGATCAATAAAAGGAATAAGTATACTTGTGCCCATAACCCGGATCTAAATTTGCTATCGGTGAAATTGTTGCACGAAGGCGAAATACAAGAAAGGGATCTGATGAATAATGCCAATATAACTTTGGTGTCGGAAAAACCATGTAAAACTGGATACTTCCTAGATCCGAGTGATCCTCTAGACGAATGGAAAATTTTATCGGTACAGTATTGCCATATATATGTATTGTGTTTTAGTGCAAACGAATATAAAATGATTTAATATCTCGTTTAGAATGGTACGATCATGATCGGTGAAGATAATGACCCACTACTTGAAAATCATTATGGATATTGTTTAGCACACGTATTTGATGAAATAACCGGTAATTTCGATATAAAAGCAATGCTGTGCTCTGAGGATGAGCCCGCACAACCAAAAATGTTTGGCCTTTTAATTTATCCAGCCGTAATGCTGGTCTCGGTTGTTTTTCTTTCGTTGACACTTTTTGTTTATACTTGGATTGAGGAGCTCAGACGAACGATACATGGGAAAAATTTAATGTGCTACCTAGCAATGTTGATTGTGGGATACTCGTTTCTAGCGTTTACTCACATAGATAATTCGCATGCACTCTACGGCCCGACAAAATGTCTAATTGTGGCCGAGATTATACACACGGCATTTTTAGGAGGATTTGTTTGGTTGAGCATTATTAGTTATGATATTTGGAGAACGATTGGACGGACCGATAATCACAGAAATCAATTCTTTAAGTATTGCTTATTTGCAGGTGGCGTAACATTATTGATCGTTCTTATAACTAACATACTTGACCATGTGCACATTTTAGAAGAAAAATATCGCCCTGGCCTCGGCACCACGGTATGTTGGCTACAAGGTATTTAAAACAACTGTGAAAAATAATTCTTACATAAATGTCTAAATTGTAAAAATTAATTTTCAGATTCAAAATTTTCTCATTTCCTTTATCTGTACTCAATTATCATAATTGTGCTCACGATAAATGCAGTCCTATTCTTACTCACTAAAATAAAAATTGATCACGTAAAACGAATTTCCGATCGAGCTACAAATAGCGAGGGATCACGTAAATTTTCACGGGAAGAAACGGATGCTGATCGATTTGGTCTATTTTTACGATTATTCATAATTATGGGTTTACCATGGATCATCGAAATAATATCATGGCTTCTCGATATGCAAAACGAAATTATCTATATATTGGATATAGTCACGATGTTACAGGGACCAATCATATTTTTCCTATTCATTAAAAAGAGGCGCGTCAAGAAGCTGATCAAACGAAAGTATTGCACTGAAATTAATAATTATCTGTATAGAAAAAAAAGCTTAAGCAGAGAATTGTTCTTATTTTTATTTTTAGAATGTCTACAATTTCGTTCCGATCGAATCCACAAAGCCGTAATTCGGGTAGTGCGATTCATTCAGCTAGCGGAATGACAACGATTTCATCAACGTCAATAAAACTCGACGAAATGAAAACAACGCCTAAAAAATTATAGGTTCGATGTCTAAATTGCAGTAAACAAGTTATAAATAGCTAGTTAAGGGTTACTCACATTTTAAAATCATTTGATTAACATATTTAGATTAAAAAAAATTTACATTATTAAAAATTATGGCTGTTTTAATATAGACTAAGCAGTAAGCGCCCGAAAATAGTTGCATGAATCGATCGGAAGCAATACGTCGCAAATGACTGAAACGACGTATGTAATTAAAGTACGGAGATTAAAACTCGATTGTGAATTGGTAAGACCTAAACAATAATTCTTGCCAAATCAAAACAAAATGTGGTCATAATGTCTAGAAGCTTGATTTGAATTTGTTGTTCCATGCAGTCGCAATTTCGACATGGATAAGGTTCTCACACCCAATGGTTTTAGAGCGGAGTTAATCTAAATCCAGTTTTGTTAGAATCCTGTGGTTTTGTACTTGCGATTTTGCAGTTAAAATTCATAACAAATTCTGGTTAAACTTGTATGCTTGTATTATAAGATAAAGAATTTTAAACGTGTTTTCGAATTGTGGGTAGTCTGACTAAACTCGATTATTTCGTAACCGACTATATGTGATAAAATTCCATTAGGGATTCTAAGGTGATTTTTGTACCAAGTCCTGGAATTTTACAGTCTTGAATGAACTTAAATTTAAAGTTCGGAACTATGGAATTTGAACTCGACTGCTTCTTAACCGACAGTGAAGCTTTTAGATTCAACACTAATTATTGGCCGATTTATTGGAATTTACAATGCTGAATAGAATTCGACTATTTATTATCCGAGCATGGCTGAATTCGGTGTATAGAGCACCGGTTGGGATTGATACACGAATTTTGGATTAAATTTTGGAATATATCTAACCATAGTGACTGTAACTTAGTGTTTTCCTAACCATTTTGGTTTTGGAATCGGCTTCGAAAATATACCACCCAAAAATATTTTTATTTCTGTGAGTAGAATTTAAGCAATATTCTCTGTAATTTACGAACTATGTAACTAATGATCATTCTATTTCCATTCCGTTTCCCCCACAACCACTGTAGAATATTGCTTTAGGAAAAGGATTTAGAACTGTAACCGCCTTCGCTCTTCACAGTAGCGTAGCAAGAATTTAATTCTTGTAATTGTGACTTCGTTCGCTTAACTATTTGGGCCAAGCTGTGCTTCGATGACAATTAATAATTTCTATTAGCCCAACTAGGATATATGTTAGAGGTCTTCTATTTCTTTGCAATTTGATGTGTGTGGTGCGCAATTCATACAAAACAACGTAGATAAACAGTATGCCTCGAAGGAAATTGAATTAGCAGGTACATGACCTCCCTGTATTTATTTTTAAACCATGGCTAAATCATCGGGTTTCAGGGGTTTACAAAATAAAGGCCTTTTTAAATTTCCCATTGAAATGGATAGCGCTCCCGATAGCGGTTCCCGATAAATAGGTAGAGTAAAAGATTTTTGATCGATTTTTAACTAAAAAGTTGAATGAAAAATCTTTGTTTAGAGTTAAATAAATTAATTATATAGAAAATTGGGTGTTCCGCTTGACAAACGGCAAGTTGAAGTCACCTAGGATAAGATAGTCATTATAAACTGTAAAGGTGTCGAGCACATAATAATCACGTTTGGAACCATCCTCCATGGAAGTTTCTATTTAAATAAGTTTCAGTGAGAGCAACACAATCGTTAGGTATGGAACACGTGTTAGATAGATAATATTATGTTTATAGTAGATTACATCGGGTAATCGGGGAAATATTAGTTACTCTGGTAACACTCCTCCCTCTATAAAATATAACAATAATGATGACATGAAGTCACTTCCTGTATTGCTCTTGGTTAAATAAAATATAAGGTGAAATAAAAGAGTTAAATCTCGAGTGGTGGTCTTTTATTTGCATAAATAGAAACGTAAAATACAATAATTAGCGACGAAATATTAAACTTAGAGTGAGTATTGTGCCGGAGCATTCACGTGAGAATTTTGCCGGAAAAATGACGGACAAACAATTAATACCACCAAATTTCATCGAATTTTTCGATCCGATTAAAAATAAATTCGATAGGTGGTTAATTCGATTTGAAGGAGTATTAAAAATTTTCAATTACAAAAATGCAGATGAAAAAAGCCGCATTTACTCCATCATATTGGTGCGGAGGTACACTTTTGTACCCGGAGGTACCCTTAAAAGCTGAGGACAAATTATTCGATGAAATAGTGGAAATATTAAAAAAATGTATGTTCCAACACCTGTTGAGATATTCGAGTATTATAAATTCCACCACCATCATCAACGAGAAGGAGAAACTATTAAAGAGTATGAAGGGTCAATACGGAAAATGGCGATTAATTGCAAATTCGGAAATTTTCTGGAGACAGCGTTTAGAAATTAGTTCGTATATGGCCTTCGGGATGAACGTGCAAATAATAGATTGTTGGAAACAGTGGATTAATGTGATTCATTCGGAAAAGATAAAAAAGAAGGTAAGCGCGGCCAACACAAATTCAAAAGAAAATCAAAATAGTCATAACACAGGTATACAAAATAAAAGTTGCATGACAAAAATTAGTAGGGTTAGAAAAGTAAATTGTTTTAGGTATGGGGGACCTCACTATGCAAACAGTTGTCGGCACGTTCGAAGTAGATGTTTGTTTTGTCAAAAATAGGTCAAGTTCAAAAAGTGTGTAACAAATTAAAAAGAAATACCAAATGCCTCGAACAGGCAAGTTATGTTGCTAATGTAAGGGAAAAGGGTAGTGCTTATGTAAATAAGTTAAGTCAAAATAAAATGTGGATTGACATCAAAATAAATGATGTACCGGTTCAAACGGAACTGGACACAGGTTCGCCTATTTCAATTATGTCAAGTATCGAATTTTATGAAAAATTTCCAAATGTCAATCATAAGTTATATTCTTGGATTGATTGAAGTGATGGTTGAATTCGAACATAGTTCAAAATGGTTAGATTTATATGTGGTTGAAGGTGAAAACCCAGGGTTGTACGGGAGACAGTGGATTAGAATGTTTTCGTTTAAAAATTTTGCGAATATTTGGAGTGAGGTAAATTGAATTTCTTATCATTATTTTTTCGATGCGAACTATCATCGGTGAAATTAAAGGTGATCCAGTACGCCAACCAATTAAAACAAATGTGACACCAATTTTCATCAAAGCTCGCCAAATTCCATTTTTCATAACAGAGAGGGTAGAACAGGAAATTAAACATTTAGTTTAGAAGATAAAAGAGTTTTCATTAAAATAGAAAATAGCGAATATGCACCTCCAATAGTACCTGTCATGAAACCAGATGGCAGCGTTCGAATCTGTGGTGATTTTAAGGTCACAACCAATCCGCTTCTTGCAACCGAAGAACATCCACTTCCGTCAACCGATGAACTATTTGAGAACTTAGCAAAGTACATGAGAAAGTACATGAAGATGACCAACACTTACTAACTTTGAGTACACACAAAGGATAGTATAAGTGAACTCGAATGTTATATGGTTTAAATTGTGCCCCAGCAAAGTGGCAAAGAAAAATAGAGTCCATTCTTCAAGGTATTGAAGGAACTTGCGTGTTTATAGACGGCATTAGAGTGACAGCTCCAAATCTTCAGAGATTCATCTTCAGAGATTAGAAGAAATGTTCAAACGACTCTCTGAATACGGATTAAAAATAAATCTAAGTAAGACAGAATTTTTAAAGCACAAAATTGAATATTTTGGAAATTAAACAAATTAGGAATTTTCAAGGCGGACTCCAAAATTGAAGCAGTACAAAATGCACCACGTCCAATAAAAATCGGAGTTACAGTCATTCTTAGGACTGATAAATTATTACCATCGTTTTTTTCAAAATTTAAGTAAAGTATTAGAACCTTTTCATAGACTACTACCTAAAGATATTAAATGGAATTGGGATAAATATTGTGAAAATTCACTCAATCTAATGAAGAAGTGAATGCAATCAGATAATTTCTTGGGACATTTTTCAGACAAACTTGCAATTTGCTTAGCTACGGATGCATCACCAATAGGAGTAAGCGCGGTGTTATCTCACATAATGCCGGATGGTACTGTATGGCAGAGTATTTTGTATGGCAGAGAATTTCTATTGTATACGGATCATAAGCCATTAGTACAAATATTTTCGCCATGTAAAAGTATGCCACATTTATCTGCCACACGTATGGAGCATTATGCAATATTTTTCCAAGGTTTTAATTACAAAATAAAATATAAAGACTCCAAATCAAATGCATATGCAGATGCGGTTTCCAATGAACTCCAAAAGAAGAAGTTACATAGAGGAATCAGACATTTTTGAAATAAACTAGATTCATACGTTACCAGTAATTATGCAAGAAATTGCGCAAGAGATAGCTTGCGATTCAAAATTAAAAAATTACTGAAAAATTTAACAACTGGTGTAAATATCTCAGCGGAGGATAGATTTAATGTACCATTGGAAGAGTTTTCGTATCAAAGAGGTTGTATAATTCGTGGAATAAGAGTCGTGATTCCAGAAAATTTGAAAAATAATGTGCTGAACGATTTACATGAGTGACAAGAATGAAGGCACTTGGTCGAAGTTTCTGTTGGTGGCCAGGATTCGATAAGGACGTAGAAAATTTGGTAAAAAATTGTGAATCGTGTTACAAAAACAAAAATAATCCAGTATCAGTTTCCAGAAAACATCGTTGGGAGAAATACCGTAAACACTATTGAAATACTTCGAAATTTGTTTGCTACTTTTGGTTTACCGAAGTAATTTGCAGTGATAATGGTTCTCAATTTGTAAATCCAGCATTTAAACCTTTCATGGAGGCAAATGGAATCATACACAAGAGAAAAGCACCATATCATCCCATAACAAACGGTCAAGTTGAAAGATATGTGCAAACATTAAAAAACAAACAACAGATCATTAAATCCAAATAAAAATGATCTTCAATTTAATTTACTTCAAATGTTAACACAATACCGTATTACAGCACATCCAGTAACGCACATTTCTCCGGCTGATGTAATCTTCAACTATCTTATGTGTTCAAGATTTTCATTAATGAAATAGGATGAAAATTAAAAAATGCAACTAACATTGTGAAATATCATGACAATGATAGAGTAGCCGCTAGAAATTACGTGGGTAAAACGAAATGGAAATGCGGTAATGTAGAGAGACAAGAAGGGAAATTACATTAACAAATAAAACTAAACAATGGTAAAAATTGGGAAAGACATTCGGATCTAGTAAGAGGAATAGGAAATAAAGTGATGGATGAAGAAGATCAATTACTACTGAATGACCAAGTTATATTCAAAGCTCATCAAAATGTTCGCATAATTTAAAACGGGGTAGTGATAATGGGATAGAATTCAAAAATGGTACTTTACCAGATTTCAATGAATCCAAAATACTAAAACAAAATACGAGGGCTGCCTTTTATATTTCGGGATTAGAGAACAAAAACAAATATTAATTATCGAAAATCGCTTTATGGTTTTTCAAAATATTCCCCATGAAGATCTATACACTTTTGCATGCGTTTGAACCAATTGTCGAAGCGCTTTTTCCACTCTGATTGAGGTATCTCCAAAACATGCATTCTGAACGCAGCAACCGCTTCTTCAGTGTCGAAAAACGTTGACCTCTCAGTTTGTTTTTTACGTACGGGAATAAAAAGAAGTTATTTGGTGACAAGTCAGGACTATACGGCGGATGACTCATCAAATCGATGGTTTGAGTGCTCAAAAATGCAATTGTTTGAGCCGATGTGTGAGAGCTCGCATTGTCGTGGTGAAGAGTGATCCGTCTTCGGCAGTTGGTTTTCCTGATTTCTTGGAAGACAACTGGCAAACAAATGGTTGTGTAAGACTCAAAATTGACTGCTCTGCGTTGCTCTAGTGGTACGGTTGCGACATGTCCATTTTTTCCAAAAAAAACAGGATGATCATTTGCTTGCAAGTGCTTCGTGCGCGAACAACTTTTGTTGGATTCGGCTCATCTTGAAACACCCATACAGTCGACTGCTGTTTACTTTCGAGCTCATACGCGTAAATCCACGATTCATCACCTGTCACTATGTCATAGACGTGTTTTGAAGCACCGCGATCGTAATTTTTGAGCTTTTCTTTCGACCAATCGACACGAGCCTTTTTTTGAGCGATTGACAAATTGTGTGGGATCCAACGTGAACAAATTTTTTTGACATTCAAATGTTTATGCAATATTGAATGTATGCTGGTCCCACTAATGCTTAAGGTTGTCTCAATCTCACGATAGGTCACATGACGATCTTGCAATATCAGTTCGCGCACAGCATCAATGGTTTCCGGAACAACAACTGATTCTGGACGACCTTCACGAAATTCGTCTTGGAGTGAACTAGGTTAGGTTTCAGTGGTTGACACTTAGGCCATTTTTGGCCCATTGTGATACCACGCATTCACGCTACATCATTAACCCATTCACCTATTCACCTACTCACACAACTACAGTATTACCACCTGCACATTGCAAGCTCCATGTCAACCTGTACATTAACATGGACGGTGGGTCGGCGCTGAATTCTGCACTCCATCAGAGGGTCTTAGTTGTGTTTATTAACATCACCGATCGTAATCGATGATGAAAATTCGATTTGCATCTAGCCTCTGATGGGATTCGAACCCAGTACCTCCCGGTCCAAGTGCCGAAGCTTTAACCACTGCACCACTTGTCCGGAGTGAACTACGACCTCGATTAAATTCACCATACCATCGATAAACACTGGTCCTTGATGGAGCTTCATCGCCAAAAATTGAATTAAGTTCATCCATGCACTCTTGCTGCCTTAATTCACGTCGAAAATTGTAAAAAATAATCGCACGAAAATGTTCACGATTTAATTCCATTTTTCGCCGAGATGTTGAGTTAATGAGTACTGTAAACTACACAAATAGCGCTCGAACGTCAAAACGTTCTGAGTACGTATAATCTCAAAAATGTCAAACTTTACGATAGAGCTGTCAGTTGCCAGATTGCAACACTAGGGTTGTCCAATCCCGAAATATAAAAGGCAACCCTCGGAGTAATGGAAGCAATTATGAGGTGCGAAGAGGTACAAGAATTCGGAAACTAATTGTTATAAATATATATGTATACTAAGTTTGTAATGTTAAGAATTCTGTAAAGAAGGACGACTGTTATGATTATAGTAGATTACATCGGCTAAGCGAGGAAATATCAGTTAGTCTGGTAACAATCCTACCTCTATAAAAAATAGCAATAATAATGACATGAATTCACTTCCTGTATTGCTCTTGGGTAAATAAATTGTAAGGTGACATAAAAGAATTAAATCAAAAGTAATCTCGAGTGTTGGTCTTTTATTTGCATAAATAGAAACGTAAAATACAATAAATAATGAGTTTTTGTGTGGGCCCTCTTACATGTTGGTAAAAAATCGAAACCGCTCTTAGTTTTTTGGCGATGATTGAGCTGCGTTGTGATGCCCGTTCTATTTCGGTATTAATTCCGTTGCAAAGTACAAATAAGCCACATGGTCGGAGAAACCAATTATGGAAAAATGTGTGTTCTCGAACTAATAACTTAACCGACGAACATCGTTTAGACGCGAGCTTCTAGCACATAATCCTGCTGCTATTAAGGTTACTTTTATTATTTGAATAAATTAATAAATGATTTTTTTATTTTGCGCGCAATTGGAAAACACTAAGGATGTGCCTAAATGCCTTGTAACTTGTGGATGCTTGTATTTACGGTGTTGGATATGCGGGTTCTGGCGATGGGGTGTCAGCAACTTGGTTCCGTCACCTAAGTTGGCTAGTCGGCCAAAATTATTGTCAGCTGTGTGATTGTAGACCAAACTCGTCTCCTTTATTCTGTTTTAACCATTGGAAAGAATGCTCTAAACTATTCCTGTAAATATCAATACTAATAAGGTTTCAAGTCAAATAGCCTAACCATAGCTCCTGTTTCTATTGATTGCTTAACCTAATGTTTATACTGTGGATTGTGTTCTATCACCCACCCCATAATGTCATCAGATTATTTCAGCAGATTTTTAGAGTACATTAAGAGAACTAAGAGAACACTTTAGAGCCCTAAACCATAAGTAGAACATTTAGTTGAATTTCAGATGTTCGCGAAACATTTGTGAGCTTCTCGTTAATTATTTCAGTTGTTACGTTTGCCATTCGTCCAGTTTTGCGAAAGAAGCCTATACCAAAATGAACTAATTTAAGGAGGTACGAGATGACTAAATGGTTGATAATGATAAAAGAGATAAAGTTTGGAACAAAAATACTGACTAATACAAATACGATGAAATCAACCTAAACCATATTCAAAATTAAAATAATTTTTTTTATTGCTACAATCCTCAAAACTACATAATCTATAACGTACTTTTTTAGACTATTAATCACCGAACGTTTATCTCAATCAAATAAAATTGCACTAAATATTAATACGTGAATAATACCATTCATTTGGGTGTCGCCGCACAAAACTGTGGTACTTAGTTCTGCAAAAAAATTATGAAAACAATCTTAGTGAATTAACAAACTAAATAGGTAAATTATGGATTTTCAACGGAGTGCCACCGTATTCCTTGTTGTGTTGATCATTATTAATTCAATTGAATGTGGCGCACACGACGAGGAGCCACACCATTTTTCACTGGAGGCGAATCCGTATTTATGTAACTTCTTCGATACAATAAATATAACGGGCGGCATAAAAAACAGTGATGATAGTATTACGTTCGGAAAAGTGCGATATGCCAAAGAAAACTATGCAACATTTAATTATACATATCTGCCAAATCAAATTAAATTGAACGTGCCGCCTCATCAACGAGGATGCATTTGCAAATATACAAACTGTGTACGAATGTGCTGTCCGCGTGGACATTCATTTTATAATACCGTGATCAATAAAAGGAATAAGTATACTTGTGCCCATAACCCGGATCTAAATTTGCTATCGGTGAAATTGTTGCATGAAGGCGAAATACAAGAAACGAATGTGATGAATAATGCCAATATAACTTTGGTGTCCAATAAACCATGTAAAACTGGATACTTGCTAGATCCGAGGCAGCCTCAAGACAAATGGAAAATTTTATCGGTACAGTATTGCCATATCTACTGTGTTAGTGCATTCGAATATAAACTGATTTATTATCTCGTTTAGAATGGTACGATCATGGTCGGTGACGATAATGATACACTGCTTGAAAATCATTTTGGATATTGTTTAGCGCACGTATTTGATGAAAAAACCAGTAATTTCGATGTGAAAGCAATGCTTTGCTTTGAGGGCGAACTGCCACAACCAAAAACGTTTAGCCTCTTAATTTATCCAGCTGTAATGCTGGTCTCGGTTGTTTTTCTTGTGTTGACATTTTTAGTTTATACTTGGATTGAGGAGCTCAGACGAACGATACATGGGAAAAATTTAATGTGCTACCTAGCAATGTTGATTGTGGGATACTCGTTTCTAGCGTTTACTCACATAGATAATTCGCATGCACTCAACGGCCCGACAAAATGTCTAATTGTGGCCGAGATTATACACACGGCATTTTTAGGAGGATTTGTTTGGTTGAGCATTATTAGTTATGATATTTGGAGAACGATTGGACGGACCGATAAACACAGAAATCAATTCTTTAAGTATTGTTCATTTGCAGGTGGCGTAACATTGTTAATCGTTCTTATAACCAACATACTGGACCATGTGAACATTTTAGAAGAAAAATTTCGCCCTGGCCTCGGCATCACGGTATGTTGGCTACAAGGTATTTAAAACAACTGTGGAAAAGAATTCTTACATAAATGCCTAAATTGTAAAAATTAATTTTCAGATTCAAAATTTTCTCATTTCCTTTATCTGTACTCAATTATCATAATTGTGCTCACGATAAATGCAGTCCTATTCTTACTGACTAAAATAAAAATTGATCACGTAAAACTAATTTCGGATCAGGCTACAAACAGCGAGGGATCACGGAAATTTTCACGGGAAGAAACGGATGCTGACCGATTTGGTTTATTTTTACGATTATTCATAATAATGGGTTTACCATGGATCATCGAAATAATATCATGGCTACTCGATATGCAAAACGAAATTATTTACATACTAGACATAATCACGATTTTACAGGGACCAATTATATTTTTCCTATTCATTAAAAAGAGGCGCGTCAAGAAGCTGATGAACCGAAAGTATTGCACAGAAATTAATAATTACCTATAGAACAAAAGCTTAAGCAGAAAATTCTTCTTATTTTTAGAATGTCCACAATTTGGTTCCGATCCAAACCACCAAATTGTAATTCAGCTAATGCAGTTCCTTCAGCTAGCGGAATGACAACCATCTCAACGTCAATGAAACTTGACGAAATGAAAACAACGCCTAAAAGATTTTAAATGACGATGTCTAATATTGTTTACAAATTATTACCTAATAGTTAGTTGAGGGTTACTCACTTAGCAAAATTAGGGACCTAAACAACGATTTTCGCCATATCAAAACAAAATGTGGCCAAAATATTTAGGAGTTTGTTTGCGATCTCGGCCAAGAGAAGCGCACACTTGTACGATTTGAAGTTGTTGTTCTATTTGATCGCAACATCGATAAGCACAGGTTATCCCACCTAATGGTTTTAAGGGGTAACCATCGAAATCCCAGAATCCATAATCACGAAAATCAAAATTCCGAATTTCAAGAAATCGATTTAAAAAGAAAACACAGCCTAGTTTTCAAATTTTTCGATGTTAGAATCCCGTTTTGTGAAAGCCCTGTATTTCTTGCACAAAGTACCTATCTACAGAAGTAATAGACGAAAGGTCCGATCGACAAGGAATAACTACTTTTTTCTCTTTCTCATTTCGCACATAGTTTATTTAAAACTGAATAAATCAGGTCGTCCCACTTCAACACATGGAATTTTAAAGTAAATCTATCTCATCAAAAAACAAAAAATATATAATAAAAGTCGATTTAGATTAGTGACGTTCCGTTCAGTTCCTACACGTATCGTGTCAGACATTATCAATTTATACTATTCGTAAGTAAAGTAATCATATAACCTACTCTATCTTATTTTTTTTTTTTGTCTAATATACGTGTAGGAAACGAACGGAACGGGTAATACTAATCGACCTTAAATCAGTACATATTTAGTATAATTTAATATAGCTATATCCCCATTTAATCTATATAATACAAATTAATATCATTGAATAAAAGGCTAAATAAATGATTTAATTTTAATGCAAGGAAAAGCACCTAGAACAGAATACTAATGGCCTCATTCATGGCTTTAAAAATTTTGGTATATGACGTCGTTTTATGTAGGTAAAAATTATTTTACTAGGTATTCGCAAGAATTAATTAATTTATTAATATATTTTGTTAAACCTCTAAATCTCGACTACTTTTTACAATCATTACTGCCTTCTACAGTTCAGAAAATAAACTGCAGACATACTGCATTTACTATATATAACACTTATTTATTACATATAACAATAACACATCCTTTTGTTTAGAAATTAACTACCAAACTGAAACAAATCATGCATTTCCCACTATATATATCATAATAAAAACATGAAAAAAAACAAATGAAAAACTAGATCGTTCGATATTTTCTATTAATTACTTTCATTTGCTGCGTTTTTCTGAAAAAAAACCAGTAGAATTCAAATTCAGCCTTTTTCAAATTTATCCATTTTAAAATTAAAAATTTCATTTTTTTAAAATTAAATAATTAAGATCTAATAATAATCTAAGTATAACAAAAAAAAATCATCATAAAATTTCTATAGTAATATCGATATTCTGTATAATTCTGGACAGTTCTGTATAATAACGGAACTGTTCAGAACTAGAAATTCAAAATTTCTGTAGTTTACTTGTAATATCGTTGCTCTGTATAGTTCTGGACAGATCTGTATAATAACGGAAATGTTCAGAACTTAAAGAACAATGAATAGCAAATAAGTGTAAGTATGTAGAAATATGTAACTAGAATTATTCAAATTCCTCAACCAGCGAACACAAGAGCTTAAGTTGCACGCTGATTAAGCCATTTCGGTTAGTGCTACAATCACCAAATTTGTATAGGCTTCTCGTCACAGATAAACAACTGACCTCTAAAATATTGGTGGTTGTACCGCTCCCCTAAGTGGTCCAAACGGAGCAAAACTTAAGCTCTTAAGTTTTCGCTGGTTGAGGCATGTTTAATAATTTGAAGTACATAGTTATGTTATATAAGTGATTCTTAATGTTTAGTGTTCTAATTTGGTACAGAAATATGGGTGGCAAAAATAAAATTATCCGAAATTATTTCAATTATGATAGTGACAAAAACAACAAATATGTATTGAATGTCAAACGGCTCTATCAGGGGATGCAGTAGCCAATATGATCAGACATATCAAAAGTAAACATAAAAATATATTTTTATTATATCATCAAGATTTACAAAATAATAGTACGGAAACGCTTTCTATATCAAACAATTTAAAAACATACAAAATTAAGCATTCTGAGGAAAGTATATGGAAAGGCTGTGTTGAATTAATATCAAAAGGAGGTGTGCCATTGTCTTTTATTTCACATAGCGGTTTTAGAAAAATCATAGGACCTATAATATCGAAAATGAACCCTTGTGACAAGTTAAATGAGCCAAATTTAAAAATTCATCTAAATGAATACGCTAAACAAGTTAGGAATTCAATAAAAGAAGGGATAAGAGGAAAAATTGTGTCTTTAATGATAGATTCCACAACCCGATTGGATAGAAGCGTGTTTGGAGCTAATGTGCAATATATTGAGTATAGTTAAAGTATTAACACAAAGCCACACATCAATTTATTTAAAAAATGTGATTTTGGAGATTATTAAGGATTACAATATCGAACTTAACCAGGTGTATTGTATTACGTCCGACAATGGAAGAAACATGATAAAAACAACGAAACTAATTAACGATGAGTACGAGGAAGGTATGGATACTGAAATTATCAATTTCGAAGAGCAATCTACCAATTATGTGGACGTAAGAGCGATTGAGAACCTTTTATCAACCGAATGGACTAGCAACCCAATTATTAACTGCATTCGCTGTTCTGCACATACATTACAACTAGTAGTAACGGATATTATAAAATCGTCAGATATTTAAATAAATTAAATGATGTTCGCAAATTAGCTATAGAATTGAGAAAACCTACTAACTTAGAGGTATTAAAATGCAGAAATTTAAAATTACCTATTCTTAATGTACCTACACGCTGGAATTCATCGTTCAACATGGCAAAACGCATATTAGAATTAAAAGATTTTATAGAAGACGAACAAAACAACATCACTAATATGCCTGACTTTCAATTTATTGGATTATTTATTGGCTCATTTCAACATATCGAAATTGCAACAATAAAACTACAAAGTTCTAAAATAACAATTCAAGAGTGTTATAAAAGTTGGCTTGAACTAAAAATACATTTGCAGGATAAGCCGGACCAGTATTCGAAACGCATTTTAGAGTATATCGATCGACGGGAGTGTGTATTACTAAATAATTCTGTAATGTCTGCAGGAATATATTTAGATCCGAGATTCCATTTTCTTCTGTCTAATGAACAATTATCCGCGGCGAAAAACCATTTAAAACAATTATACAATCACATCACAAAATATTCTGATTACATCTCAACAACGACCAGTTTACCTGCAAGCAGTTCAACATCTTTTATAAATAGCACACAACTAACCAATGGCGATTTTCCAAAAGCATCAAAACTGGCGAGCTATTTATCAAACATTGAAAATTATCAAATGCAGGAAACTGAGGAATCCCAACAGTTAACATCATACCGAGAAATCGAGAATTATTCACCGACTAGAATGGACCCGGAAATTGATATTGTACATTATTGAAAATTTCATAAACTAAATTTTCCAATATTATACCAGCTATCAAGAGTTTAATTTTCAACACCAGCGACCCAAGTCAGTGTAGAAAGAACATTTTCTGCACTGAAATTCATTCTAAGCGAAAATAGAAATAAATTATCTAATCAAACGCTTCATAATTAATTGTTAGTAAGATTAAACTTTAATTTTGATTAACTATTATTTATATTATGATAGCTAACTTTATTTAGCCTTTTTAAAACCAATGATATTTAGTGATAACCTTAAATTATTTTTATAATATAAAATTAACTATTTTGATTATCTTGTTATATACTACAAGAGTAATTTTTTAAAAATTGTAATTTGAATTATCTGAATTTACAAGTATAAATTTTTTGTTAAAAATATGAAATTGTTTGAAATTTTAATAAAAACATTAATGTTCGTTGACAATTAAAGCACAATTTGTTTTAATATCACGTGCTAATTTATTTCAAAATTTTGTAGGAAGAAATTCATAAAACTAGACATCATAAATCTCTCTTAAATTAAACGTTTTCTATTAAAAATAATATAGCAAATGGGATATTATACTTTAGAAAATTCGATTTATTCTACTCGTCCTTATCTACAATATTATCCAATTAAAACCTATGATCAACATTATTCTATCCAATAACGCGCTACAATTTCTAAAACTAATTACCTATAAAAATTAAAATTTCATCTTTAAAAACAATCTATAACATTATGCACTAACAAAAAATAAATTTGTTTTATTTTTTTATTAACCAGCTAAACTATTCACTTGTCAACGAACAAAACTATGCAATTTCGGGTCTTCTTTTTTATTCAAACGATCGATCTTTTTACTTTTCTATCGTTCGCTCACTATTCATTAAATGTGCATCTGCACACAAGGGTTACTTGAATCCGGTAACTTCTTCGTTTCCTTTAACCTCAACAAATTAAAATTTAAGAGCTTAAGTTGTGCTCCGTTTGGACCACTTAGGAGAGCGGTCCTGACCACTTAGAGGTCAGTTGTTTATTCGTGACGAGAAGCCTATACAATTTTAGTAATTGTAGCACTAACCGAAGTGGTGCAACCGGCGTGTAACTTAAGCTCCTAAGTCGTCACTGGTTGAGTCATTTCTCTATATTTATAAAATAAATAAATTTTATATATAAAGGGGAAAGAAACGAAGAAGTTACCGGATACAAGTTACCCTAGTGACATTGATGAATAGAGAATAATTCTATAAAAAGTGATTATCGCAAAGAAAAATTATGAATAATAATAGTAAATCGAAAAGTTGTTTCGATCGCTGTAATAAACATTTAGAACAATTCTAGTTACAAATTTATACATACTTACAGTTATTTGCTAATTTATTACTGAACAACAACGAATTACATATAACAATGGCACATCCTACTTTAGAAACTAAATAACAAACTAAAAAAATCATTTGCATTCCCCAATATATATATCATTACAAAACATGAAAAAAAAACGGAAAACAAAAACTCGATCGATCGATTTTTTCTATTTTTTTCTATCACTATTCCTTTGTATATGAATAGCGCAACTGAATTTTGCGTAACTCTATTCAAGTGAATAATGAATATTTCTATTGGAAAGAATATTCACGACAAAACATTTTTGTTCTATTCTTCTTTCGTAATCGAATAGCATCAAACATTTTTTGTTCGCTCGGTAGACGAGGATCGAATTTTTGACACCCTGTTTGTGAGCTTTTCGTTAATTATTTCAGTTGTTACGTTTGCCATTCTCCAGTTTTTTCGAAAGAAGCCTATATCACAATGAACTAATTTAACACGTTGCCGCACACTTTCAAATGTGTGTTTTGGTAACTTTAGTAACTGCAATGATATTTCGTTGCGGAAAGGAATGTGTTGTTGAGAATTGAAAAATATGTCGGTATTCATTAAAAAACGAAAAAATTGTATGACTGCTATAGCCGTCATTTGCGCAAATGGGTTAAGGAGGTGCGAGATGACTATGTGCTTGATAATGATAAAAGAGATAAAGTTTGGAATAAAAATGCCAACTAATACAAATACGTTGAAATCAACCTAAACCATATTCACAATTAAAATATTTTTTTTATTGCTACAATCCTCAAAGCTACATAATCTACATCGTACTTTTTTAGACTATTAATCACCGAACGTTTATCTCAATCAAATAAAATTGCACTAAATATTAATACTAAATATTAATAATACCATTCATTTGGGTGTCACCGCACAAAACTGTGGTACTTAGTTCTACAAAAAAATTATGAAAGCAATCTTAGTGAATTAACAAACTAAATTAGTAAATTATGGATTTTCAACGGAGTGCCACCATATTCCTTGTTGTGTTGATCGTTATTAATTCAATTGAATGTGGCGCACACGAAGAATGGCCACATCATTTCTCGCTGGAGGCGAATCCACATTCATGTAACTTCTTCGATACAATAAATATAACGGGAGGCATAAAAAACAGTGATGATAGTATTACGTTCGGAAAAGTGCGATATGCCAAAGAAAATTATGGAACATTTAATTATACATATCTGCCAAATCAAATTAAATTGGACGTGTCGCCACATCAACGAGGATGCATTTGCAAATATACAAACTGTGTACGAATGTGCTGTCCGCATGGACATTCATTTTATAATACCGTGATCAATAAAAGGAATAAGTATACTTGCGCCCATAACCCGGATCTAAATTTGCTATCGGTGAAATTGTTGCATGAAGGCGAAATACAAGAAACGAATGTGATGAATAATGCCAATATAACTTTGGTGTTCGATAACCCATGTAAAACTAGATACTTCCTAGATCCGAGGCAGCCTCAAGACGAATGGAAAATTTTATCGGTATAGTATTACCATATATATTGTGGTAGTGAATTCGAATATAAACTGATTTATTATCTCGTTTAGAATGGTACGATCATGGTCGGTGACGATAATGATACACTGCTTGAAAATCATTATAGATATTGCTTAGCGCACGTATTTGACGAAATAACCAGTAATTTCGATGTGAAAGTAATGCTGTGCTCTGAGGAAGAGCCCACACAACCAAAAACGTTTAGCCTTTTAATTTATCCAGCTGTAATGCTGGTCTCGGTTGTTTTTCTTATCTTGACATTTTTTGTTTATTCTTGGATTGAGGAGCTCAGACGAACAATACATGGGAAAAATTTAATGTGCTACCTAGCAATGTTGATTGTGGGATACTCGTTTCTAGCGTTTACTCACATAGATGATTCGCATGCACTCAACGGCCCGACAAAATGTCTAATTGTGGCCGAGATTATACACACGGCATTTTTAGGAGGATTTGTTTGGTTGAGCATTATCAGTTATGATATTTGGAGAACGATTGGACGGACCGATAATCACAGAAATCAATTCTTTAAGTATTGCTTATTTGCAGGTGGCGTAACATTCATGATCGTTCTTATAACCAACATACTTGACCATGTGAATATTTTAGAAGCAAAATTTCGCCCTGGCCTCGGCACCACGGTATGTTGGCTACAAGGTATTAAAAACAATTGTGGAAAATAATTCTTACATAAATGTCTAAATTGTAAAAATTAATTTTCAGATTCAACATTTTCTCATTTCCTTTATTTGTACTCAATTATCATAATTGTGATCACGATAAATGCAGTCCTATTCTTACTGACTAAAATAAAAATTGATCGCGTAAAACTAATTTCGGATCAGGCTACAAATAGCGAGGGATCACGTAAATTTTCACGGGAAGAAACGGATGCTGATCGATTTGGTCTATTTTCACGATTATTCATAATAATGGGTTTACCATGGATCATCGAAATAATATCATGGCTTCTCGATATGCAAAACGAAATTATTTACATACTAGACATAATCACCATTTTACAGGGACCAATCATATTTTGCCTATTCATTAAAAAAAGGCGCGTCAAGAAGCTGATCAAGCGAAAGTATTGCACAGAAATTAATAATTACCTATAGAACAAAAGCTTAAGCAGAAAATTCTTCTTATTTTTAGAATGTCTACAATTTGGTTCCGATCCAAACCACCAAATTGTAATTCAGCTAATGCAGTTCCTTCAGCTAGCGGAATGACAACCACCTCAACGACAATCAAACTAGACGAAATGAAAACAACGCCTGAAAGATTTTAACTGACGATGTCTATTATTGTTTACAAATTATTACCTAATAGTTAGTTGTAAACAACGATTTTCGCCATATCAAAACAAAATGTGGCCAAAATATTTAGTTTGTTTGCGATCTCGGCCAAGAGAAGCGCACACTTGTACGTTTTGAAGTTGTTGTTCTATTTGATTGCAATATCGATAAGCACAGATCATCCCACCTAATCGTTTGAAGGGATAACCATCGAAATCCCAGAATCCATATTCACGAAAATCAAAATTCCGAATTTCAAGAAATCCGAATTTAAAAAGAAAACACAGCCTAGTTTTCAAATTTTTCGATGTTAGAATCCCGTTTTGTGAAAGCCCTGTATTTCTTGCACAAAGTACCTATCTACAGAAGTAACAGACGAAAGGCCCGATCGACAAGGAATAACTACTTTTTTTCTCTTTTTGATTTCGCACATAGTTAAATTAAAACTGAATAAATCAGGTCATTCGAGTTATCGACGCGAAACAAGAGAGTTCAATTTTTGTGTGTGCGTATAAAATTTTCCTAATAGAAAAATTATAAAAAATTACAAAAGTGAAACAAAAAAATATAATAAAAAGTGAAATTAACTTGATAAAAAACAATAGAAATTTAATAAAAGATAAATTAATAAAACGTAAAAAGATATTGAATAAACCAAAAAAGTGTAAAATTAGTGAACAAGCCAAAATAGGTAATGGCGGCAGCCCAAGCCGTCCCATAAATATGGACGAAGAAACATCCGACGATGATTTTAAAGGCTACAATTTTAATGATAAGAAATTAAAAAGAAAATTAAATAAATCGGAAATTTCTATCGAAGAAAAAATGAAGAAAATCACGCCAAATAAAAAAACAAATATTAACAAAGAAAATAAATTGAGTGACAAAATGGAAACAAATGAAGGGGAGGAAACTAACAAAAGCAAACTGGATGAGGCCACAAGTCAACCAACCATAAAAAAAACCAGATAACAAATATATTAACAATGATAAGGGACCATTCTATGTATTAATAAAGTCGAACACATCAAAGTACATGATTTCAGTGATTCTTGCAAGAATTTTCAAAGAAAACAACATAAAAACCAAAAGCATCATTGAAATAAATAAAAATATGGCCAGAATAGAATTCGAAACTTTTGACAAAGCAAATAAATGTATAAGGAAAGACGATCCAATTAATAAAATTTTAACCGAAAAAGAATACAACGCCTTCATCCCGAAAACTTATCCACATGTGGAAGGTGTGGTCAGAGGACTAATAGGGGAATTTGAATTAAAAGAAATAAAAGAAATTATAACATGCGAGTTTCCGATCACAAATGAGGAAATAATCAAAACATGGGACCGAGTAAATAAAACCCTAAAAAATACGAACATTCTAAAACTGGAAATAAGAGCAAGTGAATTACCAAAAAAAAACTTATTTTACGATGTAAAAATAAAAACTGCGACCTACATACCGAAATTAAAATTCTGTGCTCTAAGCTATGGGCACATAAAAAAGTTTTGTCGATCAAAAATAACAAGATGCGCTAAGTGTGCAAAACCTAAAAAAATGGACGAACAACACGAATGCCAGGAAAACCTAGAATGCAAATTCTGTGTAGGAATAGAGCATTATACAAACTCAAGAAACTGCCAAGAAAAGAAAAAACAAACACAAATCCAAATCCATATGATAAAAAACAAAACATACAGAGAAACCCTAGCGGCACTATACCCACGAAACAAGCTGCTCAACCAGGATATTAATGGCTTCCCACAAATAAATACAAACACAAAAAACACATACGATATTCCAGATCTACTAACCATTGAACTAAAAGAGTTAGTAAATAATATAAAAACAAAATAAATGGAAAGTAGTATAAAAATACTACAAATAAACATAAGAAGTCTAAACAGTAACATCAACCTATTAAAAATGTATATAGAAAAAGAAGAAATAGACATAGTAATACTAAATGAAACCTGGACACATGAGAACAATATACCTCGAATACCTAAATATAAATTTATAACAAGAAACAGAGACACGGGATATGGAGGAGTAGGATTTCTAATAAGAAACAGCATTGGAGCCAAACAACTCGACCTAAATATAAACATCACACATATTGAGGCAGAACAAATAAAAATAAAATATAGAAAGGAAGAAACGTATTTGATCGCTTTCTACAACCCCCCAAACGGTAACACAAATGTGCAAATTATAGATTTCAAAAAATTAATAAAAAAAGCAGAAAGCAACAATAAAACAATCCTAGCAGGAGATATCAATACCCATAGTAGTCTATGGGATCAAATAACTAATGAAAACAAACTGGGTAAAATAATAGCAGAAATAATAATCAAAAGCACCATGATTCTATTAAACACTGGAAAACACACCTGACAAAATTTAAGATTACATACAACAACAGCGATAGACATCACCCTATGCACAACCGATATATACAATAAACTCGAATGGGACTGCAAAGAGGATAACATAGGATCTGACCATCTGTCAATCATAATAAAAGTAAACGTAAACAAATACATAATAATAATAAATTATCCCGACGACCTATTACCCCTCCCAACCGCGCGCGGGGAGTCCATCTGTATTATTATTATTTTTTTGAGTATAATTCAAGTGAATTATAAACAAGGATATCGAGATGCTTAACCAGAGAAATTAAAAAATTGGATTTTAAAGCGGCAAAAAAAAAATCAAATGTGATTATAAATAAATAGCTAAATGAATAGTTAAGCAAGATGATACCCGTCGCAGACGGCAGGAAAACGGAAGTCGAGTCTGCTTAGTACAAACAGATTTGATAGATTAAAAAAAATGTAAATAGATAAAAGATAAAGTCAAGCAAAATAAAATGACACAAAAAAAACAAAAAACAAATAAGTTAAATAAAATATCAAACTATAGTCAAGAAAAATAAAGACGTTTTTTCAACGTACGTTTTGTCATATTGTAATCGATAAGATGGCAGTGCTGATTAGCTTCGTACAACATTCTAGAGACGGGCTCATTCTTTCCGTAATCAGTTCGATGAGGGTCGATTCTAAACATAGGTACTGATCTTAAATCCCGAGAATTTATATTTAGATTGATTTTACCTAACAGAACAGGAGAATCGATACCCCCAGTTAGTATTTGATGGATAAAAGCCACGTCCGCAACAACTCGGCGCTTACTAAGTGATTGTAAATTAATTAGCTGCAGACGATCTTGATATGGAGGCAGGTTAAACATGTCCACCCATGGTAGTCCGCGTAAAGCAAAGCAATACATGAAAAAGGAAAACACCAATTGGAAAAATGTAATAAAAGAAATATCAGAAATTCAGGAAGACAATAACCTAGTAAATATAGAATCCAAAATAGAAGAAATCATAGAAACAAACACAAAAATCATAACCATAAATCAAAACAATAACCCAAAACCATGGTGGAACGATCATGTTCAAAGATTATGGAACATAAAAACCGGAAAACAAAAATGCTATAATAGACATAAGAATCTTCACACGGCTACAAAACTACTCAGATCAATAGCAGTACTAAAACGAGAGATAAAAATAGCAAAAAAGAATTCATGGGAAAATTTTATTAACACCATAAACAGGGAAATAAATACGAAACAGCTTTGGCACGAAATTAATAAACTAAGAAATAAGAAAGGAAATAAAGGATTCAATCTATTAGAGGAATATGATATGGCAGAAAAATTTATAAATGAGAACTTCCCAGAAACAATCGAAACAATAAGATTACCCTGCGTAAATACTGGAAGGACAGAAAAAATATTCACTAATGAAATAATTAATAAAATAATAAAACAAAAACAAAATACAGCACCTGGAGAAAATAAAATATCATATAAAACCATTCAAAACATAATAGAAATAAACCCGAAATAATAAGTCATCTAAATAACATCTATAAAAACCAAATATATCCAGAAAATTGGAAAATTACGAAAATAATAGCTATTAAAAAACCTAATAAAGATGAATATGAAACGGAAAATTATAGACCAATAAGCCTACTCAACACATTTTCGAAAATATATAACAAAATGATTCTAGAGGAATTAAATCAACACTTAGAAAACAATAATATATTACCAAAAAAAACATATGGTTCTAGAAAAAATATAAATATTATGGATTACTTCGTAAACCTCTTCAGTAAAATAGCATCAGAAAAACATAATAATAAAACAATAATAATAATAACGACCGATATATCAAAAGCTTTCGATCACGTAAACAAAACAATACTAATAGATAAACTAATTAAAATAAATACACCAAACCATATCACAAATTGGATATATCAATTCCTAACGAATAGAGTAATAATCTACAATAATGAAACTTCAACAATAAAACAAATCACTGACAAGGGATTACCACAAGGCAGCCGCTTAAGCCCATGTCTATTCAACATATACACCAGGGAACTCCATAATATAGTAAACAATAACAACAACATTTATTAATTCCCAGACGATATAGTGATGCTAATAACAGGGAAAACGGAAATAGAAGCACAAACAACAGCTAACAAATCGCTAAGAGATCTAAAGGAAGGTCTAAACAAAATAGATCTAAAATTAAACCCAAACAAATGCTCTTTCATGAGATTATTCAAGAACAAACCTATGAATTTTCAACCGATCCTCAACAACATAATCATCAAAGAGGAAAGAACTATGAGACTACTGGGTGTAACAATAAGCAATAAAATATCACTACTGCCACATTATAAAATAATTGAAAAAGAAATAATCAACGCAACAAATTTATTAAAAACAATAACATATAAAAATGGTGGAGCACACCCACACCTAGTTGCCAATGTATATAAAGCTATAATACAATCGAGAACAAAATATGCAGATATAATAACACCCACAAACATAAAAAACAGCATAAAAATAAAACAAAAAATAATAAACCAAAACCTGCGTATCTGTACAGGTATGCTAAAAACTACACCAATCCTCACCTTACTGGCGGAAACAGCAACACTACCGGCAGAACTCGACAATAAGGCCACAACACTAAAGTATATAGCCAAAAATCTACAAAAGAATAGTGATATCGGAAAAAGAATAAAAAAACAACTCCTCTATAAAAAAACTGTCCAACCTATTCCTAGAGTATGAATTTCTACGTGAAATAGAACAACCACAAAGCATGGTTATGGAAAAAACCGAAAACATCTTAGTTCAGGAAGTATTAACAAAAGAAATAAGAAAAGATACCCTAAACGAAATCATTGCAAGAGCACACCACAACGAAATACGGAACAAATACAAGGAATATGTAGAAATATATACAGATGGGTCACTAACAAGAGAACAAGGAGGAATTGGAATTTATTTCAAAAATTCAGAAATAGAGATAAAACTACAACTAAAAAACCAAGCATCAATCAAAACGATAGAAACTTTAGCAATAAAAACCGCAATCGAGAAAGCTATAGTAATGGGTATAGAAAAGATGATAATATTCACAGACTCAAAGAGCAGCTGCACCTCAATAAAACGAGCTAACGAAGAGAGAAAATACAAATTTTACGAACAACAAATATTTGACATGATAAGGGGAAAAAATTTCAAAATAATTATACAATGGATACCGGGACACTTAGGAATAAATGAAAATGAGAGAGCAGATAAACTAGCTAAAGAAGCAATAGAAGATCCTAACGAAATAATAAACAACCCAATAATCTTAAAGGACTCGTATCAAATAATAAAAGAAACAATAAATAAAGAATGGCAAATAAAATACAACGAATGGACAACAACAGTTGGAAAATACAACAAAACTATCAATATAACACCTCCAACTAAACCATGGTATCATAATTCAAGTCTAAGCGCCTACAATATAAGACAAATTAATAGACTGAGATCGGGACACGCTAAAAACAAAAAATTTAAACACCTAATGAAAATAGAAGACAATAACATATGTGAAGTATGCAACACACTGGAAGACAACGAGCACATAATAGAAAAATGTACAAAATACGACCAGACAAGAAGTAAATATGCATTATTACTAAACACCAAATTAATAGATATACTCAAATCGGAGAATGTCAATCACTACAAGATTCTATGCGACTACCTAAAGGAAATAGGAAACAACTTATAATAACAAATCATAAATACAACGAACAACAAACATACAATTCTTCAAGGATGATCAGTGTGAAGGACAAACTACAAATTTACAACAAATCATAATTTTATTCTTTTTATTTATTGAATTTCAAACATGTAAACATTAATTAAAAATATTGGTCGTGTGGATTTCGATTCAGACCTTAGCAAATGAAATATAAAAAAAAAGAATAAATCAGGCCGTCCCACTTCAACACATGGAATTTTAAAGTAAATCTATCTCATCAAAAAACAAAAAATATATAATAAAAGTCGATTTAGATTAGTTCTGTTCCGTTCAGTTCCTACACGTATCGTGTCAGACATAATAAATTTATACTATCCGTAAGTAAAGTAATCATATAACCTACTCTATCTTATTTTTTTTTTGTCTAATATACGTGTAGGAACTGAACGGAACGGATAATACTAATCGACCTTAAATCAGTACATATTTAGTATAATTTAATATAGCTATATCCCCATTTAATCTATATAATACAAATTAATATCATTGAATAAAAGGCTAAATAAATGATTTAATTTTAATGCAAGGAAAAGCACCTAGAACAGAATACTAATGGCCTCATTCATGGCTTTAAAAATTTTGGTATATGACATAGTTTTATGTAGGTAAACATTATTTTACTAGGTATTGGCAACAATTAATTAATTTATTAATATATTTTGTTAAACCTCTAAATCTCGACTACTTCTTACAATCATTACTGCCTTCTACAGTTCAGAAAATAAACTGCAGACATACATTTGATGACGTATCAAGCAGTACTAAATTAATTATTACTATAGCTCGTAATATAATGCTCAATTAATTGTTTGTCTTTTTACTGCGATTTACGTTATACTGCCATCTATAACCAAAGATCGGAACCATCGAAATAAAATGACGTCATTTGGCAACATTTTTAGAGCAATCAGGCCATTAGTATTCCACGTGTACTGTTCGTGTTTTTTTTATTGTTGTTGGTTTTGGTTAAAATGAAGATTATTTATTTAAATTTGTTCTTTTTGTTACATATTGTGCATATACATACATACATAGAAAAGTGACAATAGTTGATGATTATTAGAGTAACCGCGAAGTGTTGTCGATATGTGTCATGCGTGGAACGGGAATTGTGGGAGGGCTTCGGCTGACTGGCAAAAAAACAAATAAGTACAACACATAAGGAATGTAATAATGCCAAAACCGCACTCTTCGAAGGCTGACTCAATGGACTCTGCGGCAGGCCAATCATTGTTTAACTCATTTGAACGAAGCTCCAAATTATCAAGATCACCAAGATCTTCAACTGGAAATATCTGTCAGTACGAGAAGGAGAACACCGAGCTCCGTGAACTATTAAGAGCAATAAAGGAATTTACCACTAAATTGAAATAAGAATTTACAATTCTAAAGAAATAAAATGAAGAAGCAGTTCAAACACGTTCAACACTTGAGACGACACCTAACTGCAATCGATGATGACATTAATCCATTCCATACGGATGAAGAAGAATTAGAAAGAGAAACAAATTGGGTGTTGAACCGAAACAAATAACCAAGTAAGAAAAAGAAAGCTCAATGCTTACCAGAAATAGCAGGAACTTTACCATCATTTTCAAAAGAGATTTCTCGAAATCTCCAATAATAAATGTCGTTGGAAAATCAACTTACTGCACTACAAAATAGATTATGAAATCGGTTACGGTAGCTGAATACAAACTCACATCTCTAAACAATGCCGACTAGAAGATTAATGTTGGAGACTCTGAAAGCTATATAGCTTTGGCTGCACAGCTTAATTCGGAGTGCCATGTGTACTTACGAGAATAGCTGGCTACCCGACCTCTGCAAAAGAGGAAATTATCGAGGATAACAAGCAAAAGGGTTATCAGGTAGGGATTCGACTATTTATTTCTCACTTTTAATAACAAATAAAAAGTGGAAGATGTGTATAACATCAAGGCAATACTTAACATGAGAGTTCAAATCGAGCCATTCAAAAAAATAGGGGTCTAATACCGCACCGCAAAAAATATCGAGGTTTTAATCATACGTAGAAATATTGCCAAAGAGAGAATAGATGTGTGAAATGTACCGGAAAGCATTACGCTCATATTATGCTCGGTTAGTAAAGATATTGCTGCAACATGTGTTAATTGCAAGAAGCAACATCCTGCAAACTATAAGGGATGTGAAATAGCTAAGGAGCTACAAAGATTAAGAAATAACCGAAAAAATTTAACAAACTTTCACCAAAGAGGAATGAAAACCTCATCATATTGAAAAGGGAGAATCAAAACTCTAAAATTACCTGTGATTGACCATCAAAGTCACATGCAAGTCTTGTTTGATGTTGGGAAATTTTGAAATATTGAAATCCGGTGATATCGTGTAAATACGGCTCAAAACATTCCTAAAGCTGGCTATTTTTTATGACATAGTTGGCGGTCAAAATACTATACACTTTTTCCCGGCAATTCCTTCAATTTTTATTCTATCGAAGAACTTCACTATTCTTATTTGTTTCCCTTATGCTCACCAGCACATTTTTGAGATTGGGTTTAGTAAAATTTTATTATGTAGGCAGGTTTTTAGTAAATGTGTTATGATGATACGTTTTACGATACTTCACGCTACCACAAATAATTTTGTATTACTTTCTGCAGTGCCCTTGGCCCTCGAATTAGTGACAAATAAAATCATAAAATTAAAAAGAGAAAGAATTAGTACCCAACTTTAAAAAATAAAATTTTTAACTTACCCTTAAATTGTAAAATCCATTCTTCAAAGTTTATTGTGTTTCTAATTTCGCGTTGCATCATTTTCTCAAATGAATAACAAACGATTTTTTTTTTGTTTTTTAAGAATTGTATTTTCTTTTTCATTGATTTTTCCTCTTAATCCTGTTTTATTTTGTTTTTCATGTTTTAGTTTCATTTTTTAAATTTTCATCGTAACTTAAATTTACAAAAAAAAGAAAAGCAATCCAAAATAAAATAAAATTATAAAATAATAAAATAACAAAAAACATTGAAGCTTAGGATTTTTTTTTATTAAAACTTAGTTAAAACAAAAAAAAAACCAATTCAATGGTTTATATTCTTTTTCTTTATTAACAATTAGTTTTATTTGTTTTTCATTTTAAATAAATAATCGATTTACTTTTTTCCTCAATTTGTTTAACCACAAAAAATAAATTCAACTACATTATTATATAATATATTTTATTATTGTTATATTATAATACCGCGAGTGATGTTTTATTTATTTCAATTAAAAAATAATCATATTTCTTATATAATTTATTTTTTATTTTTATAACATTTTGATTCTTTTAAACCTTTTCAGTCTTTATTTTGTTAAAGATGTATATTAATATATTTTTTTATAATTTTCGATTATTAAAAGTAATTCTTTTTTTATTCAATTACTTGAAAAGAAATATTTGTATATTTATGTAAAAAAAAAAGAATTAACTTTGGCAGTTCAATAATTATTTTTTAATTTGAAATTAACGTTATATTTTTGCATAATATAATAGTGTAGTTGAAATACTTTTTTGTTTAGTTCACATTTCAACTAAAAAAATTAAATTAATATTATTATTTCTTTTTTTTTCATTTTTACTTAATTAAATTTATTTTATTTTTTTATTTTTTCATCTGCTTAAAATTATCTTTATTCAATTAAATATTATTTTTAAACCTAGCTACTTAGGAGCTAAAGATGTTGACTAACTATAATCTAACTTTTTAGTTTTATTTTTCAAGTTAAATAAAAATAATTAAAACAAAAATAAAATTAAAAAAAAACAAAAATTATACATTAAATTAAATATAAACAATATTAATATTAATTAGTTAAAAATTAACTAATTATAAAAAATAAGAAAAAAATATATTTTTTATTCTAAAAAAATATTTTTTTCCTGTTCTAAAATTCTTAGTTGTTGGTTTTCATGCATTTCTGTAAAAATTGAAATGTTTATTTTAATCATTAATCTAAATTCCTACCAAAATCTAAATTCTAAGTTCTTGTTTTCATCTTCGACTAATAAAACTATAAACTAATTTTTTTTTATTTTTTTTTGTTGCATAGAAGTTAATTGTTTTACTTTCCGTAATTTTAAATATATTTTTTTTTTTTTCTTTTCTTCTTTTTATAAATTAACTTAGATCCTAAACTCTTAGAAATATAGTATTATGGGCTTGGCACCGTTCTCTAAGAGTACCTTGAATGAAATTAAAAATACATATAAATATTTCGTTTTAACACAAAAGATTACAAAAAAATAGGGAAAACAAATAAATAAAAGAAGGTGTAAGCCCGCACCGTACCAGAGCAATAACATTATTTCCGCAAATCAGATATTCTTTATAAGCGCACAGTTTTAGAATTAAAGCTAAATACGCTAAAATTAGTAACATAAAAAAAACTCAATTATAACCGCCCCCCATCCATCTCTCCGACCCCATAATATTTATATATCACAAAATTCAGCTCGATACGAATCATATATTTAAATAAAAATGATCAAAATAAAAATTAACGAACCAAAACTTATCCCGTTTCGGATATGTATTGCGCTGGCATGCCGAAAGAACGATACCACTTAAATATTTTTTGTTTATTCACTTACAAATCTAAATTAGTTTCTTAAATCAATATTTTTTCTCACTTAACTTCTATATTTTTTAAATTGTATTTAAAAATCTAAGATTTTTTAAATCTTACATACTAAATTTTATTTCATCATTTAGCTTAAAAAACTAAAAAAAAAATTGAAAACAGTTCATAATCATTATAAAATAATATAAGTTTTTAAAACTGTTTTCAAAATAGTTTCTTTCATTTTTATATAAATTACAGTTAACTTATTCATAAACTATAATTATAACTTAATATCTAAAAAAAACTATTTATTTTTAATTTTTTACTCTCTTAAATATTTTCAACAAATTTTTATGTGCCTTTGTCGTAAAAATAATAATTTGTATCATTTCTGTCCTATTTTTGATTATTTTTATTTTTTTATCATTTTTTAATACAAATTTTATTTTATTTTAATTTAGGATATACGAATATCCCTTATTTATTGTTTAAAATTTTATTTTAAATAAATAAGTCTTACTTGCATTTTTTTTTTGTTTAATTTCAAATTTGGTTTTTTTTCATGTATGTGTGTGTGTGTTTGTATCTATGTAAATAAAGATTTATAAATAAAATAATTTAAAATAAAATTGAATTACAACAAAAAATTTTGTGTTAATTATTATTTACAATTGGATTAGATAATTAAAAATAAATTTTGAAAAAATAAATTAAACACATTTTTTAAATATATAATATAAAAACGTTTAGAGAAAAACATTTGTCTCAAGAAAATATTTTGGGGAAACACCAAAACAAAAATTATTTAAAAAAATCTAAGTTAAGACTAGAAAATTGTTCTTCTTATATATCTTCTTTTTTTTGTTAAATATTTTTAAATAGATTTTTTGTTTCATTAAATTTTTAATTTTAATATTTCGTATAAAATATGAAAAAAAACATATTTTTTTTTCATTTTATATTGTTTCTATAAAAAAATAAATTTTATTTTTTATTTTTATAGTTTTTATTTTATTTTAATAACATTCGATTTGCTTTTAATTATTTTTATTTTATTATTATTTTTTTCAAATTCCAAATAAATAAATCGAAACAAAATTTTTCACTACTGCTCGAGAAAAATATGACAAAAAATATCATCTTTTTATTTTTAATTATATAATATAAATATAAATATGTATATATTTTCTTTTATTTAAATAATCATAATTAAATTTAGAAAATTAAATAAATCGCGATATATACTTACTCGTATGTGTTTTTATATAAAACGAAAATTTTTTGAAACCGAGTCGCTATATTTATTATATATTTATTACTTAAGGTTGTTTTCATTCTAATAAAATAAAAAATAATTAAATAAAAATAAAATATAAATTATTAATAGAACAAACCTCATATGGAATGTGATGGAAAAATATAAAATACTTTCCTGTGTATAAAAATTTGTATAATAATTAATTTCTTTTTTAACCTTTAAAAATTTGTGATGAATTCATTTTAATATACATATATATTATATATTTTTTTTAAATACATATTAATATATATATATATATATATATATATATATATATATATATATATATATATATATATATATATATATATATATATATATACAATATATATATATTCGTGATGCGATTCTTAAGATTTAGGCACCAAAAGCCATATATATGTTTTCTTTTTCTATGTACGGAAGATCGGAACAATACGTGTTTTTTGTCATTATTATTATGTTTTGTTACAGATCAGAATTTTGCGTCTTGGTTATTCAGTTGATAAATGTGTCTTTACTAATCACACAAGTCTTTCTGCTTTCGAATATACTATATATAACCAACTAACCAAACAAAACATAAAATTAAAATATTATGCAAAAATAATAATATATTTATTATTATTACACTAAATTCTGACCTATACCAAATATAAGAATAAAACTAAAAAAATTATAATTTAGTATAAAAGTGATGGTAACATCAAAAAAAAAATAAAAATTTGTAAATGTCCCGTTTTTGTATACTATTTTAAATAATAACTAAAAAAAATAAAATAATTAAATAAAAGGTTGGGACTAGATTTACATTGTCTATTACAAAACAAATTATTATTTAAACTGGCCTTAAATCTGATTACTATATAATTGTTTTAAATTTAATTTTTATTACAAAAAAGTTTTTTTTTCTACAGTTAAAAAATTTATTAATTGTTTTTTTCAAAAAACTAGAAAAAAAGGCCATTCTTTTTTCTTTATGTTGAAGATATTTGTATATTTGTTTTAAATTTTTTAATTTAATTTTTATTTTTAAGTATAAAAAAATAAAAATATTCTTTGCACTTCTTAAAGAATATTTTTATTGGTAATATTTTTTTTTAATACGTATTTCTCTTTTATTTTTTTAATATTTACCATTTTGTATTTTTATTGTGTGTGAGTAGATTTTTTAGTTTATTATTTTTCAATAATTATATCAGAAAATATATTCTTTATTTAATTTTTATTTTAATACTTTTCTAATTTCCGTTCTCAAATGTTTATTTTTTGTTTAAATTTTCCAATTGTTTTTTTATTATATTTTAATTTTTAAATTAAAATTGGTAACATATTTAATCATTTATTCATAAAATTTTTATTTTTTCGTTTTATCTCAATTCCAACTTCTTTATACACAAAAAATTGCACATCTCCCTATCAAACACAAATAAACAAACAAAAAAATTTAAATAATAGTGAAATCAATCATTCGTAAATCCATGTACCATTCTATATAAAAAAAAAAAAAAAACGAACAAAAAAAAAAAAATAATAATAATAAATTAAATATTAAAAATATTTTCTATAATATTTAATTCTAGAAAGTTCATGTTTTTTATGTACATATATATTATTATTATTTTTTTAAACTAAGTATGTATTTTATTGTTTTCATCTAGATTAGAAACTATTTATAAAAAAATAAATTAAAAATCTATTTAAAACACAAAAATGGAGATAAACCTAAAAAAAATCGCACAGCACAAAAAAAATTTTTTTTTTTTAATTTTTTTATATAAAATTAAAATTAATGATAAAAACTATATAAATTAATAATTAAGTTTTCGATGATTTAAAAATAATAATTTTTCTCCTCCATCTTGGCACACAATTTTTTATTCAATCATCAAAAACCTACGGGACTTCGCGCTTGGAACTGCTTAATAAATTTACACATGTACAGAAGAATTTCTATTTAATTAATTTAATTGTTTATAAATTATTAATTTTATTTAATTTTCGGAATGATAATTTTTCTCTCTTTTAATTTATTTTTTTACACACTTTTAAATAAAAATTCTTCATATACGGTTTTATATTATTTCACATATTTAAATCTAAAAGAAATGAATTATTTTAAATTAAATTAAATTTACACAGTTTATATTTGTTTGTTTTTGTTTCACGAGTGTTTCATGTGTAGTCGAATTTTTTTTTATTGTTATTATTTCTAATTATATAGTTTCTCTTATTATTTGATTTTTTGTTTTTAGTAAAAAATAAATAAAATAAAATAATAAAAATAAAATGTATGTAATATTAATTAAAAAAATTAATTTATATTACATTACGCAATAAAAAAATAATAATAAAATAAAAAATTAAATAAAACAATTGAAAATTATAAAGGTGACGTTTTGATGATAAAATTAACCAAAAATCTAGAGTTTTATTTTTATTGGTTTTATTACAATTATACAACCACCACGATTGGATGAATTACTTGAGGTATTTTTGGATTAAATCTGTAAATAAATTGTAAATTAAAAAAAAAAAAACAGAAAAATGTTAAGCATTAGTTTAGTACACGAATAATTTTATTATATTAATATTTTATCGGCTACCTATTATTGACCTATTTTGGCCCTGCTGAATGTGTATATTGAGTATATGCTTCATCTGGCGATGCAGCAGTACTCGCTTGTTCTGAATCCGTTATTGGCATGGTGGGTATAATTGCAGGCGGATAATATGAATATGTTGGACTAATATACTAGATATTTTTGGTAATTTTTTTTTAAAGTTTTTTTTTTAATTTTTGGTTATGTAAAAGAAAAAAAAGAAAAAATACAAATAAATAAAAATTAAATGAAAGTTTAAAATATTTAAATGATTCCTTGAAGTACCGATGATCCAATTTGTAGTGTAGCTAGTTGTGGCATCATAGGCCCGTATGGTACAGCCGAACCGTCGCCGCTCATTACCATCGAAATTCCTCGTGGTTGCACTGGTGTCACACCGTCTTGTTTGTATGCTGGGCTAACTCCAAGATGTGGTGTCGTCATTTGCATATACTATCATCATAATATTATGTTATTATATTTTAATTTCATGGTGTAAAAAATAATGAAAAATTAAAACAAAAAAATTTAAAAAAAAAAAATTATAAAACAAAAAGTTAAAAATAAAATAAAAATTTAACGTACAGGTTCATCGACAGGTGCAATTTGTTGTGCCATCATATAGCCGGGTACCCATTGTGAACTCGGCATTGCATATCCACCAACTTGTGGTGCCCCAAATCTTGTATACGGTACACCAATAGGTGCCCCAACATTTAAACTAACACCGTTTTGTTGCAATGTTGGATCATATGCAACTGGGACACCCTGAAAATTCAAGTACAACTAGATTTTAAAAAAAATTTCAAAACTATTACCAACAAATTTCATTTAATTTTTACTTACTTCTGCTACGTCACGCCATCCGCGCGCTGTTGGATCCGGATTCTTAAATGCATTCTTCTTTTTTGAGCCGCCATCCGCAAATTTAACAAGTAATGGATCCTTAGCACCCTGTAGTTGTGTCCCATTAAATATCTGTATAATTTGTTCGCATTTTTCGCGGGATTCCATACGCGCAAATCCAACCCCCTTCGATTGACCCTGTTGATCTCGTAAAATCCGTGTTGAAATTACTTGTCCATATTTCGATAGCATATTTTCTAAATCGGTTTCTTTAAATGTTGGTGGCAAATTTGCAATATATAAATTTGTTGGATCTTGTTCTTGTTGCTAGATTATTATAACGAACAATTAATTTTTTTGTTGTTGTTAATTACAAAACAAAAAAAAAATCAAAGAAATAAAAAAAGAAAAGAAAAAAATAATTAATTAATATTAATAAGATAAAATATTCAATTTTTTAATTATAAAATTAAGGTTGGTAAGGTATGGAACAAAGTAATGAATTTTTAATTTTTTTTTTCGGTTCGATAGAATTATATAGATCATTGTCAAACAAAAAATAGTTATAACAAAATAATTAGTTGTGTCAAAATTTAATGTTTTTTTTCATGTTTCTTAAATAAATAAATGTAAAATAAAAAAACCAAAAATTAACACAAAAACAAAATAAATTTTTTGGGTGACTCAAATACATGACAATCAAACGTGAATAATAAATATCTTTTTTTGGGGTTTAAGCTATTTTGATCCGATTTGTAACAAAAATATAAAATAAAATAAAATAAAAATTATGTATATGAAGGACGTATGATAAATTGGATTTCGTACACGAGAGAAGTCTTTTTGGTTTTTCTATTCGGTTTAAATATTTTTTGTTGTTGTTGTTTATAGAAAAAATATATATAATATTAATTTAAAAATTACGTAATAAATTTTTGGCCGGCACACTTTTTTTAATTTATATTATTATTATAATAAATATGTATATAATACTATATATTATATAAAGTATAAATTAATTAATTAATTAAATAAAATACCATAACTGATGTTATTAATTAAACTGTTTTCTAAACTAATCTATGTTTTTTATTAATTAATTATTGGTTGGTTAAATATATTCTGCGATTCTAAATAATTCGTTTTAATTTTTCTACCTGTTAATTCTAGTTATAAAATACACAATCAATTAATTAAGGCGAAAATTTCTAAATTTCTAGTTTTATTTTTGATTAAATATTTTGTATACGAAGTTCTAAAGATTTATTAGTAGTTAGTTAGTACTGTACATTACTAGTATTTTTTGCGAATTTTATTTAATCGATATTTAACGGTTTTTAATGTTCATGCGTTTACGTATTTTTATAAATAAAAATAATAATAATAATAATAATAACGACTATGTATATGACTATTAATTTTAAGTTTATGGAAAACTACACTATAACAAGGATTAAAAGAGATTTGGAATTTTATCCGGTTTCTTACTATGAAGGATTAATATTATCAATCCTTCTACAACAAAAAAATATTATTATTAAATAAAAATTAGTATACTGCTTCGAAATTTGTTAATTTTCTATATTGATATTATCTCTAGATAGATATTATTTTCTACATTTTAATATTTAGTTATATTTCTTAGTAGGTTGTAAATAATTAGGATTTCTAAATAATAATAAAAAATTAAATTACAAACACAAAATCTTTAATAAAAACATAGTTCAGAAGCGACACAAAAAAAAAATAGTTAATAAAATTGAAAATTCTTTTTTCTTTACCTGAATTTTCTATTGTTTTTTTATATTTTAGTTCATTTAAAAAAATTACAATACATTATAATTTAAAGTGGTTAGGTCGTGAGTTTTCATTTTAAGAGAACTGTAAATGGGAATCGTCTGGGCAACAATATAATCATAATAATAATAATAAAATGCATTGTAATTTCAATAATTATTTTAAACAAATTATATAAATCTAACTTTTTAATTAAAAATCTTGTATTATAATTAAAATGACAAAAAAAAAATCCAAAACAAAAATTAATATAGTTTGAAAACAGAAAATAATGCCCTTTTTATATATAAGAATACTAAACTAAGTTTATTATAAATAAATAAAAAATCACAAATTTAATTAATTAATAAACCAAAAAAACATAGCAACAAATAATAATTGAGAAAAAAAAAACAAAAAAAATTTCAGGAAGAAAAAATAATAACGAAAGATAGGGGTGAGTATTACTTGCATGCAAACAAACGTACAATGGCCGGCCTTTGTAGCACCCAGATACCCACTTTGGCCATCTGAGCTTGAATTCCTTTTGCTTGGAGACCTTTTACGGCTCCCTCGGCACATGCCGGCAACTCAAAATCAACAAAACCGTAACCTGGAACAATTAGAGAAAATTTTATTTAATTTTTTTAAAATATGTAAATTTTTTGTTTGATACATTTAGGCATACTCATATCCAAAACTACAATCAACAATATATGTATAATAGTATAGTAATTGAAAATATTAACTTGCAAAAAAAAAATAGTTCTAAAATAGCAAATCTAATAAATTAACAAAAGAACTAATATTACGAAAAATTGACAAAAAAAATGAAATTTATTTTGATTTTATCTTTTAGTCTTCGATTTAATCGGCCGAATTAATTTAAATTAATTTACGACTAAATTAGAAATTTAATGTGTGCGCGGCGTTTTATGTATGACAAGCGTATAACTCTTGAAAGAAACAGAGATGTTAGGTACGTTTAACATTATAAGGTTGTACTTGATAAGTGTCAGTCCGAAATTTAGCGAAGACATAAACCACAAATAAAAAAGATGAATGCAATTTTAAATCGCAGTTTTGAAAAAAACTTTGCTAAAAGAACATTTTGAGTGAAAATTAAATTTAAACGGAAAGATTTATGAGTGACATTATTTGAATGTGTGAAATTCTGGGACTAATTAGTTTCTTTATTTTAAGTAGTTTAAGAGTACAAATTTTTTGAGTAAGAGTTTTTTAGAGTACAAATTCTATTTCTAAACAAAGCCAATTTATAATACTTAATTAGAATAAAATGAATGAATTAGAATAAAAGTTTAGAAAATATTGGGGAAACAGAGCAACAAAGGGTTAAAACACAGTATGAGTAGGAACTAAAGCTGCAATTTTAAAAGTACGTTCAAGCACATTCAAGAAGTTTTTAGAGGATTTTAACCATCTTAAGAATTCTCTCTACAACGTATTTTAGAACATTTCCATCAAATATTTACCTAGCGAGACGTAATAATCAAAATGATACTTGTAAAAATTTCACATCATGACGTCTTTGTTGGCCTACTCTGTACGATCTGGCCTCGAATAGCAGAATACTAAACGATAATACAATGAAACTTTTACGACTAGGTTGTTGTAAGTTGTCTTTTGTCCATCATAACAATTTTTTGAACTCGATTATTTTCGATATTGAAAAATTCGTTATTACACGGATTACTTCAAATTTGATTGCTAGTTTTCGATATTGCTAAAACGTCTCGGCTTGCAAGTTAGAAAAAATTTAAATATTAAATAAATATGAAATTTTTCGATTTCGATTTTCCTATTATGAAAGTTGGTTTTAGTATTATTTCCATGTCGAAATTGGATTTGGACGATCGAATATTTTATATTGAAAATTTGATTCGACATGGCGAATGTTGGTTTTACCGAACAAATAGTGTAGTTTTTTAGAAAAATTTTGGGCATTTCTGAGCAGAATGAATAAGGGGCTAATAATGACAATATAGATTAATAAATTAATTTTCCAATCAAATTGGTTTATAATTTTTTTTTTAAATTTATCGGAAGGGGAGATACAATGTGACCTGAATTAATTTTTATTAAAAAATTTCCCATGATGTATCAGGTTAGAGTTTTATAGACAAATTTATAGTTTTATACTTTATCCAAATATTTCAACCTATTGGTCATCATCAGTGGAAAAAAATGACTAGACTAAAATGACTAAAAAATACTAAATAATATAGAAATCATGTACAATATATAGAAAAGAACTGTTGCAAACCTTATCAAGCCATTTAATTAATAATAAACATCTTTAATTAATTTAAATAAAATAAATCACTTAAGATGGCTACTAACTAACATGTAACGTAGTGTAAGAATACTGTAATACCTATAAAAATTATTTATTTTGGCTTTTATTTTATTTCACCTATAACAGAAAGTGATCATTATGTCAGGCGTAGTCAGTTTTTTGGAATATAGTTATATGACGCCTGACATAATAATCACTTTCTGCCATAGGTGAAACAAAATAAAAGTAAAAATAAATAATAGTTATAGGTATTATAGTATGCTTACACTACGTTGCATGTTAGTTAGTAGCCATCTTAAGTGATTTATTTTATTTTATTATATGAGTTTTAATTATATGTTTATTAAATTTATTAAAGATGTTTATTATTATTTTTATGGCTTGATATTACATATTTAGTAATTTTTATTGTAATTGTTCTAGTCATTTTTGTACACATTTTGTTCCACTGATGATGACCAACAGGTCGAAATATGTGAATAAAGTAATAAATTAATTATAAAAATATAAATTTGTCTTCTATAAAAAGCTATCCTGATACATCGTAAGATAAAAAGACAAATTACAAAAATTAGGTACATTATATAAAAATGTCTCGTTTAATATCGTCGATAAAATATAAATCAGTTAAGATCAAGTTGTATTTTATTTGAACTATTTCGTCAAAGTGAGTCGTGTTGCACTGCAAAATATGAAAATTTGTCGTTAAAACTTACGACTCGTATCAAATTTACGCTGATTGCATTATAGTTTTTTGTTAACAGGAAAGGAACCATACTATAGTTTAGCCTTCGATTTCTTATTCGAACCGACTTGAAATAATTCCTAAACATATTTGATCGTTTTCGGAGTGGCTCGGAAACTTAAACATATTTTTGACTCAAGGTTAAACAGCTCCACTAAATACTGCTGTTCTTAGGGACTGCCTTATGATGTCATTGCGCTTACGGTGACAAATTTAAACAACGATTTCAATAGAAACGAGTTTTTTACTCCATACTTTTTTCGGAAAGATGGCGTTTATGTTCCAGACTCAGATTCATCTGGCAAAGAAATTCTTGTTTCGGTGCACAACAATTATGATATCTCGGCCGTCGCTATCCGCAACACTGAGGATATTGATCTAATATGTATTAAAATTAACAATAACAGGAATAGTATAATTGTTTTTTGTTGTTGTTATACTCGCCCCAACAGTCAAGTTGAGTCCCTTGTGAATGCTGTCGATTTTGTGTTTAATAGAAGAAGATTCTTTGTTGCTACAAATGCATGCAATGCACCTTGAAGGAAAATTTACATTTCGATAATTTGTCAAACTTGAACTTGATGCAGATCAGTAACGTTAAGAATAATTTAGGCAGACTACTCGATCTGGTGTTCTGTTCTGAGATCAATAACTGTGTAGTCTTAAACCTCTATTTCTTTCTAAAATTGATCTATATACCATCCACCTATTTTAATTACTTTCTGTTACAAAGTTGATGGTATCAACACAGATTCGGAGACGTCGCTCCTATTTAATTTTCGCAAAGCCGATTTTGGAAAACGTAATGAATTACTCGCATCCATTGATTTCCACATCATTCTGAGGCTGTGTGCCAAACTTAACGTAAAAGTCATTTTTAGGTAAGTTTTTAGGTAAATTCAATTATGTTTCGAAAACTCTTTACCGTTGCAAACAATTTATCTTAACACAGCCTAAATAGTAATAATAACACTATTCAAACTGAAATTTTTTATGCTGCAATTTTTTAATGTATTCGGCAATCCGTGGGTTGCGCACACTTTACAATTTATGAAATAAATTTTGATTTTTTTCCAAATCAAAAACCAACCAATCCGAATTACCTTTCAAAAACCCTAAAATAATTACATAAGCGATTTTGGCGATTTATCAATTCAAGACGGAAATCCTTCTGCCCTGAAGTATAATGATTATTATTCCAATGATCTCAAAATCATAGCTAACCAGTTTGGCGTATTTTTCAGTCAATCATTCTTGAATAATGACTGAGCTCGTTCATATTACTTTTATCTTCTTAAAAAATGTCGGAACAGTTTGGGTTTGGTACCCTTACAAGGACTCTTTCATTATCCCAGGCCATAAGAAGTCAGACGTAAGTCATTGTAAGTCAGACGTCTGTAACTATCGACCAATTGCGAGCATGGTTTTCTTAGAGAGCGATCCACGGGCACCAATCTTACAGAATTTATAATTTACATCAAGTGCATTGATTATAATTTTTACAGGTGCTATTTAGATCATTCACTTGTTCTAGATTTATGATGTCGTCTGGAGTGTCCCGATACGATGTAGAACACGCTATTAAAAGATCAACCATTTCAATATACGGTGGACGATATGAAAATGTATAAAACAAATTCAACCATCAATGACGTTCATATGTTACAGGACGACCTGAACAACGTTAGCAAATGTCAGTTCATAACATCTTCTAGCAAGCGTTCGGATTTCGTGATTATTACATTAACATTACGATCTTGTTATCAGAGTTGCGTCTATTCGTGATTTGGGTGTTATATGTGATAAAGAAATAAACTTCCGAGAGCAGATCGATAACACCATCAAAACAGCAAACTCTGTGCTTGGTTTCGTAAAACCATGGTTCTTTTTGTACGATGTTCGTACGCCCAATGGTCGAACATGTCAAGTATGGTTTCGTTATCACGATGTTCACATAAATAGAATCGAGTGCAATGAAGAGTTTTTTTTTAAATAATAATACAGATGGCAACTCCCCACGCGCGGTCTGCAAGAGGTAATTGGACGTTGGGAACTATTATTTGATAGAGTTAGTTGAGAGAAACACAATAAGTACATGAGGATCTGGTTTTAATATAGAATTAAAACATCTGTTGTTAGTTGTTTATTCCAAGTTTTGTTAGATACCATTGTGTTTAAAATATTGTTTCGCCTAACTGTTTGCTTGATTTGTAATATCACAACATTAGGTTTAGGTTTCAGTGGTTGACACTTAGGCCATTTTTGGCCCATTGTGATACCACGCATTCACGCCATATCATTAACCCATTCACCTACTCACACAACTACAGTAAATCACCTGCCCATTGCAAGCTCCATGTCAACCTGTACATTGACGTGGACGGTGGGTCGGTGCTGAATTCTGCATTCCATCAGAGGGTCTAAGTTGTGTTTATACACATCACCGATTGTAATCGATGATGAAAATTTAATTTACATCTAGCCTCTGATGGGATTCGAACCCAGTACCTCCCGGTACAAGTGCCGAAGCTTTAACCACTGCACCACTTGTCGGGTTATCACAACATTAACATACATGAAATTTCTGCACTGTGCTCAGCAGGTCACACTTTAACTATAAAAAAGCCCAAAATATTCTGTAGGAGCCCAATGCACTGCGCTCGTGACACAATCGTATTTAGTTAAGAAAAAACGGAACAATTTAACTTTCAAAACCTCTTTCAGTATCGTATTACCACAGACAATCAAATTAGATTTTTCATTTGAACTAAAAAATGAAAAAAAAAACATACTTCTGATAATTCCAGAATGTCATCGTTGTATTTCTGTTTTTTCGTTAAACTGCATATACGTATACGCAAAAAAACAAAATATTTTTGATTGTATGCGGGTATTTACAGAAAATGAAATCGCAGTTTAAATTTTTACGTTTACATAGGATGAAATATCTCTTTTAGGTTGTCTCAGGTATTATTTTATAATGGCTCATTCCAAGACTTGTTGATCCTCGTTACCATATTGATTCATTTTGTAAGATCGTTTGGGGTGATCCAATGGAAGAACTAATATCTGGTTGCGAACCCAAAGGTTCATAATGTTATAAATGACCCTCGAGAAAAGGAAAAAAAGTCCATTAAACCAAGTCCATAAAAGGTAAGCCTCGGAGAGGTTAAGCTACGTTTTGTATCGTTTATGTTTTTTATATTATTTATGGGCGTCGTTTGGGTTGTTCATAATCAACGTTGTAGCCACGAATTTAAATCTTGTTCTTGTTTGCGATTCCTTCGGTGTTGGTTCTAGATTAGATTAGATCTTGAATCGAAGAAAGTCTAATTTTGTCCATTTTCGAGTCTATTTGATGTCTACATTTTTTATTGGTATTTTTTTTTGTAAGTTCGTCTATGAACAAAAATATTACGATTTTTTGGTATCGTTCGTTTGTATCGGAAATCTACACATAAGCCATGAAAATTCAATCATGTGGGTGAAAAACGCTTTAATAGAGACCATCTTATAAAAGTTTATGATTTATTTTTCTCTGCAGAATGAGTTTTTGAAGATTTTTATATACAGAATTAGTTTATTATGAAAACAATTAATTTCTTTAGAGTTTAGATTTGGGTAAGATTTTTAAAAAGCGGAAAAAGTTTCTTTCTATTTACATATTACATGTTAAATTTCTAATTCAGTTTATTTTTATTACAAAATATTAATATTTCAACAACATTTAATTGCAAATGGCCGTTAGTTTCAATAATTTATATTTTAATATTTTAGTACAATAATTATGTTTAATTTTTTTTTTGTTTCACTTATAATTGCCAATTATTTTTATATCATAAATATATTACTTAGACTGTTTTATTATTTTGCAATAATAATTAAAACAATAATAATATAGTATTAACGAACAAGTTTTATTTTTTTATTTTTATGCGGAGGGCGCCTCGCTAAAATGTATTTAATAAATAATTTTAAAATAATATATATTAATAAAATGTTTTATATTAATAAAATTATATCACCAAATTTTTTAAAATTAGTAACATTTTCTGTAAATCAAATCAAAAACTAAATACTAAAATATAATTGTTTTTAGAAAATGTTATTAATTTTAATATAAATATTAATTAACAGTCTATATAATATTTTTATGAAAATAAATATACAAAAATTACCTTTACATTTATTAGTTGTTTTGTCTAAAATAGCCTTTGTTGAAATTATGGTTCCATACCTAAAATTGGTAAAAAAAGAAAATTGCAAAAGAGCAAAAAAAACGAATTATTATTAAATTACAAATCAAATGCACCTGTCTAAAAACAGAAATCTAAGTTTCGTTTTCGACAGGTATTTTGCAAATATATATATTTTTTTGATTGATTGATTTTGCAATGCGAAACTGAAAATATGAATACATTATGATGATGATGATGATGATGATGATGAAATATAAGGCACACTTAAATCAATATCACATTTTTTGTCAACCTGATTAAATTACAAATACATATTTCTTAAAGAAGTACTTCAATGATAAATTTTATGTAATTTAAGAAGAATACAATTTTTTTATTGTACGTATTAAAATCAAAACATGTGTTTGTGCTTTGTTTGACTATATATAAATAAAAAAAAAAGGGAAATCAAGTTTTTCAATTGAAAACATAAAAATATAATTAAAAATGTGAATTACAATTACATAATCAGATTTATAGGGGTTGTGGATTATGGCGGTCTAGATTATAGTATATGAATATTAAAAATATTTATTTATTGTCTTATAATTTTTTATATTATTAAATCGAAATCATCATGTCTATAAAAAAACTGACGCACATATTTATTACAGAGATATTAAATTTCCCATCCAAAAAATCATTTGAACATTACATTATACAGGCTTGCGACGTTTTCACATGGTGTTAATTCCATTTACAGTAGAAGGTTGATTCTCAACTAGGGGTATGCGTATTTAACCACTGAAACGACTTAGTAGCGATGATATTTAATCCGTCGGGTCCATGTCCTAATTGTTGTCGTCTGACTAAACAGAATTTAGATTAAAAATGACAAGCAATAACCGGTGTTGCGATTTTAAAATCATTTGCTTTTTTTTAATTTACGCGAGTGTGCATTCCATGATTTAACAGTGTAATGCAAAAATAAGCTGAAGAAAAAATTAATTCTCCCTCTATTGGCAATATACACCCAATATTGTTATGTTAGCTTAGTGGTCTGAATAACAACCAGTATTTCGCGATCATCTTTGTGAGCTTTAAGCCATCAGTATCTCGTTTTATGCTGTACGTGTTTTTGTGTAGATTTGGAGGGCCCCGATGGTTAGTCTTTTTGTGTAATTCAATTGGCAGGCCAGTATACATTGGTAGATCCGAAATCAGGCCAATGACTCAACGTAAGACAATAGCTCTTCAATGCCGTTTTGTGTGTGGATGTGTTCATCGATCTACTTAAATGAAGTCAGTTCATTGTTTACTTAAGTCTTACATATTGTAATTTTTTGCACAGGACCTGTGAGCTCTTTGTCCAGACTTGGGATTATAAAAAAATAAATTTTGTAAACATGTTGTCTAGTGTTTTATCAAATCGGTATGTCTCATGTATGAACTGGTTAACAATCTTTTCGATCCTTTCGGATACCCCACAAAACTTTCTGAGTTCCGGGAATTGATATCTAATGTATGTTGGATGTATCTGAAAGAATAGTTAGTTTTCATTGTGTTATGGTGACACTATTCACCAACATATCCATACATTTCATCATCGACAATGTTAATGGGCCGTGGAGCACGTAATGATATTACAAAGAAACTTTTAATTTAAATATTGCAATTCTGCGTATTGGACGTCAACTAATTTGTTTTTGATATTTGTTTTGTCTTTTACAGGCAAATTGCATTTTATGACTGATTTGTAAATTAAATGTTCTGATAAGCATGAAAATTATTAAAGTCCAATTTTTATATTGCGAGCCTACATCGATTTTTTGTATGCAGCATATAATCTCGAAATTACTTGTGAATCCTAAAGGTTTGAAATTGAATTCCGAGATTTTGTATGGCTTAGGTTCTCCATATATTTTGATGAACCAATCTGTGAAATCAGATACAGAAACACATACAGTTCGATATTTCTACGTCACTGATATTACCACACCACTGCTGATATTTTTCGCGTTGAAGTTATTAAATTTCCAACAATATCCACCCAGATCAATTTTCCTATATTTAACCGGATATGATGAATCTTAACAAGAAAAACGTAATTTTCAACATAAGTACAGTACAGATGGCACTGTACAGCACAGACGGATTGATTGATAGGGTTTTAACTCCATACTTAAACTTTTTCCATAAATTGAACTGATAGCTTTCATACCAGCTTTTCCATTTCTTGCAAATATTTTGAAAAGTATAGCAGTTATGAGAAAAATGATTATAAAAGAAAGATTCTAAGTAAAATTTACAATTCCGTTACAGATTATCTTTTCCAAAAGTTAAGCGGAAATGATGAGGTTTGACAAAAACAGTTTTTTTAAATAAAAAATTCAGCCCCTGTACAGCCCAAATGGACTAATTGATCGGGATGAAATTTCATATCTAAGCTTCTTCCACAAATTGGAAGATCCCAGTGAATTTTGGTCAAAATTGGTCCACAGGAAGTGACAGCTTCTATAGAAGCTTTTTCATTTTTCCACCGGAAGTGACAGCTTCAACTAAGAGCTTTTTATACAGTATATAGCATTTACGAAAAAACGTTTAAAATAAAAGATTGTAAATTAAATTTCAAACAAAATTAGCTCGGATCATACATATTTTAAATTTTACCGGAAATGACGAGTTTTTATAAAAAAAAACTTTATTTTATCAAAATTCGGCATCTCTTCAGATCAGGTGGATTGACTATTCGTAATAAAACGTCACACTAAAGCTTTTTCCATAAATTGGGATGGCTATACGAAATGTGGTCGAATCTGCGTACTAGAAGTGAAATCTGTCATATTTCAGTTGGCATGACATAACATTGGGGACGAGCGCATCACATAAAATAAATACGTACGCGTACATAAAATGGTTGAGACTCCACGCTGCACTATATAGATTTTAATTAAGTATTATATTTATTCTTTATCATAGTAAAACTTAGTGACGCGAATTTTTCTTTGTACATGACAATGCTTTCGTTTTTATTTTATTTTTTGTTTGGACGTAAATATTTGTTAATCGATAATTATACTTCTATTTATATTGCATCATTTCCAAACACACTTTATAAATGAATTTGGTTGGTTTACTACTCACTGTGCACACATATTAACTAAGTCTTTATCAGTTGTTCCTTGTTGTAGTCCTCTAATATATAAATTTGTTTTTGATAATGTTTCTTGAACTTGAGCTTGACCATTTGGCCCCATTGTTGTATTAGTATTACTGAGACTAGTGCTAACAGTTCCGCTTTGCGAACCTGTATTTGATGAGCTGCTTGAATTTGTATTACTTGGCGATGCTGCAGTCGGAACACGTTGTCCGTACTAAAAATAAAATAAAAGAAAAAAAAATTAACATATGTTTATAAAATATATTATTTATCAGTTCAACAACTACTACTTAGCATATATATTATGTATATTTTGAAGGTCAAGTATTTAAAGTTGTAGACCAATATAATATTTATATTGTGATTGAAATAATGTAATTTAATCATTTCCTAAACTTCTTAATTCATCAAAATGTAAATTACATTATGTTAAGTCTTTAAAAAGAAAGAAATTGAAACCAATTCTTATTTATTGTTACTGTTGTGTTGAATTAATATAAATAACATACAATTATGATGACCGTCTTATATAACAATAGGCCGATAAAGAATTATATATGTGTAGATAGAAGGAGAATGACTTATTATTATCTCAACATTGTTACGAGACGGGAAATATTTGTATTATTTTAATTTTCATGAGAATACGAGTACATGAATGAAAAAAAAAATTAAATCAAATAAAGTTACATTTAAGACCGGGGCTCTTCAAGATATTTGATTACGATATGAGTTTTAAACAGGAACAGGGTGTTTCACAATCTCAATCTTATTTAAAGCAACTTACACAACGGTTTGAGTCTTATTGAGAAAACTATAATTTGTTTGTGCAACTGACAGTTAATTTGCTTATTGATTTTAAATTAATCAAACACATAAATGGGAAATAAATTTAAATTGTTTACCAACACATCGTAACACAATTTAAAAGATTAGGGAATATTTGAAATTTTAACATAGCATGTAAAAAAAAAATATGGAAATCGATTTGAAAATGTTGTGTATAGAATTTTGAGATGTGAGCTTCTCAAATGCTGGAAATTTACATAAACATTTAGTTAGCTTATTTTATCGTTTCATTTATAAAAAAAAAAAAAAAAAAAACGAAGACGATTATACGAAATCATTGGGCAGAGTCAATACATTGAGGTCTCTAGATATGTTAATATCTGTCAAGTGTTTTTTTTAAATATAAAATTACGTCATCTTGATCATGTTCACGTATTGTCGGGATAGTCCTATTACTTTTTTCCAAGATCAACTGAGATGACATTGCCTTTTTAAATTCAAATTGCATAATCTCTAATAATAAAACAACAAACGGCGCCATTTTATTTTTTTAAAGCTTGCAAATGCATTTCATGTTATTATTACAAATTATATTTTGCTGCTAAATGAAATGCACTAGAAACTTCAAATGCTAATAACTTCTGACAAGTGAGAATTATGAAAATATTTAGCAAATCAAAGTTATTTTCAGTATAGCACAGTAGTCGTCATTTAGGTTGTTGGAATTTTACGCTCGTAAGAAACATATTCCGAATGTATTTCCAATCTGTGTATATTATCTGTGGCGAAATTTTGATTTACGATTTTAATTTTAAACTACATTTTGTAATTCAGAAAATTGGTTTAAACACGAACTAAAAAGTGTTAAGTTTTCATAGAAATACCTACCACTTTATTTAATTTTAGATAATAAATATTGGATGGTGGTGTGATGATAAAATATTTAATTCACATGTTTTTTTGATAATTTGAAATTTGAAGCACAGAATGAGATCAAAAAAATAAATTCCTGCTTCTATTCATCGTTTTTCCAGAGGGGCAATGAACAACGCTATCCAGGTTTACAAGGAAATAGGCCATTTTAGGACCCAAAAAATAAGAGTAAACCAGGGTCTGCATTTTCCACAAAAAGCGACCAGTTTACTTTGTATTCTGCACAAATAGACAAAAATAAGAGTCGAAAATTTAGCAACTATCGACTACTTGTCAAAATAATAATAGTTTTGATAGTCAAAACACATTTCTGCATTTCTGTTGTTTAAAATTAACTAAGCAATTAAAAAATATAAATACAATATTTATTGAAATTAAATGGTAAACGAAGAAAACTAAAAATCGAGTTCAAAATTGTCAACCATTGTGCAGCTTTCAAAATGACTACGAGAAAAAGGGACATAACTCCGAGAATAGCAGGTTAGATTAAAACTTTGAGCCCTATAATTACACTGTAGGTAGAACACCGATCGAGCAACAAAATGAGGTACGAGGGTATATCAAAAAGTCTTGCAATATCATATGAAAAAACAAAGTGAGTGAGACAACAATATATTTTTCAAAACCATTTTTTATCGCGATGAAACTTCTAGAAGAACATTTCGATGTAAATTTTACAGTTCGTTTGTTTTTGTCAATTTAGTAACATGTGTTTTGAATTTTTCTTAAAATGAATGAAATTGAATATCGCGCCGTTATTAAATTTTTCTGTAAAGATGGACGAAATGCAATTTATATATTCAACTATATATCAAAAGTTTACGGCGAATCTGCACCATCATATGCCACAGTAACAAGGTGGGTAAAATTATTCAAAAGTGGTCGGGAGTCATTAGAAGACGACAACCGCTCGGGTCAGCCAGCAGATGCCATTAGCCATGAAAACGTAATTTTGGCCGAATCTATTGTATTGGAGGACCGGCGTATTTCTGTTCCGCAGTTAGCGTGGAGACTTTCTCTTTCATACGGTACCACATATACTATATTACATGACCACCTTCACATGTCGAAAGTAAGTGCGCGATGGGTTCCCCGTTTGTTGAATGCAGAACAAAAAAAAATGCGCGTTCAAACTTCAAAGGCGATTTTAGATATGTACAAAGAAGATCCAGAAAATTTCTTGGATAACATAATAACAGGCGATGAAACATGGCTTCATCACTGGGATCCGGAATCCAAACAAGAATCGATGCAATGGATTAAACGTAGTGAACCACCACCAAAGAAATTCAAAACTCAACCGTCTGCTGGTAAGGTTTTGGCAACAATTTTTTGGGATGCTGAAGGAATTTTGGTAATCGATTATATGCCAACGAAAACCACAATCACAGGCATATATTACGCAGAGATTTTGCGAAAATTCAAACAAGCGATCCGGAAAAAACGGCCAAGGAAAGTTAGGAAAAAATCTTGCTTCTTCACGACAATGCACCCGTGCACAAGGCTAATATTGCTCAAGCTGCATTAAAGGACTGCGGCTTCGTGGAAATTCCGCATCCACCGTAAAATCCAGACTTGGCACCCAGTGACTACTTTCTGTTTCCCAATTTGAAAAAAACACTAAGGGGCCGGAAATTTTCCAGTGACTATGAAGTACAGTCTGTTGTAAATGAATATTTTATGGAGCAAAAGAAATCTTTTTTTTTAGAGGGTTTAGGCAAGTTAATTGATCGATGTGACAAATGTATAAACCTTAAAGGAGATTATGTCGAAAAATAAAAATATTGCTGTCTCACTCACTCTTTTTTTTCATATGATATTGCAAGACTTTTTGATTTGCCCTCGTATATCCGCAATTTAATAACATTGGTATTACTGGAGTTGCTCCAAACAATTCAAACGGGTTAGCGTGAAGATGTATGTCTGACGATAATTATGAAATTATTGGAACATTTTATCCCACAATTTTGAGTCAAATATGAGAACTGTAGCAGGAACTACATCCGCTGCATTTTGGCCGAATGAATAAAGGCGGAATTCCATTGCTGCAGCTTTTTTTTGTGTAGAAAACCAGAAAGAGATAAAATCAAAAATGTGAGCGGCGCAACAGTAAAATTTTTTATACTTAATTTTTTTTGTTGTTGTTGCGGTTTGGTTGCCATAAATATAAATATGTATTTTTTATTGCAACCAAAATGAAAAATACTCCCCACGAGGCAAATTTTAGTTTAGTAATATTTTTATGGGAGTACTTGGCTCATACATTTTATATGTTTGGTGGAGTGTGATATAAATCACGTTTTCATGATAAATTTATATTAATGTTCAATTCAAATTAAAATATTTCACAATTTTTAATTTTTATTATTTACTCTGTATTACATAATGCATGTGATATTATTTAGGTTAAAACGCGGTCAAATATTCCCCTAACTTTTTTTTTTATAGGAAAGCGTTTTTGTAGTTTTTAATTATTTTAAGGAAATAATTAAACAACAAAATAAAATGATACCTACAATAATAATATTTAGATTTGGCTACTTAGCCTTTAGTATCGCATCGCAAATTGACTGCCGCGACATTTATGTCAAAGTGGTCTACTAACTAAAAATGTAAACATTATCAGATTCCATCTTACATATATATTATTTATAATATTCCCCGCTTTTGGATTAAAACTTACAATAATTTTGATTAAGGTGGTTATAATTTGAACTAAAAAATTATTGATTTAATTTGATAAAAGATGCCATCTTAGAGATATTTTTATAAATAAAATAAATTTTAATACAAAAATAAAAATGTATTTAAATATTTAGCGAAACATAAATAATTTAAAATGCTTAATTTAAAACAAAATAATTTTTTTTTTGTAAATTTCATTTATATGTAAATAAAATAAATTTTTATAAGTTACAACCGTTTGGTATTTGTGGTACAACAACTATCAGAAGGAGCGATACTATCCATTTGATCTGTGTCTGCAAGTTTGACGAAGCATACACAAATTCTAATAAAATACGTAATTCAATTCTATATATTCGTAGATTCCACTCGTATACAACGAATTAAGCTAACATTTGAGGTGTTATAATATATTCGTAGCTTCTAATCTAACAAAACGACGCAAAATAGAGTTTAAAAAAATAACATTCGACAATTGCAATTAGTTTTGGCACTCACCCCTGATATTCATATTGGTTATGCGGCTGCATCTCTTTTGTACAATTTATTATTTTTTTTCTTAATGGATGTTCAACTATCAAGTGTCAACATAATATTCTTGAAATTTGGGTAAGGTGAGCATAAAATTATAAACTTAATTATAATTTCGGTTTTAAACTTATTTTAGGTAAAAAATGGATCCCCTATCGGCAGTCGTGAAAAATTATCAAAAGCTATTGAAGGCAAAACCGTCCCAACCGTCCCAACAACCGTCCCTACATCCCAAATCTTAAAATGGTGGACGGTATTGTGAATAAATATTTTTTAATGTACCTGGTATCGGATGACAATTTAATTTATAATTTTTTAAAAGACTGTGGCCTATTAAAAGGCAATTTTGTATGTATAAACTGTGTGGCACTGAGATGAAGCTCAGCGTAAAACCCAGCATTTAACAATACTTTTGGAGTGGGGGGGGGGGGGGGGGGGGTCGTGGTTTGCAAATTGACCATCGCCAATATTTTATTGATCATCGACTACATGCTGAGACAACAGGAACCTATTGGAGGACCAGTGATGACGATAGCTTGGTAAAAGTAAATATAACAGAGGGTTCCATATCGAGGTACAGTGGGTGTTCGGTGGCGTTGAGCCGAAGTCAGGGAAGTTTTTCCTTGTAAAACTGGACAAAAGAGACAAGGAAACGCTTGCCACTTTAATAAAACAATTTATTGTGCCAATATTAATTATAATTTCAGACTGTTGGAAGGCCTACGACAGTCTGGGTTATGAAGGGTTTAGTCACCTCACGATGAATCATTCATATAATTATGTTGATCCTGTGTCCAAGGCACATACAAACAAGATTGAGAGTACGTGGCGGCATGTAAAGGCCACATTGCCACCGTATAATAGACAAAGCGACATGTCACTATTCCTAGCGGACTATATGTTTAGGCAACTTCTGAAAAACCAAAATGGCGATGAGATGAACGTTTTTTGAAATTGTTCGCTAAGTAGATTATAGTAATAGTGATATATAAATATTTTATATTAATTTTGCGATATTTCTTGAATTTATATTTTGAATTATATTTTTTTTAATTGAAATATTTTTTTTTAAGTGATGGGAATTTGAAGCCGAGAATTTTACAATTTATATGATTTCTTTTTCAAATTGTTTATTTATTTATCATATGCTTTTTAGCATCTATATATCCAATTGTACCACTATTCCCTTCCCTTCCCACTCTTAATTTTATATATCATCACATACATATATCATAATATTCATACAAGCACAGTCACTTTTTGTTTTAGTTCTAAAAAATCCAATTTTGATCAAAGTGACGCCACCGTCGTTTTACTGTCAACAAAATTGCGTTGCGAAACTAAATCTGTACCTGAGATTTTTTTAGTAATTTTGAGATATAAATAAAAATGATTTAACAATAATTTTCATTTTTCAACTAATTTTGGTTATTATTTCGTAGTTGTCAAAATTTCGCTATAAAATATATAAAATAAAAATAGTCTGTCTTTGTGGGATTTTTATTTTATCTCTCTCTGATTTTCAGCAAAATGCCGCAGTAATGGAATTCCGCCTTAATACTGCCAAACAGTATAAAGGTCGAGGCACATAGTTTTCGTTCCGTTCCGATTCGTTTCGTTTTTAATAAGTTTTTTTAAATTCTCACGCACATAGCTTTCGTTTCGTTTTGAGTTGTTTTTATGTAGTTTGATAAATCGAGTTTTTTTTATTTCTCACGATATTGTTTCAATTCAATCAATTATTTATATTATCATATCAATTGATTTAATAATGAGTGAAGATTTACACATTTACAAAAAAAAAACGATAACGATAAATGCCAAAATAAATATTTTGAGGTTATTGTTTAAGTTTTTATTGAAATTTGATCAACTGTTTCGGCTCGGTTCCGCCTTGAACTTAACAATGTGAGCATGTTTTCGGTTTTCCATACATTTTGACATATTCAACTTAAAGGTCGGAACGAAACGAAAACTATGTGCCTCGACCTTAAGTATGTTTTTTTTTCGGTATTTTTCGGTAATAAACGCATTTGCCAAATTTGCGTGGCTATATCCGGTCAAATTAATCACGACACACGAGAACATCCCGAAACTAGAACTGCCAAAGATAAATTTCGGAAACCTAAGAAAAATTTTAGTTGAAAAAGGAAAATAATTCATATCAAACGATTTCGTACAGTATGGTGAAACGAATCGTATCGATATTTATGACGAAAGGAGTGACAAGAGGCAATGGTGAAATTGAAAGGCTTAACTGACTAACCCTTCAAGCCTTGGTAAAATTAGCAATAGATTCAGACTTGATACAAACATAGAAATCGGCTGCAAAGGCTTATAAATTCAGCATGATGGAAAAATATTGAAATTAGAGAACATGCAAGCCAGCAGATTTTGAAAGTTCGAGCATCGTAGGGGTTTTATAATAAGAAAAGAAACAAAACCATTTTGTACAGTACTGGAGAAACATCATACTGGAGAACCTAAGCAAAAAGTTGCGTTCAGATATTATAGAGATGTTCGTCGAATGAGACCAAGGTGATGGTAAACAAATATTTTGCAAAGAGAGACGTCGAGTACGATTTGAACGGGTTGAAGGGATGGGGGCATTGTTGGGAAAGTGTATAGACTTACAAGCAAGGGGACTATGTAAAGAAATAATAATAAATTTGAAGAAAAAATTAAACTTTACAGACAACCCTCATACGTGAAGGTTGACTAGTCGGCGGGATAACAGCCAATCAAGAGTGGCAACAGTATCGATAAATCAAGGTTCAGCTTGTTCAACTTCACAATGTCGCAACCTTGAAAATGGGCAAATAAGTAGTTTCCCCACATTCTTTTCGAAAGTAGATAGACTGCCATCGGGAAAACGAACAGAATAATTTTAATTAGAGTTCTAACATTTCCTGTTTGGCCCGTTTACTGCCCGGCTGGTTTTTAACTAAATCAGCACAACAATATTAAATATTTACATTTTCCGATTAAGGAAACTATATTTTTCATTAAAGGCTTTCCATGACCAGCGTCGAGTTACTTAAATTAGATATTGAAATTGATATCCGTCTTATTTTGTAAGAAGATTAAAACCGGCAATCGTATGAAAAAGTTAGAAACAATAATGTAATAGTCGATTGTAGTATACTCCAAACTTAACGGTTGAAGCGCACTCTGACGCCCCCAAGCTGTTTCCCTATCAGTTACTACAAAATTGGATCAAACATTCCACACATATTTAGCCCCTTTTAACCTTTAATACTAAATCACATTACATTACATACAGTACACTTGCACTTTCGCAATGTTTGTATAGCACAAAGAAATCTAATATTCTCTCGCCTTAAGGAATTGTCTGCACTTTCTTAGAAATTCTATATATGTATATTTTTTTGGTCATAATCTAGATAACCGAGTTCTGGTAATTTCCGGAATAAATTTGTTTTCCATATAACTTAAAATTGTATGTATTTCTTGCGACTCCTACTAGTTCACTTTTCGTTAAATTTTAATAATATCCCTAACAGAACCTAATTATGATGAGCAAATTGGCAACAATAAAATCATTATAAAAAACCAGTGAACCGAAGTAACCACATTCCAACACGGCAACACCATTATTATATTATTAAGTTTTTCTATAAACACAATCACGTCACGATAAAAATGGTAGATTAATATTATTATTAAAAAACCAACCACAATATTATAAATAATGAATCAATTAAAAACAAAAACAAAGTCAAATTTTGAAAACGTGATAAAAAATGTTTAAAGGAGTGTGAGACTAATTAAATTAAATCTTAGCTTAAAAGTTCATAACACAGATAATGGTTTTCCGATTTTAAGAATATATTTTATAAGAGAATCTGGTATCACGAATCTAACACAAATTACATAATTAAATCTTGAACAGTATGTATTGTTGTTGGTTTATTGAAGAAAGAAAGTACAAGTATAATATGTATGTATGATGCTACGATATGAGCATCATCACACATATTGTAATTATCCAATTGGCTCATGTCAAAACTTTAAACAAAAACATAAAATAAAATTATTTATTATAAAGTAACAACAAAAATTCCGTAATAATGAATCACCACCGCACATCACATTTGCAATTTCTTTTACTACAGTAAGTATACACATATATTATATGAACTAACTAAATAACACAGTGACTGTCATCGGAAAATATCAATTTTTTTTTTGATAATCACACACACACACACACTTTATATGATAACAAATTTATTGTTTTCCGTAAAATTATAAATTGTATATTGTTTAACAAAATTTAGCGATTTTTGGCTATAAAAATTATTAAACATTTTGGAAATTGCACAAACACATATCTACTACTAAATACGTTTTTTTTTTATATATTCGTGCTAAATACATAACGTGTGGTCACTTGCCTTTTATATATAAATAAATGCGCGACTCTTAATAGTTATTAACGTATACATCTACACATTAATTTACGCAATTTTCTTAATTACTTCACTTATTAACAATTAATTAATTAAAAAAAAAAAAAACTGTTTAAAATCTATAATCTATATATAAAATAAAAATATTTAAGGAGACATCGATACACGCAGCTAAATCGAGTAATGCACGACGACTAAAATGTAAATGTATATAGAATTATATTTTGCTGTTATCAGTGTGTAACGTGGGCGTTTTATCAGAAAGTGTTTTTTTTGTTTTAAGATAAGAAATAATTATTATTATTATTTAAATTCGTGTTGGTTTTGTTGTTGTTGTTATAAATAGTCTTCGTATATGACTTTAACAAAAATAATAAATTTTTAATGTATGGGTATGTGCGCATATGTGTGTGATTCAGTCAGGGCCGCAATTGACCGTAATGGTGAATCGGTTTGGCAACTTGTTGCCATAATGGTAAAGTTGGGGGAAATTAAATTACCCAGAGACACGGTGTTAAATTTTAATAGAACCATAGTCTGTTCCCTTTTCCAGCCGTACAATGTTACCTCCACAGGTTTAAAATCCAAAATTAAAAACAGCACCTGCACCCTAACGAAATTTTGGTTTAAGGAACCATCGCTGGGAAATCTTTTGAAATTAGTGTTTGCAAGTTAAGAATTCTTGAGAAAAAATTCCCGAGCAATTCTTAATTTGAAGTTTTTATTTTTCTCGCGAGAAACAGGAAAAACATTCTCGGGAAAATTTATTTTATTTTATTTAAATTTAATAATAATATAAATAAAATTTAACTGTCTTGATTTAAATTTTCAAATTCGAACTCTGCTGACATCTAGTGTTTAATACATAAATTCGATTTTTAGTTTTTTCATCGTAATCGTTGCTATGTTCATTGTATTTTTTAATTTAATTTCTATTTTGCTGTCAAAAAATTTGTATACGTGATGCAATTTTTTATCCAAAATCGGAAAATGTCAAGATGTCGCTGCGGTGTGTACGTTTTGTGCGTATCGTGAATGGATACTACTAGAGGTTTGATAAGACATTTAGAGGGTATACATAAAAAACAATAAAATAATGTTGATAATAATTTAGGAGAGAATAGCGAGCGGAACAATAATATCATTAGAATCTTTAGTTTCAGAATTGACCTTTTGCGATGGAATTTCGATATTAACTATAGTAATTCGCAAAGGCATAACATGATTAGGATGTTTCCTACCTACATCTTCGAACACTGTAATTAAATTAGATCATTCATTCTACGATAAGCAAATAAAATTTTAATTGAAAAACGTATGAAGAAGAAACAGAAAAGAGGAACTCACTTCAGTTTTAGAATGCCCTACTAGGTGGAATAAAAAATGAAAAACATGTATGCAATAATGCAAAAAGTTTCTTGGCATACAGTCGACCGTAATAGGCAAAAATGCACATACATTTTACGGTTGAAGAATGAAAAAAGGTAAATGAGTACAATTTTTGTCATTAACGAATCATTTCTTCAAAGTATCAATTTTTATAATAAATTTCATTTTTAGAGAGCACATCCTCTTTGCAGCAGGTGATTTTTAGCGTTGAAGCCCGACCTTAAGCAATGACGAAGAGTATTAATTTCGTTAGACGAAGTTCCAAGCAACGTTATAGTGATGAAGCTGTAAGGAAAAAAATTAAACTCCCACCATCAGTCCAGAGCTGAACATGCATAACCGCGAATGGCACCGGACTTCTGTATTTTGTAGAGGGCACCATGAATCAAGTGGAATATAAAGGGATGGGTTGTTGAGACTGTATTTTTGCCTTTATGAAGAAGAAGGGCCATATAGCATACCGCTTTCGTCATGGCCGGGAAACTTACCCGATCTAAATCCGATCGAAAATGTATGGAGTATTTTGAAAAAAGTTGTGTACTCATCCACGAACCCAACCATAGCTGCTCTGAAAGATAATATTCACAGACATTGGCAATAGAATGCAAAACTGCAGGAAGTTGTAAAAACTTAAATTTCCAGTATACCAGCTATGATTAAGTACAGTCATTAAAGCCAAAGAAGGATTAACAAAATATTGCTGTAATATCTACTATAAAACATAAATAAACATTTTGTATTAGAAATATGTGTCTGATTCTATTTTGTTCCTGATAAATTTGAAAAAAACTACTAAAATCAGAAGGTGGCTCTAATTCAATTGCCAGGTACTGTAAATCACATGTTTGTTACATATTTTAGAATTTTGCAGTAAATCATAATTTAAACCCATACAAGTCTTAAGTTAGGCTTAATAAATCTATCTGTGTATATGTAATCCAGTAGTAACATATTGAATTGTTTTATTTGTTCTCTTGTTATAAAAAAAGAAGCTTACATTTTTCTCGAAAATTCAATGACCCTTCTAAGTTAACCACCTGTGGTGTAGGTATGACCTTCTGCGTATTTATTCAGGAGAACTATTAATCGAATACCAAGCCATTCTTCCTACAAATATATCCATTACACATACAGGGTGGTCCAAAAGTCTGGAAACGGTGAATTTGTTTCGCGCACGGGAGGAAAATTGGAATTCTGATACTGGGCTCTTTAGTAATTTCACCCGAGGAATCGAATGGCACCATCAGAATTTGGGCCCGATGGGGCCTTATTCGATATGAGGCCCAACTTTGAAACTTAATTGCAAGCCCATCTTTTTTATTGCAGACTCGGATTCAGCGGGAAATTTTACATCCGAATTGGTTAAAACCCGAATTCTGCTGGTACATTTAAAGACCTCATTTTTTGTCGACAATTACCACTCCTGACTGATTTTGTTTGTTGTTTGGGCTTAGGAAGTCAATTGTTTAATACAACCAGCGAACAAATTCAATATTTACGTCTAGTACGTATGTGATGTACGCATGTGTGAGATAATTGTTTCATAAGTTTTTTCTTCGAGCTAAATATGCCCTTAACTTTTTAACAAAAATCGCTGCATATGATCCAAAAATGGACGAAAAATTTTTTGGTTTTAACCAATTTGGATGTAAAATTTCCCGCTGAATCCGAATCTGCAATAAAAAAGATGGGTTTGCATTTGAAGTTTCAAAGTTGGGCCTCATATCACGTATAAGGCCCCATCGGGCCTAAAATCTGATGGGCCCATTTGATTCCTCGGGTGAAATTACTAAAGACCCCAGTATCAGAATTCCGATTTTCCACCCGTGCACGAAATAAATTCACCGTTTTCCTGACTTTTAGACCACCCTGTATATGTATAGTTAACCTTTCAAACCCAATTTTTAATCTCTCAAGAGTCCCTTCACTCGGATATACATACAGTCACAAAAGTCTACATACACCACTAAAATTTGCAAAATCGAGATAAATGAAACTAATTAAATATTATAATATTAATTAAATAATATATTTAAACAAATATGTAAAATTATTATTGGACAAAAAAAAATAAAAGAAAAAATTTATAAAATTTGTATCACGAAAATCTACATAGAGTTGCACGTTTCTATTTACTCTAGAATTATTGCAAAATACCGTTATCCTTTTTTATTTAAATACCTAATACCTAGGTACGTTTATCGTCATTTTCAGTATTAACTCGGCATTCGTCTTGAGTGAGAAATATTTTTCGTCTTTGGCATTAAAAAATGGTGCGTCGAACGGAAGTGTCAATCGAAATACGATTAGATTTCGCAATAAAGCTAAGGGAACAGAATAAGAGTTATAATGAAATGTCTATAATTATTTGGCTAGATCTGGGCGTCCTGAAAAACGTAACGCATGGGATGTTCAAAGCATAATTAAAAAAGTGGCATCCAATCTGAGGATTAGTGCTCCAAAAATAGCGGTTGAGATTTGGAATAACACTGGTAAAGATGTTCATCCCGAAACAGTTCATCGAATTTAACGAAACGATGGGTTTAATGGAAGAGTGCCAAGGAGACAAACATTTATAAGCTTATAGTGAATTCTTTCGAAACAAAATTTTGATCTTAGATCAAAAAAATGACTGACAATACAATAAATTTAATCGAAATGTCATTGCATTGCCAGTCATTTTTTTGATCTAAGATCAAAATTTTGTTTCGAAAGAATTTGCTATTAGTAAATAAGCAGAAAAGGCTTGAATTTGCAAAAAAATACGGACACTGAATTTTTGGAGCAACGTGCTTTTCACGGATGAAAGTAAATTCAATATATTCGGTGCCGATGGAGAGGGAAAAATTTGGCGAAAAATTATCAAAGATATGGCTCCAAAAAATTTGCTTCCCACCGTTAAACATGGCCGTTGCATTGTAATGGTTTGGGGATCTATGGCTACAGCTGGTGTCGGAAAATTGATATTTATAGAAGGTAATATGGATCGCCGAATGTATTTGAACATATTGCGCAGCAATTTATAACGGTCCGTCGAATGCTTAGGACTAGGCAACCAGTGGATCTTATACTTCAAGATAATGATCACCGGATCAGTCATCGGATGCTTAATGCAATGGAGCATATCTGGTATGAATTGGAACAAACGGTCCTAAAATATATAGGATTACCAATAGGGATTCATTAAAAAGTGCCCTTTTGAGTGCAAGGGCTGAAATTTCGTCAGCGGTTACTGACCACTTGGTTTTATCAATACCCGACGACTAAGCGCTGTTATTGAGTCTAGTGGTGGCCCAACTAAAACTAATTTTAGTTCTTAAGTGTGTCCGAACATGTTCCTTTTGGTTTTATTTACTGTATGTCTGATGTAAAGTTTTAAAATTTTTTTTTGTCCAACAATAATTTTTTTTGATTAAATACAGTCAAACCTGTTTTTGTGCAATTTGTTTATGCGGTATGAAAAAATTTTATTCAGGACAATCTAAGCTCGTTGAAAATTTCAATCAAATTAGAAGAAAATTGAATGTGATTAATCTAACTAGTTAATTGACGTTGGCCATTTTGTTTTTTCGATTTTTGATATTTCATCACATTGCGTAATGAAAGTAAGTATTGCGTCATGTTGCGAAATGTTTTGAATTTTTTTTTTCTACGTGAAACTTTTTTATGCGGTCCCTATTCACCGCATAAAAAAACTTTTTAAATGTGTTGCGAAAACTATTTTTTATACCTACTGGTGAAGTTTCAAAAGATTTTTTTATGCGATTTTTTTTATGCGGTCACTATTACCGCACAAAAACAGGTTTGACTGTATATTATTTAATTAATTTCACAATATTTAGTTCGTTTGATTTATTTCGATTTTGCAAATTTTTGTGGTGTATGTAGACTTTTGTGACTGACTGTATGTACAAATAACATTTTCGACTTTGAAAATTTGTATAAAGGCAAAAATAAGATTTAGATGAATATTGATAAAAAAAACAATAATCCTAAAGATATGTAGATTCTGATCCTATGTGGCTACGCTAAGTGAATGAAAATTGACCGTATCTGCGGATAGTGGTTTAGTTTTCCCTATACGCATACTTTCATTTGTAAATTTGTAATCCTTCAAAAAGTTATGGCTAAAAAATCACTAAAAATTTAGATGACCCTACCCTGTGATTCTTAAACTTTGTTTGCTCCACAATCCCTTCCACAGCCATTTAGTAATCAATTACGGATAATCAGCAAATTGGGAAAAGTATAAAATGAAGTGGTAAATTTTCTATTAAAAGTGGCCAGCACACATCGTAGGTTCAAATTAAGATATCTCCAGCACCAGTCGTATATTATGATTGGTGCAATCTACCAGGTTTGACACGGCGGGCCCATACAAATTTAAAAAAAAAAAAATCTCCATAACTCCCAAAGTGCTAACCTCCAAATATCTGTAATTAAGAGTTCTCAATGTTTTAGAAAATAATTAATTGTAATACCAAGTATAGTGAACTCCCCCATTTGTTAAATTTTTAGTAAAAGGTTAGTTCTGCCCACTTAGTCAGCATTTGCTCAAACGCGTACGATCACAAAACAAAAAACACTTTATCGAGGTTATGTCGATGCTGGTACGATTCTAATACCATTGCCAACAAAAAATATTTGTTTTACAAACCGGTTATCTTATCAACCTGAACCCGAAGCACCTGAATCATGAAACGATGATCCGTTAAACATCACTGATAAAACGATGTAATATGTACTCGTATAGTTTTTGTTCCGGTGAAATTACAGTGCCGAATTAGGTAAGCAACGAGGCCGACTAAAATATATTTATTTGGAAGCTCCCCTTCATGGCGCTCATAAATTCTAATACGGTAAACGAATATATTTAAAAGAAAATAATAGTTTATAATGATAAATAAAACTCAAACTAATTACATAAATTTTAAATTTTGTTCGGCCCTGAATTATTTATATAATATTATATAAACTATTTTATCTCCTTTAAACTATATATGTATTTTAAAATATTACGAGTGTTGTTGGTTTGGATTATGTTATAATTATGATTATTAAATTATTAATTAAGATTTTTTATTTTGTGGAACCACAAAACCCGATATGATATTATAAAACACGGCCCTCTTAAAACAGTTTCAAAAAATTGATTAATAATAAAACTAAATTAGCATCGTTATTATGTTAAAATGAATCAGTCTGAAAATGTTGATGAGTCACATAAAACGATAAAATATAAAGTGCATGGGATATACGTGTGTAGTCATCATATCTCTTCGTAATATAATATCAATAATAGTTTTTCAGGCTTATCGGCTTAATCTCGTAAATTTAGTTTTGTTGTGCTATCGGACAAAAAACACAATATATAATCTATGATACTTCCGATTAGGTCAAACTATTTCTTTTTAAGAATAGTTTAAATGTATTGAATGTGTTTGCATAATACAAAATCAACTAATTTTCTTATCATCTCACAGTAGTTTTGTTTTATATATTTAAGAAACTATGACATAACTACATAGTGATGTCTTCTATTTTAAATAAATAAGATAAAATTCTGCGATAAAATTTTTTTAATCTATTTTCCAGTCATGTACAATGTACTCAGCATAATTTTTTTGATTTCATTTTATTTTTCTAGAAAACCCATAATAATTTTTGGCATTAGCGGAAATTACTGTCATCACATTTTCGAGATATATGTATGTATATACCATATACATTTTTTTTTGTGTTTAATGCTTGGCAAATAAATCTTTGGTTTACACACACATAATAGTAATAATAATAAATAAGAGTTGTTTTACATATTTACATAAATATTACCAACAACTGTTAACAGGCCACTAGAGTTTAACCAACTCAATTTTAATCTTCATCTTTATTACTAAAATATTACTTTATAAAGGCTTAAATAATCCGATAAAGTGGCACATTTAATTTATGTCAGTATAGAGAATCTCCCGCAAAATCTTACAAGTCTAATTGAAGTCAGTCTTTATTTATTTTATAATGATAAACCACCATTCAAAGGACGAAATTATTTTAGAGTTACGGACAATTCTTCGAAAATAATTATTCCATGGTCTGTTACCACACCGAGCAAAAACGTGGTCGCATAGTAGCGGCCTTGACCAAACTTAATACTTTTGCGGTCACATTCGATGATGATACAACACTCGAAGATATCGAAGTTAGTTCGTCAAAGATCGAGAAATATTTTAAGGATTTTGTTGCAATCGAAAACAAACTTCTCATGATTCCTGATCAAAGCTCCAAATTTGATGAGTTTGAGGCAAAGTATTTCAAAATAAAGGCGATTTTTGCGTGAGAAATTCGACAGCGATAAATAGTTGAGAGTCCTCAGCCTTCAAACACTGATTTGCTCAATAAAACCATTGATAATCTATACGCTCAGAAAACTCAGTTTTTTGAGGGTCTCAAGGAAAATATTTTGACTCAAACCAATCAAGATATTAAAGTTCGACGTGTTATCATTGAACCGTTTTCTGGAACATAAGTCATGGCCGACTTGATCCGCTACATCCCAATATCTGATCTTAATTATCAAGAAGCTTGGGATAAGGTACAGGCCAGGTACAAAAAAACCATTATGAATGCCTTGACAAATTTTTAAAAATAACTATTATGCAACAATTCTGTAATTCTGAGCTTATTTTACGAAGCTGATATATCCGATGGCGTTATTCGGGAATTAAAGTGCTTGGGTACGCAATATGAAAATGCGATAAATTGTTGATCTTTCTCATTTTAAATAAGATTGATGTTCAGACTAGAGAGGAGTGAGCGAAATTTTCGGTAGATAAAGATACCCCTACTTTCGAGGAATTTTTAAGATTCCTAGATAAACGATGTGACACATTTGAATCATGCGCACCAGGCAAAATAGTGCATCCTGTAGGTATATCCTGTAGAACATGTGGCGAACTCATAGTTCATTGCTTCAAGAAAATTCGTCACACAATAAAAGCCCAACCAGTATCGTCACTCTTCACGCTGCGGTTAATTCCCCTTAATAAATGACGATAAACCTAAAGGTAACACTCCATCGGCCAATTGACAATTAACAACTCATCGTGTCTGCCAAACTTACATTTCACCTAAATCTCCTATTTCAATTCACTCTTCTCAACAGAACCTATTAATGTCGGTCTAAATATTAAAGGTCTTCTCGGTTCCATAAGCGCTGGTAAAACGAAAGGATCTGTACGACTGAATATATTATCATCCGATAATCTTTCTTTATTCTTGAGAACTCTCACAATGAAAAATTTAACTTCTGATCTCCCCCTTCTGATCACTGTGAAGTTACCAAAATTCGAAAACTTTCTGTCATTACATTTAGCTGATCAAAATTTCTACCATTCGAGTCTGTTAGATATATTGCTTGCTCCGGAAAAATATTAACTTAATGACGATCTTTTTGCTCAAAACATATGTTTCGGCTACGTCATCTCTGGTAAAGCAACTCTTGAAATTGATCAAAATTCCGTTTCAATTTATGGCTCTGTTAGTATATGCCACGTCGACCTTAATGACACAATTCAAAGGTTCTGGGAAGTACAGGAGAGAGTATCTGAGGCCCACCTCTGACTTGAAACCCAAAAAATCGTTTGTCTATGCTGCGCTAACTAGCAATTTAACAGATTTCTCCGCCATTCCAAAACTAGTCGAGAAGTCGTCTTCATTTTATTTTGTAATTCGAACGTTCGCTCGTGTTATCGATTTTTTGACAAAAAGTAAACAAATTTCTCTGCTGCCCTATTCCTGAATACGATACGAAAACGAATGTACAAGATTCATATTCAATTTCAAATAAGAATCGTACGAATCTGATTCAATTCAGGCCTCTGTATTTAACAGGTTCTCAAATCAAATGCGCTACTATATTTGCCGTGCGAAGGTCTAAATATGCATGTTTCCAGAAGATAATTAGCGCATCATCACCGGGTCCGATTTGAAACGCGGAAATAAGCTACGTTCATTAAACCCATTTATCGACGACCAGCAGCCCTATTCCTGAATACGATACGAAAATACAAGATTCTTATTTGAATTGAATCAGATTCGTACGATTCTAATTTAAAATTGAATAAGAATCTTGTACTTTCGTTTTCGTATCGTATTCAGGAATAGGGGGCAGCAGGGAAGATTAAGGGTTGGTGGATAGATCCGTTTGACAACTTGCTGTTCATACGACAGCCTGCAATTAACGACCCTCCACATCCATTCACGCTGATCTGGCAAAATTTGCATCCATTCACGGAGATACTCTCGAGGACTCTACACAAAAAATCTGGTTAAACATGTTGCTCGATGCTGCATCACGTCTGAGTACAACAAAACAACAAATGGGTAGTCTACCGTTATTTCGGATAACACCTTCAAGAGCATTTTCTACAATAAATGTCGACTTCACGGGACCTGTCAAAGTTAAATCTATAAACGGACGAAGTGCGAAGATTTATAAGGATGTAGCTAGAATCACCACATTTTTGCGGTATCTTGGGAGCTGGTGTTAAATCAATGAAAAGACACTTGATTCGTATTATTGGAAAATTCGCGCTAACTTTCGAGGAATACTGTATTTAGGAATATAAAAAATTGTAATGTCAATGAACAAATAAATAAATAAATAAATAAATACTGCATCGTTCTATGTCAGACCGAATGCCTCTTAAATTCGCGACCCATTGCACCTATGGATACATAATTTTCCGACAAGTGTGAAGTGTTGACTCCAGGACACTATCTCATGGGTTTTTCAACCTGATGTCCCTTCTGATGGAGCCAAAACTTGAAACTAACCGTTGGCAGTCCCTGCAGAACAATCGGAAATTCCTCAAATTTCAATGTACAATTGGAATAAATCAGTCATCGTTTATTGATTGCCTTTGATATTAGTATATTGTCCACCATATCGGACATTTTAACACATCATTATTATTGAGTCGAGAACATGAAAGTTTGGGAACTTTCCGATTTGGTGTGTTTCTTAACCGTTTGAGTCCCATGGGTTCTCTAAATGAGAGATGAAGATGAAATAAATGAGATGAAAAGGCAATCTATTGAGACAAACCTATTGTAAAATGTACTATTTCGCGCGACTTCGACAATCGGTAACGCACTGTCAGTTGTCGACAATGTTCTGGGTTTTCTCGACATAAAGTCTCAACAGCGCGATCGCACTTCTTGGAGCTCAAACGGTTAATTATATTCATTTAGTTAAAATAAGATGTTGGCTGAGATCATGTCGGGTAAAATAGATTTTTAAAAAAGCAGTGAGGTTTTAAGTCAACGTATTTTAAAAATTAGTCCAGTGACATGTTATAACTTCACTTCGTTTCGATTAAAAACATCACATCGAAAAAAATGACAAATGGTATATTATAACTTTTTCGATGGATAGTAAATATTTACTGTTGGCAACACTTTTTCGGAATTAAAATGACGTTTAGAATCCATTTGTTTACTTGTCAAAAAAATAACACAAACTTAAGTGCTTTATATAATTTAATAATGAACTGTAGCGGATTTTTTGGGGCTATAGCTTGATCTCGTGATGTTGTTGAAGACGAGGACGGTAAATTTAGAATATGTTGTTGAGAAGGAATACCTCCTCTCTCCTCTAAATTGTTCATTTATTTTATATTTTAAAATTTTTCTTTAATGGAGTTTTATGTTTATTTTAGATTTATAGAATCATTTAGGATTAATAAAGAAATATTTAAATATTTAATTGACGAATTAAGGTCGTATATTCCTCATGGCGAACGGATAACCAAAATCTCACTGGAAACCAAATTAGCGGCAGTTTTAAAATTTTTGGCAACGAGATCGTACCAGCGAACAGTCGGTGATATCATACTTCACACAATGGATCAATCTGTTGTATGACGAGCCATAACTGGCATTGTTGAAATTTGCCATTTGTGGCATCTGTTGTGCCTCTTGTATGTTTATGACTGGAATTTTGCCGTTACGTTATGGCCGCCATATGGCGTTTTGGAATTTTTGTTAGAATGATCGCCATCTGTGATATTATAGATATTCTGCTATGAATAGGTATATCCAGTCTAGTAGGCCTACAATTGAGATGTCTCACTTGTAGATTTTCCTCAGTTGTTGAATTCTACATGGGCTGGATGCAATATATTCGTGTTATTTTCGGTTTATGTCTAATATAATTGTTTTTAATAATTAAGTAAATATGAAATTCCTTAATTTATTTAACTTCACACCATGAAGATAAAAACAACAAAACAAATGAAAATAGAACAAAATAATTTCTTATTTGAAGTACAGGTTCAAACCAAAATATATCTACTCAAAAGTAGATGGCAAATTTTGCCTCACTCAGTGAGATATCTACATTTTTTTTAGTAAGATATTTTGCATCCAGCCCATAGTATGTAAGGCCTACTGTTTTTAGTGAGGCCTACATGGGCTGAATACACCCAATGGTTCATATACATAATCTATTTGTGCACGTCGCACGCATCTCAAAATTTGTGTATCATATGGGTATCGCAGAGAAATTCTATCGAAATTTTCGATAGTATCGAAAATTCCGGTTACAACATGTCACGACAGGGGTGCATATTGTACATCACTGCGTTTCGAATCGACTTTGAGAGTCAAATCGAAAAAAGTTATAGTATCATTTTCGATTACAGGAAACCCTCCAAGAACACGATTAATTCGTTCCGTGTTCTTTAAAACCGTGTTGTTCGAAACTACAAAAAAGGAAATAAAAAAGGTTAGGTTTTATTTTTTGTTATGTAATACAAAAACTAAAATAAAAGAGAATAACGAAAATCGTGTTGTTTGAAACCATGTAATTTGAGGAAATGGGTATTTGTATTCTTAGAAACCGTGTTCTTCGAATACCGTGTTCTTTGAGGGTTACCTGTACTATTGTATTAATAATCTTGCAAAAATATTGCATCGAGAATGAAATGTCAGCTACATTTATTATTACTTTGGTTTAATATGTTGAAACTTTATCATTATCGCGATTCGAAAATGATATAACATACCGCCATTCGACTTTTTTCGAATTTCAAACGATGCGAACGTACAACATGCCGCCTCAGGGCCACCTTCATGTTGTCCCTTTCGAATCACTATTGGGACGTAATTTATTTACGATAAATAACGTTCGGTACAGTTGAAAATAGAATCAATAGATGGTTCAGATGTCAGTGACCGAGAAGGCTTTGAAGATGAGTATGGTAAATTGGAATCTATGATGTTAAATAAAATTCACGATTAAAAAGAGCTTATAATTTACCTCTACTACAATTTCGTTTCAAAACACTTTCATGCACGAAGTTGTTGTTCCTAATGTTAGTTCAATGGGAATTAGCTTACCGGCGCCTATACGAGTAGGTGTGTATCAAGAATCTTGCAGTTACGTGGGACAATTACGAAATTGCTTGAAAATCGAACTGTGATTGGTATAACAACGAAATATCCATTTCAGGGAGAATCCATATGAAGGAGATTTATCAGATCCGTGTTGCGTAAGACGAAGATTGGGACCTCATGTTATAATGCATCACTTAACCCAGAAACTAAATCACGGATCACGGACAGATATTATTAAGAAGACCAAGACAGATACTATCTATCCCGACAGATCTATCCCCAGATAGATTTTTTCGTTCACGGATTTAACCCAAATATATTAGGAACATCCGATCAATCCACACATCATCAATTTTTATCATTTTTATCATCGTTTGCGCCATAAAGAAGGTACATACTTACGATCAATACAGAGTATGTTTGTCAGAATATTAATCCCTAGCTCAATGATCCCAGCGCCGAACAATGTTGAGTCTAAACCGTATTATTTAACGTTTAAACTATTCAACTTCGGATAGTTTTCAGCAACAACTTCGTCACAACTCTCACTGAATGATTGTTTGATGATCGGACCTCTAAATCGTTCAAATTGTGCTCCATTTTTGGCAACGCACCCACTCAAGCATTATTATTCGACGAATGTGATAAATTCCCATCGGCTACAAAAGTCAAAGATAACGATCTTAACGTGGCCGATGTTCTAACTGGCGTTTCAACTCTTCACGACGGTGATATGCTAATAAAATTGGTATTTAAATCAACACTCCACATATTATAAGCATAAATCTTCGACTGAATAACAATTGTTACTGCCGACAATCCAGTCTAATTAAGGAATATTGTAACAAGAAGTTTCATCAATACCAATCCAAATCTGAATGGTTTGTTGAATTATCCACAGAATGTGTAATTATTTTGCTTCTATGTTAACAACTGATAAGATGTGTAAGGCCAGTCGAATGCTAAAGATTTAGTAAAATAATTAACAGAGCGGAAGTAACGAAATAATGGATAGAATCTTTACATCTAACTAAACTTCTGTTCAAACTGAAATGTTCGTTTTAGATTATACCATATGTTATTATTTAATTATTGAAATGCGCCCAATTGAATAAACAATTTTTATTGCTATTTTATTCTTTTCTATTATTTCTTCTAACTTTTAAGGTGAAAGTCGAGTTCTCGAACACAAAAAATAATAAAAAAATACATAATTGAGAAAAGGCCATTTTGAAATAGTTTTCGTTTAGCGTGTTAAAAATAGTAAATTTGAATATAAAATTTATTTTGGACACTCTCTCTCTCTCTGGCTTTCACATCCCATGAAGGGATTTCGCCGCCTGCACTAAGGCCCTCCATTCATCTCGATCCACCGCTCTCGTCCTCCAGTTTCGACATCCTAATGTTCGAAGATCTTGTTCGATGTCGTCGCGCCAGCGTAGTCGGGGTCTTTCTCTACGACGTACTCCGGCTGGTTGTTGGTGGAACACTTTATTTATCCTCCGTTGTTGTGGAGACCTTGTAACGTGGCCGAGCCATCTCACTCGATTGGATTTGATGAATCCGATAATATCGCTGCCTCCGAGGAGTTGCTTTATTTCGTGATTCATACGAATCCGATATTCGTTGTTCGCAACTTTAATTGGACCAAAGATTGAACGGACAACCTTCCTTTCGAAGGTAGATAATAATCTACAATCGTTAGAGGTCATGGTCCAGCTCTCGCTTCCGAAAGCCAGCACAGGTCTTATAAGTGCTTTATAAAGTGCGAGCTTGCACGACTGCGATAGATGTTTCGATCGCAATAATCTTGATTTGGCGTAGAAAACTCGTTGTCCGGCAGCGATTCGGGCTTTTATTTCTGCCTGCATATCATTCGACGATGTTATAACTGACCCAAGGTATTTAAAGTTTTCGACATTTTGGACACTGGTAAATATTAAAAAATAAAAATAAAATGTATTCTGCGAAACTTTTGTCTACGGTCACACCGAAGGGAGAAGAGAAATAGTTTAAAAAAACTCTTAAGTGTTTCTATTTTTGTAGAGCGATCAGATAAAGGATATTTTGGGTTTTTATTAGTTCTACATGCTAGAATATTAAGATTTTTCCAATTTGTTTGCAAATTCTATATAAAGCACGGCAACTAGACATTTCTTACTCACTGCTCTGCAGAACTAAAGTAAAACAAAAAAAAAAAAAATTTTCTGCTCGCAAAAAAGCCTTTTTAATTATTTTAATTATCTATGTTCTCACTTCGATGTAATAAAAACACGACAAAGTTCGCAACAATTTTTTGGAATACGCCAAAAGTAAATAATACATGGAAGTAAACATATTTTTCTCTAACTCTATTAAAAGTAGCCTTTTAATAATTTTTTGTGAGTTAAAAAGCCATTATCTGCTGTTACTGACTTACTAGTCTTTAAATTTATTTTCAGTATTCAACTGTTTGAAAGTAAATTTGGCCGAAAAGACCTTTTCTGAACAAAGTAACATTACTAGGATTAATACTTGATTGGAGAATAAGTAGTTTTCATCCTAGTCTATACGTAGCTTTTGATTGTGGGAAAATTATGATTTTTTCATTCATAGGTGTAATATTACGATTCTTCTATCTCATTTTTCAGTATAGAGTATGGCGAGTACACATATTTTTAGATATAATAGAAACTACACAAAAACAAATTTTGCAATACAAACAAAGCAAATGATATATTGAGGAGAAATATTTTCCTACAATCTTATTAAATGTTTCGATGATTGTTTTACTAGTTATAGTCATTTTACGCCACCAAATGAATGATTGTCCTACGTTGGAAGTATTGAGACGTATATTTAACACGTCAAACGAATAAGTTCGAAAAGGCCTTTATGGGGAAATAGAACACATTCTAAAGGGTGATTTTTTAAGAGCTTGAGAACTTTTTAAAAAAAAAAACGCATAAAATTTGCAAAATCTCATCGGTTCTTTATTTGAAACGTTAGATTGGTCCATGACATTTACTTTTTGAAGATAATTTCATTTAAATGTTGACCGCGGCTGCGTCTTAGGTGGTCCATTCGGAAAGTCCAATTTTGGGCAACTTTTTCGAGCATTTCGGCCGGAATAGCCCGAATTTCTTCGGAAATGTTGTCTTCCAAAACTGGAATAGTTGCTGGCTTATTTCTGTAGACTTTAGACTTGACGTAGCCCCACAAAAAATAGTCTAAAGGCGTCAAATCGCATGATCTTGGTGGCCAACTTACCGGGCCATTTCTTGAGATGAATTGTTCTCCGAAGTTTTCCCTCAAAATGGCCATAGAATCGCGAGCTGTGTGGCATGTAGCGCCATCTTGTTGAAACCACATGTCAACTAAGTTCAGTTCTTCCATTTTTGGCAACAAAAAGTTTGTTAGCATCGAACGATAGCGATCGCCATTCACCGTAACGTTGCGTCCAACAGCATCTTTGAAAAAATACGGTCCAATGATTCCACCAGCGTACAAACCACACCAAACAGTGCATTTTTCGGGATGCATGGGCAGTTCTTGAACGGCTTCTGGTTGCTCTTCACTCCAAATGCGGCGCATTTTCTATCTTTCTTTTTTTCTTCTTCTCTTCTTTTAAATATAAATTTATCTTTTCGATAAGTAGCAAATATTCTGCTTCAAATATTCATTTAACAGAAGCAACACATTGTATTTGGTCCATTGTAATTATTAAACATATGAGATACAGTATCCGTTTTTAAAAACAAAAATTAAAATGTATAATTTTACAGAGGTTGTAGAAAAGAATGCAAGTTAAAAAAAACCTGTTTAATACTATCGATGGTTAAATAATTTACTTTTGATATTGGGGTAGATACTCGATTAGTTAGCAAGCAAGCAATTTGCTAGTCGAAATCCTGACTACTCATTCAATTTTACCAAGGAAATTTAATTTTCAAAATACATTTTTCATAAAATTTAGTTTATTTTTGCGATGTTACAGTAAATTTACGGCTTCAAAAATTAAACAGAAATTTTTTGTAATGTTCTACTGGGCAATAAAAAACAGGAAAAAAAAACAACAAAAACCTTATTGAAAATATAATTTGAAAATTAAATTTCCTTGGTAAAATTGATTCAGTATGATTGATTGCTTGGTTGCCAACCAACCAAGTATCTACCCCATTAACTGTTATTTAAAGTAAACTTGATATTGAAACGTGTTTTCCAGTTTGGAGAGGAAATTTAATATTTAAATAAAATTTTTAACACACCAAAAACGAAAAATATTTAGAAAAGGCCTTTTCTAAACAATGGAACATTTAGACAAACGAACAGCTGGAATGTTGTTGAGGATTTATTTTTTACGACCCGAAATTTTAACAAATAAACTGAATGAACTAACAAATTTTAAACAAACAAGCAAGACCAGGTAACTAAATGTTTCAATATGTGTGAATCTAATTTCATTACTAGAGATGAAAACTGACGTTAGGGTGTCAAAATATAACTTTTTATAGGGTTTCTATCTAATTTTGATGATATTTTAGAGAGAGCAAGGCAGGTAGATAATTTTTGCGAATAAAGGCCTATCCATCTCCCTGCTCGATTCGATGTAACAAAAGCCAATAGAAATTGAATGCAAGATATTGAAATATATAAAAAATAAATTATTTATTGCTTTCGTGCGGGATGTTTTATCTGACTACTCTGGAAATATAGAAATAGCCATTATGCACGCAATTTATGCCGTTTCCAGCATGGAAAGTAAATTTAATATGGAAACGTATATCGAAAAGGCTTTTTCTAAACTATTAGGTTTGAAGCAATTAGCAGTTCAGGTTACTGAACGATTTACCATACCGACGCACGAAATAATGATGTATAGATTTAAAAATAAAAAAAATTGAATTCACAACATCCATAATTCGATAGAATGTAAAATAAGAATAAATCTAAATTTATTTAATTTATATTTTTTTGTTCTTATTCACAAATCCTTATCTAAATAGCTTACGACAAATTTCTTTCTATCTTAATATACAAAATTCGATTAAAATTCTCATTATACACCAACAGTTATGACAAAAACTTTTATTCATAGAAAAAAAATACCATCAGATACAAAATAATGCTTTGCTAATTAGAAACTTTGGATAGGTGTACGTAGATAGATTGAGCACATATTTTATACGGTCGTTATTTTTAAGTCAAAGGAAAAACTTTTTAATTTTATTCTTTTTTTTTTTTTATAAAATTAACATTTTTTGTTGCTTTTACAACTTTAGCTGATTACTGTATAATTTTTATTATATACATATAAACGTATTTAAAACAAGAAATAATTTCCATTAACACAAAACCAAAGTCAAACTCAATTACTATGACAAGAGATTGTGGCATACATATATTTATATCGTCGTAGACAAAATATTGCGCAATAACAAAATTGTAAGAAATATTTTTGAAACTCGTACAGTAAACGATTTTGGAGCGGCCTCTTTTCTTACTATACGCTCCGTTTTGCTCAGTTTGGATTAATTCAACGCAACACAGAATACATAAAAGAATTTTATGCAAACGATGATACTCATACAAAAAATGTTTCAGCAATAAAAAATCTTACAAAGAAATAATTTTACAAAAGATTCTATTGTGAAGCGATATGAACGCCTGAAAACTTGAGTAAGCCATTTTAAAACGCCCAAATAGTAACAATGTGCACAAAACAGTAGGGAGTTATCTTGTATAATCAGAGTAAAATAATTAACGAACAGAAAGAATCATTAATAATAATTTTATGTTACATCAAAATTAACTCACCATATTTTAGAAGATTATAGGACATTTTTTATAGACATATATACAAGATTAGAAAATTTAAATTACGTCACAAAATCATTTTCTGTGAAATATATTATAAATTGTGATTGATGGTATCCATTTTACATAACACATTTTTCTAGTGCCACGTCATATACAATTATTCTTTATTGATGAATAAATTTGACGTAGGAGTAGTAAGGCCTCTGGCCACAGTTGGTATATGGTTTTTAATATTTCTTTCATTTTATTAGATAGCAATTTGTCAGTGTCCAAAAAGTAGCCCATCCACCCAAAGCGAACCTAAGCTCCATACACAACGATTTGTATATCATTTCAATTTAATCAGAGAGCTGTAACTATTTAGATAGTGTAAATACAGAGTGTGTCGGAAAAAGTTTATTTAAATTTAAGGAATAAATAAAACAAAATACTTAAAAATTCATTTACAAACAGCATTTAGATAAACACTAGTATATACCTTACATAGATGATAACGGAAAAATTCAATATAGAGAATAAGAAAATGTAAATGTGACTCGTATTATATAAAAAAAAAATACATGAACGATGAAAAGGGAAAAATAAATTTGATTATCAGGAAAGTCAAGCATTTTCCTTTTAGTGTTGTTATTTTAATAACAAAAAGAAGAAAAAACAACATTTTCATGAAAATTTAATATTTTTAGATAAATTTTATTACTTGTGCTGTATATAAGTCATTTATCCATATATAGATATTTTCTTGTATTCCTTTTTATATTCTACACATATATACATCACTAGCACATCAGTAACACACAACACAATACGTTTCAATGAAGTAATGGACATTAATTGGAATATTTAATTTATGACTATAGTTCGTAGACGATATATTGTGATCATCAATTCTTCGGTTTTCACTTATATATTTATGTTGTATCTTATGTGCGACATAGAAAAATAATAAAAAATAATTGTCGGGAAGGTCCCAAACCTATATGTAGGGTATAAACTATGAACATAACTTTCCATTAAGTAAATAATATAAAAACAGGGTGGTACATTGGTCAATAAGAAAAGCATATTGAGCGAACGGTGTTTACAAAATTAAATTTAGAATAACAAAATAAAAATAATTATTTTAAATATGAAAAGCATGGAAAACAATACAACGCACCTGACAAAATTTTATTTTTAGACAATTATGTCAAGTAAATCTTAAACTATATTGATCGTCCTATCGATAGGTTGTAATTTTTTCATATGTCACATAAATATTTTTATCGACATGTGTCGTGAGATTAATATTTAAAACTTAATTACGCTTAAAGCTAGCAGATAACAAATAAAATAAACATTATATCTCTCTGCCACAAACAGTCACGATAAACCGTAAAATGGCCTTGTTCAGTAATAAGTTGCATACAAAATTTTAGTTGCGTCAAGGTAATTAGAGTAAGCTTTGATATCGACAGCTTTAAGTCGGAAAACGCATTCCATTTGTAACGCTGGAAATAGACTTGCGGAAAAACGCTTGCGTTTAAATTAGAATACACTACTTTAAATGAAATGAAATACTTGTATTCCGCATAGGATGCGTTTTTCCGCAAGTTGTTTCTATTTCTAAAAAAACACACCGCAGCAGTGTTGACTACACAACGGCTTTATGTTTATTAAAAATACTACCGAAAAATAAAAACGGAATATCAGGAAAATACGCTCATGTAGTTAACTTGCGTTTTCGCAAGCGAAAATTCCGCACATCTGTTTCTAGCATAAACCAGCAACGTAAAACATTTTTTTATACCATCGAGGAAACGACTAGTTCAAATCGAAATTAACTTAAGGCCTGAAACTGTTAGCTAGTGAATGAGTCATGCTTTATTCAAACATCGGAAAAAAATAGCATAGTATTCAGATGAAGATGGTAACTTTTGGAATTTTGCTCAAAATATTAGTCTATTTTGTTTTTCATCCAAAATGTCAAATTGTTTATTTTGATTTTGGGGGCTACTGTGTTACTACCAAACTGTTTCTGCTCTATTTTGAATATTGGAGGAGGATTATATTTTGTAACAAATTTGATATAAAAATAATACACCTAAATTAAACTTTATTAAACATTACAAGATAGCTTCAATTAATGGCAAGGCAATGATACCGTTGGTGAACCTGAAAAAGATATAGTAGAATCAAATGAGACAATGTAATGCCCCGTTCCACTAGTGCAAGTTTTTCAGATTTATGCGGCGATGAAATTAATGCTTCAGAACATTTTAGAAACCGAAAATATTTCAAAATGATCCAATTTGGGGTTTCGTCTCAGGCAATCAAATTGAAAATGTCATCCGAAAGATTTGATCCTACTATTTCGCAGTAAGAATATTACAAAATAAATTCTTTAACCAAAAATCTGATAAAAACATTTTTTTAGTGGTCCAGACAATTATTTGATAATACTTCTAAGCAAAATAATGTTAACGAAACTGATCTTCTATTTCACTAGCCACACATTTTTAAAACGTTAATTTAGAACTGGATCACTTATTTCCTCTTTTTGTCATCACCCAATTCAAAATGTTTACATCTTTTGAATGGGGTTTGTTTGCGGTATTTACATTCCGTGCATTCCATACGCAACACAATCTTTTTGGTAGTTTTGGTCAAAAACAATAATTGACATTGGTAACGCGATCAGCATATAACCTTGTTGTTTTTTTTAGCGTAACGAAATCTGCCTTGGGCCGCTTTACGTCCCTTCGACTTTTGTATTGTGTTACTTTACGTAATATATGGACTGCAATTTTTGAAAATTACACCAAAAAACAAAATATTTTTACGTGTCAAAAAAGCAAAAAATTATTACGTAATTTATTATGAGCAAACTACGAGACCTTGTTTTTTTTGGATTATAGTTGGTACCCCTGCGCTAACTTTTGCTCAAAGTAAGAACTTTTTCAACTCGAACATGGAAAAGTAGGCGGAGTCTTTACATTTTGAAGCGATTTGTTAGTGTAGAGCAGTGATTCTTAACAGGGGGTCAGCGGCCCCCTGGCGGTCCGTAAGAAGCTTGCCGGGGATCCGCCAAAGTTTTTTTTTTAATTTCCTTTCAGAATATGATAAAAAGAAAATTGATGTATGTATAACCGAATATCGTATTGAACAGTGAAATAAGAAAGATAAAGTTTTCTTATTTAGTTTATTTTATTTATTTCTTCCTACATACAACTTTGTTAGTACAAAAGAAATAAATGCAAATATGCTAACCGTAACACCAAATAGTGAAGTATTAGGTTGGAGAAATATATTTCCTTTATTTTTACGTCAATTATTTAACATGGCTACAATCATTCGTTTTGGCTCAAATATGCACCGTTTTTTTCGCCATTTATTTGCCATGGACAAAAAGAGATGAAAATCGTTTGGTACCATATCCGGACTATACGTTGGATGTATAACAACCGCACAACGAAGCTCCCGCAGCTTCTGGTGGATCATCACAAACGTGTTGTCTTGGCGGAACACGACGACCCTCTTATTGACTAATTCTGGCCTCTTCTAGTCGATTGCTGCCTTCAATCGGTTCAATTGCAGTGACGTAAAGATCCATATTGAGCTTTTGGCTATTGGACGGCGGCAGCTCATAGTAGATGATTCCCTCCCAATCCCATCAAACATACAGCTTAACCTTCCTGGTTGTCAATCTTGGTTTGTTCACCGTTTGGGCTGCTTCACCGCCCTTCGACCATGATGATTTCCGCTTGACACTGTCGTATGTGACCCATTTCTTGTCGCCACCCACCATCCGCTTCAAAAATGGCTCGATTTCGTTCCGTTTGGCCAAGGATTTCTAGATATAAATACAGTCCATCATGTTTTTTTGAATTAACTTGAACGGCACCCAAACATCGAGGGTATTTTTGAAGCCAGCTTTATGCAAATGGTTTGGTCGATCTTCAGCTCTTGGGCGATGCTACGACAGCTCGCATGCCGGTCTATTACGATAATTTCCAGGATTTTATTGGAATTTTCGACAATAGGCCTTGAAGAAGATTGACTGTGACAGTATCGGGACCATAGATACCATTCACAATTTCAGCCGCCTGGCTGGCGTTTCCGCCGTTATCGAAGCGAAATTGTAAATTGTTTTCCCTTTGTTTACCTCCATCATTGACACGCTATAATTTACAACTGAATCGATCAATCAAAAAAATTTAATAAATATAAATTATTATTAAGAAAAGGGGGCCACAAAAAATTATAATTTATTTGATGGACCGCGAGTTAAAAAAAAAAAGTTAAGAACCACTGGTGTAGAACATGGATATCAATACTATACTATTTTTCCCGGTGCTATGAATAAAGCATGAGTGATCATAAAGCTTTAATTCTGGAATCGGCAGACACCAATTACATTAACGAAATTTGCTTGCAATCCACGATATTTATATTTTTATTTAAAATGTCAGTCGGATGAGGCAAACAAAATTAAGAGCTGATTTACAGAATTTGAAAAATTTAAAGAATTTTAGTTACATTTACGAAGATAAATCACCTTTTACTGAAATTTGCTTGTTTTTTTTTGTCAGAAACGGAAACGATTTTAGTCATACACTCAATCTTCTATAAAGGCAACATTTTCGTGTTTAAACTGAATTTTTATGAAATAGAGATTCTGTTACCATAGAAAAATCAGTTTACCATAGATTTCTCATTTTTATAAATCAAGAAACAAAAATGAGTTGAGTAAAAAAGTTCTGATAATTCCAATGTCATGATTGTATTTGTGACTTGCAATGTAATGTCACAAATACAATGATGACATTGGAATTGTTAGAACTTTTTTACTCAATTCATTTTTATCGTTCGATTTATCAAAATGAGAAATCTATGGTAAACTTATTTTTCTATGCTGTTACTATAAAAATAATAAAAATAATTCCGTAACTTCGCATCCTCTCTAAAGCCACGCGTTGACGCACGTCCAATTAAACCCCGGTCTCTTATACCTCTTCGGCACAGCCCGCGGCCAAACACCGCAAATTACTCCCGAGGTGTGCTAACAAGAATAAAATCGCAAAACGATATTTAAGCTAATTTCAAGCACTGATGAATTTTTTAAATTATATTTCTATCATTCTTGTGCAAAATACTCCAACGCTAAGCGGCTTAGGGGAGTTCCCTTTTTTAGTATAAGAAATAAAAACAACAAAAAGCCCCTGATTTTCGCTAATCCTTGCACAAGAGAGACCAAGGCGAAGCTGTTTTGTACTTTGAAAAATGCCCCTGAGAACCATTTTTCTTAACAGGAAGCGAAATGATAAAGATCTGCCGGCCTGTGTAAGGGAGTAGGGGAAGCAACTAAATCGGCATTGATAACTTTCGCTGTCGGCTTTAAAATTCAACATTTTCGAGTTATATATTTCTAGAAACTACCGTGGTTTGTTTTTATAGAGTTCAGCGACCCAACACGATTTCTCCTTATTAGGCATACACGACACACAACATAAATTTTCGAGGTTATATTAATAATAATTCAATAAAATGGCTTAAAATTTAAAAGAATTTACAACTATAGGATACGGATAACCGGTAACATCTCTCCCTTACCGTTAGAAATCAGTTTCAGTTTGAAGCAATTTACAACTATAGGACTCGGTTGCTTGGCTTCCTTACCATTAAAAATAATTTTCAGTTTGAAGAAATTTACATCTACAAGACCTAATAGCATCTCTCCCTTACCATTAGAAATCATTATTTCACCTGTCCTTTCACTCTCTTACCCTTCCTTATTTTATAGTAGATTACAACTGCACATGATCCGATAATACAGAAGTGAATAATTGGTTACGAAGTTACAGTGGTCTGGTTGATTTGTTCCCTATTAAGAAAAATAATTCTCGGGAGGTATTTTTTGAAATATTGGGATGTCCGATTTTTTCCGAAAACAAATTAAATAGGAGAGAAAAAATATAAACTATTCAGTATGACAGAATTGTTTATTACAAGCCATTTTGTTTTTAACCCATTCCCGCAAATGACTCAAATTTTTGTTGATATATATGCAAATGGCGGCTATAGCCGTCCTGCATATTTTAATTAATAAAAAAGGGAACAACATTCTTACGAAGTGTACTAATGCATTTATTTGTTAATTATTCAATAATACATCTAAGAGAAAAAGATGAAACATTCCAGCTAACATATCAATTGTTTTTTGTGCGATTTTCATGATACAAAATTCGATATATTTCCGCCTACAGAAGCAAATGACGACTATAGCCTATTATGTTCGCTCAAATGACGGTTATGGCCGTCATTTGTTTATATATCACCAAAATATCGGACGGCTATAGCCGTCATTTGTTTCTGTAGGCGGAAATATATAGAAAAAATGATGTGATGAGCAAATGACGGCTATAGCCGTCGAGAGTTTTCATGGGAAAACTGTGAGAAAATGTGATAATTTTCACTTCCAAACATATAAATGATGCTCAATTTCATATGGCAGTCATAAACAATTGAAAAACAAAAAGTGTGTTTCTAAGCACGGTCGTCAATTAAAAAGTGTGCGGCAATGGGTTAAGAGTAATACCTGACCTGATCACCAAATCAAAAACTTCGCATTGCTAAGATCTGCCTGTTTCATTCCTTCTTCAAGAAATTAACACTGATGGTTATATTCTCATATATGAGTGTTAATTTTCTTATTGCGGAGCCAACCTATGCGGTCTTAGTAGCATGAGTTTCCAACTTGGTATCCGGATTGTAAAGAATTGTACGTTTCTTTAATACACACAAACTTTGGCGAAATAATTATATTTTTTCACTCTTCTTTATATTAACCCTTATATTATTTCTTTATATTTATTATTATTAGAAAAATCCGAATCGAAATATTTGATAACGTTACGGAGAGTGTTTTTTTATTACTAGAGAGCTACGACTTTCTTGGCTAACTTTACTATAAAATAAAGCTCATTGTGTTAACCCATTTTTAACCATGATCCCCAAATGTGATTTATGTAATTTTTTTAAGTAATGCACATTTTTTCCTGATTTCTACCGTTTTTTTTTTTTACTAGAACGATAAATTTGTATGGGGGACGAAGTCCGAGATTCATACATCCTTGCGGTGCTCTCTGGGTAACTCAAAATGAATCAGGCGGTATAGTGGAGACGAGCACGGAAAATCCTGTTTATAGTCATGGACACCACATGTCAGGGCGAGTCATTGGCGCCCCAAAATCAATACCAAATCAGCGTCTGTCCTCCAGATTAGGAGCGGCTGAAGCGGGCGTCTGTCTTGTAACAAGTGGTTCGCTATATAAAGAACCCCGCACAAATCTTATGGAAATTGGCTCCCGGTCAAATTGGCTGAAATTTGGATATGTTGTTCGTTTCGGCATCCTGAGCAAAAGTCTCAATGGGCACAAAGCTCAATTTTGCTTATTTTGGCCCCTACGGAGCTCGTAAGCTCCATAAATTGACCATTATTTACTACTTAAAAAGGCAATCTCCTCGAAAGTTTAGTATTTGCTGCGTTAAAAATGAAGTACCTCTTTATGTTTTCCGGGGTCGCTGTATTCAAATCCAATGCCAATATAATAATATTGACTTCTTTTTTGACGCGAAAAGAGGTACTTCTTTTTTAACTTAACTTTAATTGGAATAAGTAAAAAAAATTTTTTTGTATAAAACTTCGGATAAAATTAAAAAATTAGTTTTTTTTTTATTTTTTATTTGTGAAGTCCTTCATCAAAATTATGAGCACTAAAAAGTTTTTCACTATAGCCGAAGCTCCAGCAATGCTAGAAGCAATGTCTGATGATAAAGTTGACGAATTGGTTGGTGTTATTGATATTGTACAGTACCACCAAGTACAGTGGACGATGTAACCGACCTCGAAGACTTTGACGAAAATGAAATTGAAGAAGATAATCGTGCTGCTGATTGTGCCACAGAAGTTGAGCTACAATTTCCTCTAAATGATGATGAAAACGTGTTAATACCGAATCAATCTACGCAAACACACAAATGTCGAAGAGAAGACGATTCTTCAACAGCCATTGAATCGTCTGGCGAAAATAATTAAATCGTACACCAAAATATCGACAGATGCAACCGTGGTACTCTAAGTAATTAGAGGAAAAAAGGAATGAAATAACTAACGTGTTAAAATCCAATCAAAACCAATCAAAAATTTACTCAAGAAAAGTTGTATTGGTCTGGTGTATTTCAATAACAACGCCGATATAGATTCTAACTGCCGCGGCAAAATTTTTAAAATACGCCCGCTCATATGGTCAATAAAAATTTTATAAAATTTGCCGTTTTCTCAGAAAAAATATCACATTATTTTTTATAACAATTTATTTGGAGAAAGCCACTACGATTTGGGTTGAAACAGTGGATTATGGCTTGCGGAGAGACAGGATATTGTTTTAAAATGAATGTTTATTAGGGAAAAGAAGAAGCTGAAGATAACCAGTTTAAAAAATGTCAATCTCTTACTGGACTTGTAAAGAGAGTAGTTATGAATATGGTCGAGGCATTCACTAAGCCAACCAAGCACGAATTATACATAGACCATTTCTTCAGTGGTCATACGCTGGTGGCTTCGCTGTCCAAAAAAAAATAATTCGTTGCACCGGAACAGACATCTACAACCGAACGGGCATTTTATGATTACAAATTTGACAAAAAAAAATGAAAAAAATGAACGAAAAATGAAATGAATGAATTTTGGAACTTGTTTAGAAAGACAATAATTTTGTAAAAATGTTATCGAATCATCAATAAATTGAACCTGTCGGAACGGTGAAACGTTACAGTAAAACACAAAAGGAATATGTGGATATACCGCAACCTTATTTGTTAAGCCAGTGCAATAAATACATGGAAGGTGTTGAAAAATTGGACAGGCACGAGCAAAAGTACCGAATAAAAATTCGTGGAAAAAAATGGTACTTTCCACTATTTACAAACGGAATTGAGATAGCTATTTATAATGCCTATGTTCTGTATTCGCTATCTCACAGCAAGATACTATTTTTAAATTTTAAAAGAGATTGCAATGAATTATCTCAAAAGAAATTCTATTTGGAATCCGTTAAATATGGGTCGAATATGGGACATCTTTAATTCACAAGAGGAGTGGTACTATAAATCGAACAAAAGTGGTCATATTATAGAACGGACACCTGAAGGAAAACAACGTAAATGTGCCTTGTGTAAAAAAATATGCTAGGAAGCAATGTCGTCTTTGTGACGTAGGAATTTAGATGGATTGTTTTGAGGAATTCCATAGCGGATAGTTATTTTTTACATAAATATTGAATATTGTTACTTATTTTGCCTTATATGAAGAATTATATATGTAATTTTTATGTAATTTTTTTTTGTGCTGATTCAATAAAATATAATGAAATGTTTCTCCAACCTGTTCGATTTTTCATTTTTTGTCTTATGTCTTATGCGCCCATAGGCCCCAATTGGGGATCAAAAATAAGAGATCCAAAAAAGCTATTAAATGTAAAAATTAAAAACCTATTAAAAGTGGCAGGCTAGTCCAGGACCTTAAAAAAGTGGATACTATGTAAAAAAAAAAAAAAAAAGTTGGTCCCAAATGGGTTAAGGAAACGAGAAAATGGAATTTTAAACTCATACATTGTTCTATTGTTTTCTTAATAAAGAGCGAGTCGATTATAGAGCTTCTATACTAATTATTTTATATTTTTGCTTTCTATTAAGAACAAATTTATAAATTGAAATATTTCATAAAATGTATAACAAATCGATTGAAGAACTGCAACCCGACCCGAAGTATCTTCTCCTTGGAGACAGTTGGAAACTTTTTAAATAAAATCGAAGCCAACGTTATGAAAATATTTCGTGATATGGGGCCTGAAAAATCCTGAATGTTCATTTATTTATTTTCTTATTTGTATTTTATAAAACAGTTGTTTTATGAACAAAACCATTCGTATCTAGAGATACTTTGGTTTGGATTGCACAATGAGTCATTTTTAAAATAATGGTGAGGTCATACATAAATCTAAACTTTTATTTAAAAATATTTTATCTGATTTGCAAGTTGGAATCCTCATGGAAATTATTGATTTACAATCAGATAAAGCACATATTTAATAAAACAGTCGGAAAAGTTACACCAGTAAGTATCTTATTTATCTTTTTTACGGAAAAGGTATATAACTCTTATCAGTATTTAGGTTTTTTATTTCCTTCACCCATTGTAATTGTGTTCTAAGGCATTTTAGAATTGTATTTAGGCAATACTGAGAATTTGGTTTACTACGAAGATGCGCGCTTCGTCTCAATTTCGATTTCGGTCCTATACATAACATTATTATAACATTATATTACAATATTAAATAATCGATGATCAATTCCCAATGGTACATTTTGAATTGTAATTAATCAACAGTAGAATACTTCAATGTTTTTAAATCTTCGGGGAAATTAATAATTTTTCTTGTTGATGTTGAGAAAGAAATGAATTGATTGAAAAATGTAATTGATTGAGAATTTAAGTTATATAATTGTCGTGCACACAATATGATGAGAAGTATTTTGTTTTAATGTCACTTAATCATGGTATATAGGCAGAAAATAACCATCCTGGTTTTTCCTTTTTGTATATCACTGTGAACTTTCCATTAAATACAACATACAACAAAAAAAGAAAAATTCTACCCACGATTTAAAAAAATAAATAAAATAAAATCTGAAGTTTGTAATACAAACCATCTATTGACGTAAAACGAAATGAAACCATTAAGTCGCCCCGCTCAACTAGATCTATATGGAATAGATAACAGCACACATATATAAAAAAAAAAATAAAGGATGGATAATTTTTTTTTATCGAAATCAATTTTTATTTTAATGCTGTGTCGCCACATTATTTTGTGTGTAGATTATTAAAAATATAAACGACCGAGACATCATCGGTGTTTGGCCGCATATATATATATATATATATATATATATATATATATATATATATATATATATATATATATATATATATATATATATATATATATATATATATATATATATATTTAAGTTCCAGAAATATTCAACATATTTTACTAGTATGCAAAATGGCTGACATCATATAGAGAACACCCATTCCCGCACTATTTGGACATAACCATATGGTTAACACAAATCAATAAATTAAAATCAAAATTCGATAAAAGCATCAATATTAAATAAATCATTTCCATATGTTTTACATATAAATCAGCTTATATTTTGAGAAAAAAAAATTAAACCATATGTTCATATCAGCTGACTATATACTCGTATATACAAGTATCAACAAATAGTATGTTATATAAATGTACAGCAAACCGATAGATAAATGATGATACGGTGCGATGACGGAAAATTGTATTATTAGTTTTCTTTTTTAAATGGCTGTTGAAAAAATGGAATTGATAAAATGGAAAAATTGTGATAACTCAATAAACAAAGTATGAAATGAACAAACACTCATTTTGACTAATGGAAAATGGCGTCGAAATACCAATTACGAGTGAAAATTCTATTATTATTACTATTTGTTTCATTTTAATGTATTATAAGACTTGCTTGTCTCGGAGCAAAGCCATATTTTTAATATACAAAGTTACGAAAATATATAAAGAAAATTTCAATATGTAGCAAAACATATTGTAAGACTGTTTTTATCATAAATCACGTACAAATCCAATTTTTAAAATCACAAACAATATATATATATATATATATATATATATATATATATATATATATATATATATATATATATATATATATATATACATATATATATATGTATATACCTTATAACAATTAAGAATATCAACGTACCATATGGCAAGTATTCACTTTTCCACAAAAGCACATTTTCTTATTACGTTTTATAAAACAGCATATTGATTATGTGTGCACATAAAATATTATAAATATTTTGTAAAAAAATAAACTTTTTGTATAAAAATATATATGTATTTTTTTTAAATTCGCACAAATTGTATTTTAATGAGTTAAATTCGATATATGACTTATTTTTTTCTAAAAACTTGAAAATTTTCTTTTTGTATGTGATTTTGCTAAGTACAAAATCAAAAATACCGGGTGTGATATTCACTTATATAAAAATATAAAAATAAAAGTAACAACACGAGCGAGATTGTATATTTATATAAAAAAATATAGAATTTTTTTCTTCTAATTTTCCAACTTTTTCTTCCTAAATAAGAATCGGAAGTTATTTGAATGAATGAATGGAAATGCAAAAGAAAAAGTTTCGAATTTTTTATTTTTAGGGGCGTTTACAACTCGCGCATGTGCTTTTCACTATTTTTCGTCATAAACTTTTTTTTTTTTTTACTGGAAATGTGGAAATCAGAGACGAAATAGTTCCCGATGGAATATCCGTATTTTATATTAATTAATCGCTAAACTTTTAAAGCTTAAAAATACACGATTTATTTCTAAAAAAAACCTCGCTTTTAAATAAATTCAAGTTCAAATTTACACCGTGCATAAGTTTTGATACTCTACGCACAATTGTTCTACTGTAACCAAAGCTATGTGTAATAAATTCTTCAAACATAATTAGTTGCCCCATTTATCGATTGGTGTAGCCACTATACACGTATAGGAAGATGAACTACTTTATAAATAAAAACTTTAAATTAAATCAGTTCTAATGTTTTTAATTAAAATATATAAAGTCAATTTATTTACGTATTTTACCTAAATTAATTAAAATATCTAAAAGTACGATAAAAATGATTTTATGTTTAATTACAGCAACAATTCAATCATGTGGGAGTAATTGATTGATTTTCCGTATAATATTTATTAATATGTACATAATATATAAAACACCGATCTATATATTTTTGGTATATACATACGAGTACACCACACACACGTTATAAAATCCATCACCAAAAAATCTATATAACAAAACCAACCAAAATTATTTCGTTACGCAGCACACAAAAAAAACGCACATAAATTTTTATTCAGCAAAATAATATAAATTTAAAAGCATTTTTCATTTTTGTTCGAAACGGAGTTGTAGCATCGTCATCCTCCCGCAATATTGAATTACTGAAAGTTTTATTTTTTAAACTTTCATACAGAACTTATATTTATGTTGAAAAAGTTCGTCACACACACACTCACATGAAAAGGTCTTTAGTTTTTACTGTGCTAATATCACTGGGAATGGAAACATATGGTTTAACGATTTTTCCAAGTTTGAACATACATATTTAACGCAGTTTAGGAAAAATAATCTAATTTTTATTCTTCGGCAATTTAACTAAATTATAAGAATCGGATCGAGGTTGAGTAATTTTTATAGTTTTTAAACTAATCTGAGAACAGCAGGCGGTGTTTCGTTACATGTTTTTATTACTAGAGATATAAATCAATAAATGCCAGGAGGCAAATCCACCCAACTCGGAAAATGTTCTTGAAGTACGGGAAACTCAAGGACTTCCACTGAAAAAAATATTCTTAAATAGTCCAGAAAAATATGCTAATCATGATGATAATAGAATTGTTGCTTGGTTCTAGATCATTTAAACGTTATTCCATATGGACTGTTGGTTACAGAGGACGGACGATAAAATGGGCTATTAAAAGTTTCAAGCTTTTTAAGTTAGCTAGTCCGGATGGGATTTTTGTACAAGCAGAAATTCAGAAGAACTCGGAGGTTTTGATTCCCTGGATGGAGCCCGAGGCTAGAGTGATTTTCATCCCGAAAGCAGGTAGAAGCTCGCACAGTAACCATAAGGACTTTAGACCAATATCACTGTCATCTTTTCTGCTGAAAATCATGGAAAAGCTGCTGGATGTCTATATTCATTCGGGAATTGTAAACTGAAACTGAGCACTGTGTCATGCGTACCATAAGGGTAAGTCTGTGAACACGGCATTACATTCCTTGGTTCGGAAAATTTAGGTCACTGGATTTTCGGAAATTCTGGTGACGTTTCTCGATATCGAGGTCGCTTTAAACAACGTAAAGTTGGATTGCTGCAACTCAGATTTGAGCACCCAGTAATCAGGCTAATTAATGACTTGCAGGGAAGCAGAAGGGTTACTGCGGGGACGGGGAAAGTTTTCGTCAGAAGACGGGTTGTTCGGGGAACACCTCAGGGAGATGTCCTCTGTCCCCTTCTTTGGAATGTAGTGTTCAACGGACTACTATTGGAACTGGAGAGGGAAGGAATAGGTGTGGTGGCTTATGCCGATGACGTAGCGATAGTTGTCTCGGGAAAGCACCTTGGTATAATTAGGGATGTGATGCAGAATGCGCAATCAATCCCTGCGTGTTGGTTCAGCAGATGTGGTTTGAGGATCAACCCGTCTAAAACAGAGTTGGTTCTTTTCACTAGGAGATATAAAATTCCGGAAGCGCTTCCACCAAGTCTGAAAAATACTATGCTGGGCGTAATTTTACTTTTACGTTTACATCTAGAAAATCAGGTAAGGAGTATAAATTTTGGAAATTTTTAAATGCAGGATTGTTTACTATCAATTTTTAGTAGGGGGAAGCTAAATTTTTCTGGAAAATTTTTTGATTTTTTTTTTCCGGAAATAAATTTTGACTTTCCGGAAAAAATTTCACTCTTTTTATTTTTTCAATATTTTTTTTAATTTTTATTAATAATAATTGCTTTGTCAATCTTGCAGACACATATCAAAGAGTTACTATCGCTTCTCCTGATAGTGTCACAAACGTTAAAAAATCAACTTTTGTAAATATATTTTTTTTAATGTACATAATTTTAATTCGTTTTATACCTAAGAGGATGAGGGCTGTGCTCAAACCCCCGCTTTTCCAGAATTTATACAATTCTTCAAGTGTCAAATTTTATTTACAATTTTAAACTAAGTAAAGAAAAATTGAAAAAAATTCAAAATTTTCCTGGAAAAATTGCAAAATTTTCCCGGAAAAATTACTTGTACTGTCGAAAAACTGTTAAGATACAATCCTAATATCAAAATTATTATAAGAATTACACATTTGTACGTATTTTGAATAACAATAATACGCATTTTTTTAAGTTAAAATTTTCCTGGAAAATGGGGTAATTTTTCGGAAAATTTTAGCTTCCGCCTCCTAAAGACTGTTGATAAACAATCCTGCATTTAACAATTTATACTCCTTACCTGATTTTCTCGATGTATACGTAAAGTAAACTTTAGCCGTATGCTGGCTTTACTGATAAGGCGAAATTCCTAGTTATTCTTCTGCACAATAAGCTCAGTTGGAAACCAGATACGATAGAGTGAAGAAGGTCACTGTGACACTCTACTCGTGCAAAAATGTCATCGGAAAGTAATTGGGTCTGAAACCGAAGCTAGTGCACTGCCTTTACACGGCAGTAGTAAAGCCTGTACTGCTATATGGTGTGAGTGCATGGTGGCCAGCTCTGGAGAAATTTTCATACAGGAACATGATGGAGAACGCGCCGAGGGCAGCCTGTTTGCTCATTAGTGGGGTGCTGAAGACGACACCTACTAGTGCCTTAGAGATCATGCTGTACCTTCGCCCATTCGATATTATCGGTAAGCAAATGGCGGTGAATACGGCCGCCCAGCTATCGGCGGTTTCGGGTCGAAGGGCCTGGAAAAACACTCAACTATAGTCAATTCTGTGATGCATGACCTGGTGAATATGGATTATGTAACACCTCTGTTGTGCTTTTGCAAGCTTTTTAAGGTGATTTTCCCCACTAGGGAGGATTGGAAGAGTGGTCTCGTCGTGGAGACCGGGACAGATAAATTCTTTACCGACAGCTCCAAGCTCAATGGTAGAGTGGGAGCTCATTTGTTTTGTGGAGAATTAAATGTGGGCCTATCCTTTCTTCTCCCAGATTACTGCAGGCTGTACTAGGCTGAAGTTATAACGATTGAAGAGGTCATGAACTGATTGAGGCATAATGTAATATCGATGACTGACATCACTATTTATGTGGATAGTCGGGCTGCCATTCTTTTACTGGATTTAGTTTCCCTGACGACAAGGGTGGATTGTCATACTTCTCTTAACGAGGAAAATTGCAGGGCAGACGAATTAGTAAGGTACGAGAGTCGTGCCGTCCAGATCATATTTTTTAGTACTAGGGTAGTTTTTAGTACTAGGGTGCTTAATTAAATGTACGCCTTCTTCAAAACATTTCAAGAGATGCGTGCACGTATATGCTATGTATTTATTGACGTACAGGTCAAAAAGATTTTCAATCCATAAGGACGAACAATATTTTTTGAGTCCAAGGGTCTTGAAAACCTTGAGAAAAACGACTTTGACTACTCTTTACCATTTTGTAAGGATTTTAATAACTTGGTTTTATGAACAGAAATTAATCAGATTTTGCGGCAACTTTAACACTTAAATTGATTTTGTTTCTATTTAGTTAAAAACTATTGAACCTTTTTTTAATAATGTCATTTTCATATTAATTGTGAAAAGAATTGTGAAAACAATTAACAAATACAGCAAACAGTACGATGATTGTTCAACATGTTCAACGGTAATTTGTATAAAATTAACGGTAATAGAGATTTTTAGGTTTGTTTGGACACTTGTTTTGTTAACTAAAAAAGGCAAATATTGAACACCATGCTATTTGAATGAAAAACGTGATTGGAAATTACCGTCAGGCGAATACCATCTAACTGTAATTTAGAACCGCAAGAGCGCGTTTTTCTTTCAAGTTAAAATCGTAGCACGAAGTTCAATAACGAACTTGTTGAAAACTCTTCGAACCAGGAGCCGAAACTTCTCAAGGTAATCAGAACACGATCCGAGAATTGCAAAATTCTGAAAAAACAGGAAATTTGGGAACATCACAAATTTCCAGTAAGAAAATTGGCCGCAAAACGATTCAGGAAAATTTGATCTCATTATATGATTCTCACTTTTGTAAAAATTTGTTTATCGTCATCTTGAAAATTAGATCAGTTTTTACCTTTTTCATGATACACAACAGAGAACAGAAAATTCAAACTGTTCTGATTTTCTTGAAATTTGGAAAATAAATATATATATCGCATTTTCGCAAGGTTTGTAAAAAGGAAATAATATTAGAACATTTTCGTGATGTATACAAATTTCAGAAAATTCAGACCAGATCTAATTTTTTAGACACCCGTTCTAATGTAATGACCAAGGTCCCAATAGGTTTTAGCTGAAATTTTGAAGAAACCTTTGGCTATGCAATGCAATGTGGAGATGAAGAACAAATTGCAAAGATAATAATAAAAAAACAGTAGTTTTAAGCACTGTGGTTCATTCAAAACCTTTTCAATAATGTGCGATACATATTTATTTAATAATAATTGAGTAATTAACCACCAGCACTGAAACGATGGATTTATCAACTAAAAAGCTGGAATTGTTGTTTTTTCGAAAATCTCTTAAACGATATGCCCCATGATGTGTTAATAATAAAAATAAGGGCCCATAACGATAGTTCTTAATGGGCCATGCCTCAAGATCTTTACAATAATATATGACCCGTATAAATTCTATAATAAAGGAATAATTCAGCGCGGAAGCGGTGGATTTGTCAACCTTTCAAACAAAATTCGATATAATTATATTGCAATGAGTCAAATATAACTGCTTTCAGCGACACAATGTTAGTTTTGAGTACTGAGGCGCCTCAGCTGCATTCTGCCATTCTTCAAAATCTGTTCAATGATAATTTAGCACTCTCATATATTTTATAACAATAAATAATTAGCTACTAGCGCTCAGAGGGTGGATTCGTGAACTAAAATATTAGTAACACAATTATTACTTTTCCAAGATTTTTCAAATGATATGCCACATGGGAATAAGAAATGGTAGTTTTCAGTACTGAACAGCTACTAAAATTACGACATCCCTCAAGGCATTTTCAACGATATACGACAAATATATATTCTTTAATAACGGCGGAATTAAGAACTAAAGTGACATTATTAAAATTGTTGTCTGATCCAAGATATTTCAAACGATACAATACACGAGCCTATATAGGAATAATGTAAAGCAATATATTATTGGATGGTTTATTGGTTGATTTCCTACGGCAGGTATCTGGTACCTTCCACTTGAGATACAGGTGTCAAAAGCGTTCCAATTCTCCAACTTAAAAATAAAAGAACATTGTCGAAATAAAACGCAAATCGCACAAGCCGTTCTTTACAATTTTTTGGGCATTTTTGTGATCGAGGACCTCGTCGACGTCACGAAAAATGGATTTGGACCAAAGATTTCAATAACTTGGTTTTACAAACCGAAGGTAATTTGAACAATGAAACATAGGCGAAAACGGTTAAGTAATGCCAGTAGACATACTAGTATGTCCCATCCAGCAGATCTGAAAAGTATCAAAATTTAAATTCCTTAATAGAGCTTAGCGTTAGTAGGACAATTAAAGAGATACCAGAGTTCCGTATAGCAGAACCAAATTAAAAAATGCTAACTTCTTAATCTCGCTAAAAATTCATGTTCGAACCCAAATTCTAAGTTTATACAAACCCAATTTAAGCAAACTAGGTTATGAGGGCTTACTTTAATTTATTACCATCCAGCATTAGACGAAAAACCCAAAGCTATCTTCTGGTCTGGTTGCAGTATGCACTCTGCGGAGTACTTTCCACCTGACTCTACGTCGTTGACAGAAAAGACAAACATGTTGTTGATTGCATTAAAGTCACGAACTGAATTAGCATTGAAGATAAACTGGTAATGGACCACGCCCTAATGTGACTAAATGTAGGAACCTGTCGTATCCAGTTATTGACAGTTCAATTCGCCTCTGAATTGGGAATAGCTTTAACACTATTATCCCAAACTGTCAAGACTTCCGTGATTCACTAACTCTGTCGAAAATAATCGTTCAGCTGTATGATCACCATTATACCAGGGTTAATTGAAAATTGAGGATCCCAAAACAAGTAATGCCAAATTTCTTCAACAGTTAAATAATAATTTCCAAATTTGGTTTGATTTCATACAAGATTTAAATCGGAAATGAATAGGCCCAGCATCATTCAAGATTAATTTTTAGAGATTCGACCAAAATGTATGGAAATGGCTTTCAGTATCAGATCAGGGATCATCAGATTTAAATTGAAAATAAATAGAGAAATGCCCGAGTTTTATTTATATATAGTAGATACCCCTATGTCCGATTGGCTCGAATTAATAAAAATTTAGTTTAGTTACTAATTTAGTTAAAAATGGTTTCCGATACACAATATTGATCTATTTTTCTGCCTCTCATTTCTTCCTAACTTCAATCAAACCTGTCAGTGAATTCTTTATTTTCGATATAACTATCCGGTGACAGAGACAAACATTCTTCAAAATTATCATTGATATTTTTTATTAGCATCATTATAATTCGGTTCGCTTAGCACTGAACCAGTTTTACAGCCGTCGAAATACAGCCAATAAGAAAAACTTCTGGTATTGCGATTAGCGATCTGAGTGGTCATATTATGATATTGTCGCATTTTGATGAAACGAATTAGAATAACCTGTTGAAAGTAAAGGTATTCAATGCCAATTTTGCATCGCTGGTCTGTTGTCATGTTTTTATCGAATTGCACGTGGGTCTTTAGAGGCTTTCTGGGGAACCCCAGTTTTGTTTGGTAACATTACCAATGAGACAGCTTATCTGATTTATCTGGAGTTGCTGTCAAAATTTATATTTTTCATTTCAGTTTTATGTGGTTTTAAAAATTTCGTACATTTTCCCGGGGTTTCGATATAAATTTTTTAAGAATAATTAATTGTGAAATCACTTTACTACTAATTGATAGATAAATTTGAATGGCTTTAAAAAATATGACATTTAAGTTCAATACAGTTTTGAGCCAAAATGTCATATTTTTAGGCATTCGTGTTTATCTTTCACTTTCGTGGTTTTAAGATTTAAAAATTTTAAATTATTATTAAAACTTTTAAAATTGATTAGAGTCAGGTATTAAGAATTAATTTGACAGTCACAAATGTAATTCACTAAAACTCCACTGAGATGCTGCTTAGTTGCAGCTTCTTTAGTTTATTTTGACAATTTATAGTAATAATTATCATGCATCGTGAAGAACTGCCGTAAACAGTATATTAAACATTAAGCTACCCAATAATACAACATTGAAAAGGCTAAGCAAGGTGATTTATCGTTTCGGAACCTAAATTTTTCAAGGTTTATCTTCAACCTTAACATTTTATCTAAAATTGTCTTATATAAGTGCTTTCTGCAATTTGTAAGCTGGCATGCAAGTACGAACACACAATACTTGATTTAATAAAAGCAAGCAATTTTAAATATTTAATTATATTTCATATTTCTGATTCGTAAATGCAGTTTTAAGATCGTAAAGCACGAACTTTACTGATTTCTGTTTTGAATTATTTTCTAAATGAAAATTCCTATATATAACGCGGATTGAATCTAAACGAGAATATTACCCAAAAATTTTAATAATACATAAAACTTCTAGCTAATTTTGGTTGAAAAAAAAATATTTAGGTTTACAATTGAGAATCACACAGCTAAACTAATTAATCATTTTACATATACAAATAGAGGCATACAAATCGTAATAATGAAATTCATGCAATTTTAATGAAATTCTTATGGCTTACTCTGTAAGGCGGAAAATTGCAGCGTTCCCTATGGTTTCCGGCTTTTGCTGGTTTCTGGAATTGAAAATGGGAAATCGCAGCATTTTTGAATTTCATGGATCTTTGATACTTTCTACGAATCTACGTATATAATTTTATTGATATTAAAGTGTAAGAGAAATAGAATATTTCGTTTAAAAACATATCGGTTTAATCGAGCGGTTAATAATTAAGAATTTATTTTTAATATTTTTGGATTGGAATTCAGTATACATTCCGTATTTCGTAGATCATCACGATATTAAGCTATTTATAACTAATAAATAAATTAGTAATAAATGTAAAAACTATATATATGGCATTTACATCTATTGATGAATTCGCCAATGATCGCGTCACACGACACCACTAATGTAATTAACATTAACACGCGATCGACATCCAAGAGTCGGTATATACTGCTTGAATGTTTTTCTAGTTGCCGATTAGCTTTATTAGATCACGGGTATAACTTTATCACTTAGAAACAAATTTTATAGTGGCATATAAATTTTAATCAATTTTGATTTAATTTTTTCTCATTGTTGCCTTATTTTTAAGACTTGGCCTAAGCCGAAATAAATTATTTGTAAAATCATATGAGATGAGAGTGGATAGAGTAGACAAATAATAGGACTACAAAGCCGTTCGACACAGTAAAATATGTTTGCATAATCTGTTGCATTTCAGAACTCTAACGCACAGTGTTATTTGAGTATTAGTATGAAATTATGGTCTATCTCCTTTTCTGAGCTATGCTGATTAATCTGATCTGATTATCTAATATTTGTAATATAAATGAAGAAATGTCAAAATAATATGAAAGAAACTTTTGGTATGAATAATCATGCCTACCAGTTCTTTGGGGCGCTGAAAATTTTATATCAAAACCCAAACATGATCGTAAATTAATTATGAAATGTTAGCCAATTGAGAGGAGACGTTTATGTTTGTTTCAAACACAGTGGGTTAATATTGCTTGCCCAACAGAAAACATTTATTTCACTTAAACCTATACGTCAACGCATTGTCATTGGACTCATTGTATATTTTAATTAAAAGTTGACACTGCGGTTGCAAATTCAATTTAAAAAACATGATGTAAATTTAACATCTATGATCAAAATATGTAGTTATGAAGAGCTAGAAGTTGATTTTACAATCATTTATTTATCAGATAAAATGAAAAGTCCTTCCAATACATTGGTGGGTATCTAATAAAAGAAATAATTTATAATTTTTTTTAATAATGATCTCATTTTAATGTAACTCTTCCATTTGTGTTTTCTTCCAATCTGAAATTTTGACTACGTAACCTCGATGCAAATTACGAAACAAATGTATATTTTATTAAAGATGTGGAAATTAATATCTAATTTTTTGTGTCACAACAGAAGAATAGAAGATGCACGAGGAATCGGCCCCATTATTTTTCGATTAATACTGCTTTAAAATATTATAATTATATGGGTTAGATACCGAATGTGGCGTCAATTGGCCTGCTCTTTTATTGCATCGGAGAGATTAGAGAGATGAAAAGAAAGCCTTTTCCGTTTTTTATTTTATCCGGTTAATCTCAGATCGTCATTTTTCTATCTGAATTTGTTTTCAGATAGTTCAGAGAAAAAACGTATTTGAAATATTTAAACAGAAAATATGGCGGATGTTATGGAAAATGGTAATTAATAAATTAATTTGTAATTATTTTTATCTTATTTTTAATAAATTAATTGTAAAATTAATAATACACTAATTTATTATTTGTTTGTGGTAGACACTCACATTAAATGGACAACAACAAATATATTATTTTTTTAAACGGAGTTCAATAATCTTCAAAATGGTATAAAAAAAAGTTTATCTGAGAATTGCCGAAGAATGCAAAAAAAATGCAATTGGGGTAAGTTGGACTCAAGTCAAATCCAAATGGAAGGCTTTACAAAAACATTACAAAGCCATAAACGACCATAATAACACTTCCGGTCAAAAAAGAAATGCTGTTGATGAAATTATGGCCAGAGATAAAGATTAAAAGATTTGTTGATTATTTCATAAACAATAACAATAATTTCCATACATAATTGTCTACTGCATATATGTATGTATATATTTATATATCGTATGTTATATAATGTACATACATATGTACTACATAATTATAAATTATAGAAAAAATAAAATGTGATATTCAAATTACGAATTTATTTTGAAATGTAATAAAAATGGTTATTAAAAATAAAGAATTCATAATGAATAATCTTTTCCATACTCCTCCACTTAAATGTGAACTGTGTTCATCATCACTGTTGTTGACTGAGCGCTTTCGCCGCTCATAGAACTGAATCCAGTTTATTATCATCTGGATCGATTTGGCCACCACTTTCGATACACAAATTGTGTAAAATAACACAAGTTCCAATATAAAGTGGGGTAAGGTCTGCCCGTTTCGTTTCGATGTATTTAAGTCGTCGAAAACGTCCTTTTAGTATTCCGAAGGCTCGTTCGATGTCAACACAGCACTTGGAATGAACATTATTATAAATCAGTTCCTCATCGGCAAGACGTCCATTATTTTTAAAAGGAACTAAAAAGAAATGACACAACTTGTACGCCGAATCTCCAAGTAAATGTTCATCAATCAATAATTCGAATTCGCCTGGCAAGGAGTGAGAAAAATTAAAATTTTTAATGTAGCAATCTTTCAGCTATTTACCTGATCCAATTTGATTTGGTAAATACCCTGGCATCATGAAGCGACCGATGGTCACATACGGCTTGTAATAAACTGTAATGAGTCGAAACCTTTTCTAAATAATCGTGGTTTGAGAACGATACCAGCTTCCAGAATTGCTCCTCACAGAACGACCTACGGCCAGAACGAGCCTATTACAAGAATGCTGCGCGAGCCTAATAAATATTTCGAACTTTTTGATTACCACATCAGCAAATTTGCTATTAAGAAATTATTATTTGCTACCATCGATAAAACAATTTTTGTTTTATCTATTTGACTTAAATACTCTATCGAGTATTTATAATTTTTATGCTCTCTCCATTTGCGTTTCTTAATTTTCTTTTTGTTTAATTTTGTTTTCTTTTTTATCTCTCGTTTTTTGTCTTTTTACTTTCAGTTTTAAATTTGCTTGCTCTAAGCAGACCAGCGGCCGGTCTCTCCTTTTTTACGGCGGGGTATCACTCTCCTAAATTTAGTACATATAGATTCAGTCTTTTCATTTTCCTCATCAAAGCTTTTTTAATAAACTTTTTATTTCGATTAATAGTAATTTATTTTTACCGTTTTCTTTCTTTTTTAATTTTTAATTAAGTAGAATGATATCCTTGTTTATAATTCCCTGGAATTATATTCAAAAAATAATAATAATATTGATGGTGACTTTCCGCGTACTGTCAGAGAGGAGTGATTGGTCGTTGGGAATTATTATTATTATTTTCTGTTGACGTAGGAATTTGGATGATTTCTTGGAGCAATAACGGGAATATGAGTACCATCTATAAAACCAATGATTCCTTACACAGATTTTCAATTATTTCTATGTCACAAATAAATATAAAACTTATTGAAATTAAAATAATAATATGCACTTCGATAAACGATATTTTAGTGTGTTGGCCATTTTACTATTCCTTTTTCAATATTTAAAGCCAGTAATTTCTTAGAAATATCATTTATGATATTCCAGGCTGTGCCTGGCCAATGATATTTGGCGACATTAAATGTATCGCTAAACGTCCTAAAAACAGTTATTGTTATTTCTTAGTTTTATATCAAATATTACTTTTATTTTCTTTTCAATTAATACTTCCGGCCGACCTGGATGGATTTCTGGGCTTTTGCTGTCATGGATCTTTTTCCAGAGTTTATTAAAAGTTTCAATATTTAAACGAAAATGGCTTTTAAATATTGAGTTCGTGTAAGACGGTACAATTTCTTCAGCAAAATTGTACATTTTTAAACAATTTTCTTCTTCACTGCTGCTTTCGTCGAAATCATCACTATTATAGATTATATTGTATGTGCTTTTAACTATTTCCGTTAATACTAACATATTTGCTCCATTTTTATTTTAATTTGTACTTTTATATCCCTTTTGTGTTTTACTAACACAATTGTGCGGGTAGGGCAAAATTACCATGTCAAAAATTTAGTTTTGTATGTTTTTTGAACCAACTTACACATTTGTGAATTCCTTTTTAACTTATTTTCGTCCGACAAAAACACTATATCTATACACACAATTGTGTTGGTTTTACTTCAAATCAACCGAAATTTTTTATCAACAACGCCATTACATATGATGGTTTTTTGCTCACACATTTGTGTGGGTTGGACTAAAATTGAGCCGATTTTTTGTTTTTCTTGGTTGAAAAAGGGATATATTTTTCTTTTAATTTGCTTTTATTATTATGCGTTTCACAAGTCAACACTTCAGCTGAAATGTCAATCGGTTGTATAATGTTCAGTGGTCTTTACACATTTTCAGTACAGTGTATACAAATCGGTAAAAAACCTTTTCATATAAAAAGTTATCAGATTTGTTAGATAAATTATCTCTCTGATTTATCTGATACCTCGGACACAATAAAAAAACAGGCAAAATAACACGCAATTCAAAATGTACCAGACAAAAGTTATATTGTGCAAGTAAGATAAAAATCAGCCAGTGCCATCATCAACGCCGGCCGGTAAATTTTGGGTTTCTATTATGAAATTTATTCGATTTCGGAAAATTCGATTCGCGGCGAATTTTGGTATTAAGATTTTTTTTTTCTAACGAATAATTCGAAATCGAAAAATTCGCCAAATTATGAAACAAAAAAAATGTATCGAATTAAGCGAAAACGTGACGTCAAAATGAATGTCGTATTGTGTCAATGTTGTTTTAAAATAATTTTTTTTTATTAAGGCAATTATAATTATTGTTTTTAAATATCAATAGATACATGTTTACCAAGATGTAAGTTGTAAAATAATTTACTACAAATAACGTATGTATTTTTCAAAAAAATTGATTTGACAGGTCCACAACAAACGGACGATTCGCTTTGTTTCATATCAGCAATATTCGAAGCATATCGAATTTTTCGAAAGCAAATAATGTTTCTAGCTCGTTCAGTTCAAAATCTTTCATGATCCCGACCTTGGTTTTAATTGCAGATATTTAAACTCATTGCTGGTCACACAAATTGCAATTGTCTATTATTATAAAAATTACTTTAAATAAAAAAACATTTATATTTTAAATATTAAAAATGACGGATGAATTATTATATTAAGAAATACCGGTGCCTCTTTTGAATTTTTATTTTTCCGTTGTTATATGTAACTAAATATTTATTCCAACTTTTTAATTAAATTTACACATGTTAGAATATTTTGCAACGAGTTTTCATAGTAAAAATAGAAGAATAGAATAATAGAGAAATAGAAGATTTATACTGAATCGATCGATGTTATTACATTACTGATCTGTTTTACGAAATATTTCTTTTATTGTTCTTAGTAAGTAACCTATAGCAGTTCAAGGTCAAAACCCAGAGTATTGTCTTATGTAGGTTTTAAAATGACAAAAACGCCATCCTCAATTGTTCCAATATGGGGCAACGTAGCGGCGACTAGTGGAAGTACAAAACTAAATAAAACTAATAAAAAATGGAAACAGTTTTACGATCTCGCCGTTGGTCGATCGTCGATCTCGCCGATCTCGATTGGTTCGATAGGCAAGCAATTCAACGCGGGCGAGACTTATTCAGAGAAAAACATTCATGTAAGGTTAAGAAAATTAATATCATTTTTTGTGAGATTAATGGCATCTAGGTTTAAGTAGTTGCGTTGTAGGTAGTATTGTGTCAGTTTTATGGTATTGCAAATTATAGTAGTCTAGAACAGGACCGTCAAGAATATCACTTCTGTATAAATCAAGGTGAATCGAGAATACTCGATCGGTAAATAAATATGAGTGCAACGAACCCAATGAGTCAGTCATTCAGAAGATACGGTACGCGACAGATTAAAAGCGAAAATGGACAGTGCGAAAAGTTAATAAGTGGTGTTTTGATGAAAACTGATTTATTTTAAATAGTAGAAAATTAATTTTAGTATTTTCAGGAATATTCAGGAAGCGGTGTAAATGACGAGAATTTGTGTTGTACACGTCAAATTATGTAACGATATTCACAATCCAGTGGTACGTACCGAAATTGACAGGGCAAAAGTAATTAAACCAAAATTAAATTTAAGAATAAAATAATTTTTTTTAATAAGTTGTCGTTATTATACTTTTATAGTAAACCGTTTATTACTTCCACTAGAGGACGCTACTTTCTCTCTCAAACAATTCAAGAAGGCGGACTTGGTCCTTTTGAGACCTTTTGAGAAAAGGTAACCTATTAAGACCGCCTACTTATTTAGAATTTAGCGCCAGTTTTTGTGTATCGGTAGTACAGCATTTTTTGCAGCTGTCATTTGTGAACGATAGGGTTCAGTTAACTACACGGAAACACAACGCATAAAAATTGTGAAAACCCACTAACGAAATGGTGAAATTTTTTGCAACTTTACACCGCACAGTGCTCCGGCTTATCGAGAAATTTGATCTGTGAGAGTGTTAATCAGAACCCTTACATCTGGATTCGCTGTCGTTCTCAGCTATTTAGACTTTCACGAAACAGTTTACAGCGAATTTTCAGCAGAAACATCTGCATTTGTATGGTTGAAAGATTCAGTGACACAACATTTGAAGCCAGCAGACCATGCGTAGCGCCGAAGGTTCACAGAATCGATCTTAGAGCAACAACAAGTGAATGGTGATTTTCCAAAGAAAGATGGATTCAACATCCCATTTTGTCAGAGTGATTGGACTATTCTTCTTAGAGAATGCGGCTGGCAATGCGGGCGTCGCCGACTTCGTTCTCTACCGCGAGACGAAAAACCACTTCGGCCTCAAATTACTGAAATGGATTATTTATCTCGAGTACATGTGGTTTTAACAGGTAAGCGCAACCAGTGGCACAGCGCACGAAACAGTGGAATTGTTGAAGGAGTTTGAAGAGAATTACCTCACGCCGCGGTGATTTGAATTGGCCACTAAGGTCTTGAAATTGACGCCGTTGGATTTCTTTCTTTGGAGTTTTTTTTTAAAACCAAAGAACAATACCTGAGTTGAAAGACGAGATTCGATGCGCCGTAGATGAAAGTGAGCTGGTACAAAATCTCATTAAAAATTTTGTCAACAGGACCCCATTCGCCAAGAGGCAGCCATTTATTGAATATACTTAACCTCCATGCCTAAACTCTTTATTACAAAAAAACAACACAACTTTTGAAATAAACACTGCGTTTTTTCAACTCCAAACTTCAACAGCCCAAGATTTAATCCAGAATGACCATCAATCACTGAAATGAGTAATGACAACGGAAACACCGATTGGCCGCTTAGCTAGGTTGCTAATGTTAATTCAATCATTTAATGTAACAATTATTTGTAGTGCAGGAAAGTCGAATGTGGTGGTTCACCACTGCCTCGACCACGTACAACACACGAATATACGAAAAGCGAATGTAGGTGGAAAATGAAGAGGTGTGGAAGTTTATCCATAGATAGACTAGAAAAGCGTGATGATCCGAATCACAGAAATTATGTTTCTCGGGGATATATTATCTAGTTTTACCGCTATAACAGAACTCGAAGAAGCTCAGCTAGTAATACTCACATCTCTTCGCAACCATATTGTACTCCGGTATCATTCCGAACCGACTGTCGGACAATACGGAGTTGAACGAACTCTGTCGAAGATTAAGACGAAATATTACTTGTGGGCAGTTGTGTGGATTGTCAGAAGTATAAAATTTAAAATTTGGAACGCAGCGGGATTTTAAAGTACCATTCTCCTCCGCCCCCCCCCCCCTGAATGGTCCAACGAATGGAAGTTATGCCTGTCGGCCTTTTCGGACCATCACCTGAGGCGGAAGGTGGTTGATACATGCTGATGTAGTGGATGGTTGTCGCTGGTGAGTGGAACTATTTGCGCCCGACTCGGCAACTGCTCTGGAGATTTCTTGAGCGAAATCATTCAAAATACTATGAACTGTTTAGGAATTGAACAAAGTTTAACCCTATTGTATCATCCACAGGCTAATCCAATAGGACGTGGTTATCGGGACCTGAAAACTCAATTGGAAATTTTAGTTAAAGATCTTCATACCGAGCGGCCGAAGTATTTATGATGCATTAGATTTGCCATGAACTCTATAGTATGAGAGCCCACTGATAAAATCTCCGCTAATATTCGGACGGCAATTGCGAACGCTCGACGAAGCCACAAATGGCATTCGCAACATTAACCAATCAGAGAACTTCGTGGTACTTGTGGTACTCCGTATTTGTGAAAATTACAAGGAGTGATGAATGCTGGTAGAATTAATGAACGAGACAAGATCGGGGAAAGGAATATGCAGACACGAGACATCAACATTGACCATTTAAAGTCGGTAACGTAGTACTACGCAAACCCAACGTCCAAAGCAATGCAGCGAAAGGATTTAGTAAGAAATTAGCTCCCAGGCGTGATGGGCGGTATCGTATCTCCAGAATGGTCAACTCAAGTATGGGTGAACTGGAAATCATCGATCGCGACAAAACCCTCATAGGAAAGTATCCTGTGTCAGCACTTCAATACCTACCAATCCTATTCGACGTCGAGGACGCCATCAATAAATTAAAGATTTTTTGTTTAAAATCTAACAGGATGGTTCAAAGTTTAAAAGGGAAGCGACAACTCTGTTTTTTCTTCACTTTTGGTGGTTGTTCTCTGTAGAGCGAATAATGAAATATGAAGTTAGTCGGCGGTTGTACTCTAGAGAAAGAAAGTGAAGAAATAAATTAATGTTAAAAAAATAATATTGTGAAATATGTTTTGTGGCTTTGAAATAAAATTTATTTGTTCGTTTTTATAAATACCGCTTCAATGTTCCCTAAAAGCTCTTTCACAGTTATTTAAAATTAGGTATATTGGCACAATGCAATGGCTGACTATTTTGTCTGTAAATGTCGTGATCGTTAATTATTACTTATAATTTGAAAATTTGACGACATTTTCTTTTACCAGGAATAGCGACAATTATGTTGCCAACCGGTGTTGATCCATAATTTTTTACCAGAAAAATTGAAAAAAATTTGAAATTTTAAAAAATACTAGAAAACCTATCGAATTAGTGCGGTAAATGAATTGATAAGAAATATCATGTTCAATCGAAGAAAGAAATGGCTTAAATATGACTTCTAGCGAGCCACGGCAGGTATTATTCGTCAACACATGATGTCAGACGACGCGCATTAAAAATGCGTTAATTTCTAAAAATAAAACGAAGGTTTGTAATATGAAACACCTATAAAAATGTCTGTCAAATGCATCATTGCGAAGACAATGTTTGGCGGAGCAGCTAGCACGACGTCGCACAATTTTGACCGAATTCCGAAAACTTTGGAGTGCAAGAATGAGTTTTATGTTTGTTTCTCATAAGTAACAGTTGTAAATATGAAATGTTTGCGCTTCGTGCATAAAGCAACAGTAAAATCCCAATTTTAAGTCTCAGTTTCTGACCAAAATCCATGTACTGGTAAGTAGACTGTTCGAAGTGGGAGGACTAACAGAAACGATGATAACAATTACTAAACCAAGATAATATGAAACATTAACAAGCGGAATTTCTACTAGGATTTCAACAACAGACCAAACAAAAACAATACCATTCTGTTGTTATTGGAGCCACTGACGCGACGATTTATGTCTGTCTATGTTCTTTTACATATGAGTTATCTACGAGGATAAACACAACTAATAGTTTAATATAGTAAATAAATTTATGTTTATTTAACGAAATTATCGACAAAAAATTAAAATCATTATCGATAATTGTTTACAATTTTCTATGATTTATTGACTGTTCAATTTGGTACTGACAAAAATCAATGCAAGGTTTCAAGAAAAATAATTTTGAAATTCATGGCTATCAGTTTCGACTGATATTTTTAAAACAGGCGGAAAATTTTTGAAACTTTTGAACATATTAAAAAAAAACCAAAACTAAAAATATTAGATTTGGTATCGGTTTTGATGATAAATTTATATGGGAAAGACGATTTGCAATTTGATTCCGATTCGGAAGCCCTCCAAAAAAGAGAAAACATTTTTGTATGAAATATTCCCAGTTGTTTAGAAAAGCGCTCGAAAATTCTCCTTGTACCTGCCCTGGATTTACTCTAAAGCACTCCAGAGATTTTTCGTTCCACGCTAACATAAACGATTTTAGGTCTCACAATATATCGCGCAAAACCAAATTAAAATTTTTTATAAAGCGCTGATAAGATCAACAGTCACTTTTGGTAGCGTCTTGGACGCTAAAACTTTCCGTTTTTGAGTGTAAATAAATGCGTATGATGCTAGGCTCTATTAAGGATGGAGAAATGATCTGAACAGCTCTGATGTAATTGAAACAATTAAATCATCAACGCTGAGATGGCTTGGACACACTTTACGCGTCTGGCGCTCCTTTATTGTCGATCGAGTTATCTGGAAGAGCATTGTTGAGGCGGCTAAATCCTTTCAAGGAATGTAGCGCCACCGAAGAAGAATAAATATAAAATTGGAATACCCTGAAATTGTGGAGCTATCATAAGCTGGGATTAAAAGCCATCTATATGATCTAAATAAGCTAACTCGGCCGGAATGGGAACCCTTCTGAAATTTTTAAAACCATTTTAATATGAAATGTTTTGTGTCTTTCTATATAGCTATCATAAGAAGTCTACATTGGCATTTTATAACGTTTTTCGTTTTGGAGAAGAAAAAACTTCCTATAATTATGACATATCGTCGCCTGAGTTCTATTTTAGTATAAGGGCCAGTCTCACATATTTTCTGTTTTTGATGATTCTACTAGTATGCAATTTTTGTTCTATCTGCCACAGTTATTTAATGATTACTTTAGTGTAAATCCACAGTTTAATGTTCATCCAACGTTCCATTTCAATGTAACACCAATTTTAAACATTGGTATTTTGTCCTTCTTTGTGTACCACCTTTTAAAACCTGGCCTAAATAGCCCTCTTTTGATTACACCAGTCCAATGTAAATTTTAATAAAGGCTATTGTATTTTATTCAACTTATAATTTAATTTTAAAATCAAATATATTGAAACATAAAAAATGATAGTTAGGGCAAGATAGAACTTAAGCGACGATATATACAGTACTGTGCAAAAAAATCCGGACAGTTCGAATTCCTATAAAAATGTTAAATTTTGCTTAATGCTTTTACTCTTTTCTCCAATTTTTCGATTACAGTTCGATTACAATTCGATTACAATTCACTAGAACTCTGCAGCTATTAGTCGTTTAAGTTTATAGAGAAAAAGTTTTTAGTATAAAAAGCGAATAAAGTTACTTAAAGTTCTAAAAATGTCTAAACTAAATGATCAAGAAAAAAGTGTTGTTATCGCGTTATGGAAGGAAGGGCTTTCCGTACGTGAAATTGGTGATAGGATAGGACGTGGGAAATCATCTATTGCCGATCTTATAAAAAAATATAAAACTACTGGAAATACAAGGCGGTCCAAAGAATCTGGCAGACTGCGAAAAACCACAATAGTGCAAGATACATTTCTGGTTCTTCGTTCCAAGCGGAACCGATTTAAAACTTCACCGAAATTGCAAGCCAACCTTGCTACAGCAATAGGTATTGAAATTTCAAGTTCAACTGTCCGGAGAAGATTACTGAACGCAAATCTCAGGACACGCCGCTCGCTGCAGAAAACTTTTCTAAAGATATCTTCAAAAAGTTGTCGGCTTCAGTGGGCCCGAGAGTACTCCAACTGGACCAGGGAGATATGGAATACCGTGGTGTTCTCTGACGAAAGCAAATTTAAACTGCATGTGGGAGATGGACGGCTAATTGTGCGTAGGAAACCAGGAGAACGCCTCAGCGATGTCTGCATTCAACAAGTGCCTAATAAAACTGAGGGTGTAATGGTTTGGGGCTGCTTTTGTAATGCTGGTTTGGGTCACTTGGTTTTTGTCGATGCATGGGTAACCAGTAATGTGTACCTGGACATTTTGGAAAGGCATTTGAAACCATCAGTTTTGGAGTTATTTAGTAAAACTGAGAGCTTCATCTTTCAACAAGATAACGCCCCAGCCCACAGATCAAAACAGGTGACTATGCACTTTTTTTTCTTTATTTAGCGCTTCTGTATAAATTCCAGTTAAAAAATAATAAACAACTTTGTTAAATAACATTTTATTTCTATTTGAAGGTGAAAAAGTTGGTTGATAATTCCATCTACACAATGGAATGGCCCCCTTATAGCCCAGATATGGAAACAATTGAAAACATTTGGGCTATTATGAAGCATAAAGTCTGTCAAAGTAATCCGGAAACCATCCAGCAACTGAAGCACCAAATTCAAATTGCGTGGGAAGATATTAGCAATGACGTGATTCTTAATTTGATTGACTTCATGAGCAACAGGTGTGCAGCGGTAATTAAGGAAAATGGCGGTCATACCAAATATTAAATTTATAGCTTAGTGGATAATGTATAAATTTTATATTTTGGAATATGCCTTATTATGAAATAAATATATTTTTTTTGAATTTATTAAAATTAATTCGTTTCAAAAAAATATGGTAATTTTTCTCTATTTTCGCAAATTCTCAAAAATTATTTTACTTAGATCAAGAAATTTTAAATCAAATAACATTTTGAATAAATAATGAGTTAAATAATAAGAAAAAAATACTTCTTGGTGTTACAATTCAGTTTGTGAAAAAATTGGTTTTAATTAAAAAATGTTAGCTGTCCGGATTTTTTTGCACAGTACTGTATATACCCCGGCAACATAAGAAAAAATGGCCGGGTCTGTAGCAGACCATATAAATATATAAAAATTCATTCATATTCTTCTGGTTTTATAAATCTAGGCAGAAAAAATATCGTTTTGCAAAAATGCCTTGACGGTGAACAGAAAAAACACTTTTTCTGTCAAACATTTTTTTTATTTCCTCCAGCATTGCAAGACGGGGATGGCACGAATACTAAACGTGTTTTCCCACTGAAGAGCGAGGATTTACGAAATATTATTTACAGAACTGTCACAGGAAAAAAAGGAATCCATGCATGGTCGTTAAATGAACGACAGTTCAAAAGGTGATCGAGCATCGAAAACATTTAAACTCGTCCCAGTCTTTTCGAACTCTAGTTCCCGTATCATGACAGAAATGCGTATTGTTATTGGAGGATAATGTTGTTGATGTTCGAATGCAAATTATTTAAAAACATTCAGTTTTAAATTCGTTGGCCGTTTATTTTCTCACATTTGAAATTTTAAAGCCAACCGTTTTTAGACACATTTCTACTTTAACCCACAGCGATTCAGTTTAGAACATTTCAAAAAGTCAACCATATTTCGTATACTGACTCCATTATGGTCACTTTCTGACCGTAACACACAATGATGGTTGTGAAACTCATACAAATAATTTACACTGGTCAAATTTAAGTTTTTCTAATTGGATTTGACTTGTGATGAAATTGAAACATTATTTGCTTAATTAAATGACCGACATCTTCTGATAGATAATGCTATCGGATATTATTGAAAAAGCAGGCCACGACATTTACAAATGCTGGCTTACTCTCAAACTCGATAATGTGTACCAAAGGGCCAATTTAAGATGGTCTATACGGAAACAGCATTAAATTTGAAAATTTATTCAAATCAATGGAAATTTGAAGTCGTGTAGCACAGTATAAATATAGACAGGTCTTTTTACACTACATTGAGACAAAATATTCGGACATATTCGAGTATGTGAACGACAATCCGGAAATATTTTTGGAATATAGGTGGTATAACCATAAAAGTAAACATGTCACTAGACAAGTTAAAAATCATCATAAATTGATGAAAATTTCAATTTATCTAGATTATCCTAAAAGGGACTCAAGAACTTGTGTACATCTCTAGTAAAATGGGCAAGAGAACAATTTCAAAATTGTAACTCAAATATCACAAATGTTAAAAACAACTTGGGCATGTTATAAATTATCAGAATTGAACATAATTTACCTCAAAAACTGAATGAAGGCTGACCCATCCTGTTGTATAGATGAAAACCCGCGAACATCTCTAGGGCCAAATAACAATTTCAATTTAACAATGTAAATTGCTGTGTGTGATTCTCACATTATGGAACTGCACTTTCTAGTAGTGAGGCTATTAAGTCCTCTTACTTCGTCTTACTATTAGGAACTGCCCTTAAAAAATTCACTACGACTTATGTTTTAAAAATCTCCAACTTTGACCTGCCAGGCATAGGACGTTATATTAAATACTTGGAAGTAAATACTTGAAGTTCCATTTTTCATTGCATGCAATGAAAATAAATAAATGTCCCCAAAAACAAAACAAACAGAACCATTTTTTTGCTATATAAATATATGTAGTATGTGGCTTGTAAATATGTTACCACCAAACATTTTACACATGAAAAAAATAAAATAAAATTAAAATTCGATACGCTGCTTAAAATATATCACATATATTATATATATCGCCCACACATTATTGATTTAAAAATTTATATATGTTTCTGTTATTGTTGTGAGCGTGTGTGTATGTTTGTGTGCTTTTCCAAAATGGAAAATATGTCATCTTTTATATTATATATAAATAAATTATTATAAAGCGAAAAAGAAAACATTTCCATCAAAGATAAAAACACAACCAAATCAAAATTCCTTTGTGATAATAATATACACAAAAAGAATGAAAAATGGAAAAAATATTTTCAAATTTTCATACACCAGATTAAATTATTATTATTTTTACATGTTTTCGTCTTCTGTGTACTGTACAATAATTCTGCACATGGCGTATTGTTAAGTAAGTGTTGGCTGGTATATTAATTATTTTGGTTCGTTTTAATGCCTGGGCTTTACGTGAAAATTTTGAAATATACGTATGTACCGAAAAAAAAATCTGTTTGATGACGTAGCTTTCATTCTTTCCAAAGTTCTTACTTTTGAGAATGAAAAGAAAATTAATGAATTTCCCTAAAACTTTATGACTTTTAATGAATTTTTTGTGGAAAGTATATAACATGACAAAGTTTTTTATTTTTTTTTTTGTGTTGTCAACTTTTTTTCCTATTGACACATACCAGAAAGTTATTAATTTTATTTTATTTTTGATGAATTTTAATTTTCTAATATAATTACTTAATTTTTATTTTAGTAAGTTTTTGCAAAATATAAATTGGATAATGTATAAATAAAATTTTAGCTTACCGTTGTAGCTGTATGTGGTGTATAAGCATATGCCGGCTGAGCTAACGGAGCTGTGTATCTATATGCTTGTTGGGCAGGTGCATAACCTTGCGGTGTCCAACTTGCTCCTCGATAGGGGGCACCTGCAATACCACCGGCTGGGCTTGTCATTGCGGGCCTCTGGGCCCCTTTTAATGTTGCCTGGGCTTGTGGTGGTGCTCCAGGGTATGCGCTACGGGGCGCTGCTGACGCGCTGCCCTAAAAATAACAAAATAAAAAATAAATTAGAAATAACCCCCAAAAATTCTTTATAATATTAAATCAAATTTATGTGAAAAATAAAAATAGTTTATCGCTCTTATATATTACATACTATAACATAAATTAATTTATACATATATTACTTATATGTATACATTAACACAATGTTTATGTAAAAAACCAAAAATTAATTAAATTTACACACAAACACAATAATAATAAATAGCAGAACCAAAAAGTGTGAAAACTGATAACTAATAACATGTGATTCCACGTGAACCAATTATGTCATACGAGTATGTACATAAATAGTTACGTTGGTTCAAGTGGTTTTTAAAAATTTTGCATACAACAAATTTTAAATAATTTATTGTAAACGTATTTTTCAGAAATTATCAACCAAAACTAATGTCACATGTTACATACAATTTTCCCAACATAAAATTTTATGATATAACCTACATAGAAAACAGATATAAAGGTATCCAGTTTATCTAACAATGATTATCAGGTTTATTGCAAGAATAAAATATGTATCCTTCTTGAGAGAGATAAATTTTTTCATTTCCCTCATTTCAAAATATTACAAATAAAAAAAATTTAAAATTCATTAATATTTTTTTTAAGATTCGAAATAGCAACAAAAAAGGTTTGGTTTATCTGCTTTATTATCGTAATCAAAATTTCTAAACTCTTATTAATATAATATTAATATTTTTTCGGTAAATCATAAACTGAACGTATATAATACCGGAACCGGATATTAAGTTCTGATATTTATCTGTATAGTAGGATAATTTAGTTTTTTAAGGTATTTGTCAGAGTTGTATTTAGTCAGGTTAAGGCATGTAGGTGAATTTTGTATTAGTGGTGAATAAAATGTATTCACCGCTAATGAAGCAACCACACACAAGAGAAAAATGCGGTTTAAACCAATGGTGAGAATTTTTGGAAGTGGTGCATAAATTAATTTTTTATATAATTTTATATACAGTTAACTCAGGTGTAAATTAAAATTTTTTAACCTGTAAATCTAAAATACTTTAACAAAATTAACTTGCGTTCTAATCAATGTTAAATTAGGATATGAAATTTAACAGCTGCTTATTTAAAAAATGTAGTCGATCACATATGATATAAAATTTGATTTTCTTTAAACCGTAGGGAGCTTTTATTTGGGGTGGTGAATAAAATTTTATTATTTACCTTCTTTATTGTATATGATACATCCACATTTATGAAGAACCTAACTGAAAAATATGGCTTAATGGTGAGAGTTTTCGTGGTGAATATTTTTCTTTGGTATTACATATATAGAATTCTACAAGTAATACTTTTATGAACAATTGGGTGTAAGTGACCCAGCGATGGCCCGAAATTATTTACAAAATGCAAGTAAAATATCGGTATAATTTGGTAACGTAACAAATAGACGCATAAACTTAAAGTATCAGGATACCATTTAATATTGAGAATAAAATGATCAACATACTTGAGTGCACCTCTATAATACGTTAGAAATAAAAAATTGATCGAAAAATATAGTATATGGAAAATTAGATTCCCCAAAAATTTGAAGTGTAGAATTAAATTAGCAGTGTTTTAAGCCTTTTGTTGGCCGTTTATATTATTATATTGATACATGAACATGAAGTCGAGTTAACGTGTGCGCGCATTTGAATTTTGCTAGAATACCTAAGGTACCAAAATTTGACGGCACTAAAATATAACGTAAGCAATCTGAATATGCCATGAAAAATTTCAAAAAGCTGATTATTATTAAACCTGATCATGTGGTGAATTTTTCATAAGAGTGGTGAATAAAATTTAACGGTCTAATTTTTTAATACTTGTTACACACAGTATAGTATGTATGAGAACCACAAAATAAAAATATGGTTTACCTCAATTAAGTGGTAAATAATTTTTTTTTTTTTTAAATTTGGCGTATTAATCAGTTTTATATTAGAATATGAAATCTAAAAATTCCGTTTATTGAAAGTTCTTAGTTGTTCTACATTAGAGTATGAAAGTTAACAGAAGTCGGTTAATGAAGGTATAGCAGACCACACATGAGCTAAAATGTTATTTTTTTTAAACGTGGTACATTTTTTATTAGTGGTGAATAAATCATTGACAAAACATATTTTTTGGCATTCCAGCCATACTGTTTTGGATACGCAGATCATATCGTGTTTCTTGGTTTGAATACTTCGTTTGAAAGTGAACAGCTATAAAACATAACTCGTATTAACACCCAGGAGCTTCTCAATGGCAAATATCGGAATCGTCGACCATAATTTTGATAGTGTAGAAGACTAAAAAATACCTCGGGTTAGTAATAAGATCTTCAAATGATATGCAGGCAAACATAAAAGCCCGAATTGCGGCCATCAAAGTTATTGCGAAATAAAGAACTCTCGCAGTCGTACGTCCAATCAAAGATGCGAATACGAGTTTTAGATTCGTATGATTTATTAAATCCAATCGAATTAGATGGCTAGGTCATATTGTATGGTCCCCACTACAACGGATGATAAAAAAAAATATTTCAGGAACAACCAGTCGGTGTACAGCGTAGAGAAAGACCCTGTTCGCATTGGCGAGACGATATAGAACAAGTCTTAAGCATAATGAGTGTGAGAGAGAGAGAAAGAGAGAGATGTAGTAAGTCACACATGAAATAAAATGTTTTCTTCTAAACGTGGTTAATTTTATTTTATTTGTTTTTATTATGGCAGTGGTGACTTTTTATTAATGTGGTGAATGCAATTTAACTAAATGATTTTTATTGGATCTGATACACAACATGTTGGAGCGCCAGAGTAAGATTTTTAGTTGTTGTAAATGATTAACGCATAACATAAAGCCTTTTTAAATTACTTATGTTTATGTTTCCATTGCTTTCTCGCAAATTACAGACTTATTATTGGGAAAATTTACCTTCGGTTCTAATCAGTTTTATAAATCATAAGAAAACATAACAGAAGCGGTTTTTTAAAGGCTAAACACCATATGATATAAAATTTATTTTCTTTTTTAATCAGTGTGGTGAATAAGATTAAACTATATAATTTTTTAATTGATATGATACGCACACGTATATAGAAATCCCAAGTGAATTTATTACAGTTTCGCAAAAAATCGCAACTTTAACTGAAAAGTTAGTAAAATTATTGACGTTTTATTTACTACATATTATCTGACCAGTAACATTTTTATTTGATATAACTTGAATCGAATAAATAAACAAAGAGATTGATTTGTTTTCACATTTAAATTTTGATTTTCGTGGTATTAGATTGGGTATGGTATATAAATGCTTAAGGAGAAAAATACAATTTTTTCAACTATACCATTTGTGACTATAGGATCATAAAGGTTTGAATCTCCTCCAGCTTTGAAACGTCAGATACAGCGATGACATTGGAATTATCAGAAATAAAGTGGGAATCAGTCAGGAATTAAAACTTAACTTAATAAAAAAATAAGAATGTGATAAATGGCATATAAGTGTTATTACCCAGCCAAACTTAATTTTTATGTAAGAAACCCAACGAAACCTTTGTTAAGTTTTACCTGTCAGTTAAGAAAAAAATAGTGCGCGCTATTTCTCGCTCAAAAATAAGAAAAACTTAAAAATACAGTAAAGTAAAGAAAAACGAAACAATGTGTAAACGAAAAATAAAAAAAAAAATTGTAGAAGCTTGTTACTGTAAAAACAGGCAAACATAAAAAGGCAATCGCCTTAACAGATGAGAGGTGGACCAACACTCTCACGTGCAGGGTAGCAAAACAGGTTTGGCCAAAACTGGACCTGCGGCGCTCCAAGGCACTTGTATCCCTGGGAAAACGAGACTTAGGATTGGTCGTAGGGATACTAACAGGACAATGCCTTTTTGGGGAACATGCGAGAAGGCTGGGTCTCGAGACGAATGACTTTTGTAGAAGTTGTATGGACGAAGAGGAGGAAGAGACGCTAGTTCACTTCCTATGCTCATGTCCGGCACTATCATACAAAAGATGTAAGTACTTGGGTGTGTACAACATGGACAGCCTTTCTGAACTCGCGGACTGTAGAGTGCGAGATATTTTACGCTACATCAGTAGCTCTGGTTGGTTTCAGCGGGAGTAAGGGGAGATTGGATCCTGTGGTATCACAATGGGCCATTATTGGCCTAAGTGTGCGATAGCAGCCACTCTAACCTAACCTAACCTAACCTACTGTAAAAACAAGTCCCTAATTATTATCCTTATACAGTTTGCTATCGTTTCTTGTTAAATTAGAAATACAATATACCATTTTCCTCAAACGTCAAAATAACATTATGACAGTTGAACGTGTATGGCAAACCATTAAAATTAAAATGTATTTTTTTATTTTATTCATAAATTCTCATAATGCTATTAAAATTTACAGGTACAATTGTTTGTGGTTATGTTTTAAACATTAAACCAAAGAGTATCTAATGTGATAAAGAGTAACGAAAAAAAAAGAAAAAATTTCATCAACAAAATGCATGGGTTATGAAATGCTTTATGAAATTACAAATAAATTTTAGATTGTTCTCTCTCTCTCTCTCTCTCTATCTGGCACTGTATCACTGGCACGTCCATCACTGATTAAGCCACGTCAAATGAGGTTTCATAATCATATTTTCATTTCGGATAATGAGTGATTAATTCATTGATCCTAAACCAGCCGTGAAAATTTTTCCTTGTCACCACCGGGAATCGAACCCGGGACTTCCGGTTGCTGGAGCAAGCACGCTAACCACTTTGCCACTGGGGCGGCAAAAGATTGTTCTGGTTTGCCATAAAGCTTCACCTGTCAAATTGTTTGGAGGAAAATGGTCTTTTGTTACTTAAAAGGAAAATAGTCCATATGTTTAATTCATTAATAAAAGCACCACATTTATCTCAAGTATGTTGTGAAAAATGGTGCATTATAAAAAAATAGGCTTATTGCTAGATTTCAAAAAAATTACACAGAAATTTGATAACCTTCCGCCTTCGCTTCAATATCCACACTAAACAAGATAAAAAATCAAATTTTAAATTATAATGAAATCTAGCTCCTCCTCTTCCACTTCTATTTTACATTTTACTTATATTTGTTATTGTTTTTAGTTTTGTTTTTACTTCTATTTAATGTGTGCGTGTATCATGTTTTCGTATATTTATTGTACAAGTTTATGAACTTATCCTGTATTTGTATACTAATATAAATGAATAGATGACTGAAATATTTGATATGATCGGTGTATACTCGAGTACAGTTCGGCTTGTAGAATACATTTGTATTGGTTTCGGTTCAAATGAAAAATCTCCTTTGATTGGCTGTGGTAATACTTAATAATGTTTGAGTTCGTAAGTTTTATTGTGGTATGTATGGATTCATGCTGTTTATTTATCATGAAGAATTACAAAACTTAAGAATGCTGAGTTGTGTGGATATTATAACCCGATAGGCAAATTAAATATTGCAGGCATAAAACGCTGATTGACACTCTTCGACGTAACACAGTATAAATACGGGTCTTCCTGGGAGTCATTGAGTTTATATTGATAGCTACAAAATAGAATTTAATGTGCTGTTTAGAAAGTATACGCTAGTAGATGAGAATAAAAACAGGGTGATATATTAATACGAACGAAAGAATCTAGAAATAAAATTAGCCAAAATTTCTCTAGAAATATCATTGGTTCAGCTCACCCAAAACAATCAAAGGCAGAATTTGTACGCCTCTGGAAAAAAATTTCCGCTAAATTTTAACATAAGGTTCTTTGAACTTAATGACAAACTAAACTAACCAAAATGAACAACGAGCTTTAGAAGAATATGAAAATTTGGTTTTATAATAACATTTCATAGGAAAAAGATTACTGAATTAGCGAAAATAATTAACAGTGGCGAATTCAAAACATTAAAGTGGCTTAAAAACATTTTTAATTTTATGAAAATTTGCGTACATGCATATAATATTATGTTGAGTTGGACTTGTTTTAAACGCATTATACGGTTCACTTTCAATTTTGCGAAAAACAATTCAGAGTAAAATATATTTAAGAGAAAATCATTATGAGAAAGCGACAATTCTGAGAAAAACACTTTTCAGAGAAAATACAATTCAGAGAAAACACAATTCATTGAAACAATAATTTATCGAAAATACAATACAGAGAAAATAAAATAAATTAGTTTTAAATAAAATTAAATGAAAAACTTTACTAATTAAAACATTTTAATTCATAAATTAATAGAGATATAAGTATTTCTTTATTTAATGCTTTATTACTACAGCGTTTCTCGGAAGTGGTGGAAAGAGCTAGCGCATATTGTCGAGCAGATCAAATATCTCAGAATTTAGGTTTCACCTTACAATCATTATTGTACAACCTTGAATTGAGGTTTTTCAGAACTTTTTTCACAGAATTATCGTTTTCGACTATTATTGTATTTTCGCAGAATTGCTTTTTCATAGAATTGGTGCGCTATACATTTGTATGTACTCTGCGCCAAAAAAAAAATCGGAACACAATTTTTTTTTTTGAACAAATAATCAGATTTGAACACATGTACCTTGGTGAAATAACACTTTTCAAAAAAATAATGTTGCTTCTAATTGAAGGAAATGTTGTCTCCTTTGCGATACTGGAATCGGTTTTATTTTATTTTGTGTTTTTAAGACTTGTTTGAGTAAAATATAAACGGTCTAAATGAAAAAAAAATATGCTGCTGTTTGAGACTGTAAACGAGAATTACTCAGATATGAAATATATAAATTTTCAAATTTTTACAGTGCAATGACGATGTATTTAGTGGACAGTATTGGAAAAATTATATAATTTAAGACTTTTTATTTGTTTTACTAAAAAATATTCGTGGAGTTCCTATAACATATTGATTCAAGATTCATGTTATTTCAAAGTACTTATTTAACATTCTCTTAGGTAAATTAATTGTTTTTGTTTCATAAACGTAGTTGGGGACAAACAAGGGAATGACATTTTAAAACTTCAAAATTACAAAAAACTGTTAAAATTTTTAAAAATGCAGAGTTTGTTCTATGAACTAAATTGACAAATAGGTTATTTATTTACCGAATTACAAAAACGGTTAAAAAGCGTCTACGAAATGATCTAAATAGCCGCAGGGACAGCATATGGTCCCCTTATTGAAGATTTACCCATCTGCAGTTTCAAATGGATTGGACTTGTATTTCCGTATTTCAAAATCCCGTATTGTATTTAAATTAAAATAAAATTAATTAATTTGAAATTATACAGGGTTATCCAATTCGAGGTTGATAAAGTAGAAATCTGTATACCGACATCTGTCAAAGATAAACGTCAAGTACGCTGTCATTTATTTAGTTGACATTCTGCCATTTAAGAATATGGAGCATTTAACAATCGACCAACGCGTTAAAATTATTAAATCCGTCGATGCTGATTTTTCGAACAAAATTTTCTTCAGTGATGAAGCTCATTTTTCGCTTGGTAGATACGTTAATAAGCAAAACTGTAGAATTTAGGGCTCAGAAAATCCACAATTGATTGTAGAGAAGCCATTACACCCGGAAAAAGTCACTGTTTGGTGCGCATTGTGGTCTGGTGGTGTGATTGGGCCGTATTTTTTTGAGAACAACCATGGACGAACCGTTACCGTCAATTCTGAGCGCTATGGCCGCATGTTAACCGATTATTTTTTTACGAAAATCGAAGATTATGATCTTGACGATATGTGGACATGTGGTTCGAGCAGGATGGAGCAACCAGTCACGTAACACGAGCAAATCGAGATCTTTTGCAAGAGAAATTTCCTGGACGTTTGATTTCGCGATTGGCTGATGTCAATTGGCCTCCAAGATCCTGTGATTTAACGCCTTTGGATTTCTTTTTGTGGGGCTACGCGAAAGATCGTGTTTACGCAAACAATCCTCAAACTCTTGACGAATTGAAAACTAATATTCGTAAGGTAATGGCCGAGATACCGCCCGAAATGTGCCAAAAAGTCATTGAAAATTACCTCAAAAGAATCAAGGCCTGTAAGAAGTCCCGTGGAGGACATTTGAATGATATCTTGTTTAACTAAAAATGGCAAGGATCAATCTGTAAAATGAAATAAAAATTACAATACATTCCGAATATTTTGTGTGTTTTTTTTAAGTTTACTTTATCAAGCTTGAATTGGATAACCCTTTATTAATTATTACCAATGCCATAAAACGTAGTACTTGGGGGGTGAAGGGATATTTTTTTAAATACAGACGATTTTGAAATACGTGATTTTAGAAAAATAAAGGATTTTGAGCCGCTCTCGTTGCTACTAATATATACAAAGTAATTTTAGTCAACTTTTTTTTTTCATTTTAATAACAGTTATTAGTTTGTTTTGGAAAATTGTATACATGTCGTTAAGCACCATCACAATGCCGTTCGTGTAACACCGCAAACAATGATGATTTTCACTTCATTAATGTAAAAGCACGTATCGTGCATTATTTTGGATCAGATGTGGGTTTTACAATTTTATGGATTATTCCAATAGTATATCAAAATTTATGCATTGACATAAATTTTGATTCATATACGAATACTATATATTAAACTAGATAAACAGGAAAAGCTTTATTCAATCAAAAAAGATAAATATTCGGGTAATGTTTGATTTTCTAAGACAGAAATTGAATTGATTAAACTTTTAAAACAGTTAGTTAGTCGAAGATATCCGATAAATTAAACATAAAATTAATTTTAGTGCAGCTGTCGTTATATCTATCTATTGTTAATTAATTATTGGGCTACACACTCCTGCAACGAGATTTATTTTATTACACGAGATAAGAGCACGAACTTAGACATGTAAGGTTAAAGTTTTCCCGTTGTGACTATAAACAATGTCGTACATACAAAATTTGCAATAATTTATGTAATAAAAAACCGTTTGGCAGTACAAATTAAAAATTATTTTTATAGAAAAAACCTTTAACCTTTTGGTTTATAGTTTCTTTATATTTTTAATATCGAAACTGTAAATTTTATAGTTCGAGACTTGAGAATTTATGTGTTTTATTAGTATGTATGTTCACGTTTATTACGTATTGATTATTATACAACAAACGACATATACAAGAAAATCGGAAGTTTATTTTCTGCAATCATTATTCAATGTCTCTTAAATAAAACAAGTTCAATCGACTAATTTTGAGTATGTGTACTCGTATGCACATATATTATATCCGAAATACTTATTGTAATAAAATACATAACAAACAACTATAATTGTCTAGAACATATAGGATAATCTAACTATAAAACAATAGAAATAAAAAAGAAACAGTTCAGAATAATAATTAAAACTTGGATATGAGAGTGTAATGTGTACAATTGTATATAGGTATAGTAAAAAATACACATGGGTTTCTTCTATATAAAAAAAATATAATAATATCTATGTACACATGAAAACTATTAACAGTTTTACAATTTTTGTGTTATTTCGCTGTTTAATTACCGTAACATTTGATAATAACTTTTAATATTAATGTGTATGAAATACTTTTTTCGTATACTATAGTTTGTTGTAATTTCATTTTAAGTATATGGTGTTTTAATTTTATAGTGCAATTATCAAATAAAAAGGCGATCATAAAACTATAATAGTAAAATACATAAAGACAACTGTTTCTTGTTAATTATATAATTCGCTACAATAGCAATGATACAATATATATATATATGTAAAATAGCCTGCATTTGTTTTTGAAAAATTAGGATATAAATTAAATGAAATAAAAGCAATAAAATGGCGTGCGGCAATAACCCGCAGAATATACCCTAATATATTTTAAGGCTAACCATATACTAATCTAAAAATAAATACGAAATATATTTTTTGCTTGACTTGAGTTGAACTCACAATGGAATATTCAATGTATTTTTTTTTTGTTCTATGTGTATACATCTGTAAAACCTCAGTTTTTAATTTTCTTAATTTAAAAAACCCTTCCAACAGGACAAACTTATTTTGTTTAGTAAAATTTTAAACAGAATGTATGTATAGTGGCATGCATCTTTTTTAGCAAAATTAAACATCTTGTAATTAGGCAATGTTTTTTTTATATTTGACACGCTAAATTCATTTTGTATACGTATAATCGTATGTTTCCGGTAAATCTAGGCCAAATATCGAAAAAAAAATTCAAGTATGGTTAAGAATTACGTAAGAAGGCCAAGGCCTACCAACTGAGGTGAACACTATAAAGAAAGATCCGATTGGACGCATAGTAAGACTATTATATGCATTGGAAGCACAGCAAAAATAATTCAACCAGCACTAAAACTAAGGGCAATATTGGTAATAACGATTTGACGAAGTCGATTAGGAATAGCTACACAAAAACAAAACGAAAAGTGTAGCTACACAAATTAACAAAATTTAGAAGTGTTAAAAAATGTAGCATTGAAATGAATAATAGCTATACCTTTAAAAAAAAGTCGATCAAAAATTTATATTACTATAGATGAAGCTATTGGGTTAAAATGTTATAAAAACCATTATAAAAAATTAAAAATGCTTGAACTGACCTGTGCTAGCTCATTAGCGAAATAATCAGAAATGTTAAAAACGATGAGCTTAGATTGGCCTTTTAATATCGGACGAATTGAGCTATTCATAAACGCTACCCTGTGGTGGGTGTAGCAAGTAGTTTAAAGAATCTTTGCATTTTATTACTTAATAATTATTGTAGAGCTGCCCACTCTTCGTTTATTTTGTTGCGGTTAAGGGTTATGTAGCTTAATTCGACTCATATTATATAATATACGGTAACAGTTGGTACATATTTGAAAAATTCGAGGAAAGCTTTTTAAATGCTTCACCTAATATTCTTTTTTGATCAACCTTTATACAAAATATGATCTTGTTTATTTATGGTGAAAAATTCCTGAAATCACAAATTTTTGGAAGTCATGTTTGAATTTCATGTTTTTTATATTTTCAATGTATAGTCTTGATTAAAAAAAAAAGCAATAAAGCAATGGGGAATCAGATTTTTCAGTTTTATTATGAAGTAATCCAGGAAATCATCTAATGGTTTTGAAAACTTTTCCAAATTGCATCGGACAGTTGAAACCCACTGACTGAACGATAATTCAGCATCCAGACAATCATTGTCCAAAAATGCGTTTCTCAAATATTCGCGAAAATTATTCAATCGTGGGCAGTTCTCGCATTGCAGAAGATAACATGTTGATGTTGGATCTTCTTATAATGTGGTTGAAGCCAATTTTTTTTGACTCATCATCCTTATATTTGATTTTGTACCCCTCATAGCACTCCTTTAATGTGCACATCATTAGACGTTTCTGAAGATTAACTTTTTCAATAGTTATACAATCGTTTTTCCCAGGCATTATACGACTAACATCATCATTATTATAATATTCTATCACTGAGTCTCTGAGATCATCACTTATCCGTTTGCTAGCTTTGGGTGCTGGAAGGCTCAGTGACCCATTCTTGTTTTGAATATTTTTCACTGTTCGTACCATATACTGCGTTGTGTTAAATTCTTCCTGGATTTCTTGTATTGTTAGTGATTTCGGCAATGTAGACAGCAACTGTATTTTATCACAATTTTTCTCCAACTGTTGAAATTTGGCTTTTAGTTATGAATTCATTATAAAGGCGTGCCTTATGATGATTTTCCGCTGAGTGAGCAAAAGAGGGTCGATACCAGATACCGAAGATGTTGATGATGGCGTCAGTGAGGTAGTTAAATTTAGTAATTTTTGCTGCTCATGATATTGCCTGGATTCCAACTTACTCGGATATATAGGAGACATGCCAATGTCTGGTAATATTTTATTAAGTTTTTCACGAGCAATAGCACTTTTTATTTGCACTCCTCACTTTCACTCCTATTCGAAATATTCTCGTCACTGCGTGTTGATAATGTCTGGTAACAGGTGAATTTGATGAATCAGTAACGGGTGACACTTCGCTTTCAATTTTCTGACGTTTAGAAGATACCAGGTAGCACGTTGTACAAATCGATGAATCTTCATTTACTTCAGTCGAGCGCGGCAAATGACTTTTAATATAATCAGAAACATTTCTTAAATTTTTCGAACATTTCGTCTCAGGAAACGGCTTACAACACTTTTTGAGCCCAGACATTATTACACTTATTAATTGAACTACTTTAAATTAATTTTTTGTTATTTAAACAAGCAAATGCTTCAAATAGAACTTCACAAGTTAAACTAACTGAAATATTATTTTAAACTCTAATTTATACAAAAATGTTAACAAAAGCCACTGGTTATGGTTAGAATCTCAAAAAAATTATTTCAGGAATACAAATAAATTTTTAAAAAATCGATCAAAAAGGTTATATTCAGGTACAGAAAATAGTGATTAAACCTAACAAAATAAATGACTCATGGCAAAATTTTATTGTTCTACTAATTGCTTTAGGGGCTATCCATAAACTATCTCACATTTTTATGGGGGAAGGAATATCGATTGTTGTGACGTGTGTCGCTGGAGGAGGAAGAGTTTTATAAAATGACAGATTGTGACGTGACGTCACGTGACAACGTGTCTAATTATAATTACAGCAGCCACTTTGATAGGATAAACATTCAATATAACAATTTGCAATCAGAAGCTATTGTTTCATCTTTTGAACAAGATAGCGTTGAAAATCGCAAAAAATTTTAATCAAATGGAATAATTTTGCTAAATAAACACGCGTAGACGCAAAACGCTGAAAGGAAGTTAAAAATGATCAAACCTAGGGTGATGTAATTTATGAACGATTTGTGAACTGAATAATTCTAAACAGTTACTTTATCAAGCTGATCGTAAAAATAGTTGAAAATAAAAAATACCACATTGACTTTGATTTTATATACTAAAAATGGGTAAATCTTCATACTCAAACGTCTTTTGCAAGAAAACAAAGAATAGCACAAGTACAATTTTTTGGTGTGTTCAATAGAATTAAATGAGGAAAAATTTAAAAAAAAAAAAAAAAAAAATAGGTTTTTGAGATAATTCTAAAATACTATTTTGGCCGCCATTTTGAATAGGAAGAGTTGAAACATGGTACCAATTTTATAATTTTTTTTAGAATCCCTATTCATTTATCTTTAAAATGAGCCCTCGTTTATAAGTATCGGATAGTTAGTTTTCTTTTTATAGCCATATATACAACATCATGTTCATTTTTATCAAAATTTGACACCCTGTAACTTTAACAACAACAACTACAACTTCTTTTTTGTTTTACAGTTTTTTTTAACAATTACTACACATTCAAAACATAAAAAGTAAAAAATTTAAACACGACTTCCGGTTCCATATACCAAATTTGTGGTTTGATGTAATATTCGCCATATTTTTAATAGTACACTTTATTATCATTTACACTTTTCGTTAAAAAATTACACTAAAGCTACACTTTTATTCAAATATTTTATCTCTGGATTACATAGTAAACATTAAAAGACAACCAGTGGCACTATTCTGGTAATTCCCTGGGAATAGGAAATTAGGGAACAAATCTACATATAATTTCTGATTTCATTTTTTTCTCTGGCTACTACATACATACTATTATATGTTGTAAGTGTTATGCGAAAAAATATGTGCTGTTTATGGAGAAGGCGCTTTATCAAAATCAGCAGCAAAGAAATGGTTTGCGTGCTTTCGTTCTGGATATACATATGAATGTCAAAGATGCACCTCACTCTGGTCGACCAACCACTGGAAAAGTCGATGAAATCATGCAGAAAATTGAAAAAGACCGGCATATAATCAGCCATGCAATTGGTAAAGAAATAAATAATGATCACAAAACAGTTTTAAACTATTTGAAAATGGCTAGATACAAAAAAAGCTTGACGTTTGGGAACCCCATTAATTAAAAGTTAAAAAATTAACGGAACGAAATCGAGCTATTTTTAAAGCGAATGATTACTAGCGATGACAAATGGATAAAATACAGCAACGTTATGTGGAAAATATCATCGACGGAACGAGGTGAAGTTTCCCAAACGGTATCAAAGCCAGGATTGACGCCAAGAAAGGTAATGCTGAGTGTTTGGTGGGATTGGAAAGGAATCGTGCATTATGAGGTGCTTCCCCGGCCCAAACGATTGATTCTAATCTTTACCGTCAGCAACTAACCCGTTTCAGACAAGCAATTCAAAGCTGGCTGGGAAGTTTTGATGAAGCCACCATATAGTCCCGACCTTGCACCATTGGACTACCATTTGTTCCGGTCCATGCAGAAACATCCTAATGGTTTTACATTAAATTCAAAAGAGGCCTGCGAAAATGAGTTGTCTCGATTTTTCGCCTCTAAATCACAGAAGTTCTACAGTCTACCATGGCTCTACGAGAAAAAAGACAGTCATCGATCAAAATAGCTCGAAATCAAATGGCTCGATCAAATTGGTTTATTTGAAATAAGAAAATTCTTTGTTTCAATGTCACCCAAAAAGGCGACGAACTTTTCCCTAACCCTATATTTTGCAGTAGTTAACGGTTATAGATTTTATAAGAAATTGCTATTTTCATGAAAATTTGAAGAAAAGTGAAAATTAGAAACGTATAAAAAGTAAAATTACCAAAATGGAATATAAGACGGCGAAGTGCAACTTGCAAAAAAAATGTTCCCTCGGAATAGAGAAGAGAGAGAGAGAAGTACTGACAGTTAAATGTACTTAATCCAAATAGAAAGAGAAAAGTCAAAAATGACCAACAAAAGCATATCGTTAACAAGAAGCTTGCGAGCTTGAATATTAATCGAGTAGTAGCAGAGCCATCTATGATTTTGAAGAGCCGTATTATTAAAAAGAGAGCTTTCAGTAGAGGGGAAGCTTTTATTGAATTAAGAAACCGTGGTAATTGGAAAATTTTTGAACATGAATTTATGAATAAAAAATTAAACAAATCATCTAAATTTTAATTTTATATTTTTATTAAACTATTCAAAGAACACATATTTGAAAATCAGCCATCATAATGTAGTATTTATTTGGTAAATTTAAACTAAAGCGGAGCATAAATTTATTAATTTTCTATAAAAATGAGCTTTCCGTTTAGTTGTGTAGGTTTATAAAGTAAAATAATAAAGGGTGGTGCCGCGGATTCCTCTTACATCCAATTTGAAATTTAGTTTTATAAAAATGTAACTAATTTGGTAAATTCTGGTCACATGCACCTCAGAATTTTTGAGATAAACGATGCACTTAATAGCAATCTAAGCATTCTCCATTTATAACAAAATTAAAGAGAAAACGTGAGCTGAAACGAAATTTTATGAATCACCATGTAGAAACAATAATATTATTCATATAATAAAATTTTTACATCAAAATCTATTTACGAAAATTATTTATCAACGTTGTCATGGTTTTCTTAGTTAAATATTATTACAAAACAGAACAAAACGTAAAAAGCTTCTATTTTATTCGATTGCAAAACCGAGCTTTCTGTAATTTGAAAATCCGTTTACAGATGTCTATGTAATAAATTTACTTGAAATTACAGAAAAGTGTAAAATATTATTATTGTATTGTAAGTTAAGTGCGAAATCTTTAATACAATAATTTAACATAATTAATAAAACTCAAAACAATTATAAATTTTATTTATTATTCGGTTGGCGTAAATAAAACTTTTCGTCGTAAAATATTCACCATCATAGTTGCTGCGCGCTGTAAAACAATAATAGAAAAATGTCACAATTTTTCCAAATTTTTGTTTTTTTTTATTTCGATCCAATCCAGGCGGGAATTCTTACAATGTACACGAATTTGTTAATACAAGGATTTATTGAGGATTTTTGATGCTAAAGGCCCTCCGCTAAGGTGTAGACAGATAGTTCGTATACATTGTAGTAATTCCCGGCTGGTTCAATAGATTATGCAGATCTACTGGTCTTGAAAGGCTATGGATGTTTCATTTTTCATTTTTATAGCTTCGTCCGTGCACGTTTTCAGGGATCGTTGTTGTGTGGAATTCAATAAAATAACCCAAGGCCTTTGTATACTGTTAATAACTTAATGGTTTTTGTGAGTATATAAATGGCCCGTGGCTCTACCCATTTTTTGCATGGTTGGCATACGGATACAAAATCTTTAAGCACAAGTCGTACTTTGAACTCGTTTATACAACGAGCTGCCTGCTATAAGACACGCCCGTTACAACCGTCCTAACCTGGAGACCCCCTTTCAATTTGTGTAACAATTTCTATACGGGTAATTTGAATTAATTTATTAATTTGAAAGCGACATCTTTTAACAGGTTTAGTAATTGCGAAAAGCTTAATCAAATTATAATATTTTTATTTGGTGAAGCTCTGTTTTGTTTATACTACAAGATGAAACAATATAGGCTGCGAATTTGTTGCGATGAAAAATCAAATTTTTAACAAGTAACGAAAAAACAGTTTTCGAAGTCTGTCATCAACAATGTTGAAATAGAACCCAAAACACAATAATCCCCATATTACATTGCTACTCCAAAAGCATTTTTTAACGAACGTTTATTTTGGAAAAATACTGCTGACTTTTTTATGGAACACTCTATACTAATTTCTAATTTTCTGTACATACACATAAACAAATTCTTGTTTCTACAAAAAAAAAAAAAAAAAAATTGTGTTAAACTAATTTAAATGTTTTTGCGTTAACTCAACATAATATGACTCAATATTAAAATATGCTTTTCCTGAATATTGAATTAACCATTCACATTGCAAATTCAAACAAAGAATTTATGTTTTTATATACAAAAAAGCTTCTAAAAAAATACTAAAATACACTGGCTGGTATGAAAAAGTACAAAAAGCTTCCCCTCTATGAAGCGCACATGGAAAAAAATGGCGGAATCTTACGGCTCTTATATTAAGGAGGCTCTGGTAGTAGCCGAACGATTTGAAAGACGCTTTTATGACAGTATAGGTATTAAAATCACTGTGGGTTAAAATTTGTTTGAAACAAACAAACGAACAAAATTGGTCCAAAAGATTACCCTGGGATAAACTAGACGCTATTGCGGCGTCTAAAAGAGAAAAATTCTACGAATTTAGATAGAGTCTAATCAAAACAGTCAATGTGATGTGGCGCCTAGTTCCGTACATTTAATCATAACGAATAATATCGAATGCTTGTTCGATGTTAGGTGTTCTGCTAGAATATTTCATTCTCACAACTAACTTTTCTTGCTTACGAATTTTATATTTTTATATTTTGCTTTCTATTCCGACCAATGTACGGAAAGTTAGTTATGAGAATGAAATATAGATGAAAATATAAAAGAATCGATTTCGTAGACTAAGCAGTAATTCGCTAGTACTACAAATACATGGAACTAGGTGTGTAAATATGAAAATGGAATTTACTAATAAATGGCGCCACTGGTCAATGTACCTTAATGCAAGCATTGTTGAATGAGGATGATGGTCAAACGAAAATCCAACTCGCGGATAAATTGAATGTGTCGCGAGAAGCCGTCTCTATACGTTTAAAGAATCAGAAGAATGTGATTTTGAGCTGCTAAAACCTGGGTGAAACCGCAAATACTGAACGCTACCAACAACAAATGATCAATTTGAATCGAGCTTTGTGTGAAAAACGACCAGAATATGATAAAAGGCAACACAAACTGATTTCGCTTCATGATAATGCACCATCACACAAAGCAAACCCGGTCATAGAAACGTTGGAAGCACTTAATTTGGAAATACTTTCACATGCGGCTTACTCGCCAGACTTCGCTCCGTCCGATTATCACTTATTTGCATCGATGAGGCACGGGTATTCGCATTTTTAAGTCACCAGTCAGGCTTCAAGTAAAACGCTCAAATTATCTTTCCTTACATCGAAAGTAGCCCAGACTTATCTCTCATCGCTTAAAGAGAGATGACAAATCAGCTCAACATCCACCTGATGTGTGTCTCAGGTCATTCCAATATTACGGGTATGAAAAATTGGCATTCCAATATTACGGGCATTTATGCCAGTTCTTTATGACAACCACCCTAGCCTAACCTCATCTTGTCGTTTTTTGCAAATGCCACTTCCGGTACACAGATTTGATTCGTGGTAAAAGAAAGTTAGGTGTTGCCCACAACTTATTCATCACTACATTTTTGAAAAGTGATGAATATATAATGGTTTATCAGAAAAGTAAATTATTTTAAGTAAAAGGTTAAAACATGTAAGGATCATACATTCACCTACCCTACGCACCTACCTACCCTAAAATATTTTATCAGATATGTAAACCAGGCTGTTTGCAAATAACGAAATTTCAGAATTGTACTGAATTTTAAGTTTAGCCCAAGCGATAGATGGGTATGGTATGTCTATATATATTTATGAAGTAAAATCTGCATGATTCTTTGACTGTGCTAATCTCAGAAACATTGATCCGATTTTGATCAAATTGTACTTAGTGTGTTGATCTGTGATGGTTTTAGGTTCTTCACGATTTTCTTATTGCATCAATTTAACCAACCAAAATTCACGACTCTTTCCCTAATGGATGTACATCCACATTGCCACGGTAAAATTTTCGTTTATTCTGCTGTCTTCTCTATAATAGTACAAAATCTGTCTGTGTGTCGAAATGTTATTTCGAGAATAAACTCAAGAACTATTCAGCCGATTTAGATCAAATCTTCATAATTGTACTAAGCGTTGGTCTGTGGTGGTTTTATGCTTATCCGAATATCGTTCTTGATTTAATTCAACCAATCTAAATTCATAACTCTTTCCCTGATATCGACATTGAATCCTGTCGGCTCACTAGCTCCACGAGCGCGGAGTGTTCTCCTTAATCTATAATCAGTTGTAATTAAAAGGTTGCACAAGATATTAGAATTTAGGATCGTAAATTGCAATCATTAAACCAGTTGATATATTTGGCACCATAAATATGTCTATTAGAATGACTCCAATGACAATTTAATATCAACATAAATGCAAACTTGAATTAGAAAAATAACAGAAGTTGTTCACAATAATGTAACACGAGTCTGCCTTTGGCTAGAAACGAAATTGTTAATTCAATTGTGTTACAATTTTGATTAGTTTTTAAATTGGAATATATTTAAAATGAATAAATTGCATTTTTTCGACCCCTTATATTTTAAAATTCATGTACTTAAGCACAACCCTCTTTCAGGAAATAAAAACTCAAATTAATTTTTTTTTAAATACAACTAAGTAACATTTTTAAACCACTTCACCCATTTAACTAGATACTTGTATTTAAAAGAAATCTTAACAAAATCAAAATTGCCCATTTAATTAATTTTCTTATATATTTATTTTTAAATACGGTCTGGAAAAAATTTGTATTATCTTCACAAAACAACAAAAAAATAAGCTTTTTGGCAATCTTATCCAGTTAATCTAAAGTTATCGAATTGTTAATTTAAAATCGTGATGAAGCGGTCAAGATTACTTTTATAAAACGAACACAAAAAAAATCAGTAACAAAAATAATTTCCACATTTTAAGGAGATTGGATATAAATAACAAATACACAATTTCTAATTAACCAAAAATTGCATTAGTCATACGTAATTTGTCAATTGGTATGAAAAAATAAAATAAAATTTTGCAAGCTGGCTTCAACAATACCCAGGTTAAACCGCGAAACCAAATAAAATACTTAATACATATACTCCTGTATATACGATATATAAAGCTTTCAAAAATTTGGTTCCACTAGAGCTGGCATCCAATTGATTGGAACATTAAAATAATTTACAAGAAATAAAATAAAATAAAAATATATTTTGACATGAAAATTAATAAACTGAAACAAAGTTACTTTTACTAAATATACGACGATATATTGGTATATGAATACCTTAAAAACCAAACACAAGAAAATAATAATCAATTATAATTTATAAGATTATACAAACGAAAATAAAATATCGATTTAAAAAATGAAACACACATTTCTCTGAAACCATACAATTCTCTGAATTTGGGTATATAAATACATATGTACATAAGAGACTTATGTGTATACTCAAATACATAACATGTGTGATGCAGAGCATACTCATACTTAGTAGTAATGTACATAGGTGTATCCTTCAGACATGAACTAATGTACATACATTATAAAATACATAATATGTGCACGATTGCACATATTAAATAAAAAACGGGGTACGTACGTACTATCAAAGATTAAACTTAAGAAAAATATGATTACCGAAACTCTGCGCCACGCCCAGACATGTCTCCGTAATGTTTGTAAGTAAAATACATACACAATAAATTAGATAAAAGAAATGAATATTGACTTCCGTATAACTTGCACACATTCTTTATAATTTAACATACCATGTTAACATAACAACACACCATTTTCTTCTAAAACTTATGTAATGAATAATTTTTGCTTTTCTATTACGACATTTTGGCTAGGAGGATTGACAATCATATAGCGGTGCATATAAACATGACTCCATACTGCTATAACTCCCTCGAAATCAAACATTGACCGACTGACTCACATGAACAGTATACCTCACACACACACAACACACACACACGTGTAATACTAACATGGTTGATGGATCGGTGTTGATGGGTCGGGTCTGCCTCCGTCATTTCCGAACTGTAGGGTATTCGGACCTAGTAATGTTCGTTTTAAGTGCCGAAGCTTTATTTTTGTTCGATAAGTCGGTGGACTTTAGACACGTGGTTGTTAGAATTAAGTTTCGTTCAGAGACGAACGAAGTGTGGTGACACACTGATTCTAAGAGAATTTGAGAGCAAATGAAAAAACAAATGTTTCCATGACTAACAATCTTAAGGCTCTATCCATGGAAAAAATCTACTATCAGTAAAAATAAAACCGAGAGAAAAATATAGATTTTACTGGTTGTGTACGAAACAAAAAATGTTGTCAGTAAAATATATTACTGAGAGAATAGTTGTGATGGTGTTAGTGTGCTGCCATAATGTTGCTATAAAAATGTAAACTGTAGTATTTTTTATGGCAGCATTGTTCACACATCTACGAAAAAAATATGTAAATATAAGAAATTGTTCTCACGCTCATACAAAATAAGTCGGTCGATTTGTTTTTTTTTTCGTGTTGAAATTTGTTAACGTTAGTGGTTTAGATGGGCCAGATGGAATGAACAGCTACTGGAGAGATCTGCGAAAAGAGCCCCGATATTTCTCCAAGAGAAATTTCGTTGGCGGATCTTTGATGGTGTGGGGCGTCTCGTTCAGCACACTCGGCACTCTTCCTTGGGCATTTCCGACGTGCCGAATGAACAGTACTGAGTACCAAACCATTTTAGAAGAGCAAATCATACCGTATTTGGGTAGTTTTGCTGAAGAAAATTTTATTTGCACGACCGAATACATGTGAGTTACTAGGGTGGCCAGCGTGTTCACAGGATATGAACCCCATTGAGAACATCTAGGGATGGTTAGTAAGGAGGGTCCATGATGATAGCAGGCAATTTCGGTACATAATGATTGGTCCTCTTTGACATCGGAACGGTCATATATTGCGTCCATGCAAAACAGAATTTTTGACGTCGTAAAATGCCATGGAGGACAAATAAATTATTAATTATTTTAAATTTTAAACATTGTTTTTATTCTAGTTCAAAAAAATCCGGTGCGTCAATGCGAAATGAAACACATACCAAAATCACTTTTTGCAGTTTTCGCCCAACAACAACAAAACTACCGTTATCAAAACAAAAAATATTTCAGAAATTAAAGCAACAAACAAGAATGCTAGTCGTGGGGGTACATTCCGACAAAATGACAATTTATCGTGATATTTGCTTATTGGTACATATTGAAGTCACTGACATTTTTCAAATCGGATAAAATGATTTATGACATTTACAGCAGTTAAATATTGTCTCAAAAGTGCTGCATAGTTTTTAGAACAATGTCACAAAAATTGTCATTTGTCATTTTTCACTTGAACAGAATCTAGGGCCTGGGCAAGAATTCCGGTTCAATGACTAATGAGAATGACTAATGACTTTGTATTTTGTGTCATTTATTTAGTATGAATTTTTAAAATATTTATATTTCCGGTCCTTTAAGGTAGCTACATTATCCTGGTTAAATAAGCAAAACCGATAATTATTTAAAACCTAAGGCAAAAATTACCAATAAATAATGAAATTATTACTTATTGTCATTTATCATTAAACCGGAAATTGCGCCCTGGAAACATTCGTTTTTTCATTTGCTCTCAAATTTTCAAGAGAATTAACCACTAGAGTGCGTCTATGGTTTTTAAAAGTTTATATATCCAACACTTATTATATTATAAAATAAACTAATAGTTCTCCACCACCGCCAAAACAGGGAATTTGTGAACTAAAGTGCTGACATATTTCCTCCTTGGCAAAAGCTATTTCAAAAGGTATGTCAAGGATTATATGGGAATGCAAAATGTGTCTGCTTCCATCGCCATACGGGTGATATGATTTGCGACACGTACAGTACCGATAATAGAAAGTGCAACACCAATATTTTTCTGATAAAATTGTACTAATTGCCCCTTGTCATTATCGTAGGGGGCTGATTTATTTTTTGGGTATAAATACAATCGTATTTTATGTTTTTAATTAGTTTGAGATATCTATTCGCACGCGAAAGTTATTAAAATTATAATTTGTTCAAAATGGCCAAGTACATACAACTAACTATGGCTCAGAAAAATCGGATTCTGGTATTGTCTGAAACACCTAAAATGTTATCGAGGCAGATTGCTGTTGAGATTGGATGCAATTACTCGACTGTGGGCCGTTTTAAAAAAAAAAAATCATTCCACCGGTGAGAGACGCAAAAAGGGAACTTGTTCAAAAAAGAACCTTACGACCAAAATGAAACAAAAACGGTTAGAATGGAATCGAAATCACGCTAGTTGGAGTCTACAGCAGTAACGAACTGTTATATTCTCCGATGAGAGTAAATTTAACCTTTTTGGATCGGATGCAATCCAGTACGTCGGCCCAAATCCAGCGAACGACTGAGCGATCAGTGCCTAAAAAATACAGTGAAGCATCCAGCGAGCCAAATGATTTGGGGATGTTTTTCCTGTCATGGAATTGGAGAATTGGCCTTTATTAAAGGAACTGTGAACGCAGAAGTTTACAAAAAAATCTTAAAGGACCATTTGTTCCCTTACATTGAAATGCATTTTTTGAGTGCTGGGTCTGTGATTTTTCAAGATGATTCCGCCCCTTGTCATCAAGCGAAAACGGTAAGCATTATTTTTTTCATTTAATAATTTTATATTTAAGACGATACAAAAAAAGAAACATTTAATTATTATTATTTCTCTTCAGGTTAAAGATTTTCTGTTGAAAAATGAAATGCCTACTCTGGATTGGGCTGGAAATTCACCGGATGTGAACCCCAATGAAAACTTTGGCACGTAATGCGGATGAAAATCAATAAAAAGATGCAGCGATCATCCAAAAAACTAAAATCAATCATTGCAGAAGTATGGTATAAAGAACTGACCCTCGAGTACCTGCAAGATTTAATTGTCTCGATGCCAACAAGGATTGCATCTCTTATTGCCAACAAAGACGGGGCAACTAAATATTAAATATACCTTTTATTACTTCATAAGACAGCTGTTTACCGTAAAAATCAAAAAAACTACAATAAAAAGTAACTCAACATTTATTACCTGTTCGTGAAACTGAATTTTAATTTTACCTGAAAAATGCTAAAAAATTATAATGGCTGTAAAAACAATAAAACCATTTCGCATGAAATTTTGTTTTTCCATAAAATGTGTGTTATATTACAAAGAACCACTTCTAAAACAATTCTTTTTTTAAACGTGCGTCGCACTGGCAAAATACACCTTTTTGTGCATTTTTATGGGTGTTGCACTTTCTATTCTCGGTACTGTATTTATTCTATAATTGTTTTCTACCAGCCCCTAAACTGTGAATTTGGGAACTGCAGATCATTCAAACGATGTTTTGAATAGTAAGGTACTTCAGCTAAATGTGCAACACTCTGCAAGAACTTTTCAATGTTATGCAGCATTATCTAATATTATGGGGGAACAATTGTATATTTATACCGTGTATTTATACCCGTGTCCGGGTTTCGGATGGTAATCCGTTAAGGAGTGATGCCTTGATTCATTCTATGAAAAACATCGCAAGGAGGGGAGGGGGGGGGGGGGAAGGTAACTTTAGATATCATTTGAGATACAGGGTGTTTAAAAAATTCGGTTCAGAAAAAAGTACACACAAATATTAAACTGTAACTTCCAAAATATTTATCGAAGAGCAACCAACTTGGTGCGTTATAGGACTAGCTATTGTAGAGGCTTATTTAAGGTCTAAGTGCGGTTATCTTGAATCTGCATGCGTTTGGAATGATGCTTTAACGGAAAAAAAATATTTTTTTTTTTAAATTCAATTTTAAACAGTTTTTCTCAAGAAAACGCAGTTATAATTTGTATTACGTAATTTTGCTTGTCATGACCTCCCCTACACTCCCCCTATATATTATGTGTACCCACGTGCCATAGTTTTTTAGGTATACCCTTTATTTATGTTGTAATAATAATATAAATTTTAACAATTTTTATTGCTCAGTAAAGCAATAGGCGATGATTATCAACTCATTTGTTTAAATGTTGAAAAAACAAAAATTTAATATTTTCATTAGTTCTGAGAAACTATCTAGTGTTGTGTCAGTGCTGTGAATCCAAAATTCTAAATAATTTAAGAAAATTAATATTTTGATGGCACATTTCTCTCTTGAGGAGTACATTGATATCCATTTTGTTTACGGATTTTGCGATAGTAATGCGTCGCGAGCTCACAATGAATATCAACGCAGATTACCAACGCGTCTCGTCCTTGAGGCAAGAGTATTTGCAAATATTCATAGAGAACTGCGAGATATCGTAACAACATCAAATATGCGGGTGGAGCCCCATTCAGTCTCACCAAATCATTTCGATGTCGACGCAGAAATAATTTTAGTAATATAACAGCAAATCCTTCTATTAGGATAAGCCCAAAATAAGATATAATATTTTGGGAGTTACAGTTTAATATTTGTGTGTACTATTTTTCTGAACCAGATTTTACAACACCCTGTATTTCAGCGGACATAGGATATCAAAAATTGACCCACCCTCCCCCCCCCCAACCTCCCATACGGTTTTTTTCACGGACAGATCCACAGAATCACCCCTTAACGAATTAGCATCCCAAACCCGGACACCCTGTATATACATTACATATACATATATCTAGGGTTTCGGAAAAAACTTGAACGATTTTTAAGAAAATTATGACGATTTAAAAAATAAAATAATTTAGTGATTGACCGGTTGACCGCATGTTGTTAAACGTCGGCAGTGCACATGTAATGGCGTTGACATAAATAGAACGGAAAAGAAAGCAAAAAAAAAAAGTTTGCGAATTTAACATTCGGTCATAGACAAAGGACAATAAGACTTAAAAACCAATGGAAAATTTATGTTTAAATCAAATTCTCGATGTCGTTACAAATGGAAAAATATTTCTAGCGGCTGTTAGTAGAAATATTAGTTAATAGTCAAACCCTATTTTGGTCTACATTATGAGCGCAATACATATTTCTCGCTCAATATATTTTTTCAATACGCGCGCGACAAATAAAAAATTTTATATTTGTGTATACAGTAAAAAAGAAACAAACGAAAAATAACAAATTCAACTTATTTTTTATTTTCGTTTGAAAGTATCCTTTCTCTTTTATTTTAATAAAACAGAATGAAATGAAACTAAAACGCACGTAGTATGCATATACATACTCGTATATACATATGTACTATTTAAAATAATGTTTGTGCACGAACGATAATTTCTTGTTTAGATATATAGAATTTAAACACGTGGTGACCATGAAAAGGAAGAGGATCTATTTTAGATGTAAGTATGTAGCTACGATGATTGCTTTGGTGTGCTGCATGAAATATAATTTAAAAAACAGATATTTTGAGGAGATGATAAGAAACACCAAAAATTTATGAACGAAAGGGAAAAATATTATAATTAAATGGTTTTTTAATGATCGCAGAAAACAATTACATATACATATGTATTACATATTTGTGTTTGGTTACATTATGTATATTTTATATGCATATCTATACTGGTTTGTCCAAATTAAATACATTCATGATTTAATTTTCCCTAAGTGTACTATTAAGGATGATGCATGATTTAAATTCAATAATTTTAAAATACCTAATAATTTTATAAATGATTTTATTTTTGAGAAAATGAATAAAATCAGCTTACACCGGAAAGACGTCTTTGGGAAAATGTACTATGTATTTGGATTTATCTCCAAAAAATTGGTCAAGCATACAAATTTTTGTTAACGTTTTCCCCTTATTCCATATTATCTGAAGCATGGTAGGACTTGGTTTGTTTCAACTAGCTTTTGCAAATATTTTAAGACATCGAAAATAAAAGCTAGTTTTTGATTTTAACTAAATTTGCAAAAACATTAATATTTCGATGGCGGTTGTGGTATATACATATATAGAATTATGAGTATACACAATATCCGTGCAATTCCATTTTGGATCTGCTAACCCCAAATTAAAATCACCCTAAGGTTTTAAAATGACAATATATAAATATTTCGTTGTTCGTTGTTGTCAATTGATTTACAAGCTCACATTAAAAGTACACTGCAATTTTTCAGATACCAACCACCCCTTATCATGGAAACTACCCCAAATTTCTCTAGAATAAATGACCACTTCTTTGAAAATTTCAAAAATACACTATTCAATATCGGATAATGGGTATCGCTTTATAATCCTCATCAGAAATGCAATTCGATGTTTAAGTTGTAACTTTAAATCATGGACACAAATTTATTTAGCCACCCACTTTATTTATTAGGTGTATAGCTTAATTTCTACAGATTTTTTCTTCGCGCTTAAAATTATATTTAAAATAGAAATATTTTCACGGTATTTTGTGATTTTTACAAGATCGTGAGTTACATAACCTCTCAGAATAGCAGAGTTTACAATGACAACTGATAAACAGCACATTCGGCACTGCATTCTATACGAATTCCAATAAGGAAAAAATGCTTCTAAAGCTCGGGAATCAATTTGTAGTGTTCTTGGTGCCGACCTTGTGTCTTATGTAATTATTGGTACAAACATTTTAGAAGTGATGATTTCGATCTTAGCGACAGCCTCGAAAGTTTGAAGATGTTCGAGCTAACCTGGAATCTACAACAGCAATAGACATAACTCAGAAAAAACCTAATACCTAAATAAAATAATGTGTAATAATTGGATTCACATTAGTTTTCAATTCCTATAAAAATGATAAACATTTGATAGTTTAAATTCTCCTAAACTTCTGAAAATTTAAATGAATTGTAAGAAATATGTACTATGGACTTGAAAGATATAAAAATTAACTAAATAGAGTAAAATATTTTCTGGACAGTTATTTTTCAGTAATTATCTTCTCCTGTACTAAATATTAATTTATTGCATTAATATGCCCAGTACCAAGTGAATTTTCTAAAACTGGTTATGTAAATGTATTTAATTAATGTGTAGTAATCCATCACCATTAGTCATACATACTTTAATCGTATATAGTCCAATGAGTTGTCACAGATTTTAGTGAGGCCTCATTAAACCTTATATGAAACATGTCTTTGTTTTCGGTAAGACTTCAGTGGGCTGAATTTGCTCGACATGTTTAAAGAGTTCGTAGTATAAATATTTTTTGTATATAAAATCAATAAGGACTTCTGCCTGATGACCTAAATCAAGGATTACGAACGCCGCACGGAAGTCCCACAAAATATTCGAACCCAATTCAAACAAAATTTATTATAAACGGAACACGCAATCTATATTTAATAAAATAAAAAACATTTCGCACTAACATAAAAGGTGTTTTTTAGAGATTCACAATTTAGAATTTATTTATTAGGTTTTTTCTGAGTTATGCCTGTTGCTGTTGTATATTCCAGGTTCAAAAATGTTTGTACCAATAATTACAAATTTCATAAGATACAAGGTCGGCACCAAGAACACTACAGATTGATTCCCGTGCTTTAGAAGCCTTTTTTGCTTGTTGGAATTCATTCGTATAGAATGCAGTGCCGAATGTGCTGTTTATCAGTTGCCATTGTAAACTCTGTTATTCTGAGATGTTCCTGTAAAAATCACAAAACACCGTGAAAATATTTCTATTTTAAATATAATTTTAAGCTCGAAGAAAAAATCTGTAGAAATTAAGTTATACGCCTAATAAATAAAGTGGGTGGCTAAATAAATTTGTGTCCATGATTTAAAGTTACAACTTAACAATCGAATTGCATTTCTGATGTGGATTATAAAGCGATACCCATTATCCGATATTGAATAGTCTATTTTTGAAATTTTCAAAGAAGTGGTCCTTTATTCTAGGAAATTTGGGGTAGTTTTCATGATAAGGGGTGGTTGGTATCTGAAAAATTGCAGTGTACTTTTAATGTGAGCTTGTAAATCAATTGACAACAAAAAACAACGAAATATTTATATATTGTCATTTTAAACCTTAGGATGATTTTAATTTGGGGTTTGCAGGTTAAAAATGGAATTGCACGGATATTGTGTATACTCATAATTCTATATATGTATATACCACAAATCGAAATATCAATGTTTTTGCAAATTTAGTTAAAATCAAAAACTAATTTTTATTTTCGACGTCTTAAAATGTTTGCAAAAGCTAGTTGAAACAAATCAAGTCCTATAATACCTATACCATGCTTCAGATAATATGGAATAAAGGGAAAACGTTAGCAAAAATTTGTATGCTTGACCAATTTTTTTGGAGGCAAATCCCAATACATAGTATATTTTCCCAAAGACATCTTTCCGGTGTAAGCTGATTTTATTCATTTTCTCAAAAATAAAATCATTTATAAAATTATTAGGTATTTTAAAATTATCGAATTTAAATCATGCATGCTTAATAGTATACTTAGGGAAAATTTAGTCATGAATGTATTTAATTTGGACAAACCAGTATAGATAGGCATATAAAATATACATAATGTAACCAAACACAAATATGTAATATGTATATGTAATTGTTTTCTGCGATCATTAAAAAACCATTTAATTATAATATTTTTCCCTTTCGTTCATAAATTTTTGATGTTTCTTATCATTTCCTCCAAATATTTGTTTTTTAAATTATACTTCATGCAGCACACCAAAACAATCATCGTAGCTACATACTTACATCTAAAATAGATCCTCTTTCTTTTCATGGTCACCACGTGTTTAAATTCTATATATCTAAACAAGAAATTATCGATCGTGCATAAACATTATTTTAAATAGTACATATGTATATACGAGTATGTATATAGATAATACGTGCGTTTTAGTTTCATTTCATTCTGTTTTATTAAAATATAAGTGTATGACTTAAAGAAAGAAAAGAAAGGATACTTTCAAACGAAAATAAAAAATAAGTTGAATTTGTTATTTTTCCATTTGTTTCTTTTTTACTGTACACACAAATATAAAATTTTTTATTTGTTCGCGCACGTATTAAAAAAATATTTTGAGCGAGAAATATGTATATTGAGCACATAGGGTTTGAGTTTTAGCTAAGCATTTCTGCTAACAGCCACTAGAAAAAATTTTCCATTTGTAACGACATCGAGAATTTGATTTAAACATAAATTTTCCATTGGTTTAGCAGTCTTATTATAATTTGTCTATGATTCGGTGGAGCAACACACATATTATGCTTTTTGGTCTGCCGGCATACATACGAGTACGTTCATTTCTTAGGACTGGCGACGGCATCGTCCTTTTATGACATTTTAGGTTTCTGAAAACCAAGTCCGGATTGTGGTTAAAAAATGTTACGGTAATTGACACATATGACCCCATAGTGCTAATCCTAAAATAAGTACATATCGTCTTGGATTTTTTTCGTAGGTAGTAGATATTGTGTCTAACTAAATGACAACATTCACGACACGTTTAGGTTCCAGGGAAGGAACCATTCGTTGTAAGTCTTAAATGTACAGTTTAAATAAAATGGACCATCCCAGGATCCTTTAGCGGCAATCTAAATATTCGATTGGTTAAATACATTTTATTTTGGATAGTGGACATAATTTCGTACTAAAATCAGAAGAGATGGGGCAAGACACTTGTAGTTCCTGGGAACCATTAATTTAAATCAGTAATTCATACATTATGGGCACGCATCAGTGTTCGAATAATTTAAGTTTAGCGAGTGTCCTTTTACAGTGGGAGTTTCTCGGTCTTCACTTTTATCATTTTACACAATTTATGGCAATAAGAAAAATAAAACTGGGGTTAATGCGAAACCATTCAGCAATTTAATTAGAACGCTAGCAATCGTTTTCGAATGATTGAACAATTTCCAACGTGTTAAAGTGTTAATAAACTTTAAGGTGGCTTACTACCATTTCTAAAATAAAACCAAAAATATAATAAACATACGAATATGTAATTGAAAAGTCATGTGCTGTGCTGATTGCACATTAACATTATTTCTATTTGAATTCGGTTGTGCATACTTCTATACTACATCCACATACACAAAACAAATATATTTAGACTATAAATTAAAATTTATTCCACCACCAACTACTTAATAAGAATACATAAAAAAAATTCTTACGATTCTGCCACGTCTCGATTTTATATTATTTTTACACCACCATGTACAGTAAAGCCATGCTGCTGCAAATTGGAAAATTTTGTTCGCAAAAAAATGCCATTTTAAGTTTTTCATAGAAATTTATACGTTTTGAAATGAAAAATGACGTTAGAAAACAACCGAAATTACTTCTCATCTCTTTTTTTATAGTTTTTTTTTAGTTGAACATAGTTTATTGATGATGAAACGGTTTTTAAATTAAAAACTGGATGTTTTGTTAATTAATTGAAATATTTTATACATAAAACTTTTCAGTAAATTAAATTTAATTAATTTTTTTTTTATTAGTTATTAATTGGCAAATTTCTGTTATAACGCATTGAACAATTTTTTGTTTCTGTTACTTCAGTTTTATTGAAGCAATTAAGAATTCAGTGGTAACGTTTTGTATTCATACAAGGCATTTGAGTTGAACACAATATTGTCACCTCCTTCCTATACAAACACATTTGTTTAAACTTAAAAAGTAAAATATTTAAATTTTAAAAAAATAATGCAAATATTTTATTTTTAAATGGATTATGCAATATTTATTAAGTGTACGGTTTGCTAAATAAACGTAAAAGTGTTATGTTGATAGTGGCTGCTTCTTCTTTAAATACGTGTACGCAAACAATTTAATGTATTTGGCGTATAAGATATTTAAAAAAAGAATTTAACTTGTAAGTAAGATTAGCGCATTTTATAACCATAAATAATCAAAGAACTAAGAACAAAAACAGTTCCACTCTGAGGGTCTATTATGAAATATTAAAAATTATGAAATTGTAATGACTCACTGTATATTTAAATAGTAAAAACAAAAATACAAATAACAAAATATTTAGTAAACACATTTGTATTTCCAAAAACCTTTTAAACGGATTTATTCAAGTGTAACAAAAAATGAAATGGTTTGGGTTTTCCCAATAAAATAAAATTTGGACGAGAAAATTATTTAAAAAATAACACTGTTAAAATTGTTATTTTTTTTTTTCAATTGGATTTAAATTTGAAAAGAAAATTATAACATGGGGCACGATTCTAAATGTTGTACCGTCGAACCTAGAAATCTCTACAGGTTCTAGCTGACACTTTTGGAAAGATAAAGCATCGACCTATTTATAAGATCTAAGTAAAGTACAATTTTGACATTCGATCTATTAAAAATTATAATTAGAAGTTGACAATTTTTAACGGGTTTCAACAATATTCAAGCCAGTCCTGGAGATTCCACGGGGTCTCAATGACATTTTCAAATATATCATCCAATTTACTTTACTATATGTTTTATAGATGTTAGAAACTTTACAATTTTGATGAACATTTCAAGTTTTATAACGGACAAGCTAAATATATTCAGTGTTAGGGACAAATAGATCAGATAATCCACTACGATCTAGATGACCAATACGGTTGAGATGCTCACGGCAGGATACCTATATTTTTAAATAGCTCAACCACATTCCGTGTATGTTTCAAATTGTCAAATACATAGCAAAATTCATTTTTGCAAGAATTTTGAAGTAAAAATTCAGTTCATATTCCTGAACGACAACAACTGAAATTTAATAAGCATCGCATGAATAAGGGCTCAAAAATGATTCTTTAAATGCTTCTGGATACAATGTTAATAAAAAAAAATAATTAATCGTTATTCTAAATTCTTTCTCAACAAATTGATTAAAACTGACTTTTAATATCGTTTGCATTTAAAATTTTATTACAACACATTAATGTTATTGTAATTAATTGTCACTTCAAGATTGCATTGATTCCAGTTTAAATACAATTTAATGCAAATGCTGTTGTTGTTTTGAAAATAGGTAATTAATTCAAAATTTAAAATTCTGAATTGTATACGGCAAATGATTTAAAAACGATTCGAGTTACAAATGCTGATGTTTTGGTAACAATGTAATACAGTCGAATCAAAAAATAATGTTAAAACGATAACTGGAAGAAATGGAAATTTACAAGATACTTATGTTGAAAGCATTGCATTTAAAATTTGAAAGTCGTTAGATATAAAGAATTAGAAATTAGATCAAAAACAAATGAAAAATAGAGTTCATGACACCGGTTCAAAAATGCCCTCATGAGTATCACCGAATTTATTTCAAACCTTAAGTATGAACCTAGGCCGGCCTAGCACCCCAACCAAACATTGTGATGGGAATGATAATAGCTGGGAATTGGTCACCACAAAATGTCGCTTGGTCACCAATACTCTTTATTGAGAGAAAACGAATTGTAGAAATTCAATAAAAATGGATTCGTCGCTTATTGCTCCATTGGAGGAAATGGAAATTCCTCCATTTGGATAAAAGAAAAATTTAAATGATTTTTTCAAGGGATTCCATCGAAAGATAAAGGTCTAAAGTTGAATTGAACCCCATTTTTAAGTTGTTCATAACATGACAACATTTAATTGCAAAACGTCTCTGGCAACATTTGGAAATGCACAATAAGAGTTATTTGAGTCTGGTAAGTTAATCAACTCTACTATGTATTTTTACAAATCCAACGTAGTTATCGGATTTTTCATGGCATTTGGAATCCACTTTCACCAATTTTTATCAAAACCGTGCGTCCGAATACAAACAAATAATGAAACCCGGCGCCCTCCTTATGACTCCTATAAATGAGTTTTCCTTGAAATTTAGGACGTATCACCATTCGGTTCTGGTACTTGAAAACATCTAAAAATCGTGTAAGCCAAAATATTGGAATACAGCCATCACCGGACCATAGTAAAAGAATTTTCCCGAAATCAGCACCCATCACAAACGCTTTCTGCAGAATTGTGCAACATGACGCAGGATAGTGTAACACATACAACCTTTTCACCAAAATGTAACAACAAGCACAAGGTGCAACATCACGCAACATGGTGGAATATGACGCAACAAGGTGTAACATGGTGCAGCATAACGGCCCGCCCGAAGGACTTCTAAATGAATTATTCAGAAATTAAAACACCTTAAGTCGTTTCCTTGCAATAGAAAAACTGTCCCGCTAAATTTTATGAAAATCAGATAAGCGAAATAAAATATTAAAAGAAGGCCTCAATATCACGAAAAATGGTATAATATGATGTAACCTGATGCTCCATCCTACAACAAAGGGCAGATAATATAAGAATCGTGCAATATGGAGGACTCCTAAAAGAATTATTCAGAAAAAAGAACTCTTTGAAACCGTTCCCTTCCATTCGATTTACCCAACTACAGTCGATCGAAAAGGATTTTCCCGAAATTATGACTCATCACAATTCATTCCTGCCATTAGAAAACTCATATTACCGCAATTTTTATCAAAATAGATCGAGCCGAACCAAATTTAGAGTTCCCGGGTCCCATCGAAGGAATCCTTAAATAAATTTTTCTGAAATTAAAACCCATTGAAATCGATTCCTGGCTTTTGACGCCTCTCTTTTAATTTTTTTTATCAAAATCGCGCGTACCGAGAAAATTAAAAAATAGAACCCGGCCATCTGATGGGGCCTTCTAAATTTTTTTTTTCCAAAAAGACGATCCACTAGTTGCTATCGACTCTAGACTCTCGAAAATGCAGGGCCCATCGGTCAACCCTTTGCACGAATTTTTCCGAAATCTGAACCAATCGCAATCGATTCCTGGCAATTGGAAGCTCCACGTCACCAATTTTTATCAAAATCATGCGAATCAAACCATATGATTAAAAAACGCGACTCGGGCCCCACCGGATGACCTTCTTTACGAAATTTTCCGGTACTCGAAAACCCCTTTCAGCAATATTCATCAATATTCATTTTTCTTTACTTTTATAGCTTTCAATGAAATTATTTAAAAATATTATATCGATTCTAAGAAAATTAATTAAATTATAAATCACATTAATTTTCGCTTTAAACAAGTAAAATTTTAATGGACACCAACACTTATAAACCTTTAGTATAATTTACAGCGGAAATGTCACACCACAGCGGAAATGTAATTTATTTTAAATTTTATATGGCCTTTTCGCCATAACCTAAACTATCTAAAAATATTAGTTTTACGGGAAATCGACCATCCTAAAAACTATTTTACCTTCTCTAATCCATTTGCGATAGTTAGCAGAGCCACAGCATTGAATTAAAAAAAGCGAAAGATCGATATGGAGCAAAGAGGCATATAATTATTACTTTTACTTCCTTTTCATATCAATGACGAAAACTGTTGACCTCGAGGTTTTTGCAAATTTACCATTCGCTATATCGCCGTAGTCAAAAATAGCGGTTTTAAAAAAATCTCTGTGTGTGCGCACGTATGTGATGCCGTGTCCAGTAAATGTCTGTGATACATCGGAATGAAACTTCATACTTAAACTTTTTTCGTAAATTGAGAGATCCAAGTGTTGAATTTTTATGAACTTAAATAAAATTCATAAAATTTAAATAAAAATCAAATAAATTCGTAGCCCAGGGTTGATTTTTGGGAACTTGCCACGGAATTATTTTTTCTAACTTGGCATATAATTTTCCATTGGTACATGCATTTCAGAATTTAACAGTTTTTTGATACTTTAGTTATTAATCGATCAGTATTAATAAGATTGTCATCAGATGGTTTGGTTTTTAATTTTTTTAATGATTGGAGTTAAATCGAGTTTAATAAATTTGATAATTTTTTGTCTTTTTGTTGTGTGAAGTGTTTTGCCTAATTAAAAAATTTTATTTTCTGGAATATAATGATGTGATTACTTCATATACGTAGCTAAAGGTTTGTAGCTTCTCTACAGCCCAGGCTGATTGACTGATCGCAATAATTTATGGCTGAAATTAGTCTACTGGCAGTGGCAGCCTCCAAAGGAGCATTTTGGTGTTTTGTAAATACATACTTTGAAAAATATATCATTTACAAGATAGATGATTAAGAACAAAGATTCTAAATTAATTTCGCAATATACAATATTACACCAGAACAGTTATCCAAAATTTAACCGGAAGCGACGTTTTTTGATTAAAAAAACAGCTTTTAACAAAAATTTGACAACTCGACGGATTGATTGATCGGGATCAAACATAAGCTAACTCTATAAATTGGGAAGCCCCAGTGATATCTTTTCAAAATCGGTTCACCGGAAGTGACTGCTGCCACAAGAGCTATTCTGTTTTTTTTTTGCAAATATTTTGAAAGTATATCCCTCATTTATGAGGAAAAGTTTGTAAACTAATTTTGCAATAATAAAGGCTCCAAAATTTAAACGGAAATGACGATATTTGACAAAAAGCTGATTTTTAACAAAAATTTAGCCCCTGTACAGATTGATTGAAATGAAACTTCATAACCTACGATTTAACCACTTTTACCATAAAATGAATTTTGGCCGAACTCAGTCCACTAGAAGTGACAGCTGCTTCCATAGGAACTTTTTATTTTATGGTAATATTTTGAAAAATATACCATTTATCAGTAAAACGACTAAAAGATTGTAAATCAATTTGTCAACAATATCGGTCTAGATCAGTTTCTAAAATCTCGATTTTTGACAAAAAATATTTTTGAGATGAAACTTCATACTTTCATAAATTCATTTCCATAAATTGGGAGAAACCTGTGAGTTTTTGTCAAAATTGGTCCACCGGAAGTGGCCGATTTTGTATGAGCTTTTCTTGTATGTAAATATTTTGAAAAGTATACAGATAACCCTCCAAGAACACGATATTCGAAGAACACGGATACCTATTTCCTCAAATTACACGGTTTCAAACAAAACAATTTCAATATTCTCTTTTATTTTATTTTTTGTAGTCTCGAACAACACGGTTTTAAAGAACACGGAACGAATTAATCGTGTTCTTGGAGGGTTTCCTGTATGTAGTTTTGTCGCCAAACTAAACATCGTTAAAACATTACCAACCTAATGATGTGTTTATACATAAGACAAAATACTTAAATCTGTTAGCTTAATTATTTAAAATAACGATAAGTTCTTAAAGTCCACATCAGTTTTACAAAATTTAAGCGGACATTGCGATTTTTTCTCAAAAAGATTTTCATCATGAATAATTTTGACCTCGAGGTAAATGCAGATTTACCATTCGCTATATCGCCGAAGACCAAAAAACAAGTTTTCCTAGAATTAATCCTAGAAAATAATTTTTATCGATAACCAATTTGCCCTTGTGTGAAGTTAGCCCAGCCCAGATTGCGATTTATTTCATTCAATTATACTTTGGTTGTGAAGTTAGCAACCCAGGCCCAAATTTTATCAAAACTAATGAAAAAAACAAAAAACTGACAAATTTATTAAATTCGGTTTAACTCCAATCATATAATTAAAAAACAAAGCATCTGATTACAATCTAATTAAAACAGCCCGATTAATAACTAAAGTACCAAAAAACTGTTATTCTGAGATGCATATACTAATGGAAAATTATAGGCCAAGTTAGAACAAATCGTTCCATGGCAAGTTCCCGAAAATCAACTGGACTAGGAATTCCGTTGACTTTTATTTAAATTTTCGTCCCTGTACAGCCTAGACAGGATGAAACTTCACGCTTAAACTTTTACCATAAATTGGGAGGTCCCAGTGATGTTTGGCCAAAATCAGTCCACTGGAATTGACTGCTGCATATTTTTTTTGCAAATATTTTTAAAAGAATATCATTTGTGAGAAAAACTACTTTGAACTAAAAGATTTTAAATTAGTTTTACAACAATAACGACCCATACCAGTTTTTCAAAATATAAGCGGAAATTAAGATTTTTGAAAAAAAAAATATTTTTTTAACAAAAACTCGGTCCATGGCACAGCCTAAACAGATTGATTGATTGGGATGAAACTTCATACCTATAAGCTTTTACTACAAACTGGGAGGTCCCATTGAATTTTCAACTAAAAGATTTTGCAACAATACCGGTTTAGATCAATTTCCAAAATTTAAGCGGAACTGATGATTTTTGACCAAATACTGTTTATCAGCGAAAATTTGGTACCTGGGTGGCTATTATGAAACTTTTTTCGTCTTCGAAAAAATCTACATATAGCATATCTAAAAATTCGATACGCTGCAAATATTGCTATTATGAAACACATACACGTCGATTATTGGCGATTTTCATCGAATGTAGATAGCGTTGGTTTCTACGTCTACAAGGGGGACGAGAATTGTCAAATCGATTGTTATGACAGTTTTGATCCCCCTTGCTTCATAGCAAACTGCGATTTACGTTTTGTTCACCAGATGTCAGCTACTTTGTTGGAAATCGCGAATAGAATCCGCGGGAGCGAATCGATTGCGGATCTAAAACTGCATATAAAAAAAATTAAAAACAATTGCTATAAATCAAAGTAGCCTGGAAAATATGTATTAATTTCTACACAAATCATTTTCTATGATTCCCCGCACAAACGCAATAAAATAGTTGCGGATCTAAAACAAATTTTACTTTACTAATTGTATCAAAATCCATAGGAATTTCTAAGATACTCTGATTTAAAATATTGTTTTATATTTTTTTTATATGCAGTTTTCAAACCGCAATCGATTCGCTCCCGCGGATTCTATAATCGACGTGATAGTGAGTAGATAATTTTGAATGAAATTTGTAGGGAAAGGAATGAAATGTTTGTTTATTGGGTGTAATGGTGTTTAATGGTATCTAAACACACAGCTGTCAAACTGACAATCAAGAAAACAAAATTTGTTTGTAATTTATGTTAAATTTTTAGTTGTGATAAAAACTAAATTTTAACAAAACATAAATAAATAAAAATACATACGTTAATTTATTAATTTGTTTACTATTTAAATTAATTTTAACCTACATCTCGGTAAAAATAGTTTTAATTTATTTTTAAAATACAAAAATCAATCAACACTTGTATACGATACCATAATACTCGCCATCTAAATAGTAGTCGAATTTTGACGTAACATTTTCGTGAAATTCGATATCGAAAAAACAAAAAATGTTCATAATACCAATATTCGCCGCAAGTCGAGTTTTTCGACAGCGAATTCATAATACCAATATGCGAGGCGAGTCGATTTTTTCGAAGGCGAGAAAGTTTCATAATAGACCCTCTGTACTGCCCATTCGGATTGACTAGTCGGGATGAAATTTCATACTTAAGTTTTTTCCATAAATCGGGAGAAACCTGTGAATTTGTGCCGACATTGTTCCACCGAAAGTGGCGCTTTCATATGAGCCTTTTCATTTTTGCAAATATTTTGAAAAGTATGTTGCATTTACGAAAAAACGATTAAGATCAAAAAATTGTAAATTAAATTTCAAACAAAACTAGTTCAGATCACATTTTAGATCTTACCGGAAATGACGAGTTTTGATAAAAATAAACTTTGTTTCACCAAAATTCCACATCTCTAGTCTAAGGTAAGCGGATTGACTATTGAGAATAAAACATCAAACTAAATTTTTTTTCCATTAATTGGGATATCCTTGTTTATTTATAAAAAAAAATATTTTCGATGAATTATATTGGGTGAACTATGCGAGGACATTAAAAATGATTCGAATATCGCTGAGTCCATTCGCTATTTTCAGACCGGAAACCGGTTACAAAGGAGTCCTTGGGCAATGTAATTTAAATTCATGTACTTATGTATTGTAAATATATAATATGTATCCTGTGCCCAGGGGGCGTACGATGCCATGTCCATTTTTTCAGGGAGTGAACTGTCCATATAGTGTTTGATTATGTTTAATTCTCTATCTAATGGAATATAACACTATGTAATGTGCAGTTTCCGTTGGAGACAGACACTATCTGGACATAAATTTATATACCTCTAAAGATTTTATTTGCACATGGTGTCTTGTGCCTCCGAGGTACAGATGTATAATGATAGGCGAAATTATTATTTATTATTAACTACTTTTAATGATTATTTAATTGGTTTATAATTTATTCATTTTTAAATCCCCTCCCGGTTCTGTATACGTGATTTGACTAGAGTGGGTTGGGTTATGGCCAAGTTCCAAGATACGTTAAAATCCCAATACAAATTGACCTTAGTTTATTAGAATCTAAATTGGAGAATTATCGGTAAGGAAATGGCTTGATTACATTCATTATAGCCAGATCAAAAAAATTCGTCCAAATTAAGATTCGCACACCGAATTTGACCATCATTTGTTAAGAGATGGCCTAGTTCCATTAAGCATTATGTTAGAGTGCCAATCCAATTCTACATACCATGTTTGACAGTGATTGGTTGAAGAATGGTAAAGTTCCATTAAGCATGGCATAAATATGTCCTAAGTAGTTATTATATACTTGGTAATTAATCGAATATTCTTTGGTGACCAAATTAATAAAGCATTTAAAATTTTTGCGAAATAAGCTAAATTTACTTGAGATATCCAATCCGGTAGTTAATCTCTGGCTTGTATAAGATTATTAGTTTTCCATTAATAGTTTGCTTTTGGGATGCCTCACATATTTTTTTTTTTTTTGCTATCTCGTGGTTGCTCAATTCAAGGGTTAAATACTAATGGATTTTAGAGTAATTTTTAATATTTTTCAAAAAACTATATATGTAGTTTAAGGAAATTCTATTGGAAGTTGTGAAGATTAAATTAATAAATGTTTATATTATTTAGGAAGTCAGAAAATATTAATTTTGAATTAAATTTCAAGAAATCTATAAGATGCTTGTGAAATAATAATGTTTCTTTGAAATGAAAGAATTGTGTTGTCATTGGTTACTAACTTTCGATTTTATCTAGGTGTCTGTAACCGAGCCGGTTCAATCAATCAATTTTGTTTAGGAAGCCGAAAAGTGTTAATGTAGAATTATATTTCAGGAAATTTCCAGATGCCTTTATCCTTCCTCTAGTAGATTAGAATTGTGATGTGCCATACAATCGCTAGGTGTCTGAAACCGGGTCGTTCCATCTCCCAAAAAAATACTTTTCCTAACCTTCCTAATACCTTTCTATTGTTATGTGTAAACAGGTTGTACGATATACTTGGTTTTACAGTCCAATCAATTCAATAATTGGGAGATCCTTTCGAAATTTGGTAGAAATCTGTGTACCGGAAGACGCAGTTTTTAAAATATTTGCAAAGATGTTGAAAAGGTTAGCATTTACAAGAAAAAACGACAAACACTTAAAAGTTATTGCTTTTCTGAAATTTAAGTAGGGATAGTTTTAACAAGTCTGGTACATTGTATTTTTCGCCTTGGAAATCAATTGTATTATGTATTCGAGATTTATGTACATTCGTCGTAAAAAAAAGTCGGAATAATGGTCGCGCTTTAAACCGTGCCCGTCATCGAAAAATATCATTAACCATATTTCATTTTGAGCAGGGACATATTTTTCGGATAATACAAATTTCCGGTTTGCAGAAAAATGACAAGAATTTTATTATATTTCATACATAGCCGTTTCATCAAAACTAATACTAACTATTAATAGTATTACATTTAATACGCCATTATTTTAATAGCATTCGCTTGTAAAAACATATTATTGCCATTTTAATTGCATTTATATTATGCTTATAATTTATTCGTTTATTCACCTAAACAAAAAATAAATTTATATCTTGTTTATTTATACACACGTAGTCGACAGTGTATACTATGTATTTTACACACGAAATATAATTTTAGGATGCTTATGAATATTTAAAATAAACAAAAATATGCATATCCCTAAAATGTGTGTACATTGAGTATATTAATAAAGATTTTGTAAAAGGGGTCATTATACGGCACAAGAATTTTTCTTTGCATTTTTTCTATATACGTCCGCCGCTCACATTACTATTTGCAGTTTAAGATGATATAAATGGAGTTAAACATATATAATTAATTTTATTCATTAAATTTTATCACAATTCGAAAATTTACAATAAATCGAGACTTTGGTGTAAACTTGTGCATGCCACTGTATGTATATGTAACAAAGCCATCAAATAAATTTTAACATGTCGGATTTTTGGTAACTCTCAAAATATGTACATATATATAACATATATTTCATATAAGATAAGTACATAACGAATGATTCAAGTGATTTACTTAAAAAAAATTATATTACTTATAGAATAATAGTAATAAAATAATCATGTTATATGTTAATGTCGCCAGTATTATTTCTTTGTATATGTCTTTTATTATTTTCTATTGATAATATGCGATGACAGAACAGCACTCGAATGTACAGTAGTACACTACATAACAATGTATAAAAATAGATTCTAGATACTTTAATTAAATTTATTCAAAAATAATCAGTAATTTTATTATTGCTATGATGTATTATAAATGGAAGGAAGTAAACTTAAAACACCGACTACACACCATACACCATATAGTTTATAGTGTATTGCGGTAGCAAACTTATACAAATAAGCAATTAATTAGAGATAATAAAAAATTAATAATAATCAGCCACCATCACGACCGACAAAAACAAAATCTTAACATGTATAAATATATTGTCTTCCAAGAAATACTAAAAGTCTAATCTTTGCTCAAGATTTATTAAATACATATTAGTCACCCTGTCTCAAGGTCGTCGCCATCATTTATTATTTTATATTAAGAACATACATATTTTAATAAAAAAAAATATTGCATTCTCTCTTACTGCTTTAATCCGAAATTCCGAATAAACAAAAAATAAATATTCTATACCGGGCGATCGTACCGTTATATTTTAACCCATTACGCGCCGATATTAGGTTAAGAAAATTAAGACAAAGTTCTGATTGGGTTGTAACAAAAAAAAAAAAAAAAATTCAAAGCCATAAAAAAAATTTCCTTTTATTTTCGTCTTCTACAACAGTTTCAAGTAGCCGAGTTTTAATTCTAATACGATTGCTTGCTTTCTATCTTCTTATTTTTTATTTTAATACATAAGAGGTTATTGGCCATTGATTATAAAATATAAAATATTATACGACTGAAAAGTATAAAAATACATATTGCGAAAAAATTTGCAATAAAATTTATAATCAATATAAATAATTTTTTTTTTTGTATTAATATTAGACTTACAATAAACAGAATCAGCTTAGCGATTTAAAATTTTCAAATGTATCCGGAAAATCCGTTCGTAAAGTATTTATAAGGTATATATGTGTGCGGAAAAATGTAATAAATTCCGCCCGTAAATTGATTATTGATTGCAATCAATAATAATACTCGTATATTACACAATTAATTCACTAGCGTATTACAATAAATTATTACGAACTTATACAACGTCGTAGTGTATTTTATAAAACACGTCATATACTGCCACGTTTATTAAAAAACACCACAAAACCCAAAAATAATATATAAAAATCAATTTTTTTATTAAAAAAAAAAATTAAATAAACTTAAATAAAAAAAAACGCAATAAAAACAAATTAAACTTTATATATACATATATAAATTTTTATTTTTATATATAAATTAAGGCACCACCATTTGACACATATATTTTTTTAACTCTGAATATACAAATTTTTCTGTGGCTCACTATATTCAAAAAAAAACACAACACTATTTTGTTGCAAATCAATATAATTCTCGGCGAAAGTAAAAAACTACTAATAAACACTAATATTTACAAATTTTTTAATAAATTTTACATTACTTGTAAAAATTTTATTACTATATAAAATATTTTAAAATTTACAAAATATTATAAGTTATACGGGAGAATTTAACTTTTTCTCGCGGAATTTAGAATTAAACTAAAGAAAATTTACTGAACACACAGTGTGAATGTGAATACACACCATTCGATATGAGTTTGTGTATGAATATATATGTTTGTATATATTATATTATATGTATACATATAAAACGCATGCGCAGATACTATGATCAACATTACAATAAAAATCGTTTAATTATTTCATTTCTTTTATATATACACATTATACACGTATACGGGAGAAGCGGGTACATAAAAAGAAGGTCCAGTATCCTAAACTATACAGCAATATTAATGTACCCGGACATACAATAAATTAATAATATCCTTAAATTATTAAAAAAATTAACTATACACTAGATGTTATACAATATCACCCGGTTCCCCTATAATTATTGTATTTTTATTTTAAAATGATTTTTGATGTACATTATACACATTTTTCCTTTTCTTTTAAACAAAAAAAAAATTACATTATGTATATAAAGTAAATAAGATTTATATATATTTTATACATTTACATATTTTTTTTTTTATTTTATAAATTTTTATTAAGAAACTGAAAACGGTTGTGGTGCGGTTAAAAACAAAACGGCAAAATCTATAATTCTTTTTTTATTCCAATTAACAATAAAATCTTATCATTTTTATGTATATGTTTCATTTTTTTGTGTTTAATGTTATAAACAGAACATTAAGATTATATAATACTTTTTAATTAAATTACAGCATAGATAATGGGTATTAGAAGGTCGAGTATATAAATTTTTCGTTTATAGTTTTTTTTTGTTAATATGAAAATGTAGAATTGGTGAAGCTTAGAAATAAAAATGCACATTCACAATGGCGTTAACATTGTTGGTTCGCTATCCGACAGCATACAATATTAGATTTTAATCGATACAAGCTTACTTTTCAAATGAACAACATCCAGACGAAATGTAAGGTCACGATTTTATAAACTAATATTATTTCGAATCATGAAATTCCAAAATTCGCAGAAACAACAATTCACAGAAAAGTAATTTGCAGAAAAACAATTTGCATAAAATCGCAGAATCACCAGTCTGACATATTTAAATTACATACAATTTGTTACGACCAACTTAAAGATTAAGTCTTAATTTTTAGACAAATTTATAAGCAAATGAAGTTTGTCCTAAATACCGGGTGATAAGTTCTTATTTGTTAATTTTAAATTTACGGAAGTGTGCGTACAATTAATAACAGTGTAATTAAACTATGAATGAAATTATTAATAAATCTTATAAAATAACTAAAATTTCTGATCTGTATTTATGCTTACACTAATATACATGGTGTCCCTAAAGTGGCTGATACGAATTGTACCGTTGGATTCCTTGATCGAAACGAAAATAAGGTAACTTCTATCACTTCGCACGTTAAAGCCTCACTATCAAGTCATAGACGTTTAAAGATGGCGTATATGAGGCTGACCCGAAAACCATCCCGAAAACGTCTTTAACTATATAGGTGTTTTCTCCGCTAAACTCATTAAAAAGACCCTTCAGCCCGAAAAATATACAAATATGGATAAAATCAAATTCCATACCGAGAAAATAAAACAATAATCACATACACAAAACAAATTTTACTCTAAAATCTATTACAAGAAGAGATTTGCTGTGTTTTTTTATTCGCTATCTGGGGCGGGCTATTGAGCGCCAAAAGGAAAATTATCTATCCAAAATTCCGCTACTACCCGTATTGTCGCTGTACCATAAAAATTAAAAATAAATTCATCCATTAAACAAACATTTAACGACATGAAATATACCAATTGACATTTATTTTGACATGACTTTATAAACAAGAATTCATTTTGCTGCGATGCCTTTCCAAATTTCTCATTGAAATCGATAGCGGTGCCCGATAAATGGGTAGAGCAAACTATTTGTATATCTCGTTTTTATTAAAACGTCGAATGAAAAATATAGTTTGGAGTTAGATAAATTAATTATATGCAAAAATAGCAAGCTAAATATAAGTTTTGACAGAGAAAACTGGGCGCTTCGGATACATGTGTGCGCTAATAAAAAACACGGCTATTTACTACACTTTAAATCAAGGAATTTAAAAAACAATTCCCTCAAATAAAATTTTAATTGAACATTTTTTAACGAACTTAATATTTCGGTTCACAGAGATTGACAGATATAACTATATGTGGCATTTAAATGTACAAACCATCGGTATTAAGCACACAAATACTCATTACCTTACAATGGGGCTAAGGGGCATCCTCAGCTGATTTAATATTCGCTTCTGTTAGATTAGTTATGGGAATTATCCTTATACGTCACCATAAATTAATTCCGTTCACAGAGGTTAGCGCAGATATAAACTGTATATCGCCTTTACATCTACTTTAAACGTTAAATTTGTTTTCTGTTGAATTTAATGGTGACGTATGAGCATGGAATTTAATTTTCTCCATATTTTTTAATTTTTCGGGCTGAAGAGTCTGTATTGAATTTAGCGGAGAAACACACCTGTATTTTAAAGGCGTTTTTCTGGATGGTTTTCGGTTAGGCTTACGTCTAAAGAGGGAGCCTTCCAACACAACACCTTATATTAAAGAAACTCCAATATCTTGAAAAAAAAATTACTCTACGTCAGTAAATATTTGTTGATGGAAACTTAGTTCGACTCTTAGCTTTCAGAAAAGCTAACAATTTGTCATATTTGCTATATTATGTTATCTAAAAAAATAAAAGTTCACAATAAAAATTTTGTATTTCTTTTATTAGACGCAAGTACGTTGTTACAAACTTGAACTTGAATTAAATAATTGCTGTGTTTTTTTATTAGCGCCCGATAGCTGTATCCGGAGCAGCCAATTTTGTATGTCAAAACTTATATTTAGCGCGCTATTTTTGCATATAATTAATTTATTTAACTCTAAACTAAGATTTTTCATTCAACTTTTTAGTTAAAAATCGATAAAAAATTATTTTGCTCTACCTATTTATCGGGAGCCGCTATCGGGAGCGCTATCCATTTCAATGGGAAATTTGAAAAGGCTTTTATTTTGTAAACCCCTGAAACCATTAGAAACTAAATCTTACAAGAAAAATTTAAAACGCAGCAAGATAAATTCTTGTTTATAACATCATGTAAAAATACATGTCAATTAATATATTTCAGATGATAAATGTTTGTTTTATTGATGAATTTAGTTTTAATTTTTATAGTACAGCGACATCAGTGAATAATAAATAGCTGCAGTTTCAGTAGAAAATTGCCATTTGGCTCCGGATAGTGCTCCAATATTACAACACGGCTAATATTTGCGGTTTTACTTTGAGAAATTTACAATAACAATCCCAGATATGTAATTCCAATTTGGTATTATTTTAAACCAACTTTTCTGCTGGTATAGAATTATTCTATTCTACCTGTAGTTTTAATGTTCACCACCAGGGCAGTTTTATTGTATACTTTTATTTTTAAATGTTAGCATTAAAAATATGAAAGTGATTTTTGTTATTTTGACATCGAATTTTTCTTAACAAGACGAAAAATTAGTTATGATTTGTAATAATATACAATAATGTTCTAGCACATTACTATTTAATTGGATATATTTAGTTGCGTTTTTACGTTGTTTTCAAATTCAAAATGTAATTGTTACCAACTAATAAAAATAAATTAAAAAATATCTTTGGTTGTTACTTTGAGCACAAATTAATTCTATACCAAATTGGAATTAGCTTGTACCAAAGTAAGACCGCAATTATTTACAAATATTTACAGTAAATTTTCAAAATGATCACCATTAACGCATTTGAAACAACTGCCAATAATCGAATTGCGAACTTTTACAAAAAAGCTCCTACCTCCTCTGCGACCGTACACTTCTTGAAATGTGCTGGAGCCCCATCATGCATAAACCACATTCATTGCAAATTTATCAATGGAACTTCTTCCAGAAGTTTTTGTAATTGGTTTTTTAAGAAATTTAAATATTTTGGACCATCTAATCTATCTGGATGATCGGTCCTAGTAATTCATCTCTAAAATACCACAGCATATATTTACTGTGAATTTATGTTGATAATGGTTTACAAATTTTAAATATGGATTGCTTGATGAACAGAAATGTGTGTTGTGTGGTAATTTATACATCCGTCCCGAGTAAAAGCAGCTTCGTAGGTAAAAATTATCTTCTTAGGGAACCAAAAGTCTTGGATTTGCTGCCGAATTACACATTCACAGACATTCTTCTTAATATTTTATCATTTTTCAAAGTGCCATGTGCCGTTCGATATTGGATTATTATGAAATTCACGCAGCTCTCTTTCATTATTATATTGTGATGCTGATGTACGTCCTGGTGTAGGTCTCTCCGATTAATTGTAAAAGTGCTGTTTTCCCGTAAATTCCGATCTGCATTTACAAAAGTGTTAACCGATGACAATCTACCATTAGAGTACCAATCTCAGTATGAACATTAGCCTCGAACAAAACGCATACCATATCCACATATTCACTAGAGGTATGTATAATGATTCATTTTTTAATAAATTTAAATTTTAACTAATTCACGTTTGAATTCACAGATTGCCTAATGACTAATTTACACATTACTACTACCTAGATATTCCAATTGCTGGAAAGTGTAAATTTTCGTCGAAATACCTTCCATATCTAATGGGATTGTCACATTGAAATGAGCTTTTCAACGAAACGTGTAAAGTACACAAAATAAAAAGTGTAACTATTAAAAAGTGTAACTAACAAATCTTCAAATCACCAATGCTACACTATGGCTAATTAATACTCATTTCTGGGAGACCAATTATGGGCATTACAAATAATTGTGGATATATCTAATAGTGAACAAATTGAGCTCTTCAGAACAGTTAACCGCATTAAAATAAAACTATTTTAGGTTGCTTCACGATATTTTTGAGGGTGTGTAACAAAATCCCGGTTTTCAAAATCCTGGTTTGTCAAAATCCTGGTTTTCCAAAAACCGGTTTGAATTTTTAAAATTTGACATTTGAGAAAATGGAACTCTTCAATGAGTTTTGATGAATTTCAAAATGAGTTTGCGTAAAGTTCTAGAAAATTGCTAATAAGGATGGAATTTAGCCTTTAGATTTTCTTAAAAAGTAGGTGTCATTAATAAATTCTATATAAACCGCTCCTACGTGCGGCACGCAGTACGAAATGTTTGCTAATTTCGGCTTCTACGTCCCCCGAAGCTCAAATCTAAAGCCGCGCAGAGTGCCAAATGTTGCAAAATTTATTTTAAAATTCCTCTAATCTTTTCTAATTAGGGAAATAAGCTACGGAAGCGCCGCGACACGACTTATATATCTCGATCCTTTACTTTTTTTTACTGAATACGGATTTTACTATTTTAGTTTTGTTCTAGTCGTTTTTCATTTTTCAAGAAATTGGAATTGCAATTTCAATTTTCGAAAACCATTAAAAACTAGGAATTCGACTAATTCTAGAGCGGGTGTCAATATTGACACTGTTGTTGTAATTTGACAAAAAAAATGGGAGTTCAGTTTTTTTGACTCCGATAAAGTAGCACCGATTTCACGGGACACGCTCCCGCCCCTAACTTCGTAGCCTTGGTTTCTAGTAAATGTTTGAGCAAGATATCTTATTTTTATGTTAAAATATTATTAGTCCGGCCGGCCCGAATTAATTAAAAATATTTTTTTTCATAATCAAACCTTTAGAACTAGAAGAAAAGAAAACCGGGATTTTGGATTTCGATAAATTTTAGAAAATTCAAATATTCTTCAAAATACTTGCTACACCGAAATAAATTTACCGAAAAAACCTATATAGCGGAGCGACTGAAATTCTTGAAAGTGTCCATATGTTACGTACTATGGTATTTTTTACTTGTATTTAAATTTTTGTAAAATTTACCGGATTAAAAACTTTCGCGGAGGTACCCCATATACTTTTCAAATATAAGTCATCTTGCTGTTGCGTTCCTAGGAATTTCCCAGAAAAGTTGGGACAATTGTACAAGTTACTTGTAGTATGGATGTTCAATGCAAATTTAGCTGTCTCCACTATGTTTTTGAATTATGAAAATTTTGGAAAAATATACGTTCGCTTTATAGAAAACAAAACAAATTTAGGTCAGAATTTTTTTTAAGCAGGTTACGATAAATTACATTTGAATTTGATTTACAACAAACAAAGTATCAAACATCTACACTGGTAGTTATTTAATAGTTTCTGATACAATTTAAAATTAAACGACCCCGCTAAACGCCCTTTAAATGATTAAATTATCGGTCCTGCAAATAATTATACTAGCGATAACGTCTTTATTTACAAATGTACAAACGGTCAGACCTACAATTGGTTTTATAATGAGATAAAAACGATTAAGGACTTCTGGAATGGATGTCAACCGACTGTCACTGTCCCTTTAAAACCATTACTGTATACGCCTGGGTTTCTGGTTCATCAGATATTACAATTGAACCGATAAACCGATTGCCACGCTTAATATTAAACAGAATAACAGGAGTTGAATAGCAAAAATATTTGTTCTAATCTGGGAACAGCACTTGCTTGATGGTGTCGTTTCTGGACTGAAAGCATGTTTTCTTTAAAAATGCTGCCATTAAAATAAAAACTAATATTTTTATTTCTAATAGTCTTGCTGCTGTTATCCATGAGGTTCAGTCAACCATACTATTGTAGTGATCACGCTTGACTCTTCGAATAGTCGCACCAAGCATATTTTAGCCTCAATTCTACCTGAGGAAGTTTTGTATATATTATGCCTCTTTAGGTGGTAGTTTTATATATACAGTACTAACCCGATTTACCGAAAGCCACAAAAAATTTTGCTTTCGTAAAATCGTTTAAAATATTAGGAAATATCTAAGAACAATCAATCATTAATTTCGAATTTATTAAAATAAAACTTAAAATTTAAAAGCACATAATTAAAAATTATATTAAAATTACTGTTTTTGGTTCAGGAATTCATTACATATAATTTGTTTATTTTAGTTAAGAAACACTGATATTTTCATTTGGTTAAAAAATTAAAATCTCGAAGGAGAAGATACGCCTATAATTAGTTTTCCACTTTTTTTCTAAAGCTGTCATTCTAATTTTCCGCAAAGTTAGAATATCGCTTAAATTTAAATAATGATATTCAGCCCAAATTGCTTACAGCTTTTAGATGATTGTGTGCAGTGGAATCTGAAAGGGCTGATACATCGCCTTATCATTATTTTGATTTCCACGTTCTTCGGGTAAAAAATATCGATATAATATCATGGACAGTTAAGTTATTGCAACAATTCCGCACTTCTTCTATTTCAGCCACCCGAAGTTCAAACCAATTGTTTAGAAAAGCTAAAGAAATATAATCCTCATGAACTAGTTTACCATCAACAATGAACTCAACTTCTCGCCCCATCTTTTTAATAATGGTTTCAGAAATTTCATCCCAAGAATCGTGCAACCAAAATACCGCATCCTTGATATTAATTTTTTTTAATATTGCTCCTGTGTTCTCACTATCGCTTGTTCTATTTACCATTACCTCTAGCATCAATATTTTTCTGTACTTAAGTTTAATCATTTGGATTTAATTTTGATTCATTGGTTGACACTTTGCAAAAAATTTACGCAAAAAATTTTCTAGTTTTTTAAGCTTTCGTAAAATTGGATACTTTTCTTTCGTATAATAGGTTGCGGCACAATCGGGTATCGTCTAATCAGAGATTCGTTAAATCGGGTTAGACCTGTATTAATTTTTAATACAGTTTGCTTAACGGAGACATGGTTAAACGAGTGTATAAATTCGTCAGAACTTTTTGATGCGAGATTTAAAGTTTATCGGAAAGATCGTAATTTTAATTTTACCCTCTGTAATAAACGAGATGGAGGTGTTCTTGTTGCTGTCCATAATGATTGGGATGTTGTGAGGCTTAGCGGGTTAAATAACTGTTATGTTATTAATGATGTTTGGATCAAAATTAAATTGAAAACTGGATCAACTCTAATTATTTGTGTTGCGTACTTCAACATCGATTACTTTTCTGGATTATAATTTATTCTGTGATCATAAGTCAAATTTTTTTAACTCATGTGGATAACTAGAATTTTATTATAGTAGGTGATTTTAATTTTGCATCAATTGAATGGAATACTGATAGTCTTCTCAATATATTTGTTTCGAATTACGAGGGACGTACTGCCGAATATTTGATTGACACTATGGAATTGACTCTTTTATCGTAATTCAATCACGTACGAAATGCTCAAAACCGGCTTCTTGCCCTATTCCTCTCGAATATTAATGTTAATAACGTCAATATTAAAAAGGCCGATTACATACTAACTCGAATTGATAGTCATAATTCACCAGTTACAGCTTCAATTAATTCAAACGTTCTTAAAAGGCAACCTTTATATACTAATTCTCAAATAAACTTCCGTAAAATAGACTACATAAGTTTAACAGATGATCTGGCTGGTATTGCTTGATTGGCCATCTTTATTTTATAATTCATCAGTTGATAATGCAATTGACATTTTTTATCGTAACATTCTTCTATTTATAAATACTCAGATTATATTTTAAAAAAAACAATGGAAGTTTCCTATTTGGTATTCTATCTTATCCTACTTATCAAAGCGAAAGCTTAAGCACAAAAACGCTTTAGGTTGTACAAAAATAATATTGATTATTCAATGTTTTCCAACTATAGGAAAATAGTTAAACGCGAAATTTCGAATTGCTGGAAGTTGTATGTCGAGCGTATTGAAAATATTGTTAAAAAATCCAAAATCCTTTTGAAACTATCAGAAATCATTTCAGGCCAAATCAGAATATCTTAATTATATGTTCTATAAAGATCAACCATCTAACTCTCAACGTGAGATCTGTAGTCTTTTTGCCCAGCATTTCAAATCGGTATTTGTACAGAACACGATATCTATAATCTGTTGTGCAAATGTAATTTTTCTTTAATCTCTGACACTGAAGTAATGGCAACGTTGGAATTGCTAGATATTAATAAAGGTGCTGGTCCCGATCCGTTAACCAACTTATTCTTAAAAAATTTAAGCGAGGCACTTTTTATTCCATTGACACTACTATTCAATATGTCTGTAAAAAGCGCAGTTTTTCCCTCAAAATGGAAGGAATCTTTTTTGGTTCCTATTCATAAAAGCGGTGACTTGGCTAATGTTGAAAATTCTAGGCCTATATCCATATTAAACTCGATATCAAAATTATTTGAGAAGCTAATGTATACAAAGTCGTTTTAAACTTAATTCAAAACCAAATCACATCTACCCAACATGGTTTCTTTCCCTAACGTTCAACGCTAACAAACTTAACTGAGTTTTCTGAGATGGCATATAATCCTTTGGATAAAAATAGGCAACTGAACTTTATATACATAGATTTTTCCAAAGCGTTTGATAAAGTTTCTCATTTTCTTTTACTGCAAAAGCTAGCCTCTTAATAATTCACCAATGTTGGTCAAATGGTCTCAATCCTATCTTAGAACTCAATTCGTAAAGTTTAATGGAGCTTTATCAGATGGTTTTGAACCTACGTCACAAGTTCCTCAGGAGATCGAGATTGGGACCCTTACTTTTATAATTAATGATTTCTCGGAAGTTATTCAGTTAAAACACTTGCTCTATGCAGATGATCTAAAGATTTTTTTTTTGTGCCATTAACAATGGAAATGTCGTGGTAACTTTGCAAAGGGATCTTAATTCTGTTTATAATTGGTCTGTCAATAATCAGTTGTCTCTTAATGTGACCAAATGTGTATCTATGACTTTTACCAAGAAAGTAAATATAATTGAAAATACTTATTCTATTGGCAATGCCTCATCTAATTAAGATTACAACAGTAAAGGATCTAGGTATAACATTTGACCCAAGATTACGTTTTGATATACATGTTGATATCGCAAATCATATTAGACACTGGGATACATTTTAAGGCATGCCAGATGCTTTAAGAACCCTTCGATATTATTACTTTTCTTCGGCTTCATTAGGCTTGTTTTCATATATTAATATTGATATTACGTATTATTATTTATTGCTTTATATTTTTAATATTATTATTACTATTATCATTATTATTATAAATGGGATTTCGGTTTTAGAAAATTTTGCATAGCTATTATATTCTTTCACTTCTGTTTAATTATATAATTTTTATTTTTTTATTTTTATTATGAAATCGATTTTACTGTACATTTTTATTTCTTAATTTTCGAGAGGCAGCATGTAAATGGGCAGCATGTAAAAGAGAAAGAGATGAAACTATTCGTAATAGAAAACTAATCAATTGGGAGCTTTTACAAGGAATTTAGAGAGACTAAATCAACGCAGTGATGTGAGAAGCCTTTATGGTGGAAACCTTTATGGTGTTCTGAAGGCTTAAAAAACTGATAGGAAATTGAAAATCAGGACCTGTTATAGCTTCCTAACTGCTGATAATGTTTACAAAAAACTATTAAGATCAACTAACCCCAAAATCAATCGCTCTATCAGCGTATCCTGAAATTTCGGCAAGTCCTTTGAGACATCGCTATCGGAACTTGATACATATTAGGATCATGGAACCACTTAACAACAAAGAATTTCTTTTATGTACTTTTCTTAACAGTGCAGGAGCTTTCGATAGGACGTCGAGTGTTATACAATTAATAACGCCTGTTTTAGTGGATATGAATGCCACTATTATTAATCGGATTGAATGGATTGTTCGAAGTTTCCATATTAGGGTAACGAAAGGTGGCTCACAAAGCGATGTCCTCCCTCCTTTGTTGTGGCTTTTGGTTGGAAAATCACTCATTAATTTTTCAACAGATTTACTTAATTTCAAAACTTTAAAACTATTTTCTTTAAATATCGTTCAAATGGTAAGTAATTGACAATTTATAAATTCAACATACAGAATTTCTCATAGAATGATGTTTTTCTAAGCTTTGAGAAAAGCTAACATAGTTTATAATGGTGTTTAATATTTTATCTAAAATAAATAAAAGCTTGAGAAGAAAAGTTGAGTTTATCTTTCGGCTAGTGTTGATTCAATGGTCAGCAATAGAAAATTACTTTTATATGAATAGAACATTTCGGCTAAAGATAAACTCAACTTTTACTTTCAATTTTTATTTATTTTAGATAAAATATCAAAATAATTATAAACTACGTTTGCTGTTTTACAGCGAGAGAATAAAGCTTTCTAATATTACTTGGAAAGAGAATACTCAACAAGATAAATTATTTCTAAGGTTAATTTTACTTTTATTTTTTTAAGTTCATGTTATATTTAATTAAATTTAAGATGATTCAAGGAAATTCAGTTAGGAGGTACTGCGATGGAGCCCGGCTATAACGATTTTTATGAATATGGCGGAAGAAAGGTTTCCCAGAGCTAATAATTGATTGCGATGAGTTCTGGGGGTCGATTTTGTTCAAAATCCGAGACACGAGACTTGACGTTTTCGTATACGTACATATAAGGAGAATAGTATACTATACAATTTTATATCATTGTGTGTAATTTTTCTGTGGTTATATTTGTTTGTTTTCTGTTCCAAAAAATTTAAATGATACGCATTCGCACTAATAGAAACACACACACCACTACTATATACATGCGGTTATTATATTATCAAGACTCGGATTTCGAACAAAATCGACCTCCTGAATTAATAATAATAAACCCTGTGTTCGAATTTTCTTCAAAATTCGCAACTTGAGAATTCGATCAAACAATAATAGAATTAGTTTTGTTCATCTAAAGTTTATGAAACAGTTCTAATTTTGGGATTATTCGTTTAGAGGCGTTTTGAGTGCCAGGAAGCGATTATGATTAAAATTTAGGAATTTCGAGTTTAAACGATTTGGATAAAAATTAGTGAGCGGAGTATATGCCAAACTTACGGTTTCAAATATTTATCACATTGAAATATTTTGTAGCAATTGGTAATGAATGATGTTTATCAAGTAGGCTGCCTTTACGCACCATGTTGTAATATGTTGCGGCAAGGTGCACCACATAAGTTCTAGATGAGCTTAACGGTAAATTGCCAATTTTAATGGAATTAAACTATTTCTCATGATTATACTGAAACATTTGGTTTTGATGGAGAAAACGGCATGCAATGCAATATAATTTCTGGACATGACTCAGGAAAATTTCTAATTTATGAACTAAGCAATTTCTCAACCGATTATAATGAAATTTGGCTTGTACGTCATAAAACGATAATCAGAACCGGATATAAAACTGTCGGTTCTCTTGCTCATCAAGTGGATAAAAAGCTTTCTTGAACACCGAAAGATCAATGTTGTGCTAAACGGGAGATCATCAACGACACACTCTCCAAATGCTGGAGTTTTGTCATCAACTCCATTTTTGTTTCAATGATTTGTTAGCCCTATCCATAGCTTTGCTAATGACGCTACGTTGTACTCTCCTATTTCAGTCGAGGTTGAACCTACTCCTTCAGAACTAAACAATATTTGAGGGAGAAGAAAGAAATTTGATCAATTTTAACGAGAAAAAAACACAAACATGCACATTCCCTCGAAAAAGAAGTTACAACGAATACCTTTGTGGTAAAAGACTATGTTCTCGCGGGTTGTGACTAAATTCGTCTGCTTGGTGTTCAAATTAGTCACAATTTAAAATGGAAACACATTATTGCATTGGCCAAGTCAGCTCATGAAAACTTAGGTTCCACAATAGATGCAGAAGGTTCATTAAATCACAATAGGTTCTCCAAATATATAAGACCTTCGTTAGACCATGTAGTCTGTCTAGTTCATTCAGTGTCGTGCCATCCGGATACTACACAACCCCAGACATATTCGCTAAATACATCTGTTCAAGGTAAAACTGGATGTCTTAAGATTTTCCACTAGTACACGTACGCCCACACACATAAAAAGCGGACGAAGCCACAGACTAAAGGCACCTTTAAGGTAGCGTTCGTTCATTTAAACATTTTTTTTCGACCAATCATCTTTTGTGAAAAAATACAGAAGTAAAAAATCCTTATTTTGGAGCAATGTGATTGGTATAAAAAAAATTGTTTGAATGAAAGGACCAATGCAACCATAAAGGCGCTTTAACACCCCTCTCATAAAAACCACAAAGTTATGAATCAGAAACAAAGGCCTCCGATTACCATATCGGATTCATCACAAACTCAGAAATTGTACACGAACAACGCTTTTAAAATGGGAATATAAAGCGAGGTTGGCCTCGTAAGGCGTGGAGATCTCCAGAACCCTTCAACGTTAGTTTTTACAGAGATATCCGACGTCTGTTTTTACCGAGGTGCAGACATGGACAGCAATCTTGTGCTTGTCACAAAAGAGATCATCTTTAAAAGATCAAGCATAATGCAGAGCTACCAATCAACTGTCACTGAATATTTAGTCCAGCACAGTAACAAAGAGGAAACCTTTAACATCCAGGAGCAGTGGCATACTATAGACAGTCATAACTACCGCGGCGCAAAATACTATCAGAGGAAGACCTCCAAGATCCTGAAATGGTTCGATAATCAGTACCACCTGGTCTTCGTGAACAAAGGTTGTTTCGCAACCCTGCCTATTTTGCTATAAACGCTGGGAATCTTACTAAAGATTTTCACCCAAGAATGGAGAGCTAAGAACAAACGTGTCTGATGTTCTCTCGGTATGGCAAACCTACTTCCAAAATCTGTTAAATGGGAATGACGAAGTGACCCCCATTAAAGCAATCTTCAGGTGACGTGAACCTTGTCGAATATCAAACGATGGAAGCAGTATAGTCACAGCTATTCGCAGATTGAAAATGGAAAAGCACCTGGTCTCGATCAATTCTCGCAGAATTGTTCAACTTCGAGGGCGCTATTCTTGCATCAAATCTATACGATCTCACTGTCTCTATTTGAGACCAACAGCTGCCGGAAGGCGACCATTGTAATTGTGAAAGCTATAACGTGGCATAGCTCTATATCCAGCCGATTGACCACTAACTAGTGTTTTACCACGAGAATGATTTTGGAAAAATGTTGTGATTTTGGAAAAATGTGAGTGATTTTAGTTTTCTGGACATTAGTATTTTGTAAACCGTATTATCGATACAGCCTATGGAGTTCCAATTGTGATGAAATAAATTTTATTAAATCAGTAAAAAGGGGGTTGTTTAGTAAAAAATTTTGTGTGAAATATTTTAATTTTTATAATTATAAAAAAATATTAAATAAGAGGCATATTAAAAATAAAAATAAAGCAAAAAAATAAAAAATAATAATAATAAAAGGAGCAAAATGAATATATCACTTGTAAAAACGAGCAAAAGTAAAGACAAGCGGATTATTGATGGTTACGCTTACCATCTCGAAAAGATGGGCGAATATCAAACTAATCGATTGTGTTGCGATCAACAGAAAAACCAATTGTGTAAAGCAAGAGCAAACCCAAAACACTAGAAGAAGGAAAACATGAATTAAAAAAGGAACAATCAGATCATAATCACGCTCCAGTGGCTTCTGTTTTTAAGGCAAATGAAACTGTAAAAATGTTAGCAGAAGTAACAGAACGCGACCTTCTCAAATAATAAGAGCAAGTATTTTTGAATGCGACCACGATTGTAGATCATATTTGCCTTCAAACGGAGCAGAAAAACCAAAAATTGCTTGAGTGAGGGCCACAACTGGAAAAATAAAATGATATTTACATTCCGGACGTTAAAGTTTATTGACAAAGAGCTCTTTTTATTGTCGGAGAAATATTTTGGAGAGAATAAAAATATTTTATTAGGGACAAAAACATTCGAGGTTGTACCGTCTATAATGAGACAATTATTAGATCGTGCCATTATTATTTTGTATAATGAGCTCAAAATCAACGGAGATGTTATATGAGCTTTGTAAAATTGCTTGTGATTGGAACATCTCGTTAAAACTAAAGGGAATTGTTTCAGATTTTGAAAAAGCAAGTGTAGCTGCAGCAAAAACTTATTTTCCGTTGGCTGAATACAAAGGATGCCTTTTCCGTTTCGGCCAAATAATATGGAGAAAAGTACAATCTGAACACTTTCAGGTTAAATTTGGAAACGTAGAATCTTTTAACATGCAAATTCGCATGTTTAAAAGCTCTTGAAGAGGTTTCCGAGTATTTTGACGCGATCAAAAAAGAATAATAGAAGGATTTAGACGCCAAGCGAATTGCCAAATGATTCCAAACAAATTATATAAGGTGTGTTCATGGATACCAAGGAAAAAATATTGCTATAAAGTTACATTAATAGCGCTTAATTTTATTTATTTAACTATTTTGTCATTAAATATTTCATCAAAAACTTAAACGACCTTCTCAGTGGCACTATTCTGGTAATTCCCCGGGAATAGGGAACTGGGGAAACAATTATTGGTTGAGAAATGGCCAAGCTCAATTGAGCAGGCCCAATTCAAAAGTTCTAGAAAAATTCACATTAAAATATAAATTATTATATTAATTTAATATATTAAATTATTTAAGAAAAAATCCAGACTTTTGTCGGGATTTTTAAGGTTTCAGCAAAATCGCGATTTCGAAAAACGGTATTTTGAAAATCGGGATTTTGGAAGTCGGGATTTTAAAAGTGGTAATTTTCAAAATCCGGATTTTATAAGTCGGGATTTTTTTTTCGAAATATTGATAATTCGGTTTTTATAATTCGGCATTTCGTACCGACACCAGTATAATTAACTTTTCAGATTGTAAAATCTTTGTAAAACCTACGGGATCTACTTCAATGGTTGTGTTGAATTTTTTAGAATTGCTCCTGCAGTATTGTTGGTGGTTATTACTTTGATTTCACTATAATAACGAGAAAATGGTTTTTTCGTTTTAGCGCGGATAATCACGTTGTTATGGAATTCGCGTGAGCGAATCGATTGCGGATCGAAAACTGCATATAAAAAAAATATAAAACAAAATTTTAAATCATAGTATCTTTGAAATTCTTATGCATTTGGATACAATTAGTAGAGTAAAAAATGATTTGTCTGGAAATTAATAAAAATTTTCCATGCTACTTTGATTTATAGCAATTGTTTTTAATTTTGTTTTATATGCAGTTTTCAATCCGCAATCGATTCGATCCCGCGTATTCTATAATCGACGTGATTTCATCAATTTCTAGCTTCTTTGAGTAGTATTTCTAGCTTAGGTTTAAATTTCTTTTACAATACCTAGTGCTCACCCAGAGAGGTAGAATTGTGTCTGATCACAGAAATTTGTCTTTGAAAAAACCGCATCAAATAGAATTAAAAATCGAGCTACTTTGCTGATATTCAGCACCAGCATCTTTATAATGAATTGTATAGCTGTGTGATATTCTTATCAGGTGGGCAACTAAGTTTATTACAACTAAAAAATTTTGATTGCTTTCTCTGATTGATTAGCCTTCACGGCATGGAAGAAAGATCTTCCTGTATCAAATTGTTACGGGAGATGAGAAGTGAATGTTTTTAAGAACCCCAAACTCAAAAAGTCGTGGTTTTCACTTGGCGAAGCATCTACACCGACGGCACGGTCAATTCGCTTCGGAAAGAAGACAATGCTCTGCGTTTGGTGGGACCTGTTGAAACATGGCGATACTGTCAATGGAAAACGCTACCGTCAACAACTCATAAATCTGAACCATGCATTACTCGAAAAACGGCCAAACACAAACCACATACCATCGCACTCCCATCATCCAGGACACCATCAAAACGCTGAGAGGGGATCTGCTACCGCATCCACCTTTTTCGCCAGACCTGACCGAGTCCCTCGGATTATCTCGGATTACTTGTTCCGGCTGATGGCGCATGGTTTGGCAGAGCTACACTTGGCCAGTTTCGAAGAAGTGCGAAATTGCTTGGATGAATGGTTTCGGTCCAAAGACGCGTCGTTTTATCGTCGTGGTATTCATGTATTGCCAGAGAGATAGCAAAAATGTGTAGATAGCGAAGGACAATACTTTGACTAAACTATTTTTTATATTTGTATTGAAATTTTTCATTTTTCAAAAAAAATCGGAAATCTAGTTGCGCACCTAGTATTAAGTCGTTGGAATATAAAACTCAGATTCAGAAAAGGTTTGGGAATGCTTGCCTTACATGTAAAACACGTGATGTTAAGTTTTCCAGGATGCCATGCCAGCCACCATTACACACATTCTAAACAGATCAAAAGTTAGCACATCGAATCACCAGACACGTGGTAAAGTCATCTATGAATTGTCTGTCAAGAAAAAACCAATTATTTTAGGGTAAATCGTTGAAATTATTCTCATATGGAACATAACATTGTGAATATTATTCTCGTAATATATCTAGCAAAAATTTCTTATAGATTTTCTAATACGAGTAATAATAACTCTTTTCAACCATTTTCTTAAAAATAAAATTCTTGTATTAAATTCTAAAGTAATTTAAATGTTTGAATATATTTTTATTCCTTCTTTAACTTCTTTTGTATAAAGTAGACGACGATGTATACATAGCACACACTACAACTACTATTCCTTATAATTATTTTATTTTATTATATTTTAAAAAGAAACGAATAATAATAAAAGATGAAAATTTTCTCTTAGAATAGAAAAAAAGAATAATTTATTGTTTTTAATTGAATTTTACAACTGAAAAGCGAATGAATGATATTTACAGACAAGAAAACAAAATCGTTTATGTTTTTCGTGACGCATATGTATGTACGTACTTACAATATGTATGTATTTATAAATATGGTATATATATTATAGGGGAACACTTAAAGTGTCAATTTTGAAATTTAAATTTAAAATGGGGTCTGATTAATGTTGAATAAAAAAATAAAATACAACATAAAACTGTGATTGAAAAATAAAATGATGAAAATTTTTATAGAACCAATCCCATATCATGTCATAAAGGCGCAGATATTATGTATTATTAAATCACAATAAGATAAGCTGCCTAAAATAATTTCTAAACAACTTAATAACGTGTACTTAAAATATTTAATGTGTATGTTTGTGTGTACATATTCTCATGTGATTATGTAATTATTATAAAAAAAAAATATATTAAAATAAATGGTTTTAAAACTTACCAAAAAATTGTTGGTATCAAACTGCAGAAATGAAGAAATAACAAATATATAATTAGAAATACGATTATTTTATATTATGTATGTATATATATAGGGTGGTCCAAAGTCTTAATTAAAAGACTTTAGATTTATATTATAGCAATGAGTTAGCTGATTTTATGAAATTTATCTATAAACTACAAGCAAATAAATTTTATTAACATAAATCAAACGGTCAACAACAAAAATACAGGGTATTTTTTAAGTAAAGCCACAATTTTGTTTGTGCAATTTTGTTCCATTAAACGATGTATTTAAAAAAATTAACATTGCAAAACAAAATGGTTTCCTTACATAAAATTTACGTATACGTATACTAAAGGATTTTCCAACAATGCCAATAACCTTGAAGCCTTGTTGTTATAACAAACACTTATTTCAACTCATACTAGTATAATTCCAGATTGTATATTTGCAACTTAATTTAAGTTAAGCCATTCGTACCAAATAAAACTCACTAATTTGCAGTGAAGAAAGCTCTAACTAAACAAAATTACACTTTCACGTCACGAGCTATTTGCTACGTTTATTCTATAGTTAAGTTTGAAAAGCTTACGATGTCATTTGAATGTATGTAAACGTGAAATTTTAGACGACTGTGAAGCTTAAATTTGGCAAAATTTAAAAATAAAATAACATAACGGAACACAACATTTGTCAAAATAGATGCTTTGTGAAACTTTTGCAAATTTTTTTTTTATGTAAAGTAATTAGTTAATACGCAATGAACTGAAATAATGAGCTATGAAACGACGCCACCCCCATATCAATGTGATCACCAGAACCATTTAGGCGTTCGGTGTATCGAAACTCACAGAGATGTCCAACAAATAAGGTGTATGTGCGTATTAAGCGAAAGAATTTTGGACAAATAAAAAAAATATTAGCAAAACTGAAAATTAATCTGAAATCAAAATTTCTAAATAAAAAATGGGAAACCATCGTATTTCCGAGTATTTTATTACAATAATGATGTTTTTGACTAGATCAAAAACTTACTAGAAGGCTGTTTCTCAAATTCCAAATTAGACAAAACAAATAGTCCGAAAAATATCCCAAATCACCTCTTGTAAATTTTTGAGTGTTTGGGCGAAAAATTTAATCTCAAAAAAAAAAAAAAAAAAAAACAAAAATTTTCATTTAATTTTATATTTATTTAAGACTATTAAATGAAAATATGAAATTGAAATATAAGTCTACAAAATGGGTTGGTATCGAAAGGTCAACAATTTTATTAGCGAAAAAAATATCCCAAAATGCCATCCCGAAAATAATAATCCAAACAACAAAAATCTCAAAACTCATAATACGAAAAATATATTTACCAAAAAACAAAAATGCTCGAACACAAAATCTCAAAAAAATAAAAATATCGAATTAAAAATCTTAAAATTTACCAAAACAAAACGAAATTTGGTTCTATTTTCGGAAGATTCGAAAAAATGAAAATATAAAATATACTATATTATGTACTTATATTTCATATTTCTATTTAAATAAATATTCTCAAATAAATATAAAATTAAATGAAAATTTTGGATTTTTTTTTTTTGAGATTAAATTTTTCGCCCAAACACTCAAAAATTTACAATAGGTGATTTGGGATATTTTTGGACTATTAATTTTGAGCAATTTGGAATTTGAGAAACAGCCTACTAGTAAGTTTTTTATCTAGTCAAAAACATCATTTTGGTAATAAAATATTCGGAAATACGTTGATTTCCCTAAACATTTTTTTCAAAATTGAGTAGTTTTGATTTAACAAAGCGGAGAAACAAGTAATGAACATTCAGAACCAGCATTTTATTTTGAAAATCAAACTTCAATTTTGGAATTCCAAAATGATATAATCAATAAACATAAAAAACGAAATATAAAATCCCAAATTTAAAAATGCCACTCCCCTCCCCCCCCCCCCCCCCCCCCCCCCCCTCCATAAGGCAAGATTTTAGAATAATTTATAGTTAAATAAGCTCGGTAAGGTATTTCTTGAACTAATTTCCAAAACGAAATTTTAAGAATCTCACCTTTTGAAATTCCAAAATAATACAATCCACTATCATAAAATATACCAAATTTAAAAGACCCAGTAAAATCCCAAACCACAAAATCCCATTATTAGAAGACAAACAATTGTTGAAATATTTGCCGACAATATTCCACGAATTAAAATGACAAAAAAGCTTTACGCTAAATATTAAAAGTGACGTGTGTGCAAGGAGAAACTCAGCTCTGAACCATTTAGGCGCAAAAGAGATGTCCAAAGAATAGGTGCATGTGCTTTAATACGAAAGACTTTTTGGACAAGTAAAATTTAACCCAATTGTTATTGACCCCGAAGCTGATAAATTTTTGCAAATGGCCAGCTCACAGAAATGTACAACGAACAAGGGGGTCGATTTTTTCCAAAATTCGACGAACGACACATGATGTTTTCGTATACGTATAATGAGTATAGTATACAATTTTATAATAGTGTGTGTAATTTTTCTGTGGTTATATTTGTTTGTTTTCTGCGAATGTGAGCATCAAAAATTATGAATAGGTTCAACTTTTGGTGCTTATGTCGTTTTACTTTTTTGACATCTCACTAAGTATTTGAGTGATGAGTTAACACATTCGCGAAAATGACTGCTATAGCGGTTTTACAACTTTTTTGTTTTTTAACACGTTTGCGCAAACAACATTCATTTTTTAAGGAATAACTCGACATATTTTTCAATTCTCACAATACATTCCTTTCCGCGAGGAAATATCATTGCATTTACAAAAGTTATAAAATGTGTTGTCCTGAGTAGCACACACATTTAGAAAGTCCGCGTCAATGCGTTAAGGAAAACAATTTGTAACTACACAAATTTAGAAATTATTTTAAAACATATTAAATAATTAAATAAATTTATTTTTATTTCAAGCATATATATTTCCATTTATAAATTTTAAATTATAAATGGAAATGATATCTAGAAATGTCATATCCAAAAAAATTAAATGGCGCACATTTGCACTAACACAAACACACGTACCACTACTATATACTTGCGGTTATTTCGTCAACTTGTCGAATTTTGGAAAAATCGACCCCAAGGTGTATATACGTAGTTAGTCTAAGTAAAGTTAAATACTGTTTCGTGTTATAGGTTGCATTCCTAATTCCTATGGATTTGAAGAATTTTTGAGAGAGTTGAACGACTTCTTAAACTTCAAAACATAAAATATTGCATAGTGATATAAATTTTGATCTAATAAAAGATTCTCAGTTAAAAGATATAATTACTTATTATTATGTGCCTCATTAGGTATGGATTCACTTGTCAATAATGTAACACGATCATAATACTTGTACTGATCATGCTTTTGTAGAAACCGATCACTAACGTTTTTTGAGCTTAGCAATGTACAATTATTTATATCTGATCATAATACAATTATTTTCAATTTCAAAAATACCATCAAACTGAAAAATTATCGTAAATATAAAAAATTATGTCAAACGAAAATAAAAATTTACAGACTTAGTAATCTCCATAAGTACATATGATTGGAGCACAGTTTGAAATTCGGATGATCCTAATATAGCATTAAACGTAGAAACTGGAAACTTAAGTCTTGGATATCCGACGCCTTATTAAATTTGATTAATCTTCGGAACAGGTTATCTAAGGAGCTAATCAAAGATCGTAATATAACAGTTCTTTAAAGAAAAAAGTGGATGCGTCCTCAGCTTCAGATATGAAATCAAAATGGAAAATTGAAAATAGTGTACTGAACAATGTTCCCATTTCAGATACTATTACTTCCAATATACCAAGCGGTATTCTAAACGAAACACAAGAAAATATGACTGTTGAAAATACTGTTCGAAATAATATGGTTTTGACTCGGTAGTGATTTGGAAATTGTTTCAGCCGTCTGTAAACTCAAAAATACTAAATCGTGTGGTATTGATGGAATTTCTAATGTAGTAGTTAAAAATGTGATCTTTTGTATTGCACCTGCCTTAGCGTTGGTTTTTAATTTATGCCTTGCTAAAGAGGTGTTTCCTGATAAGTTAAAAGTAGGTATCGTGAAACCACTTTCTCCAAGATTTTTGAAAAAATTATTAAATCTAGATTATTGAATTTTCTAGGTAAAATTAATTTTTTCGATAAACGACAATTCGGTTTTTGATGAATTTTTAATCAACCGAACTGGCTCTTCTTTTATTTTTAATGCCTGCTCATAACAATTTGAATAATAACCTTAAGGTATCCGCTCTTTCTATAGACGTTACTAAAGCATTCGATACCGTTAATCATGAAGTGTTACTGGAAAAGTTGTCGCATATTGGTATTAGGGGTGTAGCACTTTATCTATTTAAATCGTATTTATGTAATCGAGTTCAAAGTGTATGTATTAATCATGTCCGAAGCAATGAAGAATTGGTTGATGTTGGGGTTCCTCAAGGATCTGTGTTGGGACCTCTAAAATAATTGTACTTCAATCTGAGTAGTCCTGTCATTAATTATGGCTCAGTGACCTATCACTCATTGGCGTGTAATGACTCTAATTGCTGCAATCTCTGCGTATTCATTGAAACTGTTAGTTCGTTCAAATATTGAGGTTTAAATCTTGATTCACAGCTTAACTTTAAAAATCAAGTGATTAATTTAAAACAAAAACTCCGACGTGCTTTAAGATCATTTTTCCATTTGCGTAATATCAGCAGCATCAAATTTTTGAAATGTCTTTATTACGCTTTGATTGATTTTCATCTACAGTACGGGTTACCATGTTGGGGTGGAATTTATTTGTCAAACATCAAACCATTATTGACGATACAAAAAAGTGTGGTTAGAATTTTGAATCATTTACCAAGAACTACACAATCATTGTTTTTAAATTATAAAATATTACCACTGCGGTATCTGTACGTATTTAAAGTTTTAAAAATGTTTTATTTAAAAAGCGGGAATCGTTTATAATGAATATATAGTGAGCCATATTTGTTTCGAAATAGAAATAGAATTAGTATTCCGCAATCTTTTAAATAGCATTTCAAGAATATCTTTTCTTACACTGCACCAGTGCACCAGTGCACCAGTGTTGTATAGCCAGCTACCAACCTATGTATATTGTAACCGCGGGCACTTCTAGTGGATTTATAAAATTGTTGAAAGAATGGTTATTTTCAAAAAATGACATTGAGGTTTAACACTATCCTAAATAGTATATTATGCTACTTTTATTTTTAAGGAAAGAAAGTGGAAAAATATGTGTCGAATATTCCAACCATGCGCAAATATTCCTTAAAAATTTGTTATTTTGTTATTTTTTAAATCAAAATCTCGTATTTGAAAAATGGGATTTTGAAATTCGGGATTTTGAAAACAGGATTTGGAAATACGGAATTTCAAACCCAACCCATTTAGACGTTCACTATATCGAGGATTATCCCCATTCTGTCGAAGTTCCATTTAATTTAGTTTGGCAAAAATTTATCAACTTCGGGGTCTTTAACAAAAGGGTCAACATCATCAAATAAAACTCGGGATAATATTTATTTATCATGGAAGATTTTAGCTGAAAAGTACATGAAAAATAGGCCTAAAACGCCTACAATTTTTTTCTGTTTTTTAAAACCATATTATTTTAAAACCGTGTAAAAAAAACTCGCGTAAAAACAGGTTTGAATGTACATCACCCTTTGAAAATGGGGATAATTTGTATTTGTTCTGCAAGTCTATAACTAACTACTCATATACACTTTGGGAAATGCAACACGTAAACGTAAATTTGGGAAATGCAACAAAAACTGAACCAAAACGTGGGATTGTATTTTAAATTTTGCTGTTGACCATACAATTTTCGGGTTCTCAATACCACTTTCAGGAACTAGAATCATTTATATAAGAAACCTCAAATAAAATCCCGAAAAACTCGAAAAAAATTATGACCCCAAAAAATCGTTTAGCCTACAGTATGTTTTTTAAAATTGGAAAGTTTAAAATGTAAAGCGCCCACCGTAAAACCAGCCAAAATATGACCGAATACAGGTTTCCATAAATAGAATTTTTTCAAAATTGAATAAGTTTAAAAAATAAATCTCAAAATTAATGAGTGATTGATTGTACCACCCCTCCCCCTCCCCATTTTAATTTTATCCTCTAAGGGTTTTTGTGATTTGGCAAAAAATAAGTTCCAAACAGAATTTTAAATTAAATTATTTTAGATACTTTATCTAGGAGTAATTCTAGATTTTAGTGAGTACTACCGATTTCCTCCATAACAAACTTGATGTAGATAAATTGAGCTGTCAGTACTCGTTTTGGATGCTATTGTTATGAAATAAAAAAATTAAAAAATTAAAGCAAAATATTTCGTATTCTCTACTACAGTCAAAGTTGATCATATAGGAACCTTATTTTTATCATAAGAACTGAGCTTCATTCCAGTGGTTGAGAAATGGTTGTTACATTAAAATTGGCCAATTTCCAGAAGCACAACTCTTATTAGAATAAAATTTTTATAACGAAACTTTAGTTTGATAAATGGCCTAGTTCTATTAAATTGGCAATTTTCAAAGACCAAATAGTGAACTCATATTTGAAACCATTTACATAATACAAAGCGACATCCATTGCCAGAGTAAAGAAATTGCCATCCAATTAACAATTTAATCTTGAAGATTAATAATGGCCCAGTTCTGTTTCAGGTGGCCATATTTGTATTAAAATTTCAAACTAGATTAAAGATATGTGTCAGATCAGATATACAATATCGATGAGAATAGCTTATTTTGGTTGCTGGAAGATAAAACGCTAATAGGTGACGTTGAAAAGACAACACCTGGTCAACAAGTCAGTAAGGAAAGAATAAAGTTTCTTGCGTGAAAGTAAAATTATTTACATTTGTAAGGCTAAGAAACCGCGCACCTTTCGAAATTCCAATGGTTCTAAAATTTTTTATACGAGTAGAGTAAATAAAAATGCTTGATTTGCATGCTGACTCGAAAGAACTTTTGTTCCTGAGGTTTAGTATTTATACGTTTTATTCTTCATTTCATTCGTACTGTAATTTATAATAATGTTGACTTGACAATTAAAGCTCTAAAGCTCCTAACTTAAAAAAGGCAGTTAGTTTATTGGTTAATGCATGGGACAGTCTTACCGAAAACACGACAAAAAATTGCTAGAAATTTTTGAGGCAGATAACAAATAATAGTCTGGGATTCTGAAGATGATTTAGAGGAGGTTTCAACAACAGAGGAGGAACTCACAAAGGAGGTTTCAACAACAGAGATATCTCTCTGGATGAGACAAATTTAGGTGGACACACAATTTCTATTTTCCACTTTGATTGTATGTTTGATTGGAATGTGTGTTTAAATGGGCAAAATAATGCCTTTAAGAAGTTGATGTTTGTTTCAATTTTTCAAGCTGTAACTTTCTAAAACATCATGTATACAGCGAGGCTTGTAATTGGCAAAAGATTTTCAATTAATTTATGGGCGGAATTAGAATTTCAGCTTGATTTTATTTTTAGTTAACTGGTAATAATAAATAAATTTATAACAGCAACTGTTTTTGTTCTTGCTACGGCAAAATTTTTCCGCTTATAATGATTTTTAGTTTAAAGGTTCATTTAAACATCAAATCAGAGCTATACTGTGCAAATATTTGATCACAGCGATATGTTCGGTAACCGCACCCGGTTTGGTTTCAATGGAATTGCAAAAACCGAGCGCGCACTGTACTTTAAATCGAAAAAAATTCACATTAGACAATTAACTCCTTTTCTAAGATTAATACCCAACTTTCTCGATATCAAATAGCTCGAACTTTAGAATAAAAATGAAATCAAGCGCTTTTTGCGCTGATCAGGCCGGCCGGATATTAATCGACATCAATTAAATAAGAGGTTAATGCCTAAGTCGTTTCTGTAATAATTTTTACACATTTCATAATTTGTTATTTTTTGACACGAGAAGCACGCTAAATTTACAACATATTTTATTATACATGACAATTTATCAGTAGTACGTTTTAATGACAAAACACGTCGTCCCTACCGGTAATCAATGTCAAATAAAATTATGAAAAAATGTTACCATCAGGGAAATACAATTAAGTAAATAGTATCCGACACGTGATGATGGAAAACCTTAACGCCTATAGTGTTAGTGACATGTGAAACTATAATGTGTGTGAAACTTTATAACATCGCGCTTGGGCAATGTTTATAGCATGCAATGTTTAAAGCACTTGAATCTAATAAGCTACAGCAGACCTTGCAAATCTAAATCTGCTACATTATATTATTCTTTGGACGTTTGTATCGCAATGCAAATGACGCCTGCTTTTATGTGCTGATAAAAAAATTGTGAGTAGTCGCAGCTTTCTTTAAAAGAACACCAGTTGTTATTTACTATATATTAAAACTAATTTCCTACAATTTCTACCGGTAAACTTTCAGAATTACAATTTCCTTAACCGTATGTATTTAGGATTATTATATAGGGATAAACAAGCGGTGTTGTTGCAACAAGACAGTGCGTTTAAAACATAGGACACCTCAAATATATTTGCAACAAATGGGAATGACCGGTTCAATAAACATCTCATACTTTGACATATTTTAATGAGGATGTTAACGACCCATCGCAATTATAAAACTCAATCTGCAACGAGACCACAGTCTCTTACAAATTCCTTGAAGAAAAAATAAAATCTAACGAATTTCACTGCTTAAATTCTTTCTCCAACACACAATAAATGAAATGATTGAAACCAAATTTCCATGGTTTCGTTTGATTATTTAATTTAACCCTATATCCTTTTACTAGGTTACAGAAGTAGTTTATCGAGACAGTTAGAAAAAATACTTGTTGCAGAGTGGTTTTTTGACGGAACATCCGATATCAAAATGTGCTTGTGAATTGGTTCCGAAAACGACGTGAATTTTTTTATTCTTTCAATGTACGAGCAAATATACTCAATTTCTTCTAACTTTAAGGGCCCGTACTCCACCAATAATTTGAAACCCGTTTGACTTTAACCTTAGTCTCAAACATAGCGATATGATGATTCGTGTTTGCCCAAATTAACAGTTAAATAAATTTGCAATGATTTACCTAATATGTGCCTACGCTAAATGAAACCTAGATGTAACATGCTTCGAAGGTAAAGTTTTGAGGGCCGCGTTGCTGGCGCAGCATTGGTGTTTCAATATTGCTTGGTTAAATATATAATCTCGCTTTCAATCAAAAAGCAAAACGATTTTTAATAACCCCGATATCGACAGGTTTTAATTAATTGATGTCAATTCTGATATAATCGAAAACATCGTGAGACCGACAGTCGTTAGGGTTAGCATCAATTGGTAATGTCCTAAATACAAGACTTCATTTCCATCAGTAAAAACCAATCGCTCAATCAAAATTAACTTGAGTCTGTAGGACCAAGTTGTTGAAATTGTAATAAAAATGACAAAATTGAAGGTATCTGACCCCACAAATGCCAGACAAAAAATGATGACGGTACTGATAACATCACAAGAATGGCTTATGTGATCACAATTTTTCACCAAACCTCTTCTATTTTAAATTCATAAGATTGTAATGTTTTTGGGACCGTTATGTGAGGCTTTCGGGTACCTGCCACAGTAAACAACCAAACAAAAACACCCAACATTAAAATATTTCTTTTATTATTCCCGAATGCTCGTAAATTTTACTTGTGAAAGGTCTTGGATCAGACAACAGGCTTAATAATATCGCTTAATTCAAGCCTCCACCGTTTTGGCGTTGTTGCAAATTATTCGCTTCTTATAGAATATATATGAAGCACCTTAGTTCTCAAAACTACCGTTGGGGCGCTGAAATCCGTTGCATTTTTCTAATTTCTATATAATCATGTAACATATCGTTTAATAGGTCTTAGAACATTCAACAACTTTGTAACAACCTTTAAGTTCGCAAATTAACCATTTTGGCTTTGCTTTTGTATTTGCCAAGGCTTGTAGCTACATTTAAATGATAATTGTTTACGGAATATTAAATAATCATTTAAATAGTTTCTGGTTTCAGGAAATCACTTGGTGTTGGGAATATTATTTTAGCTTCTGAAATACAAATGCAGCTAACAATAAGCTCGTCATTAAGTTAGTATGTCACAATTATTGGTTTCAGTACCAGCATTTTTAATTTTGATTTAATTTTAGTAGTTAGGGACAGATTAAATTAATAAATTTTTATATCGTTTAGGAATCCACAAAGTGTTAATTTAGAACTAAATTTCAGGAAATGTGTTGATGTATGTGAAATAGTATTTTTTAAGCTTGCTGTCCAATTAATCAATCAATTGGAACGATCTTTAAAAGTTAGAAAATTACCTAAAGCACCTTAGTTCTAAGAACTACCGCAACAGAGCGGTGGCATGTCGTGTAAGAAGATTTAGACCAAGTAAATCTTTTATTAACAGCACTTTAGTTCACAAATCACTCGATTTGCACTTGTAGTTAATTCATTTATTTCATTTATTGTAGAATATATAAGCGCCACCTATATAATTGAAAACATCTTGAAGAAAATGACAAAAATTTAGCTGAAGCGCTTAATAATCAAAACCACCATTATGGCACTGGGCTCTCACCATTTCTCAATTCGATATAAGCATTCGGGCATATCATGCGAAAGGTTTTGGAAAAATTATCAATTTTGTTATCAGCACTTTAGTTTGCAAATCTACCGTGTTGGCATCAAGCCAAACTCTTATTAGATTGCTAATTTTAGGTTAGGTTTCAGTGGTTGACACTTAGGCCATTTTTGACCCATTGTGATACCACGCATTCACGCTACATCATTAACCCATTCACCTATTCACCTACTCACACAACTACAGTATTACCACCTGCACATTGCAAGCTCCATGTCAACCTGTACATTGACATGGACGGTGGGTCGGCGCTGAATTCTGCACTCCATCAGACGGTCTTAGTTGTGTTCGATCGTAATCGATGATGAAAATTAGAGTTGCATCTAGCCTCTGATGGGATTCGAACCCAGTACATCCCGGTCCAAGTGCCGAAGCTTTAACCACTGCACCACTTGTCCGGTTAGATCGCTAATTATTCTGCTTTCAATTTTTTTGTGAAAATTCTAAATTTTCCCTCAATTTCATTGAATTCGGGTTGATGAAAAGGTGATTATATTTTTAAAAACGTTTGCCTTTCTATACTTGCTTTCGCCACCAAATTTTAAACTACAGAAGTTTAAATTTCCCTCCTAATGGAAAAAAGTTTGGAACGATCACGAAATGGTCAGCATATTTTCTAAAGCCATTATGTGACCAATTTTCTCAGTGGAAATTGGCGATATTCCTAAATTTCCCAAGATTCCTTCGGGTTGTCAGTTTTCGGACCGATATTCTGATTATCTCGTGAAGTTACAGCCTGAAACTGAACAAGGGTATTGGAAATAAGTCTCTTAATAGAAAAACATCAAGAGACCGAAGGTAATCAGGACTAATAAAAATTAAGAATAGCCATTGAACCCCAATTTTAATATAAAACTCCAAATAGTTTTTCCTGAAACTAAGTAGACCTTGATTTCAGTAATAGCTGCAATAGGTAGGTCATAAAAACATGAAATCTTCTGATAAACCTAAAATAATTTATCTTTCGACTAAAGTTAAAAATCTCCTACTACACCAAACAACCTTGGTGAAGTTCGGCAAATAAAAATTTGTTTAAACTAAAGAGGAGTTCGTGTATAGAATTCTAGCGATTAACAGCTTAGGTAGCTCTCACGGGCAGGCGTTGATGTTCAATGTAAATATTGATTGGATTATTATACATACACCTCGAGAGAAATATTCAGAAGTACGTCCAAATATTGAAACTGTCAATCTCAAAATTATTTCTAGATTTAGTGGCGGTATACCAGTTAAATATATTATGTAACTTTATGGTTTAATGTATGGATGGATGTTTAAATATTTGTTTAAAGTTTTAATATTTGTATCTCGGGTATTGGAAACGGCTTGATTGATTTTGGAAAGAATTATGTACTTAAAGTTTTAATATGGGATTCGAAAAAATTGAAGCAAAGAGAATTTTCGAATGCCAGGAAGCGATTGAGAGTGAAGAAGATCCGAGCTATTTGTTCAAATCTAATGACAGGATTTCGATTGCTCTGAAGCGATTGCAATAGATTATTTTCTTTTTAATAACGAAGATCGGATGAGGGAGAAATATCTTTTTTTTGTTTTCGAGTGCCAAGTAAGGGACTGTAATACGTCCTGCATCCAGGAAAATTCCTTTAGAGGTTGTGTTTTTTTTAAAGCTTTCATTGATAGCGTTCAGTGAGGGCCAGTTTAATTTTACTTAATTTTATTAAGCTCGAACGATTTTGAAAAAAATTAGATGAAGGCGGAGTTTTTCTGCGCTCGGATTTTCGAAAACCGATTACTGTAGTACTCTTCTGGTAATTACCCGGGAATAGGGAATTGGAGAAAGAATTTATATGTAATTTCTATTTTAAAAAAAATTTCTGGCATACAAAATTAAATTGGGAATAATTTTCGCTGCCAATTTAGTTATGGAAAAATTATTCCCAATTTATAAATCTTTACATGAAACTTTTCTCTTCAGTAGGCCGGAAAAAAAATATTTGAACTGGAATTACATATAAATTCTTTCCCGAATTCCCTATTCTCGGGGAATTACCAGAAAAGCGCCACTGTTGTACTATTATTAGAGATGGCTCAATAAAATACTATAATAATTTTTTGAGTGTTTGTATTTTATCGGGATTGTTTGAAAAATATTTTAAAATTTGTCAATTTTTTGTTTAGCGCAAATTTTAAACGGATCAATTACAAATATTAATCAATTTATATTTAAAAACTTCTCCATAAGTCAGTCCATTACAAAAAAAGTTGAAAAGATTTCAATAACAATTGTTTTTAGTATTTTTCTTCTGCATAAATTTCAGAAAACCAACAAGGTCAATCCTTATTGAAAATTTAATGTTGACATTTAATTAACTCATTTTTTGTAAATGCTAAAATTTTCAACATCACTGCAAAAATGGAAGCTGCCACTTCCGATACACAGATTTCCATTAAATATCGCAAGGATCTCCCAATTAATGGAAAACGGTTCAGTTTGAAGTTTGATTCCTAATAGTCAATTCGCCTCGACCGTAGAGATATCAAATGTTTGGCAAAATAAAGTTTTTCATCAAACTATCACTCGTCATTTCAGGTAAAATTTTTAAAAAATGATCTGAACTAAGTTTTTGAAATTTACTTTACAAACTTTTTGGTTTTAATATTTTTTTCGTAAACGCTACACTTTACAAAATATTTGCAAAAAAAAACAAAAAAGCTCCTAGGGACGCTCCCACCGATTTCACCCAAAAATCACTGGGATCTCTCAATTTGCGGAAAAGCTTTTGTTTTAATAATTTTTTCCTAAATGCAATAGACTTTTTAAAATATTTGCAAAAAAGAAAAAGCTCCAGGAAGCTGTCACTTCCAGTGGACCGAGTTCGAAACAAAAATCACTGGAATCTCCCAATTTTTGGAAAAAGCTCAGTCAATCCGTCTTGTGGCTTGCCTGTAAAGAATCAACAACATTTAGTCTGCATATTATTAAAAACTATTTTTTTGACTTCGACGATATAGCGAATGATAAATTTGCAAAAATCTGGAACAATTTTTTTTCATGATTAGAATACATTATTTTACTACGTACAAGAAAGTAATATGTAACATATATTTTAAAGTACATAGTTTGTTCGTATAGCAAATTATTTTCCAACCCATCATTTCAAGCCGGGTAACACACAATTACTTTGAATGACCTTGTGCCGGTACTCAATGCCTGACTTTTATATTAAATATTTTGAATGTTGCGTCTAGTATTTTTTGAAAGGTTTCCAAAAACGTAGTTGTAAACTACTGTGACATGATTCTGCCCCAAATAAGCCTCGCGTACCATCTTTTGAATTTTTTCGATACATTTTAATTAGAGAGGCTGTTTTGTTTATTAGTTTTGTCATACGCCAAATACTCCAATGGAATTAGAATTCGGGTGACTAGAACTTATTTTTACCAGATTTTTATATTTTGGAACTTTTCGAGATTTTTACTTCCCGATAGAAAATAATTTAATAAAACTATCACAGTACAAAAAATCCAAATTTCACCCAAAATTACATATGTAACGGTATGCAAAATGATCGATACACTCTGTGTATTAAAATAAATATAAAATTTAAAATAAAATTGTCGATAATGTTCATAAATAATAATCGTTCGTACGCATGTGTACATAAATTTTTTTTTTCATGATAGAGCGTAAAATCTTAAAATTTATTATTTTTTTCATAAAATATTAATTTTTGATCATTTTAATCCAAAAATTGTATTTTATGTAGCGTACAATTTATTCTCTTTTGATTTTGTGTAGTCCATAAATATTTTTGCTAGACTTAACTTATAGTTGCTGCGCTTATTCAAAATAGTATATATTTTATAACCCTTCCGGTTACTTTAAAATGAAATTGGATTGATTCCAAAACTAACATTTATTTATTATATACGATATATATTTCCCTCTTTATATCTATATACAAATGTATTTATTTACAATAATCTTGAAAGTAACAAAAAGGATTAAGGCATTGAACCTACATGGGATACAAAAACTTGGTTGGCATTGTGGCGGCGTCAAATATTCTCGTATACATACACGATATCGATAAAAATAAATTAAATTAGAGAAATTCTTATCCTACCTAAAATACTCTTAAATGTGGCATACATTTTCGAGTTAATAAAAGGGATGTTGGTATGTGACACAAAAAAATTGATCATCCCTAAATAGGTTGACGGAAATAATATATATTTTGATACGTGGTTGTAATATATCTTCATTCATTCTGAGAATATATTCTTTTGCCAGTTTTTTGCCATTTCATCATCATTATCAATACGATCTGACAGTACACGCACCAGAAAAATTCTTGCTCGAGATGGATTTTGGGTGGATTTTTACCATTTTTACTAGGTCGTTTTAAGGTTGCTCTATATACGAGTATACTACTCTGGTAAATAATCGTTGAATAAACGAGTACATAGTTGACAATATCATCAACAGTAATTTTTTAACTATGTTATGTTATAAAAACCATGATGATATTCATTTCACGTAATTTTATTTAATTTTTAAAAGAAGAAAATAAAATGAAAAATTTGAATTTTTAATTTTATTCTTCCATGTCTATCTAAGCGAAACGAAAGATTATTGTTGATTCCTTTTATATCCAGTTTTCATGTTCGTACATTCTTATTTTAGTTTTAAATGTGTAATGTATATTAAAGATGTTTTATACTCGTACTTACAGGGTGTCTCAATATTCGGTGTCACGAACACTTTTTTTGGTTTTATCATTATGATCCATCCTAATTCAATGACATGGGTGGCGGATCAGGGAATGCTCGCCAAACTCAACTAAAGAAAGAAATACTTCTATGTATCCCTGGTACTCCAATGAGCACACTAGACCATTCACCCTCCACGGAGGTTGAACCAACGGATTCTGGGGTGGGTTTTACATTTGATTAAAAACAAATTAAATTCAAAATACAAGCCAAAGCAAAAGGATAATTAGCAGGTCTTCCTGAGAGAACCTGAAGTTACTAACTAGTAGACCTCGCTCAAGGAAGTTGAATACTCGCTCAAGGAAGTTGAAACAAAACTGAAAAAACAAAAAGTATACAATGAATGGCAGAAAGCTATCAGCTAAAATAACCAACAAATTTTCATTATTCTCAATTTACAAAAAAAAGCAGGCTAACATTTCTAGGCAGGAAACTAATGCCAAAGCACTGGATGGTGAAACGGAAATGATTCGTGCTAAACGAAGAAAAAGTAAGAAAAGAGAATTGAATAACACTCTTTTTCCAGAGCAGCAAAAAATTAAGTAAAGAATTTAAGCTCTGAGTGGAGCGCTTTTATAATTCATACGTATGAGAATAAACTATAGAGAGACCTGTCAATGGCACGAAATTTACACCATACTTGTGCATCTTGGCAGGAGACACAAGAGACCGCTAAACATGTTTATTCTAATATTCAGCCACGAAGAAGACATAAATAAAATTCAAGGAATAACTAATTTCATATGGAACAAATAAAAAAACATAAAAAAGAGGAAAGATCATGATATCAATCAAACCTCACAGCAGGAAATATTCGTGAAATTAAGTACATTCGACGAAAGACTGCAAAAGTTGGAAGATAGAGCTTTGGGAGGTAAACCCAAATCTAATCAAAATTAGAAATGTCCAATACACTAAAAATATTATTAGGGACTTTTATCAATATAGAAAACATCGATTGTTTCTTATCTGAGACACTCACTTTACATTCACACATTAAATTTACGTGTGTATTATAACATCCACCCAAGCTACTCTGATAAATTCAAAAATGGGAAAAAGAAATACGTGCGTAAATAAAAATACCAAAAATAATCCTATTGTAGTGGCAGGTTTATACTGTCCACCAAGATATTCTTTTAACAAATAATGAATCTCTAACAGGAACACCAACGTAGTGGCCTTTTGACCGAGAAAAATACCTGGTTTAATCGATTTCTTTGTAATGATTTTTGCAATTTTATGAAAATCTAGGAGAACCAGGATTTGAAGGTCTCATCTGGTCTCTTACATTGGAATCTTACATAAAAGAAAGATACGTCAGGGTTAAGCAAGATAATGAGGAAATGCTCACGGTCCCGTTCGCTATCTAAAACATACCCATTTTCAGATACCTTAAAGCAGCACTCTAGCCACCTTCGTCGTTGACACAGATATCATGACAAGTAGGTGACAGGAAGCAAGCAACGTCGGAGAAGATACAGCCAGCCATTGAACATATACAAAATTGGACCAAATTATAGCGCATAAAACTTTATTGTAACCAGGGTTTAAAAATTCGCTCGCTAAAATGTATTATTCGCTCTTTAGTGATCGAACAGTGCTTGTATTTGTAATACTGATCAGTGAATAATGAAAAGTAAACAAAAATATGTTGTGTTACTATTCATTTATGAAGAATAATGTATAAAGAATAGTTACATTCTCTATTCGATCGTTCAATACAGAGAATAATATATTTTATCTATTCCCTTAAATCCCTACTCCACAATAAATGTTCGCTTTGTTATTCAAATAGTACCATGCCAGACGAGCATTTTTTGTATTTTGGCATTTTTTTTCTACCAATGTTTTGTTCTGCTCTCTCTTAAATAAAATTTTAACTAAAATGAGTAAAAAATGTCCTTGAAATATTTTTTATTTCATTTATGTTTGAGTTGTGTGGTAGAACAGAAAATTTGTTTAAGTCGCAAATAAAACTTGTATCATAGGTAAACGGGGAAAGAAACGAAGAAAAATGCGGCATTTTTTTTTTACGTGTGGCATGAGCCTATAACTGAATAATATTTTTCAAATTTCGTTTTACTATTCATGAGCGAAGAGAAATTAGCGTAAACACAATTCATTTAAAAATGAACGGAAAATGAATAATAAGGAGTAGTGTAGAACGCTGATTGTAACTAAATCAGCACACGTTGATTTTAGAAACAAAAACTTATCATATAAACCCGTGGATATAAATAATCAAGAAATACAACATACTAACACTGCGAAATATCTTGACAAGACATTAGACGCTAAGCCTCAAATATAAGAAAATGTATTGGTTGTTGGGCAGGTATTCTTATCTATCTGTACAAAACACTCTACAAACAAATTTTGAAACCTGTTTGGACGTAAGGCATTCAGTTGTGGTGCTGTACCAACCAGGGTAATATATAAATAATCCAACAATTTCAAAATAAAGTACCGAGAAACATTGTCAACGATCCGTGGTATATTGGAAACAGCGACTTCCTAGGGATTTGGGAATAGATCCTGTTAAAAACGCTGCAGTACGTGAACATTAAGGTATTCAACTCATAGACTACGCGAATCGTTGTGTTCGTACTATTCAAGTGAACAGATTGAGTCCATCACGTGGTCTGAGGTTAAATCACCATTGAATGGCAGAAGATGATCTTTAACGGTAAACCATTTTACTTGATAGGTGGTATTCTCCTAAAATCAGCTGAGGATTCATATGGAATGTAAACAATAACTATTAACATCAGCTTTCCATTGAAAGCAAGAAGTTTACCATCCAAAATCTCGAGCTCGTTACTCTTCAGGTCAATAATATCTGCACGTATATCATTCGGGATAGCTAGCAAAAGTCCGTCACCTCTCATCGTCGATTAAAGAACCCAATAACGATCGCACCTAAAAACATAATTGTCTAGGAGGAAATGCAGCACTGTGCGAGCTTGTCAGCTATATTTCCGTGATACCAATGAGACATACTCATATTCTAACACCGATAAGTGCATTTCATGCGATTTTGGTCAAATTCCGCTAGTTATGATAATAAATAGACAATCTCAGTTGAGCAATAGGTGCAGACAGCGGCTAAATTGATAGAGGTTGCAGTAAATGTTGTTACAACGTCGGAAAGCTTGCTAACGGAGTTCAAAATTTTTTAAAACCGCTGTACGAACTCGAACTAAAACTTTTTCCGGCCAAATTGTTGGATCTGATGCTTTAGAAAATAATGTTTCTAGTGTTTTGATTCTAAAGCTAATAAAAGTAGCCACCTTTTTACAGATAAATCCAACAACGTGCTTAGCTATTGTTGAAGAATCCAAACCACTGACGTAAAATTGCCTCATCTAAGTTCTCAATATAGCAACAAGATCATTATTAGCACAAGTTCTAAAAGCGTCTACTAGTATTGGCATGGATGTGATCTGCGAAGGAGTAGTATAATTACTTGTTGACATAATTTATTTCCACCACCCATCCAAGTAACCGTTAAATGGGCCATGTCCGTCTAGATATCCGATATTGAAACTAAGAAGCATTTTAGTTTGCCCCATCCAAAGCAAAGGTTCTCAATATATTTGATTTTTGAGTATCAAATGTAATTCTAAAATTGAGGTAGGAAATTAAACGTTTTATATAAAGAGGGAGTTAGATGTGCAAAAACAAAAAAACCGTTACCTCGTTATGATGCACGTCCGAGTTTGGAGTTTTGTAGTATTCTACCGCTTAAGTTATTATACTGTATTAATTAATTTGGTCTTGAATGATTTTTTCAAAATTTATATTTTAGAGAAACGAGTGAAATGATCACTACCAGAAATTGCACGTGTATTGATTATTCCTCAGCAGCCAAAATTGAATGTGCTTAATATTTTTGAAGAAAACCCTATAAAAAATGCCACAGCTGCAGAAATAGATGATGAAGAAATTGAAATGGAAGTTCTTGTGGATGACGATGAAGACCAAGATCTGCTTAAAATAGCGACAAAAACAAAATTAACCCGTCAGCGAAGGGACAAGTTTAAAAATCTTCTGTCCACCGAATGCGATATACCATTTAGCAGTGCAGTGCGCTTCACAAGGCACATTAAAGCATAAGAAGCCAGTACAATTCACATGCACCTACTGTTCGTAAATATATTAAAAAAACCGTCGTTTACTCGTATCGTCGTGGGCCATGTCGAATTAAAACAATTTATATGCGATGTATGTATAGGTCATTTTCTCATAAATTGAGCTTAAAAAACCACCTCAATTCGTATATGTCGGATCGCAAAACACGTGAAAATATATCGCTTAAAAAAATACACCCTTACTTTTTTAAACATATACACCCTTACTTAAATTTTTCGAATCTAACTATTTTTGTTTTTAACATTTTTTTTCTGTCATTTATTCTTTTTATGAGCCCGAACTTACAGCCGAAGAAGTTTTCTGGAAAACAAAAATATATTATTCTTCGACTCGAAATTAATTTTAAAATTTATGATAAGACAGATAATAATACTTTCGCACACCTGTCAATAAATTTTCTAATCTGCCCTAATACATTAATCTTGGATGGGACACGAATGTTGCAAAAAATTTCCTTGTTATTTGTTGCGGACAAAACAAAATTTGGCTCTTAAGACGCTTCCGCCAAATTAAGGGCGAACAACTATTTGGTGGGGCTGGTAACATGTCAAAACGAAATATGAAGCACAAATGCAGGAGCTACCTATATTTCAATGTTGGAAAGAACTAAAAAGCTCTATAACTTTCCGTTACTTCATAGTACAGGGTGAGCTATCTGTTAGTACTTTTTAATTTGTAAATAAAACACATTTTCGGATTAAGTCAAAACTTTTTGTTGATAATGAAAGGTGATTCTATGCCTTTTATGTATGAAAAGCAATATCGTTCATATGCCCACCACGGCTTCGTCTGCATCCGAACCTGCATCCGAACATCAAAATTTTCGGTGATTTTTCCAATACAAGCGGATCAATGACCTCAATTTTAGCTTGAATGTTATTTTTAAGTTGTTGAATTATTTGTGAATGATTAGCATACACCTTACCTTTCAAATAACCCCACAAAAAAAAATCAAGTGGCGTTAAATCCGGGCTTCTTGGTGGCCACGAAACTTCACAATTTCTTCAAATTATGCGATTTACCCGTCTTGTTGAAACCAAAGGTCGTTGACACGCTAGTCATTCAATTTGGGCCACACAAAAAATCAGTTAACATGTTGCGATACCGTTCCCCATTCACTATAAGAGCATTTCCCTGCTAGTTTAAAAAAAACGGCCCAATGATGCCACCAGCCCATAAACCTCACCAAGCAGTGACTCTTGGAGGATGAACTTCTGCTTCGTGAACAACATGAGGTTTCTTCGCTCTCCAAATTCGATAATTTTGGTCATTGATGTGCTCATTAATTTTGCTCATTGAAGATGAAAATTCATTTCGTTCAAGCATCCAATTAACAAATCGACGACGATATAAATGTCTGTTGCTACAATTTTGGAGAAGTTGAATTTTGTATGAATGCAAATGTTGATGTGCTGGTTGACATGCTTGGTTCATTACGAACACTTTCACTAACAGCTGCCCCTGCATCAGGAGCATGAACTGGTTGAACATGGTGATACGATATACGACCTTCCACTGAACCAGTTTCTTCAAAACGATCAATAATTTTGCCAATTGCACGCTCAGTAGGATGTCCATGTTGACAGAAACTCTTAGGTTATTATTTTCATAACGAATTTGGACAATCAAAATGCGTTATTGTGGTGTTAGTCTTGACTTTTCATTTGTCAAAAGAAGTTTTTAGAACAGATAACAATAAGTACTAAAATTCCTCGTTTGAGAAAAGGACCAACAGGCCTACCTTGTATAACTTCGAGCGGGTTGAAAGTAATTTTACTTTCGATGTGCATACATATCGTCGGTTTGGTGCAATAGCGACACAAACTCAAATTTCACTCATTTCTAAGATATTCGAATCAAACAATATTTCGAGCAAATTAGGTAAAATTCCATATAAAAAATCACTCAATTCGCGAAAGAAATTAACATTTTACGATATTGGAACCTGTCCTAAGAAAATTTGCAAAATATATTAAAGAATTATAAAAATTAAGATCCGATAGAGGATGCAGGAACAGAAAACAAATTATTTTACTTTAAAAAAAACGCCGGTTTTACAAACAATTTTGAGTGAAATTTTCAAATCGCTCCACTGAAAAATTAAAAGTTTTGAGTTGTGTCACCGTTGCACCAAACCGACGATATATACAATAAAACTGTTTTCAATTTATACTATATTATGGTTGTTTGCTTTAGTTTTGAAAAATTTCGATAAGATTATTTGAAAAATGGCGTAGAAATACTTAAGTATATTTTTAAAAGTTATATTTTTTCACTAAATACAACTCGTGTTAAAATTATAAATCGATGATTTAACACGTTAAAACCGAGCAACACATATCATACATAATCTGATCTGATCACATAAACTGTTATTTTTATAGAAAAAGGAAAACCGTCAGTAAAATTTAAATCACTGTGGTTCATACCGTTATATTATTACATAAGATATTGTAATATGAGGTATATCTAAGTTTCTTTTATAATAATTTTTCTTTTTTACGAATTTAAATTCGGATCACGTACGATAATATGTGTATATGAGTGTTTCTGATAGGAATATTAGGTGTTCAAGAGGAAACAATCAAAAATCAAATTATAACATTGTTTTTAGATTTTAGATATAAATTCGAGTGGGCGGTGGGTGTGCCATGAGATGGTGGATGAAAATAAAATAATAATTCTTGATTGATCTCGCTTGATTTATTATTGTTTTCTAATATATTGTATATATTTTTTCTAATCCTTGTTGTTTTATTTTTCTTATAGTAGGATTAAATATGCTATATAAGTATTTATGTTATACGTATTTTAGTTATATGACGTACATGTAATATACCTACATGGTTTCGATTGGTAGAAAAAATAGATACGATAACCGCGAGCAAAGATTTGTAAATAAAATGGCTTCGTTTTCTTACGAAGAATTACTGTATTCAGGGTTTTCGAATTAAAATTACCTAACGCTATTAGTAGTAAGATGATGAAAATTGATACTCACGTAATCCTAAGAGTGCTTTATTATGAAGAAAAAATTGTAAATAAACTTCCCAAATTTTATATAACGGCAGAATTATGACTAAATCAATATAATTATTGATAGCGTTCAATATCACTTGGCACGTGAAGTGATATTGGACACTATTACAAGTCAGAAAAACCAGACACGCAAGATCCGCCAAATTATAATCATAAATGTCAATGTGATTCTTATGTCTCCATAACATTTCCTAATAATATTTGGAATCGTTTTCCATTTCCTAATTAAATTTTGGGTCTGTATATAGGGTATGCTTCTCTAAATCTGGTTGGATAACCTAGATATACTAAGTAATCGAGCGCCCTCGTAAAATAAAATTTGGTATCACTCGATCCAACAAGTTGAAACTTTAACTGAAACTCACTTTCTTAAAAATCTTAGCGACCATTGAACATTTATTGTTTTTTATTATAATATGTGGTGTGATCATTTCCTAGAAACATTTTGTTAAATTTCCATCAGATTTTTCGTGTGGTTATAATTTATAATAGCTTCGCATACATTCACATACGTGAATAAGCAAAATTATTGTTTCAGAGGCACTGCAATGCGCGCGGACTTCGTCAGCAATATACAATATTGCCATAAATGTACTATACAGGATATTCTAAAGCAAGTGTTTCTCGGGTTTAAAGTCTCGCTTTGGCCAGGCACACACCTTGGTAATGGAAAATCATGTCAATGAACTCGAATAAGACTCAACTATGGCCAGTTACTTCCTTAAGAACTGGATGATGATATAAGTTGATATAAAGTGTAGCGACGAAAAATTTAGAACAATTATAGAACAATTTCTATGTTTCGTGATATTTGAACAATTTAGTTAATGCAGTTACACTTAAATTCGAAGTAAACTGAACAGCGATGTTGTTAATATCCTGATTTTATGGTTTGCCAATACTATAGGAGCATGAAATCGAGTACTGTTGCAATTTTAAATTCCAATTTATTCCTAAGAAAGTCATTTTCACAAACGGAATACTGGGAGTATCAGCATTAACTCGATTAAGATTACCTGCGCGAATGAACGCAGTTTTACTAATAATTCATAAAATCTTCAATTAAACGATATCACTTGGCACGTGTAGCCCATGGGGAAACCCAGGAGTTCAGCTCATTCTACAAACAACAGCTGCTGCCTTACCAAATTAAATTAAATTAAGCAAAGACAAAGAAATCTACACTCCTACAGCTACTTTACATTGAAGGCTTGGCAACTGGATACGAAGTGAATGGGATCGTTAACCTCTTCGATTGTAGTCTTCATATAACTCTACTTCTACTAACCCTATTTGCTCAATGTTAAGTTTGATTTCGAGCAAAAATATTTAATTTATTAAAAGTCAAAGAAGCCATTGATTCAGAGCCAATCAAATTTAATTTTGAACCTGGGATAGTAAATCTGTTAAAAAAAAGAAAATTTTAAAAACTTAGTTACTGCAGTTGAACTCTCTCAAAAAAAAGCGCTGAAAGGGTTTGAAAGATCCAAACATATGGTCTGCTAGAATTTTGGACACCCTGGATGGCAAAAGCCACATTTCAAGGCTGCCTGGCTCTCCCGATTACTGCGTCCTCTCGATTAATTTATATGTTCATATATGTTGTTGGCCCAAGTTCCAAGATTATATGTACATTTTCAAATTTGCAGCAATTGAATTACAAATCTTTTTAAAATTCAATTTATGTATTTCCAAGCTTGACGAAAGTTTAATAAAAAATGATACAGCCAGCTTAGAATACATTTTCACCATCTTAATAAATCTCCCAGTTCTGTTGCAGTTAGCCAGTAATATCGAATTTAATCATAAAATTATGTTACAAAATCAGATTTTACAAAAATTATAGTTTAATTTTGGACCCAATTTTTATTCAATAAATAGCCTATTTGTATGACAAGAGGGTAAGGACCAGGAAGTAATGACGAAGGGATTGGCGGAGGGTAATGGCGGGGGAATGACCGCGGAGTAATGGTGGTGGGGGTAATGGCGAGAGATGTGAAGATCGGGGTAAATGGCTGGGGGTACTAGCGGAGGGCGATGGCTAGAGGTAATGAATTTGGGGAGTTCTAAGCCAGAAGGGGGGTAATGTCTTGTTATGCGTTTTTATTTGCATTGACGATGGACATATGTAATTTAAGAAAGTCGAGTGTTAGCCACAACATCTATTTCATAAAATTTCTCGAAAATTCCAAGAAGAATTTTAAAATTTCGAAAAATTAAAGCACAGTACTCTGAAGGAAGTTTTAATGTAATTTTGATAAATTATCATCATTTTGCCCGTGCTATATGCTATAGGCCACAAATTATAGTTATTATAAATTATATTCATAAGCATATTATTTAATCGCTTTCATATTCAATTAAAAGGATATTTCTAGCTGGTTCTATACTCCTCACGTTATGTCCAATAATCTTTCCAGTAGAATTTAGCCCTATACTTCTATTAAAGATCTCATGTATTCGCCACAGGGTAATGCGACGTCACTATAATTCGTTTTTGGCATTATAATTTTTACTGTGTGAGATTGTGAGTATCTCAAATACAGTGAAAATCGAGAGAGATTGAATGAAGTAATGAAACTTTTGGTCTCTTCGCCTTTCGACCATAACGTCTCATTCAAGTTCTACCGCCATGCAGATATGAGGGGCGGTTCTTTAAATATCAAAGGTTTCCAACCAAACCCAAGTAAGAAAATTATATGGTTTCCAAAAAACCAGAGACGAGGTTAAATTGAATGAAACCTTTTTATTCGTTTTAAGAGTTAGTAATATGGTTTCAAAATATAAGGCAATTGACTGGTTATTTTGAAATTATGTATAAAAAAGTTTTATGTTTGAATATTTGCACCGTTTTTGCATGATTTGAAATCCAGTTTTGTAATTTTGACGATTAGTTAAAATGACGTTTAATTGCTGCAAGCTTATAAAATAATTCGCTAATTCAATGTGTTTATGTTCTTTATATGCACAAAGTATACAGTTTTATTTTACAGTTTGGTCACTGCCGGTCGATGAGGACGAATCTTTTGAAAATGTAGTCTAGCTTTTTGGATCACCTCGATTTGAAAACCAGATAGGTAGCCAACCACTTAGTACTCTCTAAATTTTTTTGAAGAAACCAATTTAGAAAAGGAAAAGTTTTTCAATATATTTTTTAAAACTTTAGGTGATTTCACAACTACTATTTTAAGTTTGCAAAATGTCGGTACCTGTAACACTTAAACGTTACCGTAATCGCATCGTCCACTATGACATTTAAAGCACTATATTAGAAATTCCAGGCAAGTATTTCGAATAAGGCGCTATCTCCAATACTATGAAAATTCAAGTTAAGTTGTGTTTTAGAAAATCGTCAGAGACTTTCGGCGAAAACGTTTAATAAATTTCAAATAAATGCCAAAAGCTTATTTTGTATTATTGAGTCAGTGTTCACACTGAGAGAAATTTGTGAGATTTTGTTAGTTGTAAATGGATGCATAATAATGTAGTTCATGGTGTCTTATACGCAATTCATGCATTTGATGTAAGGTTGACTATAAAATTAACTTTTATAAAGCTGTTCGAGCATGGCAGTGCATCAATATTATCAAAATTGCAGCTCGCAGTTATTGTCCGACACTTGCTGCATACATATGAAACTAGACATACACGCGATTTAAAAATGTTTCACATATTTTAGAAAATATGTAATTTTACATAACTCCAACTCTAAAATACAAAAAGGTCATCAACATGACCGTTGTGCATCGAATTAAAATTTAATGATCCCGTTACTTTGAATTTCTTATTATAATTTCTAACAATTTTTTTTTACAGTACTACTTTCATTACATTCTTACTTATTTTCTTCTATATATTATTTATAGTTAGCTAGATATTCTTAATAGAAAAAAAAAGAAATAAAAAGAAAAATAACGAACACCACATAACTTGAAAATCGTTTAAAAAATACACAAAATCTAATTCTAATTCGCTATTGCAAATATGCATATCACCTAGTTATAATATTAATTTGTGTTAAGCGTGAGAAAATTATTTTCGAATAATGTTGGTATAGTTTTGTAACAATAAGCACACATACATTTAATTACATTGAAATATCTTAATTAGGCCTATACATGTATAAAGCGGAAGTAAATTTAAGAAGAAATTTGAGAAAATTTTTGGATACACACATACATATATAGACAAACAATCAATTAATTTTATAAAGATTTTGATGAAAAAGAAATATTAAAAATAATTAAATGTTTACTTGCCCCCATCATGTAGTAGATGTTATCAAGATTCTGTGCGTCATAACTATTGCTTACCATCTGAAATAAGAAAAAAATTCGCATTAAATACGGTAATTTATTAATTGACACGCCTGAAAAAAATTCGGAGGGACGAAACGGGGATCTCCCTCCAAATTATTTTGGTTGCTTTATTTAGTACCTATAGTACGTTTCATAACTATATATATCCAAACGTTTTTTTAAATTACTGACTAAAAAAATTAAAAAAATGTAATGCCAATAATTAGATAAGTACGAAATTCAGCATAATATGAAGAAACCGTAACAAAATTCAGAATGGATTAATTCTAAATCATTTACGACAATAGTCTTGAATTGCCTGTTACCCACGTAAATTTTTCGAACTAATAGTCCCCAAATATTTTCAATTGGGTTTTGGTCTGATGAACAAGTGGCCTAATGTAATATTGGCATGGAATATTCTGCAAACCATGATTTTGTACTTCGGCTCGTATGTGTACTGGAGAGTTATCTTGTTGGAAAATCCTGCTTTCTTCTTGATTGATGTACAAAAAAGTTCACCTTCTATCTTTTTTGTTTCCTAGGAAGCCTCCCATACCATTAAACTTCCACCACCAAAATTCCACTTAGAAAATTACCTTGGCTCTTTTCTGAGATCCATCCAATAATATTGAGTACCATCTGGCCCATCTAAATTATTTTTTTTTTCGGAAAAAATCACCCATTATAAAAATAAATGGTTAGTTATCATAAAAGGAGAACAAGTTCTTTCAATTACATTTAACCAATCACGACTCATGATGTTTAGATGTCCAGCATCTTTCATAGCTCTACAGATTGTGCTTTAAAAGAACAACTCGCGGCCTTAATCAATCAACGTGTTCCACGTGAACTCATCTTTTTTGTTTGCTGCTCCGTGTTTGTCGGTACCATAGTCGATTGCCTGAGCGAGATAAATGATGAAAAACTCCTGTTGTTATATAGTTATGAATAGTTTCCAAAATACTCAACCCTATTGCTACCCGGGTAGTCGAGTAATCAATGCCACCCGCGGGTACAGCCACGTAGCTTGGTAATTATATTACTTGCAACTCGAAATACATGTTCATATGCCGTGGAAGTGGAACGGATTGTTAGTAATGACTAGTAGTTGTTCCATCCGGTCAGTTTTTTAACATCATAATAGTATTAATGAAGGATGAGATTGTAATTCATCATAGAGCGAACGGTTCTATTCCAGTTCATCTGATGAGCTATTAACGATAGCTTCGGGTTGGTCTCGATATTTTTTTGAAGAATAGGAAATATAGTCGTTTGAGTTCAGGTAGCTTCCTTTATGAAGAAATAGGAGTAGCGAGACGATTTCAAACATCCGGAATTGGTTTAATTTTTAATTCAATGGCATCAAACAGCTCCTGTGATAATAACGTATTAAGTATTGAGTTGGAACACGTAAAACAATGTACATACCTTCTGCTGAAATTCAGTTTGCTTACTTAATTCTGCAACAGCGTTCAACAATAAGCTAAGTTTATTAAGCGTAGAATTTATATGCGTATATAGTTTCGAAAAACGGTTGACGGATGTTACCGGAGTATTCCAACGTGTCTTGCAGTTCATAGGACATTTAACACCTTTCCTTCTTTTCCCAGTACATATTTCTTTATTTACATGTTGAACTGAATTGCCGATCTTTTGAAAATTTTTATAGATTTCCTCATTTTGTCCAATGCTTCCTTGATATTAGAGCATTTAATTGACCAAATTTTGAAAAACTGTTTGTTTCATAAATCAGTATGTCCGAATATAGTTAATTTTTGACATTCAAATTTTTTAATTTTTTTTAATCAGATATTTAAAAAAAAATCAAAAATACGATTGGATATATAGTTGTGAAACGCAATGTATAGAATATCAATTTAGAAAACAGATTATGCAGTTTTTAAAATTTATAGAAATTATAAATTAAATTTATCAAATATTAAAAGACAAATAAGCTCACATTATGGTTCCTCTGCATATAATAAAAATAAAATAATTGTTTAATAATACATTATAGAATAAAAATATTTTTTAACAAATCGATAATACCAATAATATAATTATGAAAATAAAAACTATAAATAATTTATTATAATCCGATACAGGAACAAGCTACATAAATGCTAATTTGGAAAATAATAATATTATAATAATCTATGATGAGTTGCATGAATTTAATATAGAGTAAATGTTACAGTCTATATACGCATTATGCGGCATAATGCATGTGAAAATTTTTGGGTGTAAAAGGCGTCACTACCTCCCAAACACAAAAATGTACGAAGCGACATTTAAACGTAATTCTCCAATCTACGTTGGGCTTAGAAGTACGGAAACATAGTACACGAATCATATTTCAGATATAAACAGAGTTATATCCTAATTACCTAAAAAATGGCTTAGGCCCTTTCAAAGTAGCTGCCCGGGATTTATATTATCTTATTTCGTCATATAATCATTGTTCCATCCCATAAAGAATTGAAAAATAATTTAGTTCTACTGTGAAACATGTATCTCTAACTTGTAAGATCCTTAAACGATGGCCCACGAACAACTCGTTCGAGCCGTAAACTCTTTTTAAATAGGGACCCAGGCCCCCATCCGAAGCGAGAACGAATTGTCTGATACTTGAAAATCCTGTCTCACAAATTCTTATTAAAATCAATGAAATTGGGATAGATGTCATAAAAATTAGAACTAATTGCAATCGATTCCTAGATTTATTACAAATTAAATGATACAACGATACAAACAACACATTGCCATGACGATAACAAGATGCGTCATAACGCCACTCTTCGCAAAACACCCCACAATATGATTAAATAGAACGCAACATGACACCATCTGGTGTACCATTCCGCAACATGGTGTAACATCTCCAGTAACATGACCAATTTTTGATGAAAATTTTTCCTAATGCAATTTCTTCCTTCAACTCGAATATTCCACCTCGCCAATTTTATTAAAATCGTTGGAGCCAAAATGAAATAAAAAACTGGAGGGTGAGTATGTTGCAGCCAACACCCTACTTTCTTTTATCTAAAATGTATACATAGATATCGAATAGACAGCATTGGATTTCTAAAGCGAAAAATAAAACTTACCAGATTTTTAGTAAAACTGTATTGTATAATCAAAAATCAAATCAATCATAATTCCTGCTGAAATTTCAGAAAACCAACAAGATCAACGCATTCTGAAAATTTTATGTTTAAATTTATTTGTATCTTTAAATTTTTTGTCGTTTTTATAAATGCTAAACTATTCAACAACATTGCAAAAATTGAAAAGCTCCCATGAAACTGCCACTACCGATAAATAGATGTCGACCAAATTTCACAAGGATCTCCTAATTAATAGAAAAAGTTTAAGTATGAAGTTTCATTCCGATAAGTCAATCCGCCTGGACTGTCGAATTGTGGTGAAATAATTTTTTTTTATCAAAACTCGTCATTTCCGGTAAAATTTATAAAATAATATGAACTAATTTTGTTTGAAGTTTAATTTACTCTACCCCTTTAATATTTTTTTTTAATTGGTATAGACTTTTTAAAATGGGGTGCGCTCATACAGGTGCTATGATCTCTATGGAGGTGGTATTGGGTTGAATTTTCTCTCTCCTGCACGTAAACTTTGTTTATTTCACAGTGATGTCTTTGATTTGATGATCGGCGTGTGGTTTACCCGGTAAACCAAAAGCCATTTATTCACCGAGATATCCGGAAACTTAAAATATCAATTGTCGACGAACCAAGTCGGAAAAGGATACAGGCACGCCATATTGTATAAGGATATATTAAAAGCAGGCTAGCTCCATTCATATAACAGATTTTCGCCAGTGCAAGAAGTCATTTTGATCAGTCCTAGACGCCACTCGTTAAACAGACGGTAAGGTTATAAATATATAAATATATTCAAGTCGCTCATGCCTGACTTTAGATGAAGTTTAATAGTATGCAAAATATTAATGCGAAAAAGTATCAAATTGTAGGCTTAAAGTCACTCCTAAAATAGACGATAACGTTTTCTAGTCATGAAAACAAAGAGACCATTTAGTCACAATATATCTACCACAAAAAGTAGAAAAATTCACCCCCCCCTCCCCCTCCCCATTTTTAACCCCAGGGTACTTGTGTACGCAAAGATACACAAACCCTTAAAAAAATGAGAACTTCCTTAAGTTTCTTCTTCATCTTGGTTTCATACAGATAACATGTTGGCCTACTCATCAGATTGTAACGACCAAACTGCGTTCAAATCATGTTTTGTACCTATAATACAAAACAAGAACTGGAAATTCTCACTATGTATGTCTATTTTAGGAGTGACATTTAAGATGACAATTTGATTGGCGACTGTCAGTGTCGCGTAATTTACTTCGGTTTTTGTCATATGACTGTCCCCAAAACCAATGTTTAGATTAGTTGTTATTTTATATGTAGCTGCCTTCAATATTCATTCTTAGTATTGAACATTAAAGTCAATTTTTTGTAGATCACTTTTGAGTTCATCGAATAATATGTCGATTCTCTAATATACCAAACATTGACATTTAACGAACGTCCAAGCCATGGTTCTGTAACTAGCGTTTTTGAATGTCAAATAATTGAATTGCAAGCTGACATTCTATAAAAGTTATTTAATCTTATTGTAAGGTTGACTTCCAAATCAGAATTTCATGAAATGACTTTCGTTTTAGTTTTATTTCTAACATTAAAGACTAAAACACAAACTGTAAATTTGCGTTCCTTATAGATATACAATGCAAAGGCACAGACGTCATTTAAATAACTTCAGAAACAACCACAGTCATACGACTAACATTTTGAACATTTTCGACTTACTGGTTTACCGGGTTTGTGTGTATGCATGAGGAGTAGGCTTTTCCCCGTTTTTTCTTCTCTATGTCGCTTCATGCCTACACACAAACTTTGCGCTATATATTGTGCGACAGTCGTCAAGTTGATGACATCATGACGGAGATGGGGCTTGTCAGTGATAAGTAGGGTCTATAGATAAGTAGGATCGGGAATAACTTGACGGAAAGGAATTTTCATTGCATTTGTATGAGAGTTTTGTTTTCCTGTTTGCATTCGTGTTTGTGGGCCTGCATACATACAAACCGTAATTTTTTTATTTACCTTCGATCTCGCGTTAAATGCTATTGGGTTTTAAAGAGGTATAGTATTATTCCGCATGAGATGAAATGATCGTAATATGACTGATGACGATAGATACAATGGATGAAATTTAAAACATTTTATACCTTATCCTAATTAACACAAACTAATAAAATAACCAATTCTCTTCCTAGGTGTGATATTTGTATCACTCTAGTTATTTCTGTGACTAACATTCTATCCCCACAAACCATTTATGTCGAGGACGCAGGCAGGCACGCATAATTGTGGGATATAGTAAGATGCAGAATTATAATATTATACCTCGTATATTCCAGGAATTGTGGTATACATACATAGGACTACCATGTTGGATGCCCGGAGTCCCTATTTTATGTTATCTTACATTAAAAATAGTTTTTTTTTGTCGAAACCCGTCATTTTCGTTTAAAATGTGAAAACTGATCTGGATCAGTATTGTGACAAATGTTATTTAAAATCTGTTAGTTTTTAAAAGTTTGGAAGCTGCAAGAATGGCCACACACTTTTAGTCTGCACAGACCACATACACAGATTTTTTTTAACAACCCGTTTTTGTATTCGGCGATATAGCAAATGAAATGGTAAATCTTCAAAAATCTCAATGTTGAAAATGTTCATGATTACTATACTTTATTTTATTTCGTAAAGATTACTACCACTGAAAACCTTAATCACAAATGTTTATGAGAATTGTAAGTTAATTAGGAATAGCTTAAAAAAGACGTGCGTCGTACCGGAAGATCTGTAAACGAATTTTTCTGTAATCAAAAACCATTAGTGGTACTCTAAAGTCCACTTTCAGCTCCATTCGGCAAAGGCGCTTGAATTAACAAAAAAAATAAAACTCAACCCCACAAGATAAGCCGCTAATAATTTTCATTCTGAACTGAGAAAAATATTAAATGAAGAGACGCGACCCCCTAAGTTTCTGGCGGCAAACCAATAATTTAATGCTTGGAGCGAATTACTCTCTGAATTAATTAGTTCATTGGCAGGAAGTATATCCATCAGAATTTTAACGTTGGCAGAGTGAGGGGCTCATTTTTAAGGCCATTCGTTAATCTTTGGTATCTTTTGTCGGAAATTTTATTTATATGTACTTTCACAAACATCCTTAATACAGCTATAAAGGAGCTGCGTGAATAATACATTTTTGTGAGCTGATCATCACAAAGGTGATCAGAAATACCGCACATTTATTGTTTGCATGGCCCCTATTTCATTTTTTCATAATTTTCGCCTTACGCCGCTTTGTTTTCAACAAACTGCAAAAGGAGAAAAGTAGAGGCATGGTAAAAATGCTCTATCCCCATCCACATATTTCTTAGCACCGAAGTTTCAAAACCAATTAGCGAAATGTTCTATGTGCGTCTCGGCAGTCTGCCGTTGTACAGGTACCCATTCTATCGTCTAGACGAGATAACCGCAATCGATATAAAATGATCGTAATGGCTAGAAGATATCGTTTATTAACAAAATTATAAAATTTAGTGTTAATAATAAAAACCAAGTGCCTAACACACACCATAGTTATTATCCTTAACAATCTCATAACGATTAGACAGAAATGAAACCAATGACTTGACAGAAGATCTGGAAAATTTAAATTGAGACAGTAACTTTTGTAATGGAATAATACGATCAACAGAATCAAATGCTTTAGAGAAATCTAGCTCGAAAACCAGATCGTGAATTTGAATCTAATCCTTCAATTTTATCAACGCTGTCGTTAAACATGGCAATACTGGTAGAAACCGAGTCTACCGAAAAATATAAGTTGTCTTCCATGCCTTACGGATCCAATAATTCAGAATGGATATTAGAAAAAAACTAAACTTTAAAATTTGAAAATTTACGAAAGTAAAATTATTGATCGGAAAGTGACCTACCTAGAATAAGTAGAAGCAGGTTGTGAAGTTCACGATTATTTGATGGTTTGGTTTTGTACTTAAAGTTTGTTTTTGGGAAGATCAAAATTTGAAAATTTCGCCATAACACTTCACTGAGAAAGGTCCAGGTTAAATACAGAATTATTTTTAAAATGCTGAAGTTTAGCAGTTCTCATCATGTTGCTAACCATATTACGATATTTTGTAACGATTTTAAGTAACATTGTTTTCATTAGATTCTCAACATGTATGAAGGAATATTATAATGCAGAAAAGTGGTTATACGACGCTGGCACGAAAAACCAGCCACAGAAACACCTTTTCAAATTGGGTTTCTTTGCCCGCATCCAATGAGGTTTCATAATCATATTTTTATTTCGGATAATGAGTGATTAATTCATTGATCCTAAACCAGCCGTGAAATTTTTTCCTTGTCACCACCGGTAATCAAAAAAATCGTATCAAAAATACTTAAACAATAGTAATTCAAACAATTTGGTATGCAAAGTTTGAAAAATCTATTAATTTTTCCCATTGAGAATTTGAGCTTAAAAGTGAGGTTCATCCATCTTCTAAGTCATACCAGAAGCTCATTTTGGAAACATAACTATATAAGATTCTGATCTTAAGCAACTTATCCATTTGGTTTACAGCGCGAGACAAAGGGGTAAAAAATGGGACGAGATTTAGAATAAGAAAATGACAAGTTTTCCGCCATTTCTGCAATTTGGTCCACCATTAAAAAACGAAAAAATGTTTCTAGAAATAGTAAAATTGAAAAATAATTATTTTTCTATAACAAATATTAATTTTGTTTACTTATTAGAGATTCATATACGATAATACGAAATAATTTCAATCTGAAATTTTTTCAGTTTACCAAAATGTGTTTTGTGTTAGCTGTATTTGTGCTTTTATGTTCTAAGTCAGCTGAGACGGTAAAACTACAAAAGTTTATAAATTGTATGTAATCAAATGTATTAGAAGCTTTAACAACATTGTTTAAAGGAACTTATACAAAAAATGTGTTAAAGAGTGTTAAAGAAGATAATTACATAGTATAATGAATTGTGTTAGAGAATCCCCATATAGCTACCCTAGATTTTAACAATCTACATTTGTAGGTACATGTTAACAATCGGTAAGATTGGCAGCGATCTAAATATTTCAGATAAAAAAATAACAAAAATTCATATCAAAATGAATAAAAAAAATTTTATCTGCGTTATAAAACCGACTGTATTTTATTATGACGCCCGCATGTGTATGGATTATAATCCCAGTTATCATAAAAACAACTCAAGTCCTTGGTATAGTAACCTGAGGGGGATTTTCAAATACTTTTGTAAATTAATAAATTTCTAGAGTTCTACCGACAAGGGCCGTACTTATGTTTTCCATCTTGTTGCGATATCTAGCAAAAACACAATTTTCCTGCTTGAAATTTTTACTTCTATAACCCTATGGTAATCTGGTTAAAGTATAATTTTCTCGACCTTTTTAAGAAAATGTAGATTATCTTCCCGCGAATAATTTTTTATTTTCCACGATATTTTTAAAATTTTTCTTAAAAAATGTTGGTACCTATCAAAATAGGCAACGGATCTTCCTACTTTTGATTACATTTTGCGTCACACTCAATTATGTTTAAAGCAATTTTAGAATAGTTCACCTTTAAATAAAATTGGCATTTAATAAAAAATATTGACATATTTATACACGTATACCTGAAACAACCTGGCCGAGTTTTTCAACTCAGTTAAATTGTGTACATATTCACTTTAGTCTTTAGGCTAAATTCATTTTCTCTCGTCTGCTATATATACTAACATATGTGGATACATTCATATATAGATACATTTTCATGATTACAGAATTTTACATTTAAGGTAGTATAAAGAAACACAGAAACAATAATAAATGCTGATTTTATATTTTGAGAACCCTACAAATTGAAGAACTCATTATAATGTAATATTTTTACAAAAGCAGAACAACATTTTTTATAAAAAGCAAGTGCGATGAAAACGATTTTTCTTCAAAGTTTTAAATATTTTGCTGCAAGAGAAATATAATGTTTTGACATTTTATCATATAGGGAAAAAAACTAAAAAGCAGATGATCTTAAATGGTGCTTTTAGAGATTCTTTTACATTAGATATACATATACACTCAACCCACATATCTATTACGTAATTTGTAATTGCTGGTGTTCTACCGACACAAATATTTAGATACTAGACCATCGGTAGTTTTACAGTATTTTTTCTCGATATTATATTCGATATACACAAAGTTATCGTTTTGTGTGTATCCATATCAAATTATACGCAAAGCAAAGCAACCAACACGCATAAATTGTACATATGTATATTTACGGTTATTTATTTGTTAGTATATACAAAAAAAATAAATATAAAATTTAGGAAAATGAATCTACAACTAACCGATATAAATTTTCCATAAAAATCAGTTATTTATATATTCCAAAGTCAGCCAAACATATAAATTGTATAATTTAAGTGTACATTTTTTTAGAATGTGTTATTCTACTACGAGTATACTACTCGTATACTAGATTTTATCTTTAGTTTACGTAAGGAAATTTTTACTTTGAATTTCGAATTAGGCTTTTAGTCATGGATGGTATACATACGAGTACTTGTGTATAGTGAACGAAGTATAAAAATAGAATTATTTTTAAGGCATAACAAAGGTTATTTTATTTAAAAAATATTGTATATACTTTTGGAGAGGGAGTGGTCCCGAGGCCTATTTATTATTTTTAATCTTTTTGATTACGACCCGTTACAAACAGTGTGGTGATAAAATATAGAACTATTTATTTGAGTTCTGATGGATTGAGGAAAACAAATCTTGGCCAATCGATGTAATCTAACAATTGTTTTCTTATCGCTCATTATTTTATCGTGTCGTATTAATACGGACCAAAGGCCAACATGCGTCGCATTTTTTTTTATTACATCGTAGTAAGCAGAGAGAACAGATAAGCCTTTATCCGATAAGTAATGTAAACATTACTGATTACTGTGGCGTTTCTCTGAAAAATCTGAAAAAAATCATGTAGAAATATCACAATATAGGAAAAAAACGGTCAGAAACAAAAATAAAACAAAAACAACGATTCTCTATCTTAGAGAATCGTTCCTGTTGCCCAAAGCCTGAGTTTTTACCAAATTAAATGAACTTATTTTACCCTAATCAAACCTTTATTTTTAATCCGTATACTAAATTATTTAATTCACCAATGCCGCCTAGCATTGCTTAAGGGATCGCCCCATTTAACCGAAAAAAGTTATATCTATTGACTGAAACGGCGAATATTAGTAGCCGATATCCGACAATAAAATAACTACACATTTTACTTTCATAATTAAGGTAGTAAAATAATGTACAGTAATCATGAAAAAATGACGAGCTCGAAATTTTTGCAGATTTACCATCCGCTACGTATGTGTCTATGTGTACGTAGTGCCGTGTAAACCAAACGTCTATTGGCTCTCTATAGCCCAGACGGATTAACTGATCGAAGTAGAACTTAAAACTTAAGTTTTTCATAAAATGGGGAGTTTTGGGCAAAACCGGTACACCGGAAGTGGTAGCGTCTATAGGAGCTTTCTTTTGCAAATATTTTGAAAATTATATCATTTATGAGAAAAAAGACTATGAATTAAAAGATTCTAAATTAATTTTGTAAAAGTTATCCAAAATTTAAAAGGAAATGAGGATATTTGAGAAAAAGCTGTTTTTCAAAGCCCAGGCAGATTGATTTATGGGGATAAACATCATAATTAAGTTTTTTTCATAAATTGGGAGATCCCAGTGATGTTTTTCCGAAATCGATTCACCGAATGTGGCAGCTTCCTTGGAGGTTTACGTGTTTTGCTTATACAGTGAATCAAAAAATAATTGTCTGAATATTGTGAACACATAGATATTATTATTTTTATTTAGTTTTCTTACCTCAACGTAATTCTCATTATTTTATAGGAAGGGAAAAGTCATAGTACACAACAAAAGAGAAGAAGGGGAACTGATACCGTTTGGTTTTTGATAAATAGCTTTTTCAGATTAAATGAAAATATTTCCAAATTGAACGAAGCTTTTTACAAATTAACAGAAACCTTTTTCAAATAAAACGAAACCATTTCCAAATTTAATGAAAACTTATTCAATTGGAATGAAACTTTTTTCAATTGGAATGAAACCATTTACAATTGGAATGGAACTATTTACAAATGGAATGAAACCTTTTATCGCCTTTGAATTTAATACTGAGATTTATGAAGCATGATCTATAATAACTGTTTTCAATAATTTAAAATTCAACAAATTCATTTTTATTTCGTTCGAAGAAAAATACACCTGCTCGAATTATCCTTACTACAATAAGAGGTCGAAATGTTACCTTGATACCAGGGTTGACGGATCTGGGCATTATACATTACAAAATAATTTCAAACTCTACATGCAATTCAAGCAAATTTTGCAAATTCATCGAAGAACTCATTGCAAAGTTAGAGAGAACTGGATATTATTTTATAATGGATAATGCCCAAATCCACAAAACTGCGCAGGTCAAGAATATAATAGAAAACTCAGGAAATCATTTAAAGTTTCTACCACCGTACTCCCCCCATGTTAAACCCAATTGAACAGGCTTTTTCAAAAATAAAAGCAAATTCTAGAAATGTATTGGGTTCAACGAGGGAACAGAATATGGTAGAAGTTATAAGGGACAGTGTGAGTTCAATAACATTTGCGGACTCTACGAACTTCATAAAAGATAAGATGATGAAGCACAGCTAATAGGTCTCCATTTTAGATTGTGAGACATAATGGATGGCTTTAGAAAGATAGATTGGTAGTACGCGAAAATGATGATCCTCTTTCGTTATGCATTCTTATGGCTCTGGTAATCGCTGTTGAAAACTCAAACATACGAGTATCTAGACGAAACGCAGAGAAAACAATTCAATACAGAAAACACAATGGAAGCTGAAAGTACTTTTGTTTTGTTGGACTCCATGGACTACGCACCACCATATAAATGAGCTTTAAGCTCACAATCGGGTATGTAGTCTAAAAATTGTTGAATGAACCTAAATAAATAAACAATTTGATGATACTTCCTGCTGCAGCGTCAGGCGATATATTGCCGTAATAATTAATAATAATTTCTTGCTAATACCAAATAAAACTAAATTTTGTTGAATTTTAAATAATTTTTTTGTTGAATTTAAAATATATAAATAATTTTAAATTGAAAACACCTAAATTAGTATTTATTATATATAGTCTATCCTTTATGAACCTCAGTACTAAATTCAAAGGCGATCAAGTAATTATAAAAGGTTTCATTCCAATTGAAAAAAGTTTCATTCCAATTGAATAAGGTTTCATTAAATTTGGAAATGGTTTCGTTTTATTTGAAAAAGGTTTCTGTTAATTTGTAAAAAAGTTTCGTTCAATTTGGAAATGGTTTCATTTAAAATGAAAAACCTATATTTCTCCTTCTTTTATTCGTTAATTGCAATTAGGACAATTTATTGCGTTAAAATGTTTCCATAAAATGGTTATTTTTTGTAAATCCTGGAAAAAATTAGTCGTTAATTTGTTGTTGTTTTTTAAGTAGCAACAACAAGCTTTGCTATAAGTAAATAATTAAAATTGTATTATTAGAATTAGTCATTACTTTTTTGCTTATTTTAGCATGAGACGAAGATCGCAAGAAATAACAAAAAATATTATTTATTGGGGCCAGAAGGGCATGTCTTGCCGTCAAATTGCGGAGAAGATTGGTATTTACCTGACAAAGAAAAAATATTAAATCATGTCGTAAAGGTCTTATTTCACCTGGACAAAACCGACGAATAAGTATAATTCAGTTGGATCAGCTGGACACTGTTCTACATTGCAGGAGGACTGTATATTTTATTAAATTGCGTGCGTTCATTAATTGTTGATTTTACAACTTACCGATGTCCCTCTGGTTGAATGGCGAGAATTCTGCATGGCTTACGAAAAACAATACCATCAAAACAGCACATTCTGACCTCAACTGTGTTAATACAGATAAACATTTATGATGTTATTTTGAAATTTCATACGAATATACCAGGCTTGATTTTGTAGGGGTAATAGAAAAACTCTATTGAGTTTTTTTGCTGGTGGCTTATCATTGGTTTTGCTCGATCATGCGACTTTTTTTTTTGGTTGATGGTTTTTTTGACGAGGCGAAAAACAGTCAGTTGTGAGGCAATTGGTGTAATACTTATGAATGCCTGAGTAAGTCTGATAATTGAAAATTAATTAAAAATTACCTAATTGCAAAATTATAAAGTAAAAGCTATACAGTGTTGGCCAATTTTTTGTGCTAGCCAACTTAGCAAGTTGTGCTGTTTTAAAACTAAGTTTAAAAAAAACATAGTTTGTGATATCCATTTTAAGGTGTCTTATGAACGTTGTGTGAAGCGGTAAAACGTGACGATAGTAAGTACGACTGGATGCACGAGTTAAGTGGCATATATGTAATTGTTGTTGGGTCACAGGAATACTGGTGGGGAAATCGAATTTACATACAAGTAAAATATCCGAGAATTGTAAATGCAGAGTACACAGTACTGTAAAAAAAAGGAAAAAAAATCCTAAAACTACTGAAATTACAATTGGGAGGTTGCGATTCGCTGAAGGTCGACATACGAGTGCAGTTTGGAGTTTGGGTGCGGTTAGAACACCGTTTGGCAGAAACGCGGCTTGGCATTACATCGCGGTTTGGGGTTCAAATTACATTTAATCTTTAAAAATGTTTTTTTTTTGTTTTGAATTAACATCAATTTGTTTTGATTTTTTTGAATTCCTAATTAAAAATTGCGTTTGCTAATTAAGAAAAATGGTAGGAAACCAATTTTAAGTTTCCTTAAGTTTAGTTCATTTATTTAATTAATAAGTTTATTAATATTATTCGGGTGTACTAAGGTCCCGGTTTTCAAAATCCCGGTTTCAAAATCCCAGTTTTCAAAATCCAGGTTTCAAAATCTCGGTTTTAAAAATCCCGGTTTTCTTTTCTTCTAGTTCTAAAGTCTTGACTTTGAAAAAAATATTTTTTTAATTCGGGCCGGGCGGAATAATAATATTTTAACATAAAAATCAGATATCTTGCCCAAAAATTTACTAGAAAAACCCGAGGCAGCGAAGTCAGAGGCGGCAACCATGTCGCACTGCGTACCGCACGTAGAGCGTATTATATAGAATCTATTAATGACACCTACTAAAAAGAAAAATAATTGCACAATTTTGTTATGCAAGATTTTATAATTGCATGATTTTGTACTTGCAACATTTTCAACTCCATTTCCATCGCACGTGACGAATTTCAACATAATCGATTAAGGGCCATTTCTTTCAGTTCCATCCCTAATGACAATATTCCAGAAATTTATCAAACATCATTTTATAATCCCATCTGGATATTTTTTTTTTCCTGAAAAAGGAAAAGTTTTATTTATTTTTCCAATTTTAATTTTTTGTTTTTTTTTTTCAAATATTTTTTTATGCCGATGGTAGCTTTCGGACATAGGGGCGGGCGACCTGTTACAATATGTCACACACATTTTGTGGGACCTCAACAAATTTTGAAGTATCGAAACAGTTCGTTATAGCAAGTATGGATTGAACTAAAAACTCTCTTATAAAGGAACGGCTCAAGAAACTACGTTTAGAATAACTAAACTATTTCGCGATTGGACTTTACAAGATTGGGATAATGTCATATTCACAGACGAATCGAAAATTAATACATAAGGGTTCAGATGGTAGTATGAAGGAACCCAAGTGAAAAGTGAGCAGAAAGGTGTTTGGAAAAAAACAATAAAATTCGACGGCGGAAAAATAATATGGAAATAAAGGTAAGCTTGTAAACGGGGAAAGCTTCACTTGATAATCTCAACTGGATTCAACTGGATTCAACTATATTCAACTATCTCAACTGGATTCGAAAAACTATGAAAATATTGTACAAACCCAGTTTTTGAACAGTTTGGCGATGTTTTAGGCGATTAAAGAAAAAATTATGTTCCAACAGGACAATGACTCTAAGCATAAGCCTATGAATGTAATGAACTGGTTCGAGCAAAATGAGATTATTGTACTGGACTAACCCCACAATCGCCAGACCTAAACATCATTGAACATGTTTAGGGACTTTTTAAGAAAAAAAAAATAGCCTTTTTATGACAGAGCCCAAAATTTTCAAGATAGCAAATCAACCCCACCCCTCCCCTCGGTTAATAAGGTCGAAGTTCCAGGTTTTTATTTAAAGTATGTGAACAGGTATACGATTATTCACGATGGGGGTTTATTCACGATGAAGGTTATCTTTAGATAGGGAATGCAAAACATCGCGTAACCTTATCTGATGGACATACTACACCAATTCACTTGATCAATGTGACAAATAAAGTTGTCTTACTATTCGAGATTGGTATTTGAGTATATGGACTGATCGACGGTTGAGCTTAAGAATGAATATGAATAAACGCTGAGTTAGCAAAGTAAGGTTAGGTATTGGGGGATTAATAACACTGTGCTTGAATTGCAAACTTTTTTTTCGTGACAAGCTGGGCACCCGGGGGTAAACCTAATTCGAGTATGCTGAATTCAACGGAGCTAGTCCCATTTAAAAGTTAGTCCCCATTTTTGAGATATTGCATTCGACATGTTTTGGCTCTGAGTCAAAATATACCCCCATTTTCACGTTGATAGCTCTAGAACCATTAAGATTTTCGTCATGCTTTTTGCAGCAAAGTTGTTGCGCAGGTCAAGACCAACAACTTTGCCGAATATATCAAAACCGAAAAACCACATCTAATTTTTTTTTGTTTTTCATTTCGACGAAAAACACTGTTTTTATCATTTTCACTCATTTTGTTGAATTCAAATCGAGTAGAATCGATCGAATAAACATCGACAAATATAGATACAATAGAAACTATTTAAAAGAAAGTTAAATCGATTCAATTGATTTTATGGTGATTAATTCCTAAAAAAAAATTCCTAAAAATTAACATTTTTCTTCTCTTTGACAAAACAATGGCGTGCCGTTGCAATAGTGGATAAAAATCCTGGATTTTCCATCCCATCGTTTTAACCAATTACATCACGTAAATTATCACTTTGGACGGCAGCCCAAACGAGTGACGAAAGCACCTACTATGCTGCAAGTCGAACACTGCATATTGTATATATACAGCTAGTTTCGAACTTTTTCCCTTTGAGGCCGCCAGGATCACTGTTATATACCATTGAAAAGGTCTTGAAAAGTAGACCCAAATAATGTATAAAAGCTGGAATTTCTACCAACATTGAGTGGAGATATGACCTTCCGAAAATTACCCCAAAAATTAGTTTTTCAGGTGTAACTGCCCCAAAAATTGCCCCAATTATTTTTTTAACTACCAAATTATGATTGTAGACGTCAATACCAATTCAACGACACCTCAAACGCTCAAAACGGATCATTTTAACCAAAGTTATGACATTTGGAAATTTTTCTATGACGCCACCAGATCATCTTGCTTTGGTATATATGTAAGAAGTACGGACAAAACTTCTTTCATTTGATCTCATATTTTCAGTGTTTGTAGTACATACTTGGAAAACTAAGCAACTTTTGTTCTACAACTTTTTGATTTGGTCGCCATGTTGGCCGAGGCCAGCCTCTGAAAGGCCATTTTTGGCCATTTTAGCCACGCCCACAGTGCTGAACTTATTTGACCCAGCATATAAAAAATAGGGTATATTTTGACTCAGAGCCAAAACATGTCGAATGCAATATCTCAAAAATGGGGACTAACTTTAAAATCAGACTAGCACCATTGAACTCAGCGTACTCGAATTAGGTTTACCCCCTGGGTGCCCAGCTTGTCACATTTTTCAACTAGCACAGTGTATCAATTATAAGTAATATGAGTTTTGAATGAGCTCGATATTTCTATGTAGGTATAATCATGCAATGATTCTTTCACAAAGAAATTTCGGAAGTAATAAATGGGCTGATATGCTTGCAATAGAGCAAATTGCAAATAATGAGGTATAAGATACATGCATAGCTTTATTCGTACTTCGAAAATTGCAGGCGGAATTTTATGCAATAAGTGGATGAGAGGTTAGAATAAAAAGAAGAAAATATCAGAGAATTTAAGAAGAATGAATAGAAAAAATTGTATATAGTGGGATTCTCCCAGATAAATTCCTTTCTTTAAGGTATTTAAGGCAAGAGCTCTCTTGCTTCATTGCTTTCAGGACATAAGGAGTAAGGCTGCTTTCACTTCGTCACTACCAACAATTTGGCAATTAATTAGCTTGGACAAAATTTCTGACAATGGCTTGTTATGGCGAAACGGGCACAAAATTATTAATTATTTTATAATGCTGGCGTTGTTGACGGATGCACGAAATGTGCAAAGTGCAGACAAAAAAAAATTAAAAACGAAAACTTACAAATGACAATAAACAGAAAAACCAATTAATGCTAATTATTGGTGCAAATTATTATAATTAGCGGTTAAACCCCCTTTCTTGAGAAAATTAAATAATCTCGTGTTTTATATTTATAGGGTAAGACAAAAAATTACTGAATATAAACAAACTTTTACGTGACATTTCATACTTTAAAAATCTTATCCAATAGTAGTAAAATAAAATAAAAAGCAAAATATAACAAAACATAAAAATTGTAAAGTCCAGCGACATCTTTACGTGATGATGAATAATAATTCATTTTTCTTTATAAAAAAAAATCATTCTAATTTAATTTCTCGTCGGCTTTATTATAATTTATAAGCTTTAAGATTTTTTTTGTGTGTTCTTCCAACCTAGATATAATGGAATATAATAATCTGCTAGATATGGCGATTAATTTGACCAGGAATAAAACAAAATTTTTACCATAAATGTATCTGGCTGTGCTGGATTATTTTTATACAGCGATATTACTCGTACGTGTGTGTTTACGAAAGATGCTGGCTTATCATTCCAAAACCAAAATGATTTATATAATCGTATTTAGTAGGTAAACCTGTGAGATATATTTTTACGGAATTATATGCTTTAAATATAATTTTATGTTGTAATAACTTATTATTATTTAAAACAAAGTATGTTTAAGTGAATATTTGGTAATTTATGTACTGGATTTATGCAAGTTAATAAATAATTAATGGGCGGAAAATATGCAGAAACGATGAACTAATCGTAATAAGAGCTCACATGACGTCACAAATTTGAATTTTTCGTGCGTCCAACTATATTCTAGAACAACAAAGTAGACCTAGAAAAGCTTTGTCCCACATTCTCTGACCACCAAGAATTTTATCAGACTACTATTATATAACATTATAAATATTTTAACAGATGGCAACATATTAGACAGTTCCAAAATTAATTCGAATCCCATAAATTTAATTGTACGTCCGCTCAGCAGTATATCATGTAAATTTAAACAAGAGATATACATTTAAAAGGTGTTTTCTCTAACAACAACATTGTTCGCTACGTATTTGTATCTATCATTCACATATTCGTGGAAAATCGCATTCATGCAAATAAATAACCGTAACCGCCAAAACTGCAATTATAATAAATTATAATAATTTATTGTTAATAAGCATATATCAGATTCTTAGTGATGACGATCAAAATATTTGTCGATTTTGTATTTTTTTGTGAAATGATATTGTGTCATGAATAAACCGGAATCAGAAAACTTTACTTTACGCCAGATCATTTAATTAGACCTGTAGCATAAAATCTGGGTTTATTTCCCATTCCATTATTCAGAAGAATTAATAAGAGTTGAAGTTTTATATTTATATACTGATATCAAATTTCTAATCGCTCTAATATTTTCTGATTACAAATTCTTTTCACTCGAAATTTTATTTGTTTTACATTTATTTTAAATTTTTAACATGTAGCATGTTATATTGATTGGCATATGCGATTGAACTTTTTGGTGGACTAGGAAAAAATCTGGCAATTATAAAGACCGATTTAGACACACCAATATTATATTCCTCTAAGAAAAGAAAATATACAATACGAAGTAGATAATTGTATATTTGATCTAGTATTTCTAGTAAATTTTATGGCAACAAAAAAATGTTACCATTTGTTGCTTCCAAATATTTGGGTTGGGGTCGTTTGCCCGACTTTCAAAACCCCGACTTTTAAAATTCCGACTTTGAAAATCTCGGTTGTCAAAAGCCCGATTTTTTTAAATTTTTGAATGAATTTATAATTTTTTTTAAAAAAATTGGGCTTTTAAAAATCTTTTTGTAATGAGTGCAATGTAGTACGGGGTTGGGTACGATTTATCAAATTTAAAATTCCTAAAATGAAATTCCAAAATAAAATTTCCAAAAAACAAAATTCCAGAAACCACAATTCCCATAAAAACATTTCCAAAAAATAAAATTCCAAAAAAAACGAAATTCCTATACAAAATGCCAAATTTTAAAATTCCAATATACAAAATTCCAAAAAATTTCTGCGCTTAATTTTAATTATTTTATCATTAAATATTTCATCAAAAACCCAAACGTTCTTTTCAGGACGACCAAAAATATATTTTATTAAATTAACATATTTAAGCAAATCCAATTTTGTAAATTAATTTTTTTTTGGAGGAATAGCCCCAAGTTCAATTGAGCAGGTCCAATTCCAAAAATTCTAGAATAATTCACATTAAAATACAAATTATATCCGATAACCCGAATTTAACCAAGATTGGCCAAAAAAAAACGACCGAGTTCTTAATAAAAAAAGATAAAAAACAAAATTTAATATTGTTAAAAAAATACCGAGGGATTTTTAAGGTTTCAGCAAAATTGGGATTTCGAAAATCGAGATTTTGAAAATCGGCATTTTGAAAATCGGGATTTTTTTTGTCGGAATTTTGATAATTCGGTCTTTTGTAATTCGGGATTTTATACCGACGCCAAAATCCTTGGACTGAAAATAATTTATAGTATGTTAAAGTTTATATTCTCAATTGCATGCCAACACGGGAGAAATTAGATATTGAATGCTGCTAACTTTAACTCAGGTCTGAATTTTTCTATTAAACGATTATCGTAAGCGATTTATCCAAAAGCGGCTCACTTTGTTCACTTGTTTCAGCAGCTCTAGAAGAAAACGTTTTTTGACCTCGAGAGTTTTACAGATTTACTATTCGCTATATCGCCGAAGTAACAAAAGTAGTTTTATTAAAATCTCTTTGTGTGTGTGTGTGTGTTTTCGTCTCTACAGTCCAGACAAATCTCTTTGTGTGTGTGTGTGTTTGCGTCTCTACAGTCCAGACAAATTGATTGATGGGGATGAAACTTCATACTTAAGCTTTTTCCGTAAATTGAGATAATTTTCAAAATATTTGAATAAACAAAAATGCTCCTATAAAAGCTGCTACTTCCGGTGGACCAATGTTGGCCAAAAATCACTGGAATTTCCCAATTTGAAGAAAAACAAAAACCTTAAGTATGAAGTATCATCTCGATCAATCAACCCGTCTGGCCTGTACAGAGCCGAATTTTTGTTGAAAGACATTTTTTCAAAACAGTTTCAAAAATCATCATTTCCGGATAAATTTTGGAAAAATAATTTGCGCCGATATTGCTGTAAAATTAATTTAGAATATTTTACTTCATTCATATGCCATACTTTTCAAAAATTTTGCTAAAAACGAAAAAGCTCTTTTAGAAGCTTCTACGTTCAGTGAACCGATTTCAGTGAAAAATTGCAAGTATCTCTCAATTTATAAAAAAAAACTGATGTGTGGAATTTCAGTCAAATATTCTGGGCTGCACATACGCACGCACACACAAAGTTCTTTTAAAAATTTCTTTGAGTTCGGCGATATAACGAATGATAAATCTCCAAAAATTTCGAGTTCAATATTATTCATGATTACAATAATTTATTTTACTACGTAAAAGAAAGTAATATTTGTAAAATAACGAAACAGCTCCTATGGAAGCTGTCAGTTCCGATAGACCGATTTCGACCAAAATTCACTGGAATCTCCTAATTTGGGAAAAGCTTAAGTATGAAGTTTCATCCCGATCAGCCAACCTGTCTGCGCTGTACAGGGCTTAATTTTTAAATAAAACAGTTTTTAAGTTTTCAGTCCATAATCGTGGAAGCTGCCACTTCGATGGACCGATTTCGGCCAACAATTACTGGGATCTCCCAGTTGTAAATGGTAAATCTGCAGAAATACTACGTAAAAGAAAGTAAAAGGAAAACATTTCTCATCTTGTATTATTATAAACTAATACACCAAAACCATTTGTGAGACAATAATGTCTTAATCAGTTAAAACATACTTGTTCTGTCAAATGTGAGTATGAAATGATCAATATGAATTTAAAATAATTAAGGATTTGGATTCGAATTTATTGTTGAATTAAATTCTGAAACATGTCCAGTTATCGTACTTTGAACGAAATTGAATGCAATATTTAAGGGATTTTTAAAATATTTCTTTTAGATTTTTCTAGGGAAGTAACTATAGTAAAGAAGGGGACCATGAACAGAGTCCATCTGGATGTTTAGTCCACAATAAAATAGGATTCATAGCTTTCAAAAGTTCCATAATCTAAATAAATAAATGAGTAGTAGAATATGGCCAAACCAGTCGGACCTACACCAATTATTATTAAGCTTAGCTAAATCATGAAATTTAGACCAAAGTACCTTCCTTGTGGTGCGGTATAATAATTGTTCCTGGTTTGGATCTAAGCTGCTGAAGAATTCGTCATTCTTACACTCTAACAGAGAAATTGTAATGGAAATGGTAATGAGCGCTTCTTTTGAATCAACAATTCAACAAATTACTTATAGCAAAAATTTTAGCAAATACTCGTATTTGCAAATAAAAAAAGTTTGAAGTTTCCCCAAAATAATTTATAAATTAAATTGTTTTTAAAGTGGGTCACCTGGAAAATAAAATTATAAATTTAACTGATTGATATTTAAAATAAACGAATGTATCCGTGAGTGAGATTTTAATCGATTTTTCCAATTTCCATACAATAATGAAATCAATCTACGCAGGTTGTTTTATTATGAAACCAATTCACTTCAGGCTGGGTAATGTACATAGGTATTTGAAAACAAAAACAAAATAAAAATTCGATTTTCATATTTTTAATGGCAATAATAACATAAATTGGATTTGAATCGAGATGAATAAAATCTTTAATTTTTTTAAAGTACGAGTACATATTTATTGCTCGCATATGTAAAGTAAAAAATCAAATTTATGAATTTCATTCATGTGCTAACAAAACAATATATAAAATTATGATATTAAATTATTATTATAAATATTAAAGAGCTTTTTTTATTACTATCTTCATAATATGCATAATATCATTTACTATATATGTCAAAAGACGAGAATGTCTCAAATAAAAAATTCTTTTATGTGTAGTGTAAATCTTTAATATTAAAAAAAAAACAGATGTGTCTTCTAAAATTTATTTTTTGGTATGTGCTCTCGTACACATATTCTGCATATTTGCAATAGTCGTATTTTTTTTATTAAACTTTACAGTGAATACATTTATTGCAAAACTATTTCTACAACGGGATAGAAAAAACTAAACAACATTTTTTTGTATTCATCGATGTACGTACATATTTTTGGCGTTCAATGCATTGCTTTCTAAACAGAAAATTAGAACATACATAAATACGAGTACATTCATATTTAATGCTTTCGGCTCTAATTTATGTAATCTACTCGAAAAATATTTACTGCAGTTAACTGCAAAATTTAAAATCCTTATCCTTATTTATTACACACGAGTAGGGTCGAAGAGGCCGAAATAGGATCTCGCCCAAAAATTATTTTATTTATCAAAGACATTTTGAATATCTGTTTTTTATTAGTTAGAAGTTATTCTCCTTGATTGCGGAGGCGAATGCTAAGCAGATGTCGGGGTTTTCCAATGTTAGTATGTGAATTACAAAATAAATTTCTTATTATGGTAGCACAACAATTCACCAAAATCAGATAACCGAAGCCCAGAATATCACGAAAACTATATAAAGTTCATAAACAGCAATGCACGATCCCGAGTTTGTGGATAGGTTCAGTTTTATTTTTGGGACAGTTTTTTTATAAAGTAAAAGTTAGTTGATATAACAAAAAATCAATTCGGATTTTAGTTCCGGATGTAGCTCAACCATTTTTTAACAAATTGAGATGAAATTCGGTTTCAATGATGAACATAGGATTCAGATATGAGCTACAATTATGAATCTGGAAAATTTTCTATATGACTGTACGTAACATGAGTTCAGAATGTGGTTCTGAGAACTGATTACACCACAACACCCACTGCTTTTCGTAAGAGGCGAGGTGAGTGATAGGGTGCTTTTGGGTGTGTGTTTCATGAGACTGGGGGGAGGGGGGTTATGTTTATTTGGGCTGGCGGACAATGTTAGGCGGAGTTCATATTATTTTTGTAACCGCAGATCTCATCTCATCAAGATTTTAAAAACATCAAACAAAGGAAAATTCATTTGAAAATCAATTGAAGTGCATAATTCATTATAAATGAGCTCGTACATTCAAAATGGAGCGCACATTTCATAAAAGTTTCGTATATGTAAAAAATAAATAAATAAAGAATATCAAAATTCTACAAGAGTTCATATTACGGATCTGTGTCTCATATCAATCCCCTATTCCATGGAGACACGTGTCGAGGCTGCAATTTAAAATTCTGCCCTAATCTGACAACCGTAAAATACCCGTCCAAACACCACCTGAATTCAAGCAGCAACTCTACTGAGACCATGCTACATGGAATGAATATATTTCATCATCTTTTTCTAACTGCAATCCAAATTATAAAATCTTTTTGGAAAGAAGCCACTAAAGTTATCAGACAAAATAAAACTGCTCGCAAGAAATATAGGCGCAACGAAATTTCTTCTGAATGACATAAGGGTAAAGAGAAAAGAGCCATCAACAAGAAAGCCGCCAAGGTTTCCAAATTGAAAATCGCCGATCGCAACTTTTACCAGATGGTCGCATATATTGCCAATGTTTCTAAAACATCCATTTACAGTGCCTGGCCATATTAGTATGAACGTTGCTTTTTTAGAAATTGTTAATGACACATTATAGAAACTCAGAATATATAATATAAATATGAAAGTTATTTATTTAAATAAAGTTTATTACAACATTTATTTTTTTTTAATTAAATTCAGGACTTTATATGTATAATATTTAATTGACCCTAGTCAAATTTTAATATTTTGTTATATTGTCTTTGGCCTTTATAAATGCTTCCACACGTCGGGGCATGCTCTTTTCATACTCTCCAGCGGCTTCAGCGATATCTTGGTCATGGTGTCATACCGAAATAAGCCGTTCAATGAATCTGATCAACAAAAAGTGATTTCAGGGATTCTCCTTTTAACCAACCCTATAGATGTACTGTAAATGTCAAAACGTGAAACCTGAAAGTGGTATGTCGCCATCTATGGAATAAAACATAACTGCATTTTATTTTCAGTCATAGATGGCGTTTTAAGAATCAATGAAACCAAAAATTATAATTGAAACATTCATACTAATATGGCCAGGCACTGTATATTTAGAAATGTGTAGGCGGTGGTTTAATGGTGGATCCAAATTTGCAAGCCGACTTACTGGAAAACCCCTTTACATTAAACTCAACCTTAGTTGTTCGCAATAGAGTTAAGCCTCCGTCAATTCGGTATTATGGTTTCAAAATGGATTCCATCGACATCTTGGGGGAGATTGTATACAGAACGAGACCCGACAGAATTCCACTTCGAATATAAAAGGAGGTTTGCCAGTGATTTGACGATGATACAACCAGAGAGTCTATTATGAAATTTTCGACGCGCGTATTTTTTTCGACGTTGTCGAAAATTTGGTATTATGAAATACTCGACGCGTTTTTTTAGATAATGTCGACTATTTTACGACAGCTCTTGAGGTGTCGAGTACATAAAACAAAAGTGTTGTGTTGAGAAATAAAAAAAGTTTGTTAGTACAAATAAATTAATAATTTAAACTTATAAAATTTTAATTAATAAAAATTAATTAATTAATTTAAATTTGATAAAAAATAATTAATTTAAATAGCGATTTTCGACGTTGTCGACTGTCGACGTTGTCGAAAAAAATACGCGCGTTCCAAATTTCATAATAGACCCCCCAGTTCTGAAATATCATTGTCATAAAACTGACCCCTCAAACTACTGGTCAATGTCAATTGTGTAGGCCGTCGCTAAAGTTTTTGAGAAATGCATTAACCAACATCTAGTGAAGTATTTTGAAATTAATAAAATAATTTCAGACCAACCGGTATACCTTTGGTAAATGTCGTTTTACAACCGATCTCTTGACGTATGTTGCAAACAAATGGAATCTCGTTCTACGAGCCTCCCCATGTTATGCGTTTGCAATCGCTTTGGATATATCCAAGACTTTTTACAAGGTTTGGCATGAGAATCTCATTTGAAAACTTGTGGCATACGGCTTGAATTCGATGGCCACCAAGTACAATAGATAAAAGCTTTCTCAAAGACCAAAATATGAACGTTGTGCTAAACGGGAGGTCATCCACACTCCTCCAATGTAGCAGTTTCTCAGCGAACAGTTTTATGGCTGACCAAAAATTTTAATTGATTCCAAAAAAATTTCTCACAAAATTTAAATATGCAACGTGAATCCGAACTAATCGAAGCCGGATATACCGAGGTATTGCTGTATTTCAATGATTTGCCGGATAGCACTGTTAACCCTATCCATGGTTTTGCTGATGACACTACATTGCTCTCATTCATCATTCAAGGTTGAATTTAGCCCTTTTGTACTAAACGGTAAATGGCTACAAGTTGTCGATTCACTTAATTCCAATGTGAGTACAATATTTGCGTGGCGAAAAAGAAATAAAGACAAGTTTAATGAGAAAAAATACAAATAAGCATATTATCGAAAAATAGAAGCCACAACGAATGGTCAAACCACATCATTGGCCAAGCCAGCTTCATGAAAAGTTGCCTCAATAGATGTAAAAGGTTCTTTAAATTGCATCAGGTCCTCTAGATATTTAAGACCTTAATTTGACCTTGTATAAAGTATTGCTTTCAAGTTTGGGGTGAAGCATATGGTATTGCCATCAATTTACTGGATAGGATTCAGTGGCGAGCCATCCGAACAATACGCAATCCCAAAACTTTCAAAAGACCTAGACAGCCTATAACACTGCTGAGATGTTGAAGAACTCTGCGTCTTAGAATTACGGTGAAGCTGCCGAGGAAGCCACGCAATGGAATTCGTTGAACGGTATCAGCAGCTATCAGTCTTTACTTGGAGGATCGCGCGTTGGGTACAGGAACTCTGACAGTTCCAAGGAGCTAGGACCGTCTAAAACTCCGCCCAATTAAAAATAAACGTAAACAAATGAATTTCCATTTGATTACGGATATGATCGCGGATGTCACTGTGAATCAAACTTAATTTCTCAACACATCTCAGTTTCCATCATGGAAAAAAAAGAGGATGTCATATAATCATTTAAGCGTGGACTTTTGGACAGGAACGTTTATGGAATGCTCACTGCTCACCAGAACACCACACACACTTAAAAATGATTTGGCTAAATCGACTAAATTTCGTATTTCTCTATTGGAAAATCAGACAAATATATTCGAACAATACTCGTTATAATAAACAATACATCCAACAAAAAAAATTAAACACCGCGTAACATAAACAATTTGCCATAATGATTTGGTTTATTAGATTGTAACCGGATGTAAATTACTATTTAACGAGTGATTTTCTATAAAATTAATGTGTAGATCTAATATTAGTTGTAATAATGTTAAAACGCTTAGAATGACTAAAAACGTGTTTTAAAAAAAATTAACTTTGATATTGTTATTTTAGTTTTAGTTTAATCGTTATGTACATATGTATATAAAAAATACTAAAATTTTCTAATTATTTTATAGTTTATATGTAAGTGCTATACAGAATATATTATAATATTTTTTGGTACATTTTGTGAGTGCACACAAACAATTTTAAACTATCGCGTATAATAAAAATAAAATTTTGAACTTAAATTTATTTTATTTCAATGCCTTAACATTCTATATAGTTGTTGTTATGTGTACAGCAATTAATTGCACAATTAATTTTACTGAAAAACTAGCATACAACTTTTATACAATATAACCGAGGCTATAAATACTTATATACATTTTTATTGCAAATAACGATTTTAATTGTTAGTTTTTTTTCTATATATGATTGTAAAGGCGATACAATATTTATATACCATATAGTAAATATATAACAAAAAAAAAAGTTAAGTAAAAATGATGGAATTGAATGCACAGTGAGGCTGACTGTTGTATCGTTCGTAAATATAGAGCTAGAACTATTGACAATTCGTCGTATACAAATAAATATATCTCGCATAAAATAGTAGTAGCAAAATAATAAAATTGGAAAATACATTAAAATTTATCATTACGGCATCTAAAATAAATATACGAATGTTTTTGTTGTATAAAAAATACCAGAAAACTACTGACTGCTTCGTACTATAAAATTATATAGTTTATGGTAAATTTATAAAATACTTTTGTACTATTCGTATCATCATCATATTATATTAGTAAAATGGATTTCCAACAAGGAGGTATAATTCTAATTGCTACCATTTATTTCTAAGCGGACTCGGGAAGTTACTTTGTGGTGAACCGGATTAACTCGCAGGCCTTACTCCTTGTGATGTGCTTGCGTCAATTTTTAAGCATCAACTAACTATGCTCGTTTAGCACCAACACTTCCCCGTCCGAATTATCATTCTTGACTAATATCAATTGAAAACAGACATCATTTCGGCATATTGAGGATATTGAGGCATTTAAATAAATAAGTAATGCGTAATCAAGATGATATCCGAACTCAATTTCGGTGCCTGAAGATTCGATGCTATTTCATCTATACCAAATTTTAGACGAAAAAATTTTAATTTACGCAATTGTATCGGGAATTAATGCGGCGGTTAGCACCATACTTGGTCTCCAGTGGCCGCTTATTAAAAAAATTAAGATGAGCTCATTTCAATTGAAGAACATTAAGTCTTGGGAAGTATTATGAAATTTTCGATAAAATTTCAATTCGATACTATCAAAAATGCGGTATTATGAAATTTTCCGACAATTTCCTTGTACTAAGCATGTCTTACTATCATGATAGGCTCCCCCCAGGACATATTTTTTGAGATAAGCATTATCTAATGGCAGGATCAACCAGAATGTAAATTACAATTATTTCATGAATGTTATGCCTTATGAACAAATTTTACAAAACATTGTGTTATAATTTATCATTGCTTTTTCACTACGTCCCTAAGAACTCGCTCGTTACTTATAGCGAGCGACATTTTAACGATTTTTTGTCTAATAAAACAAAAGGAGATTTTCCGGTGGCCCAGATACCCGTACAAATCATCATAGATACCAGGAAGTTGGTGACTATTTTTGCTACACTGGATTTCTTCTAACCTTTACGAGGTAATTAATGACCATCTTGACGATTTTGAACCAGTTTCAGGGCAAAAGCTCCTCGTCTGTGAAGAGCACTTTCTCCAACTGGAGCGAAATTGATTGCACAATCGTAGCTACACAAATTCTCAGAAAGCGTAAATATTCTAAAAAGTTTAGATGAAATTATTTGTCGCGTATCCAATTTATCTTAATATTCCCAGGTATAATAAAATTTGAAAGGGCTACGCATATTATTATTGACACTTCTGGTTTAGTTTTTCATGACGCACTGAAAACCATAAAATAAATTTGGAATTTAATTAGTAGATGAACCCATGAGTGGAGGAAACCATATCTCATGTGCTAGATTTGTTATGATCACCTAATTGTGGATACATTTTGAAGTTTACTTGGCCATATTGACTTTGACTTTCAAGTCGGAAAGTTGTTGTGTCTACCGTTTTTAATTAAAAATTTCAAATATCCAAATAAATTCGTTGAAATATATTCCACTGAAGTCCCAGATAACGATATCTTATATGTGAGCAGGCTGAATCCACACACAGAGGAGGCTGCATTAGTTGATTATTTAAAATCCAATCTGGAAAATCTGGGCGTGGTTGATTGTCATCTACTGCTCCCTAAGGGTCGGGATAAAACTAATCTCACATTTGTTTCGTTTAAGCTTACTCTAGAGAAGAGTTTCGCAGCACAAGTTTTGTCGCCTACTTTTTGGCTAAAGGGTGTCTTAGTTCGACGTTTTGTGTGTAAAACCGGAGGCTCAAAAAACGGCAGAGGAATTTTTCTACCATAAATGGGGATCGACAACCTTATCCAGAGATAATAGACTCGTACTGTAATTTTTCTTTTTGCCGAGAAGATCAACAGCTACACAAATATTGCCATCACAGTAAATTGTACAGCGACTACTTAACAGACAGATATCATAAAGTCATTGTAAATCGAAAAGAATCAGTTTCTGAGCGTATACCTCTAGGTGTATTTCAAATACTTGGCCCAACTCTGTTTTCCCTTTTTATTAATGACTTACCACAAGCAATAAAATACTGCAAATATTACATGTATGCTGATGATTATCAAATTTATCTTGGTGGTACTAGTAAAAATATACTGGAAACGTTTAACAATATTAATCTGGATCTATCCAATGTATTGGCTGGGTCCAAGTCTAATGGAATCTCTGAACTTTGCTAAAACACAAGCAATTCTGATTTCTAAAAGAAGTTTCTCATAGTGATACCCGATATCTTTATTGATGGTGTGAAGATTAATTTTGCGAATCATGGTAATAATCTGGGAATTTGTATTAATGACAGGTTCTCCTGGGATTCTCAAGTTGTTAATGTTTGTGGTAAGATCAATTCTACTTTGCATGGTTTGAAACTTCATAAAAATATCTGCCCTAAAAATATTCGAATTTTGTTGGTTAGATCATTAAAATTTCCCCACGTATTATATTGCGAATTTCTTTTTTTAAGATGTGATTCTACCTCAAGTACCATGCTGCAAGTTACTTTGAATAATGCCGTTATGATATGTTAATGGGCTGAGAAAATTTAACCACATATCAGCTAAGTTTCAAGAATTTTTTGGTTGTACTATGATTCAATTCTTTTACTTTAGAGCGTTATTACTTTTATATAAAGTCATTAAAATAATCGTGCTCTTACATATTTATATGAGAACATAAAATTTGAATCTAATCGAAATGGTAAAATAATGCTGCCTGTTAACCGATCAAACATCTACAACAAATCGCCTCTGTTTACCTCCTTCACAATTTGGAAGGAGATGCCGATTGAGATTAGACGTGTGAAGCCTTTTACTAAATTTAAGAAGTTGTTGTTTGATTTTGTTAAGAATACATTTTAATTTATGTTTTAGATTACTTTTTGTATACATTTTTGTATGGATAGAAAAGCTATGCTTTATCCTTTATGCTAAATAAATAAATAAATTTCAATTGGAAAAAAATCTAGTTTTAGCTTCTGAGACGCAATAACCTAGAAAAAAAGATATGTGAAGCATGTAAAGAACCGTCTAAAGTTTGAGTGTTTGCCAATGTAGTTTGATATCTGTTGATGGTGCCAAATAATATCAACAATTTGTGTAACCTTATTAGTTTTCTCTCTCTCTAGCTTTCATATTCCATGGCGGATTTTACTGACTACTGTGCCTTCATAGAATTTGAAAAAAGAGGAAATATAATATCACACGAATTGATGAATAATAGACCGCATCATAAACCGATATCAAGCTGCACATCGTACGCAGATGCTGGATATGATACCAAGTAGAGCTCACAAAGTTTTACACTTAACCCTCATAATTCTAGAGAATTGTTCTTGTAATATTGAACTAAAATAAATTTGGCCAAAAACCCTTTCGAGGTAGCCCGATTCCGATAATCACGACATGCGAATAGTCTAGATAATATTTATCCACGCCAAGTCGAGAACACTCAATTCCACATCCGGAGTTGAAATGTTGAATTAAATATCAGAATCAAATAAATTTGGTCAAAATTATTTATTATAGCGTATATCCGTGGGTTTCCGAAACGAGTGGGTTCTAAACTAAATTCCGGATAATTTCCGAAAAATTATATACGTTACAAATCACATTTCCCCATGGTTCAAAGTTTTCTGAATCATAAAAAATTGCTACCATCTGGATGATTGTTTGCCCGGCCATATTTCGGGAATGGTTTCTGAGATTTAAAATATTAATCGTCATTTTACTTTCAATTAGGAGAATTGCAAAGCTTTTGCAACCTGTATGTCACGGGGGTTAGGTATCCAACCATATAAAATGACCCCCAAAACCACTCAACATGATGATAAAGCTACAGATATTGGATCAGGTAAATGGATAATAACACTTAAGGTTCGCAAACCCACCTTTTTTTTGGTTAATCACCAACCCAAATGGTCTTGAAGAGCGCCAGAAATTTATAGAACTATAGAATATATTATACGGGAAATTTAATTGGGTTACTCTAGTGTTCAAAACTATTGAGTGGTGTGTTGTGGCGCTGAAAACAATTACATTTATTCTCATTCCCATATAATCATGTGGCATGTCGATGAAAGGTCTGTATTGTGTTATCAGCTCTTTAGTTCACAAATCAACCATTTTGGCGCTGGTGGGGAAATTACGTATTAGTATATTAAAGTCTTTCGGAATAATCTAAATTTAACTGAAGCATCTTAGTACTTAAAACTAGCTTTGTGGCTGGCCGGTATGCCCGTAACCATGTGGCATGCAATGAGAAGCAATAATCAGGAAAAACATGTATGTGAAGCATGGTGAAAAGCCGACAGAAGTATAAGTCTCTCTCTCTCTCTCTCTCTCTTAAGATTTCACAAGTCGAGCATACCCAATTCCACATCCGGCAATCAAGGCTCTAGCGAAATGATGAATTAACATCAGAAATAACAAATTTGTTCAAAGTTATTTGAAAATAAATGTACAACTGTATGTTAAAGGGGTTGGATACGTTCCATATGAAATGACCACCAAAATCAACCCGATGATATGCCTCTACACATTTTGGGAATATTTTGAATGCTCGGGTCTTGAAAAACGACAACAATTTAGCTAAAGCACATTAATATTCAAAAGTACCACTATGGCGCAGGTGGCAAGTACAGTCTATGATAATATTGTGGCGTATCGTTCAAAAGTACTTGGATCAAGCAATAATTTTGTTTTCAGCGCTTTAGTTCACAAGTCCACCGTTTTGGAGCTGCTGGCAAATTATTAGTGTATTTTAGAATATATACGGGTCGCATATTATCATTGTAAACGTTTTGAAGTCAACTTCTACTCAACATAATCGTTGTTGCGCTGAAAACAGTACATATATTCTTATTCCCATATAATCATGTAACATGCCTTGAACCGAACCACTATTATATCATCACCTCTTTAGTTCACATATCAACCATTTTGGTGTTGGTGGGAATTTACATATTAGTATATTAAAGGTGTTGAAGAGTGCCCCAAATTTAACTCAACTGCGCGCCTTGGTACTTAAAACTAGCGTTGTGGCGCTGGAGGTAGATACAATTCTCTACTCTACCTTTACTCTCCTCCTGATTCTTCTCAATCCCGTATAATCATGTGGCATATCATTAGAAAAGTCTTAACAAATAAAACTGGTTTGATTTTCCTGAAACATATTTCTTTAGAAGAAGTTATTCTAAGAATATTTTCCGTTTAAATACCAATTCGGGAAAAATTCGTGAAAATGATGTTTATGAAAAGTTTATGAAATTTTTAAAGTTTTTCTATTTATTGGTGTTTTTACACAAATCATCAACGATTTCCAATTATTAAAGTTTGTCCTACACTAAGTGTTTGTGAGTTGCAATTTTTACAAGGTTTCAACATTTGATAGTTCATAATCGATCATAAAGTCCCAAAACTGTACATTGAAAACATTTTAAGAACTGATTTACTTTATAATATTGCAGTACCAATAAGATAAAGAAATACGGTCAATATCGACAGATTTATATGAAGAGTGTAAATAGGCGTAATTTCGTAACCTCTACGATGTTTTGTGCCTTGTATGATAGCCAAAGTACTCAGATCTGATGGATGGGACATGCAGCCCCATTCCATTTCTAATTCGTTCCCATTTTACATATTTTTGTGTCTGTTCTTGCCATAGCAATTGAAGCTTGACGTGGAGTTGAAGTCCACACATAATATATTTTCCTCCCGAATATACATATTTGGCGTTTGCAAAAACTTGAAACCCTAAAATCGATAAAAGCCACTTAAAGAACCCACTTAAAAAACGGTAATGTTTTTTCTTTAATTTTATCTATTTAGGGTCCTAAGGTGCTGAACCCAAATTAAAAAATTTAAAGGCTGAGGAGGAAGTCATCAAAATTACGATGTGTTTTCAAAGTAAAAGGTCAACAATATGGGTTCTTGGGAATTTTCATTTCATTTTTTGATCCCAACTCCATTTTTTTATTTTTATTTTAAAATTCCAATCATTGGAAGGAAGATAAAAATTATAAAGTTAATTTCAATAAGAATTGTTTGGAAGTAAACTTGGAACATTTCGGTGTAATGTAATTAGTAAAGAAAGATCTTATTCCAGTAGCGTGATAGTAATAATTGGTGACTTCAAGATGAGTTTGTGTTAAAAATTACCAAAGTTACTTTTTTTTTGTTTTAAAATGTTATTTTAAGAATCACTTGTAGTATAGAGGGTGTCAGCGACTGGCGGTATTGTATTGAAAGAGGTAGGAGAGCAAAAATTCTAAGTAAAAAAGACCTAGACGTTATAAACCGGAAAAAAATTGTTTCAAATTTTTACCAATACCTAAAAATCTCAAAGCGTCAACACAAATTTCTTTACGAAACTATTATAGGTTTAGAAGTGATAGTAAAATACGTAACACCGCAAAATGATCCATTGATAGTCAATCATCATTAGGAAAGCGATTTTCAATAAAGTGGTACGTATTTTTCCAAAACAATCTTAACAGCAGCTTTAAGCTGTGCTGCTGTAACTAAAAAACTCTTAACCAATTTTGTCGAATTAGAACACTAATTGATACAGAATTGATTCGTCACCTATAATATTTTCTGTCGTCGATTACTGGGAAATAAAAATTACTAAAAGTAATCTGGTTTTACTTGGAACAACTAAAGCTGTATATCTGAAAACATAACTAAACCCCAACTTTAATTAACCAGTAATATAATTGGAATTCTAATATATGAATAGGATTTTATGTTATCAAATATGTCTATATAAAATTCAAAGTTGTATCCAGCCAGGCCTAAACAAAAACTTTTTCATCGGTGTGTTGTGTTTATAGTCTCCTTAGTGTCGTCGCAAACAATATTATAGAATAAACACGATGACAGATTACGTAGAAAAAATGAACACGTATTTCACATGAAAATTAATTTTTTTCCACGAACGAGGTAAAATTTATAAAAACATTGTTTTTATTTATTTGAAAACTTTGTCAAAATATTTTGAGACTGTGTTCTCAGAAAAACTAATGGATTTGGTTAAACTGCTAACAAAGCACCAACAAGGGCCTAATGACATCATATAAAATTATAGTTCGCTCTAAAGCAGTTTTCAAATGAAATTTACTAAACTACTATACATTTGAACCACAACTATAAGGCTTATTAGTATGGGGTGAGTTATTATCATCTTTGTTGAAATATTTTTAGAACATTTAACATTCTTCTAACTAAATTCAGGGAATATCAGTCAAAACATTTTATTTTAAAATTGAAAAGCGATCGGTCTAAAATTAGCTACAAACTGCTTTCTTCTGTTTTCAAACTAAAAATGGACCAAAACAAGACAAAGAATTTACAGAATGTAAACTGTTCATTACAAAACCGAAACCTCTACCTAAACCAAACCGACTTTTAAATATTCATATATAAGAACTAGACCTATAAAGCAAATTGGTCCAAAAAAATGTGACAAGGTGATTAGAAATGTTAGATGGCAATATAAACAATTACGAAACGTGAGCGACGTTTATTTTTTTAACGAAACTTAAACGAAACAAAATGGCCAAAATCAAAACGATTGAATAATTTATAAAACAAACAAAATATCACACGTAACAAAGAACCACTGTGGCGAAGATGTTTGCTTCCAGGCCACAAACTCCCATGTAATAACAGTTGTAAATTATGTGAAGGTTCACAACCTACCTCAACTAGTAACAATTGCTGCATCAGAAAACATAAAACTGGTTAAGACGAGCATACAAGCAGCACATACATGGAATCACAAGTGGATTTTACTATGCACCGCCTTAATGAGAAGCTCTTCTGTTGCTCGTAATGAACTGATCCGTGCGCTAACAGATGCTGTGTCTTAAGCAACCTTCATTACAGAAGAAGAGTGTCAGAGACGATGAGTGTTAATTCACTACCAAAGGCCGCAACGTATGCAGAAATAACAGACATAGGAAAAACCGAAACTGGAATGGCGAACTCTACAGTTTAATTTATCATGAAGAAAATATTTCCCTCTAAATATAACCTAGCCATAAAGGCATTTGTATCAAACCCTTAACGCGGAGTATGCCAGAGCGCCTCTAGATACATGGAAATGGAAACACAAACAGACAAGAAACCAAGTTAGACTGAATATGCCTAACCCGTGCCTCAGCCGGTTATCACAATTCAATAGTGACGCAATGAATGACAACAAGAACAATTGAAATATATAAACAAATAAAAAGTTTCTGGGAAATAGAGATGATGCCCCCAAAGTTCACCAAAGAAGAATAATGTCGCTTTTGACCACATGAAGAATGCTGATACAACAAGAGAAACTAGTTACTATTACCTGCCGCATTAGGCGGTTCTACTTCTGAAGGATTAAAGGCACAACTACAAAATTGTATGTAGTTTTCGATGGGTCTGCCAAAATCACAACAACAGCACTATTCTAGCTAAAGAAGGTATTAAAAACAGGAATTAGAATATTATATTTAAATAGCGTTTTTGTCAAAAATACCATTTTCTGGCCCACTGAAAAATCATGTTTGATCTAAATTTTTATCATTTAGGAAATATTTTTTCCGTTATCGTTGATTTTTAACAATTTTACACAAACTGTTTACCACAGTATGCCAGAAGAATATTATTGCGACCAAAATGCTATGGAAATATTTTTACTAATTCTTATTTCCTAGGGAAACCCAGATTAGAACCACTGGAATATCATTACACGATGTAAGGTCAACGCAATTTTGTGGAAACAATCCAGAACAATATGGTACAGCAGCTCCTTATTTAGCAGTGAAATCGCTACGACAGCGTGCCATCGATGAACAACAAAACTATCCCTTGGCATCTATGGATTATGCCAATGATTATCTATCTTGGATTATGCCAATGCCTATGGGCAAAATATACTAGAAATTAAACTCATCCGCAAAACAAACCATTGACTTACTAAATAGCGATGGATTTACCTTAAGAAAATGAACAACAAACAATGCTATTTTTTTGGAATCCATACCAGCACAAATAAGAAATCAAAATCGATTGAAATTTAAACTTAACGATACATACCATTAAAACTCTTCGACTACACTGGAATTCAGCAGCAAAAATATCCCGCTACAATGTCAATCTGGCTACAAACCAGAGTTGCATGGATTCTGCGACGCCTCAGAAAACGCCTACGCTCCTACCACCTACGTTAAATCTACAAACCCGGAAAATGAGCTTAATGAATCATGCAACAAGCAGAGTTTTTGCATGAAATCATGCAGACCAACAAAGAAGGCTCAGTAAGAAAAAATAACCAATTATAAACTAACCTTTGATACCAGACATTCAAAAATATTGCCACCAAAACATAGATTCTCAAAGCTATTAAACGAAGATGCGAATATGATATAACAACAAATAATAGTAAGGTTACCCAAAGAACGAGTCACGCCATCACGTCCACTTACGAAAGGAGTAGGAGTAACACGAGGCTTTGCTACAAGCAATTCCTGATTTCAACGTGTATACTAGTCACCATCGGAGTTGAATAGCATTGTATACAACTATCTTCTTAAAACTTCACAGGACTCCGTTTTGTCATAAAAAGAAATATTTCCAATGCCTAAGAGTAAAAGAGTATCTGAAGACCAGCTGTCTATAAAAATTTATAGACAGGAAACGCAATATTGCACCGATTGCTGTCAGGAAATTTGGGCGTTCCGAAAACGTTGTTTATAATTTTATTAAAACATTAAATGAGCCAAACTACAAAGCAAACCTCGTCTAACCACTTTGCGTAAGAATAATCGTCTTAAATTAGATCGTCATTACATGTTGTGGACAACAGGTTGGGAGAGAGTGATTTTCTCACACGAAAAAAACGTCATTAAGTCGAAGTGAAATTTTAATAACAGAAGTGTTATTTATTTGGAGAATATTTTCCTAACAAGGGAGCTTCCCATCTGCATTATTACGAGTCGCATGAACTCTCCAGTATGTATAAATTGAAATCTTGGAACACGCTTTATTAAATTACCTGGACGATAATTCAGAAGAAAATTATATTTTTCAACAAGACCATGCTTGGATTCAAGTTTAGAGGGGCTGGAACAGTAGTTCCGAGAAAAACGTTAATCCTTTTGAATGGCTAGCTTGGTCTTGATTGTAATCCCAGCGAAACCCTTTGGAGGTCCTGGCCCGAAAAGTGCATGGAAATGGCCGGCAATGTGGTTAATTGAATTAAAAAGTACCAACCATGAATGATGGGCTTAAATTGTTTCCTAAAACCAATAGCCTACTCGAAGTTATTCAAAACGATGGAATCACACTAAACATTAAACAAATTAATAAACGATTTTTTTTTATTTTGCTTATTATTTCTTGTATCGTCACAAGTGCGTCATATTGCGCTTATACGTAGGTCTATCAAACTTTTCAAATTTTTAATGTGATTTGTAAGCTTTAAATGGTCACTAATGTGATCTTACAACAGATTTAAAAATATATCCACAATTTAAACTATTTCTAAAATATCAAAACAATTTGCTTCTAGAAGTGCGAATATTGAAAAAAACATAATGCGCTCAAACGAACGTCTATCACTGTAACACAAATTGTATTCACCAACCGGGTCGTCATTTGCAGAACACGGGAACTCTCAGATTTACCACCTAATAATGGGACATAGTTGTATACGTCAATCCCACAACAAATTACTTAGATTTATCACAATGCTGAACTTTGATGATAAACATAGATGATACACATAGAAACACTTCAAATGTTCACAACACTTCAAATCAACTTACCCATCTATTGAGTGATATATAGAGAAAAACGAAATTCTTCACGACAAGGCAAATAGACGCAGTGTACTTAACATTGTACGTAATTAAAGCAGAAAATAGACTTCATTGGGAAACTCTAAAGCAGTAAATTAGCAGTAAGTATCTCTAAGCACATCAATAATAATCGAAAAATAATATTTTTGTCATTTCACGCGCTTCTTCTTTTAATGGATTTTTAAGATACACAATACTGATAAAAATAAGCGATCTATACGTTTTCAGAAATACTCAGAACAATACCAGAAGCATTATACCAGCGCATCTACTATAGAAAGTACTTCAAGATTTAAATCCCATATGGCACCCGATGCTTTCCTACCAGTGGCACTATTCTGGCTTTCCCTGGGAATAGGGAATTGGGAAAAATATTTTCACAGCATTTTTGTCAAAATTATACTTTTCTTGCCTACTGACACAATAAGTTTAGTGCAAAAATTTTCAAAACAAAGTGATTTGGGAAAATTTTGTTCCACATAATTTTTATAGGGTAAAATATTTTCCCATTTAACTTTGTTTCGAAAATATTTACACCAAACTTATTCCCTCAGTCAGTAGACCAGAAAAATACAATTTAGACAAAAATGCTATTTGAAAGTGGTTTTCCCAATTTCCGTTTCCAAGGGAAAGCCAGAATACTGCCGCAGGACCAAATGCAATGTCATGCAGCGAAAGATTGTCTGAAAAACATTTGACATTTGAATTGGAACTTCGAATGATAAACAATGCGAGGTACCAAGTTTTTAAACCTATACCTTGTGTTATAACCGAAGGCATGTTCATTCATTCATCCAGTCCATCTAGAATACTAATTTAAAAATTTTGTTATATGACGTCATTTTAGGTCGATGATTCCGAACTTTGACTATAGATATCAGTATAGTTAATTAAGGGAAATATTTTTGTTTTTTTTTTTTGTTTTCGTTGGTAAATTCTGAAAAAAATCTTATAAAAAATTATAATTCGCGACTTTATTAGCAAATAAATTATTACATTATTGCCAAAATATGAATTTAACATTTCAATAAACATCTATGTACGTAAAAAAACACAAATAATTTATTTTTTGCTGAACAAAAAAGTAAATCCGTTCTCTTTCATCTTTCGAACCATACGAGTACTATTTTTGTTTTTAATGTTTCCCGTCATTTAGTTTTGATTATTAGTTTTTGCGAACATATCCACCATCTACAATTCAGAAAAGAAACCGAAGACATAAACATAATGACATATCAAGCAGTACTGCCTGGTAGTACTACCTAGGTGCGTTGATTCATCAATGGACTATTATGATAACTTCCATAGATTGTGATGAAGAATACATGATGTCAAAGGACGAGTTTAGACATTGCAAAAATAACAACAACGAATATTTTTTGTGTCGATTCAATATGAACCTTCTATTTTTCTTTTTTGCTGCTATTTTTACTAGGAAAACTCGATGCATTTACGCAAACAAGATATAAATTTAAATAAAAATTTTAAAATAAATATCGAGTGGCTTTTGAAATAATAGAAGAACAGAAGAAAACATAAATAGAAGATGTACAAGGAATCGACACAATTATGTCTAATATTGCCGAATTAAGAAAAACTTATACCAAATCAAATTATATTCAATATAGCTACACCTATAGAAATAAAATTTGTTACAATTACTAATATGTAACTAAAACTTGCCAAATTCAAAAATTAGAAGCAAACAAGAATTTGGATCACGTTTATGTATAATTTAAGAATAACACCAAAAACAAATATTAAATCATTTTTATATAAACGAAAACTTATATATAAAATTTGTATTTGTTATTAATTGAATATACATACAGGGTGACTTTTAAGTAAGCACAATAAATCGGGGGGTGATGGAGGGGACTAATCTGAACAAAAATTATATGACAGTACATATCTTATCTGTAACCGTTGTAGAGCTAATCAAGGGTCTACTTTAAAATTGGTGTAATTGTTTAAAATTTACGTTATTATTGGCCTTGTGTTTGATAAACTAATAATTTGCGTAAAGAAAACGTTTATTTGAGAATATTGTGAGAAATACTTATTTTTTCTATTGATTATCTCTATAACGGTTGTAGATGGAATATGTGCTGTCATATAATTTTTTGTTCAGATTAGTTTTCCATCATCTCCCGAATTTACTGTACTTACTTTAGTGTTACCCTGTATACAAAAAATCAATAAGAAAATAAAATGTTAAAATGATTGAAATCAATTTATCAATACATTTTGAATTTTATAGATTAATTGTTTGCAAGTGACATTTATTTTTATATATACATTTGAATAATATTTAAATGAAATTATGTTACGTCTTAGATAGAAATGATTTACGGTTATTTTTTTTTTTTTTGTGAAAAAGTACAATAATAATAGAAAAGTTTTGAAAACTTTCTTAATTTTATGTTAAAATAATCCTAAACAAATATAAGTGGTTGGTACGGATTAGAGTTTGAAATATTTATTAATTTAATTATCATAAAATGGAATCTTAGGTTTGCTAATATTTTGTTTCGCATCCCTTTTGTATGTTATATTTATGTTGGTTAGGAAAATTTGTGTGCTTTATCAATTAGCTAACAGGTTGAAGAAAAATTAAGATGAAAATTGTTGTTTTGCTATATACGAAACATGAAATATAAGTATAACGAAGTGATTTATGTATAAAGTGCTTGGTTATTTTTTAACATAAATTATTTGTGTAATTTTAATTTAGGTCTAATATAATTTTAATACAGGTATATTTGTTATACATATTGAGGAACTAGATTTATAATCTTTCAAATACTATGAGCATTTCCATACTATGAGCATATTGCCCAGGTTTTAATTTCTGCCCTTTCTTAAAATATTTCTTAGAAAGTTACAAATAATAACCGCAGATGTTCAGCTATTCCCATAGATCGAGCGTATGTATAAAAATAAAAACGTGGCTAATCACGAATTCAATTAGCCTCATTAGGTATTTGAATTAAAATTGCACAAATTTTAACAAAAGCTCTTATAAATTTTATTTTTTATTTCTATATGTTAGGATAAACTAACAGGCGCTCCGGCATCAGGTCGAATTTCCTCCCAAACTTCCCTTTCGGTTTGTTAAGTTCCAAGTTAGTTATAGTTGTCAAAATTCCCCATAAGTTCTCTATTGAATTTTTATCCAAACTGCATGATGGCCAATGAAAACCTCAATGTTTTTTTCAAGCAAACATGTCCTGCTTAACTTTGAGTTATGTTTTGGCGCATTGTCCTGGTGAAAAATGAAGTCGGGGCTCATTAAATTTTCAGCATGTTCTGTGAGTGTGATGACAATAACTATCACTGTAAATTCAATCTGGGTTTGGAATAAACAAATTTCCAGATTTACTGATATACGAATTGTAAAGCAAGTCATTTATCTGTATATTTACTAGGGATTTGGAGCGTTGCGTGGAGCTGGAGAGCTGAGAACTGGAGCACAAGGTTTCCCCCGGAGCTGGAACGGAGCTCGGAGCAAAAAAATGTCTATTGCTCCACTGTTCCAGTTTATTAAAAAAAAACATATTTAGTAGATTTATTAAATGTACTAAAGTAGATGTACTAAAGTAGTAGATATACATACATTGCGTAAATACACAATAAAATCTACTACCGTTTTTGCTTTGATGTTATGTATTTCTTTTCGTGTAATTTTGTTGAGTGTTTGTGAATTTTGAGGTTATGATAAGTTTTTTGTGACTAATTTATTATAAAACTGTTTGTTTTTATTATAATAAATTATTACATGTAAAACAAACCATTTTCATGGTATTCTTCCCTATAAAAATTTATTATATTTTAACCATACCGTCAAGAAATAAAAATGCAAAATTGCCGTCCATGATAGATAGCCCATTTACGGAAGAGGATTTAAGAAACAGCTTTGAAACTAATAATGCGAGACATATATTGCCGTACGCCCTCCATTTGGCCGGCGAAAGAGTAAAGAGAGCCTTGTGCCCCAAAACAGATGGCATTGAATAAAAAAAAATACGAGAAAGTCAGCAACGTGCAAGGTGGAAAACGAAGTAAATGGCCAACTCAAACGATTCAACTTTAAATGCAATGCCAATGAATCCAGTACCGTGAAAAAATTTTATCTTTGGCGGTATGTCAAACGTAACCATCCGGAAATTTATATACAGTACTTTGCAAAAAAATCCAGACAGTTCGAATTCCAATAAAAATGTTAAATTTTGCTTAATGTTTTTACTCCTTTCTCCAATTTTTAGATTACATTTTGTAATTCACTAGAAATCTGCAACTATTAGTCGTTTAAGTTTATGGAGAAAGGGTTTTAATATAAAAAGCGAATAAAGTTACTTAAAGTTCTAAAAATGTCTAAACTCAATGATCAAGAAAAATGTGTTGTAATCGCGTTATGGAAGGAAGGACCGTCCGTGCGTGAAATTGGTGATAGGATAGGACATGGGAAATCATCTATTGCCGATCTTATAAAAAAATATAAAACTACGGGGAATACAGAGCGGTCCAAAGGATCTGGCAGACCGCGAAAAACCACAATAGTGCAAGATAAATTTCTGGTTCTTGTGTAGGAAACCAAGAGAACGCCTCACCGATGTCTGCATTCAACAAGTGCCTAATAAAACTGAGGGTGTAATGGCTTGGGGCTGCTTTAGTATTGCTGGTTAGGGTCACTTGGTCTTTGTCGATGCAGGGGTAACCAGTAATGTGTACCTAGACATTTTGGAAAGGCATTTAGTTTTGGAAAGGCAGTTTTGGACCTATTTAGTGAAACTGAGAGCTTCATCTTTCAACAAGATAACGCCCACAGATCAAAACAGGTGGCTATGCACTTTTTTTCATTATTTAAAGCTTCTGTATAAATTCCAGTTAAAAAATAATAAACAACTTTGTTAAATAATATTTTATTTCTATTAGAAGGTGAAAAAGTACTTGGTTGATAATTCCATCTACACAATGGAATGGCCCCCTTATAGCCCAGATATGAACCCAATTGAAAATATTTGGGCTATTATGAAGCATAAAGTTGGTCAAAGTAATCCGGGAACCATCCAGCAACTGAAGCACCAAATTCAAATTGCGTGGGAAGATATTAGCAATGACGTGATTCAAAATTTGATTGACTCCATGAGCAACAGGTGTGCAGCGGTAATTAAGGAAAATGGCGGTCATACCAAATATTAAATTTGTAGCTTAGTGAATAATGTATAAATTTTATATTTTGGAATATGCCTTATTATCAAATAAATATATTTTTTTTGAATTTATTAAAATTAATTCGTTTCAAAAAAATATGGTAATTTTTCTCTATTTTCGCAAATTCTCAAAAATTATTTTACTTAGATCAAGAAATTTTAAATCAAATAACATTTTGAATAAATAATGAGTTAAATAATAAGAAAAAAATACTTCTTGGTGTTACAACAATTCAGTTTGTGAAAAAATTGGTTTTAATGAAAAAATGTTAGCTGTCCGGATTTTTTTGCACAGTACTGTATATCTCTAACGAAAAAGAAAGACCAAGAAGATAAAGTTAAAGTTGCCGCAGAAAAGCGAAGTGGTCGTAATTCTGAAGGAAATAATACTTACGACGGAGCATCAACTAATAAGAAACACAAAATGGAACATACGAAAATTGATTCGTTTATGAAGTCTTCAAAAGTTACAGTTACTGTGGACGTTGATACTTTCTGTGAAGATCTAATGGAAATGGTTTGCTTGAATACAACACCCCTTACTACATTCACACTGCAAAAGGCTCAAATCTTGGTACATATTTTGACAGGACACGATGCAGTTCATCATTTCGTTACTAGTACAGCTGATTTAGTTCGTGCTGATCTAAAAGAATTATTAAAAGAAAAGTTGAGCTACCTGAAGAAGGACGCAGCAACGATGAAAAGTAAAATAAGGTCGTTATAAAAACATTGGACATTGTGGATACGAATTCTAGAAAAATTCGGTATCACGAAAATACAGGTTTTGAGTATCTGCGTTGACTATGCTTCAAATACGACGTGTGTCGTAAAGAATTTCAGCAACTGCGATGAAGATTCTAATACTGGCGATGATATAGATGAAACTAGTAGCTACTGAATCAATTATGATAAAGGAAGAAATTGAGAAACATATTACCGAAGAATTGAGAATGCTAATGCTGAACAATGGGTTTCCAATTCGAGCTTTATACTGCCAGAATGGGTGCTTAATGATGAATCAAACGTCAATTGATGAGGTGTGGCATAGATACACTTCAGTTGGCAATCTGGAATGGATTAAAAAAGAGCACGCAACTAAATTTTTGAGAAAAAATAGACAAGTCGTTGTTAAGTTACGAACATCAAACATTTGCAGTATTCTGCTTCAATTACATGGATTTACTCAACCACTATAGATACTGTAACTCGTTGGGGTTCAACATTTGCAATCATTCATCGATTGACTTTTCCGGTTTCAATGTTACTGTGAACAAGTAGCTGCTGCAGGAACAAGAGGGCTGGAGTTAACCAAAGCTGAATGAGAGGAAGTAAAAACCTGAAAGAACTCTTGGCAATGCTAAACTGTACAACAGTAAAACTTCAATCTGTAGCTCCAGGAATTTTTATGGAAGAGTGGCATAAACTCGCTAAATTAATGCAAACAAAATGCTGATCTAATTGCACTCGAAATTGTATCCTCCATGCGAAAACACGAAGAGAATATTTTTAAAAATACGCATTTCCTTGCTTGTGTATATGTCGATAAACGCTTTAAGGCGATGATTCATGTAGAAATTTTGTCTGACAAATATAAGTAATAATCGCTCTGATTGGTTAATATTTTTTTGTCTTATACGATCAAAATGAAATTCACACGTAACCAATACATGTATAAAATTTTGTCGTATGGATATATTTTGACATTTTATAAAGCAAGCAACCTAAAAAGTGTTTTTACTTTTGTTCGTTTAGAATTTTTTTTATTATGTATTCTTTTGTTCTCACTGCCGTCAAATCTTATACAAAATTGAGCGTTCAATTTTTAATTTTTGTCGTACGATAAAAAAAATTTCGCCGACATTCAACCAATCAGAGTGATTATTATTTATGTCTGTCATATAAAATTTATACATGAACCACCGCCTTTACGAGTTTACTAAATTCATCGCTAAATTTGAAAACTAAAGAACGACTCTTAGATATTGCCCAGTTTTGAGAAACAAAATATCCTTCAACGTTTCAATAAATTGCAACCGAGTAAAGAACAACAATTAGTAATCATAACAGTCGAATCAGATCGTCAAGAAAATAATTGTATCACTGCCAAAAGCATCAATTCTTCAGAAGAGGATTATTTTGAGAAAGAGCTTGATAAGCAGGTAAAGAATATGGATGTTTGTTTAATGAAGATTGTGTCATGAACGAAATGGGTAGACTCGAAGTGAAATCAGTCTTCGAGTTGCATCCAGTATGTCCACTACTCAACCAAGTGTCGAGAGACTATTTGAAGCTCTAAAATTAATATTGAATGGTCTGGGGCAATCGATGAAAGAAGGCTTACTCTCAGCAGTTTTATTTTATAGAATAAATAAAAATAATAAAAATTAATATTGTTTATATGTAAATAGTACATATGCATAACAATGTAAGTACAATTTGAAATACAGTTTATTTAGGTAATTTAAAGTAAAAAAAATGATTTCAAGTTTTGTAGATTTCCAATTTTTACACTTTTGTACTTGGAGCATGGAGCAGAGCATGGATCGGATCAGGAGTGTAGAGCCGAAGCAGAGCACAATCAAAATTAAACTGTTCCAACGCCCTGGTATTTACCAAACATTTTCAAAATTTAACCGCTTAACATATACACGATAAATGTTCTGAAGCACTAAATGAGAAAATGACGTCATTTGTTACGCCGTGAAGGCAAGCGCATTAGTAACCTGACGAAACATGGAACCGAAGAGCTTAAGTCCAAAACCATCTCAAACATATAGCGCTAATTATATCATTATTGTAATACCCTTACATGATGAATGGTGCATTGAATGGAAGGGAGTTATTAATTAACATACTATATGTTAAATAATCCACTAAAATAATCCATTAAAATAATCCACTTATGCTAATTTTAAGAGAAAATGGTTGGGCCATAAAGTTCCAAAAATTAATTTTGACATTTATAGAATTAAAGAATAATTTGTTGGTTTAAGGAATAACAGTTACAGCTTTCTTATCATTGTGACCAGATGTCTTATACTTCGTGGTGGGGAAACTAACAGCTACTTAATTAAATGCGATAATACATTGTAATTCAAAGATCTTCCAAGTCCGAGATGCGAAAATGATGAAAAACTTAAATTTATAGGTCAATTTTTAACCTTAAAAATTACCTAGTAAGACATTAAGATCTCAAGAGCTGTTCTTCAATAGAAGTTGAATTAGATTAGAAGTTCCCATTAAGAAGAGAAGATAAATTTATATTAATACGAGGGTCGATCAATAAGTCTTGGAGTCTTGGTGCCCGTGTTTGAAAACAGGTGTCGTTGCTGAGGGAAGATGGCATCATACTAAATTTCAATCTAGTTCACAGGTTACTTTTTATTTGGCAGCCAGTTATATCACTCGTGTTTCGTATTTCTCAATAAAATGGAAAAAAGCAATATCGATCCATAATTTGCTTTTTATTTTTGAATGGAAGAACATGCAAAGGAATAAAAGCGAAGTTGTATGCTATGGAATTCCTTCACTGTCAATGACAACCATGATATATTGGTGCAACGGATTTCGGCGTGCTTAACATCTGTGTTTGATGCACAAAGTAGCAGAGGCCGTAGGCGTATCAATTCAATTCAATTATTAATCGTAGTCAACATTTCCGGAGATTTATATCAATTTTTATACGTAGGTTAAACCTTAAACTAAGAATATTTTAAATATATGTATATCAATTCACAAGCATCATTGTTATTAAATTAGCAGGTTATCGATTATAGTGCTACTACATTTAGCCGTTACAATTCAGAATTTATAACGTTTCCATCGGACCGCTACTACAGCGCACTATTCCGTTCTTTTAAGACGTTGATCAGTTCAGCACAATATGGCCGAAACCGCGGGAGAACTTCGTCACTTATTAATGCTGGCAGTGGTAATTCGTATAAGTTTGTATTATCCAGCTACTTTTGTTTCAATGACATGACAATCACCTCGTTACATTCGAAAAGTAGACGATTGACACTAGTTTATTATCTTGAATCTTTGTAGATAGCCTTTAAACTTACCATGTCCAGAGATAACTTGGCTCACCGAGCTTATCATTGGCAATTTCATTTCGAGCCGTTCTTTTATATCTGGAATGAAGCCAAATGTATGCCATGCATTGGCTGATTCATTCCACCGTCCTTGCCATAAGTCGATCGCCAGCTCTTCTATTTCAGGATACCTGTATCATTTTGGGCACTTCTTCTTAGGTGGTACATGTGCGCTCGCTTCTTGATTAGCGTGTCTACCGGGAGCACGCCGGCCAGAACCACAACAGCATCTTTAGACACTGTTTGAAGGCCTTTGTTACTCCTAGCAGGATATTTCTCTGAACACTTTACAATGATCTGATGTGGTGACAGTTTAGCCTATCATACCAACTAGCCGCGGCATACGTGAAGAGCGCCTCCGCTACATCTTGGTAAATTAATAGAAGTGTTTTGTGATTAAGTCTCCATCCCTCTCATGACACTCTCGCCAAGAAGTGGAATAGCTTGTTAGCGTTTTCACAGACTCTTAGGACGTGAGATGCTACCCCCATACGTTCATCATGGTCACCTTCTAGATATCTCACGCACTTAACCATTTTCAGATTTCAACCGTTTAACGATATTGTTGGAGGTCGACTAGAGTCAAATTTGCCTTTTAGATGCAGCATCACTGTTTTCTCTGCAGATAGTGACATTTTATTTGTATCATACCATTGTACCATATTATTAATAGCGATTTGACCCTGGTGCTGAAGTTCAAGCCTCGAATTGCCGTGCACCAGATCTGCGAATGCAATTTCGTCCGCGTTATCTATCATGATCGTGTTAAACACGATGTTCCAGACTAGGGGACCTAGGATAGAGCCCTGAGGACATCCTTTTGTAATTTGTTTTGATACAGAACCATACATGTCTCTGATTATTGCGGATCGATTGCTGAAGTAGCTCCTAAAAACATTCATAATGATTCTAGGGAGATTATGAACTGATAAGCTGGCGATGACACTAGGCCACGTTAGGTTATTAAATGATCCGGCAATGTCCAAGAAAATATCCATAACATATTTTGAACTTTGGGTTTTGACAGTGTTTATTAGGCGGACTATCGAATCTTCAGTAGACATGCTACGTCGAAAACCGAATTGTTTATCCGAGAACAGTCAGCTCTGCTCGTTTCGTGGAGTAACAAGAGTGGCTTGCAACCTTTCTAGGAGTTTCCCCATTACCGGTAGCAACATTATTGTTGTATAGGACTTCGGAGAAAGTGGATTTCTATCGCCAGGTTTCCTGATTACAGTCATTGCACCCTTTTTCTACCCCTTAGGGAAGTAACCAAATTTTAAGCGGCTGTTTCATAATTTTACTATGGTGGGTTGTGGGCCAAGCCAGTTGGATTATTGCAGCATTCAAGTTGTCAAGTCCTGGTGACTTGTTACGCTTAAAGAAAGTAGGTGTTGTCCAACTGGTGTTGGTGGCGATCTCTGTTTGAGGCCCTTAGTTTCGTCCTGCAAAAGTGAGTTGATTAACTCCAAACATGTGTCATGCTACGTATCAGTGACGACTCCATTTGTTTCGTTACGTACTTTTGGAAACTATCTTGCTTTGCTTTAAATACTTCATGGAAGTATTTATTTCTTGCCCCTCTAAAGAGGGACAATTTCTAATTGGTTCCACTCCGTCTAGTATGATCTTCTGAGCTTGTGCATAGAACATCTAAGCTTCCTCAGATTAGAGTTCCATCAACTATTTCGCCTTTTTGCTACTCTCTTCCTAAGAATTGAGTTGTTGCATACACTGGCTAGTTGTGTTGTGATCAGCTTGACACATCAATTTCATCTATCGAATTAATTTCTGGAAGAGCTTCTACACTGTCCCAAGAGCCAACTAAGTGTAGCAAATAGACCCCAGTCAGCAATCTTAATGGCAAATCTCGGAGTTTTGTTACTTGAAAGCGGACTATTCTGTGGTGAGTTTGATAATTCAAATGTGATGTCTCTATGGATACTAGATGTCCAACTTTCTCTTACACGCCACCCAACTCTCGAGCGCAGCAATGCTCCATTGACTATTGTTAGGTCAATATATGAGTTCCCATTAGACGAGAACGTCGTTGGGTTTCCCGTCAAGTTCATTATGAAAATGTCATTCCTTTTCTTCCATTTTCATCAGTTGAACGGTCATGCCACATTTTACTTCTAGCATTGAAGTCTCCAGCGACCATTACCTATTTTTGCTGACCCGATAGAGAGCCAAGGATAGTTTTGATTTTGCACAGATGGTACTCGATCGTATTGGGCGTATATTGAAAATGCGCACATGTGCGGTGGCTATCACAAACCTGATCACATGTTCATGCCAACATTATGAATACTAATTGCAGTCTTGGGATTCTCAGAGCATTGCTACTCTGGCTGAAGAAGGCATGCCGCTGGTTTGACTATTGACCGAGTGTGGTTTTTGCATCCATAGTATATCGATGTCGTGGATGGAGATGCGTTCACATATCTCTAATCCAACTATTTTAGCGCCCTGCAAGTTGAGGTAGGCGATACGTAGGTTGATGTTACAATGTCTTTGATTTTGTCTAATCATCATGTTTGGCATTTAATTTCGACCTACTTGGTGGTCATGTGGTTTTTGCATTTCCTTGCAGCTTACGCAACTGGCAGGTTTGTCTTTGTTTGCACAGCTCTTATAGCCATGAACATGGTGTGCACAGTGGCATATCGCTGGCACCCATTTTACGATACTTGACTTCCATCGGAAATTTCCACATGTGATATCTGACAAAATTTATATTTTATCCTAAAAATTTTGCATAACAACTTTTATTTTCTATTTCCACATAAGATAAGAAAATATTTCCGACTGGATATATACGAATACAAATATGCAGAAAATTTTCCAAAAAAATTAAATTTTTAACAGACATGTGAAAATTTCCGGAATAGAATTCATAGAACAGCATTCCAATGTCACGTATACAACTTGTAAGTAGAAGAGCTGATAATAATTTATTTATTAAATTGGAATGCTTTTTAATTTAACAAAAAAAAATATTTTTACAACTTTCTCTATATATATAATAATAAAACTATATATGTATACGTGAAATTAATTACCACGCCTATAGCAGATATTTGATTTTAAAAATTAAACAAAACTATTAGAATTTATCTCGAACTCAAATATATAGAAAGTTTTATACCAAAATCTATATTTATTTTATAGAAATTTTTTTTTATATTTGACTTGAATAATATATTATGTATAAGTTTTCTGCTTCATCTTAAAAAAATAGCTTTTAAATTTATCCTTTTAACTGAGTATACGGAAACGAAAAAAAGGAAGCTTTCTGGTACCTTAAAATAAATACGAGAACAAAAAAAAATTACACCACGCAATTCTTAAAATATTTCATGTTCTTTCGATGTAATTTTTCATAAAAGAAAGTTTTAAAATCCACATAAATATTTAAGATACATCCGAAGAATTTTCGGTTTGGTGGTGGTGCGGTGTCTCGATTATCTTTCATGATTTTGTCTAAAATTCTTTTTCGTATACATTCATTGATTTTTCCATTTTTCCAAAAAAAAAATGATTATACATGGAAAAGGGTATATACTGCACTAATGGCAAAAAACATACTTGATTGGTAAACTATTATTGGTATAAAAGCAATATATACAAAAATAAGAAATCGCATGTTTCATCTAAAATTTGTTTCGTATGTACGGGTATGTTTTTTATACACACGTTGCATTTTTATATGTACATATCTTCAAATCATATAAGTAAATCTAACCAAAAAAAATAAAAATCCATACGTGATCTCATATATATACGTTATTTCAGCGAACTCGTTTCTTCGCCCCGAATTAATGCTGTGTACATATTTTATATACGTATTATCATCATCCTAGCAGCATATCGCCAAGAAATTTTTTGAAATATTTACATAAGAGTAATTCATTTGAGTTTACGAATATATCAAGCATAATAAAAAATAAAAAAATGAAAACAATTTTTAACAATGATTGATGTTGGTGGTGTATATAAATCAAAACCAGCAATCGCAAAAGGACATTATACCGAATAACAAATAAACCCCATAAAAATCAATAAATTTTCACATAGTCATAATTTTTATGTTGTGTAAATAGATAATAAGCCAATTTATAATTTAGCAAAACCCGTAGACCGCCGTATATAATAATTATGGTAAACCAAGGTTTTGTGCAAACATTACATAACAATCTAAATGGAAATATAATTAGGCCCACATCTTTACGGAAAATACCATTATAGACATACACATGCACACAAAAATTTTCTATAATACTATACGGAAAAATGAAAATGAGTTTACAACCCTCCATTTTTGTTTTTCACATTTTATTATAGTAAAATGGTATTCACATTATTTTAATGAAATTTTCATAATGCAGCCATCGAATAATAGACATCGGATGATTAGGGCAGTTTTACAGCACACTCTATTATATATGTACAATCAAAGTCGGAAAATTTGTTTAAAAGAAATCATAATATGTTCTGCCATAAAATAAAATGTCGGCTGTTAAGGGGATGAATATCTCCATACAATGGATGCAATGCCGGAAAATGAGATTTCCTTTTTGTTATTTTTTTATATTTATTTTTTTAAATCGGCAAATCTAATTTACTACATTATTAAATATATTTATATGTAAAAGGAAATATTTATTACCATCATTTTGTAGCTAGACTTTTTTGTGTCTAAAAGAACTACCATTACTTGATTCACCACCAAATAATCGAATTAGTTTTTTTATGGCAACTTTATATAAAATTCTGCCTCGTATAAGATTTTTGATATTTTTTATTACTTTCTTATTACAAAATATTATTTTTTAGTTATAAAACTGTTTATGATTTTTTTAATAAATATAAAAATAGTTATTATATTGTGTGTCGTCAATTGGATGACACGAGTAATTAACAAAATAATACTTTATTTGACAATTATTATTAAAAAATGCACAAGAAAAATTTTTTTTGTTTCTTCTATAAAATTTTTCACTATTATGATAACACTTTTAAATCACCGATAACAATTTTTTTTTTTTTTATTTTTTATGTAATTATATATGATAATATATTTTTTAATAATATTTAAAAAAATAAATAAAAATTATTACTTATATTTTATTGTAATATAAAAGTTTTTTTTACAATTTTATATTTTAAGAGTTCAGTAATTTTTAGATTTTGTGTTGAAGTTTAGAGAGCCACTCCCTGGACACCATGTTTTCATTCGCGAGAAGCAATGACAGAACGAAACAACAGCACCACCAAAAATACTCACACATACACAAAAAATATATGTATATGTATATATAGTTGTATTAGTAGTACAAACACATTTGGTTAATATACCGTCGTCGTCGTCATGTGTTAGTAGTGTAAGTATTTATTTTTCTTAACTTTTCTACATAAGAAATAGGGTGCAATAATAATAATACGAGAGTACATATAGTAACAAAATGTGTACAGTGTATGTGTAAAAAAATAAATATTCATGAAAAATTTTCGGTATTAAAATACTGATAAAACAGCTAATCACGAAAAATAAATCGACTTACTTAAAAGGCATGAATTCTTAATTCCGTATTACAGCAAAAAAAAATTATAAATGTACATATAAAAGATTAGACAATCATAATCCCTCCAAACTCTTTATAAAAATTGTTTACAACGTCTGAATAAAAATAATGTACACACGTGAATAAAATTAAGAAACATTATACCAATATGTATTTAATTTTAAACACATATATTCACTTCATATAATAATATGTATTATAAATCGCATTTCAAGGCTTTTCATTTTAGTTGTAGTTTAAATGCCGGCCGGTCATAAAAATTTAACAATATTTCATATTAAATTGTATTTGTAAAATAAATGCATTATACATATATGTATGAACATAAATGTACGAAAACAAATAGTAAAAATTAAAATATATGTATTTGTGTATGAGTATGTGTGGCAGTTAACAGTTTACCTACCATGGTATATAGAAGGAAATTTGAGGGGCGACTGGTATTACAATTTAACGCAGATACAAATAAGATTTCTAAATTTGTCATTTCGTACTCGTATAAATCATACGTCTTGAAAATTAAATAACCTGATGATTCGATTATCCGGATACGTATACAAATATTATTGAATTGGGTTTCGAAATTAAGGAAATTTGAATTATTTCAAATTGTTACAATTGTTACAATTTTACAAAATTTTTACAAAATAGGATTATCTCTTTATATATTATATTTTTTTTTTACTTTAATATATTTATTTATTTATTTATACGGGTCCCATTTGAAACGCGATACGAATTATCATATTTCAAAACGCGATAATTCAAAACGCGATAGAGTACAAAACGCGATATGGTACAAAACGCAATATTTCAAAACACGATATGGTGCAAAACGTGATATGGTACAAAACGGGAGTTTAGGATCGGGTTATATCAGGCGGGTGAAGGGGAAATTTAATTTCAGTTTATAGGAATTTAGAAATCGATAGGAGCGAGAGTATATAGGATCGGTATCAATCGGGTCGCTGCGCTCCCGTCGCTTCGCAATGCACGCTCGTCAATCAAATCAGTCAATCCGTCTGGGCTGTAGAGAGAATACAGACCAATATAAATAGACCACCCCAAAACAACTTTTTTGAACTTCGACGATAAAGCGAATGGTAAATCTGCAAAATTCATGAGAACAAAAACTTTCATGATTATTAATTTTACTAATTCATTGTAAAAGATCATAAAAATACATAAAGTGTGTTAACAGTAATTTAACGTACAAAAATAATGAAGGTTTAAAAATTGAAATATATATTTTTTTCGCAAAAAGGCCCACCTAAAATTGAAAAGGTCTGACCACACCTTTTCTTATTTTATATTGTCCCAATTCCTCTATTCCTAAGGAAATGCCTTCCAGAAATGCCACTGGTGAAGATGCAGTTTTGTTAGAAATCATTGAAAATGGCAGAGATAATATATAGTGACTCACATATTTGATCAACTATTTACTAGTTTGCTTTTGTTTTTATCATTTACCGTCAATAACTGTTTAGTTATTTTTTTACTATTTGTTAGCAATTAGTTCCTTCATTCTAAAAACAGGGTTAAGTGAGGGTATGCAATTTACGGTGTAAAAAATTAAAGATTTGTGAAAGTGCGCATTTGATCAAATTTGTTAGTTTGAAAACTTAATGTTAAAATTATTCTAAAGTAAGTATAGTTTTGCTTTTTAAAATGAAAAATCTTTATTTAACGCGGTAAAATATAATGAATTAAACTAATTTATAGAAAAAATACATTCCAAAAATTGTAATTGCAATTGTAATTGTAATATGAGACCTATTGGAAGCAAGTTAAAATAAGAAATTCGCAAGATGCTAATGGAAGGCAACTCCCATCGCATAATTGCGAAAAAATTGAGTTTCTGTTGGCACCATCAGCAACTGCCGAGGCAATATGGAGGCTGAAATTATACCCAGAGTCAAAAGCGGTCCGAAGCCGCTACTTTCTAGTTGTCTCCGACGCAAAATTGTGCGAGCCATTGCAACAGGGGCAGAAGAAAATGCTGTTTCTCTCCAAAGGAGACTCCTGCGAGATGAAAATGTAAGTGTCAGCGCAGAGACTGTTCGCAGAACGCTCAGAAATGTCGGCATGAAAGGGCGAGTCAAACTAAAAAAAACCCTTATTAACAGAACGGCACAGAAAATTACGACTGGCTTTCGCAAAAAAATATAAAAAATATACAACTGATGACTGGGCTTGGGTGGTTTTCTCAGACGAGGCCAAAATTAATCGTATGGGATCGGACGGCAGAGAATGGACCTGGCGAAAGCAAGGTAAGCCTCGTCAGAAGCGTATGGTGAAGCAAACTGTGAAATTTGGCGGGGGCAATGTCATGTTATGCGGCTGTGTGAGGTCGGAAGGCGTTGGGTTGTGCCAGAGAATTATATGAAGGATGACAAAAAATGACTACTTACAGGTATTGCAGAATAGCCTCATTGGAAAACTGGGGCATGAACGCTTCGGACATCATATTCCAGCAAGATAATGATCCGAAGCATACTGTCGGATCGTGAAAATGTGGATAGAGGATAATGGGTTCAAACTCTTGGTTGGATTGGCCACCACAATCGCCGGATTTGAATCCTATTGAACACTTGTGGCAACATCTGAAGCGAAAAGTTGTAAGAAACCCAACTTCGCCGACAAATTTGGACGAACTATACGCCAAGGTTGCCACAGAGTGGAGTCAAATTCCATCGGAGGTGTGTCGTAATTTAGTTTATAGTATGCCGCGACGGATACAAGCCGTTTTGAGGGCACGTGGATGCCACACCAAATACTAAAATGTAAACTCACAAATCTGATCAAGTGAGTTCTATATTTTGTTCTTTCATTTTTTAATTTCCTTTGAATGAAATCATTGAAAAGTTAGAATTTATATTTCTTAAAAATTCTTTTTACTAAACTTATATAAAAATTTTAAATAATAAATATAAATTTTATGAAATCAAACGTTTTGTTTTTATTGTAAAGCATTTGATCAAATATGTGAGCCACTGTGTTTTACGGAATGTTTAAGCTTGTGTGGTGATATATAATTTCAAAAGATTCGAAAACAACCCTTAGGCCCTTGCCAAACACCGACTTATTGACTTATTTGACGCCTTCTTGGATAACGGTCAAGTCGTTCCAATTCATTGTACCGACTTATTTATGACATAATAAGAAAAAAAAACGCAATTTCTATTTTATGGAAGAAAACATTTTCTTGACATGTTAGTCGTTGCGACTAGATTTGAAAAAAAAAAACTGCATGTATTACATCATAAAGCAAAATATACATAAGAGGACTTATGTAGAGATTCCGAGGTCAATCTATTTTACTATTGACAATCTGTGTAAGCTTAACAAGAACAATGAACTATAAAATAACTATGCCGATATGTTTATAAGACACACATATATGGATTAAATATAGAAAAAATTAAATTTGTGTATATAAATATATCAAAACAATAAAATAAGATTAACCTCGAAAAAATTGGTTTATAAAATTTGCACTACTTCATTTCTCTTATATATTTATTGCTTGATGATTACTAGTGTGTCCACAAATAAGTCAGTGTTTAGGAAATAGCTTTAGTTGTTATTTACTACACGAAATAGTTTTGTTAAACACTGTACTGTTTTGAACCTATGTACTCGTAGACTTAGCGAAGTAGCTCATATACACAAAGGGAATTTTAGTAGTACATACTAATATGGGGGTCGTCCTAACGTATCAAAAGCCACTTACCACCGCGGATAGTCTATTTTTAAGAAGTTAGTGATGAGGTAGAGAATGACGGTAATCTTTCTGATTTGTTTCAAAGACACTTTCATCCACAATCTGTTGTAGATTATAACTATGACGTTTCTAGATATCGAGGCTTAAGAAAGAAAGTTAGAGACCGTTAGTGATTTGATTATCGTATTTATACTGTATTCACCTAGTTAATGTTTTATACAGAATGTTTGTATATGTACACGTAATGCATGCATAATTACATAATTACACTTGTATTTGGTTTAAAATTAAAAATTGAGCTTTCCGATAAACGCGGATTCCGAATTCGGTTTCATAATTATTAATTATCGGAATTAGTTTATCCGAAACGCCAAGTTTATTTTAAAGTTAAAACCGTCAGATTTTAAATACATATTTGATCAAATATTAAAATTTTGAATAATACAGTTGGTTAAAAGTAAAACAGCACCCTCCAACTTGTCGTCCAACATGTTAACCGTATATGTATATACGATCTCGTTTACGAATTGAAACAATTTTCATACTAACACAAATGCAAAAAAAATCTTATTGGAACCTCTTATTTGAATGTCGACCAAACTCATATAGACATTTCCAAATTGAAAAATCCTATGGCATAAACATTATTTCAATGACGTCATTCACTTACACATTCACTAAAATATTATCGACCATTTTTCCTTAAATTTTCTACGTACACATAGACAATATATAAACATATGTACATCATTTGTTAACTACATGTATAAAGATAGAATCTATGTCTGTATATATGCATTTTGATGTACAATTTTTATAATTGAAATTAAAAAAAAAATATTGTACAGTCGTGACGTCATAATTAATCTCAAAATATAACAAGCAGAATAAGAAAAAAAAATATAATGTGTGCGTGTACAATCATCAAGCGTAACGTTGAAAATAAAAACAAAAAAATTGTTCACCTAAAGCAAAGTGTATATACATTTCCTTAATTCATTGAAACAGGATTCGCAGTATAAACCCGGTATTAAATTCCCCAAAAAGCCATTATTTCCGATTGCAAAATTTACATAATTTTAGGTTTAGAATTAATATGATTTACAAATTGCTTAAATTCTGATTCTCAAAAGACAAATAAAATTCCAGGTTAATTTTTTTTTCTATTTATCATTTCCTGCATGTATGATCCTATATATAAATTTTTAAAACTACAATAATTATTAACATATTTTTTTTGGGGTTGGGGGTTTTATATATATACCTAAAAATGTGATATTAAATGTCTCTTCCTTAAATACAGTACTCATACAAAATAATATATAAATTCTAGTGTTAACAATGATATTATTGATTTTATATTTTTTTTTTTTTTTGGGGAAAATTAAAATTTTTTCCACTATTCAAAACACAAAAATTATTTTACATATCGAATGAATTTTTTTTTTTTTCATTTATTACACAATAGACAGAAAATCTATAGCATATTTCGAATTTCTTACTACAATTTTATGTATTGTGTTACTTTTATGATCGATTTGTAAAGAAACTGTATGTACGTAAATACCCCCATACACACACATGACGGGGCGGTGGGTGTCAATCGCCGAAAATTCTTCCGTTTTCCTTATACCGAAACGATATATCTATTCTGGTATGTTCTTTACGGATATCTAAATATGATTGGAATGGTGAAAATCAATATTTGTATGCATGTTATACATTTTCATTTAGAGAAATATTTTCAAAAGGCTTTATTACCGGCACACAAAAAGCAATTTAAGTATTCGCCCACCATATCATGTACATAATCAAGATAAATTTACATTTTCAAGTTCTACTGTTATTCCATATGCCGAATCTATTGTTGCAGTTCTATGAAAATATACAACAACAACAAATAATTATGAACATGAAAAGTCTCATCTTGGCAAATGAAAACGCTTGCGCATTTTGTGCCCAGCTTTTATTCCTGTAAGTGTATATGTAAACGACTATATACAAAAATAATATACTATGTATATACAAAATACGTGCACTATGATTGCGGTGTATTTTGCGATGAACTATATATAAACACACAACTACTATCTCTTTCTACTCAAATTTGTATATAATATGTATATGGAATCATGTGTTTCACATGAGCTTTTTTACGATAGAATCTACGCTTGTATTGTTAATATTTGATTTTGGCTTTTGATAAAAAATTATACATCTTACAGTGCATGAACACTAGTTTTGGGTTAACGCATACATGCTAACTAATATACTTTGTAGTCAGACGTTTAAAACATTTTGGTCAGCTTTGCGGTAAATTAAATACAATAATTATGTATGTTAAGGATTTATAAAAGGAGTGAAGAAAGGAAGGGCACCGGAAAAAGGGGAACATAACAACATAATGGATGTAAAGAAATCATCTGTAAAATTTCTCATAATTCGTTTTGAAGGGATGCAAAAACCGACATAATCGTCTTCTTTATTTAATTGTCAAGGGGCTGCATACGATTGAATGCCCTATAGTTACATCCGAAACCATTAATCGCGAAATAAAATTAATATAAAAAAAATTATAATAGACTTCCTTTGCATTATACTAAAATTATAAAAATAAAAGAATAAGAAAATGGATACAACCTCAATTCTATACGAGTACAATTATACAGGGTATTTCAAAACGTAAACATAATATTTTTCTGTAACACATGATAAACAATATAAAAAACGGGGTGGTCAACCACAAATTCATTTTGATTTGCATATATATAAATAGGGCGGCGTTAAGTATCTGACACATTAACAAAAAACTTGTCAACATTTCAAAAGTGTAAACTACACTTTAATACTGTGTACATGGCATCGGAAATAAAAAGCATCATACTCGCTCCCGAACTCGAAACCAATCAAATTTCGTGAAATGCTTTATGCCCCACCTACTAGTTCCATACCCGGAGTTGAAATATTTTTAACTTTGTTGTTGTTTTAATACATTTTGTGTGATACCATGGTATTTTTTCCGAACTAGCTGCCGATGTCATGTACGCAGTCTAAGTGTGCGTTTATATTTGCGAAAATTAGTGCGGCACAGTTATACATCGCATTCGGTCGTGCAGTTATATATTCATACCTGTGGGAGCAAGTATTAACTGGGCCATAAATAAATCGAATGAAGAAGGTCGAAGGTAGATAAGATTCTACAATAGTTGGTCTTCAAGATCAAACTTTCGCTTCCAAAAGAACACTTATTAGTGTTTTGTAAAGAGCGAGCTTACACAACTATGAAAGATATTTTGATCGTAACGACTTTGACTGTGCATAGAAGATTGGACTTCATTTGTTGATGTTACAACTTATCCGAGACAATTAAAGTCTTTCACGTTGTCCAGTCCAACACCAAGGATGTCTCATGGTATTGAAAAACATTTAGTTATGTTGCTGTTCATTTTGAGACCCACATTTCTAGTGAAGTATAAGCGGTATTAAATTGTCCTTGATATCAGATGGTCTCCGCCAACTCTGCCTGAATTATGCCATAGCAATTTTTACATTGGAAAAAATCGTGTTTTTAATGCAGTGGGCATATGAGTGCAGTCTTTCATTGTTCTCGAGCTCCTTCTGGTCTTAAATCGCAAACATAAACTCATAAATGTTGTGTTTAATAATTATGCGGGGATTCTGTCAAGACCGGGTGTTTTTCCATTTTTTAATCTACTAATAGCTGGGTCTACTTCCTCTACTATGGGATCCGGGACTAGACATGGTCGAAAAAGTCTATACAATGTTTCAGCGTAATCCAAACATGGATCCATCACAACATGGAAGGAATTTATAAAAATTATGTATCGATTATGCCAGTAATATTATATTATTTGAGAAGGTTGGAATCAAACGAAGACATTTGTGAGTATCGTTGATTTTATCCACGGCTTTAAAAATTTTAACGTAATCTGCAAACATTAGGACCTTACAATTATAAATTACTATGGTGATCCCGTTTGGAAAATTGTGTGTCATTTGTGGGTGGCTTTCCATTTTGCAATTAACTAATACCTGGGGTTAATTCCTCTACTATAGAATCCGTGACAAGTACTTCCTCGCCTGTTGCAGAAATAAGAGGTGACTCATTATTCCGATTTTCGCATTTGCGACGGTCGGCATTATTATGCAGTGTACATTTGGAATTCTGGCCCAAATCGCAACGTTAGGTTCATATAGATTAAATGCAAAAGTAGCTGATCCGTGTCTTAATAATCCTGCTGGAATTCTGTCAAGGCCGGATGCCTTTCCATTTTTTAATCTGCACTACTTAATTTATTGTAAGACATGGGACAAGTACCTCCTCGCCCGGTGTAGCTATAGCTCAATAGTAACGTTTGGAAGTACAGCCTTGGCCAAAAGTATTGAGCACCCTATAAGATTGGGGTGTACACGATAAGTATAACAGAAAACAACCCCTTTTGTTTGTTTATTATTTTTTCGACCTCTAAAAAGGATTAAAAACAGTGACTCACACCCGCAGGTGTGGCAATATACCATCTGGTGCAATAAAATTTGTTATTTTTCCATTTTGTGTTTATTCGTCAGTTCGCTACTTTCGCTCATTGTGTACACATCCAGTGATCTAATCTGCTTTTGGTGTTTTGATTTGTTAAATTTAGTGATATTATTGCAATATGCCGAAACAAAAATAGTTAAGTTTAGAACAACGTGTGCCGATACAGCTTCTGCATGAGCAAGAGAAATCACAAGTAGAGATTTCTAAAACTGTGAAATGTTCACGCCCATCTGTGCAATATACTATTGAGCGATTCACCGCTACTGGATCACACAGTAATAAGTACAGAACCGGTCGCAAACGCATCACCACATACCGTGACGACCAAAAGTTAGTGAAAAAATAGAAAGTTAGTGATTAAATAGGAAAAAAACTTCTTCAAACCTCGTTGCTGAGTTGTCAGTAGAAATTAAGCAACCATTCTCTGCTTGCACCACTCGCAGAAGGCTTCAGGAAGCTGGTTTGAAAGGCTGTAAAGCCAGGAAGAAACACTGGCTCTCCGAGAAAACAAGAAGGCTCGGTATAAATGGGCCTTAAAACACCAAAGTTTCACCGAAGAAGATTGGTCAAATATCGTGTGGTCAGACGAATCAAACTTTGAAGTAAGTTGACAATTCTATGCCCTAATAGTATTATGATTTTAAAATAAAATTCATCGAAACAAATATTTTAGTCTTCCGAAGTCTCTACATTTCCTTTATTTTAGATTTTTGGTACACCTGGTGTGCCTTTCGTGAGTTGCCGGGTTGGCGAAGCATTTAGTCCAGAGCGTGTGGTACCAAAAGCAAAACACGGCGGCGGTAGTATAATGGTCTGGGGTTGCATCACTAATTATGGAGTTGGCAAAATGTTCGTGTGTGAGGGCAACATGAACTCTTCAAAATACATAAACGTCCTAGAATCTGCGTTGCTGCCCTCAATTTTAACACTTTTTGGTGATACAAACATGGATAGCGTTAAATTCCAGCAGGATAACGCGACTTGTCATAAATCTGCCCGCATAATGGCATGGTTTCGAAAAAATGGCATTGAGGTTCTGGAGTGGCCTGCCCAGTCCCCGGACCTGAACCCCATAGAACATTTATGGAGTTTTTTAAAACTCAGAGTTAGGCGCTACACAATAAATAACAAAGAAGACCTAAAACGCTGTCTGCACCAAGAATGGAGCGCCATGCGTCCTGCAGAATGTAAAAAACTTGTAAGCTCTCTACTCAAAAGAATTTCTGTCGTAATTAAGGCAAAGGGTGGACCCACAAAATATTAAATTTATATAAATAAATAGTAATGTGAACCAATAAAAATTTAATACATACTCGTCTATTTAACCCATTGCCGCACACTTTTTAATTGACGACCGTGCTTAGAAACACACTTTTTGTTTTTCAATTGTTTATGACTGCCATATGAAATTGAGCATCATTTATATGTTTGGAAGTGAAAATTATCACATTTTCTCACAGTTTTCCCATGAAAACTCTCGACGGCTATAGCCGTCATTTGCTCATTACATCATTTTTTCTATATATTTCCGCCTACAGAAACAAATGACGGCTATAGCCGTCCGATTTTTGGTGATATATAGACAAATGACGGCTATAGCCGTAATTTGCGCGAACATAATAGGACGCCTATAGCCGTCATTTGTTTCTGTAGGCAGAAATATATCGAATTTTTATCATGAAAAATCTCACAAAAAAACAATTGATATGTTACCTGGAATGTTTCATCTTTTTTTCTTAGATGTATTACTGAATAATTAACAAATAAATGCATTAGTACACTTCGTAAGAATGATGTTCCTTTTTTTATTAATTAAAATATGCAGTACGGCTATAGCCGTCTTTTGCATATATATCAACAAAAATTTGACGGCTATAGCCGTCATTTGCGGGAATGGGTTAAATTAGTATTGCACGTGTATGTACGTGAGACAAAGAGACAAAATTCGAAATGTTAACAAACAATATTACATAAGAGCCGATCATATACAACAGTCAATACTAGAGCTTCTGCAATATGGATCTACCATCGATTAGAAGACACTCGATTCTATTCAAATTAGTATAGTCCGAACATGTAAAAAAGGGTCGAGTGTTTAGTATTCAATTGTGGTAGTGGCTGTATTGCGGAAACTCTAAGATTTTTCCTCAATGTCACAATGAGCTGGAACGCACATAACCTGTACACAATAGCTACACTAAAGAAGTCTCTAATAAAATCTATCAAGTTCTTGGCCAGTTTGGAAATGGTCATAGGATTACGTAAAGGATTGAGTAAAGATTGCTATCTGTGCACAGAACAAAATCGTCACCTGACCAGTAATGGCGCGGTAAGCTATACCTACCTTGTAGACAGTTTCAAAATAACGTAGTTTAATTTAACCCACAGAAGGAATAAGTAAGGCATAAGTAATATTTCCCCAGCATTTTCCAAATGCTTTTCTACATTGCACAAATATGGTAGTGGATTTTGAAATTTACGTTCAAGGTAAAATCCAGGGAAACTTGCTATCTTAAGTAACACCAAGAACCTGCTTAGAAAAATTACAGAAACCTGCTTAGAGAAACTACAGAAATCAGTTGAGGATAATATTAATCTTCAGGTGCCAATTAAAAGTCCGCTACAGCTAGAAGAAGAACTAAAACAACTCAACAACAGCAAACAAGAAGCGGCGTCGAGTAGTACCCCGTTAGGTACACCAGAATATAAAACAACTCTAATAAATTAAAGTTGCTAAGTACAGAAATGGAGAGCAAATCCAATAATAAATACCTAAGTGGCCATATTGAGGAAAAGATACTGAGTATTTCCAATAATGTTTTTCCATTTCTTAAGAGAATACAACTTAAGCTATGTGCAAATAAATCTCCAGGTCATAACTTAATTACAGGAGAAATAATAAAAGCGCTTTCTAAAAAAGGAAGCCCCTCAAATAATTTACGCAGTATTAAACACGTTACAAATCAATGGCGTCACAGAAGTAATCATGATAACTAAACCCTACAAACCTCTAAAAGACAAGAAATCGAATAGGCCGGATGCCTTACTATCAACAATTTCGAAAATATTCGAAAAACTACTCCTAAAGAGACTCAAACACATAATAGAAGAAAGAAACTTTATTCCTCTACCTCAATTTGGCTTCAGAGAAACCATTCAACAATAGAACAAGTACATCGAATTACAAACATACCGACCAAATGGTACAGTGGTTAAAGCTTTGGCGTGAGGTACCGGGTTCGAATCCCAATAAGGGCAGGATGCAAACGGAAATTTTCATCAACAGATTACGATCTGTGATTAAAAGGAACACAATTACGACCCCTTACCGGCGTGCAAAACTCATGGGCCGACCCATCTTCCATGTCCAGTACTATAGGCTGGCATGGAGCTATGCACAGATGGAAACTTAATTCGGTCCTATAGCCGTACAACTTCGATTCGTCAGTAATTGCGTAAAGTAGGACGGGAAAACGTACCACGAAAGAAAAATTACAAACATTGAAATTACAACCTTGAAAATAAGAAAGTATGCATTTTCTTGCATGTAGCAGGGGCCTTCGACAGGGAATGGCATAAAGGCTTGGAATATAAAATGACTAGGAGACTTACAAACGCAGTTTTATGAAATACAAAATTTTTACACACAATGTCATTATTCTCTGCGGCATCATGAAAAATTTATGGACAATCCTTATTTAGTATGGTAGGTAATACAAGAAAGCCGTACACAATATTTTATTGTTTGTAATAGAAAATAAAAATATTAAACGCACAGTTTTGATTTTTTATTCCAATTAATTTTTTGTGTTTCCACCATTGTTTTTTATTATTTCGAAAATTCGATTTGGCACACTTTTGTACAAGTTTTGTACAGATTCATTTGAAATATTAGCCCATTCACTTTGTACCGATGCCTTTAGTTCATGAATGCTGCTGTACTGTCTTCCCTCAACATACACAACTCTGCTGAGTTCACCCTCCATGTAATGTAGGGTGACCTTGCTGGCCATTTCCTTGCTGGCCTCGGTAAACCAGTCATTTACTATCCCAGCTGTGTACGGCTGCATTATCCTGCTGGAAAATAAAATTTGAGCCGCCAATTTGTACACCAACAACTGGTAATGTTTCGACTAACATGGATTTATATCATTTCTTGTTAATACGAATACTAAACTTCAACTCCGTTCATAGACTTCATAGCCAATTGCACACCAAACCATCAGGGATCCTTGTTGACGCCTCGATAGAATATGAGGTTATTTTCGAAGGTCATGAAAACAGTATTGCCGACCATCAGCGCCATCCATATTAAAAAAAATTCCGTCACTAAATTTGTAGCTGTAGTTTTTTGATTTGTATATTATTTGACTCTCTTAACACTTTTCGCACATTCTAAATCTTTGTATTACCATCAGATTTTAACGCAATTTGTCGCGTGATGTCAATAAAATTAGAGGCGTTTCATAAAATTAACCGTTTTTCTCTATCAGTAAGTGCCACCGGCCGCCTGTAATTTTATGTGAACCGTAAAATTGCGGATTTTTAAATAATTTCTCACTACCTTCTCACTCCAATTAATATTTTTGCTATTAAACGGTAACTCATATTATTTTTCTTACAAGTGTCAATTTGTCCGTTTTCAAACTCGTTCAAACTACTATTTCTACCAATATTTTTAAAAAAAAAACAAAAATCGGAATACTAATATTTTACTGTTTTTGTGCGGGATTTTTTTGTGCGATTTTTTTTATGCGGTATAAAAAAAATTTATTCTGTACAATCTACTTAAGTTCTATCTGAACCGCATAAAAAAAAACTTTTTAAATGCGTTACGAAAACTATTTTTATACTTACTCGGAAGTTTCGGAAGATTTTTTTACGCGTTTTTGTATGCAGTCCTGACCTAGTACGGTACAAAAACAAGTTCGGCTGTATTCTATGACACAAGATGTTTGCACGCCACCAAACTCGATTAGATACTGATATAGTGTTCAAATGAATTTGGAAGTATACCTGCAGCTATCTTTTATTACCACAATAAATGAGGATTCTCCATTCCATGACGCAGCAGAAAATAATGACTTGTATTTATAGCACGCAATGGTGAAGCACGCAATGAATTTATTTGAAATGAAATAAATCTTAAATTAGGGGAGCGACTATCACTTAGTAAGGTACTGTAGCTAACCGACACTTTTGTGTTAAATTAGATGGCGAATACGGACTCGGAAAATTTTCAACCGATGCGACTTTTAACACGAATATTATTACTATTGTCCCAAAGGCTTACAATATGCTAAACTCTATCTTTATTACACGTTACATTTGTGAGATCAATTTTAGTATATGCATCTAGAGCGTGTTCAAAAACCATTTAGTTTCTACACACTTCGATGTTTACCATTTAGTACGACAACCGATTTTATACTTCCACCTTCTCAAGATCGCTGTAATTTATTTAAAATACAACGTTTGGACTATCGATGGGTTAGGTCTCTACGCTCCCGATCGTCGTATGCATCAATGCGGTAGATTATTACATATCGAACCAATCATCAACAAAATACGGTCTTTTGGAACTAATTTTGAGGGCATCGCGTATACTTAACTCGGTAAGCGACATATCTGATTTTCATTTTTCGAAAGATACGTTCAAGAAAGATTTAATTCAATTTTATAATAGACAATAAGTATAAGGTCATGAGCGTTGGCTTTGCTAATTTTTCGCCTTACCGATTCTATTATTGAGGTAAATGAATAAAAAATAAAAATAAAAAATATCCCCAGGAGTACCACAATGTAGCGTTGTAGAACCAACTTTATATATTTTACCTCGGGGCCGCCTAAAATAGAGGAAATAAATATGGCAACGTTTGCGGATGATACGGCTTTCTGAACAGTGAGCAGTATAGCTGATAGCAAAGAAGAATCCGCAAGCTAATTGCAAAGAGCTAAAAAACCATAAACTTTACGAAAAACTTCGAATAAACAAAAATTACATATTTATTTATTTATTTTTAACTGCTTAAAGGTGCACTGAAAATAATAGGTTCTAATTAAAAAAAAATCGCCAATATCTCCTAAAAAGTCGCCACTAATCGTCCACCTCGACACTGAACAATTTTCATTATATACATGGAATTTATGGGAGTAATTACTATACAGGTAACCCTCCTACAACACGGTTTCGCTCTAACACGATTGAAAAATTGCCGTTAAACTTCCTATAATACGGTATCCAACAACACGGTTTTACTATAAAACTACATATCTCTATAGTATGAGGTATTACACATAATATAAAATACACTGCGCGAAAGAGCTATATGGGACAATAATTTTTTTTTAAAAATAAACTCTTATTTTATTTTCATTTGCCAATGCAGATTGCATATAGATTTCAATCACGTTAGTATTCATTGTACCTAGATCGTTATGGCTACTATACATATTCTGATTGGTCGAAGGAAATAGCTATATAGGACAAAACTTAGAATTCATTTATTTTATTCATTAAGTACAAAAATACTAACAAAAAGTGTATTTTTTTAGTTTGTATGAATCCATCATCGTCGTGCCATTGAATTTATTAACGTTGGGAGAATAGAAACATCCATTTTTGTCCATTCTTCTTTAATGGCTGTCTTAAGCTCCGCTAAAGTAGTAAACTGGTCTCCATTTTTTAGACTCTCTAACTAAGGACCTGTCCGAATACTGTAATAATTATTTCTATTGTAATAATTGTGACAGGATTCTGAATGCAACCAAATTATTACAACAGCTATGCGTAATAATTTTTGACGTAACTGAAATAATTTTTGTATTATTTCATTGTTGTTGTTGGAAATGCGCCATTTTTAGAATTACGAAATTATTTGCTTATAAGTTATGAATGTAACAAATTATGGTTTGTTCAACTAAATTATATAATTATTGAAATATTGGATCCAAAATTAGTTTCAGTTATCTTGTTTTCTGTATGCAATAACGATTATTACAATTTTTTAATAATGTCAAAAATATTTCAGTATTCGGACAGCAATCGAACTCTAACAAATTATGGAAGAGAAAATTATTTCAGTAATGTCAAAATTATTACAGAAAATTAAATTATTACAGTATTCGGACAGGTCCTAAGAATATTCCACATATTTTCCATTGGATTTAAGTTTGGACTAATAGTAGGCTTCTGCAATACTGGTATATTTCGTGATATAAAAAATCCTTGGTGAACTTAGCAGCATGTGTAGGAGCTTTATCCCAAAATTTCTTAAAACTTCGTCTAATAACTACACATAATACTTCCCCACATTCATTTTTTGGAAAATAAAAGAAATTGAAATCTTGACTCGATGGAATAAACTATCCCATGCCATAAGTGACCTTCTTTGAAAGTTGTACGAATGACGTGTTTGAGGTGACTCACGAATATCTCGCAAGTAATTCTGGCATCCATCTGGTCCGTTTCATCCGAAAAAATTATTGATCGCCACTCTTCATAACAAAATTTTAATTTCTCAGCAAATTCCATTCTCGCTGATTTATGCCGCGGCAGCAGTTTAGGTTTACGTACCGGTTTCTGATATTTCAGATGAACATCCTCTTTTAGAACTAATTGTACTCTTCGTTTAGTGATGTTCAGACGCAAGTCACGCTTTATTAGGGATGGACTCATATTTTTCTTAACCGCAAGACGTCTTATTTGCTTTTGGTCCTTGCCTTTTTTATTGTACCATATATTTGGGGATTTTTAAAAAAGTTTTAGATTGTATTTTTATTTCTCCGTAGTTTTGTGTCTACCTGACAAATGGAAGCGCCAGATTCCCTAAAGTATTCGATCCTTGCTTGTTCATCGGTGGATAGTTGCGTTCCTCGTGGCATAATTCTTTAAAAATTACTTTTGAGTAACAAAATATTATGGTTTTAATATAAAAATAATCAACTCCTTTTTCAATGCTACGGAATATTATTTCTTCTTTTTACTACACAATATTAAAATTAGCAATAAGACACTTTTAAAAACGCACTTATCCCATTTGGCTATTTCCTTCCACGGGCGGTTGTTAGAAACAATAAATTAACGGTAATATGAAAAAGGGACGAAAACAAATTTTAATTTAAGTTTGTTGAGTATGAATTGACAAATCTTTCCATATAATCTAAAATAAAATCAGCGATATGGTTTTGAAGAAAACAGGACAGATTACTTTATCCCATATAGCTATTTCGCATAGTGTACATACAAAAACCTATTGAGAAAATGTTGGAATACTCATAAAATACAATTGAATGAATCATTCATAAAAATAAAATTAGAAGTGCTGTAGTTGCAGGATCTTCGATATCCGCAAAATATGCAGCTCGTCCCCGTGCGCTGATTATTGAAAAAATGGAAAAAACACTCAGTTTTTGGATTGTAGATAGCTGTCAAAAACGGATTCCACTGTATTCACTACTTTAACGAAAACGTAAAATCATCTGTGAACCCAGCAAGTAAAGGTTGATGCGAGAATTTCAAAAGTGTTTTTCACTTCATAACATAAAAATTCAAAGAAATTGCATCGGAAGATACCGGGTCATATCCAGAAAAAATTAAAGGAATTATTGAAGATCAAGGATATACGGCGTATCAAGTTTTTTAAGCTAAAGAAACCGGGCTTTGGTGGAAAAAAATGTTCAACCGAACATTTATAACAAAACATGAGGAAACTGCAACCGGATTGTTTAACGTTACTTTTGTGCAGTAATATTTCGAGGGAATGTTTAACAAAACCCATGCTAATATTTAGATCTTTGAAACCCCGTGCACTGCAAGGCGTAAATAAAAACACATTACCGGTATATTGGGCAACTAATTCAAAAGCTTGGGTAACTGCTAATTTATTTAGAAATTGGTTTCTAAATTGTTTTGTGCCAGAGGCACAACTTTTTTAAACCAGAAAAATTTAGATATCATAGCGCTATTACCAATAGATAAAGCTCCAGTTCATCCACAAAACTTAAGTCATCCTAACGTCAAAATAGTGTTTCTACCTCCTAACATGACTTCGTTGCTCCAGTCATTGGATCAAGGCATTATTTATAATCAAAGATTAATACATCGAAAGATAACTGACGCAACATCTATTGAAGTAACTGAACCTTGAAAGCAATTTTCAAAAAAAAATGTTATGGCCAGCATTAGTTGAAATAGAAAACGTGCAAGAATCAGCAGAAAACGGAATTGATTGCATATTAAAACTTGCTAGATCGATCGGAGGAGAAGGTTTTGTGGATATGGCTAATGTTCAAGATTTATTACTGGAAAAGAAGTCGACTTAGCAGATTTGGTAGAAATAGTATCCCAAACCCATGTAAATCAAATCGATTTTAGCTCTGAAGAAGATAGTGGTGTTGAAATCAGTTTTCTTAAATACAGATCCTTCCACTGAAAGAAGTCGAAAAATCAAATCGGAAGTCTTGTTTTAGTAGATTTTAGAAACTAACCTCTCTTTTTATACTAGCTTCTAGTTTCTTATAACACGGTTTCGCGTAACACGCTATATTATAGGAACCTTTCTACCGTGTTATAGGAGGGTTACCTGTGTTTTCCTTGTTTCTTCACTTTTTTGGTCGCTTGGCCAATGAGGTTCCAGTAAACAAATTATCTTCGGAATAATTATTGATTGGTTCGTTGAACTTAGACTAGTCTTTTGTGCTATTCCTGTTCCCCTATTTGTATTACCCAAGCAATGGTTGTTTGACGTCGATGATGAAGTAGTTTTACTCAGATCTAACTAACAACAAATTTAATTTGTTTTAATAAGTAATACATGACTTAGAAAGATAATTGGAAACTTGTCCGACCACAATCATCATCTACAACATACGAGGGCAAATCAAAAAGTCTTGCAATATCATATGAAAAAAAAGAGTGAGAGAGACAGCAATATTTTTATTTTTCGACATAATCTCCTTTAAGGTTTATACATTTGTCACATCGATCAATTAACTTACCTAAACCCTCTAAAAAAAAAGATTTCTTTTGCTCCATAAAATATTCATTTACAACAGACTGTACTTCATAGTCACTGGAAAATTTCCGGCCCCTTAGTGTTTTTTTCAAATTGGGAAAGAGAAGTAGTCACTGGGTGCCAAGTCTAGACTGTACGGTGGATGCGGAATTTCCACGAAGCCGCAGTCCTTTAATGCAGCTTGAGCAATATTAGCCTTGCGCACTGGTGTATTGTCGTGAAGAAGCAAGATTTTTTTCCTAACTTTCCTTGGCCGTTTTTCCCGGATCGCTTTTTTCAATTTTCGCAAAACCTCTGCGTAATATATGCCTGTGATTGTGGTTTTCGGTGGCATATAATCGATTATCAAAATTCCTTCAGCATCCCAAAAAATTGTTGCCAAAACCTTACCAGCAGACGGTTGAGTTTTGAATTTCTTTGGTGGTGGTTCACTACGTTTAATCCATTGCATCGATTCTTGTTTGGATTCCAGATCCCAGTGATGAAGCCATGTTTCATCGCCTGTTATTATGTTACCCAAGAAATTTTCTGGATCTGCTTTGTACATATCTAAAATCGCCTTTGAAGTTTAAACACGCATTTTTTTTTGTTCAGCATTCAACAAACGGGGAACCCATCGCGCACTTACTTTCGACATGTGAAGGTGGTCATGTAATATAGTATATGTGGTACCGTATGAAAGAGAAAGTCTCCACGCTAACCGCGGAACAGAAATACACCGGTCCTCCAATACAATAGAATCAGCCAAAATTACGTTTTCATGGCTAATAGCATCTGCTGGCCGACCCGAGCGGTTATCGTCTTATAATGACTCCCAACCACTTTTGAATAATTTTACCCACTTTGTTACTGTGGCATATGATGGTGCAGATTCGCCGTAAACTTTTGATATATAGTTGAATATATAAATTGCATTTCGTCCATCTTTATAGAAAAATTTAGTAACGGCGCGATATTCAATTTCATTCATTTTAAGAAAAATTCAAAACACATGTTACTAAATTGACAAAAACAAACGAACCGTAAAATTTACATCGAAATGTTCTTCTAGAAGTTTCATCGTGACAAAAAATGGTTTTGAAAAATATATTGTTGTCTCACTCACTCGTTTTTTTCATATGATATTGCAAGACTTTTTGATATACCCTCGTAGATAAGCTTGAGCAAACCTACAAATTTTTCATTAGGAAATTAATATTTTAAGTATACAAAACCAATCACAAACATATTGACTAAGATCAAAAAAATTTTGTTGACAGGTTCAAGTTTAAATATTTATAAGTAGGGGCCCACCTTGTAAATAACTGTACATGTTCAAAACCCTGCAACTCACTAATTATTCTAAATTTAGATTACGTAAATTAGAATATAATTCAAGTGTAAACCTAATTATGTCTATATAAAGGTTATTTATACAATACAAAATTCATTTAAGTGTTAATTACCTAATTTTTATCTAGCTGTTAAATATTATGCTTAAAACTTCAAAGTACATATTTTGTGTGTACCTGCATATGTGTAAGTATAGTTTTCCAAGTATTATTTTAATTTATCTCTACCAACCATCCATCGCATTAATTTTTTTTTATAGATTACCGTATATAATCACATATATAGATACGTGTAAAGCGGTATTTCTATTTGATTTCTAAAGTATCAAGAGCAACCTGTCTTATACATATACCAACACACACGGAATACTAATATATGTACATATACACACATACACAACAATAATTTTATGTGCAAAATAAATCGCTCATGTATTAAACATATTAAAAGGAAAGCAGCACCATGCTTAAATTTTATATGGCACGAGCGCGATTTAATGATCAAAAGAAATTATTCCTACATTAACATTTTGTTCTGTTTTTTATAATACACACATGTACAATTTTCAATTTATCAAAAGTACTAATACAACAACAACAACACATACGATTACAAATGAGAGATAAATCTTAAAATAATTAAGTATTTCTGAAAACGAAACAATACATATTAGTGAAATTGTAGGAGGCTTTCTTGTCTTTTTTTCAAAACGATAATAATATTCTAATATCTTGAGCAGTTTAGATAAAAAAAAAATTAAATTTTATATTTAGCAAATTAAAACATGAAAAAAAAACATTGTACTTGAATTATTTTATCGCAGAAATAAAATTTTTGGGAGTCAAAAAATGTTTGCGTGTGTGAATTGCTTTTGTTGATGATAACAAAACAATTATACTAGATCTTATCTTAACATCGTACAATGTGACAGGTAACTACATAAATATATGGTTACTTGAAGTAAGAACTGGTTGGAACTGAAAGACTGCTTTACCAATATACATATGTAGTGAAAGTGTTTCGGTTGCCACAGCTCAAATCTCGTTTTATCGCTTGGTGTCGTGTTTCATAATCGTTTGTTTGCAAATCGAAATCGGGCCATCATAAAGGACAGTAGTAGTACCAGAGCCTCCTAAATATCAGAGCCGTAAGATTCAGCCATTTTTTGCATGAGCTTTCCATAGAGAGGAAGTTTTTTGTTTTTTTTTTTTATACCAATCAGTGTATTTTCATTCAATTTTTCTTTTTGTACAGAGTGTTCTATCAAAAATTTCAGCATCTTTTAACAAAACAAACGTTTGTTAAAAACGACTTTTGAAGATGCAATTTAATATTAAAAGCAAATTAATATTAAAATCAAGTGGAAGAAAGGAAAATGATGTAACTTAACACTGAATGAATCTCAAATTGAGCTAAAAATAAATGTGTCTCCTTCCATTGCATCAAATATCAGATCTACGTTCAAAAATCGTTTATTTCCGTTTATTTTATTGTACCACATTTCTATATTCCAAAACTTCACCAAGGAACAAATCTTATACTTTTTTAACATTAAGCCGTTTTGTAATACGTTTTGAGAAGAAATCCCCTTTATAAGAAGATAAAATAGCTATAAAGGCTAAATTACCAGCTTTTCAATGCTCGGTGCATACTTTGATGTTGAGGGTTCGGGTTATATTAATTTAATTTCAATTCTAAATTTAATTTAGAACTAATATAGGATAGGCAACCAATATTAGTTCTAAACAAGCAACAAACTGTTGGGGAGTGCCGTTAACCTTCTCTCTGTGTATTGGGGTTAAATTGACCCCAGTCGATTTTAAACTTGAAAAAAATACGAATTTAAAAGTTATTTGGGCCCATTTTTCATTACATTGTGTGAATAAAATATTAGTTGAGGATATCATATACGGGATGGGCCATATACGAGGGCAAATCAAAAAGTCTTGCAATATCATATGAAAAAAAAGAGTGAGAGAGACAGCAATATTTTTATTTTTCGACATAATCTCCTTTAAGGTTTATACATTTGTCACATCGATCAATTAACTTACCTAAACCCTCTAAAAAAAAAGATTTCTTTTGCTCCATAAAATATTCATTTACAACAGACTGTACTTCATAGTCACTGGAAAATTTCCGGCCCCTTAGTGTTTTTTTCAAATTGGGAAAGAGAAGTAGTCACTGGGTGCCAAGTCTAGACTGTACGGTGGATGCGGAATTTCCACGAAGCCGCAGTCCTTTAATGCAGCTTGAGCAATATTAGCCTTGCGCACTGGTGTATTGTCGTGAAGAAGCAAGATTTTTTTCCTAACTTTCCTTGGCCGTTTTTCCCGGATCGCTTTTTTCAATTTTCGCAAAACCTCTGCGTAATATATGCCTGTGATTGTGGTTTTCGGTGGCATATAATCGATTATCAAAATTCCTTCAGCATCCCAAAAAATTGTTGCCAAAACCTTACCAGCAGACGGTTGAGTTTTGAATTTCTTTGGTGGTGGTTCACTACGTTTAATCCATTGCATCGATTCTTGTTTGGATTCCAGATCCCAGTGATGAAGCCATGTTTCATCGCCTGTTATTATGTTACCCAAGAAATTTTCTGGATCTGCTTTGTACATATCTAAAATCGCCTTTGAAGTTTGAACACGCATTTTTTTTTGTTCAGCATTCAACAAACGGGGAACCCATCGCGCACTTACTTTCGACATGTGAAGGTGGTCATGTAATATAGTATATGTGGTACCGTATGAAAGAGAAAGTCTCCACGCTAACCGCGGAACAGAAATACGCCGGTCCTCCAATACAATAGAATCAGCCAAAATTACGTTTTCATGGCTAATAGCATCTGCTGGCCGACCCGAGCGGTTATCGTCTTATAATGACTCCCAACCACTTTTGAATAATTTTACCCACTTTGTTACTGTGGCATATGATGGTGCAGATTCGCCGTAAACTTTTGATATATAGTTGAATATATAAATTGCATTTCGTCCATCTTTATAGAAAAATTTAGTAACGGCGCGATATTCAATTTCATTCATTTTAAGAAAAATTCAAAACACATGTTACTAAATTGACAAAAACAAACGAACCGTAAAATTTACATCGAAATGTTCTTCTAGAAGTTTCATCGTGACAAAAAATGGTTTTGAAAAATATATTGTTGTCTCACTCACTCGTTTTTTTCATATGATATTGCAAGACTTTTTGATATACCCTCGTAAATAGCAAAAAACGTATTTTTTCAAGTTTAAAATCGACTGGGGTCAATTTGACCCCAATACACACAGAGAAGGTTCAATTATCTCTGCTTCTTTGCAATATCAGTACTAATTTTACGAGACCGCGAGAATGTTTTTTAGATGACCTGTGAGCTAGAAATGTATAGCTTACATCGCTCAGTCAATGAACGAATAGGGCCAATTACATTTTTCATATCAAAAATATCGCAAAATGTATTGGCTTCTCGGGAAAAATTCGGAATTGTCAACCGAAAATAAATTGCTATTGTATCAACAGGTGCTAAATCCTGTATGGACTTACGGAATACAGCTCTGGGGCTGTACAAAGAAAACCAACACCAAAATAATAGAAACTTTTCAAAACAAAGTGCTACGTGATATAGTTAACGCTCCGTGGTACATTAGGAATGATGACCTTCATAGGGACCTAAATATCCCGACGGTTCAAGAAGAAATAAAAAAATGTGCAATAATTCATGGACAACGTATCTATCAACACGTAAATGAAGAGCTTAGTGGTATGTTGGACACTTCACATGCAGTAAGACGATTGCAGAGAACGAAACCAATTGATTTAATGGATTAAGGACACCAGAGCAAAAACTACTTCAGTAAATAACCTATATAAATGGAGCTGGAGAATGTGCCTCTTCTCATTCACAAGTGCCTAAATTAAGAAAGAAAAATTACTAGATGAATTGTATTCAGTTGTAATAATTTAAATAAAAAAAAAAAAAATACATTTTTCAAATTTTAACATTGAATAAATCTGATTCAAAGTACCAAGAAGTTGAACAAAGGTAATCAAAAATTATTATATTACTAACCACCTCGACCACCAACACCCAACAAACGTTTATAAACCCCGAGTAGATTTTATCTAAATTATAGAGCAAATTTTTAAAGTGTACAGATTTAGATTCTGTGTTAAGGATTAGCATATCACAAGAGAACAATTTTATTTTTTGTCGGTTTGTCGTGGTAAACCAAATAAAAATATTAACTCAGTGTTTATGCTTTTCCAATCATTGTAAATTTTTACAGAAAAACAATTTTTTTCTCATATTTTCTTCCTGACAACAAAACCAATGAAAATTGAAAACGAGTAGAAAATTTCATTTTGTGTTTTACTTTGTTATAGCTTTGTAACATGGTAATATGCAAAACTGATTTCCTGTGTGTACTATTTGGAAAAAAAATCTCCAATTACGTTAAACAAAAGTTTTTGGGTTGTGTTAAATTACACTTTTTATGGAATATTTTACAACATTTCTGTGTCTTCTGGGCTATCTATATAATTTCGTGTGGACACTTTCAGGAAAATTTTAAAATTAATGGAAACCATGAATTAAAAGGAACTACAATCTTCTTCTCTAATTGCTGTTTTGTTTTATTAGAATTGCTTTGTAATTAAAATGTTTTATGTAGAATTTATGGCCTTAACCTATTATACACATGAATACATTTAGTTTTGATATTATGGTATTTACCGCATTCGCATGGCATTCCCATATAGCAAAAATATTTAGGAAACTCTTACAAAAAACTATTAGCAATAAATTTTTGTGCATTTTGTAGAAGAATCGAGACATAACAAACTAGACCAAATTAATTAATAAATTTATTTCAACAACGCTCTTATTTTAAATTGCAGTTTACACAACTAGCAGCATACTGAAATAATTCTCTAGACGATATCGTTCCAGTTAAGTTTAAAAATCACTCGATCGATTTCGACTTGTTAGGTCATAATCAGGATGACCCGTAATTGGTGAGAAACCCTTTAGGAAAACAAACCGTTTAACCAAAATATCCTTAACGAACAGAGAGAAATCCGTTTCTCAGCAATTACAGAGCACGCCCTGTTTTATTCTCACGTTCGTAATAATATAACTAATACGTCGGCTAATTAAATGTACGTACCTTGAATTTTGTTACTTAGCCGATGACTAATCGCTTACCTGCTATCTCCCTTCCCTTTTTTATTATTAATTTTTCCATATAAACAACAGATGATTGGGACGATCAATACATTCATTTTTATTGCCCATTTTTTATCTCTCGTTCTTTTATTTTTTTTGATTTTTTTTCTACTATATATAACTAAATTTTTACTTTTACAAATTATTAGATACTCCTGATGACCAAAAATAGTCAAAAGACCTAACAAGTCGGAATCAATCGAATTATTTTTTAAATTTTTGGACAAATTTTTTAATTAAAATATTCAAAAATTCAATTTTTTGCGAAATAAAAAAACCAAAGTTAAGTGAAATGTGTTCATTAAATATCCTAAATAATCTCAAATCCTAATACTATCAAGTCGGTTGAAATTGCAATCAAATTGTTTCAAAGTATCTCAATCGTTTCTACGGCACAAATTATTAAACAATCAAAAATAAATAGTTTGTTTTGATGAAGGTACATATGGAAAGAGATTTTTGTCGATTATGTATAAAGAAAATGATTAATGTTTAATGAAGATGTCCGGTCGCCGCAATGGGCTGATAAAAACATTAAACTTTCCAGTAAGTAAAACTGGATAAAAAAATAACAAAACACTTCAAATAAGAATTTCTCTGTCTAAATTTTAATTGTTGGATGCACAAACGAATAAATAAGATCATTTTATAAACATGATCACTGATCAATGATCATCTACCGAAACGGATGGTTACTATATTTAATGAATTGAACTTTTTTTTGTAGTTAGATGATTTTTAATTTCTTTGTCCATGCATGCATTAGAAATGAATACAACATACAAATTTATTCGGAGCCATAATAGCAAGAGAAGAAGTCAAGAAACAATTTGTACCGGTCATGGATGGATCAGTTTAATACATAAAATTTTATTTGCTGTTATTTTATTTGATATTGCTTTTTTATTCATTCTCCACTATAGCGGTTACAAGGCTTTCGCCTAATTGTATGATAATCAAATAAAATTTAGCGGATGGCATATGTGTAATACAATTGTGCTATTTATTCATTGTATAACGTAGGTCAATGTAATTGTAAGCCACAATTTGTATCCAGATTGCAATTATTCAACGACCTTTCTAGATTTAGGTGTGGTAGCTAGAAGCGACTACTAGAAAAAAACCAAAATAAACCAGCAAAAAAATGAGGTGATATAACAGAAAGGCAAAATAATAGGGTTGGACGGATAATAGCGACCTAAGAACCACCACTGACTAAAAGTAGGCAAAACATACAAGGAGTAGGTTAGGTTAGGTTAGGTTAGAGTGGCTGCTATCGCACACTTAGGCCAATAATGGCCCATTGTGATACCACAGGATCCAATCTCTTCTTACTCCCACTGAAACCAACCAGAGCTACTGATGTAGCGTAAAATATCTCGCACCCCACAGCCCGCGAGTTCAGAAAGACTGTCCATGTTGTACACATCCAAGTACTTACGTCTTTTGTATGATAGTGCCTGACACGAGCATAGGAAGTGAACTAATGTCTCTTCCTCCTCTTCGTCCATACAACTTCTACAAAAGTCATTCGTCTCTAGACCCAGCCTTCTCGCATGTTCCCCAAAAAGGCAGTGTCCTGTTAGTATCCCTACGACCAATCCTAAATCTCGTTTTCCCAGGGATACAAGTGCCTTGGAGCGCCGCAGGTCCAGTTTTGGCCAAACCTGTCTTACTACCCTGCACGTGAGAGAGTTGGTCCACTTCTCATCTGTCAAGGCGATTGCCTTTTTACTGAGCTCTGATTTGAGCGCTGCTATAGGCCTCCCCAGACCTGCCCTTTCCGGTTGCATCTGGAGAGTCGTACCGTACCTAGCTAGTTCGTCTGCCCTGCAGTTTCCCGTGACGTAGGATTATTAACAAATTAAAGTGTCATAATATACTATCAATATGACACTAGAAAATAATAAATGCAATGATAATTCAGAGCTATACACCGAAGAAAAAGCAAAGGATGCAACGAAATATGAATCTAACGAACAGTTAAAGAGTTAGTTCTACAATAAAACACACACTAAAACACACCGATAAAAGATACTCAGGGTATGACTTTTTCGGCAAACAAAAATATTTGTATTCGGGAGTTAATTATCGGGTTATACATATTTTGCTCCAATTCGGGATGAAGTCGGACCAAAAATATAAAATATATACAGAAAATTTTAAAAATTAACGCATTTTTGGTAGAAATGAATTAAAATACAACATCCAAGAGAAGAGTGTAGATGCTGAGATCAAAGAACCAGGATTAGTGAGACGATTCATCTCTCTCACTGATAATTCTAAAATGCTGATAAGAAATATTCCTGCTGTAATGAGAGTTCCTAATTTTCAAATGTATAATGATCCACACAATTATTTCTACAGCCTCCTACTTCAATATTTTCCATATTACTCTAAAAGTGAGCTTTTGCTGGAATTTGAAAACCCACAGGAAGCATTTCTTTCTCGTGAGGGAAGATTAAAAGAAACAAGCAGATATATGGAAACGTTCCTAGAAAGAGATAGACAACTTGAAAATGCATTCAATATTCTCGAACAACCTGAAGGATATGTTGATCCAAATTTTGAAGAGGAAGTTCCCGAACAGAATATATCTGGTGAACAATTGCAAACAATTTACAATAACATGAATGCAAAACAACAAGAACTTTTCCAACTAGTAAGACAAAGCATTCAAGAGCAGTTGAACGGAAGTAGACAACGAATGAGATGGTTTGTCACAGGAGTAGGCAAAACATTTATGTTTAATGCTCTTAAGAATTTGGTTAAAAACTGTTTTGTTGGAAAATCAGTGGTCAAAGTTGCTGCCGTAACTGGTGTTGCAGCTAGACAAGTAGGAAGTTCAACACTTCACAGTTTATTGAAAATGCCTGTTAAAAAGATGGCTTTCATACACCAAATATGCCCCAATTGACAGGAAATTACCTGAAGATTATGTGTCAATAGTGGAAGGATGTCGAGTACCTTTTCATTGATGAGATAAGCATGGTTCCTTATGAAATGGTTTGCATGATTGACTCACGACTGAGACAATATTGAAAAATAATGCCAACTCGATTCTTGCCAGCGACTCATTTGTGGCGATTGTTTTCTTTATGTGAGCTGACAGAAAACATGCGGCAACAAGGAGACAACACATTTGCTGATCTCTTGAATGCCCTTAGAGTTGAAAAATTAAATGGTCAGTATTTTGAGCTTCGGATGTCAAAACAAATGACAGAGGCAACTGGCTGTTTTGCATTAGATAAAGCCATTCGAATTTCTCCTTTAAGAGCCCAAGTAGGTGCCCATACATGTTGAATAATTAAGAAATTTTAAATTCGTCTGTATTACTTTAACAATTTTCGGCTTTTTTTATAGACAAATATTATTTTCTATGACATTCACAATGTTTGAGACCTTTCGGGCCACCAAAGTTCACATTGAGGAAGTTCACATTTTTGTAAAGGGTTGTGTGGCTTTGAACACACAAGTACCCTTGGGGTTAAAAATGGGGGGGTGAATGAATTTTCTACTTTATGGTAGAGATATTGTAAGTAAATGACCTCTTTTTTTGGTGGCCCGAAAGGTCTCAAACATTGTGAATGTCATAGAAAATAATATTTGTCTATAAAAAAAAGCCGAAAATTGTTAAATGTTGAATAATGTTATATACTGATTGTCTGTTTGGAAATTAATGATAAATTGTATAAATTTAATTGAATAAAGAGATGAAATCTATTTTAAAAAATTGTTTCAATTGATAACCAGATTCAAAATTCGTACAACTAAAAAGAGTAAAATAATATACAGTCGAAACTCGATTATCCGGGATCCTATTATCCGTAAACCTCTATTATCCGTGAATTTTGTTTGCGGACGATTTTTTTGAGTCACTTGTTTATCCGGAATTTGAATTGATTAACCGGGATTTTTTCGCAAATTTTTTTCTATAGTGTTGCATGTCGACATGAAATACACACTCTAAAAGCAAAGGGGTCGTTTATCGCAAGACCTAATTTATAATGTGGATGAGATGGGAATTTTCTGAAAGCTTTACACCGAAATACCGTATTCTTCAGAATTAAATTCCCTGTAGAATGCGAAAAGGAAGCTAAAGAACGGGTAAATAGTATTGTGTGTTCGAATGCTTCAAGAACATACTAAGTGTAAACTACTATTATTGGAAAAAATGCACGGGCTTCCAAAAATGTGAAAGGATTACCGGTTGTGTATAATGCTATATTAGTATGTTTTTCTTTATAGAACGCAACAATTCGATCAACCGGGATTTTTGATTATCCGGGAAGACTCTGGTCCCAAGCGTCCCGGATAATCGAGTTTCCACTGTATATAAGAAAAAACTTTTTAAAATACCACGTTTTTCTAATGCACTAAAAAAAAGAAAATATTTTTTTTCTGGGCATATAGAATTATCTGGGCATTTATACTTAAAACTAACAGCAATTTTCTACAACTAAAAACATGGGGCGCATTTTAGAAAAGAAAATTGATATCATATACACTCTGGGAAATAATTATACTTCCACTTATAAAAACTCAAATATTTCAATATACTATAACATTTTATTAACAAATTCTTTTTTAGTAACTCCATTGTAATAAAAGAATTTCAATTCTTGTAAAAAAAAAATTATAATAATTTAAAATATTTAATAAAAATTTATTAAAATTTAATTCATAGGAAATAATTATACTTCCAACTTACAAAAAACTTAAAATTAAACAAAAAACTTAACTTAATTTAAATAAGTATTGTCCAAAAAACTTAACTTAATTGAAAAAAATATTGTTAATACTTTGTGTGGCCTCCGTTTTCTATTATTACTGCCTCCATACGATTTGGCATAGAACTAATTAAACTCTTATCTCTTCCATTGAGATTTCGTCCCACACTTGTAGAATTTTTGTTTTTAGCTCTCCAATGCTGTTCTATTGTTGTCCGTGGTTATAAACCCGATGAGCCATTATCCCCCATATGTTTCAGATGGGGTTTAGATCTGGACTTATAGCTGGCCATGTCATTGTTGCAATATTTTTTTCCTCTAACCAATTTTGTACCTTGTTAGCCCGATGAATGGCAGCGTTATCTTGCTGATAAATGAAACTTTCTTGATGAAATCGATCCATATACGAAATGAGGACATCTTCAAGTAGATCAATATATAGGTCAGAGTTCATCCGGTTCGACACAATACAAAAGGGGGTTTTTCCAAATGAACTGAAAGTGCCCCAAATCCTTAAGTTACCACCTTGAAAGTTTCTGTGCAAATCAACCCGCTTTTCTGTTCTAATATCATGCCAGTATGCATGGTATCCATCCGGTCCATCTAATGTGAATTTTTTTTCATCACTAAAAATTACTTGGTTCCATTAATTTGACCAGGATACGTGTCTTGTTGCAAACTGCATTCGTACAAGCTTATGCCGTTTTTGCAAGTTTGGTTTGGCTAGACTTTTGCACCAGATCAGGTTCTTGGATTGGTTTAATATTTGACAAACGCGTCTTCTGCAAATGATGAGATTTAACTTTTGACGAATTTCGGTTGCGCTTAGGTTATTTGTGAATGCCTCATACATTATTCTTCGTTTATCTCGATCAGAGATAGAAGAAGGTCTACCTGGTCTCCGCGTTGACCCATAGTTGGAGCCTTGTCTTAATATATTTGCGACGCCTATGTGGGATCTTTTAATTTTTTTAGCAATAGCTCGGTTGGATAAACCTGAACTCTTATAAGCCAATATTTTTCCTATCTCCTCGCTGCTAAACGATTTACCACGTGGCATTTTGGGCACAATGGGCTATATTAAAATGTATTAGTTCCGAAAATATCAAAAATAATATAATCCATACGTTTTCGATATAAAACCAACAATTATAATACACAAAAATTTTTATTTTTATTTCACTTTTAAAAGAACACAATGGAAGTATACTTAATTCCTTCAACGCAAAACTTCAACTGAATAGATCGACTACCTGATCGACTGAAAGCAAAAAAAAAATTGCATTACTGCGCAGTTTCATTGAAACAAGTATAATCGTATTCAAACATGAAGGATGAAGTACGACTAATATGAAATATTTGAGTTTTTATAAGTGGAAATATAATTATTTTTCAGGGTGTATGGAATTGCTAATAATTTAAAAAAAAGTAAAAGTACCGTAAACCAATTATTTATAAAAAAAAATAAGTTCTTGGTGTACTTAATGTGAAAATTCAGCGCTTTGATACTAGCATCTTATATTTGTCAACTCTCATCAAAATATCTCATATCCCTGCATATCTCGTACAAGATTGAATATCGAGACGACTGAAAAATATTTAGAAGCAAAGCTTAATAAAAAAATATAATTTCATAATTTATTTTATCACACACCCGAATGGACACTGAATGTATTTGTTTAGTAAATGTCTAGTTGTAAGAATGACTAATGACATGTAGACGTAAAGCATGTCAATAGTCGTCCTTACAACTAGATATTTATTAGACAAATACGTCAGTGTTCACTCGGGACACATACACCTTAATCATAAATTAGGTACAGGAAGGTTCTAAGCTAGCAAAATGTTCTAAAAATACCATAAGAAGTTATCAGGAAATCGCATTTCAAATGACTAAAACCCCTCTCAACATCACAGCTCCCTGTTTGCATACATACTATCATTAATATGTATATGTTTATTTAATTCTGGATATCTGCATTGCGTTTCAATCCAAAATTGGAACACATCTAAATTTAAATTTTGAGGAGATAACTCGATAAAATACAAACCAAATAGCACAGTGATTAAAGCTTTTTGGCGTTTGGATCGGGAGGTATCGGGTTCAAATCCCGATAGAGGGCAGGATGCAAGGAGAATATTCGTCAACAGATAAAAAAAAATAAAAAAAACTCTGATAATTCTGTTTTTATTTTACTAGTAATGTTTGATGAATATTTTAAAAATTGTGAACTTTCCTTAATTAGCGACCTTTTAAAAAGAGTCAATAATCGAACCTGACTTTCAAAATTCCATAGTAGCAGTATCAATATTTCGCGATATGGTACCATTCCATTTTTCATTTAGCGCTTCTGAAAAAATCTCCATACATTTTTAATCCAATGAACGAGACATATCTGATAATGTTTCCATTATGGTCTCCTAAGTTTATCACAAACTTTCTTGCTGAAGTTAATTCTATCGTATTTAAACCTTTGTCAACCGCAACATGAATTAGATGAGGGACATCTGTGATGTGTAATAGATTGGGTTTATTGTCACCAGCTCGTATTTTACGAGCCATTGATTTCATGTACTCTGCGCTGTCTATTGATATGGAAAGCACATCGATTCATTTTTTTTATCATTTTTTGATAAAACCTGTCTGTCATAAGACTCCTGCATTAGTTGCACTGTTTGTCTTAGTAACAAAAGTAATGTCTACCAAAAATAAGGACTTTGTTTGTTGAATTTCATTATAAAATGTAATTAAAGTGTTTACTGTAGGTTGACCGGCAACATCACTACTTTCATCAAAAATCAAGTTAATATTTGTATCTCTAATTAAATTTTTAATTTCAACCAAATGGTTATAGTATACACTTTAAGTAAATAATTTTTAGATAGGGTTTCGTAGTGTGACAAATCGATTGACAAAATCATCAAAAGCACTGCACGAACAAAATCAAAAATGGCTCCCTCTTTATTCTCGTCAAAATTTTTTGTCGTACTAAAATATCGGTTAGCGTTATAGCGTCGGTTGCTGAAGGTATGTAGAGCAAACTGAATCTAATGATCGTTCACGTGAATTTGTATGTCTTGTTTTTGAAACATGTTTTCGTAATCTATCGTACCATTTTTTGCTGGATCCACACTTATTGTTCATTGTCATTACCGTCAGGTTTAAAGATTTTAAAATCTGGATATTGTGATATGCATTCTCCATACGAATTCTCTTGGAAAAACGCGACTTGAGAGGTGGGAGTTATTATGTTGTTTCATCGGTATGATTTCAAAGGGCCGAATGTCGAAGGGCCGAATGGATCGAAGGGCGGAATTTTTTTTTTTTTTTTTGTGTTTAGAAATATATTTTTTTATTTAATTTAATTATTTTTTGCATGACAAAATTTTCCTTCACCAAAATGTTCCTTTACCAAAAATGATATTTTTAAAACAAAAAAAAAATTCGGCCCTTCGACCCATTCGGCCCTTCGACATTCGGCCCTTCGTACCCATTCCGTTTCATCAGCATACTAGATGAAAATATAAAATTTGATTATTATTTACATCAATCAACAATGATATTAATTTTGTGCATCTAGTAGTTTAGTGAAACAGCAGCAAAACTCGCAGCACTCAAGACACAGTTTTCGAATAAAATCTGTAATCTGTTGGGATTTTCCGTTTTCTCCCCATTTTTTCAAATAACGACGAAGGAATTACATTTTTCTTTTATTGTTTAATAATTTTTTTATTTAATCTTTAATGATTTTTGTATTGCACGCGCTGCACTGGGATTCCCAAAATTAACTAAAAATGCATAAAAATAATTTCGCATATCATTCTTATTACAGCGAAATAAAAGAGAAAGAATAATAATATTTTATCTAAACGTATAGAAAACTCTCGCTCTTAAGAAAATGAAAATTTTAAATAAAAGGGCTAGAATCTTCAAAAATATTTGTTTAACTTGTAGATAGATGATTATTTTATTTTTATGCATTTTCGATGCATTACGATAAGAATATTTTGTATTGATTTCGGGTAGATATCGGGCTTAACCGAATTTTAAAAACGTTCGGGGGGATAAAATAGGGGAAAATCGGATTAAACCCGAAAAAGTAATACAAAATTTGCAGAACAAAGTGTTTCTGATATTCACCGCTAGAAGCAGCACTATAACAAAAAATAATTGTTCTGCTGTTAGAAACCAGTAGAAAATTTATGAAATTTTTAAGCAAATTAATAATTCTCAGCAGAAAATTTTATGGAAAATCAAAGGATTTATGAAACACAGGAGAAAATGTATCTGTGGCAATTCAGAAAACCACTTATCTTGTTTAAGCAAATTTTCAGAAGATCAGGAGCAAGATCGTACAATTAGATCGAAAAATTTAAACGGATTCAAAAATACTTTCAAGCAAACACTATTAAGTATGTTTGAAAATAATTCGTATGTTGGTCATGAAGCAAAAATGTATAAATAGAGACATTGAAATTTAATTTTTCAACAAATTTAATTTTAAAAACAAACAAAACTAGCCACGAGATTATAGATTGAACTTTATTATTGCGAAAAAAATTGGGTTCATTTTTGTTATATATGTATGTCGATCGAGCTTGCACAACTTCTCCAAGTTTGAGAGCTAATAACAAAATATTAAAACAAAATTTCGAGAAAATGAAAAAAGTAAGCACGAGTTTTCCATACTAGCCATTGAATATCAAAAAACTCTAGAAAAAAATCGATAAGCACAACTTAACCTTACTTTAGTAAAGAGCCCTCTTAAAGCCTTTGTAAAGTATATTATCGCCTCTTGAATTATTAATGAAGAAACAAATGTGGATATCGCTGTCTTGTTCCGTATGCGTGTAAAACTGAAATATGAGGAAGAGTCTGGTGAAATTTAATTAACCATTGGAGAATCTTAAAAGCGATCATTAAAAGCTCGTAATTCTATTCTTGTAAGTCTCAATTGTGGAATTTTATTGAAAAGGTCTGTCGTTAGGAAATGCGAATGGTGGTATAAGTTCTTTGGCGCTTGTTTTTGCAACACATATAATTAATATAAATGTTAAGCATTGTTGTACAGGTCCAGTATGAAACCTTGAGAACACCTTTAGTCAGATATAATGATTCAGTTTGGTTGCTACAACTCGATATTGCGCTTGGAGATAAGACAAACCGCGATAATTACATCAGCTCTAGCTAAAGCGTGGCGAGTAATATGACTACCAATTCAATAGATTTCCTAAGATCAAAGAATAAACTTGAATCTGTTTTTTGTCTACATTTTCTGAGATAAGACAGTTGGTTCTGTGCTTGAAATTGGTTCGTTTGACAGCAATGAAATATGGAACGTTATTCCAAACCAAAAGATGTCAAATTGATCGGAAGTAGGAAAAGTTCGATACAAATAGAATTCGGTATAAAGATTTATTTCTTTGATGTTTGTCACCGAATACGCATCATAAACTAGAAGTGTCTTTACGGATGCCACCACGCCAGTTACGAGAAATTGCAATGACTGTAATTTTTAAAATCTCGATCAGCAATTACGTGATCGATTTGCAACAGGCATTCGCCATCAATATGCCGATATTGAACTGAGGTAACGCTGGTCAGATCTGAAATCAACACGTACTCTCAGAAACGCTGATTGTAAAATCAGTGAATAACTAAATGTTAACAAAATACACAGACACAATCATCGAAACGGGGAAATGCAACACAGTCCACAGTGAAAATGGTAATATGCAAACCAATGGAAACGTTGCAGATACGAGAAACACACCAATGATATTTCAGATCCACCAACATGCAATTCATGTCGCTTGGATACTGGCAGTGCAACACAATACACACCAAGGATAATTCACGTAAAACGAGCAACATTCGGAAAATGTTTATGACATCCGTACAAAACGACAAAAAAGTGACGATGATTCCAGTGTTTCTATCTATGGGGCATATCCTCCATCCGGTCGCAAATTAAATATTTGCGATCAGAAATATGGTTACTAGATTAAATTTGCCATGCCAATTGACACATTTTATTTAAATTTAAATTTATTTTGCGATTGTAGAGTAGAAATCTACGAAAAGACTGCTACGCATTTTCCGAGGTCGCAGTATTTTTATGTATTTCTACTTAACAATCGCAAAAAAAATTTAAATTTAAATAAAATGTGTCAATTGGCATGGCAAATTTAATCTAGTAACCATATTTCTGATCGCAAATACGTAATTTGCGACCGGATGGAGGATATGCCCCTATACACCATAAATTACATGGCTAAAGCAAGCAAGCGCATTGACATACACGTCAATGGAATTAAAACTACATTTGAAAACGATTCTGATGTGTCACATTCCACAATTGAAGAACAACTATTTAACAAGTCTAATGAGCCACAGCAACTGTAAACGTACCGTAGCGCGGTGATTTCAACGTCACAATAGATCCCTGTTTATTACTGGAAAAAGCGTCTAGTGCCATTGTTTAACAATTTACAGTGCACAATAGCTGGTGGAGAACGTTTCACCAAAATCGACCAAAAGGATGCTTACCGGAAATTTGAAGTTCATCCAGAATCGCAACACTTGCTCACAATTGCAACACACATGGAATACTACAAATATAATAGATTATTAAGAAGTATTTCATAATCGTCCGTGATATTAATTTACTGACAAAATATTAGTTTTAATGGCACCCCATACAATGTTGACGAATTGTCTAGTTGTAGAAAACAAAGAGGCTATTTACTCACAATATCTCCACCACAAAACTAGAAAAATAAACCCCCCCCCCCCCCATTTTTGTGTACACAAATACCCTGGGGTTAAAATGAAAATAAAAATGGTTATTCCTCAATATATTAGTTTCTTTAATGCAAGGTGCTATGTTGGAAGGCTCCTCTTTAAAAGTCTATAATTTGATAGGGGAGCTTTATCGTGCGAAATGATAAAAGTAACCTCACATTCGTTTTGACTTTCGGGACACCGTGTATATGACAGATTATCAGTAAATAAGTTCTCCCTGTACTGTAACACACAACTCATTTAAATCGTGAACTTAAGTATCTAAAACGTTCTACTAACTTATAATTGACATATGAGGGTCGATCAATAAGTACCTGTGTTAACAATGAAGACGCAAATTTTTTAAATTTTGATATTTCAACGTAATCTGCTTTTAAGTCAATACACTTTTTCCAACGTTTCTGTCATTTCTTATCTCTCCAAAAATATGAGTTCTCAAACTCTTCAAAATATGCTTCTGCCTCTGCGATAACCTCCTCGTTTGAGCTAATATTTTTTTCCTCTAAGCCATGTTTTCATGTTGGAGAACAGAAAGAAATCGCAGGGAGCGAGGTGGGGCGAGTACGGTGCCGACACCTTTCTCACACTTATCATTTAAAATATTATTTGCTCTTCCGTATGACATCCTACGGCCTCTGCTACTTCACGCACTTTAGTTCGGCGATTAGCGAGAAACATGCGTGAAACTTTTCAACAATTTCCTCGGTAACAATATATCACGGTTGTCACAGATGATGAAGGGTCCCCATAAACAGCATCCAACTTCGCTATTATTCTTTCGCATGTGTTTCCATACTAAAATAAAAAGCGAATTACGGATCGATATTGCTCTTTTTGCATTTAATTGATGAACACCGAAACACGAGTGATACAAATGGCTGCCAAATACAAACTAACCTGTGAACTAGACTGAAATTTAGTATGGTGTCGTTTGACAGATGTCAGTACACGATGGTAATGTCAACTTCCCTCAGCAAAGCCACCTGTTTTCAAACACGGGTACTTATTGATCGACCCTCGTATATGAAATTAGCAAAACAATCAGCGACACTACATTGAACGAAACTCAACGTCGAAATATGTTACAAGTACCATTAAACGAGAATAATTCTGAACATCCACATTTATTGCCAAAAATTTTGAGATGAAGAGATCTAAATATTGCGGCGTAAAATACCATTCCATTCAGAAGTGTTTCGTAAATACATACAAGAGATGGTTTGCAATGTTTTCAGGCCGAAACACTCCCAATTATTTCGCCGTTCGCTTTTCATTTCACGCCCTACTTTATATTCAGTAGCGAAATCGAGGGCGTACGGCTATTAGAATCATGTGTCTAAATCACAAATACCATTCTACGAGTTCTTTTTTAAAAATGGTTTTAGAGACTCCGATGATCGTTGCACATAATTTGAGGATTAACACTAATGCTTGGGTATATTACTAATCATATGTAACTTCTGAGATATGGATTAAAAATGGGTTTGCCGCTAATTAAAATGTTATTTGATGGCCCAAACTATTTAGGTTTTAAGCCAGAATATGCGGATGCGAGCTACTAAAATACTAATGCTACTAAAAGTTATAAAATAATGGATCCTGTCCACCCTTGTCCGATGTCTCTTCCCATGACTACTAAATCAATTTAATGCCTCCTTAATTGTGGGAAACAGAACGAAGAAATTTTATAAAACAATAAAGGAGATTTACAAATTTAAAACATAGAATTTTCTAATTTTATGGTATAATAATTTATGTACCGATAATAAAAACAAAAACTTTAGCCACAAAAAAAAATCGAATTTCCACTGTTATAATCTATACGAAATTTGTTTATTTTTATTTTTCAATTTTATACCAAAAGATAAAAAATAAAATTAATTTCGAATCTAACAAAACCCAAAATTGTATAAACAAATATCCATGCGCTAATTTATTTGCACGGTGGTTTAAAATGTACAACAACAACAACAAAAAATAAACAAACACCCACGATAAAAATTCGGTTATAATGTTGTATCGTGGAACATCTCATTCTATAAAATTATGTATTTTATATGAAGTGAGTACTTACAGTTAAATTTTGAGGTCTGGGTTGAAATTGTGACCGTATACCTGTTGGAATAGGCGGTGGTGGTGCCGGGCTGTACCTTGGTTGTTGCATTTCAGAGTTTCTGCAAATAAAACAATCAAATCAATGTATTTTACATTTATATTTACGGATTTACTTAAATTTACCTTAAGAAATACATCTCACATTACATGAATCGTGTACAAAAACAAAATGAACAGCAGATTCCTCCCAATAAAAAAAAAAAAAAAAAAAAATTACATAAACGAAAATACATAGATTATTTTTGTTTTTCACTTAAGAAATGTATGATCCTCTTTCTTAATATGCATACAACAACACTATGAAATAATTATGTAATTTAAAAATTTGAAACAATAACACAAAGTGACAAAGCTGCCAAAATCAGTTTGATTATTGATGATAAAAGTAAACAAAAATATAAAATAAAAACAGAAAAAATTGTTGTGTGATAACAATAAAAAATAAAAGTGAGAATTTTTTATTATTTTTATTCTCAAAACGACACAAAAACACAACAAAAAAAAATTTTTTTTTACAAGCAAATTTGCATAATGATATTGTCACGTGATTCTCATATGTACACACATATTTTAGTTTTGTTAATTTGGTAGTAACATACACACTGGCAAACACTTTTGCATACACGAGAAAAAGAGAAAAATTAATTAAATTTTTGGTCGATTACCAGATGTAAATTTTGATTAGATTTTTTTCGCATAGACATTTGTAACATCAGTTTTTACGGGTATCACTAAAACTTTCTCGAGCACAAATATTTAATATAAGACGATGCGGGGCTAACTAATCATTTTGTGTACTTAATGCTACGGCTTGAATCTACGAATGACAACCGACGATAAAGCTAAGCTGGCTACAAAGTTTTTCTGGAACAGCAATATAAAGCATTTTTATAAAATTTTCTGTTGATAAAACAAACTCTACTCGTATATGTAGTAGGTTAGTATAGTGGTTCCAGCCGGAGTTTAAATTACTACTGGACCTATTCTGGGTTTCGCCGGAGATAGGGATTGAATTGTCGAATTAGTGACGATTTTCTAGCAGTTGGGAATTTTTTATTTTCCAAAGTGTATTCTGGCGTTTGGGAATTATTTTATTGGGCAAAAATAATTCCATTTTATAGCAGTTTTGACGTTAATTTTTCCCCATTATTTTGTTGGGGAATTGTGATTCGTTTAGTTTCGAACTTTTAACCCTTATTTTGCTAATAAATATATATTTAAAAATAAATTAAACTTGTAATAAGGTCGCAATACGTGCTTTAATTTATAAATATCTACATAAAAAAAAATGTTCCCAAAAAATTATTCCGTGTCTGCCAGAATACACATTTGGAAACAGGAAATATATATTTGGGAATTAGTGCAATTTGTAATTACCGCAAAATATTTTCCCAATTCCACGGGAAAACCAGAATTGTGCCACTGATATAATCCACATCTTTCTCCATATATAACTATATACTACTATACTACTATAAACATATAGACTATATGTTTTTAACGAATATGGCAGACCTGCGAGTATAAAACCGAAAAATAATCCCCTATTTTTTAACCCTCTAAAATAATGACACCATTCGTTTCGACTAGCAATTACGAAAAGGATAAATCAAATTTCCTAAAAACAATATCACATAGCTTTATATTACACAGTGTTATATTACAGCTTAATTAGGACGTGTCCGATTTCTGTAATAAATAATTCACCTGGGATAATTTTGACATTAACAGAATAACAACGACTAGAATAATGACATTAACAAAATAATAAGGCAACTGAAGCTTAGCTTTTTTTCGTTTAAATATTAAATTATGTTATGTGTTAATTCAGTTTAAAAATTAATCGTTTATTGAATTCATAACAATAGCAATTATGGCGCATTCCCATCGTGAGCACAATATTATTCAAAAATTATTTCGGTTGTGTCAAAAATTATAACATATAACTGCTGTAATAATTTGGTTACATTCACCACAACGTCAAAATTATTACAGTTGAAATAATTATCACGATATTTGGATGGGTCCTTAGTGCATTACTATTGAGGTGCAAGGTAGTATTAATCCCTTAAAGATAACAAAACTTGCGCTACCTAGCTGTCAAACTAAAGAAAGAAGATCAAATACGACTAGGTCTTTTCTTGGTAAACCGATAAAGACACAGAAGGCCGTTGAAGATTCTAAAGCCCAGATATCACAAAAACAAGCAGGAATTAATGTGTTTCTCGAGTGCTCGACGTGTATTGAGTGCATCAACGAGACTCTGCACCTAAATTCTGATCAAGTGACAAATGACATTTTTTTGTGACTGTACTAAAATTTTAACTGCTATAAAATGACAATTTAGTTGTGAGTTCTAAAAAGCGATGCTGAAGCGATGCTTCATAATGTCACGAAAATTGTTATTGACAAAGGAACTCAGTTAACTCTGGCCTACTTGAGAAGGACGTATTGGTCCACAGACGGCAAACAGACAGTTTATATAGACATGTGTAAAATGTCATGGCTTCGGGGTAACCACCAAGCTACAACTAATAGCAGACCTACCGAAGGAAAGAGTTCGGTGGAGGTCCTCATTTGGTTCGGCATTTGTAGATAATAAAGGCGATTATACTAAAGACAATAATTGCATAGAGAAGAAAATAATGATGAATGTCATGGTGTGATACTGGGAGCTGCTCTTCTTTTAAAGTGGATCCACCGTTAAGAGAAATTATTGCATTACGCGGTAGTGATACTGCTACGAAATCTCCATCACAGGCTATAGTAGCCTGCCGCTATTGACAAATTGAGAAAATCCACTTATTGTTTTTCAACTTTATCACTTGGATTTTGCGATACTCTTTTTACAATATGGCAGTTGAATGGTAATGGTTGTTGTGATCCCAATAAGTCTAATTCAAATAGGTATATAATTGTTGTTGTATGCGGAAGAATGAGATGTAGCCACATACAAATATATTCGCTGTTGCTATCCTTGCAATGGCTAAACTCTTCGCTTGACATCATGTAATATTCATCACGATGTATGGAGGTAACCAAATAATCCATTGATGCTTGAATGAAGACGCCTTCGATTGTAGGACGAGGTGTAGGTTTAAATACTTGATACACCGTGTTCATCAATGGAATTTTTAATTCAAAAATCAAATATTGGCCACTTATTTCCTCTGCATGACATGGTTTGATATAGGCTCAATAATTCATAGTTTTTATTTTGTGAAGGCAGCAGAACGTCCGGAGGCATATGTTGTTTTATATCTTAAAGTGCTTTGTAAAGTTGATTTGGTGGTAGGATTCAAGTGCTCACTGCTTTTGTTTTGAATTTTAAAAGACACCAATTAGTTTTTGCTGAGTTTTTTTGAAGTCGAGCATCAAAAAAGTACATGAAAGATTAAAGACGTTGACTGTTGTTGATGTCACCTAATACACAACTTATTTGTTGTGTAATAGCTTTTTGCCAATGATGTCACATATTTAACATTTGGTGATTATTTTTTTTTTAAAAACTGGTATAATTTTTTTATTGAATCAAATGGGAATTACAAAATTCACTAAATAAACATTTTATAATGATTCTTGCGAAGTTTTGTTTAATGGTTTATTGTGAATTTACAGTTGTTTTAGGATTTTCAGCCAATTCTCGCTTTCTCGGGGATTTGGGAATTGGAAAAATATTTTGCTGTAGCACTAATCTGGTAATTCCCGGGAATAGGGAATTGGGGAATAATGTATATGTAATTTTCATTTAAACAATTTTTTTGGCATACTCAGGTAAAAAGTTAGAGTTAATTTTTTTGAAAACAAAATTAAATGGGGAATAATTTTCCCTGCCAATTTAAATATGGAAAATCTTTTCCCAATTTATAAATATTTACATCAAACTTTTGTCCTCAGTAGGCCGGAAAAAAAATTTTGAACAGAAATTACATATAAATTCTTTCCCCCAGTTCCCGGTTCCCGGTGAATTACCAGAATAGTGCCACAGTAAGTTGAAGTTGCATTAATTCCAATATATTTGTTTTCCCAATGTGTATTTTGGATGACCGGGGGAAAATTTTTCGGGGAATTTTTTTTCTGAATTTTAATAAACTATAACACGTATTGCGACCTTATTACTAATCTAATTGATTTTTAAATATACTATACACTGGTGGAAATATAATTAAGCCACAAAACACATGTTTACTTGTAAAATTCAGACAATTTTTTTTAATTCTTTTTAATTTCATTTTAATTATTATATCCCTTTAGTGTTTTACTAACACAATTGTGCGGGTAGGGCAAAAGTACCATGTGAAAAATTGATTTTTGTAAACTTGTTTTCGTCCGTAAAAAAACACTATATGTTTACACACAATTGTGTTGGTTTTACTTCAAATCAAGCGAAATTTTTTATCAACAACGTCATTACATACTATGGTTTTTTACTCACACATTTGTGTGGGTTGGACTAAAATTGAGCCAATTTTTTTGTTTTCTTGGTTGAAAAAGGGATATAAAGATAATAAATAAACATACGTAAACAAATTTTATCACAACTAACTGAAACATTCAATCAAAAAGCAACAATTTGCAAATTATTTCAAAACCTTGGGTAATAAATTCTTTACAGGAGGAGAACCCAAACATATCAAATGGGGTGCCTGATTAACATCATCAAAAGACAAGCAGCTGTGGGAATAGGCAGTAAGGAAAACTAGATCATGTTTCTGGCGGCAGACCAACCGGTAGACGAAAAATCCTTTATTTAATCGAATTCTGTGTAACAAAGCGTATTGCTACAGGTATATTAATTTATTAAAGTGAAAATGCACCAAGCGTCACAGAATATTCAACAGCTTTTAAAGAACAAACGCATATTGTGCAGACAATGGCAGTTACATAGATCACCTGGACTTGAATCAAAATTAAATAAAGCTATCAAAAACTTGAAAGCAGCACGAACAAAAGAACATGATGAGAGGATTCAATATTATTTAAGTAAACTTACAGCACAAGAAGCAACAGATAACTTACTGTGCAAAGCCACAAAAATAAACTGAAACGGGTTACGCAATCATATATCCTTTGATTTGCCTTCCCGATGGAAACTAGGCAAAAAGCGATGCAGAAAAGCAAATGTATAATAAAAATTATTCCCAAAATGGATTTATGAAGACGAAGACTTGTACACTTAGTTCCAGTGACACGAAAAAATTAAGTGATATTGCATTTGAGGTCCAACTTAATCATTCTGACAGCAACTGTTTAACGTGGAAAAGAAGTAAGCAGACAGGTCAACCCTTTAAACAATCCGAAACACCAAAGAAGTTATGCAACTTGTTCCTTTAGATTTGTTTGGTCCTATGCAGATAGACTTTAGGAAGGAATGAGGGAATGCAAACGAAATTTCCCGATTGCTAAAATATTATTGCATACATTTTACTTTTTATTAAAAATAAACACAACTAAGTAACATCTCAGTAGTCGTACATTTAAATTTGAAATCCGTTTTTAGATTCAGATCTCAGATCATCTAGTAAACAATTTTCGTTTCGGAATACTTACATAATAACCACCCAGTTTTATGTCAATATTTTGCGAAAGACTGGGATATGTCACCAGTGACACTATTCTGGCTTTCCCTGGGAATAGGTAATTGGTAAAAATATGTTCATAGCATTTTTGTCTAAATTATATTTTTCTGGTCTACTGTTGGAATAAGTTTGGTGTAAATATTTTTGGAACAAAGATATATTGGGAATTATTTTTCCCTATAAAAATTTTGTGGAACAAAAGTTTCCCAATCAACTTTGTTTCGAAAATATTTACACCAAACTTATTCCAACAGTAGGTTAGAAAAATATAATTTAGACAAAAATGCTATGAAAATATTTTACCCAATTCCTTATTCCCAGGGAAAACCAGAATAGCGCCACAGACCACAGTTCTATATACGCCAGAACACAATGGAATCGCCGAAAGAATGAATCGGACAATTGTTGAGAAAGTGAGATGTATGCTTATTGACGCCAGATTAGGTAACGAGTTTTGGCCTGACGCAGTATCGACAGCATGCTACATAACACTCGACCCTCTACACGAAAATCCAACCTTGAACATTTACAAGTTTTCGGATTCGCGAAAAACCGAAAAATAAAAATAAAAATTGAGTCCCAATTCAGGGAGGTGTATATTTATTGGCTAATGTGAAAACTCGAAAGGATTAAACGATATCCATAACCACAATCAAATAACGTAATTGTAGGTAGTGTGTTATTTTTCTTGAAGACCAACGTTTAGAACAGATTACGCCATTTTCAGCAGATTAAACAGAGTGGCCCGAATAATTGCGTTATTTTGTTTGCGAATGAAAAAATAGTTAAAGAATCAATATCGATGAAATCATACACACTGTCAATGGTAGCGGTTCATCAAATGAAATTAGTGATGTATCTTCAGACAATACATTTTTTCAAGTAATATATAAGACACAGATCAAATAATGTCGAATTTTGAATATCTTCCAGCAACATCGGCAGCATGAGAAATGGTGAATTACATTTGTACGATAATCAAGGCACCTTCGTAATATTCATAATGAAGCTAATAAATCCAACGAGGTGTGTTTCAGTTGTCGTTGGAATATCCTGGTGCAATACATCAGTTGCGATTAATCGGCCTGTCTTAGCAATTTGCTATGAAAATGGTAAAATGCAAATAATGAAAAATGAGAATGACAATTGTAAGTATTTATGTTTAACCATATATGTTTCCTTAATTAATTTTGGTAACGATTTCACTTTTCCAGTACCAGTAATTATTGATACTCAAAAGCAAGCGGTTTTATGTACGATTTACATGTTCCAATTTTTTTTCCAGTAAAATATGAAGGGTTAAGTATATTACGATTTTCGTTTGCGAGAGGAGCACGAAACAAATTCCAGGAAAATAAAATTGGATTTTTTTCTTTATAATTTGAGCAAATGTTGTTTACATATGGCTGACTCTTTTTTACTAATAACTTTTTGTTATTTGCGTGCAGCTCTATTTTTCAGTAAAAAATTAGTTGGGAAAAAAAATTGGAACATGTAAATCGTGCATCATGCGTATTAAACAATGATGGAAATATTTTAGCTGTTTGTGGAATGAAACATATTAGTACGGCTACTACCAAGGAAACAAATCAAGTAATGTTTTATAATTCCCAAGGACATCATTTACGAACACTAAAAGTACCCAGTGCCCTAATTCTCTAAAAACCAAGATAAATTGCAATGTGTAAAAGTGATAAATTTACACACAAAAAAAATTATCGTAGAAGTCTAGATTTATATTGGATATCGTTTTCTTCAAGATAAAATGTAAAGTGTCAAGATAAGTTTATGTCAAAAAGTGACACAAGTAATTTATCGCGGAATAACTTTGCTTGAATGTGTAAAACGCTTTCGTTTGGATATTGAATATATGATTGCAATTTTCGATATTTTAGTATATAGTTTTATTTTAGAATTAAACAAATCAAGTTCTAACAATTTAAATAACTGCGATACTTTACATAAAAAAGTTATAAAGTTCTTTCCATTTAGAATGTAAAAATGGACTGTTATCGTTGGAATTAAAATATTCTTTCAGTAAAGTGAAACATTCGAATATTTTAATCGATCGTCTTCACTTTTACCTATACTTTTGCTTAGTTTTATCTCCACTATTTCCACAAAAACAACAAAACAAATAAATTTATTATTTATTTATGATTTTATGTTTAATGTAGGGAATAAATAATGTACCTATTTATATTAGAAGAAGAAGAAGAGTTAAGGGGTAGAATATCCTAGAACAAGATGGTCTGTGGATTACAGCAAATGCAATTTTAGTTGCTCGATTTTCAAATTCAAATGTCAGATTTGACAACATCTAAAATGGACCCGTTCTCCATATAGCAAGCAAAGCTTCCAACTTCTTGTGGACTCGTAATATTTTACTTGATCGTTACACTTGCACAATTAAGAAAACTGATTGACTAAATTTGACGGCCTATAGAAAATCTAAATTGGTTAACAAATTTCAGTTGGTTGTAGTTTAATATTTCATTTAGAGGCACTAGGAGCTCTCAACACTCTATAAGATCTTACAATGCTTTAATTCTAAACTATTTATTAACTTATGTTTGAGAAAAGTAGTAATTAGGACAAATTTCGAACAATAATGAACGAGTACAAAATTTAATTATATTGCATTAAAACTAGCTTTTAACTAGCACTAAGGGCAAACAAGATGTATATTGCATAAAATCGATTTCTAAAGTGCAGGTAATCAAATTCTCACCTCCTACTCGTTACCGATCCTTAAGATTAACCCAAACATTTTACAAAGATTAAAAATTAACTCAAGGTAAAAAAACAAATCGTAACACTAAAACGTAACTCATCCATAACTAGACCTACATCAAATACTAGAAATGGTTTCGATTAACAAATTTTCGGTGTTATTGAGAAGGCATATAAAAAAAATATTGCATGAGGAACTCGTGGAGTTCGGAAAACTCGCAGTGACTAACTAAATTTGATGGTTAAATGAGCTTCGTTGCTTAAAACGCGCTTTTTGTAGTTTACTCGAAATTCTAAAATTCTAGTAAGACAATCCCGGGATTTCCGAGATCCGACTATTATACTTAAGTATTGTAAACTCGCATCTGCGGAATGAGCTAAATAGAGCATTTCGTCTTCAACAACAAAATGCACTGAAATTATGATCTGCTTAAAACAGATTTGATTGGATTTCAAAAACATGTCGTAAATAATAATTACATAATAATGCGATTTTGTACTTAGTATAAAGAATAAAACAGATTAGAATACACAACATTAATCAATTGTAAATAAGACTTATATTGTACACATCTTTACCATACGAAGTAAAGAAATTTTTGACTGTTGTAATATTCTTTTCAAACATTTGGTTTGTTTTATAAGTCTATCTAACCGTATCTTGATTTGAATTTCAAATAACTCCAGACTCCGATTATTTTTCAATGTGATTTTGGGGGCTATGTGTGATTCTAGATGGCTTTGTTGCAACAATTTACGTTTCTAGAGATTATATTTTTTGAGTTATTAAGAATATAAAATAATTAAAATTTCGTTTTGTCATTTAATGTTATCTTGCTCGCTTGCTGTCAATATGTTTATCTTGGGTAAAAATGTTTAGAGAATGCGATTTAAAAATGCCAAGAAGATATATTGTATAAAATTTTCACCTGCATAATTACTCTTACTACAACCCGTAACAACTTGAACTATATAGTTTGTGAACAGATGCTATTTTGAATAACTTATATCCAAAGGATAAATGTTGAAATTTATAAGGGAACGGTAGTTATGGGCCGTCAAAGTCTAAATATGAACCTACATACATCATAAGAGTGTATTAAGTTTTGACATTTATTTATCGTAACCGTTTTGAATTTTATCTTGGAGTGCAATTAGAGAATGCAAATATTGTAAAAAGGCAAGATAAATTACCGTTTACACGTTTACAAATTATCTTACTGCTTAGAGAATTAGGGCACAGGTCGATGCGAGTACAACGGTCTTTAATCGCCAATTGTGTCGTTGAACGTACCGTTGAAATGAGTATAATCTGTCTTTCAAGTCCATGGCATTTTTCGACTGATCCAACTTTTGGGGCTCCCATGTCGGACTCCCCGAACACGACACTGACTCTCTTTCTCTCTCTCTCTCTCTGGCACTATATCCCATCAAGGGATTTGGCCGCCTTAAATGAGGTTTCCAGCCGTGAAATTGTTTCTTTGTCACCACCGGGAATCGAACCCGGGACCTCCGGTTGCTGGAACAAGCATGCTGATCACTTTGCCACCTGGGCGGACCACGTTCCCACCGACACTGTTGACTGCAAGGGGTAATTATGCCGATGTTCAATGAATTAAAACCTTTCTGATATAGCTTGATGACGAATTCAAATAATTGGGTTACCTCAATTGTATTGAGATAATTCTGATTCATTGAATGTTAGATAATTCTGACCACATAATCCGTGGAAAAGACAACATTTTTTTACTCGATCTGGGCATATTCGATCAAAAACATTTGATACCTGTGCCACAGAATATAGTATATTCCGTGCCCGTGCTAAATTTTTAGCCTCAATTGACTCATTTTCATTAATAAAAATACTGTTTGGCAAATGATCACGAACAATTTGACAGATAGTTTAAGAGTTAGAATTTATTTTGGAAGTGTAAAAACTTTTAATGTTTACAAAATTATTATTTTCTAATTAAGAAACGCCATCTTTTGGCGTACATAGGAACTATTTTAGGAGCATTGTCAAAAAAATGGTTTCTAACCATTGCTTCTGTAGTATATTCTATGGCTACGTACAGCAGATCGTTTTTCCGTACTTTAAAAAATAGAGAACCAGAGAACAAAATGTTTTAGTTCAATTTAAGCCCAGTCCCACACAAATGTGTGTGTAAAAAATGACAAGTTGTAATGTCGTCCGGATTTTAACGGATCTTAGTTAATTCGGAATTATTTTTGAAAAAAACATTATAATGTGATAACATATGTATAAATTATATAACATATTAATTATGTGATTTTGATAACATATTATGTAATTATTTTACTATTATTATAGTTATAGTGTTATTTTTCGGACGAAAACGAATTAAGTCGAATGCACAAATGTGTATGTTGGTTCAAATACATACAAAAATAAATTGACATGATTCATTTGATTTTTAAAATAAAATGTTTGCTCGGTAGGTTAGTGGTTGCCTTATGGGAAAAGTTATTTTTTATGTCCCTATTCCTATTGAATTAAATCAGATTCGTATGATTCTTATTTAAAATTGAATAGGAATCTTATATTTTCGTTTTCGTATCGTATTCAGGAATAGGGCCCCCTGGAATAGAGACGTAAAAAATAACTTTTCCCAGAAGGCAACCACCAACCTACCGAGCACACATTTTTTTTTCAAAATAATCGTATTCATCTATCCTATTCCTGCAGACCTATTCCTGAATACGATACGAAAACGAATGTACAAGATTCATATTCAATTTCAAATAAGAATCGTACGAATCTGATTCAATTCAAATATGAATTTTGCATTTTCGTTTTTGTATCGTATTCAGGAATACGTCTGCAAGAATAGGGCAACAGCAATAGGACCCCTGGTTTTTAAGTTATATAAACGTAATGAATATAAATGTTTAATTAGTTTACAATGAATGTAACAAATATAATGGCAAGAGGCTTTTCCTCATATCCCTGCTATAGTTAAGAAAAAGGGGGTACCAAAAAATTCGTTCGGATTATTTTATTTGCTTATATTAAAATAGAAATAAAAATAATTAATTTAAAACTGTAATATTTAATTAATATATTTTATTTTAAATTATATATTAAATTAAATATAAATTATATTTTAAATTATCATTTTTATTACTATTTTTAATTATAAGCAAACAAAACAATCCGAACGAATTTTTTGATACCCCCTTTTTCTTTACTATAGCCCATATCCCTTTTATGGCCAAAAAAAATCTTTTTTTCGCCTTTATGGTTGGTGTTCATTCGTTCGATCGGTCATTATTTTGACCAATCATCTGTTGTGGAAAAATCCAGAAGAAAAAACTCGACATTTTTGAGCAATATGATTGGTCGAAAAAATTGTCAGAACGAACACCAACAGTAATGGGGCATTTACATGTGGAAAATTGTTTTCTTCTACAAATTTCTGCAGGTAAATAAGAAGGATCCGCTATATAAAAATATTCAATATGCCAGAAAGAAATAAACATATATAGTAATGGCGTAATTTTTTTTATAAGATCCTTATTAATTTGAAGTGTATTCGGAGAGTGATATTAACATTGCGTTTAATAAATTTATAGATGTCCTGGTATATCATATAAACTCTAGCAAATCGGATAGAAACCTAAGTTGTAAGAAAAATACACCCATTAAAAAGTGGATGACCAAGTGCATCTTAAAAGAAATTAAAATAAAAAACGCATTAAGTAAAAAGCTAAATAGGCATCCTACTAATTGTAAATTAAAAGCTAAAGTCGAGAAGATGACGAGAGATTTAAAACTAAAGATTAAACAGGCAAAGTCTAATTTCTATCAAACCAAATTTTTGGATTCAAAATATGATATTAAATCTCAATGGACATTGGTTGATTCAATTATTGGGGAAAGGAAGCAGAATAGTAATTGTTTTTTAAAACAAATCAACTCAGATGGAATTGCGAATAATTTCAATAAATATTTTGTTGAGGTTGCAAATAATATTAAACAAGATATAATTTGCGCACCCTTTAATCCTTTAACTGACTCTACATTAGTATATGATCATATTGAGCCTGTCTCTATCTTCTTAAATCCTATTACTGAATATGAATTGGAGGTAACAATTAGAAATTTAAAAAATAAATATTCGTGCGGAGATGATGAAGTTAACTCATTTGTCTTGAAAAAAATAGCTAAAAATGTATTGCCCATTTTAGTATTTTTGTTCAACAAGAGCTTTGAGTGCAGCATTTTTCCAGAGAGACTTAAATTGGCTCATGTAATTCCTATTCATAAAAAAGGGGATATTAATGTGTTAGGTAACTATCGTCCAATAGCTCTACTCTCAGTGTTCTCAAAACTTTTAGAAAAATGCATGAAGTCTAGAATTATTGCTTTCCTGGACAAGACTTGTTTCTTGTCAAAAAATCAGTTCGGGTTCAGGAAAAACTTAAGCACTGAAGATGCTTTGATCCAATTTCTAAATTCCGTTTATGATAACATAAATCAAAGTAGCCTAGTGTCAGCTAGCTTTATAGATATAAAGAAGGCATTTGATACAGTTGATCACCAGCTTCTGTTGTATAAACTGGAGGTTGCAGGAATAAGAGGTGTTGTCAATAATTGGTTCCAATCATACGTTACTGGTAGGAAACAAATAGTTCGTCTCAAGCATGGAATTAGTGATTCACTATATGTAACGAGTGGGGTCCCTCAAGGTTCAGTGTTGGGCCCGATACTTTTCTTGATCTATATTAATTCAATCTTTTCGCTAAAGTTAAATGGGATGTGCACTGGTTTTGCTGATGACATTGCACTCTCTTATGCTTCTAAAGATAAAGTATCATTATTAAATTTCATGAATTCTGATTTTGGGCAACTGAGAAGATGGTTTGATATACACAGTATGTTTCTGAGTGAAAAATCGAATGTTATGTTTTTTAAAGTTCCAAAATTTGACTCATTTAGAGATAAAATAATATATCATAGTGCGACGTGTGTTAATGCTTTAAATCTGTTGTATAATGAGAGTGCAAACTGCGAGACCACTTGTTTAAATTTAGAATCTGTGGACAATTATAAGTACTTAGGTATTCTAATTGATAGTAACCTAAATTTTAAAAATCATATGGCCCAACTGTGCAAGTATACAAACGCTGCAAATCGAAAGTTATACCTACTCAGAGGTTTATGTTCCTTACCAGTCTCAAGGTCAGTATATTTCGCATTAGTACACTCCAAAATTCAATACGGCATTACTTGTTGGGGTGGCATCTATTATAGTTCCCTTAAACCATTGCTGGTTTTGCAGAAGTATAGTATTAGAATAATCTTTAAGAAGAAAAAATTAGAGTCGGCGTTACCACTTTTTCGAATTTGCAAAATTCTTCCACTGAGATACCTTTATATATTTAAAGTATTAAAACTGTTCTATGTGCGCAGCGGGAACCTTAATATTAAAGTAAACAAGTATCAATTGAGGAATAAAAAAGACTGTGTTATTCCATTTACAAATAAAGAACTCATTAAAAAGTACTATATAACCACTGCACCGAAGTTGTTTAATGCACTCCCTACTGATATTAAAGCTATAGGAACTTTAAGTTTATTTCTAAAAGAAGTGAAGAATTGGCTATTAAAGCTAGATGAAGTGGAATCACTTTTTTCTTCTCTAAATTAAAGTCGTTTACCTTTTTATATTTTGTATCTAATAATTACTTCAAAATTTCATATTCACTTGTATTATTTACGCAAAGAAAACAATAAATAAGTAAAATAAACTTCATATAGATAAACTCATTATAATGCCCCACTAACAATACTTTTATTAATAAAATAGTAGGGAAGGTGATTTCAACACTAATCTTGCAGATTAAAGAAATCTCCTAATTTCTATTCAGCTATCTGTTATTAATAAAAACTTAAATTTGTGCTAGTTGTATTTTTTATAAATGTATTTATAGACTTATTTTGTATACAACAACTTTTATAAATTAATTTTGTAATTTTGCTAATCTTAATAATACAAATTGTTAAACACTCTTACTGAAATAGAAATAAATAAACAAATAAATAAAAATAAATAAATAATTTATTTTTAATGAATTCAAATGCGAAATTTACATTTTTATCTATGGCGACTGTTTTTATTATGAATCCTCAACATTTATAAACAAGAAATAATTTTTATTCTTGTTAATTTTAAAAATGTTGCCATAAAAATACTCGGATCGAATATATTTTATGGCAACATTTATTTTTATGGCAACATTTTATAGTGGTCTTATCTGTATAGTGGCTTAAAAATCTTCTACAAAATTTTGTTGGAATATATTTCTTTTCTTGTCTCTCAAGTGCAATAAGTCAATATTATATCTTTCTCATTTTGCAGAAGAAAAATGTTGATCGCATGTAAATGGGGTATAAATCACGCCTAAATAACCTTAGTTTGTAATGGCGTTGTTGTTTTTTTCATGATTCAGTTCGTACACGAGTTTAACGTACACAATTGTGATCACGGGCCGGAAAAGGAATATAATCAAATATGTACATACAATTGAATCACCTTTCGCTCGCATAGGAAGTGGCGCTAACTAGGCGGTGTTTAATATGATTTTTCCATGGAAAAGGCCAATTGAGTAAGCTCTTCGTAATGTAAAAGTCATAAGGAAGTGTTTTGCATTGGGGATGCCGCTGATGCGTATTACACGTTGTAAAAAAAAATCATTTATGCGAATATTGGTGCACAAAAAATTAACTCGATGCCCAAATATGATTCCAGCAAAACAGCTGAATAAAAAAATACATATTCAGCGACATTTGTATGCGAGTGCCAAATTTAAACAAGGAAAAACATCACACTGCAAATAATAATTCATATGGCCACAATTTTGTAATTAAATATTCATTAATGGTATTATAGATTTTTACATTACTACAAAATTGTTGAAACGCGAATAAATAAATATGTATGTTGTTTACGTTTTCGTTGTGTTTACCTACGTATTGGTTTTTAATTTTTTTTTTTAAATTACGTCTAATTTCGTCTTGTAATTATAATTACATAGCAGCTAGCTCACGAAAACAAAACAGACAACAATAACAAGATAATTAGCAATTTCATTGCATAAAATTAGAAAATTAATTATTATCAAATCGCATACACAAACACATACACGACAAAATAAATATGTACACACAAGCAAAGTCCCCGGACCAAACAAAATAGAAACGCACTACGAATACACCGATATGATTTTTATTATATTTTGCAAATTTTCTTTTTTTCTGTTGTGTTTAGATAACAATTTAGCAATTTTGATGTACTATAAACTACAATAGGCTTTGTACTTACAAAAAATTTATATAATTTTTTGGTTTTTTAAGATATTTTTAAAATGTCTGAAAAAGGCACTTTATCAGTCTCACACAATAAAAAAAATACTTTTTTTTTCTAGTATACACGACACTTTTCAAATTGAGAATATAAATAATAATAATTACAACACAATTCTTATAAATATTAGAGCTTTTTATTATATTTACACAAGACGCGATTTTTTTTTTATTTTGCAATTAATTAACAAATTTGACGAGACCAAATAATAGACACGACACAAACACCAAAAAATAAAACTATAATTTTTTTTTTTTTTTGTTTCACTTGAAATATTTCCCCGTCCGCATCCCTTACTGTCTAGCCGGGATCTATCACTGACTGTATGTATATGTGTATTTTTAATTTATTATTTTTATCTGTACACACACAACATGAACACAAAATCATCAATATAAAAAAAAATTGGTGAACAGATTCGCATTTGATTTGGTTGCCGAATTTTTTTATGGCAACATACTTCTAATTGGAAACGGAACTTTTCTAATTATACAGGGGCATACACATTTCAGTTTGTAGTTTGCATTATCATTTTATTTCATATCATAGTTAATTGTACAAATTTTATAGATTTCATTAACAATAATTGTAGATTACACATTTACATAAATTTGAAAATTGATAATTTGTATTTTTTTTAACTGATTGTTCTTATATTTAAATATTATAAAAAACGGGAATTACAAAACAAAAAAAAATAGTAGAAAGATCATTTTATTACCCCTACCAAAAAATTACACTCCATGATTTTTTATTGAACTAAAAATTACTTTTCCGATTTTTTCCGGATGATCTCTCCCGGAAACACGCGACTAAAACATAGATACAAGTTTATTATAAAAAAAAATTTGTTGAAAATTTATTTTACAATCATTTGCCTAAAAATTTAAGGAGAAAATTAACACTCAGACTTTGACACCCCAATAGCGGCCGTCGTCGGTGGCCGCGAACAAGCCTTTTTATGCATGAACCAATGCAAACGCTGACATTCTCTATCACAATATTGCACCTTTTTACATTTGGAACATTTCTTGTCCGGTTCCGCTTCACCACAAGAGCTGCAATACGAGATAACATCCTGAAAACCGCGCTGTCCATTTATGGCACTCGTTATAACATTTAGTGCTGATACCGCACCATCTTTATTCGCAAGCTGAGTTACAACTTGTCTAAATATGGTACATTCCCGAAACGGAAATTCTCGTACACATTCCCGTATGGTCGATTCGACATAGTCTAATTGTCCATTTTTGCCCTCTTTCAAGACCCGCTTTGCGAACAACTCAACAAAATCAGTTGATTTGTCCGACTTATCCGAATTATCTTTACGCGCCTGGAAATACTCTTTACACTTAATAATCTCGTTTATAATCCAGCCCAAGTAATGAAATTTAAATGCCATTATCTCGTTCGTTTCGTTGCGACGACTAAATTCACGTTCCGTCATTAAATCTAATACTTTTTTCACTTTCTTGAGATGCTCGTTCGAATTGTTCAAACCGAACTTTTGTAGATTGAGCGCAATACGCACCGGATGGATATTAATTTGTATAACAAATTTATGAAATTGTTCCATTAATATAACGGGAAGATATGGTTCTGTTTGTTGGCCCTGTAATTTCGTATAGTATTCGATATCTGTTTTTGGTATGTAGTTATTGATTGTGGCAACAACTTTATGATTACTAACGAATGCTGCCATCTGTGCAGCAGTACGCCCTACATTATTTGTGGCATGGGCCCGGACACCCGCTTGCAATAGCATATAACATATTTCAGCGTTGCTGGAGAGCGCAGCAAAATGTAGCGAAGTATAATTGTATGAATGTCGACTGGAATTTACATCGGCTCCCTAAAACAAGCATAACCTTAATTATTTGGATGGTACATTTAAACACGAGATTATTAAACAAAAAGTAGTAGAAAATTTTCGTCCCGACACGCAGAAAACGTATACATACCAAATCGAGTAGTAACTGGACCGCATCTTTATTCCCCTTGTAACAGGCATGCTGCAATGGTGACATACCATTTTCATCGTAGAAATCCACTGTTTCCTTAAAACTACTCAGTAAAATTTTCAATTCTCCCACATCATTTTTGCTTATTTTATCGAATATAGTTTTTTGTACATCCGTTAAATTTATTGTATTTGGTGCAACTTGATGATTTTTTGACATGATTTATGAAATTATTTTGTATTAAAAATATTATAATTTTTGGAATCAAACCTTTTTGACACTAAACTTGTCAGCATACTAAAGCATGCCAGCTATAAAATTGACAGTTTTGTAAAAATAAGTTATAGCAAACTATTAGTGACATCTAGTTTTCGTGTAATAAAAAACGAGCATATTCAGCAAAACAATAGTTGAGTAAATATATTGGAATATAATAAATTTTTATTAAATAAAATACAATGGCGTTATAATATAAAATAATAATATTTCGCTTATACTAGGGGAGAAAAATATCTTAATCATATCACTTTTGTAAACATAAAATTAAGCTATAATAATTATTTTAAGCCGTTAATCGAAATATGTTGCCAATTGCCGCATATTCCTATATTCCAGCCGGTACCTAAGGGATTCGATTCTGTTATGCCACATCGTTTGCAGACAAATCCACTTAGGGAAACGACCCAAACCTGATCACCCACCGAAATATTTTTAAATCCGCAATGGGTTTCGGTGTGCGGTGGATCACTTGGAACTGGTGTTAAAATTTGCCAGTGCGATCCTTCAGGGAACGTAGAGTTAATTTCTCGACGTACAGCTAGTCGGCCAGTCGTATCCAAAGCCCAAATGCCTGCGGATCCGGCTGAGATTTGTTTGAACGAAACTCCCGTAGGTGATTCAATTGTTTGCCATGATCTGCCTTGGGGCAACTCTTTGGTTATGCCAAAGCGAAAAAATGCTGTCCCATTTTTTCCAACGGCCCAAACTTTTCCGTCAGGTGCGCATGTTATCGACAGCAAAGGTTGTTCCGATGCAATATGTTCCCATGACACCCCAGCCGGTGTAGATTGTGAGACGCCGCGTCTTATAAGTACATCACCGTTTACGGCGACAGCCCAAACTGTTATATTGCAATCATTTGTAGAATCCTCAGGCTGCAGTGAAATATCAATAATTTTTGAACTGCCTAGTTCCTGCCACGGGCCTGTAGTCGTTAATCGACATTTTCGATACCATCGTCTACGGCGAACGTAATCTGTAAAATTTTTCTTCCCATGGTATGTAGCCGGAAAATCTATAGCGTACTGCCAACCATCACGATCAACACCACCGGGTGTATGAAAATCGATTAACCAATCCGATACCCATTGCCAATGCATCGACAACAGCTTAGTATGTTCCTTACTCCTTTTATGCTTCCCAGTCGCATCACTCCACATATGCCGATCGGTAGGCAACCCTGTTGAAGTATATCCCGAAAGTGGGTTCCATCTCTGGTTTTCGTACACATAATAATTGTGGGTGTCGCACATCGGATTGATCCCTGTTGAAGACTGTCCCATCCCTTTCAGAAATGCACCACCCCAACCTCCGGTATATACCCAAGCCGTACTATCATATCCAATACCCCAGGTTACATCTTGGGCACACGACTCCACCCGTCTCAAATGCCCACCCATTTGACGCCAGAAAATATCTCGCAATGGAATGATTACGTTTCGGCAACGGTAAACTATTTTGAACAGTTTCACCTTTCCACTTATATATAGCTTTGAAACACTCTCGGGCGCAGCCCGATGCTTAAACACACCCAACTCTTCATCGTTTACTATAACTTTGAATCCAGACGATTCACTCACCAGAACTAATTTAAATTCGGCACCTTGCGCAAATCCAATTTTTTCGAATCGAATCTCGTTCATCCATAACGAATTTTCCATTGAATTCGATACGGTAACATTTTCCGGGAATCTTGGATTTACATGTAGCAGAATGTGACGATTATATTCCAGCTTATGGCGGGGCTTAATCGTGGGATGCGCAAGCAAGTCGAACCGAATTTGATGGGCGTCATCATACACACAACCTGTAATTTCCAGTTCCGTCCCAGGTGCCATTCTAAAAATTTTAAAATATGTAAGAACTGAAATGTAAACTATTTTATTGTATTCGTACCCATTACTAATCGGGGTCTCGTAAGGAGTGTCAGCAGCACACACATCAATCTCCTGTATAAAATAATTCTCAGGTACAGAAAATTGCTGTTCTTGTAAATTGCACGGATCGAATACGAAAACATCACCCAAGTTGGTCGTGGTCCATATTGAATTGATTGATGGTTTACCATGTACTTCATTCATTTGGCAACACACTGGTGGACAACATACTCGTCAACTTGAGTTTAAAACATATTAATGGTAAGCTACTTACCCGATGTTAAATGGGCCAACCAATCTTCGAGTTCGGTATCTCCACTAAACTGTAATTTAATCGGTGATGTACCAAGCGGAAGCCGAGGAACATGAATAGCAAGCCGTGGACTACCCGGTTCACTGCAGCACATCACTCCTGTAATTTCCGACAGCGAAAATTGTATTTTTGTTGTAACCCCGTCTGGAGTCAAAATCGTAAACGTCCCGGAATCCAGTCCATTACTCGCCGAGCTCACCCATTCCAACTCAATAATGCACTCTTCAAATTGTGCACCCGGTTTTGAAACCTTAGCTTCGCCAGTTTTAGTCCACGAGGACATTTCGATCGCCTTCTCATAATTATCAAACTCATTTGACTGCATACGTTGTTTGAGCTTATCAAGTATTTCAATTCGCCACGGCTGAGTCAATTCCATGTGCGTAGTTGAATTATGAAAATTATCATTAAACCAGTTTGGTAGCTGGTTTGGATCAACGTGCACAGCGCCTGCGGTACAACATGTCCAAATTACGTCACAATCAGCCCAATACTGAGATCCACCTTGATCGTCATCCTCGGCAAATACACCGGAATCGCGGGAGTAATCGGCATCAAAAACTACCGAATCGGATTCAGGATGAGCTTCGGTTCCAACGATTGAGCCAACACTTCGAACGGGACTCCAAGCACTTGGATTTTTTAATTGAGTTTCAAAATGCTTCCCCGATATTTCGAATACTGGCGCACTACATGCAACTTGTTCAATTTGTTCGGTTGAATTTGGTTTTTCATTTTTTTCCGCTAAACTAATAGCTTTGGTAAGGGTTTTTGGTGTTTCAATTGGTTTCTTCCACAACTCAGGTTTATGTTTTAGATTAACAGTTGGAGCGGAACGTGACTGTTCCTCGTCATCGTCGAGTAACGAGTTAGTTCTCTCCTGGTTTGGGTTTTTAAGTAAACTGCTTAAACTGCGATGCTTCTGCGATGGTGAACCATTTCCACTTCGTTTTGATGTGAACGAGGCTTCACTAGAGGTCCGGCTCAGCTGCATAGGACACTGTATTTGGCGCCATTTTTTACCTGTTAAATCAGAACTTGATACTCCAGATCGATAATATAGGCAACGATCTTCAGAACCAATTGCAAAAACTTGATCGTTCGCTGCTACCGAAATGTTTGAAATATTTCCAATCATTTCGACCCAACCACTTCCTATGGCCGCATCTTCACTTATACCAGCGGTCTCACTTTTAACGCCTCTTCGAAACCAAACATGGTTATCGTTTGTGACACACCAAACGGCATTAGTGCCAACCGAAACTTGAATAATTTTCAATCCGGTTCCGGGTGGTTTCACTTCAAGCCAAGCCTCTCCAGTCAAAGAATCCTTTGCAACTTTCGTGCGTACAATTGCCCGACCATTGAATAGGCAAGCCCACACCAAACCAGTTGGTCCAACACTGATTTGGCTTACTTCAGTTCCTGAAGGTGTTGGGATTGCAGTCCAGCGCAATCCTTCGGGCGAACAAGTACTAACACCGGTGCGAAACATAACACGACCATGCGCTGTAATCGCCCATACAAGAAGTGTGGTCGATGGTGCCCCAGGCACATTATTTCCACCAATTGCCACATCTATAAACGGTTCTTGAGTTGGATCTTTATGAAGTGGGGCGACTGCACACCACGAATTTAAAGCACTGTAACGTCGAAATCTAACCCACTTTCGTCGACGTACACACGAATTCCATTGCTTTTTTGGGTGATACTTAGCTGGGAAATCGACAGCATACGACCAGCCGTCATGATCAATGGGCTGCCCCTCAAGAGTACAATCCAAGTGCCACTCGCCTTCCCATTGCCAAGCCATTGACGGGAGTCGAATCTTTTCTATGTCACGATTAACACTACCATCAATGGACGAGAATTTATATCGATCGGTCGGAAGTAGCCGTTGCGAAAATCCTTCCAATGGGAGCCACCGTTCATTTTCATACGACTCCTCTTTCACTCGAATCGGGATATCCAAGCCGTGTACGTGGACATAAACTTGTCGATCACCTCCAATCGCCCACATAAAATGTGATACAGCCGAAACTTTTTTAAACTCCAGTCCCAAATACAAAAACTCTCGGAATGCAGAATTTCCGGTTGAGAGGGCATACACCCTGCCCTCATTATTTATCACGAACAATAAAGAACTAGGCATGACTATTAAAAGTTATATAACAACGCGTTGTAATAATGTGGCGCAGATATATAATTATGTGTTTCGGGCCTTTTGAGCAATATTTTGATGAAAAATCAATTTTTCAATTATTCTCCGATGGTCGACATTTTTGATTCATTTAATTCATCGTACGTACATCACCCAAAATTTAAATTAATGTACCATTTTTTATATATTATTGAACACTTCACTGATATTAATATTACAATATTTTTTAATTATTAATAACTGATTAGTAATTGATTAATTAAATATAAATACGCTTCAGTCGAAGGGTGTGAAGCAAAATTCTTTTTAGTTTGACAATTAACAATGTCAAATATTTTGTTTATCTTCGATTTTACACCAGTGACGGTGGTCTAACTATATGCACATAAATATTTCGATAATTACCGACATCTATCTGTGAACATTTTGAATAAAAAGCTCGTTGCAATAAATAAGCTTTCTTATTTAAATATTTTGATTCATTCATAAAAATTTTAAAATCGAGGAAACAAGTTTTCATTTTAATTTTTAATTCATCTTATCTATTTAATTTCTTTACATTTAGAGATTAGCCTAATGTTCTATTTGTGTGATCTCTCCCTATAATGAACAGAAAAGGTAACACAAGACGATATATCTTAAATGTTTTTTTTAAGTTGTTCTGTTGCCGAAGAAACGGTAGCCTGAGAGTAAATGATAAGAAAGTTGAAGAAATTAACTAAAAGAAAAAAAAAATCCATTTATTTTCGGTATAAGTCTAAGGTGAGTTTTTGGTTGTCTTTAATCTGTTATGTGTTTTAACGCGTCGCGACAATTTACAAGCCAAAAACGACGACCAAAGAAATGTGAATGAGCCGGTATGGGTCTTTTGATATTTTCTTAATGGACTTCATGGCAAATATATCAAAGATGAAGTGGAGGAAAGAACTAAGAAAAAAAACTTGTTATTCATCGTATAATTATTCGTATCAAATATATTGGTTTTTAAATAGTAAAATTAATATACAAATGACTTTTAACACATTTCAATTTGGGACGACTCTTTTGATAGACGCGAACCGACCGAAGAGTTATTAGATAAGTGAGAGGTAAAAGGTTGCGATTGCGTTTAGTTTTATACCGTTATGCATAGATAGATTGTATTGTGCATCACTGAGGTTATGGAAGCCCAGCAAAAAAAAAAATCATTGACAACATTCTAATGACTCATCAGTCACGTATGTAAACCTTTATCAACAAATGGGACTAATTTTTGTATGTGACATGTCTAATATGAATCGTATATGACATGTCTGCTAGGATGAATTGTATGTGCCATATCTGAGATGAAATTATGCACGTGAACTAAGTTAACAAATTTACAATTGGAAATAACTTCATCATCTCCATCGTACGTTAAAGTACGTAGCGTGACGTCAAAAATGAAAAGCAATAACGCTCCTGGCAAAGAAAGTTTTTCTTGCGAAATTCCAGATGTACGCACTTCTATCAACTGTATGGTCTAATGAGAAAACCCAGGGAGAGAGGAAGATGGCTCAGATTTGCTCACTACATAAAAATGGAGATCGATTAAATTGCAATAACTACCGTGGAATAGCTTTACTAAACACTGGTTATAAAGTGTTGGCTAACATTGTGGCAATTATCCTATATATAGTGAACGCATCTTAGGCAACCATCATTGGAGTTTTCATCCAAACAGATAAACAACCGATCAGACCTTCAATCTGAGGATTCTATTAAAGAAATTTTCTGAAAAATAGATCCCTGTTCACAGTCTCTTTATAGACTTTCAACAGGCTTACAATAGGTTAAAATATTTGGGATTCGTAGTAGCGGTAGACATCAAGATTCGTAGTTGGATATCGAACATTTTACATGTGTATCGCCTATGACTCTTTTTAGGTGATATTTTGCCGAATTCACTCCCGCTTCCCACAAATCACCAAAATGTGGTGTTCCAGGCGGTATAAAATGCCAATTTGTACCTTGGTACGCCGATTCTTCTATTAGTTGGGCTTGGACTAGTTTATTGAATAGCCCATTTATTTTTGGGTTGGTTCCAACAAAGGTTGTACCGTTATCTGAGTAGATGTGTGTACAAACGCCTCTTCGTGATGAGAATCTTTGATATGCGGCAATAAATGCTTCTGTTGTTCGATTGCTGACTATCTTGATGTGGCAGGCTTTTGTCGTCAAACACACAAAGATGGCTATATATCCCTTATATGTTTGTTTTGATCTACCTTTCGACGTTTTAATAGAGATAGGTCCCGCAATATAATCTACTCCAGCAATCTCAAAACGCTTTGACGCCGTTACTCGTTCTCGAGGTAATGGCGCCATATTTTTTCTGTACCGACAGCATGTAAGACATTTGTGAATTATATATCTTAATGCTGATCTTACGCGCTTGTAATCCAATACTTTTGTCGTAAGAATGTGACAACTAAAGCTGTTCCTCCATGTAAGGTAATACGATGAGCATCTTTGATTATCAGAATGGTTAATCCGCTATTCTTTGGCAAGATGATTGGATGTCCTTGATCAAATGGGACTAGTGACTTAGATTATGCCACCAACTCGCAGTATGCCTTTATCATCCAAGAAGGGATTCAGTGATAATAACTTACTACTGTTATGCAATTGTTCTCCTGTTTGTATAATCGTATTATTTTTTCGTTGAATTCCTCATTCTGGCATCATCTTAATAGCGGTTTCATTTCCTTTTTTAAATTCAACAGCATTGGCCACCACTGTTCTTGGTATTTTTAAGTTTCTGCACTTGTCAATGAACCTCAGCGTATAAGCTATAACTCTAATTAATTTTCGATAATCCGATATTCTCGAAAATAGTTGTAGAAATGGGTGATCTATTTTCACGTTTAATGATATAATCTGTTTCAACTCCGTTTTCGTGTAAGATACAATATATATTCAGGCCATCTTTCTTTAAGCGTAAGAATGTTGGTCCATTCCATCAAAGGTCGCAAATCGCAATCTTTAAGTCTCCCTGGTGTAATTCCTCTTGAGGCGACGTCGGCAGGGTTTTTTTCAGATGGTACGTGACGCCATACAGCTTGAGGAAGCAGCTTTCTCATTGCAGACACTCTATTTGATATTCATAGTTTATAGTTATTTATATTGCCCTTAATCCAACTTAACACGATTGTTGAGTCTGTCCAACAATACATTTTCGCATCCGCATATTGTCTTGATTCACAAATATGGTTTACTAGATTCATTAGTAGTAACGTTGCATTAAGTTCAAGCCTTGGCATAGTGATTTTATTCGTTATCGGTGCAACTTTGGTTTTGGCCATTATTAATTTTGTTTTAATCTTTTTATCAATAACTCTGTAATAAACTACCGCAGCCAATGTGCCTTCTCTCATGCATCCGCAAAACCATGAACTTCAACTTTTTGAACGGTATTCATCCATCTTGGTATGACGATGGAATCAGTGTTGTTCAATTCATCTCTATATGTTGACCATCGTTTATCGATTTCTGTGGGCAATTTGTCATTCCAGCCTATTCCACTTATCCAGACATCTTGCATTAATAGCTTATGCTGCTGATTATGATTAGAGAAAGCCAGCATTGCTTTGTATTTCTTTTGGAATTTCGGCAAGGATTGTTGAATTGTTCGAAGTCCATTTCCTTAGAGAGAATCTTCCTCTGGCCATTATGCCAGTTAATTCATTATAAGCATTAGCCGTGTTCCATTGGCGTGTTCCTAACAAAGTACTTGCAAGTACTTGTGAGTAGCTGTTCAATGGAACGCAAATTTGTTAGTTAGAAGTAAAACATAAGAAAACAAAAATTTTGATTGAGAAGTTATGAGTAGTTAGAAGTATTTGCGAGTGCTTTACTAGCGCTAATGGAACGCGGCTATTGAGAACATCTGCTTTTGTGCTACCTCCTGTTAACATATCATCTACGTAAAAGTCTTTCTTTAATATTTTAGAAGCGGCGGAGTATAGTTTTCAGCTTCATTTTGCGCTAATTTATGCAATGTTCTTATTGCTAAAAAACTACCTGCCTTAGGTTAGGTTAGGCCTTGGTTCCATCTGATAATTTTGCTGGTTTTCATCTATCCAAAGTTGTCCAAACATTTTCTCTACGTCTGCCGCTATAACATATCTACTATATGTTCTCTCCATCTTAAAATTAGTTTATCTAATGTCTCAACCAGTCTAACTTAAGAGCTTAAGTTACACGCCGATTGCACCACTTCGGTTAGTGCTACAATCACCAAAATTTTATAGGCTTCTTGTCACAAATAAACAACTGACCTCTAAACTGACCTCTAATTTTGGTGGTTGTACCGCTCTTCTAAGTGGTCCAAAACGGAGCACAACTTAAGCTCTTAAGTCTGACTGGTTGAGGTTTAAGTCATGTTGAATTTTTGGGTCGTTTAACATTATATCATTTAAACTTATACCGTTTGTTGTTTTAGCTGGTGCGCCAAATACGACCCTTAGTTTGGTGGTGCTGTTGTCCTCGTTTACTACGCCATTATGTGGGATATAGTAGATTTAGTTGAATTCATTCCTGTGATGGTCGGAGATGGTTGGTTCACTGGTGCCGTATGTTTTAATTTCAGATATTCTCTCATGAATTCTATTTATCTTTGTTTAAAGTATACGTCTCTAGCGAACCGTCTTTTTAATTGAATTAGTCTGGCAATGACCCCTTTTCGTAATTCTCCTAGTGTCGGAAAGTTTTCTCCTAGGGGTAATTTTACGATATACCGGCTATTGGAATCACGTCGCACGGTTTTTACAAAATGTTCGTCAGCTCTCTGCTCTTCTTCTGTTCGTGTTGCACGATCAGCTATGTCTTCGTTCTCTACGAGTAACTGTAATTGTTCACTGATCGATTTTCTTAATATCAAGCTAGTTTTAGTTGCTTGATTAGCTAATCTCATGCATCCGATTATTATCCAACCAAGCTCGGTCTCTTGGGCCATGGGTTCTCTTTCATTCCTCTTTATTATGTTGTCCATCATAATTGCTGGATAATATTCAGCTCCAATTATAATGTCGATTTGATTTGGTTCATTCGATGTACCAGACTCCTGCTTCGAGTCCACCCATTCCTGAGATGGAAATATTCGTTTTCTTCTTGGTTACGTTGAGAACATTTGTAACACCTTTCGTGATGAAGGTACCTTGCGCACCAGACTATTTCAAGACCCGCAAAGTTATTGGTTTTTGGTTATCCATATGTGCTGTAATTAATGCTGTCCCAAGCAGAGTTTGAAGTGTCTCTTCATTGTTTGAATTATGAGAGAGCATGTTCAACTTAGTAGGGTTGTTAACATTATGCATGAGTCTATTATGTACTTTAAAGCAAATTCTACATAACGTTAGGAGTTGGATAAGATGTGCTCTTTCGTGTATACGTTCAATGCTTTGAAATTTACACATTGACTTACAGCAAATTCTTTCGAAAAAAAAAAATTTTAATCTTAGATCAAAAAATTACTGCCAATGCAATGCATTTCAATAACATTTCGTGCAAATTTATTGCATTGTTAGTCATTTTTTGATCTAAGCTCAAAATTTTCTTTCGAAATAATTTGCTATTAGTTTATGATTTCCATCGCTTTGTCGACAATTAGTTCTAATGCTATTCTCCTTATTGATGTATAAGTTCTTAACATTTTTATGCTGTATTGCACGTACATACTTCATAAGGTTTTTTTTGTTTGTGGCGAATTTTTTATGTGTTTCAAATGATAGAAACCGTTGTTGAGATCCTCCACCTTTCTGGGATCTTCTAATTGCATTTCGTACAGTTTGCTGGTTTCAGGATCAACCTTGTTTAGTATAATATGAGTTATGAACAAATCCCAGGTAGATGTATCGAATCCTAATCCTTTTAATGCATTTAGAACTTCCTCTGTTGTATCGTGCAATTATTTTAGTTATTCTCCTGATTCATGAAACAGCTTAGGTAATCGTATGAAGATGACTAACTGCTTGTGAGCAAGTAGCCTTTTATTTTCGTACCTATCATTTAGCAGCTGCCATGCTATGTTGTAGTTATCGTCTGTTATCTCCATGTTGCTTATTATCTTTGCCGCAGAATCACCAATACATGTTTTTAAATACGAGATTTTAACTGCGTTAGGTATTTGTTTGATTTCGTGAACAATTTGACAATATGACCATTTTGAATAGTCACCATAGAACTTTGGTAACTCTAATTTCGGTAGTGTCATAGTGCAATGCATCGTTTGTTCTTGATGAAACGATGTGTTGGTTTTGGTTTCATCTGTCGTGTTTGCTAAAAATTCCTGTATTCTGTGCTTTACATTTTTATACGCTCTTCTTTTTTTTACATAATAATCGGAGGTGAAGTAATTCGATTTCCCAATTGCCTCATTTTTAATAGATTTTACGCAAATCTCCTCATGAAGGTTTGTGATTTTGTCCAATTAAATACGCAACTACTCGTACGTGGTTTCCAGAGTGGCCTTTGGTGAATGTTCTTCTAGCAATTCTTCAGCATTTCCTATCTCGTTATTCATTCTTCGCATTCTTACTAATTGTAGGTCTAGGATTTCATCTTTTTCAGGAACTTTAGATTGTTCTGCCATGTATGTGGATGTTTTGTTGAAAATGTAGGTGTCAGTGGTGGATTTGTATTCAATTTTCCACGAAATTCATTGACGTGTTGCCTTATAATTCTTGTTTATAATTTGTCCAGAGTCTCTCTATTTGTTCTGCTATTGCTGTTTAGCTTTGCAATTCTTTCGTTCTATTAGAATTCGTTTTAACACTTTAACACTAATTCACTGTGACCATTTAAAGTGTACTTTAAATTATTGCGTCTGTTTGTAAGACTTTTTGAACAACGTGAAATCTATGTTTATGATTTCGATTACGTGTACACACGCGCGAGTTATATGTCGAGACATGTCACCTTCAACAAATAAAAATGATAAAAATGCACATGAGACAATTTTGTTCTGGTGATAGAATTAACAAAATTGTCACATGAAAATTAATGTCAAATAAACATTTTATATTTTACAACTTAAAAGGAAATTCGTATAAGATTTCAAAAAATAAAGTAGAACGAAAATATATAAAAAAATTAGCAAAATTAACGTAAACGATAATAACAGAGCCTCCTAAATATAAGAGCCGTAAGATTCCACCATTTTTTCCCATGAGCTTTTCATAGAGGGGAAGCTTTTTGTTCTTTTTCATACCAATCAGTGTATTTTAATATTTTTTTAGAAGCTTTTTTGTATATAAAAACATTAATGCTTCGTTTCAATTTTTAATTTGAAAGGTTAGTTCAATATTACGGAAAAGCATATTTTAAAATTGAGTCATATTATGTCGAATTAACGCAAAAATATTTAAATTAGCCTACCACCAATTTTTTTTTTTATTGTAGAAATAAGAATTTGTTTATATGTGTATGTAAGAAATTACGAGTAGTATAGTGTTCCATCAAAAATTTCAGCATTTCTTTCCCAAAACAAACGTTCGTTAAAAAATGCTTTTTGAGTAGCTATGTAATATGGGGTTATTGTGTTCTGGATTCTATTACAACATTTTTGATGAACAAACTTCGAAAACTGTTTTTTCGTTATTTGTTAAAAATTTCATGGCAACAAATTCGCAGGCTATACTGTTTCATCCTGTATTATAAACAAAGCGGAGCTTCATAAAATAAAAACATCATAGAGCTTTTCGCAATTAATAAACCAATCAAAAGATGTCGCTAAGTATAAATTGAAGCTAAATATTAAAACCTAAATGTTTGTTAACTAAAATTTAACAATTTATTATTTATACTGCCTGGTTCAATAGATTATTGAGATTTCCAGGAACTGAAAATAACCGAATACGAGCGAATTGAAATAAGAAAAGAAACAATTTGGAAAAATATGACATTTTTCTATTATTGTTTTTCAGCGCGCAGCAACTACGATGGTAAATATTTTGCGATGAAAAGTTTTATTTACGCCAACCGTATTATAAATAAAAATTATAATTGTTTTGAGTTTTATTAATTATGTTAAATTATTGTATTAAAGATTTCGCGCTTAACTTACAATAATAATGGTTTATTTTCGTAAATAGTTATTTAATTATTTTACGCTTTTCTGTTTTGTAATAATATTTAATTAAGAAAATCAGGACATCGTTGGTTTTTTGTATACAAAAATAATTTTCGTAAATAGATTTTGATGTAAAAATTTTATTATATGAATAATATTCATAAAATTTCGGTTCAGCTCACGGTTTCTCTTTAATTTTGTTATAACTGGGGAATGTTAAGATTGCTATTAAGTGCATCGCTCATCTCAAAAATTCTGATATGCATGTGACCAGAATTTACCAAATAAGTTAAATTTATATAAAATTAAATTTTAAATTGGATGTAAGAGGAATCCGCGGCAGCACCCTTTATTATCTTACTTTATAAACCTACACAACTAAACGGAAAGCTCATTTTTAAAGAAAATTAATAAATTTAAGCTCCGCTTTAGTTTAAATTTACCAAATAAATACTACATTATGATGGCTGATTTTCAAATATGTGTTCTTTGAATAGTTTATTAAAAATATAAAATTAAAATTAAGATGATTTGTTTAATTTTTTGTTCATAAATTCATGTTCAAAAATTTTCCAATTACCACAGTTTCTTATAGTAATTCAATAAAAGCTTCCCCTCTACTGAAAGCTCTCCTTTTAATATTACGGCTCTTCAAAATCATAGATGGCTCTGATAATAATCGTATAATTTGAAGACAAAAAGCATTTTTAAGTAAATTTAATTGGATTACCGACTCCAAAGAGTGCGGACTTAAAAAGTATAATTCATAATTGTGATCCATCTCCAAAGAGAATGGATCTCTCTCTCTCTCTCTCTCTCTAGCTTCACATCCCATGAAGGGATTTTACCGCCCGCACTATGGTCCTCCAGCCGTCTCGGTCCATCGCTCTCGACCTCCAGTTTCGACATCCTAGTGCCGGTAGATCTTGTTCGACGTCGTCACGCCAGCGCAGTCGGGGTCTTCCTCTACGACGCACACCGGCTGGTTGTTGATGGAACACTTTATTGGTCATCCGTTGTTATGGGGACCTTGCAACGTGGCCGAGCCATCTTACTCGATTGGATTTGATGAATCCGATAATATCGCAACCTCCAAGAATTTGCTTTATCTCGTGATTCATGCGAATCCGATATTCATTGTTCGCGACTTTAATTGGACCAAAGATTGAACGAATGACCTTCCTTTCGAAAGTTGATAACAATCTACAATCGTTAGTGGTCATGGTCCAGCTCTCGCTTCCGAAAGCCAGCACAGGTCTTATGAGTGCTTTATAAAGTGCGAGCTTGCACGACTGCGATAGGTGTTTAGATCGCAATAATTTTGATTGGGCGTAGAAAACTCGATGTGCGGCAGCTATTCGGGCTTTTATATCTGCCTGCATGTCATTTGATGATGTTATAACTGACCCGAGGTATTTGAAGTTTTCAACGCGATCAAAGTTATGGTCGCCAATTCCGAGATTTGCCATGGAGATGTTCCTGGGTGTTGATACAAATTTGGTTTTGCTACTGTTCACCTTCAAACCAAGTCTTCTTGCGCAGCGATCGAGCGGCACGAAACTGTCTTTGATATCGCTAGGTCTTCGGCCAAGAAGCACGATATCATCTGCATATCCAAGAATTTGGCCTGATTTATTAAATATACAGCGCGAAGTTTCGATGTTGCTTTTCCTCACTACGTACTCAAGCGCCAAATTGAACAGCACAGGCGCGAGTGCATCTCCTTGTCGAACACCAGATGTTATTTCAAAGGAGTCTGACACAGTTCCTTCGATTACAATTCTACATACAGACCCAGACGTTGTTAATTTGCACAGAGAAACGAGTTTCTCTGGAATTCCTAGGCATATGAGCGCGGCCCAAAGGTTATCGCGGTTTATACTGTCATATGCCTGACGGAAGTCTATATATAATTGATGTATGGTTATGTTGTACTCCCAACATTTTTCCAAGATCATCCTCATGGTGAAACACTGGTCAGTGGTCGATCGGTTGTGACGAAAACCACACTGATAATCGCCAATGATGTTTTCGGCGAAAGGGATGAGTCTGGAAAGTACAACATTAGCCAACATTTTGTAAGCAGTGTTCAATAGAGCTATACCACGATAGTTTTCACATTTAAGACGGTCGCCTTTTTTATGCAACGGATATATGAGCGCGGTCTTCCAATTCTCCGGCAACTCTTCTTGGTCCCAAATACATACGATGAGATCGTGTAGACTTGTTGCAAGAGTAGCGCCTCCGAGTTTTATTAATTCTGTGGGGATTCCATCGAGACCGGGTGCCTTGCCGTTTTTCAATCGACTAATAGCTGCGTCTACTTCCTACACTGTGGGATATTCGACGAAGACCTCATCACCTGGAGGAGCTATTGCTCTAATGGGGGTCACGTCGTCATTCCAATTTAGTAGATTTTGAAAGTAGGTTTGCCATACTGAGAGAACATCAGCCACGTTTGTTCTCAATTCTCCATTCCCGTCTTTGATGGCTGTACTTGGGTGGAAGTCTTTAGTGAGATTCCTGGCATTAGCAAAACAGTTCCTTGAATTTCCTACTTCCGCTTGGAAGCTGATGTTTTCGATGCATAATCTCATATGATCGCGTTTCTTTTGGCGAAGGTATTTAGTCGTGGCTTTCCTGGCGCAGAGATATTCTGCATGTGTGCTTCTAGTGTTGCGAGCCAACCATTTTTCACGAAGCTTTTGTTTATTTGCGACAATCAGGCGACATTGATCATCGAACCAATCATTGCGGGGTCTCAGAGGTCTTCTTCCGATAGTGTTTTGCGCCGCGGTGGTAATGGCTGACTGTATTGTGTGCCACTGCTCCTGGATGTTAGAAGGAGCTTCTTCGTTGTTGCTAGGCCGCTCTAGGTAGTTAGTGACAGCTGATTGGTACCTCTGCAGTAACGTTTGGTCTTTTAGAGCATCCACATTCCATCGAACGGTTTTTTGTGCTTGTCTGTTGAACGTAGATGACAGTTTGCACTTATATTTAAATACGACAAGCATATGATCGCTGTCCATATCTGCACCCCTGTAGGATCTAACGTCAGATATACTGGTCGAGTGTCTCTTAGACACCATGACGTGATCGATTTGGTTTTCCGTTCTTCCATCATTCGATCTCCACGTTACTTTGTGAATTCTCTTATGTGGGAAAAACGTACTTGATACAACTAAGTTGTACATTAATGCCAGGTCGGTGACGCGTTGGCCGTTATTGTTACTAGTTAGATGCAGACTGTTACGACCGATGTGCGATGTATTTTCTGCACTCCTACCGATTTTTGCATTAATCGCCCACGATGATTTTAATGTCGTGGTGCGGACTTCCTCCAGCTCGACAAAGAATAAATCTTTGATGTCATCCGATTTATCTTCGGTGGGTGCATGCACATTAACGATCGTGATGTTAAATTTCTTAGTGCGAAGTCTGACCGTGCACATCCGCATGTTGATCGGGCGGAAATCGATGATATGGTGCTTCACGCGCCGATGGATGAGGAAGCCAACTCCAAATTCTCCTCCGTTCTGATGGCCGCTGTAGTGAAGAGTGTAACCATTGGTGGTGTCATGGATCCCACTCCCAGACCATCTAAGCTCTTGCAGTGCGAGTACGTCTAATGTGTAACTCTTTGCTTGGTTCGAAAGGTTCTGGAGATCTCCAGGTCTTAAGAGGCTAAGCACGTTCCATGTTCCCATTTTTAAAGCGTTGTCCGTGTACAATTTCCGAGGTCGAGTTTGTAATGAATCCGATATGGTAATCCGAGGCCTTTGTTTAGGGTTCATAACTTAAATGGTTTTTATGAGGGAAGGTTGTTGGCCTGCCGCTCAACCCGTTTGTTACGTGTGTGGGTCACGTACTGGTGAGAATCTTAAGGCATCCAGTCCTACCTTGAAACACATTTATATAGCGAGCCGCTTGATACAAGACAGACGCCCGCTTCAGCCGCTCCTAACATGGAGAACAGACGCTGGTTTGGTATTGGTTTTAGGGCGCCAATAACCCGCCCTGACATGTAGTGTCCATGACTATAAACAGGATTTAGTCTGCTCGTCTCCACTACACCGCCTGATTCATTTAGCGTTACCCAGGGAGCACCGGCGAGGAGGTATGAATCTCGGACTTCGCCCCCCAAAGAGAATGGATATCTAAACATTAATTAATCCCAAGAATAGTTATTGGTGTAAAGTGTTGTAAAAAAAGTGTTAATAAAAATACTGTAAAGAAAGTTAATAAATTTTTTTTTTTATAATACGAGTATTTTAAACTTCTGATAATAAAAGTCGCGCGGCTGTTCTTTAAGCACTTTGGTTCACTTTGTTTCTACTTTTATATGGTTTGTTCTAATACTTTAGTTTTTTAGGCTCGAAGGACCATGTTAGTTCAGCCTCTGCATGAACTAGAAAATTATTTTCCCTTTATTCTGAGCGGACCACTGGTGGGGGCTAATACCGAAATTATTCCGGTAAAAAGAATGTAGAGTAGGTAAGTTGTTTGCGTACTAACTATTTTATTCATTCACTATGGAGTTATATACAATTTCTTCAACTCAATTCAACTTCAATTTCTACAATTTCTTTCTGCGTCCCCTTGTTGCAAACCGCAAAATCTTGAGAAATATGTTTAAGGTGGCCAAATCCTTGCATGGGATGTAGCGCAGAGTAAGTAATTGTGAGTTACAAGTTTTCTCGGTCAATAAGTTAATGATTCTATCTCAATTCTTTATCGATCATATTTTTTATACTGCCGTTGAATTGGTTTGGGCGTTGGAAGACTTGTGAACAGAAAAAAGGGAGGACATTCAAACATTAATTTCCCTGAATAATTAGGATATTAGTAATTCTTTACCTGGAAGTAATATATCTAGTTAAACGACCTAACCTTAATACGTTTAATACCACGGTCAAATTTCATTATAGGAGTCAATATATTTTTAATGATTTTGTGAAATTATTACTGACATTTATTTGTATCATTTGTGAGTGATGGACGTTTCATGAATTTTACTATTTTTACCTGAAAGTATTAAAAATGTGATAAAACGTTTATATTTGCTGGTAATATTATAAATTGTTGCTATTTTAAATGCCCATATATTTACGTAAGCAACAATCAATCATTTTTTAAATTAGAGCCAACTGCACCCAGTTAAATGTATATACATCTTAAAGTGACTTCGCGCTCATAACTTATTATGTACATTTTTGAATTAGTAAATTGCGCTAAAAGTTGTACATTTGCTAAAACGCAATTAACACTAAGTAGATTTGTATTATAGCGATTTAAGAGTATGGATTGTATTGCTAATGTTAAAAAACAAAATCCCTAAAAGTGATGATTTTAGTAAAAGTTGGAAAACGTCAATTTTATAATGGCGAATTTCATTAAACTAATAACTAATAAGTGTGAAGAATTTAGATCAATTAACACTTGTCTTTATCCTAAAGTATGATAGATTATTCGAAAGTAAGGTTAAACACCAGACATATAACAGTTTATTATTCGAATTAATGGCACATGAGTTAAAAGTAGAATAACAGAAATAAAATTCAAACCTCTGAACTAAATATTTAACATTCAGAAGTATGCTATTCTGGCCTTTTTGGAAAGTGGTAAGAAATGATGAAAGTTAGCAGTAGATGTACGATTATAGAAGATCTTTTATATCCTTCAATATGTTGTTTAAGCGATTCTAAATTACAATTTTTTCATGTTACACACTCGACATCTGCGAGCATTTCTAAAATTGAACCGCTACTAAGCAATGTCCGGTCTCGAGCCATCGATTCAAAAATTATTAAATCATGAAAAAATCACAATAAAATGACTCCATTAGCACTTCAATAATCCGTCCAAATGATGAGCACTATAATGTGCCAAGCACAACACATTCCTGAAATATTTTACATTGCCAAGGTTTTCACGACCAAATGCTAAATTTGTAAAATAAAATTAGCAAAATAATTCGGTTATTTACTTAGATACAAGTATATGTGTAAACAATCAGCCATTTCGTAGGTAAAATACCCAATATATTTGAGGAATGCCAAACTATATATTGTGACGGTCTAAAAAATTTTACGAGGGAGCATCGAGCAGTATTTAGTTTTCATCCTCACCAAGAAAATGAATTCAGAAACTAAACAAGTTTGGGCGAGAGAAATAGTCGATGACGAGACACCAACTATCGAAAAGCTGATAAAATTGGTAGAACGACGGTAGAACGACGTGAATATAATTCTGAACCAATTATAAATGATTATGTAGCAATCAACACCTGCTTTACTACTGTAATAAATTTCGTATTAACCCAACTGAACGATAACCATTTGTTGCTGAAAGAACATCGTTTGCAAACGTTTTATCAAAAGCTCCATATCATCTGCATGTGTTTGCTTACTTTGCAGTAATGAACATCACACTATGTTACATGACCAGTCATATAGCTGTCGATACATCACTGCCAAATGAATTGGTTGATTTAACGAATCTATTTATCGAGCAAATGTCAATACGAATTTACATGGCTGTTATTCCACCAGATTCATTGAAGATTAATTTTTTACATTTTTTTTGTATTTTATCTATTTTATATAAACTGCTAGAACAGAAGAAATTATATTTATAAATAAAACCTTTTAAATAAAAATATATCAGAATTAAAAATATTTTACAACAGTCTGATTACTTGAACCGCACCAGCGGTAATCCAAATAATCATACAACAAAATCAGAGCAAAGGTCTGATGTTTCATTGATCTTCGAGCCGCCAGATTCATCCGATTCCGCCAGATTCAACATAAAGTGATAAAGTGTGGAGGAACTACTTCGTATTCAGTAAGAAAATGTTGAGAAAATAATCGTCTTTCAAAGAAATGACAACAAAGACGGTGAAGTATACTATATTTGAGTATACGCAACACAAAAACCTATTTGGAAACTCGCAGTTTAAATCGCTGAACCAGGAGTACGGAACAACATATGATAAAATTCGAACAGCAATCTCATCGCTGAAGCCATCTTATCGCTCGATCGGTCTCTACCAATTAACAGCCTTTATCAATACCTCACAAGGTTTGTGATTCAATCGACGACGGAAACGGCGGTAATCAGAAAGGTCAATTCGAATAATCTACAACAATATTTTGAGCGAATAAATTGGAATACCGAGTTTAACAGCGATGACATAGATGTAAACGTGGAAAAATTTTACACACATCTATTTAAAGGAATCGATTTATTCGTTCCCGTGTCTATGAACAAACTGAAAAAATATCCTCCATGGTATGACGATCAACTCATCAGTCTTAAAAACAAAAAAGACAAGGCTTATAAAGAAAACCTCAAAGTGTGTTCCCAGGATAGTAAACAGAAATTTACTGCTTATAACCAAAATTTTGAATATTATTTTGAACGGAGATACCGAAGCTATATTCGTAATCGAAAGGATTAAATAAAAGGCGATCTTAGACACTTTTGGATTTTTTTTAAAACCAAACACGAAATTGATGGTTACCCAGCCTGGATGAAATTTAATGATCAAAAGTCTTGTGATCCACAGGTTTAGGTTTTATAACCAACATGTTTGCTGAGTTTTTCCAATCTGTTTATAAAGCGGAAGACATTGATAATTATAAAGATTCAACCTGTAGTAAATATAGTACATTCATATTTACTCCACACATCGAGCCAGAAGACATCCAACGAGCATTGGTAGGATTCGGAGAAGGATGTTGGCCTGATGGTATTCCTGCTTCATTTTTTTAAAAATTCTAAAAATTTGGCAATCCCTCTAAGCATCAATCAGTTATTAAAATTGGCAACTTTTCCACTAAAGTGGAAAATACTAGAGTGACGCCTATTTTCAAAACTAGATCTAGAAATGATGTTTCTTGCTACAGAGGTATTACACCTTTATCTGCTATACCTAAATTATTTGTACTAATAATATGCAACTCATTCAAAGCAGTGCTTCCATAGTATTTATCACAATATCAACATGGTTTTATGCCTAAAAGATCAGTATCTACAAATCTCATAAAATTTACTAGCTATTCTATTAAAAAAATTGAGAAGCACAAACAAGTTGACGTAATATACACCCACTCCATCAGCCATTGAAAAACTTTGCAACACATTTTCAAGTTTGGATTTGCCAGCCAGTTCGTAGCCTGGTTCAAATCTTATTTGAGTAATCGAATCCAATATATTGAAATAGGAGATAAAACGTCAAAGAGAATACAAGCTACCTCTGGTGTACCACAAGGCTCTCACGTTGGCCCATGGATTTTCAGATGACCTCAAAATCTGCAAAGCAATCGAGTCAGTCGACGATGCCAATAAACTATACAGGAAGATATTGATAACCTAGCGTTATGGTGCGAGTCTCAATCTCTGAGTCTCAATATTGAAAAGTGCAAATTTCTATCATTTCACCGTAAAACTAACTCTGTTACACAAGGCTACAAGACAAGTGGTGTAATCCTTCAGATAGTACTTGAGACTAAAGACCTATAGGGGTTATTTTCGTTGAAAACATGAGCTTTACTAAGCACATTGAGCTGTGCACCGCCCCCGCGAACTCCATGCTCGGTTTTGTCAAACGTTGGACGGGTGATAATTTTGATGTGGAAACAATTAAGATTCTGTATTGTGCCTACGTTCGATCCCAGCTGGAATATGCTGTAAATGTGTGGTATCCGTTCTACGAAGCTCATATCCAGAGAATTGAGAAAATTCAAAAGAAGTTTATACTCTACTTGACCTGGAAAGACGGATGGGTCTATGACTATGATCTACCATACCACGTAAACATACAGCGGCAACCACCATATTTAACCGGGTGCAAGTCATATAACTTGACAACTCTTGAAAATAGACGAGAATTGCTAAAAAGTACATTTATTGGTAATCTTCTACTAGATGTAATCGACGCACCGGATGGGCTAAAGTCAATTAAAATAAAGGTGCCTGCTAGACAACTAAGAGATCCTGGCTTCTTCCACTTAGATAGGCACAGAACCAACTATGGCGATAATGAACCAGTGAAGATGATGTGTAAGAGTTTCAATAGAATTAACTATTTATTTGATTTTTGTTTAACAAAAGATAATTTTAAAAGTAGATTAAGGCAATTTTATGCCTCTCAGTGATTTTTTTACTTGTTACTTTACTTTTACATTTCAAATTTTCAAATCCAATGCGGATTTATTTTATTTTATATTTTATATTCTTAAATTAATATGTTTCTAGTCAAATTTGTAGAATTTTTCAATATAAATAAATAAATAAGCTATTTAAAACGTAGGACATATTAATGCGTCAATTATATGGAGCTGCAAAAAAATATTGATGAAATCAATCAATTGCCCACCGAAATTATGGTAGAAACAAGCGAAAATGAAAAAACAACCAAATCTTTATTTTAGGTGGCAGTGACAACTATTAACACAACAATAACATTTCCGATACAGTAACAATATCATATTTTAAGTCACACTTACATAAAAGTGCAGCTCAGCTGATTAGCCACCTTTCAACAACCAACGAGAATTACGAAATGGCATGGTGCTATAATTACATTACAACAACTCACGATTTCTAGTTGGCAAGTTCAACGATTTTGTTGCTACCACTACCAGCAATAAATGTTGCAACTGCCGAGGCGTTACGAAATCGAAAAAAATGTTACACAACATAGAGCGGGTGCATATGACCTCACCGTTAAAGTCATTTGTAATGATAATTCTAAAAAAAAAATTGATTCAGGAGCAGCTAGGCTTTATGAAGCAACATTATCCAATCCAAGAAAAATGCAAAATTATCAAAGTATATTTTGACTTCATAGAGAGAAGGTGCCAGTCGTTAGAAGTAATGGGGATCCCAAAATCAACAGCAATTAACGTTACGGCTTAGAAAAATACGTGCAATTCCGAAAAATGTCAACAACAGATAGAGCAAGGTTAACGAATGTCTGCGACTTTTGCGTACGTTGTCTCAGCCAGCATAAAAAAGGTCATTACAGATCGACATCATGTATTGTTTGCAATGTTGTTTTCACGCACGCGTACATTCCAAACTCTTCTAGTCAACTAACAAGAAACTAGCTTTGCTACCCACCGCGATTGTTAAAGCAACTACCACCAGTGGACAGCTAATCACTTAAAGGGCCTCCATAGATTCAGGGTTCCAAGCCACGTTAACATCATCAATGGCTGCCGATCTATTGAAGGTAAAAAAAAAGAAACCCTAAGTAAATATTACGGATATATAGGTGGAAACAAAGCTGGCGTTTGAAGACACACTATTAACATCAAAGTGGCACCAACATTTACTGGAGGCTTTTCTGTAAATATCGATGCTTTGATTTTTGACAAACTCACACAATAACTTCCCGAAACTAACATAAGTACATATATGGAAGCATCTACAAAAGATATAATTAGCCGATCCTCACTATCTCGCAACCAATTGATTTAGTAGTTGGAGCGGATTATTATCCTTTAATAATAATTCACTGTGCTAGTTGAAAAATGTGACAAGCTGGGCACCCAGGGGGTAAACCTTATTCGAGTACGCTGAGTTCAATGGTGCTAGTCCCATTTTAAAGTTAGTCCCCATTTTTGAGATATCGCTTTCGACATGTTTTTGTTCTGAGTCAAAATATACCCTCATTTTAACGTTGATAGCTCTTGAACCATTAAGATTTTCGGTATGCTTTCTTCAGCAAAGCTGTTGCGCAAGTCAAGACCAAAAACTTTGCCGAACATATCAGAACCGAAAAACAACATTTAATTTTTTTTACTTTTCATTTCGACGAAAAACACTGTTTTTATTATTTTTTATCATTTTGTTGAATTTAAATTGAGTAGAATCAATCGAATAAACATCGCATCGACAAATATAGATACAATAGAAACTATTTAAAAGAAAGTTAAATCGATTCAGTTGATTTTATGATGCTTCGGCTAACTGAAGTTAGCCGAAAATTTCAGCCGCAAAAAACCCTGCATTATCAACATATTTTGTATCAGGTGGTATTAAAGAAAAAAAAAATTTACTACCAACTTCAATTACATGTAATTTTCGGTTCATATCAACAGAATTTTTTATTACCACCTGATACAAAATATGTCGGTAATGCAGGGTTTTTTCGGCTGAAATTTTCGGCTAACTTCAGTAGCATGATTTTATGGTGATTTTTCCTAAAAAATCCTAAAAAATTGACATTTTTCTTCTCTTTGACAAAACAATGGCGTGCCGTTGCGATAGTGGATAAAAATCCTGAATTTTTCTATTCCATCGTTTTAAACAATTACATCACTTAAATTATACAACAGACGCGCCACTTTGCAAAGTTGAAAAAAATTGAAAAATAATCTGGGATAGAAAAATCCGAGATTTTTATCCGTCGTATGATTCTGTGATTGAATAGCACAGTGACATTTGGTGGTTGATATATTGATGCAGATATTTCTTATTTTACTTGATGTAATTGGTTAAAACGATGGGATGGAAAAATCCAGGATTTTTATCCACTATCGCAACGGCATGCCATTGTTTTGTCAAAGAGAAGAAAAATGTTAATTTTTTAGGAATTTTTTTTTAGGAAAAATCACCATAAAATCAACTGAACCGATTTAACTTTCTTTTAAATAGTTTCTATTGTATCTATATTTGTTGATGCGATCGATTCTACTCGATTTTATTCGATCGATTCTACTCGATTTAAATTCAGCATAATGATAAAAAATGATAAAAACAGTGTTTTTCGTCGAAATGAAAAGCAAAAAAAATTAGATGTTGTTTTTCGGTCTTGATATGTTCGGCAAAGTTGTTGGTCTTGGCTTGCGCAACAATTTTGCTGAAAAAAAGCATAACGAAAATCTTAATGGTTCAAGAGCTATCAACGTTAAAATGAGGGTATATTTTGACTCAGAGCCAAAACATTTCGAATTCTATATCTCAAAATGGGGACTAACTTTGAAATGGGACTAGCACCGTTGAATTCAGCATACTCGAATTAGGTTTACCCCCCGGGTGCCCAGCTTGTCACGAAAAAAAGTTTGCAATTCAAGCACAGTGTAATCAATAACATCATAAAGGGCGAACATAATGAACCCTTGGCTCAACGTATACAGAATTCAGCTGGATTATAATCGGCACGAGTCGCTCCTACCGAAACTAAACTGTCCATCCCAGCCCACGCCTAGAGCTTAATTCAGCCTTACTACTCGCAAAACTTATAAAACATACTCAAGGTGCCATGAAACTTAATGACCTCAAAACTTATAATTGGTCTCAACAATTAATGGGAACATTACCAGCTGCCAGACTACAACCAGGAAGAGCATTTGCTAATACACGAATCGACTATGCTTATCCATATCGAAATACTAAGCTATCTTACAACGGAATCTTTCATTGCTGCCTACATCATTGCATCTAAATTAGCAATTAGCATTTCATCTTAACTCTCACTCCTCATTTCTGAGGTATCTGGGAGGTAGGAATAAAAGCAGAGAAATTTCATCTCAAAAGAGTTATTGGTGAATCAGCCTTAACATTCGAGAAACTGTACACGGTAACAACTCAAATTGTTGCGTGAATAGACTCACAGCGTTTAATACCACTCCAGATGACGCGTCTGACTTAGCAGCAATAGCTCCATTACAGTTCTTAATTAGCGATTCAGTTAATGCGGCACCACGTGGGGATATCGAAACCGCGGGACTCTCAGTTCTTGTGTTATGTCAAGAAATTGTATTGCTTCTCTGTTGGTATGTTGCAGTAACCTTCTTTCATGTTTGACGGCAAATTCCTGGATAACTTCATCAATCCATTTAACATTTAGGTCTTTGTGTAATTCCTCGTTGGTTACGTAGCGGTAAGCATTCGTTATTGTATGTAGAAATTTGTTTTGACAACGTTGATTAATTAAACGATTGATTGTTTAGTACAGCCCCAGAGCTGGATAGCATACGTCCAAATTGGTTTAATTATCAATTCGTAGATCAGGCGTTTACAGTACAGGCTAAGCTTAGAATGTCTTCCTATTAGCCAGTACATCTCACGTTGTTTCATTTTCATTTGCTCTGCTTTTTGTCTAACGTGATATTTCCAGTTCAATCTTGAATCGAGATGCAATCCGAGATATTTTGCAGATTCAGCTTAGGGAATTTGTACCCCATTGAGAAATGTATAGAGTTGCTATTTTTGTGCCGAAACGTGTATGTTACATGTACTGATTTCAGCTCGTTAAGCTTTATTTTTCAATCCCTGGTCCATTGGCTGATTTTATCGAGTGCTTGCTCTAAGTATTCTACTGCTTGGTTCTGCGATTCGCATGATGCCAATACTGCGGTATCATCAGCAAAAGTTCCGATGAAGGTTGTTTCCGATATCAGAAGTGTAAAGTAGATATAGGATGGGTCCTAATACGCTACCCTGGGGCACCCCTGCTATGGCTGGGTAAAAGTTGGTGTTTGTTTCTTCATGTGATACTCTAAATATTCGATTGGAGAGATACGACTCGAGCAAAAGGCAGTAATTTTTTGGCACTAATTTACTTATCTTGTAGATAAGACCCTCATGCCACACTCTATCGAAAGCCTGTGATACATCTAGAAATACGGCAGGGCAATATTTCTTCTCTTCAAGTGCTTATTCTATCTTTGTAGTCACGCGATGAACTTGATCAATTGTCGAATGCTTATTCCTGAATCCAAACTGGAAGTCAGGTATAATGATCATTGGTTTTATTCGTTTCAATAACAACTTCTCAAACAACTTTGAAATAGTAGGTAACAAAGAGATCGGCCTGTATGATCCCATTTGCTCGGCTGGTTTGTCTGGTTTTTGTATCATGATTATTTGTGCAACCTTGAAACACTCAGGCAAATATGTAAGTCGAAAGCAAGCATTATATATATACGTTAACATAGTCACTGCTCTCTTTGATCACTCCTTAAACATCCTTGGCGAAATGTCATCAATTCCAAATGGCTTTTTGGGATTCAGATTCATGTCAATTTCTTGTGCTATTTCAAGTGGCGTGACACTTCTGATATTTGATGGAGATCTATAGACTGGTTTAGGATCAATCCTAGATTGTATGTCGTGTGGTCTAAATACTGATGCCAAATGTTGTGCAAACAGTTCTGCTTTTTCTTCGTTACGTCGCACCCATTCTCCATTTACGTTCCTTATAGGTGGCATTTGGATTATTGGCCTCTTGAATCTTTTAGTAGCTTTCCAAGGAAAATAATTTTTGTCAGCTTCAGGACCCAGTCCTTTCAAATAATTTTCAGTACAAGCTTCTTTATGTTCTTTAATTAATCGGTTAACTTTATTACTTACCCGATTTCCCTCGTCTTTTCCTACGCCTTTCTTTTATCAGTTCTCGAATCGCCAGGGGGTAGTTGATCTCTTGTACGACTTTCTCACCTAATACGGGTGTAGCCTCTTTAGCTGCATCACGCATGGAGTTAATAAAATATTTAGTTTGTAATTCAAGTTCTTGTTTAGTTTTAAGACTAACTTTTAACTCAATTAGAGTGTCCAGTTTCTCTCTAAATAATTCCCAATCAGTAAATTTTTTAGTAAGGTTAAGTTTGGCTTTTTTTCTTATGACTAATGTACTCAGAGTCATTAAGACCGGTGTGTGATCGGAAGTAAGGTCGTCAATGCCTTCGACTTCAATGTAATTTGAGGCTATTCCGTTCGAGATATAAAAGTCAATCAAATCAGGAACTTTGTTTATGTCTGTAGGCCAATAGGTAGGTTTACGCGATGAGTGATATTCACAAACTTACATTTCTATTGCACTTAGGAGTTCTCGTCCTTTTCCTGGTGTTATGAGTCGAGATACCCACGCAGTATGTTTGACGTTGTAGTCACCTCCTATAATAAACATTGGTCCAAGTTTATTAAAAATGTTGACATATTGATTTCTTACGATATTAAGTCTTGGTGGGCAGTAGATCGCCCCTAAACTTAGTTCAGCACCACCATGGTTAATCGTTATTACGGTAGCTTGCATAAATGGTTCCTTAATTTCTTCTTGTTGGAAATGTAGGATATTTTGTTTGATTAAGATTGTTGTCCCTCCTCTAGCATGACCACTAGGATGCAATGTACAATAGGCTCTATATCCTGTAATTTTGATAAAGTTTTTCTCCGTAAAGTGCGTCTCTGATATTAAATCATCATCTATGTTATTGGTTCTTAGAAATACTTCTATTTCTTGAGCTCTTGCATTAAGCCCGTTAGAATCCCAGGCAATTATACGTAGGAACGTTTCAGTCATTTACTTTTTATGTTTTAGCGGTGTGTTTGGTGGCTTGGAATTATCTTCCAGTTTATCCACCCTGTTAGTAAGCTGGCTGAAATTTTGTCTCATTTTTGCCTGAAATTCGGTGAGCATTTTCATTTTATTTATAATGGTTGGCTCGTTGGGCACAGGCTTCTGCCTGCTTTCTTGATTTAGATTCTTATTTGAGATTTTGGTCACCTGGGCGTAGGAAACCCCCTCTCTAATGGTATCATATTGTTGGTTTGGCTTTTGCTGTAGGCGCTCTGCTACTGTTATTTTTCTCGGTAGTTGAGCGTTTAGTTTTTCTGATACACCAGGCATCCTTTATAGCTAGCCGGATGACCTTTTTCTCCGCACAGTGCACAAGTTGGTATAACATTTCGCGGTTTTTGACATTGTTTTGTTTGATGATTCTCTGCACATTTGATACATTTGGCTTGCCTATTGCAGAAGTTCTTCGTGTGTCCTAACTGTTGGCAATTTGTACACTGGGGTATACCTATTTCCTTTTTAGGTGGTTCAATAGATACCTTGCAATATAGCAGGTTCTTAATTTCGTATATGTCCTTATTGTTTTCCCCCTGCAACAGGTCTACGTAAAACAATGGGAAGTGTCTAATAATTTTCCCATTATTAATTGTCGACTTTTTATGAACGTTAATAATGTTGGTTACTTTATGACCATGGTCCTCGCTCGATTGCCGCTTTGATCTCTTCGGGATTGGTAGATGACGGTAAACCTCGTATTACGACTCTATACCATCTTTCACTTTTGAGCTGATAAGTATGGTATTCCATCTTATGAAGTGTACTATCCTTTCTTTGTTAGTGGATTCAGTTTCTTTTATATCGCTAAGTAGTTTTTTAATTTGACGGTAGTCATTTTCAGACTGCGTTGTTATTTTGATATCGTTATTGGATATTGCTTTAAACTGAGCAGGTTTCTCTGTCATTACCAATACTTGAGCTCTGAGTATATTAAAATCTCTAACGTTGCTGACATTGATTTATGGTGGTAAGGGTTCCTTTTTGTGTGCATGTTGTGGTTGTTTTGGTATTTTGTTATCTTGCGGTAGAGATACCCTTGGTGATGGCGTTTTGGAGAGTCTCCTCTTTTTATGTACATTTAGTTTATTTTGTCTAGGTTGGGTTTCTTTCTCAAGTTCCTCTTCATCCGTAAAGTAGTCATTGGTTAGACTTTGTAGGCTCTGACTTTTACCATTAGTAGATGTAGAAGGTTTATTTTTCCTCTCTAGTGTTTCGATTCTGTTTTGTAAGTTTACCAAAATATCTTGGTATTTATTACAATGTAACTCATATTGATGGCATTTTGTCCTTAGTTCATTATTCTGGCACTCAAGCGAGGCTAATTTTTATGTCATTTCATTGCCGCCTTGAGGCATACGGTGTCTTTTCGTTAATGTTGGAGAATGCATGAGTTCTAATGGAGATAGGGGGCTTATACTTCTATCTTCTCTAGTAGCTAAGCTTGCCAATACTAAAGCATTGCGGTCGCTGGATATCGACGACTGGAATCCCGCTCGCTCACTTTCCGAAGTCGCCGGTACTGGGCATCCTAATCCCTGCACCGTAGCATTATTATTCTTCTGATCTGCCATGGTTGGTTTATTGTTCCGGGTTCCTTCCCTAGCCAGTTTTGAAGATGGCATGTGACTGAACAATTAGTACAACACTTCCGAAAGAACTGGTTTGCCGAATACGTTCAACAAAAGGCCAATTATAAAACTATGCAAGCTACCGATTGAAGACTAACTCAAAGAAGCATTGCCGTCATTACATACCAAATCCGCATAAGAAAAAATGCATAATTTCCCGGTGCACCATGGCATATAGTAGAGAAAAAATGCAGGATGTGCTGATGCTACAGTGGCTTGGTACAAGTACAAAATGCTTGACGTGCGCATGTGGTTGCGAAAGTGATAACGACTTTAATTTCTGAAGACTTCTCTTTGTGTAATTATGTTATTGCGTAAGTTTTTGATAAAAAAATTCAGTTCCACCTATCTCAAAAAACAATAAATCAAAATATTTTGCTAATCATCCAGAAAACACATATGATCTTAATTGAATCATGCCGTATAAATACATTAAATGTGCCGGATGGCATGCGTGAAATTTCTTTAAACAAATAACGAACTGCGCATATTTTGTGGGTTTTTCAAGGCATAAAGGCATAAACACTAAAACGAAAAAAATTCGTTAGGATCTACTTTGTACGACATATCATTCCATATGGTTCGATTTAGATATTTTTGTTAAATAAATATTTTGACCATTGTTATATGGTCAATATATGTATAAGCGCCTAGGAGTATAAACATTCCTTTTTGATAAATATTTATTTTATTATAAAATATTTCATTTTATAACTGTACATTATATAAGATAAGATAAACTATTAAAATCATAAACTAAAATAATTAGCCATAAATTGTTTAAGGGATCCCAGAATGTGTGCGGTTGAAATTCGGGGTTGTTTTATTAATTTTATGCGATTCAGATTGTTTCCCATGCGCGCCCAAAGAACAACGTTATCAACGAGGTAGGTAGGTACACACATAATAATAATAAGAAGCATTTCGAAATCTTTTTAGTTTTGGTAATATACCTTTCGAAAGAAATTTGTTGTTTTTTGGTTTTGAGCTAATTAAAAACTTTAATACAATAACAACAACAACAACAACAATAAAATCAAGATTTATATCTAAAAATAATTAATTTATATATAAGACGCTTAAAATCGAACTAATTAAATCAACAATATCATGTTTCGCGCGCGTTATTCATATTATTTCTGTATGGTTGGCGGCCAATCAACATGCAACGTGTACACACATGTAATTGATCAATTTGACATTTGTGTGTAACTTAATACGGTTTCAAACGGAAATGGAAGGGTTTGTTCTCTATATATACATAAATTGAAATGTGTCAAGGTTGAGTGGATATGTTAAATATATATTAGTGGGAATTTCATTAATTTGATGTATAAATTAAAATTCATCAAATCACTTAAAATTGTGTATGAAATGAACGTACATCAGATACATAAAATATGTACCTTTTAATCTGGTATCACTATAACTGCAAAATCAAAACATGAACAAAATGTAAATCTTTTATAATCCTCTCGAAAACAATTTAAATCCATCTATTTAATCTTGTACTTAGACATATCTGTCTCATAAAGACTACTTGTCGGTTATTAAAGTCGGGCTCTCTTATATCTTCGGTATATTAGGTTCTTACTACTTTGTCAAGTTTTATAAAAAAGGATCCCGGCTCGATAGTACCTAATATACTCGTACTCGTCATACATAAGTGAGAACTTACTGAAAAAGAAAAAAAAATCTGTTTTTAATTTTTATTGTTATTGATACATATGTAGATCACAAGATCATGATCTTAATTCTATTTTGTAATTTTATACGCATATACTATATAGATGTTGTTGGTGGTGTTATCTTTGATCACCACCATCGCCACCACCACAGAAAAATACAAAAAAAACGTAAAAAAGCAAAAGGATTTAGTCTAATTTATTTTAGGTTTTCGGTTTTCATATACGCGCGCTACAGATCGAAGAACAAAATACAAAACCGTATCAAATCTTAAAAAGAAGATCGAAACAAAAACGAAAATACGAAATAAATATTAATGTCTCGCCGTTTTTATGTCGCCAGTTTGATCATCATTACTTATTATTATGATCGTTTATGATCTTTTTTCAATGCAATTTAATTTAAAAAGGAGTATGTATGTATATATAGGACGAGAGTAAGGAAGAAGAAATTAAAACCAATCTGATAAGATAAAAACATTTGTCAAGTGGATGATGATGGTAAAAAGAAAACACGAAATCTGCTGCTTTTGCTGCCGGTCTTAAAAAATTCAAATCTCATAATGATCGCGCATGCATTGTATTATTAAAATGTGAATAAATAAGAAATGGGGCACCTGAAAAGTATTTTATTTCTTCTTCTACTTCTTCTTGAGCATGAAAACAAAAAAAAAATCTCTACAACCAAAAAGGAGAATATAAAAGATACATATAGAAGATCTGGTATAAGAAAAAAGGCGTGATTTGAATTGTGATTTTTGATTGTTTCGTGGAGTACAATAACAATATATGGGTGTAATATCTGATGTGGTCCTTCTGGTTTTTGATATCTTTCATAAATATTGATTTTTGTGTGTATAATGGTATCTTGATTCTTGCGTTTGGTGCGATTTAAAATTCAGAAAAATTTATAATTCCTGAGACCACACGAAATTATACGTTTACATTGTTTATCAAATTACCCACGTGCTAGAATTTAACATCCATTTTAGTTTTTGTCTTGTTAATTTAATATAAGAGTAATGCGTGGTTTTGATTAGAATCCCTTCCTATATACAGTGTGTCACAACAATTAATTTTCATAATGTTCCTACAGCCCCTTTCATATATAACATGAGGGAAAGATAGGAATGATTTTTATTTATGGAACACAACGACCCTATTGTAGAAACCTAGCGATCGTACGGCACAAGACAACACAGTTCTAATCTACTATAGAAGAAAGGATACGGTTCAAACGGTTTTAGTTTTCATTGATAGTGAAATGTGAAATTCTATCATGAAATGTGATTGTGAAATCAGCTATAAGAAAAGAAATTATTTCATATGTATCTGAAATTTTGGTCGCCTGAACAATGCTCTTTTAGATAATTCGATCAACAACAAGAGGGCGCCAAACACGATCACCAAGAGTTTGAAGGTTCTGTTCTACGTCATCCTTCCACCACATAGCGCCTGTTTTATGGTGGGAGTTTAACAGCGTAGCACGTGTCCGAGCCATCAAAGTATTGATGATTTGATTGTTTTAATTCTATCAGAGTTGTTCAGATCACTTCTGATCTCGAGATTCAGACGCATCGTATGCATTTTCCCATCTTTATTAGGCCTAGCATGATACGTATACTAATTTGCGCTACAACACTTGGCTGTTCAATGTCGTTTTGGCTGTCCCATGTCGTTAGCGCCCGCCCAAGACCCGTTACCAAAAGTGACTAGTGGCATTATGAGCGATTTATAGATACAGTAGGCTCACGATAACATGAACGCCGTATACCATGAACTCTGGGTAACGTGAACATTACTTGGTAACGTGAACAATTAGAAAGCACTATAACATGAATTTAATTCACTCTCGCATGTCCTCGTACACTCTCGCATGATTCGGGGATTCCCAGGAAAATGCGATTCGGGAATTCCCAATTTGTCCTTTTTTCATAATTTAAAACGAGTTAAGCTAGATATTGCCGTTGTCCTTTATAACGCCACGCAAAACACTGTAGAAAATTCGGGCACAACTTTGTAACGTTTTTTTTTCGAAAGTCCCATTAGCCTTGTTTACTATATAAAGATTCATTCGTTGCAACGCTTTTTAGTTTTGAAGTGTTTGTGTTTGAACAAGTAGAGTGAATTAAAATTAAGAACTAAATTTGAAGTTGAAAATACATTTCGGGGACTCCCAGTTTATTCTTTTTTTTCATAATTTGAATCGAATAAAGTTGAAAGTGTAGCAGTAAGAGAAAATACTTAATGCGATAAACTAGTGTGTTTTATAAAAGTTTTATTTGCTCTGCGATTAATAGTTTTTAATTAAAAAATGGATAAAAAATAACAGTTTTAACATTAAAGGAAAAATCTAAAATTATTGAATAACTTCCTAAAAGAGCAAGTGTTACATATTTATCCAAAAAATATAATGTTGCTATGTCTACTATTTGTGCAATTAACAAAAAAAGTGATGAAATTTTAAACGCGGTGAATAACACCTTTATGGGGCCCTGTAAGAGGAGAACGCTTAAAATGTCAGGATATCCTAAAATGGAGAAGAAATTATATCGTTAGCGATATCCTAAAATGGAGAAGAAATTATAAAAGGCTAAACTTTTACATAGACAAATAAAAGAAAATTAAAGCACTTTTCATGCTTGTGATGGGTAGGTTCAATGTTTTAAAATTCGTGTTGGTGTGCGCTTGCTTAACATTACTACAGAGAGAAGTAGTCCTCTCAACCTGAACTTATGAAGCCTGTTGAAAATGAAGACTTTAACATAAATAAAAAAAAATATAAAACAGCAAAAAATATAAAGTTAGATTTAGTAAACATTAATTTTGTATAAAATCAATCTTGTAATCGCACGAAATCCCTCACTCCATCTATCGTACATAGAAAATGTATTATTATTATTTTTGTTTCTGTTTGTAAATTCAATTTATAATTAGTACTAGATAACTTGACGTGTCGCAACATAGAATGCGCGCGACATAGTAAAAAGCGAAATTTAAAAGCGATCAAGTTTAGCGCTGAAATGGTAGAAGACACAAAGGGCTTTAACCACGGGCAACCCAAAAAATTACGCGAATGAGTAGAAAAAATATTAAAAAGTATGTCTCTTATGGCTGTGATCTTCAAACGGACAACATCGGCGAATTTTTTGGCGACATTTTTGGATAAAGCGATTTTTAAAAGGGCGATTTTGGCGACGATACATGCATTGCGAAGTGTAATTTGTATAATCAAATATTTTCATTAAATTGCGAAGTGTAATTTGTATAAACATATATTTCCATGGTCCTTCGAGCCGGATATTCGGCAAAAACATAATCTAATTTGGTTCAAAATATTTATTTGAATTAATATTAAAATTAAAAATTATAATAGAAAGTGTTTAAAAACTATAATTGTTAGACATTTCAGTGAATTGAATTGGTGACATTAATTAAAACAATTTAGTGAATTTTATAATACTGTGTGATCATATAAAAATAATTCGAAATGGCCGACACGCGTGCTCTACAGCGGAAATTAAACCGAATTAAGCAAATAGAGACTTATGCTTCGGGTAATTTAACTAAAGAACCCATTGAAGGCATTAAAACGAATATACAGCTTCTAATTGAGGAATGGGAAGACTATAAAGCAGCCACTCATCTTTATAGCGAGGCACCCGACAACATCGCTCTGCAAGACCAAATCGAGGCAAAATATTTCGCCATCAAGGGCAAACTGATGCAAACGGAAATGACTATGGGCAAAGGACAACCGCCAGTTGATCTTGATATTAGTTTGCAAGAGTTAATGGCGAATCAGCGATCATTTTTGCACGAGGTAAGCAATTTAAATAATAAAGGTGAAAGTGATGTTCGTTTACCACGTGTAAACATTCCTTTTTTCTCTGGGATTTATTCCGAATTCGCTTCATTTCGCGATTTATTTGAAGCTTCGATTAACAGTAATACCAAAATGTCTAAAGTGCACAAGTTGCAGTATTTAAAAGGTCTGTTAAAAGGTGAAGCCGCTGCCTTGGTGCGCCATATTGCCATTACCGAAGCAAATTACGACGAGGCTTGGGAAATGATCATCCATCGTTACGATAAAAAGAAGCACGTGATCACAATGCTTCTTAAGCAGTTTATGGACCAGCCCACCATTACACAGAGTTCCGCTAAATCGCTTCACCACATGCACGATGTTTCAGACGAAGTACTACGAGGAATGAAGGTTTTAGGCGATGAAGCTGAATTGCGCGACCCGTGGTTGATATACATCCTAGTGAGCAAACTGGATCCAACCACCAAACAGGCTTAGGCTCAACGAAGTTATGGCATCGACTTCCCAACAATTAAGCAATTTTTTGATTTTCTCAATAAACAGAGCGATACCTTAGAAAGATGCGAACCTATAAAACGTATTTATCAGCGCCCAAATTTAAATCCAACAGTGAAAGTGATGCATCTCGACGCTCAAGTGGTAACATGTTTAAAATGCGGAAAAGATCATTATCTCAGAAACTGTGATGAGTTTTTACAATTGTCCGTAAATGAAAGAAGAGGTTTTGTAGCCGATAATAAATTATGTTTCATATGCCTGTTTAACAATCATCTATCGCAACATTGTCGTTCACGTTATAGATGCGGTACTTGTCGAGCGAAGCACCATTCGATATTACACCAGGATGCAAAACAAACGTCATCGGTAACTACAAATTTTAAAACGGAAGTTGTACCAAGCCATTCGAAATCCAGCGAACAAAATGTCGATTCTACGAGTGTTGCCCATGCCTTATCGCTCAAACAGTTTTCCGCTATTTTACCAACGGCTGTGATTCGGGTGCTTGATTCATCCAATCATTATCAAAATTGTAGAGTGTTATTAGATTCCGGGGCCCAAGCTTCTTTCATTTCCGAATCTTGTGCCCGACGACTCGCTTTACCACGCACTCACGCGAAGATTTTGATCAAGGGACTCACACCTGGCACTGAAATGACAAGAGGTAAATTGTCGATTAACGCTGTGTCGCTTTATCCAGAATCTGAAACGATAAAATTCGAAGTGTTAATATTAAATAAGCTAACAAATTGACCCGTGAAATAAATACTATAAACTTCGAAAAAATTAAGGACTTGCAGTTAGCAGATCCACATTTTTATAAACCGGCAGTAGTGGATATCATTATCGGAGCCGATCACTTCTTTCACATTTTAAGAGAAGGCCGTATAGATAATCTCAGCGACAACCTAATTGCGCAAAATTCAATGTTTGGGTGGATATTATCAGGCGAAGTTCCAACTTGCGAAGGTCAAACAAATTCAACTAGTTTAAACTACCATATTGAATTAAATGTCGATGAAACCCTAAGGAGATTTTGGGAAATGGAGGAAATGCCTACCGTCAAATCATTTTCTCAAGAAGAGAATAATTGTGAGGAACATTTTAAAAACAATTTTTTACGAGGAGATAATGACAAATATATTGTGAAATTGCCTTTCAAAATTTTACGAAACACATTGGGAAACTCTCTAATCGTCGCAAAGAAAAGGTTTTTTAATTTAGAACATAGGTTGAACAGTAATCCCAAATTCAAAATTGAGTATATTACTTTAATATACGTAATATATGCGCGAATATCTCAATTTAGGTCATATGGTAGAAATTCCAAGAGAAGCTCAAAACATCCCAGAGGACAAATGTTATTATTAACCACATCACGCCGTCACAAAAAACGAGAGCACCACTACCAAAATGCGAGTTGTGTTTGATGGATCCAGTAAAACCACCAAAGGAAATTCCATCAATGATGAGCTCATGATCGGGCCGACCATACAACCAACATTGTGGACTACGCTGATGAAGTTTCGATATAATAAAATTGCACTGGCAGCCGATATAGAAAAAATGTACCGGCAGGTTCTAGTCGCTAAAGAGGATCAAGATTTCCAGCGAATTTTGTGGTGCGAAAATTCAACCGAACCGTTCATAGGTTATAGACTTACCACGGTAACATTCGGAATGGCCAGTTCAGCATTTCCGGCGATTCGATCGTTACAGCAAGTTTCACATGATTTCGAAGAAGAATATCCTGTCATTACTAACGAAATCTTGACAAAATTTTACATCGACGACTATCTTTCCGGAGCGAATACAGTAGAAGAAGCAAGAGATCTCAAAGATAAACTAAAAACATTACTAGAGCGAAGGGGATTTAGCTTGCGAAAATGGAGGTCAAATGCTACTCAGTTATTGGATCACCCTATTAAAAAGGAAGAAACTTGGATGCCTATTGAAGAAGCCAATTCAACGACAAAAATATTAGGTCTGCAATGGAACTCCGAAGACGACCACTTATCTTTTAAAGTTCACCTACCAGAAGAACAAAATCCTACAAAGCGATCGCTAATATCTAATGCGTCAAAAATTTTTGATCCGCTTGGTCTACTGTCTCCATCAATCATAATAACGAAAATCCTATACCAAAAGTTATGGCTGCGAAAATTAGACTGGGATGCTGACTTACCTGACGACATCGCAATTTTATGGAATCAATTGAAGGCGGATTTTCAACAGTTAGAGAAGCTTAGGATCCAAAGATATGTAAACAAGTACGACATTCAATTACATGGATTTAGCGATGCCAGTGAAAGAGCCTATTCAGCGGTGGTGTATGGCAGATTCAAGGACGAGAACGGAATAATTCAAACCGAACTTCTTGCATCGAACACCAAGGTTGCACCGCTTAAACAAATATCTTTGCCCAGATTAGAATTGTGTGGTGCCCATATCCTTTCCAAATTGATGACAGAAGTAACGAAAACGTTCAATGAAGAAGCGTCTCCGTCTATGTATGTTTGGACCGACTCAACCATTGTTTTGGCATGGCTATCTGATCACCCCATGAAATGGAAAACGTTTGTAGCCAACAGAGTTTCAGAAATACAACAATTACTACCGAGGAATCATTGGCAACACGTTAAGTCCGATCATAATCCCGCTGACTACGCATCAAGAGGTGTTCTACCATCCAAGCTCCTAACACTTCACCAATGGTGGAAAGGACCATCATGGTTAAGGGACCCAGAAGGCTCGTGGCCAATTATAAAAAAGGACATTTACTACGATGACACCCTTTGCGAAGTAAAAAGCCAAGCCACGTCCCTACCATTTTTTCACATACAAGAAGCCAACAGTGAGTGCGAATTGTACGAGACTCTATTAAACAAAACTTTTTCCTTCAGTAAAGTGATCAGGATATTGTGTTATGTCAATAAATTTATACAAATAGTCCGAAGAAAGAACGGCCCACAACACACCTCTGCAATAACTGTAGAAGAAATCAACAAGGCTACCGAGAAATTAATAAAATGGGTACAACATAAGGCGTATTCAAACGAGATTCGCATACTAGCCAAAAATCATGAATTAGCTAGACATGACAAATTGTCAACACTAACTCCATTTATAGATGCGAATGGCTTATTGCGTGTCGGTGGAAGACTAAATAATTCAAACTACCCTTATGATTTTAAACACCCTATCATTCTACCAAAATCACATATCCTCAGTAGAAAGATTATTTCCTTTTACCACATTAAATATTTCCATCCAGGCCCAACCCATACATCCCATCTAATCCGCCAAAATTATTGGATCGTGAACGGAAGAGCGACTGTGAGGGATGAACTAAGAAAATGTGTCCGATGTTTCAAAAGCCGAGCAGCTATTTCGAAGCAACTTATGGGAAATTTACCATCAGTTCGAATCACCCCAGCAAGACCGTTTGCAAAATGTGGTATTGATTACGCTGGACCTATCAGTTTGGCCAGTAAAAGAGGTCGTGGAGCCAAAATTATTAAAGGTTATATTGCTGTTTTTGTATGCATGGTCACAAAAGCGCTCCATCTAGAAGCAGTCACAGAGCTAACTACAGAGGCATTCATAGCTGCGCTAAAACGATTTACAGCGAGACGAAATTTGCCGAGCGACATTTACTCAGACAACGGCACCAATTTCGTTGGGGCTAACCGACATCTAAAAGAGGTATATAAATTCCATAATTTGCAAATTAATGATTCTATAATTTCAGAATATTGCGCTCACAATCATATCAATTGGCATCATATACCTCCGTCTGCTCCACATTTTGGCGGACTGTGGGAAGCCGCGGTGAAATCCGTAAAAACCCACTTGGTTCGAGTGACAGGAAACACAAATTTAACATTCGAGGAAATATCAACTTTATTATGCCAAATAGAAGCCATATTAAATTCCCGTCCGTTATGCCCAATATCGGAAGATGACGATTCGTTCGAAGCACTTACACCGGGGCATTTTTTAACGGGTTCGTCTTTGGCATCTGTGCCTGAGTGCGATTTAGGCGATTCAGCGACATCCAGGTTATCGAGATGGCAGCAAGTCGCACAGCGAGCCCAGAGTTTTTGGAAACGATTCTTCAAAGATTACCTAAATAATATGCAACAGAGAAGAAAGTGGAAAAGGCGTGAAGGCAATATCAAGATTGGCAATTTGGTTTTGATTAAAGATGATAACTTACCGTCGTGCAAGTGGGCGATGGGCAGAATTATCAAACATCATCCAGATGATAGTGGAATGGTTCGTGTTGTTACCATCAAAACAACATCAAATATCATTAAACGGCCTATAACCAAGGTGTGCAAACTTCCGCTCGATTAATTTTTGTTGACGAAATATAAATTAATTCGTCAACGGCGGGGACTATGTTGAAAATGAAGACTTTAACATAAATAAAAAAAAAAATATAAAACAGCAAAAAATATAAAGTTAGATTTAGTAAACATTAATTTTGTATAAAATCAATCTCCATCTATCGTACATAGAAAATGTATTATTATTATTTTTGTTTCTGTTTGTAAATTCAATTTATAATTAGTACTAGATAACTTGACGTGTCGCAACATAGAATGCGCGCGACATAGTAAAAAGCGAAATCTAAAAGCGATCAAGTTTAGCGCTGAAATGGTAGAAGACACAAAGGGCTTTAACCACGGGCAACCCAAAAAATTACGCGAATGAGTAGAAAAAATATTAAAAATTATGTCTCTTATGGCTGTGATCTTCAAACGAACAACATCGGCGAATTTTTTGGCGACATTTTTGGATAAAGCGATTTTTAAAAGGGCGATTTTGGCGACGATACATGCATTGCGAAGTGTAATTTGTATAATCAAATATTTTCATTAAATTGCGAAGTGTAATTTGTATAAACATATATTTCCGTTTTATTATCGTACAAATTTATTAGCTTCAATATTAGCTAATGAACATGATATATCAGAGTCGCTCAAAAAATTGATGTTGGAAAAACATACTAAATTTTGTTGAAGATAAGGAAGATCCAGATGATGATGTTCCTTTGAGAATTTTGAGAAATCAATGACATGCTGAAATTAACTCAGCAATAGAGCATACTATTGAGATTCTTAATACCATTTACCATCGGGTTTGTGTAGCATTGCTTTTTCTAATACTTTTACTAAATTATGCTTACAAAATTTAATAGGATAAGTGTACTGTTGCAGAAGTCAATGAATGGAACGCAGATATGCCAAATGAAATAACTGATGAAAATATCGAGGACAGCGATACCGACAGCGACCTAGACATTACTCCCGAGCCGAAAGAATGAATTTGACTGAATGAAGCAATTGACATTTTTAATAAGGCTTTATAACGGGCTGAAGAAGACAGGGTGAATTTAAATGAAATAATAGTTTTACGAAAAATGAGGGACAGAGCAGTTTTAAGAAGCTTGGAAACAAAAAACGACAAACAAGAATTAATGATTTTTTCCATAAATTATGTATTATCAACTAAATTTTTTTAATTACATATTTATGTATTATATTTACACTATATTATCACAATACAAAATTCAGTTCGTTAGTTAAATTATAACATTAATTAAACCTGAATTAAACAAAAAAATCTTTCATTTGTATTATAATTAGGCTGTGTGCCTAACTGAAGGTAAATCGTTTACTACGGGAAAACCCGGTTTTAGGACAGATTTTTCTATCAGTTTGTCATACAGCTGTTGAAAAATACTTGAATTTACCGAAAAATTTACTTAAAATTGACTTTTACCTTAAATTTGGCACACATCCTTAGTTGTATATTTTAATATAGCTGGTTATGTGTACATTTTATTTAAACAAATCACTGTAAACTTGTGAAAATCCAAAATTCATATGAAAAAATCAGCACCCGCAAACATGAACTTGCTTGCTTTTATTTTGTTCACGTTCTCGCGAGTCTACTATATTTAATTTTGTTTTGCGCGATTGCAAGACTTTGGCTGCGGGCCAATAGTCGGGTAAATCGTTTACTATGGTAAAAATCGGATTTAGGACAGATTTTTCGATCAGTTTGTCATAGAGTTTTTGAAAAATAAATGAACTTACCGAGAAATTTACTTAAAATTGACTTTTACCCGACTATTTGCCCGCAGCCTTATTAATAAATTTTATTCTTTGGCGGTTTCACAGGAGTTACCTGAGATTTCGGCCTCTGTAAGGAAGTAAAGTAGACAATCTGGAAAAAAACCTAGGAGCATTTGCAGTGTGTAACGAGTTTTAATAAAAAATTTACTAAGGTAATTTTTTCTGTTACATTTTTCACATAGATTGCCAGGTTGGTTACTTAACTCCTTGAGTCAATAAAAATAATATTAAACAACGTTAATAATATTTGTGTATATTTTAAATAATTTTTTTTTCGCGTAAATAAAGTTTTAATACTTTAATAAATTTTACAAAATTAAAATAATAATTTGTGTTTATTGTTTTTAATTTTTAAAAAGTTATATTTGTGAAAATAAGTGCACAACAAAAATTGACAATGTCTAATAACTAAGAAATACTTCGTCCACTTTCACGAAGTATGTCTTACACTACTTGGATTCTAAAAACAGTTGCTCCATTTCTATACAAGTTGGAAAAAGGTATGTGTCAGACTCAGTGGCAGTTTTCTCAGGGATTATTTGAGCTTTGCGCTACTGTCACGAAGTTGTGTAGACTATTTTAATTTCTTACTGAATCTTTTGTTGGAAATCGTTAAATACTGCGCCTGGCACATATCCTTCTTCCAGATCGTATAGGAATAAGCTATGAATAAATATAAATTTTTGGATTTCAGATGACCTGCACTAATACACACAATTTTTTTTAAAATTGTCATTAAATTTGTTTTGCATGTATAATTAGGTACTTATTATATATTGGGGGTACAAATAAGTTATGAGGTTTTTTATAACTTATTAGCAGCATTATTTAGAGAAATTGGTACAGTGTATTTTATTCAAAGTATTGTCCATCGTGAGCTACGACTTTTCGCCTTTCAGGCAGCATGCGGATTCCGCGTCGAAAAAATTCCTCGTATTTTCGTATTTTGAGGCAATCCAAGATTCAAAGTGCTGCTCGACCAGACCATGAGTCATCGACCGGAACAAGTAGTATAGTCGGAAGGAGCAATGTCTGGTGAATACGCTGGGTGGGAAAGAACATCGCATTGAAGCGTCTCCAAAGTTTCCTTGACGGCTCTTGCAACATATGGCCGAGCGTTGTCACTTTGCCGTATCTTTTGGCATATTATGGGTGTTTAAGCTATAGTAAATGCTTAATTGCATCAATTGTTGTTGATAACATTGTGCAGTGACGGTTTTGTTAGGCTGGAGTAGCTTATAGTAGACCACTCCGAACTAATCTCACCAGGTGCACACCATTAGGTTTTGGCCATGAATATTCGGTTTGACGGTTGAAGTTGATGCATGACCGGACTTATCCCACGATTTTTTGCGCTTAGGGTTGTCTTTAGAACAGTTATTTGCACGAGAAAAAGGGCGTTTGACGTCTCTTAGCTTGAGTTGACCAATGCGACCACTTTTATTTCAAAGAGCACCTCTTATGCCATCATTTGATATAAGTCGCTTTCCTCGTAGTATCTCTGTGATCTGACCAATAATTAATCCACTTAAAACCCTAAAACCGCTTTAATATTCTACGCAACCCCATTTTCCAACGCATTAACAAATGGGAAAAGCTCGTAGTTTTTTGATGTGACCAATTTTATTTGAAAGAGTTGGCAACAAACTCATCGGCCCCCACATTATTGAAGGCAAGTTGAATGATCAAATGTATACCGAGCCATTTTAAAAAATGAATTGCCAACATTATTTGAAAACTTGAGCTTAGAATTGCAACAGAACATGTGGTTTCATCATGATGGTTGTCCCGCATACTATTCGTCGGTAGCACGTGAAGTACTTGATCGTAATTTCATAGTCGCTGGATCGGTAGAGCTGGTCTGGTAAATTGGCCTGCCAGATTACCAGATCTTACACCGCCAGATTTCTTATTGTGGGGCTATCTCAAAGACAAAGTTTACCAACAAACACCAACAACACGTGAGAATATGATTGAGCGAATCAGAAATGCTTGTGTCGAAATTCAAGCAGACACGCTTCTAAATTGTGTACATTCAATTGAAATACGGATGTTTAAGTTCATTGAGGTCGAAGGCTATGATTTTGAGCATTTAATTTAATTAAAAGATGTGTTAATCATCTGACGTTAATCAAGCACCCCGAAGGGAACAGAAAACTACTACGTCCACGTCGTTGTTCCTGGGTTACGCGGAAAGTAGTTTATTCATCAGCCAATTACATTTCTACAGGTAACAATTTCCCAGTTATTCAAATATTTTAAAACAAAATACAAAAAAAATCATTTATTTGAAAGCACATTTAATCGTATGTTCCTGGGTTACGAGTTTTTTGACAAGTCATTTTTCAGTTATTAAAAATTTAAGAAATACAATCTATTTAAGACTAATTTCCAATATTTACATTGAAAACGTGTTAATTTTAATTCCAACGTATTGCAGAATCGTATATGCCTAGGTTCTCAGTAAGAGAAATTGAAAAAATTTAATATCGTTATTACAGCGCCATCTATATCATGAATTGAAAAAAATGTTTCAAAGAAATCCTACGAACTTTAAGCCGTAGAATTCGAATCTGCAATAAAAAATGGAACCTCTGTTTTAGTTTCAAAGTTACTCCCACCCTGTTTCTTTTCACTTTCAGTATGTGTATAAATTTATTTTCCACTTTTACACATTTAAGAAAATTAACTAACTACATAATATAGTATTTTAATATACATAATATATAAAAAATTTAATTAAACCAAAAACACTTCTCTTTTGAACCCTTTAGTTTGCACCCATGTGCAAAATTAGTATACATATTTTAATTTAGACCTAAAATGTGCAAGTATGCAATCATGCAACGGTATTAGATTTAGACGAGATATACGAAAATAATAATATAATTTACATATATATCCCTTTTTCAACCAAGAAAATAAAAAAATTGGCTTAATTTTAGTCCAACGCACACATATGTGTGAGTAAAAAACCATAGTATGTAATGGCGTTGTTGATTCGCTTGATTTGAAGTAAAACCAACACAATTGCGTATATAGATTTAGTGTTTTTTTTCGAACGAAAATAAGTTAAAAAAGAATTCACAAATGTGTAAGTTGGTTCAAAAAATATACAAAACTATATTTTTGATATGGTACTTTTGCACTACCCGCACAATTGTGTTAGTAAAACACTAAAGGGATATACATTCTAAACAATTGCACGTGCATCCTCCGCAAATTAATTTGAAAAAACTATGATAAATTATCACTTCATATTGGGGTAGATACTCGATTCGCTAGCAAGCAAGCAATTTGTAAGCCGAAATCCTGAAATCCTGACTACTCAACCAATTATACCAAGGAAATTTAAATTTCAAAATACATTTTTCATAAAATTTTTGTTTATTTTGCGATGTTACAGTAAAATTTACGGCTTCAAAAATTAAACAGCAAATTTTTGTGTTGTTCTACTGTGCTATCGCAAAAAAAAAAAAAAAAAAACAAAAATACTATTGAAAATATAATTTGAAATTTAAATTTCCTTGGTAAAATTGATTGAGTAGTCAGGATTTCAGGTAGTAAATTGCTTGCTTGCTAACCAATCGAGTATCTACCCCATTATTTAACGCGAGTGGATCACCTTAGCATGTTCCTAGAGCTAGAAATTTTCCTAAACTTAGAAAAAAATTCATTGAAAAAAAATCATTTAACAGAAACATCATTTATTAAAATGAATGTGACTATGAATGCTACCATGCTATTCATCCAGGAGAAAATGCTAGAGCTGGATCTACCGTAATTAGTAAAAATAATATTAAACATTATGAAGTGACCGCGCTATTGAAGAAGAAATAAGACCATAAAAGATGAATCAATCAATAGGGGTTTCAGCATCTCCTCTATTTACTATCCCGCACGCCATCATATAAAAAAAGGATGACTACACTTTTTAAATCACTAGGGCCAAATTGGGTCATAGGCGATGATTTTAATGAAAAGAATACCTATTGGGGATCTAAACTTTCAACCCCTAAAGGAAAAGAGTTATTAAATGCAGCTCACGGGAATAACTGTGAATGTCTCTCTGGTGATAAACCAACATATTGGCCTGCATACACAAAATACAAGTATATCGATTTTGTCTCAAAATGTGTGAAACGAAATGAGTGTAACCGGAATGATATAGTAGTAGCATATGTATTTGTGGTTGTTTCGTGCGTATGATTGTTTTTCTGCATATGCAAGTCACTTGTCATTCTGTTTTTGTTTATTCATATTAACTCTTTCGGTGCAAACATGATTTCGGCTAGTGTATTGAGGAACACGATTGCGCTTTTTGGCACTCAAAGTGTTAACCATTGTAAACGCCATATTTTTGCGTTGTTTATGTATTTTCGATTTTTTTATAATTTCTAAAATTTATGAAATTTAAAATAAATTTACCTATAAAATTTTATTATTAGATGTAAAATTAATTTATGATAATAGATAATATAAAATATATTGGTATGTTAAATAATGACACTCCACAGCTCGAGAGCAGACGTAATGTGCTGAGAAAAGGAAGTAAGCACCATAAAAATTAAACCGATTCGCCCGGATCGCGTTATTTTGGTACTGTTCATCATACAAATGACACAAGTCCGAACAAAAGAAAAATACAAATACAAAGACATAATTGTGTATTATACACTGTGTATGTATTCGATTTTTTTGCTTCACTCATTTTAAATGAGTAACTCACGAGACAAAATCGATATCCAGGATATCGATTTTGTCCCAAAATATTTGAAACGAAATGAGTGTAACCGGAAAGATATAGTATTAGTGTTTGTGTTGTTAGTGACGAGCGTATATGTTTGTTTTACTTTACCACACATGTATGTCACGTGTCATTGTATTTTGTTTATTCTATTATCCATTGTAAAAGCCATATTTTTGGGTTGTTAACAAGACAGTATTACTTTATAAATAATTTATGTCGATTTATTTTATGACGATTTTTTTTATATTTAAGACGTTAATTTTTTATTTTTAAAATTTATGAAATTTAAAATAAATTTACTTATAAAATTTTATTAATACATACATATAAAATCAATTTATGATAAAGAAAAAATTTAAATATAAAATATATTAGCATGTTAAATAATGACACTCCACAGCTCGAGAGCAGACGTAATGTGTTGAGAAAAGGAAATACTCACCATAACAATTAAACTGATTCGCCCGGATCGCGTTATTTTGGTACTGTTCATCATAAAAATGACAGAAACACGAACAAACGAAAAATACAAAGACATAATTGGGTATTATGATCGAGCAATAAATATATAAGAGAAATCAAGTAGTGCAAATTTTATAAGCAGGTTTTTCCGAGGTTAATCTTATTTTATAGTTTTAATATATTTATATACACAAATTTAATTTTTTTCTATATTTATTCCATATATACGTATCTTATAAACATATCGGCATAGTTATTTTATAGTTTATTGTTCTTGTTCGGCTTATGCGCGGTTTACATGTTCCAATTTTATTTTCCAGTAAAAAATGAAGGGTTAAGTATATTACGATTTTCTTTTGCGAGAGGAGCATGAAACAAATTCCAGTAAAATGAAATTGGACTTTTTTCTTTTCAATTTGAGCAAATGTTGTTTACATATGGTTGACTCTTTTTAACTAGTAGCTTTTTGTTATTTGCGTGCAGCTCTATTTTTCTGTAAAAAATTTGCTGGGGAAAAAAAATTGGAACATGTAAATCGTGCATTATACAGTTTGCCAAAAGTAAAACAGATTAACCTCGGAAAGTCTACATGAGTCCTCTTATATATATTTTGCTTTATGGTATTATACACTGTGTACGTATTCGAATTATTTTTCTTCACTCATTTTAAATGAGTAACTCACGGGACAAAATCGATATATAGATCTTCTTGACCTCTGTGTAACAAAATGAGTTTTAGAGGACTACACGAGTATTGAAAATAGTGAAGGACTATCATCTGACCACTCACCTGTAATCATGACTCTGAGTACAATCCTAGTGTTCAGTCGGGCAAAAATGATAAAAAATATCATGATATTTTTTATCAGCTTTTGCCATTAAACGCACTCATTTATCACAAAAAAAACCAAGAATATTTTCGATTCTGGCTGTCAAAATTTGTGTACATTTTATTTCTAATATCTTTGCGTTATGATTTTTTATGGACAGGAACAACATTTTGTTCAACTTTAATGTTATATTTTCTTATTACACAACAATACATTAAAAATCATGAATGGATCGAATCAGTGTCTGGAATAAAACCAACAACAAATATTGTTTGTGTATGATTAGTGTGTGAAGTTTCTTTTCTGTGTTCTTGTCCAATGTCCATTTCATTTCCTCTAAATGATTGATTAGGTGACGTTGTGTGGTTAAAATTATTCGTGTATTCACGAATTGGGCGAGAATGTGATTTCCTTTACACTTATACATGTAGCCTAAAAACGATTTGTAAAAGTTTTTAGCGCGATCAAATATCTGCAAATCTCCGCTACGTGAATTATAATTGAATGAATGTTTAAATGAGTGAATTACTATATGTACTGCCCGGGTTTGTTTTATTAGCTAAGAAAAGATGTAAAGTATTAGGCATTAGTAAATAGTAAATTTTTGTTATGACAGCGTCAACAATGTTTTGACGTGCAGAATCAATTTATAATAATTTTTTCAATTTGGTTGTTCACTCGGGTTTGACATAAAATCATACGGAGTGAAGTTAGGGTCACAAAAAATATCATGATAATTTTTATCATTTTGGTCGGACTGAACACGCCGAATGATAATAAAAAAAGATAACCTGCTTATAATTAACAAAAAATAAAACCAATTGGGATTTATTCAAGAAACTAGTGGAAGAGCGAACAAATTTCTGTGAACCAATTAGAACGGATGTGCAGCTAGAAGATAAACTAGAATCTTTTAATAATAATACCAATAGGCAGCTTGGAAAAGTTGACCGATTTCTCATACCAACACCACAAGGAAGCACAACTATCCCCTTGAGGTCAGAGAAGCTCCGCAACACAAAAATATTTTGAATTTTATGTGCAAAAAATGCAAACAGCGAATAATGGAAATAAAGCACGAAACATAAATAAGCGACTTCGAGGTTTTTCTGAACTAAAGGATGACGATTACTAAAGCTAGTAAACAGACTAAAAAGCTAAAAAACAGACCAAAATGCATATGCCACCTATCAAATGTGATGACGGATCTTGGGCTAAAAATTACAAGCAGAAAGTCTCTCTATTCGCTGCTTATTTAGAAGACACTTTTCAACCGTTGCTGAGACAGACAGCAAATGAAAATACAACGCTCATAAACAAAGTAGATGATCTTAACATAATACATGTGACCTTATTGGAAGTTAAAACTAAAATCAATAATAACTTATAAGTATCAGAAAAGCTCCAGGTTATGACTTAATTACTGAGCAAACTGTGAAAGCCATTCACGAAGCCGTTTACGTAAATTAGTTCAAATAATTAATGCATCCTTCAGATTGAAATATGTTCCACGTCAATGGAAGGTGTCTGAAATAATTATGATTACTAAACCAGGTAAACCAGCAACCGATAAAAAATCATATAGACCGATATCACTACTTCCTTCCGGTCACATCAAAAATATTTGAAAAACTGTTGCTGAAGAGACTCAAACCTATATTATAGAAGAGAAATGTTTAATTCTACCACACCAATTTGGTTTTAGAGAAAATCAATCTACAGTTGAACAAGTTCACAGAATAACCGAAGTCATAGAGGATGCACTTGAGAATAAGAAGATATGCTCCAGTTTATTCTTTATACGAGAGGCTTACCAAATATACAAGGTAATACAGTAGCAATATTTGCAGACGATACAGCTATGCTAGCAGTTGGAAAAGATATTTAGGAATTCAAATCTATTAATACGCAACAAATTGTTTCTATACAGACAAATGCGAAAACCATTATAGACCTATGGTATCCAACTTTGGGGTTGAGGCAAGAACCAATGTACAAATGATACAACGCTTCCAAAATAAAATGCTGCGAAGGATTGTGAATTCCCCATGGTACATTAGGAACGAAAACCTTCATAGGGACTATGGTGGTGTTACCGGGTTTTATCTATTTAAATTAAGGATTAATAACACGCACTATATTTTATTATTAACAATTATTTATTAATTATTTAATATAAGTTTTCCCTATAAAATATCGCTTTCCTATAATTATTAGTTCATAAGATGGTTTTGGTGCGTGAACGATTGTTCGGCACTTTCACTTTTTATTTTGAGACCGTGTCTCTTTAACTTCTAAAACCCGACTGTATCTTTTTCGTTTCTCATTCCTCTTATTATTTGAATTCTCGATATTTATCGATAATTGATAAATATCGAGATTCGCGAATGTAGATGGCGAAATAGCTCTATTCAGCAAAACGAGCTATCCCTCGTTATTAAGCGGCGCGGTGTATTATTATTTTTGTTACGAGCAGTGTCACGAAGTGAAAGGAATTTTTGAGCCGCTACAGGACTTAAAAATGGAATACTTCACCGATGAAATAAAGAAACACGCAAGGAAACAAATAGTGTGACGTACATAAATGACTTTCCTGCTGGGTTTATTTGCAGGTGAAAATATAGATAGTAGGTGGAAATATAGATAGTATAAAAATTATTATAAAGTACTCCGGCATCAGCGGCTTCCCGGCATATAGAATATATCAACTAAAATACTAAAAAAACGTGATTGATAACCTCTTATACATATGTACTATATATTAATTTCAGCCTTAATTCTTAAATGAGTTATCAAATTTAAAAATATTTGATACAAACGTCGAATAACACAACAAAAAACTAAGGGCTGATGGTTTACTAAAATAGAACATAAACTGTTTGTTATGTTATATGATACGGAGACCACACATAATTTGGTTGCGTTATCCACGTGCTGGATTTTAAAAACCATTATAATTTCACTATAATATATTTATATTAAAGCGATTAAGGTGATTGTTTTAACAGACACATAATGAGCTGATAAGGAACATAACATTCATCATCTCAAGATTTAATACAAATGCCTATCACGGTGCCCCTACTAGCAGTGCTATATACTGCTTAATTCTTTATACTTAATTTCACCTTGTGTGGGACTTGTAATCTATAAATGCATAACGTATTATATTGAACACATAAATTAATTCAACATATCAAAACTAAAAAAAATAAAAGACAAGACAGAAGTATGTAGTTTACTTAAATTTTTTTTAGGTTAACTTTAAACTGATTACATTACATTAAAAATGATTTTTTTGTTTTTTTTTCAGTCGGAATCTCTTGATGAATATTTTGTAGTAGCAGAAGCTCAAATACACGTATACACGAGTACGCTATACAAGAAGAAGTATATAAGAAGAACTATGTAAGTATATAAGAAGAACTTAAATTATCTTTTAATATTCATTTTCATTCATTAAAATGTTGTGGTGGAATCTTTTAAGAGCTGTTGGATATTACGTTCCATGACAAAAGCCAAAACCATATGTAATACAGTCTCTTATATAATATTTAATGTAAAATGATTTTTTAATTTTCCAGTATAAATTATGTGTGGGTTCCCTTGGTATCGTATTTGTATAATGAATATATCCATACATACTCACTCACATCATTGGTGACATTATTTCGAACCCGATTTTTTTCTCGAACTACAATATATATGTATATACATATATGTTCATTCATTCGAAGCAAGTTGATGTGTGCGTACAAATTTTTATTATGTCCTTAACATTTGTCTTACATGATACTAACTAATTGGCGTCTCATCTCTTCACATAATTTGTTTTAAATTTAACCGAAAGGGTTTGTGCTTTGTGGTTATATAATACATAATCATTTTTTTTGATTTTTAAGTGGCTGTATATGAACTAATATAGGAAGAAACATTAATACTTTGGATGACAAAACAAGATGCTCGTTTGAGATAAAACAATTTATATTTTTGTTAAAACGATAATTGCCAGGTGTATATATACAGCTTGAAATGGTTTGTGGTTGATGAGTTTGATTTATAATACGAATGTATTTAATATTAATTAAAATGAGTAGGAATTCAAATAAACTTTCATTTTTATGTTAAGCCTGAGTTAAATTTCAAAAAATCAATGTTGAAGTGCAAGTGACACTTACCGAACCGAAACAGCGCAATATTTACTCAATCAAGCGCTACTTCACACAATTGCACATGCATAGTAATGTATGTACTTCTGTATACAGAATTATGACAGGCGAGAAAATTTAACCAATCGAAACACATTGCATATATCGTTTACTCCAAATCACGCCAAATTATATCGAATTTACATTGTTAACACCTTTCATCGATTTTTGCATGCTAATTTCAAATAAATATATTATAAGAGTTAACAATTTAACTAATTTTAAAAACAATTTATTTTTTTGATATTTTTCATCACGCAAATATAAGTAAGACGAATAAGAATATCTACGATAATGAAATATATTAAGCGCTTAATGCGCTTTTTAACAGAAAACAAACGTCATTTCACACTTTTGAAAGGTTTTCTGTTAATCAGGTTAAATATAGCTCAAGTGACACTGGCAAAAGTAGTTATAGGATTGTGCAAATATTTTTCCGAATTTTAGTAAACACTTTTAGGAAACAACACGTAAGTTGTGGTCATGCTAAACTATTAAACAATATTTACGTCGATTATTAAATTTGCGATACTTCTAAAATGTTGCCTTTTGGTTGTGTTCTTAGTTTTGATTGCTCGTTGGCCGTTATACGATTTCGCTTATGCCGGCGCCAAAGTCAAATTACAGAAATGGATTCGGTATATCAAATTTGTTTGCTTGTTTTTTAACTTGGAGAACGTATTAACGTAGGACATTCGAGAGCCTTGTACGCTTTTGAGTAAGTTAGAGCCCTTTATTATAAGAACTATACATATGTTTATTACGTGATAAATTTATCTTTTACAAATCCTCAGTTGGAAAGTTGAGTACCTCGCTTATTTCTTAATTTCGCTCGTTACTAGAAATTTAATTTCGCTCGTATCAAATATATAATTTCGATCGCAAAACGTTACAATTTAAGGTGGAGTGAATAAACGCCTCGGAATTTATGCCAACGGGTCTTATTATGGTTTTATATAGGAATTAAGGTCCACGGGCCACATTTCTTTTCTGAAATGCCATTTAAGTCCACCTTATAAAGAAAAGGAAGCCCGCACATATGATAGGCCTACACATTAATACCCCTATTATGGTTCTTACATTTAAGTCACTCAGTGACTTTAGGTCGCCGAATTCAAATTTAAGTATTATGATTCTCGCCATGAGAGCGCGGTGAATGAAAGTAATGTCAAAATTGCTCACATAAAATTATCAAGTGACTTCAAAGTAATTTTTTTTTATTTGTAGTCAAATACAAACCAAAATGGAAAATATACGGACGTAAGTTTTTCAATTTTTATTTTAATCAATTTATAGCAAAGATTTGCAACAACAATTTAAAACGATTATAACGATCTCCACCATGTGTTCATGTCAAAAGACTTTTGTAAATGTATCGTAATTTTGGGTGATTTGAAGTCTGGATTTCTAACAGCCTTATTTTAAAAGTTGAATGTAACGATCCATCATTTTTTGTTTGGCAATCATTAAAATTTAGCTGTTGAGTGCTCCTGATGCTATTATTGAGAAAGTTCCAAGAACAGGATTAAAACCACGAAAATCATAACACTCGATTTTAATTGAGGAATTAAACTGCAATTTTTAGTTTCTGGTCTTCATAAATAGGTGTGTGCTGTTTTGAATCCACAGTGCCTCGTTTGATAATAAATAACAATTATATATAACAATTAAAAATCGTTTATTACAAAACTATTATAAAATAATTATTATTATTTTATAATATTTTTAGACCAAAATTAAAAATAACCAATGTAACGCGACGTTATAATTTGTTATTTATTTTAATGCCATCTGTTGGTGAATATTATAATTCTATGATTTGATTGGTACAATTTATGTTAATAGTTGCTGTGTTTTAATATTGGAGCACTATGCGGCGCTGAAGGGAAATTTGCTACTGAAACTACCGCAGCCATTATTCACTGGTGTCGCTACTAATAAAAAATTAAATTGTATTTAACTTCATGCAGTCGAATGACAGTTCTACTTTTATTTTTATGTTGCTTGAAAAAATTTCGCAAACATTTTAAAACCCAAACAAATTGCGAAATAAATAACAAATTAGATAAATATTTTATTAATATTTAGTTGTACACAGTAATAAATAAGTTTTTTAGTTTAAAATTTGAGTGCTGTGCCTGTGTGATGCTTATAATTAGAAATATAATGGTTACTCCAACGAAACCCACAACGACATTAATATTCAAACGTCATTAATATTCAAAACCAGGTTGCTGACAGTTGTAAACGAGCTAGATTTGATCGTGAATTTCATTAAATATCCTAATTTGTTTTGTGTTTCTTTTGTAGAATGACGATGAAGATGAAAGACGACGAAGTAGATCGGTGACCAGTAGTATACGAGTAGTGTAATTGTTTCGGTACTGGAAGATAATGAAGAGTTCAAAGTTTGTTTGCAACAAATCATGGATAATGTAAGTCGTGATGTTTGAAGATTTGTTTTATATATTCGTAGAATATCGACACAGATAATGCATTTCAAACTTAATGGTTACATTGAGCAATTCGATTGCCGGTCATCGTAAATATGTATGTCAAAAATTTCCAAGTAACTGGTGCCTCATTGGAAGCATCGAGTAAAATTTGTAGTTACCGGGCCGATATCGTACACAACGAAGTGATTTGAATGTCTGGTGGTTTATGTCGTAAGAATGTCGGCGGTAAGGGAAATGAGAATGAAGGGGAACCGAAAAGGAAAGTTCAGTTGCTGAGGGTAGTAAAGATGTGCAGGATCCAAAAGCAAAGGCCAAGGCTAAAGCAAAAAGCAACGTCTACAAAGTTTAACCGTAACAAAATGTAAAGGAACGATAAATGGTAAACTAGATACGGTACCTTTCTTGGATCCCGTATTTGTCGATATAAAATCGAATTTAAGCGATATAAATAGTTCGAATCAAGCTTTTCTAAATTCATTGGAATCGAATAATTCGGAAATTTTATTTGATTACGGTAATCCGTACTTGGATAATACACCAAATAAAGTTATACTGAATGAGGACACCCGTTGAAAATGAGAAATTTTATTTTATGAATTACAATAAGCTGGACGGCATGTTAAAATTAGGACAATAGTTACGGAATACAATATTAGTTATAAGCCATGCGACATGAATAAGTACGTATTTGGCTGGAAACATCTAAGTAAGGATTCGCTCTATAACGATCTTTTTAATTTCAGAATGCTGCAATCAACCGCAGGTGATAGTAACATAAATATAGATGACAACGATAGTGATAATGGATTTATGGGTGTGAAGAAGTCGAAATGGTGTTGCGCCCATTCATGCTATAATTCGGAACCTAACAACCGTATGATCCATAATTTCGCATTTCTAAAGAATGAAGATTCAAATAAATCATGCATAACATTTTTATCGATTAATTCGTTGGTATCTTCTTTAATCGTGTCATCGAAATCACCGGCGATTAAATCAATTACATCATCTGTTCCATCATCATCTTCACAATAATCATTGGTGCTATGTTTAATTTCCTTCAGTAGATCGTCTTGCATTTCTTGAATGGTTTGATTTCTAGCGTCTCTTGTGCTGTTCGTTCTCTATTGTTCATCATCACTATCCAACAAATCGACAACCTGATGTACTTCCTCGATTAAAATTAAATCATCATCGTCATTTTTTACTAATTTTGGTTGCTCGTGGTCAAAATCTGATGTAGTTTGCGGAACTTTATCGCTGTTTCGACCACAAGTCGCGAACTGTGTGATTAACATTATCATCTGGTTTAGCGACAGGTGAATCAGAAAGATTTCTACCTTTCCCAAAAAAAAGGTTGAATTGCTGGGGATGATTTAGGAGTAGAATGTGGAATATCTTCACTAGTCGGCAAATCTGTAATACGAACTACATTGGTTAAGTTGCCACCCGGTCGATCAGAATAATTAGAATGTTTAGTTTTTGTACTAGTTTGGCCTTTTTGGGTCGCGCTACCTAGCTTGATTTGTCGGGAAAAATTTTCGTATGTCTCGCACATTATTTGCTTTAACTTCGCGCTGTGACAAAGCGGGAGTTCGTTGTGGAGCTTTTCGTTTTTATGAATTTTGAGGTTCTTTAATTTTTTCAAAAGCTCCGGTGTACGAATCAACATGTGCTATCCACCAAGTATCGTGTGGCCCAGGAGCTCGATTATGAATCCACTTAACATATCCATAAAATAATTGACGATGCTGACAAATACCATTCCAACGCCACCAGTGAGTTTTGTAATTATTTACTTCATCATAGAATATGTGAATTAGAATTAGTTCCCGCTGCTCGATTAATTCCCTGCATTATTTGTTTAAAATTTGGCCCATGTCCATCGTTTCCTTTCCGTATACCCCGAATAAACAAATACGCATGAATGTAGAAGTTTCAATCAAATCTTTCCGCGGTCTCAATTTTAACAAGGGTTCAGTCAATCGAATTGTGCACTGCATACCAAAATTATTTTTGTGCGAATATCATATCCCAGCACAACTATACATGCGTGTGCTCCATTCTAGTGAAACACATTGCAGTTTGCCCTAAAAAAAATCGCAAATCAAATGCTCCAAACTTTTTGTGAAATACGTATTAAAAATATATTAAATTATTAAAAATTTATTAATTTTTTTTTCTGTTTTTTTTTAACAAAAAATTGACATACGTCAAAATTTGTAGAATGAATGAAGTTTGCTTTGATTTAAGGGTTGTACAAAACAAGGGAAATTTAAAGTTTCCCCCTGAAAGGGATAGTGCTCCCGATAGCGGCTCCCGATAAATAAGTGAGCCAAGATATTTTTTTATCGATTTTTAATTAAAAAGTTGAATGAAAAATCTTAGTTTAGAGTTAAATAAATTAATTATATGCAATAATAGCGCGCTAAATATAAGTTTTGACATAGAAAATTGGCTGCTCCGGATACAACTATCGGGCGCTAATAAAAAAACACAGCAAGTACGAGTATGTATGAAATGTAGAGGGAAGAGAGAGTCAACTTCCGTATTAAACAAGAAACATGATGGACATGTTTTGTTAGAAAGATTATTATCTTATTAAATAACAATTTATAACGACCACCATTGGTTTGTTTTATTTTAAATCGTGTTTTATAATCTTCGTTTATAAATCAGAAGTGGGATATACCGAAAATAAATTTCATCGATAATTAAAAAGGTTTTTTTTTTGTTTTAAAAAAAATGTTGACAGACCTGGAACAGGGTTTATCGTCGAGCGCGCAGCAATGCCAAAACAGCAAACACCGTTTAGAAAATTGCCTGTGGATATGCTGAATAATAGTATTAGGCAAAAGTAATTATCGTCCGGAGAACGCTACAAGGTATGAAGGTGCAACAAACTCTGTGCAATTTCAACAGAATGGTAATGCGGTTCACCCACAATTTGGTTATGTTTGGTCAATTCCTGGAAATCAATATTCGTAGTACAACTTTAATGAACGTGTAACATACAATCCCGTACATAAGTTGGAGACGGAAAATAATAATTCAACATGCGGAAATCGAAGTTATCAGCCGTTGCAGAGTGAAGGTTCTCATAGCCAGATGGTGAATGCTGATCCAGGTGTTGTAAAATTTTTGTGGAACAAAAATTTCCCAATGAACTTTGTTTTGAAAATATTTACACAAACTTATTACTGAGGAAATAAGTTTGTGTAAATATTTTCAAAATAGGGCCAGAAAATTTAGACAAAAATGCTATGAAAATATTTTTCCCAATTCCCTTCCCAGGGAAAACCAGAATAATGCCACAGACCATATAACCAGAGATTTGGGCTATTGAAAGATCGAAGCCATAAAATCGACAAATTTTCGGAATTTAACATTTTACCGAAAAATGTGTTTTGAAAATTAGAGGGGTGCAATTCCCGGCTGAGCTAAAAACTTGCAAAAAATGTAATTGTTTGCAAATTTTTAGGTTGCCTCAAGACTCTTTAATTGACATACAATTAAACAAAATGGAAGATTTTTTAAACCAAACAACCAATTGGCAAAATAACCCTATTAATTTTGATTTCGATGAAATTCTTGATTCTACCACCATAATGATGATGAGGAAATTTATAACGATTCTAATGAACGTATGGTGAATCGGAATCCGGCACCCCATTATTCTGCGTTATTTATTGCAAACGCAAACTGATAGCATTCGGTACATTGTTGTCGAAGTTTGTTAAATGAAATTGTTTTGCAGCATTTTGACGAATTAGGACCAGACGTTACTATGTATTTAAGGATTTATAAAAATACTAGCTCATAAAATACGATACTGTTGATAACTCTGAAAAGTATATAACTTACTAAAATTGGCTCTATTTCGATGCTTTGAATTGGAGACAGAATTCAAAATGTTACCAATTCAACTGGTAACAGAAAATTATAAACATAAAGTGTTGACATATAGCATTTACTTGAATTTGGGTTATTGACCAAGAATGTATACATTGTAAACACGAAATTCATTTAGCTTCAGCTAAAACGTTCAATCGAATATCGTTAAATGACCTAATGGCCCCACAATACAACAACCACTCGTAGATATATATTGTTACGCTGGAGGAAACATAAGTGTGTGTTTAAAGCTGACATCGAAAAGATGTTTAGACAAATTAAAATCAGTCCTCCAGATCAAAGCTATCAGTTGATACTATGGAGAATGACAAAGATGCAATCAGCATATAAATACAAGCTGAAAAATATTACGTATGGGACAGCCTCGGCTACATATCTAGCCACAAGAGTCCTACGTCAGCTAGCGCAAGATGAGGGCGTTACTACACAGTTGCAAAAACAGCTATTGCTGAAGATTTTTATGTCGACGACATACTATCAGGAGCGGATACCATCAAACAAACTAGGAGGATGCAAGAATAAGTAGATACATGTTTGAGGTGAGAAGGCTTTAATCTGCGGAAATGGAGCAACAACCAGCAGATACTAGGAAACATAGATACTGAACATCGAAATGAAAGCAACCACACAATCGAAATAGGGGAAATTATTAAAACCCTTGGCATTTTATGGAATCCCACAGAAGATATTTTCCAATTTAAAATTAAACCACTAAATATCGAAACATCTATAACAAAGAGAAAAGTGCTATCCGAGACTTCCTAACTATTTGACCCCATAGGTAGGATGGCACCGGTTATTATAAAATCAAAAATATTCATGCAACAACTATGGTCATTAGGAATAGGTTGGGACACACAACTACCCACTGAATCAGAAGCAAAATGGATTTGCTATGCTACACAATTGCAGACGTTAGAAAAAGTAAAGTTACAAAGATGGTTAAACTACAACACAGACAAAACAAGCGAGTTACACGGCTTCTGTGATGCATCCGAAGACGCCTATGTAGCAGTATAATTGACTACAAATCTAAAATTACAAACAACCAAAGCAAAGTAGTTTTAGTCACTGCTAAAAAAAATGTAGTGCCGTTAAAATCCATATTTAACACCTGGACATTTCCTTAAATCTGAACCACTGCGAACGATGCCAGAACCAAGCCACTTAAATCAAAACATTGGCCATTTAGCACGATGGAAACTTCAGCAGATAATAACGCAAGAATTTACTCAAGAAGATCTCTCTAACCGAATACATACTGTCGTTACAACAGTAAAGAATACCAACGGAGAATTACTCAAAAGGCCAATCATAAAGATCAGTCGTCTGCCGATTGAGGACGATGGACAATGCAAGAAGGTACCTTCGTCAGAGGCAGCCCAAATAGTTGCAGTTGAAGCCAACAACCACGGAAAACAGCATAAACGAGTAACAAGAACAAGCACCAAGTCCAAGCTGCTACTTTACGCTATCGCATTCATCTATCTATTTTGATAAAATTGGTAGAGCAAGGCTAATCAACGGAAAATGGAGGATTATAACTTATTATAATACCTCTCACTTCCTATTGGGCGGATCTAAGTCACTTTCAGAACGCTGCTAGTTAAAAACGCTAATACAACCAGCACATACTGATACGTTTAAGTACTGTGAAGCCATTGTTTCACAGATAAAAATACTCCACGTAGAATTAAATGAACAAAACGAAGTATTAAACGCCTTGGGAGGAAATAAAATCACCTGCAGAAGAGAGTCCTTCGATTTTGTAGGTATACAATTACCAACGAACTATTCGGGGTGTTAGAAAAACCTACAAGGAAAGTATAGAAAAATTAAATGCTAACCAGAGCACCAAAATGAATTATTACAAAACCAGATGTCCATATTAGAGTCGACTATCAACGTCATGAAACACACTAGTGAGAATTTACTGGCCTTGCAATGCACACTATGCTGGAGATGATGATACTTTCAATAATCAGCACCATCACGCAGGTCCATTAAGGCACTTAAGGCACACACGATCCCTTGATCCTAACTCCACATCAACTTCAGGAGCAAGTCAAACAAAACATACCTAATTTAAAACCAAGTCAGGCTATGCCATACCGAAGTGAAAATATAGCCGCCTTCTATAAAATAGCCACCGTCAAAACCTTAAAAATTGGGGCAACAGTGATATTCGAGATCAAAATTCCACTAGTACAGAGGACTCGATATAACATATACCACGCAATGGCAGTCCCAACGATTCATCAGCAAGACTACATATACAGGAGAATCAATATATACGTCCTTCTTCCGAAGAACTGAATGTTTGTATCAACCTCAATGATGAATATCTTTGTGATATAAATCAACCACTAAATGCGTATCAGTCAGAGACAAGCAGCTGTGAGATGCAACTTTTCCAGCAAACGAGGACCATGCCAACTAGTTGTGAAATTCACAGAGTAAACATTACCTGCCTATGGATTCCTTTACGCCGACACAACGCATGGATCTTAATAATCAAATCCGATTTCATTTATAACGTGATTTGCAAAAGTAGCAGCGGAATGGTCGAAACAAAAACCACTCTCATCCAAGGAGAGGCAATCCTAACACTAGCATCCAAGCTGTGTGTTAAAAACATTCACGTTGACAGGGTACAGGTTATTTAGCAGTAGATTGGAACTCTCGTTCATACCACGATTTAATTTGAGTGATCATATGATGTTAGATCCCACCTTCGGAGCAAATCGCAAAATCAACAAAGGAATCTATCTATCTAATCCGTAGCCAATCAACAACCTGGCCCGGGAATATGTTACCAATTCAACTGGGACTCAATTTTGGTAGAAGAACAGGAATAATATTTATGAGTTTTACCCTTGTTTCACATACGTATTTTTCCGCTGTTTGTATCAAACAATTAATTGATTTAATGTTTTATGTTTAGTAAGTAAGTAAAACAACTGTAATTCGTTTAATTTTTATTCCCATTTTTTGACCAAAATTCGGCCCCTGGTAAAAAAAAAATTATAAACATAAAGTGCTGACATATACCACTTACTTTAATTTGTATTATTAAGGCTGCGTACCAATCTAAGGGTAAATCGTTTACTACGGTAAAAACCGATTTTAGTACAGATTTTTCGATCAGTTTACCATAGAGTTTTTCAAAAACAATTGAATTTACCGAAAAATTTACTTAAAATTGACTTTTACCCTTTGATTGCTACGCAGCCTAAGTAGGAATATAAACATGAAATGTTGAAATGCAGCATTTACTTGAATTAAGCAATTTTACAATACAAACTGTAAAATTTTTATAAAATTAGAAGATAAAATACCTGTAAAGACATCACTTCTCATTTATTAAAATATATTGTTTTGAATTAGTGGACTAGTTCCGAGCCACGGTAGGCGCACTAATCTCATTTCATTACACAAAGCGGGATTGAACCCGCATCAAAATTCCATATATGTATGTTGTTTCTACATGTTTCGCAGCATTTGTAAAATTTTTGGTTTTTAAAACTTTTGATAAATGAAATTATTGAACATTTAATTTTTGAGCCATGAAAAGAAATTGCCATCGACTGGTTGGTCATGCCGACCTTACATGATTCGTTAAAAGCTTTTGATCAGTTTTCGATTTTAGTTAGCTGCCCTTCTCAAAAGGCGTTCTAACAGCTTGAGTGGAAGATATGTCAGTACCTTTTTTCTACCTTGGAAGGTATTTTATAACTACATATTTACTCATTCGAATTTTATTATTCCACAACGTGTCTTGGGATTTGTTAAGGTGACTCTTATCGAGATATACTCCTTTCTGTGCCTGATCAAATTATGTTTGTCATTACTATTTCTATCCCTCTCTCTCTCTCTCTCTTCCCTCTCTCTCTGTATCTATATATCCATCTATTTATCTATCTCTATCTCTCTCTATGTCTCTCTCTCTAGCTTTCACATCTCATGAGAGGATTTCCCGCGGCACTATGGTCTTCCATCCATCTCGATTCATCGCTCTTGTCCTCCAGTTTTGACATCCTAATATGCGCATTACTATTAAGCTGAACAGCTATCTTTATACTTTTGTTTCCAACACCGGATGAAGTACTGTGCTGCTGCAACTGTTGGCACATTCAGTGATAATCCCAAATATCGACAATATTGAGCTGGTTTGTGTTAAAATCAACGCAGGTTAGACGAATAAACACATTTATATCTTGTGTTGCTATATACGCCCTAATAGCCATGCGGACACCTACCAGCTTCTCGTAGATGCTGTCGATTTCCTTTTTGATAATATACTGCTATTTTATTTGACCTCTTTGTCGTTGGAAATTTTAACCTCCCGGACCTTATATGGACACTATCCGAGGGCAATACCCATTACGTTGCTGAGAATGCAAGATCTGTAATTGAGATTTTGATTATTAATAATTTTTCTAATTCCGGTTTGATACAGATCAGCAACGTCAAGAACAATCTTAACAGGCAACTTGACTTAGTATTCTCTTCCAACACAAATAACTGCAGAGTCTCAGAAACAAATCTGGTTCTTAGTTCAATTGGCTTGTATCATCCGCCTCTTTTAATTTCATTTTCCAGTGAACTATGTAGAGTTAACATTAATTGGGAAACTTCATCCAGTTTTAATTTCCGAAAGGCCGATTTTAAGAAGCTAAACGAATTATTGGCTAACGTCGATTTTAACTTCATTCTCGATAATAATCACAACCTCGAAACCCAAACTCTCAATTTTTATGCCGCGGTGGTTGAATGCTTTCAACAGTCCATTCCTTATACAGTACGAAGACACAAACTGGTAGTTCCACCCTGGTACAACAGAGAATTACGATCACTGCGTAATCAAAGAAACAAAAATTGGAAAAAATTCTTAAAGACGAGATTGGATTCCGATTACTTACAATGCATTTTCGATCATGTCTCATGAACTCTATAACGATTACATTAGTAGTATGCAGTCAAAAATAATCGCTGACCCAAAGCGTTTTTGGCAATTCATTAACTATAAGAAGAAATCAGATGGATATCCTTCTATGATGAAGTTCGGCGATCATTGTTCTGGTGACCCCAAAACCATTGCTGGCTTTTTTCGCAAACTTTTTTCGCAAACTGATGCGGCCTACTTCAGTTACATGAATAACAGCGCTCTAGCGTCTCCGGTATCTATTCAAATCGATCTTCAAGCTGAGGTAAGAATTTTCCGCTGACCCGGATAGATTGGCCTTCTATCGTTTTAAAAATCTGTGTTGGTAACTTAGCGCAGCTACTTACAATGATGTTCCAAAAGTCGTTCTTCTACGGAATATTTCCATCAATATGGAAAGACTCTTTTATAATTCCAACCCATAAGAAGGGATGTAAATCAGACGTCTCTAACTATAGGCCAATTGCGAAACTGTCCTGTATCCCCAAGTTATTCGAGAGTGTTGTGTACGATTCCCTTTACTTTCAATGTAAAACATTGTTTTCAATTAATCATCATGGCTTCCTTAGAGGACGATCCACTACAACTAATCTAACCGAATTTGTATCTGATACTTTGAACATTATGGAAGTTGGAAAGTAAGTTGATCTTCAGCAAGGCGTTTGACAGGGTTTCCCATAAGATAATTTTGTTTAAACTCAGAGCTTTTGGTTTCGGACCTCAATTCTTACTATGGGTGGACTCTTATCTGACGAAACGTAGGTATCAGGTGACCTTTAGGTCATCCATATCTGCTCCTTTTATAGCTACTTCCGGGGTACCGCAAGGCGGTCATTTTGTGCCTATTTTTTTCATCTTATCCATTAACGATGTCGATTTCATGATCAAAAACTCGTCAATTTCCATTTATGCTGACGATATGAAAATTTACAGACAAATTTCAAGTTCCACCGATGTTAACCTACTATAGAATGACCTCAATAACTTCATAATTTGGTGCACTAAAAATAATTTAGATCTGAATGTGAGTAAATGCCAATGCATAACATACTCAAGAAAACGTGCAAATTCCATTAGCCGAGAGTATACCATCAACAGCGCTGTGGTTGTAAAAGTTTTAACCATACGGGATTTAGGGGTGATTTGTGACCGCAAACTTAACTTTAGAGATCACATCGATTTTATTGTCAATAGAGCAAACTGATTCGATTTTATTGTCAACAGACAACAGAGCGAAGGCTTGGATTTGTGAAACGCTGGTCTAAGGAATTTTTGAACCCTTACGTTACGAGGGCCCTTTATATGACATTTGTTCGGCCCCTGCTTGAGTATGCTAGTCAGGTTTGGGCCCCGTACCATGAAGTGCCACCTTATCTCGACCGCATGGAGCTTATGAACTTGAAGCCACTATGTAAGCGACGATCTGTTGCACACGTCGTATTCATTCATCAACTGTTATCTGGCGGTGTAGATTCTGCAGCTCTACTCGAAAAGGTAAATCTTAATGTAAATAATCGTGCTTTGAGAACGATATCTGCTTCAGCAAACTCGCTTTTAAGAAATTATTATTTGTCAATAGATAAAGCAATTTTTGTTTTATTTTTAGATTAATTGTTTTTTTTTCATTTTTACTTTCATTTTTTTTTTTTTACTTTAATACTCTATCGAGTATTTATAATTTTTATGCTCTCTCCATTTGCGGTTTTAATTTTATTTTTATTTAATTTTGTTTTGCTTTTTTATTTCTCTCTTTTTTCTTCTTTTCTCTTTTCCTTTTTCTTCCAGGTTTAAATTTGCTTGCTCTAAGCAAACCAGCGGTCGGTCTCTCCTTTTTTGCGGCGGGGTATCATTCTCCTAAATTTAATACATATAGATTCAGCCTAAATTTTTCTAATCATTGCTTTTTTAATACATTTTTCATTTTGATTAATATTAATTTATTTCTTGCTGTTTTCTTTCATTTTTAATTTTTAATCTAGTAGAATGATGTCCTTGTTGTCTATATAATTCCCTGGAATTATATTCAAAAAATAATAATAATGTTGATGATAACTCCCCGCGTGCGGTCAGGGAGGGGTGATTGGTCGTTGGGAATTATTATTATTATTATTATTCCTCTCTCTCTCTCTTTTTCTCTCTCTCTCTCTCTCTAGCTTTCACATCCCATGAAGGGATTTTGCCGTCCGTACTATCGTCCTCCATCCGTCGCGGTCCATCGCTCTCGTCCTACAGTTTCGACATCCTAATACGAGTAGGTCTTGTTCGACATCGTCACGCCAGCATAGTCGGGGTCTTCTGCGACGCACTCCGGCCTGTTGTTGATAGAACACTTTATAAAGCGTTGTCCGTGTACAATTTCCCAGGTCGGTATGTGATGAATCCGATATGGTAATCCGATGCCTTTCATTAGGGTTCATAACTTAATTGTTTTTATGATAGAGGTTGTTGGCCTGTTCCTCAACCCGCTTGTTACGTGTGAGAGCCACGTACTGGTGAGAATATTAATGCATCCAGTCCTACCTTGAACACATTTATATAGCGAGCCGCTTGATACAAGACAGACGCCCGCTTCAGCCGCACCTAACCTGGAGAACAGACGCTGATTTAGTATTGGTTTTGAGGCGCCAATAACTCGCTCTGACATGTATTGTCCATGACTATAAACAGGATTTCCCCTGCTTGTCTCCACTACACCGCCCAATTCATTAAGAGTTACCCAGAGAGTACCGCAAGGAGGTATGAATCTCGGACTTCGCCCCGCATATTCCTAGCATATGTCAATTTATTATCTGTTATTGCGGTTTAGTCGAGTAGATGCTGATTAGCTCATAAATTATCACTAGTACCCGAACACCGTATGTATTGTTTTTAAACTCTTATCAAGAAAGTTATTGATAATGTCGCTTGCTAAGCCAATATTGAATTTCTATATTGATTATCAAATAGACGTTCCAGTTGTTCAAATAAAATTATATTTAAATGACGACTTTAAATAGAACTAAAACGTAACATTCCCGAAGTTTGGCGTGATTTGGAATCCTGGTAGGTGTACTATAAATCCAATTTTAAAATAATTTCTCTAAGGAGCTTTTTATATAAATGTGACACCAAAACATTAAATCATGCTACCCCAAATTGATGGAATTTTTTAAGAAAACTTCCAATAACTGCCCACTTGTTGTCTATTTGAACACGTTATTTGATAAGCAGTTGTTTGTCATGGTTATTAATTGTTGTAACAAGACCAAAATATTTTTGTTTTGTGAATCACTGTAGCAGTAAATTTAGATACGTGTGGCACTATTTGTATATTATGTACATACATGCAATCCAAAAAACGTTATGGTCATAAAACAATAAAATTTTGTAAAAAAAAACAACAAACCATTTTTGCCACATAAACAAACTAATTAGAGACAAAAAAAATAATTTTTGGACAAAGGAATTTCAAAAATTTTGTTTACGTTTCAAAATTGCAAAAAATCCTTTTTTTTGGGTAAGGGATTTTAAATTCTACATAAACAAATTTGTTGTAATAAAGAAGTCACGATTTGGTACCAAAAACACAGTTTGGTTAATTTGTTTATGTAAACTGACATTTTTATGGTTGTTTAGTGGTTTTGTTATTAAATTATACATGAGGACCACATATGCATATCACAAACAATTTGTCTTGAATACACAGTTTACATATTTATACTGATAATAATATTAAAAAAAAAAATTCCAGTCTCAAAAGCAATTCGAAGAATTTATCTTATCTATATAACGATATAATTATGAGCATACATAGTCGTATACAATTTAATTGACTGCATTGTCGCCTTGGAGATACGTATAATTAAAATTTCATTCATTCATTGGTTTTATTCACAGCACGCAAATCCATCAAAATCTGTTGACAGTTTTCGTCATATTCGTTTTCTCAACTAGATCTTTTTTTTGTTTTCGTTTTACTTTGACGACAAAGACGTTTGATCATCCGATCGTTGCATTCCACTGTTCGTTTAAATAGATTCGTGAGAAATTTTTTTAAAATAATTATATCAATTGCATCATGCGCACGGAATATTATTACGCCTCCCTAATTTCGTGAGCAACGGATTTCTTATACCGAATCTTATATCGTTATGTAAATGTTGATTTGACCTAATTGACCCACATATGGATTTTCATTTAAATATTTCCACCGCACTGAAGTTTACGATCAATAACTCAAAATATAAACTATAAACGGAAATATGTTTTAATTGATGGATTAATGTAAATATTTACAGACACCATCTAAGGTGGTCCTCCTCAATAGGCTTAATTAAGATTTCTTGGTTCCTTATACTAATTTATTAAAAACAAATCAAATCAAATCTTAAACGAAATAAATTTAAATCAAAAGTTTTATACAATTGCTCTAAATTTTTGAAGAATAAGAAGAAAACAATTTGTATAAATATATAGACGAAGATCACTTCACGCCATTTCTCTTTACAAAAAAACGAACAAGCCAACCAAAGAAAAAAGGTGGAGTTAACAGTTATGAAACGATCGGGCCAATCACAGACGTGTATTTTGACTTAAGTATAAAATAAAGACAAGTTGCTTGTTGTTTCGTCGTGTTTTGTATATTTAACCAAAATTACGGGTATGGTTTAAGAATTTGATCAAATGATCTTCTGTTTGTGTGTGCGCTTGTTATGTTTCAAGCATTTCAAGTTTTAAAATAATATAACAACAATTTTGTAATAATTCCAAAACCAGAAAGAATATAGACAAAACAAAAAAAGAATTATTCAGTTGAATTACGGTTTTTGAATGAATTGGACGCACGAGTCATTATATAAATTTGGGGTGTTTTATTGTGTGTGATTTAAAACAGATATTTTTGTACGATCGAACACATTATATACTTATTATATTGAAGATTTTTAGTGCTGTGAAATAATAGTATTATTAACGATATTTTGTGAAAAGTGGTGACAAATTGTGGGTGCCAGTGTTTTAAAAAAATAATATTATATTTATATACATAAGTGCATAGTGAGAAAAAATCATGACAGAATTGGTTGATCTACGTTTACATCAACATGCGATCGCGCATGAAATTTATCGTCATCAAATGATGCAAAGACTTCCAGGTAAGAAATTTTGATCTCTAATTTTAAAACGGGTGGATATATAATATATTACAATATACGTTTCTATATTATTATATAGATCCTTATCCAAGTATGCTACCAGTGCCACCACCACAATCACGGCAACCGATTCATATACCGCCACGGTATCTATCCGGAATCGAAATTAAATTGCAGAACAGTGATTTATGGAATGAATTCCATCAAATTGGCACCGAAATGATAATAACAAAAAGTGGAAGGTAAGCGCTAAATTTAACATCTACATTTAATTATATTGGTATAAAGATGGCGCCAAATCTATCTAATTTGATTAGCATGTTTTTTTATACAATATATAATAAGACATGGGCCTATAATAATATATCTAGCGCCGTTTGTAAAGTGAAATGTGCGCAAAACGGAAATATTTTTACAACACGGCGCCATATTTTTGTTTGAACATAACTATTCCATATATGTATTTTAATATTTGCTGTTAAAATGATAACTTTCCTAATGTTATTTACTATTTTACTATTTGTTTATTTTATTTTGTTTCTATAACAAAACAACAAAATTGAAAAAAAGGCGACCGTACTTGAAAGATATTTACAAAATATATACACAAAAACAAAAATTTTGACACATAAAATGGTCTTGTTATCAAAAATCTGCATTTTGTCAAACAAAAGTGATTTTTAGACTTTTAACATTGTTATAAACTTTGAGTCCGTGAAATGTAAATATTTGTAACCATAACTTTTTTTTTTGGTTCCCAGAAAAATGCATAGCTATATGTATGTATTTACATAAGATGCTGCTGCACATATAATAATTTAATTATCCAACATTAATTTAATGTATAAACACTTTAAATTTAATATAATTATATCATTAAAATTTTATGACATAATTTAAATAGATGATCTCTTTACATTAAAAAATATATATTTTTATGATCTATGCTTTCTGGTTTGTGTGTATGTGCATTGCGGTAGGCATATAATGTACTTAAGTATGCATTTAATCGTTAAATGGATTTCTGATCGTTATCTACATAAAATTAAATTATTATTAAGACACGCTTATTTAATATGAGGGGATCCCTCTTGATCGTAAACGTATAATTGATAACGTTTTAATTACCTTTTGTAAATTGTTTCACGCACAAAAAACAAAATTTTTTAATTGCGTATAGGAAATATTTTGTCGGTACTTTTTCTTTATTGATCGATTCGGCGCGCACACAACAATATAAAGAAAACCAATAAAAATGTGACAAAATTTGATATTTTTGAAGATTACACAACATCTTTAAGAAGAGACTACTGTCGACATTATTATAAATTTTACGTTTCTTTTGTTATTTTTTTTTTTTTTGATGTTAAGGAGAAGAACACCTCGTCTATAAGGACGTAATGACAATAGAAAACATATAATAACAACCTGTTGTGATGGGTTAAGATTACATTTTAGATATTGCATTATATTTTGTCGATGCAATTTACGATCACAAAAATGTCGGCAAGATCATATAAAATTTGAATTTTTTTCAGGCGTCGACAAAAATTCACTTTTCTCGGGGTGATCTCTTTTGTTTTAAAGAGATAACAAATAAAAATTTAATAAAATCTACAATGGGCGATATTTCGCTCCGTGTATATAATTAAAATTCAATTTAGTCAGGTGCGGTACGTGCAAGTTAATACTATAATTATTATAGCTTTTAGAGGGGATCAAAAGTAGAGAGGTGGGATTAGAAATATCAACACTTAATTTTGTTAAAAAAAGGCCGCGATATTATATAACACATGTTATATGACATGCTATATATCGCACTTATAGGGAGAGGGATTAGTTGATCCTGATCCGAGGGTAGGTAGGTGATCGTACAATAATTATTATTACAATTTTTTTATTAGCCGTTAAATTATTGTTCCTCTCTTGATCCGTACACACACACACACACATATATATTTTTCTATAAAACAATAAAAATGCGAGAATCCGAGAAACTCATTCATTGGCGCCATGACCTCATGCTGTTCTGAGACAATAGATCGTTTAGTTGCCTGCAGTGATATATTTTAGTTTCGTTTTTTTTTTGTTTTAATATTTGTTAAAAATATTTGAAACCTTTCTGTACGCTCAAAACATAAAATGGGAAGTTAGACAAGACAAGAGTTTGTTTAAAGAAATTATGATTGAGTGGATTTTATGTTTTATATAAAAAAATATGTGTTATACAGGATTCTAAATACATATTGGTTTTATTTTATACTGTGCTTTGAATTAATTAACTGGAAATTTATTTGATTTGGAGAAGACATATCAAAACTAAATATTCTAGATCACCCGCAATCAGACCCATAAAATTTGGGACTCGTGATTTTGATCATGTTAAAATTATAAATTATTGTTAAAACAAACACAAAATAAAACAGGTGGATTAAAACATTTTGCAAGTCAAAATATTAAAAATCGTGATCTTCACAAATAAGTAAAAAAAATTAACGATCAGTTAAGTAACAAAACAGAATACAAATATAGAATTCTAAGATTAGTTGTATATTTATCTTAACGACCTGTTGAAGCCTTGTTAACATAAATTAACAAGAACACGGTGTTCGCTGGGTTATACATTTTCCAGGATCTAATGCATATACGATCGTGATCCTTTTTCCAAAATATTTCCAAAACATCTTTCAAAATGTCAAAAAGGGATATTTTATGTGATTTTAGAGCTAATAATATTTTTTATAACGTATAACAAAACTAAATAATAATAATCATGATGTGATGGAAAATAGAGGTAGCATTAAATTTATATATACATATATAAGAGAAACAAAAGAGAAATTAAGAAGAATAAAAAAATATTGTTGGTTTATAAAATTACATGGTGGTCTTCCACATCCACTTAAGAAAGATGATATAAATTTTTTTTTTTTTATAATTTTTGTTTGTTTTATTTATTTTATATTGATTTTTTTGTGCTTAAATCTTAAAATGAAATAACGCAGAACTGTTGCGTATTTTTAAAAAAAAATTTAATCTAACCTAACAAACTTGTGCCCGCCGTTTAAACGATTTGCATGGGGCACCAACCAAGGTGCAAATTGCAAAGTGGTATAATCAAATATAAAAATTATTACACAGATTTTTATATTCCACTGATTATTAACATCATTATTATTATGATTATTTACTTATTTTTATGAATCATGATTCACCATCTCTCTTCATATATAATTATCACATTGTTTCGAACTCAATCATCGCATCTTGATGTGTTTTGTTCGTTTTGTCTGATTAAGGAACATAAGTGTAATAATAATAATAATAATAATAATTGGGCTACCATCGGGCAAAGCGGATAAAATGACACAAGAAATAAGCCACGCGTATAATAGAGATGTGTATCAAATTAACCAAAAGTTGCTATGTGCTGGTTATTCGCTGCGCGCCCAAACAAAAATCCCATTTATTAAAATGAATCTTTATATTTTTTTTCCAAATTAAAATAATGTTTAAATTATATATTCTTTCGTATTGAGTGTGTTAAACAATTACCTATTTTAAAAATTAAATAAAGCTAGTTATAGGTACGCGCGAGGACGTTATCATAAAAGATGACTAAATAAAATTTGCAAAATGCGAGATCGATATTAAAAATATTTTAAAAATTTAAATTACCACGATCTTATTTTTTTTTTTTTTTTTATTAGTATTTTCTCACGAATTAATTTACAAAAACAAAAACAAAATGTTAAACTCCAAAGACGAACCAAAGATCATAAAAGAAAACCAACGATTGATTTGATGTCTCATCAATAATTAAAATATTACGATACGATCGTTGAATATTAATGTGTGTATCATGGTATCCTTTATGGCGATTGGCGACAGGTCGATATTTTTTTTTTGTGTAAAATCTGTAAACTAACATGTTTTTCCGCGTGAAATTTACAATTTGGTGATGATTTTCTTTGTAGCCATATTGTACGTAAACATACCTCCCATAAGATTCTAAAGATCGTTTTTATATAAGAAAGAATAAAATAATGTTTTTGAAATATTGGAATTTGATTGCATATTTAATTAAAATGTGCATTTTAAGTTTATTTTTTTTTTGTTCTTAAATTAATTATAAAATTAATTTAATTTGGAATGGAATTTTCTTATGTATGTAATTTATATTATATAAAATTAAATAATTAAAAATACAGTACTTAAAAAAATTCCATCGATCCCTGAAGCTCGCACACGTGGGGAAATGTATAAAATGAGAAGTATGGCATAACATTAAATATTTTAAGGAAATTTGGGTTATAGTTGATTACCTTGGTGTCTATACAATACACTAGGCTCACTGTATGGTCATAATCAAGACTGGTCCTTATTGCTGCTAATAAGATGCGGCTATTGTAAATAACTATAGTACTATAAAAACTGTAAACCATAGAAATTTTGTTCCCGCAGAACAATTCATTCAAAAACAAAATATAACAGAAACATTCGCTCCAAACCACCCATACAATACACGCTTTTATAAAAAAAATCATTTAATTTGCTAGAGTGGTTCGTACCAAAGCAACTTTTATATGAATCGTCTTTTGTAAGAATTCAAAGTTCCTCATATGGAAATGATTTGTGACGCGGGAATTCATACAAAGATATAATATTACAATTCATACAAAAAAAACTTAAATTCAAAAATCATTTACTTCAAGAATCCTCATGTGAAACGGTGCCAAACACAACCTTGATTCATAGAAAAATAGAAAATTCCAATTCATTGCAACTTATGTATGAATTCATAAAAACTTACAACTCACATCCAAGTATTTGTTAGGATTTTTTAAAAACATTATGTTCACTGATAGGTTCACTGCTAGCTTCAATCGGATACGATATATTTCAAAATGATACCTATTCCTTAAATGATTATAGTTAATCTTTATAAATGTCTCAACAATGTTGAAATGTTGAGTTTTCCTTTTGAAAGTACATACCTCCAAAGCTAAGAAAATTGAAATTATCAATTTATAAGGTTGTTCTGAAATTCTTACTCGAGTCTTCGACTTTCGATTGTGTTAGTTTTGCATTATAAGCCGGAACAGTTAAAATTTTATAAGGAAACCAAAAATAAAGTTTTTTTTCTGTAATATCAGGATTAATGACCAAGTGGGTAAAGGATTTCTTTCCGTGTGGAATTGCTAGCTATCCAAGCTCATTGTAGAATAAGATATCTATTATGAGTTGCGAAGCACGTGCTAATAACGGAGATCGAAAAGTTCGCTCTATATATTTCGCGGAATTTCTCCTGTATGTGAGCGTGGGTCACGTGGGTCGACAATGGAATAATACAAGTATATATTTAATAGTTTCAGTTACTTTAGTTTTATTTAACACCACTATTTATTGTCACGAGAAAAGAAAAATCTAACTACATATATTTTTTCACACACGTGATTTCCATATTTTTATTCCAAAATTTTTACTTATATTACTTTTCACATCTAATATGCGTCTCGGTTAGCGTTGAACTGATCATTTTTTGTTCTACTTGGTGGTGATAAAAATGACTGTCGCTAACCTACCGACGGTGTGTGTACAAAAGATCTTTTCTAAACAGGGCTGCAAACATATTTTAATTTTTTCAGAGCTGCGAACATATTATTTTTTTTCCTATGACGCCACATTACTCCCCTATCAGTGAGCGCTTAACAAACGCTACTAAATAAACCTACACGGACGTTTCATCTGGCGCCTTAATCTTGTTTGAGGCGTTTTGAAATTGTACTTGTGGACTGAATGTTACTTTATTTTTATGTGGTATTTGTTGCACCACTGGAATGTTTGTTTCCCTATTTCTCATTTTTACTGTAAAATATTTAAAGTCTCGCCGTATGACCTTAAACGGTTCTTCAATTCTTACAAAAACGTTTGAGCATGAGTTGAGGTCTGTGAAGGCGAATATGTCACTGCTACCATGTGGTGTTGCCGGGGTAGGCTGTACGCCTCTAAAATATTTTCGCAGTTGCTCTACAAACTCAGACACGTTTGTTGTTGGTTTCGATTTCACAAAAAAATCCCCCGGTAATCTCAAACACTCGCCATATGCCACCAACTCAGCAGGAGAAACTTGTAATTCTTTCTTCAATACTGTTCGGATACCCAGAGATATCGGTAAGGTTTTGGTTCATTTTGCATTACTATATGACATATTACAGCGGCCTTAACGCGGTGCCATCTCTCTATCATGCCATTAACACGCCGGGTTAAAAACAGTGGTCCGTTTATGTTTAAAACCCACAAACGTAAACAATTTAGTGAATAGGGCCGACTAAAACTGTTTACCCTGGTCCGTTGTATATGGCATCTGCCACAGTATCTGCCTTTATATCAGTCACTGGAATCACTTCCGGCCATCGCGTAAACCGATCTATAATGTCACACAATACCGATTTCCCTCTGACGGAAGGAAGTGGACATATGATGTCCAAATGAATTTCATCGAAACACTTACTTGCGTAACGTACGGTCTTGGAGTACCGGTAGAAACATCGCAATAAATTTCGTTCTCAGAACCAAATATCGCAAATTTTTGGAACATAAGAATTTTATTTGTTTCCATTAACTTCGCTAATGTGAGATGTGTGGTCTGATCTTTTGCTATACTGTCATAATCGGTTGAGCTGCCAAAAGTTATATTTTCGATCCTTGACAATGTATCAGCTACGATATGTTATCCTTACCGGCAATGTGCCGAATATCCGTGTTATACTGAGATATGAAGTCTTATCCAAATTCTGCTGTAAAGCATAAATCCTTAAGGGCTTATGGTTCGTAAACAAGGCAAACGTTCAGCCCTCGAGAAAATATCTAAAGCGTTTAATCGAATTATAGGCTGCTAATAGTTCGCGATCATACGCACTATATTTGCGTTGTGCATCATTTAATTTTACCGCAAAGAAGCCAAGTGGTAAGTCTTCGACAATCGCTGTTGTACCACAGCATCAATGGTTATACTGGACGCATCCACCATAACTGCTAATTAAGCTTCCGAAGAAGGGTGTGCAAGAATAACGGCGCTTTTTAATTTACTTTTACAGAGTTCGAATGCGTGCTACTCCTTTTGTCAGTCCAAGCAACTTTCTTTTTATCATTTTTACGACTTCCTTTGACCAATTCGTTCTAGATTACTTGATCTTCCGCCGCATTCGGAAGAAACTACGTAAAACTTTAATCGTCTCAGGCTTAGGGATGCTACTTATAGCTTCGATTATTGACTCGGATGGTTTAATGCCATTTCACGAAATTTCATGTCGCAGAAAAGTAACTAATCCCGCGTTCTTTAACCGATCGAAAACGAGTCATCCTTGTGAACTCAAAAAGTTCGAAAGGTGTTCATATGGCTGTCTTTGAAATAACCTCTTCATTAATATGAATTTAGTGGTAATCTTTGACTAATCTTTGATCTATTGTTGAAAATACACCACATCCATTCAACTGATATGCAAAATTAGTTAGATCAGTTAGAACGAGCTGCAATGGGCTGGACCCTAATATCTAATTTGTCCACTTTTATTTCTTTATACTGACCTAATAATTTGCAAATATCACTCAATGACTCGGAGGAAATCGTTTTCAACGCGGAATATGGCCATATTACTGTTCCTCTAGAGCGAACGTAAATCGACCACAGTGGATCCAAAAATGTTTTGCTTCTAACGAATATTAACCAACCATAGTGCATCAAAAAATTGACACCGATAATATAGCCCTATCAACATCTGCTACCACAAACTGGCAAAGGTCGCTGGTCGTCATCAATGACGAGCATTTACGGGCTCTATCGTTGAATTTAAAATGATACCAACACATTAAACGTCTCTGTTTTTCGTTGCTATCACAGTCCGAGTGAGCACTGCTGTTTCGATAAGAATTTGACGCTCGACCTGTCGTACTGCTTCTACTCCTATGTTGGGCTTTCATGAAACTACTTAGTTGTTTGGATAACAAGTTAACTTGGCGAAATTGTAAATACCTCCACTACACTTTTTACTTGTAAGATCTTATCTGCTTGGATGATAGTATCTCCAAGCTGTTTTCTTCTAAGCTAGTTAATATTGACTGCGCTTGTGACGGTAAGCGCTGAAGCCAAAGATTTTGTAATACCTCATTTTGAATCTGCGTTGTAGTCAGCTTTTGCATTTCTCTCAATAACTGCGATGGTTTCCTGTCTCTTAACTTAAGTCCCTTAAGTAATCTATCTAATCTAATCTTAGCCGAGTCACTTAATCTCTCCATAACTTTTTGTTTAAGATCATTATACTTTTCTTTCTCTGATAGTTTTTTTCTCTGACGCATTTTGCTGTATCGTTGTCTAGCGCTGCTACCAAATAGTTATATTTCGATTGGTCGGTAGCTATTAACGAAATGTCGAATTGTGCCTCCAATTGATGAAACCATATTTCGGAATCCTCCCTACTAAATGAGGGAGTTTTAACCAATAATCAAAAATTCGATTTTGGTATCTTCTCGACGTCAGACATTTTATCTCACCAAGTGAACGAACACGTGAAACTTAAAACTTTGGAAATAATTCGCATAAATGTGAAGCAATGAATGCTTGTCATCACGTTACAATACACTTTAAGATGTCAAATATCAAATTGCAATTTTAACGATAAAAAATTTCTAGTTAACACTAATCTTATTTATGATTTACGGTGATTTAAAAACAAACTACACCTGACTCGTGACAATTTACAAAAAATGTGGACACTTACTTGAACAATTGTTGGTTTCGTCGAACATGAACGATATAGGCTGTTTGGTGATAATTAATCGCTGTTGAAATATTGTGCCTTCAGTGTCACGGAAATCCTGTTTGATTTGTCCTAGATCAACAATTCAACAGCACCGTTGTATATGTACACCGGTTTTTGTATGCCGTTGGACATATATAAACTTTTACTCCTGTATATCCCTTTTTCAACCAAGAAAACAAAAAAATTGGCTCAGTTTTAGTCCAACCCACACAAATGTGTGAGTGAAAAACCATAGTATGTAATGGCGTTGTTGATAAAAAATTTCGCTTCATTTGAAGCAAAATCAACACAATTGTGTGTATAGATATAGTGTTTTTTTCGGACGAAAATAAGTTAAAAAGGAATTTACAAATGTGTAAGTTGGTTCAAAAAACATACAAAACTAAATTTTTGACATGGTACTTTTGCCCTACCCGCACAATTGTGTTAGTTAATCACAAAAGGGATATATATTGTTGAAAGTACGCTGTTTTGTATGTACACCGCTGCATGTATGTGTTGTATCCGCAATTCTCCACTCAAGCTGCTGTAGGGAGCTTTTTGTAATTGTTCGCCCTTTTTTATTTTACACTTAACAAATTGTCGACGTACAGCGAGTTGCTTTTGGCGTGGTCACCAATTTAGAGGTTCGCGCTATATATTTCGCGGAATTTCTCCAGTATGTGAGCGTGGATCACATGGGCCGATAATGGAATAATACACGTATATTTTATAGTTTTACTAACTTTATTTTTATTTAATTCTATATGTTTATTATTTTATAGTTATTTTCGTTCTTCTTGGTGGTGATAAAAATGAGTGTCGCTCACCTACCGACGGTGTACAAAAGATCTTTTCTAAACGGTGGATAGGGCTGTGAACATGGTTTAATTTTTTCAGAGCTGCGAAAATATTTTTTTTTTCCTATGACGCCACAGCTGTATTCACTGCCATTATTTAGAAAAACCAAAGTGTTCCTAAACATTTATATTCACATCTAAACGTTGATATCCAATAACCAAAAATATTCATGAATTTTTTTAGCCTTCCAGTTCCGTTAAGGCTAGCATTCATTATCAAAATTACTCAAACGACCTTAGCCTTCGTATTTGCCTTATATAGGGCACATATGCCAACGATCCGCACTATTAAAACCGATAGCGAAAATACAGTTTAAATTAGTAAGCCTTTTTCAGTAAGGATCCTTGTACTCGAGTACAACCAAAAGTATTAGACCGTAGCTCGTGGAAGTTAATTTATTAATATATAGCTCTATTTCTTTTGTTTGCAAACAGTGTTTAAAAATAGAATCTGGAAATATTGTCGTGCTTTAACAAACGAGAGCGTCAAAACCACAATTTGCTCAACGAATATATACTATTCGAACGATACTGTTCCGTCACCATATTAACTATTTATGCAAAACTATACGAACTGCCGAGCATTTTTTTACAGATTATTAACCCTTTGAGTCCTGATTTAAAACTGGGCCAAATAGATTTTTCTTGTGAAATGTTTTATGTTTCTCGGGTAACATTTTAAGTAAAAATAAGAAAAAAAAAATTTAAAAATAAGTCGAGGTAGGTTTTACCTAATGTACACGCACATGTACAATTTGAGCCAAGAGTAACTATTTTTGTATTAAGGAAAAAGTTTATATACTTATTATTTCAAATTCAAACTTAAAAATGTGTATTTAAAATGCAAAAATAATTAAAAACACATACTCGTAAATTGCTTCTAGCAAAACTAACTAATAATATAAAAAATATAAAAAAATAATATCAATAAAGTAACATCCAATACACAAAAATTTAAATATTTGACTCTCACAGTTTTTAAAATCACGTTCATTTATTATGGAATTTAAAAACACAGTTCCTCTCTTTTAGTAGAGAAAGATTTATAGAACATTTTCCACAGTAGACGTACGTGCGAAACGCACAGCTTTCGATTTTGCATCTAGTTGCCTCTTTATTTCCACTAAATTCAACAAAAATGATTAATAATCATACCGAATATCCGAGGTTGAACGAATTTCGTCCTGAATTCTTCTTGAATGAGATGGAAATCCGGTATTGGTAATATCCGGTGGAGGATGCCCTCGTTTTCGTGGATCGGTTAAAGAATTCATCAGAAAGAGTGCCACATGTAACCGGAATTCCAACAAATCTAGTATGTCTTTAGCTGGTATGTTTTGTTTTTGCATATACGTAGTTTATACACATTCCAACTTGCGCTGATTCGCAAAATCTAAAAATGCGCCTTTACTTGCAATGGCCATTTTTTGGATCTGATAAACGTCCTGATAATCTGATAATATTGGATTAGTTGATCTAAAAGATCAACTCCTCCCATACCGCTGTTATATAAATGTATAATTTCCGGTTGTGAAACGTCAACATATCGCTTTAGGGATGCGTTTCATCTTTTTTATTGTGTTTATATCACCTTTCCCCCTAGATAAATAGGTGTTTTATCAAGCCATTTGACCACAGTAATTTTATCATAATTGCTGACTCATTGCTCTAAATAACCGCATTTCTCTTTTTTAAATTGGCGGTCTTCCGAAAAATCTGCCTTGAGAAATCGGTTAATTCGGCCGGTCCCAATTGCATTAATTCCTCTATATTTTAATATTTCCAATAAATTTTAGGTCGTAAAAAATTATCGAAATACAGTTTGTGTCCCGGCACTTCAATTCTTCGAATTAAATGGAGGATGATTGTTGCACCAAACTCAAATTTTTCAGTTCTTGTTCTTGAAATTTCAGTTACAGTTTCTTCGTTTGATACTCCTGCAATAATAGTTGCAGCCCACTGTTTTCGGTTCGGTGTTTGCGTTTTCGTCATCTTCACTAACCGCCTTTTCTACTTCGATTCTTGTTGGACGTCTTTTATTGGTACTTGTATTGCTACAAAGTCTCAAAGTACATGATGTTATACAATGTACATGAGGATGTACATGACCGTTGGTTATATTTGTACATCTACATGTACATCATATTAAATTGAGAAAAAACATATTTGAATATGACTTAAACCACAATTTGATTTTAGAATATACATTGTTGTTTAGAATATACATTTAAATGTATAGCAAAAATTATTTGGCTTACCACGATTTTTTTTATTTGCGCTAAAATTGCGCTAAAAAAATAAAGGATTCCCACTACTAAAAATACGTGATTCTTGATGTTTTATTGAATACTGATCTCATTTTTATAGTTTGAGGAATTTTGTTGAAACAAACAGGCAATAGAGGAGAAAATATGATTTTTGTGAATACTACGTCTCTTTTAAAAGTTTGTACATACTCATGTACAACAGGTCTAAAAGGGTTAAAATAAGTGACCTTGTAACATACTGATTTGAATTAGTACATAGGTCTCCATAGAATAAGAATACGTTTCGAAAAAGACTTTAGGCCCTTTTGCAATTGCTTACTTATTTGAAACTTACTGACTTATTTGTGACGTAATAACAAAAAACAAAATGCAATTTCTATTATATGGAAGAAAAAAATCTCTTGACATGTTAATCGTGGTCACTAGATTTGAAAATAAAAGCGGCATGTATTAGATTTAGTCAAGACACATTTTTGGAGATATTTCTGTGTAGACGTACTTATTCAAATAACTCACCTATTTGAATAAGTAAGTATCCGCATAAATAAGTAAGTAATTGGAAAAGGACCTTAGGCTCGTTCCGTTATTTGTGGAGACTTATTAAAATAAGGTCGCAGGGCCACTTGTTTCAATAATTAGTCTACACGTGGCCTTTCTCGTGAAACTAGTGATATATGACTAACGTGTCATTTGTTTTATTTTCGGCACGAAACAGCCAAACTTATTATTTTGGCAGTTCATAGCAAATAAGTAAGCAAACTCAATTGAAATAGCTTTGTGTACTTATTTAAGATGGCGACGAATAATTTAATAAGTATAGTAAATAAGGAAAGGGCCTTAGGGTAATTTTGAAATGGCTACGTATGGTATCAGTATTGGCTTATTGATCGCCCAAATTGATTTTGCTAACTAATTGTTTGTGAAATGTCAAAACAATAAAATTCGGTTCATTTCGTATATAAAACAAAAATATTTTATAGAGACTGCGGTCCTATATTCTACTAAATTCATGACAAAAGTTGCACAACATTTTTTTTGTAGACACTGCTAATTCAAATCTTATTTGAATATGACTTCGTTTCCAGAAAGGTTTTATTGTCAATTTTCAAATTAGACAGTCTGTAAACAAACTTTTTGAGTCAGCATAACACCTCTATTCTGAAACACAGTCACTGACCAACAAATGGTCTTAGATAAGAATTTTTGTCTTCTTTTTGAGTTTAGACTTAATTATGATTCTTTTCGTATTCTGAGCTTAGTCTTATAGTCTGTACAGACTGCCAATTAGTTAAACTGGTTTAGCAAAATTCGGTCAAGTACTTAGGGAAATAAATTTCAAATCAGCTCGGCACACTACGAAAAAATGAAAAATCGATTAGCAAATTTGAGTGTTTCTATAGTTTACTTGATTGAATTTTGCTAAACCAGTTCAACTATCCGTAGTCTGTACATGCTTTAAAGGTAGCATTAATTTTAAAAAAATGTCTTAAGCAAGACATGCAAATTTGGCGGTCTTATTCGCCACAGTTTGACATTTCCCTATAAATTGCATTATGCTCGAACATAGAAATTGAATGAATGAACTGTTGTAATCGAAATTAAATTACTTGAAACATTAAAATACATTTTTGATTATTTTAACATTTTTGTATTTTATCAAAATATTAATTTGGCAGAAATATTCTACATTATGCACTGAAAACCCATTTTTGTGTTATTATTTGTGTTGCACGTATCAAAAAAAATATTTATGCTTTGTAATACAGGGTGTCCTAAAATTGGGAGATTAAACGAAGCAGGGTGATAGGAGAGCACATTTCCAACAAAAATAGCCAAGTAAAGTTTTTTCGAATTGTTAAATGTTATTCCACTTTTAGTGTTTTTTTTAGTGAAATCGCATGCGCACCCACCAAAAAATTAATTTTAAAAAAAAACAAGAGCTCTTTTGTTTAACTTTCTTTTTTAATATGATCAAGAGTGTGCCTTCCCAATAAAACCATTTTTATAAGCTGCATTATCTTCAGTCAAATAAAAACAATGGTTTTGTAAAGTCTTTTTGTTTTTCAAAAATTGTTGTTAACGTTTAAGTGACGCCAGTGGGAAAACTACAGAAATTTGATCACTATTAAAAAATTATGCGACATTAATGCAGATTTTAAAATGGTTTCACACACCAGTCTATTCACAACAATGTTTTTTATCAATTTTTTCCACAAAGTAAAACGTGTTTATTAAAAAATACACTTAACAAAATTTCAAGTCCTAAAATAGATGGTTTGCCAGAAATAAAACAAAATGATGAACACAATGGTAAACTAAAGTATGCCAATTTTTTTAGACAAATCTGCCCGAGTTAAACAAAATTTGTAGAAAAAGAAAAAAGAAAAACAGTTTGTAATTCATATTAGTAGTTCCAAGCCATGTGGCTTATTCCCACCGCGAATATGCAGAAATGCATTTCATTTATAGTTTATGTAATAGGATACCACAGACACAGACGATATCCAAATCGGGAACGCTTTCCCAATTACAAAGTATTTTAAAACGTGCATCAATGTACAGTAAAGGAGAAGTCTCTGGTCATCCGAGAAGAAATGGGACAGTCAGCCGACTTGATATAGACAAAGATAGAGTAATTGGAATGGTGAGAGACGAACTATAAGTGTTCGTTTATCAAGACGTTTGGGAGAACAACGGTACACGTTGCATCGTATTTTAAAAAGAAATCGGTTGTACCCTTTTCATGCAATTTTGTCAAGAAATGCCGCGTCGATGTCAAGAAAATTCGCTATTTTTTAAAAACTTTTTATGGAGTGACGAGACATGTTTTAAAAGGGAGGGGATATTTAATATCCATAATTCGCACTTTTGGCCCGCGTAAATCCAAAAGTAGTGCGGCGTAGTCGGTTTCAATGCCAATTTGGAGTGAACAAAATTTTATATGTCGACACCGATGATGTATTTTGGCAAATGGTCGATACTTCAAACACTTATTATCATATTTAAAAATAATAAAAAAAAAAATTATTTTATTCATTTTGTATTATTTCTGACAAAACATCAATTTTAGAAATCGAAATTTTGTTAAATGCATTTGTTAATAAACACGACTTATTTTTTATTGATAAAAAGCATTCTGTTGTGAATAGCCCGGTGTGTGATACCATTTTAAAATCCTAATGCTGATTAATGTCGTTTCGTGATGTAACATATTCTTTTGACAGTGGGTCAAATTTCTGTAGTACATTGTTTTCCCGCTGGCGTCAGTTAAATATCAGCAAAACTTTTTGAAAAACAGATACACTTTGCAAAACTATTGTTTTGATTTGATAATGCAGCTTATAAAAGTGGTTTTATTGGAAAGGCACATCTAGATCGTATTAAAAAAGAAAGTTAAACAAAAGAACTTTTGGTTTATTTTAAATTAATTTTTTGGTGAGTGCGCCATGCGATTTCACTAAAAACACTAAAAGTGGAATAACTTTCAACAATTCGAAAAAACTTTACTTGGCTGTTTTTGTTGAATATGAGCTCCCCTATCACCCAGTTTCATTTGATCTCCTAATTTTGGGACACTCTGTATAATAGTACATTACTTTATAACCAATTATATAAATTGAACGAATTTTGTTAAATATTAACGTAATTAGTTGTAAATTACTTGTTATTTCCTAAAAATAAAACTTCACATATCTCCAATCTTTAGAGAGTTTTCGCAACACAGTTTTAAAATTACTACCAAAATACCAGTTAAAACTTAGGTCTTAAAAAATTAGTCTTAACAATAATTTCTCTATTTCCATTTAAATTTTAAGAGTCTTAACGCTAGAATCGGGGAGTAAGAGTCAACAAATAAGTATTTGCTTTGAAAAGAGTCTAAATAAGGGGTTTTTTGTTTGCGTGGAAACCTCAAAATAACAAAAAATTGTTTATTTGGCAAGCATGTCACTAGACTAACACTAAACATTTCCTTAAGTAACGGCACTACAGTGATCATGTGACGTGGTTTTTTATTACATCGGAGCTGGCAAAAATAGGTCAGATAGGAATATCACTATATCCGAGCGTTCAGAAACAATAATAAAACAAGAAATCGTTTATCAGGGGCAGCATGTTGTGTACCATCACTATTGTCGACTTTCGACTTAGTTTATGGCTCATTTTTCACGAATAAAATGGCAGCCTATTTCACTTCGAAAATCACGCTTTTTCTAATGTGTTCTCAGCTTGCTCGAGTAAAACGTCACTCTATTTCTTTTCTACGATTTCTAACTAAGACTACTAGTATGTGTATATAATCGACTCTATTTATCATCAAATAATTTTTTTTTTGATACGTTTATCGAAATGTAGAAAAGAGAGAAAGCTCACAATTATATCAAAAGGTTAAAATAGCGACATAAAACACATAATTGTTTACGCGAAATAGAATGTTAATTGATTCCTGAAAATTGAGACATAAACTAAGACGAAAGTCGAAAATAGTGATGGTACAACATGCCGCCCCTGATCGTTCTGCATAAAAATTAAAAACAAGAAAGGCGTTTTTAATTATCTCTCTGCTCGCTCCGACATAATAAAAAAAAAAGATTACAATGGAAAATTACTTATTCAAATAATTGATATACGAGTTGCCACTCAGTAGATTAAATTTATGTTAAAATGAAGATGAATAGTTTATACAAAATTTCACAAATTAGAATTTAACAAAACTAATTAAGAGACAACAAAGCTGAACATTTAAAAGTTTTAACGATGATTCAAACTAACAAATACTAAGATGGCGTTCTAAGTAAACCACTATGAAGTAAGTAGAAATTTCAGAAAATTTCTAAAAGCATTATTTCAATGAACATACAAATAGTTTTCATGTGATCCCGAATATAAAGTATTTTTAATTTAAATTAAATATTTTCAATTTTAGTTTTGTTTAGTTGGATTCACTTATAAAGACCGCTACATGCAAGTGCACGCTACATGAATATGGTTTTCTGTACCCGAAAGCTTATCGAAAATTTACAGTAAAACCCAAAATGAATTAAAGTTATTTTGTAACATAAGTCTGTACCTAACTATATTCTAGATATTCTATATTTGAAGTCTAATATTCTTGCAACTCAATGACTGTTTGGTGTCTGTGCCTCTTTATTACAAATCTAAATAGATGTGGCGGGGTCAAAACGGTGTTCACTGAGTGCTTTCCATAATCTATTTTTAATAAAGCTTTAATAAAACTTACCGATTCCATGGTTAGAATTGCTTGTTCTCCTCCAGACCAGCCATTAATATATTTCTGCATATTAGCAATATCCTGCAATACATAATATATTTGTTTGTCATTTTGCTATACAAGGAACATATTAAAATACATCAAATTATAGAATACTTATATAGCTAACCCTAGATATTATTTTCTACTCTATAGCCCACAATTTTGTATTTTTTTTGGCCTAGTGCAATAAAATATTGTTGATTTTATAGGCATTTGTTATACATATTTTAGTGCGGAAAACAATAATTCTGCATATTGATGTTCGTAAAACCTGTTGCTAGTATCAACTAAAATTTTGATTTATATCCAGAAGCAGATGATGTGTATGCCCTATGGGAAAAGAATATCTATACAAAATGAATGTTGTATATAGTATAGAGATATCCTATTTTGTTGACAAAACTAAACAAATATGTACACATTATTTTTTTAAATAATAAAAGATGGTGTCAGGTGTGAACAGAAAAGATAAACAAAAATTGGAAATACTATAATATATAGGTGTATAATAATTTCTAGGCTCGCAGCAATGACAAAAATTGTATAAAGGTTACTCTAGCGAATTATAATCTGTAAGGTGAAAAATCTCTTCATTTAAATATTTTGACTACAACTTCACGGAGGTTTAATCGTTATCGAGATATAGTTAAATGAAAATCATGATCAAGATCAATTCATTCAAAACATTTTTCCCATACATGTCTTTATTTGGTATACATACATAAGTTTGATTCTCTATAAAAACCATTTGAATTTTTAATTATGAAAAAAAAAAAATAAACAACACAAAACAAAAAATATATATATTATTTTTGTTTTATATGCCATTAATTTATGGCATCGGACTCGGTTAGGATGGGCCAGCCAGGCGCCACTTAATATTTTTTTTATATTATATTCTATTTCTCTTCTTTCTTCTAAAATTTGGATTTCTTTTTTTACATTTTTATTTTGTATTTTTTCAATCGACGATCATACTGATCTTAACGTATCTCTTTTGTTTTAACAAGAAATATTTGTTATGAGAATTTTTTTATTTTATTGTACAACCAAACCAAAACTATAAATATTTGTGATGATTACTCATTACAACAATCCGCAGCCAGACGAAAATTATTTTTAATAAAAAGATCACACAATCAATCAACCTATGATCATCATCAATCAAAAAATAATTGTCATTTATATATTATGTATTTAGAAGAAGAAATAAGATCAATTGGTAATAAAACATCGGTTTGACAATCGATTATTATCTTAATCTTAATAAAATGTAAGAATACGTATAAATGCATGTACTCAAATGTGATCTTGATCGTAACAGAGAGAAAACGACAATGATTTTTTTTTATATGAAACACAAAAAACATATGCTTCTGGTTAAATCTCAAATGTGTACCTCAATAAATTTATAAAACAAAAACAAAAAATACCAACACAGTAAGTAATCGCAACCCCCAAGGGATGACAACTATTCTGTCACCAGAAAAAAAAAATATACGAAAAGAAACACACAAAACGATCCGCCAATACTGATAAAATAAAAAATTGTGTACCTTGTCACATCGATCTTTCCTCGTTACAAACCAAAAAAAAAAAATGTAATTCAGCAGGTGACATTTGATTCTATATTTTATATATTGTAAAAAATAATTTTATTGCTTGTTCTGATTTGAACGAGATCTTAAGTTAAAAGCGAAAAAATGGCGAATGATTGAAAATATAAAAGAAATTTTTTTTTTAATCATTTTAATCGATCGATCGATCTCTGACGAGTTACTGAATAAAATTGAAAACCAATACAAAAAACATTTGAATTGATATATGAAGATGATTAACTGAAAAACAACAAAAATAAAAATACAACCAAAACAAACTATATAAAGTCAATTATTTATCAATCATCTCAGATTGAAAACACAAAAAAACTAACAACGGTGAAAATACCAACTTAAGATATGTATAACGATGGCGCCATCTAAATGAAGTGTAAAACTTATAATATACACTGGTATTTAAAGGGATAGTGAAATTTGAATATTGTCAATTGTTTTTGTTTTACGCGCATGCATGCATGCGCGATCAAATCAAAGCGATCGCGCGCGTTAACACATGTGTTTTTTGTTATATATAAATTCGTTATTTATACGAGCGCCTTATCAACATCTTGTGTACACGCATTTATGTCGCGTGCCTTATATTTAATAAAAGTGAAATGTAATATTATGAATCTTATATACGTATATTAATAAATGACGGTATTATGATAACGATCGTTAATTTCGAGTGATAATTAAATTATCATGTTAATGCATTTCTCGGTTTTTCTTTCTTTTTATGTTTTTTGGCCAGACAATTGGGTCAATATTTATTTAGGTAAAAATATAGCATTATCGTTCATTTCCGGAACATGCGCAGTAATTACATACTATAATATTTTCTTTATACATAATTACAGTATAACTTCCGATCAATCAACAATTATTGTTATAAATACAAACAACAAAAAAAGGACTTGCAATTTTGTTAAACAAACGTATAGTAAAATAAAATCATCGATCACTCTTGATTGGTATATAATGATGTTTGTATATTGTCTGACTCGGAAAAGTGCTATTCCTGTTACAATTTCTTCTCCTCGGTATGTTTTATATTTTGGTGCCGAGATTTTTACCATAAAAAAAATAAAACCCACAAAAAATAATTTATGACTTGGCAAAAAATCATAAGTGACGTAAATTTTTTTGTTATTTACCGAATGCAGGTCATTTTCAAAAGTTACAATATTTGTCGCCTATGTACATAATAAATTTGCCATTCAACAAAAAAAAGGATACTTTTTACTATCGCTTTTTGTGTTGAATTTCTTTAACAGTTGTATATACTTGACGACATGATTAATTATCTATGGCGCCCTTTATATTATTATTGTTGTGTGTTTTTCTTTAAATTACATCCTTGTTCATTGATGAAAATTACCTGCGTGCTAATTAAATTTTCCTAAATCAATAAAAAAAATGTATGTTTGTTTTTAGCTTATTCGTTAATGACGATCAAAAGAGGTCCAACTAAATATAATTAGACCGCATATTTAGGTTTAATTTAAGGGGCGTGTAAATTTTTTAGATTACTCTGATATAAAATAAAAGTTATTTCGGTATATGTGTATGTTTACGATCACCCACTCGGATAATTTCGTTAATTTGACGTACACACATATACAATTAAAATCATCGATCAAAACCAAATCCAATAGCAAACACACAAAAAAAGATCACACTTAAATTTAATTATTATTAAAATATCACTCGACACCATTTTTTTCAATATTTTGTTAATTTGTTTATGTAAACAATAAAAATTATGTAAATTTGTTTAAACAAAAAACCAATGTAAAAAAAAACTTGTCAAAAGTCATCTAACTTCATCATCTTTCATCTTCGATTCCGTAGTATATAAATATTATATTAATGTACACACGGTGTATATTGTTTCTTAAAATAAAATAAAAATCTTGTTCTTTTTGCTTCTGTCATATTTATTTATTTATTTTTTAATCAAGATGATAATTTAATGTTGATGATGATAATCATCATCATCATCATCATTGTTGATCTTTTCTTCCTTTTAAAAATTATATATATGTATTGTATATATATTTTGAAAGAAAAGTAATAATTTTTTTCTCATAATAACTTGTTTATTTTTTTATTTTTTAAGTTAAACACAAAAAAGCATGAATATTAATCAATTGAGGTTAAGTATTTTTTCTCGAAGCAAACGTCTTATATACTACTGCACTGTCTTTTAAATGGAAAACGTAATTTATTACTATATATATATATATATATATATCTAGAAAAGGGGTACTAAAAATCTGCTTGAAAAATTATGATCAAATTGTTTGTTGATCTATGAATTTTTAATATTATTGATCTTTGTCTATATCTTTTGAAAATGTCGTTTATCTTTCTATGCACAGTAATTACGACGATTGATTTGTTCTTGCGGTACATTTTTGAAATCAATGTACTGATTTTATTGGTGTAGACGGTAGATGAAAAGAATGGCTAAAAGAAATGCTGCAATTCAATAGCAATTATTATTTTTTTCGCAGATGGCGATGAATTTTTATCATTCAACCTCATTTTGGTTTTGACCTACAAAAACTGAACTAGATCAAAAAAATTATCTCAATTTTGAATAAATATGTTTTTAAGGCATTTTTTCATTTCATTCATATAGGTTTGCAATAGGTAAGCAATATTTATTCGTAGATCCTCTTTCTATACAACCTCTAGATATCAATAATTAAGAAATTCGCGATAATTTTTATTTCTAATGGGTCGCAAGTCATAATTTTAGTCGGCAATAAACCCTACTTTTCATAATCATCATGGATATTGATTTGATATCTGAAATCATAAAATAAACGACTAGTGACCGCTATTCTACCAACATGATTGCAAGCCCTATACGTTAGTAGATCCGTCTGCTCAATTCAAAACACATAAAAACCGTAAAACTTATCGAAAATTAAACTAATTAAGGTTAGACAAAAGCTTAGTAACCCTCAAGTAGTTGACTGACTATGGATCATGTTAAAATAGAAAGGGTTCTTAGGAATCTCAAAAACATTTTTAAGTTTTTTAATAAGTTTTAAAATATTGTTAAATATAAGAAAAAAAACACAAAAATATCTTAAATAAGAGGGTAGTTAGAGATACATGTCTACTTTACAGGAAAACTATCACAGTGTTGAAGGAATTTATAGTTTTCGATTTTAATTTAAGCTCATAAAACTAAGTTAAAAGTAACATTTCCTACGTGGCCCGTCTCATCAATAGGAAGCCAACCACCAATTTATGCTTCTCTCCTGAATCTATATCTATATCTATATCTATATCTATATCTATGTATCAACAGTGCCTGGCCATATTAGTATGAACGTTGCTTTTTTTAGAAATTGTTAATGACACATTATAGAAACTCAGAATATATAATATAAATATGAAAGATTTATATTTATTTATTTAAATATAGTTTATTACAACCTTTTTTAAATTAAATTCAGGACTTTATATAATATTTAATTGACCCTAGTCAAATTTTAATATTTTGTTATATTGTCTTTGGCCTTTACAAGTGCTTCCACACGTCGGGGCATGCTCTTTACACACTCTCCAGCGGCTTCAGCGATATCTTGGTCATGGTGTCATACCGAAATAAGCCGTTCAATGAATCTGATCAACAAAAAGTGTTTTCAGGGATTCCCCTTTTAACCAACCGTATAGATGCACTGTAAATGTCAAAATGTGAAACCTTAAAGTGGTATGTCGCCATCTATGGAATAAAACATAATTGCATTTTATTTTCAGTCATAGATGGCGTTTTAAGAATCAATAAACCCAAAAATCTATATATATATATATATATATATATATATATATATATATATATATATATATATATATATATATATATATATATATATATATATATATATATATATATATATATATATATATATATTTATATATATATATGTATATATATATATATATATATATATATATATATATATATATAAAACAAAGTCGGGTTAGTTACACCATTTATAACTCAAGAACGGCTGGACCGATTTTTATGATCTTTGTTTTGTTGGATTTGTCATTGCTCCGAATAGCATAATAACTATTAAAACATCGGAAAAATTCACAAAAAAAAATTTATCAACAAAATTCATTTTCTTATACATGTTGTATGGAATGGCTTTTATGATGATATCTAGAGAATGGATTCACACATTTCGATGATTTTTTTTTTGGTTTTGTTCGTCTCAATACAGTGCTGATTTAGGAAAAAAGAAAAGTCGGAAAAACTCAAAAATAAAACCCCAAAAATATAATAAAAAATATTTTTTTTTATATGAATTTTGTATGTGTAGTTTGTATGTGACGAGTGGTGCAGTGGTTTTTTGGCTTCGGCGGTTTTGCCGCAAGGTACTGGTTTCGAATCCGACTGGAGGGTGGCATGCAAATTAGTATTTTATTTTTTCTATCCAATCTTTTTATTATTATTTATATATCTTTTGCGCCCGGTGGAACTGGGAAGGCATTCCTCATGTCATTGATTTTGGCCACTGTTCGTGCGAGATCCGATATTGGTGTAGCAGTTGCTCAGCGTTGAAATTGTCGTTAGACCTTCAATCGGATGAAAACCCGACTTGCAACATTGCGAAACACTCAGCAGTGGCGAAAGTTTTGGTAACAAGTAAAATCATCATCGATTATGAATGTACAAATGCGTATTTAAAGCAATCAATCGAACTATGAAAGATCTACGCAATGACTCAAGATGTTTTGGAGGCGCAATGATTCAACTGTCCGGCGATTTCCGTCAAAAAACACCAGTCATTCCAAGATGGACCGCTGTCGATGAAATAAATGCTTGCCTCAAATCATCGACTCTGCGTAGCGCTATGTGATGAAACTTCAGCTGACGACAAACATGCGAGTTGCAGTGTTAAACCATAGACAACCTAAAAGAGATATTTCATCCTATGTACACGTAAAAATTTAAACTGCGAGTAGTGCGAGTTCATTTTCTGTAAATAGCCGCAAACAACCAAAAATATTTTGTTTTTTTTTTTTAAATGACAGATACAACGATGACATTGGAATTATCAGAAATATATTTTGTTTTCATTTTGCCAAAGATTTCTCCAAGCAATTGCTGACTATCGGTAATGGCCGTGTTCCGGTCGACGAATCGAACGGATTGATTTCGTTTCCTCAGAACTTTTGCAATTTTGTATCAACGAAGGACGAGCTCATCAATAAAGTGTTCTCGAACATCATTACTAACCACAAAAATCACAATTGGGTGAGTGAACGAGTAATTCTTGTGGCAAAGAACAAAGATGGGGATCACTTAAATTTCACAATTCAAAATCTAATCGTCGGTCCACTTCATTCCTTCAAATCTATCGACTGTGTGACAAAGAAAGACGAAAAAACCAACTATCCAACTGAATTTTTAAACTCATTGGATCTGGCTGGCTTGCCACCGCACAATTTACAACTGAAAGTTGGTGCGGTAATCATCATGCTACGAAACCTGAATCAACCAAAACTATGTACCGAAACACGTTTATTGGTGAGAAAACTCATGAGCAATGTGATTCACACGACGATACTCCAAGGAAAGTTCAAAGGTTCTCATTCCGAGAATTCTGATGATCCCAACCGATATGCCATTCGAGTTTAAACAAATTCAATTTCCGATTCGTCTTGCATTCGCCATGACGATCATCAACAAATCACAAGGCCAATCCTTGAGTGTTTGTGGCCTGAATCTATAAAATGAATGTTTCTCTCACGGCCAATTGTACGTAGCATGTTCACGTGTCGGTAAACCATCCGCTTTATTCGTGCTCGCACCTGACAATAAAAAAAAAATGTCGTATATCACAAGGTGCTACAATGAAGGGAATCGACTCCATTGCAACCCACCCAGCAAATTGTTTAAAAGAAAGTAGTGCAACAATGCTACGCGAATCATTTCGATTCAATTCAATAAAACGAAAGCCTTGCTGCCACGTGAATTACATTCATTTCAATGTAATTAAAATATATTTCATTTTGATTTTTGTAATTTCATTGAATTTAATTAATTTGGAGTATTTATTTTATCTTAATAAAAAACTCAATCTAATTAAGCTAATTACTTTAAACAACATTTATTGATTTTGAGGCGGTACGAAGTTCGTCCGGTCAAATAGTATTTAATACAATTTAATTTAATTTATTATTGTATTTACTTATGGCTGAAAATTTATATAGTGAAAATAGGTAATATAAATTGAAAATATCAATATCCAATTATCACTTTAACAAACAAAATTTACTTTTTAAGTAAAGCTCAAAACAGAACAAGAGCGAAGGCGGCGATCGAAATCGCCTGTCATATTACAAAACACCGAAATCATGCAAAACAAAAACAACCATCGACGCAGGCGACGACGATTTTTTCGTTGAAAAAAATTTAGAGTCTATTTCTATTTTTGCCACAATGTTTTCTACAATGTTGCCAACTGTTTTTTATATATGTGTAAGTTGGTATCATTTAACCGTCATATTATTAACCATTTTTTCAATTTAGTAGCCTAACGCCACAACGTCATGTCGTCACGTCGCTGTTAGCTACAGCGATATCGCGGCGATATTTTTTATTTACTCGTCGACGCTCGTCGTCGTCGCTCTTGTTCTGTTTCTAGCTTAAAACTCAATTAAACGACGTCAATTATTTATACATGGATATTTGTCTTGTTTTATTGCGGTCGCGTATCGACCGTGAATATTTAATTTATTTTCCCGTAAATTTATTCCCCAATTGACAGAATTAACTTTTGGAAAGCGGAGAATTAGGAAAAATGTCTGGGGAATAGCTGCTACAAAAAAAAATCATTCCCTATTCCCGGGGAATTACAAGAATAGTGCCACTGGGCGCAAATTCCGGTTTAATGATAAATGACAATGAGTAATAATTTCATTATTTATTGGTAATTTCTGCTTTATATCTTGTTCACGTGGTGCAGAGTTGAGTGGACTGGATTTGTAAATCCGATGGTAGTATGAGTGTTCACCTGGGTGTGGATCGTAGTAACTCTATCATAATGCTTCCAGTGCAGACATTTTGAACTATTTTTTGACATATCATTTTTGTTCATGAAATTGTTTTGTTGTAACTAACGCGTTTAATGAAAATTATTATTTTTTAAATTTAACTATTTGACAGAAAAACAAGTAGCAATAGCATTGTTCAAATTTGCTAGTTTTTGCGAGTTTAGAGTGGTTGCAATAATTTTTGGCGTTGGAAAATCAACAGTGCATAAATGCTTGCATAGACTTTGCAAAAGTTTGAACAAACATGTACTAAAATTTATTTATATGCCAAATGAAGAAGAAGCGATTAGGTTTTCCTCCGATTTCCTATACCTACAGTCCTATACTGGCGCAAAAAAAATGAATATAGGGGTCTTGTTAACCGCAAATATTGGCCTTCATTCAATATGCAGCCCCCGTTTAATAATATTTAAAACCCATATTTTAGATTGATAGATATTAGCTGTAACTATCCATGTAGCTGTCACGATGCCCATGTCTTTGTTAATTCTGGTCTTTACAAGAATATAGCTAATATTCTACCAAGCGTACGTTTGTCTTATTTAATATTCTAATTTTTAACTTTTGTTTTTAAAATAAAAATTGTTTAGCACACAAAAGAAATTGAAGGGAAAGCTGTACGATATTTTATTCTTGGCGATCCTGCATATTCTTCCCCTGCTGCCATGGGTCATAAAAAATTATCCAACCACCGAGGATAAAGAAGAAATTTGTTTTAATGCACATATGAATACTGGTCGAGTTAAAATTGAAAATGCATTTATGCGGTTAAAAGCTAGATGGCACATATTGGCAAAAAGATGCGCAAAAATGCACTTAAAATCATATTGACATGTTGTATATTACACAATATATGTGAAAATAATGACAAAAGTTTAAAAAACATGATGTTTCCCCAGCCGCCAATTACACATCAACAACCAAACAGACAAGCTGCTACAGCGAACACCAATACATTGGAGGGCATTGAAATAAGAAATCATCTTAATTATATACAGATGTGGCCAAATTATTATCACATTTAGATATTTGGAAGATTATTGCTTTAAAAAATTAATTTTTCAAATAAAAGTTAAAAAATTTTATAATAACTATATTTATTAATGCTTGCTGAACATTCCTTTAGCATTTTTTAATAATTTTATCCTACGAGGCATTTCACTTATTGCATTTTTGACTTTGGTGAGTAGATCGGCGTCATTTTCCTAGACTTTTTTCATCGCTTCGATCAATTCTGATTGGGTGTGCGGGCACTTTTCTACTACTTTTTCTTTAAGAATATCCCAGATATTTTCGATGGGATTCATATATGGCCTATTCGCTGGCCAATCAAGGATTTGGATGCCGTTAGTCCTTAAATATTCGGTGACTTTTTGCCGTATGGCATGGAGCCTTTCAAATCCAGTCCATTCCACTCCGCATCACGTATCTTGTTCACGTTTTCAAATAATTATCAGTTTTGCTTCTTTAATCAGACTAATGAAGGTCCTTAAAGGACCGGAAATATAAATTTATATTTTAAAAATTCAAACTAAATGAATGACAAAAAAATACAAAGTCCTTAGTCAATCTCATTAGTCATTGAACCGGAATTCATGCCCTGTGGGTCGATTCTGGTGTCTTTAGGAAATAGGAATTTGTTTTCTATTTTGGAAAAAAATTGCATAGCAGTTTTTTTTCTAAAAAATCTTTCCTGTGGTTTATTTTCGTTATGTTCGAAGAAGTTTTTTTTCCCAAATTCATGATTAAGTTGAGTATTGAAAACCATGACTAAGCGGTTAAGAAATGTCAAACTTACATTACAATTTGTTTTGTCTAATTAAAAATTAAAAGAATTAAACAAAAATAATATGTATGTGTTGTAAAAGAATATATTTCCGTATCCAAAATAGGTGCGGAAAGATAATCGTCAAAACTGCAATAAATAGGAAAGAAAGAATTGCTATAAGACACTTTAGAATAACCTTATAGGAAAAAAATACGAAACTGCTATAAAAATTTAAAATGCTTTCCTATTTCCTTATAGGAAAACCAGTCAAAAAATCATTTTCCACTTTTCTGCCGATTCGGATAGAGTATGAGACGCTCTTTCACATGATGAAAACCAGAAACTCATAATTTGTGGAAAAGTTTACTAAAAATGAAGAGAATTACCGTTACATTAATGTGATAACGAAAAAGACAGTCGGCGCGATAACAATGATAACATTTGTAAACTCAACGTGATTAATCAAAATTTTCCCGAATATTACTTGTTCGAGTTTTTGAATAATATTTTAGCAAAGCTATTTTGAACCTAACTATGAAAACAGTTTTATTGGATTTTTTATAAAGGTCCCTGTATCCTTAGAATATCCTGTTGCCATATGGCAACACTAAGTAGGAGCGATAGAGTACAGATATGTGTCCCTTCATAAAATTGAGTTTTTCACCGATTTTATTTTAATAAACTGCAAGATTTCATTTTTAAAAATTTTGTTCGTTTTAATTCAAGACTGTAAATCAGACAGACCAATACGAAAGGTTCATGCAATACGAAGCGAAAAATAGCGAAATACATAA